>CM038670.1:651980092-653210092 GCA_021605145.1 Aegilops bicornis
CTGTTAATGTTGTGTTGCTTGGTTCTCCTACTGGTTCGATAACCTTGGTTTCATATCTGAGGGAAATACCTACCATCGTCTGTGCTGCATCATCCCTTCCTCTTTGGGGAAATACCGGCGTAGCTTCAAGCGACATCATAAGTAAATAAAAGTGTGATGATCTTCATTATTAGAGCATTTTCCCAAGTGGAGGAAAGGATGATGAGACGATGATTCCCCCACAAATCTGGATGAGACTCTGGACGAAAAAAAAGAGGCCAAAAAATGAGAGAAGGCCCAAATAAAAAAATAAGAGAAAAGAGAGAAGGGACAATGTTACTATCCTTTTTGGCACACTTGTTCTTCAAAGTAGCACCATGATATTCATGATAGAGAGTCTAATATGATATCACTTTCATATAAATATTGGGAATTTTCATTATAGAAATTGGCTTGTATATTCTAATGATGGGCTTCCTCCTATTGCCCTATGTCTTACGTGATCAAGCGAGTTGGGCCTTTTACCCACTTAGTTTTCTTTTTAGCTTTCATAAACTTATAGCTCTAGTGCATCCGTTGCATGGAAATCCCTACTCACTCACATTGATATTTGTTAATGGGCATCTCCATAGCCCATTGATACGCCTAATTGATGTGAGACTATCTCCTTCTTTTGTCTTCTCCACAACCACCGTCCTTCATTCCACCCATAGTGCTATTTCCATGGCTCGCGCTCATGTACTGCGTGGAAGTTGAAAAAGTTTGAGAACATCAAAAGTATGAAACAATTGCTTGGCTTGTTATCGGGGTTGTGCATGATTTGAATATTTTGTGTGATGAAGATGGAGCATAGCCAGACTATATGATTTTGTAGGGATAAGCTTTCTTTGGGCATGTTATTTTGAGAAGACATAATTATTTTGTTAGTATGCTTGAAGTATTAATGTTTTATTTCAATATTAAACTTTCTTCTGAATATTACAGATCTGAACATTCATGCCACAATTAAGAGAATTACATGGATAAATATGATAGAGTAGCATTCCGCATAAAAATTCTATTTTTATCATTTAACTACTCAAGGACGAGCAGGTGAATTAAGCTTGGGGATGCTTGATACGTCTCCAACGTATCTATAATTTTTATTGTTCCAAGCAATTACATTATCTCATTTTTGGATGTTATATATACATTAATATGCTATTTTATATGATTTTGGGACTAACCTATTAACGTGAGAGCCTAGTGCGATTTCGCTTTTTCCTTGTTTTTAGAGTTTACATGAGAAAGGAATACCAAGCAGAGTCTAAGCGAGAATAAAACTATCACGATGATTTTTCTTGGACGTAAGACACCCAGGGAGACTTGGAGTGCAAGTCGGAAAGAAGCCACGAGGCGGCCACAAGGATGGAGGAGTGCGCCCAGGGGCAGGCGCGCCCCCAGCCTTGTGGGCCCCTCGGTGGCCTCCTGGCCTAGATCTTCCTCCTATATATACTCTTATACCCCAAAAACATCCAGGGGAGCCACAAAACCACTTTTCCACCACCGCAACCTTCAGCACCCATGAGATCCCATCTTGGGGCCTTTTCCGGCATCCTGCCGGAGGGGGATTCGATCATGGAGGGCTTCTACATCACCACCATTTCCTCTCTGATGAAGCGTGAGTAGTTTACTTCAAACCTATGGGTCTATAGCTAGTAGCTAGATGGTTCTTCTCTCTCTTTGATTCTCAATACAAAGTTCTCCTCGATGTTCTTGGAGATCTATTCGATATAATACTCTTTTGCGGTGTGTTTGCCGAGATTCGTTGAATTGTGGATTTATGATCAGCTTATCTATGAATATTATTTGAAACTTCTCTGAATTCTTATGTGCATGATTTGATATCTTTGCAAGTCTCTTGAACTATCGATTTGGTTTGGCTAACTAGATTGGTTTTCTTGCAATGGGAGAATTGCTTAGCTTTGTGTTCAATCTTGTGGTGTTCGATCCTAGTGACAGAAGGGGAACCGACATGTATTCTATTGTTGCCATCGAGGATAAAAAGATGGGGTTTTCATCATATTGTTTGAGTTAATTCCTCTACATCATGTCATCTTACTTAAGGCGTTACTCCGTTCTTTATGAACTTAATACTCTAGATGCATGTTGGACAGCGGTCAATGTGTGGAGTAATAGTAGTAGATGCAGAATCGTTTCGGTCTACTTGACACGGACGTGATGCTTATGTTCATGATCATTGCCTTAGATATCGTCACAACTTTGAGCTTTTCTAACAATTGCTCGGCAGTAATTTGTTCACCCACCATAATAATTTCTATCTCGAGAGAAGCCTCTAGTGAAACCTATGGCCCCCGGTTCTATTTTCCATCATATAAGTTTCCGATCTACAATTCTAGTTTCCTATTTACTTTCTTTTGCAATCTTTTATTTTCCGTTCCATAAACCAAAAAAACAAAAAAATTACTTTGTCAAAGTTTGAATTTTGACATATATAGATTTACCAAGAATGCCCCATTATGGATGTGCCTCTTACTTACGGCTAATGATGAAGCCATGGTTTTCTTGAATCCTTTGACATGAGACAGCGTGACATGTAGAAGGGTAGATGAGATCGAAAAATATGGACCATTTTCTCGCACATACAGTAATGGCACCATTTTTGTTAAATCCTAAAGGTTAAGAGAATCCCTTGTTTGACGCGTTCATGAGAGAGGCGGTCCGGATGGGACATTCATGAGAGAGGCGGTCCAGTCCGGTCGCCAGACATGTCATGTGATAGGTAGTATTTTTTTTGTTCATAAAAAACTCCGGTAACTCTTCAACATGAGGGGTGACGTCGATCAACCCCCTCTCGCCCGACCAAGCCCTAGAAGTGTCGAGGCCACCCAACTTTACCAAGTTAAAAGAGCGTTGTCGAGGCCACGCAAACCCTAGAAGCGTTATCGAGGCCACCCAAAACCGTAGAAGCATCGAGGCCACTAATTAATATTCCTTGTTATGATTAGCTAGCTAGGTCTATGTTTGCCACTAATATATCCATCTGTCATGTTTGTATATTAATTTCCATGTTGTAATATTTGCAAAAACTATGGATCAAAGAGACTTGGAAAAAGAACAGTTGTTGGGGGATATAATCTTCGGCGGAGGTGATGTCTTATCATTTCTCAACAACACCGATGGTCTGGAAGGAGAGGATGACGGCTCCGGTGATTTAACAATGGAGGAGGAAGGACATGATCATGATGGCTCCGGTGACCCGAATGCGGTGGAAGAAGGAGACCGCGATGACGGCTCCATTGGACCGAGCGGAGGAGGGAGCTGTTGCAAAGTCCGGCGATGTATACATATTAATTAAGCATGTGCTTACTAGCTAATTGAGGCATTAATCATTTTGGTATGTACATATATTAACTCTTGTTTCTTCTTTTATAGCCCTCGGATCGGCGAAACTTGGAAGCGAGGCGAGGCTCAAAAGAAAAGGTTGCGCCCGAGTTGAAAGGTTCACGATCACAACAATCGCTGAGACGATGGCCAAACTATTGAACCCAGGCAGACCAAGGAAGCATTTTCTGCTCAGTGCAGAGCTATTGTTAGGGACAGCACCCCGATCAGCATCCAGCTATGGAATAAGCCTAAGAACGAAGACCCTCAAGTTTCTTATGTCATTGATAGACAGAAAGATGATCTTTGGACCTCATTTGAAGGAAAAATTTCATCCTACCGCCAGAGAAGGATCTGAAGAAGCCATTTATAGAAACCCTTTGGTCAAGGTGTGTTCTCTTAAGAAGATGGCGAGATCTATTCAGGAGGTGGAAGAATGAGTTGAAATCAATGTTTGTCGACAAAGGGAAGACTCGAATTCTTGGCTGATTTGAGAAGATAAGAGATCACTAGCCCGCATTTGTGGCCTACAAGACACCGGACAAGAGTAAGAAAATGTCAAAGATAAACAAGATAAATGCTCCAAAGAAGTTGTATCACCATCGCACGGGGACAGGCGGCTACCTCAAAGCCCGGCCGTTGTGGGACAAAGCTGAGAATGACCTGATTGCTAAAGGGGTCGAACCAGAGACATTGAACTAGCCAGACCGTTCAAGGACTTGGTTCTTCGGGGTTGGGGGAACTTTGGACCCTGAAACAGGGAAGTGCCATTGGACGGACAAGCAACTTGCAATTCCCGTCAAGAAACTTCAATAGTATATCACCGTACGCAGGAAGGGACGTTCATTCCCGACAGAGAGAAGGACAAGCTGACTGAGGCCCTCGGGAATCCTGAGCACCGTGGATGAACACGAGGCACGCCAGGCTCCGTTCCGTTTAAGGTTGGGTTTCCCGGCGCAGGCGGTTACAAACCAGGAGAGGAAGAGGAAACAGGAGCTGAGTGAAATGCAAGCTTCGATGCAAGACTACTAAAGCTAGAGGAAGTAGAGAGCAGTGAGCTACCGGCCAACCATCTCGGCTGAAGATGAAGCTACCTTGAAGCTACCCCGCCATCTCAAAGAAGAAGCAGTGGCTTCCACGCAGCCTCGTTCAGCCTGACTTCACGGCTCCTAGCTACCCCTTGGATACTATCACGGAGGCTCAACATTGCCAACTTTATGAAATGCCGAACCTCACTTTGATGGCGGTGTCGGCTCTTTGCACCTCCTCAACCTGACGGAACTTTTCACGCCGTCCGATTCCACATGGCTATGCTTTTGTGATGGTGGATGAAATAATTGAGGGACTTGAGGAGCTCGAGCTTGACCACCCTACGGTGAAGGGAGAATCAGTTGGGTCATGCTCACGAGGACTCCATGTCTATGGAGGAAGGAGTACATCAAGCTTCCAACCGGATGCCTCCGCCTCCTCCTCCTCCTCCTCCGGCGAGTCAGGGAACTCTGCCTCGTCCTCCTCCTCTGGCGAGTGATCAAGGCACTCCGCCTCCTTCTCCGACTCCTCCAGCGCCTGAGGCAACTCCGCCTCCTCCTTCGCCTCCTCCGGCGCCATTCAAGGCGATCCGCCTTCTCCTCCGCCTCGTCAACAGCGGAAGGCAGGGCCTGCCACTCCGGCTCCTCCCGTGGCTTGAGGCACTCCGCCTCGTAATCAATGGAAGAGATATGCTGGCCGCTCAGCTAATGACTAAGCGAACCAGGCGGGAGGCAATTCAGATCTGGTCCATCTCTCAAGCCTCTGGAAAAGTTACCATACGAAAGGACCGAGAAGGAAAACACGGAGATCTGTGAAGCCCAAGTGAGAGAATTTTTGCAAAGAAATCTCCACCTCCAGAAGGAAGATAGATCCGGTGAAAGCAAAGCGCACTATCAATGCCCTAAAGCAACCACCACCGCCTCAGCGGATTCCAACTATATTCACGCTCTTAAAAATACATATGAAGATATGCGGCGGTCGGGAACTACTGCTAGTGATAAAATGTTAGAAGAACGAAGAAGTGGGAAAAAATTCCCGGCTCGTGACGAGCAGGCGAACCAATCGTGCCCCGCTCAAGGTGTCTAGCGATATCGTCGCTAATCTACCGGGGATGGTGCCCGGTACCAATCCTGCTGATTACCAGGGCGATGATGTATAGTTTGAAATAATGGAGGTGGCCGAATTCAGATACCAGTACGGGAAGCCTCTCATCAAAGATGGAGGTCCTCCTCTAACAACGATGATGCGAAGATTCCATCAATGGTACATGAAAACATGCAGCGAGTCTGGGAAGGATGTTTTGTCGATGAGAATTAAAGAGCAGCACGACCTCGTTGGAACTAGTCTGTTCTCTGTTGAATTTGACGAGTTATTCCAGTTATACAATCAAAAGGCCCTCGACAAAACACTCGTGACTTGCTACTGTCTGTAAGTACTACTTCTGTAATTAAGTCTCTCTATATATAGCTCAGCTCTTTCATTGCATGTGTATATATAATTATCCTCACTATATTATGCAGATTGAAGATCATTGAATGTAGAAAAGCACAAATCTATGACATTGGGTTCATTAACCCAAATATCATACATGAATGGATGGTTCAAAAGAATGTCACAGAAACCGAGGACAACTTGCTACAATCGTTGCTCAAAAATCAAAACAAAGATAAAATACTCTTTCATTACAACTTAATGTGAGTGTTACTGTCTTGTGTGTGACAAATGCCTGGTTTTGCGCTCTCTTATTTGCTTGATTTTTTCATTTGAATTTTTTTTTAAACTTGGAGTTCCTGAATCTTTTCATTTGGACTTAAACATTTGGCCATCCTTGGCTTTCACCCAAGTGCTTCACTTCTCTCCCAAATTATCATTTCACTTCTGATCCACCCCAAAATAATCTTTGGAATATTTTTCTTAAATGAAAAATATTCATTTTCTCCTCAAAAACCCTAAGCCAAATCTGTTTGCTTCAAAGCAACCCCAATTTTTATGGCTCAGAGAAAATTCTGAGATAATTCACAAAAAATCTAGGAACCCTAGGGCACCTCCACGAGCAAAAATATTTCATCACTTTTTGGAATATTTTACGCTCTGAGAAATTCTTTACATTACGGACAGAAATGGTGGTTTCTACAGCAACTACCATTTTACTTGCTCCATTTGACCTGATCTTTCTTGTGCATAGTTACCTTAGTAACTCTAACCTAGCCTCCAAAGCACAGCTTCAAACTCCCAGCCATTTGATCACAGTAACAAAAACAAAGTTACTGGCCAGAAACTTACTTGGTGGGTGAAAACTTCTCTACTGCACCTGGATCCAAACCAAATCGTGGTAACACTCAAAACTACCACGAACAACATGCCAGACATCAAGTTTTTCCTTAGGTCGACCTGATGTCATAGTTCACGCGGTGACCACGTTAAATCCCGAGCGTCTTTGGCATGCGGCCGACGACGCGCTCTCTGACGAGCCTCATGTTGCTCGGCGTGCCGCTTCCCCGCATGCCCAACCTTGCCAAAACTCGCCACCATCATCGTCTCGACACCCTTAACTCCTCCCTAGTCCTCGCCGACGCTGGAGCTCGCCGCAGCGAGCACGGGCAAGGTCCGGCTAGCCCAGCAGTGCGGAGCGCACTGTGCTCGTCGCCACCCTCTTGATCGTGTGCTCGTCTCCGCTCGCCCACAGTGGCCGCGTGACCTTCGTCGCCTTCTCCCCCTCTCACTTGGCGCGCTCGTCGCCGGGCGCCGTGGACAGGTGTCCACCGGCGGAGTTCAAGCACCCTACGCCTTCGCCTATAAATAGAGCCCCCAGCCACCTCGAGCATCATCCGGCACTCACACACACTCCACGATCGAGTAGGAAGTCAGAGTCTGCCGGGCAGGCCCTAAGACGCCGTCCCGAGCTCGAGCTCGCTGACGATCCCCTACGGTCGCTGCGGTAGCTCTCGGCCCTTCCCAGTTCGGGCGACCCCTCCAGGGCCTCCGCCTCTCTCCGGCGAGGCCGTCTCGCCCGCTTGGAGCCTCTGGAGTGGCTTCTGCTCGCCGTCTTCCTCAACTCCCGCGACCCCCTCGTTCTGCCTCCGCTTGCGAGCCAGATTCCGTAGCCGTCCGACCACCCCTAGCCACGCTACGAGTAATGCGGAAGAGTGCGCCTAAACCCCTCTTGCCATCCTCCTCCTCGTTTTGGCCATGAGCCCTCGTCATGGCCCGAGAGCTCAGTGAAACCGCGGCCGTCTCTGGTTCTCTCTCCCTCGTCCCCCCCCTGACTAGTGGGGCTCGCTAGTCAGCCTTTGTAATGCAGCGTCTTGCGGCAGTGCAGTGGTGGCGCCTGGGCTTTAAGCCTTGACGTCACCCCCAGTCTATTTCTTTTTATTCAAATTCATTTGAATTCTGAGAACACTTCAAACAGTTACAACTTTTTAACCATAAGTCCAAATGAATTGATTCTTTTGCATTGTGTTTTTTGAAAAGAAATCTAGCAGCTCAACAAAGATGAGATTATTCTGAGCTGTTTAGAATTTATGGTGATTTTCAGAAGAGTTCTTGATATTTTCTTTTTGTGTTCAAAATTATTTTCAGAAGGTGAGGCTTGTCTTGAGGATCACCAGGAGGCTTGTGAACCTCATATGCACTAAGGCAAGACACAACAACATTTTCATGATGCCATTTCAAACTTGTATTTTTTCTTACTTGAATGAAATAATTAATCCATGCATTTAAATAATCTTTGAGTTATTTGTATTCTGTTAAATGTTGGTTAAGTTGTTATGCTTGATTCTGAGAATGGTTGAAACTAGTTTAGTGGATAAAGCAAGATAAGATTTATTTGAGGTGATGTTAGAAATAATTTTTGTTATGCATGTTAGTAATTATTTAGCTATGTTTTGCCTTCATAAATTGATAAAAAATTGTTAGAAAATATTACATTAAATACTTGTTAAATCATATTACTTGTTTCTGAGAATGATTGAACCCAACTTAGTGATAAAGAAATTAAGAGTTGTTGATAGTGAAATCTTTTGTTATGCATATGAAAAAGTTATCGGAGTTACTTTCTTTGCGTAAGAAATTAATAAAACTTGTTGCAAAATATTTTGGTTAAGTTGTGAGTCATTTTGAGCTAATAGAGTAATATGAGTTGTTGACGGTTATGCTTGGTGTGTATATGGATGACACTTTGGTCATTTTATCATTATATGATGCATGTGTTGTTTTGCATTTCATGGCATGCTATGACACCGGTCATTTTTAGTTAAAGTTGAACCTGAATATAACTCAAATTGAATATACCGTTGACTGGGTCATGGTGCCGCTGAATCGAGTTTCTTTCCAGTGCAACCACATTTGCCTTTATGGGAGGCCTTGATTCGGTCCATTGACACGGCCTGCAGTGGGGTGCCTCCATCTAGGGAAGGTTATGTCGTGCTTGCCCGGCCAAGTAATGGCGAGACATAATCTTGTGTGCTCGTTGATGAGATTATGGTACCGAGTCCCCGAGTGGGAGTGTCCCCGAGTGGGAGTGTTTTGACCATGACAGTGGTCGGGGTGTCTTTGGTAGACACGGGGCCACCCAGGACCAGCCCGTTGGGGATTTGGGTCGGAGTGGTTGGGAGAGTGCTGCCGCAATGGAGGGGTTTTGTCGGAATGTCGTTGGTCCACCCAAATGGGAGTACGAGGCCATGGGTTCCGTGGTGTGGGTACAGTGTGTGCTACCTCTGCAGAGTGTATAATCTATCGATAGTCGAGTCCACGGTCCACGGACACCTCGTAGTAGGTCCCACCATGAGTCAACAACTAATAAAAATAGCACACTAAGTTGTAAACCTTGCATTGTTGAGGATGGCAGAAAGGCCATCAAGGAAATTGGAACCAGATATTGGTGCGTGGTTGTGATCACCGTAAGGATCACGTGCCATTTTGTTAAAGACCACGTTGGTGGTGTGTTTTACCAAGTTGGTGGTGTGTTTGTGACCTAAGGATGATCACGGTTGGTAAGTTGTCCTGAGGGACGTTCGAGCATGATCACAGCATGTTGACATATAGTGTTGCGTTATTAATAATTGGTTAAATATCATGATATTGTTTGTCATTATGGTTATGCTGTTGTGAGCTTGCAAGTACATTCAATGTCTTGACTGGCGTGTCATGCCGATTTCGTGAAAGTCTCGTTGGAAAGGAGCGTTGTTCAAGTCTAGATCGTGTCCACATCGGTGTCCCTGTGATATGGAGCTTCCGCTATGATGTTATTCCGCTGCCACGTAGTTGTTCGGATCGAGGCCCCTGTATGTTCACTAAATAATGTACATATTGTTCAGCCACACCGAGTGTGCCGCTTGGCCTCGACAGCTGCTGTAATGTAAACCCTGTTCCGCTAGCATTAATAAAGCGGTTGTTTTCTGTACCAATATGTTGTGTGTTGCCAGAAGACATGGTCTCTAGGCTGGCAATGCAGGGTAAATCGGTCGCTCTGAGCCGGGGTGCCACAACGATTGAGTATCGAGCAGCATGACCGTTGTAGCCACGCTAAACTACGACGTGTTAACCGGACGCTAAGCGCGAGTAAATTTGAGTGCAGTAGCGATTATAGCTGGTTGTTGCATTGTAGTCATTTGAGTATTATTTTTATGCTAACCTTCTAATGGTTGTGAGTGTCACTACAAAAAAAATACACTTACGTGATGATCGTGTTTGTCATAGTAGGTCGCGTTTTTTCATGCATGTACATCCATGACGCATTTTATGACATGTAATAAAGATAGTCATACATGTCTTTGTCGTAGAAAGTGTTCCATGACATTACCAAAATTATCATCACGAAGTGTCCACTTCCATGACGATAAATCCGCGTCACGCGAAGTGCTTTCGTCAAGGCTGACCGACACGTGGCATCCACCGTAACAGAACGCGTTAAGCTATCGGGCGGGTTTTGGATCCGATAACCCGTTATGATCCCGACCAATGGGGATTTTCCATGTGTAAAATCATCATTGGCTGGAGGAAACACGTGTCGGCTCATTGTTGGGACAGATGTCATCCACTCATTGGACAGAAGGCGCCTATGATACGTCGACACGTGGCACGGCCCAACAGAGGTCCATTCCTGTGAAAAGGCCTACCCGTTTGACTTGGTCAAAAGGTGGCGGGCCGACCCATGGAAATCCTGTTAACGGCTTGTTCGCATATAGCCCATTTATAGCGCGCTAACCCAAGGCCCGTTACGCCCTATATGAATTAGGCCCAGTAGCTTCATCTGGGCCACGCAATATGATTCCAGCCCGTTTTCACTTCTGGCCCATGTATGGGCCATGACGTCTTTCGGCCCATAAGAATCCCTATGTAACTCTTGGCCTACTAACGGCCCGTGGTGAAACTGGCCCGTAGTGAACAGTGTATCACTTTACACCCATTAACGGCCCGTGGTGAAACTGGCACGTAATGAACAATGTATCACTTTATACCCATTAACAGCCCGTTATTCCGTTGGGCCGTTTCCAGCCCATGTTATCTTTCGGCCTTCTCAGAGCCCATTTATTCTTGGGCTCATTTCCAGCATTCATTTACTTACGGCCCGTTACTGTCATTTTCTGCTTATGGGCCAAATTCAGCCCGTGGTTACAGTCGGCCCGTTTGTGGTCCGTTTATACGTTGGGCCGTTTTCATAGCGTCATGAAATACGGCCGGAGGGAGTCCTGGATTAGGGGGTGTCCGGATGGCCGGACTATAACCTTCGGCCGGACTCCTGGACTATGAAGATACAAGATTGAAGACTCCGTCCCGTTTCCGGATGGGACTTTCCTTGGCGTGGAAGGCAAGCTTGGCGATACGGATATGTAGATATCCTCCCATTGTAACCGACTCTGTGTAACCCTAGCCCTCTCTGATGTCTATATAAACCGGAGGGTTTTAGTCCGTAGGACGAACAACACTCATACCATAGGCTATCTTCTAGGGTTTAGCCTCTCTGATCTCGTGGTAGATCTACTCTTGTACTACCCATATCATCAATATTAATCAAGCTGAGTAGGGTTTTACCTCCATCGAGAGGGCCCGAACCTGGGTAAAAACATCGTGCCCCTTGTCTCCTGTTACCATCCGCCTAGACGCACGATTGGGACCCCCTACCCGAGATCCGCGGTTTGACACCGACATTGGTGCTTTCATTGAGAGTTCCTCTGTCGTCATCTTTAGGCCCGATGGCTCCTCGATCATCAACAACGATGCGGTCCAGGGTGAGACATTTCTCCCGGACAGATCTTCGTGATTCGGCAGCTTTGCCGCTGCGGGCCAATTCGCTGGCCATCTGGAGCAGATCGAAAGCTATGCCCACAGCCATCGTGTCAGGTTTGAAGTTTGAACTACCACGGTGGCGTCGCGGAGACTTGATCTTCGACGGGTTCAAGCCACGTACCGGCGTGCCGCCTTTATTACGATGGTCATGATCTAGCTCTGCCGCCGAACAGTGCCCTAGAGGCCGCACCCGTGTCCGCTCTGACCCTCATCTCGGAGCCGACTGCGCCAATCGAGGACGGGTGGCTGGACACCGCCTCGGGGGCTGCAATCTCTACGGCGATCAAGCCGAACACCAGCCTTGTCGCTGCGGCTTGTGACTCCAAGGTGCGGACTCCCCTTGGACTCCGAACCTTCCGCGCCCGCCAATCGAATCCGATTGGGCGCCGATCATGGAGTTCACCGCCGCGGACATCTTCGACACGCCTTCTTCGCGACATTCTGAATTCACTAAAGTATCTCTCTTTATCAAGAGAGCCTGGCCGGACTATGGTCAGCAAGGTTGGGATGTGGACGACGAAGAAATTCAAAGCCCACCCACCACCCACTTCGTAGCCACTGTCATGATTTAACCAACATGCTCGACTTCGACTCTGACGACGTCGACGGTATGGACGTCGATGCAGGAGACGACCAAGAACCAGCGCCTACAGGGACTGGAAGGCCACCTCGTCATATAACATATACATGGTGGACACCCCAAAAGAAGGGAACGGCGATGGAACAACGGAGGATGACCCCTCCAAGAGGCAGCCTAAGCGCCGGCGTTAGCGGCGCCGCTCTAAATCCCACCAAAGCAAAAAACGGTGATTCCGGCACGGGAGACAATAACACCCCGGACAGTGCCGAAGACAACCCCCTCCAGCAGGATTTAGCGCAGGAGGATGGAGAAACCAGCCCTCATGAGAGAGCGGCAGACAGAGAGGTAGAGGACGATATTACATGCCTCCCTCCGAAGACGAGGCAAGCCTCGACGACTACGAATTTGTCGTGCCTGAGGATCCCGTCGAACAAGAGCGTTTCAAACGCAGGCTTATGGCCACGGTGAGCAGCCTCAAGAAAAAATAGCAATAGTTAGAGCTGACTAAGACTTGCTAGCCGACAGATGGACTGAAGTCCTTGCGGCCGAAGAGTACGAACTCGAACGCCCCTCCAAGAGCTACCCAAAACGCACGCTGCTACCCCGATTAGAGGAGGAAGCACCTAGACCTACATCATCAGCGCATGATGCGACCGACCGGCCACCTCGTGGCCGCGACAGAGAGGCCCCTCGGCCCTCCACTCAAGCCGCACCCTGGCGTCACTCAAAGAATACCAAGGCACGGGGAAATGCGCCAGACCTGCGAGATATATTGGAGGACAAGGCAAGGCAAACAAGATCGATCTATGGATCGCGTGGCGCCCCATGACACGTGACGATAACCGTCATGCCGGATATGGTAAATCCGGTCGGGCCGAACAAAGTAGACACAGCTCGTTTGAGCTACGTCGTGATATAGCCCAGTATAGAGGTGCCGCACACCCACTATGCTTCACAGACAAAGTAATGGATCATCAAATCCCCGAGGGTTTCAAACCCGTAAACATCGAATCATACGATGGCACAACAGATCCTGCGGTATGGATCGAGTATTATCTCCTTCATATCCACATGGCCCGCGGTGATGATCTACACGCCATCAAATACCTCCCACTCGAGCTTAAAGGACCAGCTCGGCATTGGCTTAACAGCTTGCCAGCAGAATCAATTGGTTGTTGGGAGGACCTGGAAGCCGCATGCCTCGACAATTTCCAGGGCACCTATGTGCGACCACCTGACGGTGATGACCTAAGCCACATAATTCAGCAGCCAGAGGAATCGGCCAGACAATTCTGGACACGGTTCCTAACCAAGAAAAATCAAATAGTCGACTGTCCGAACGCAGAGGCCCTTGCAGCCTTCAAACATAACATCCATGACGAGTGGCTTGCCCGGCACCTAGGACAGGAAAAGCCGAAATCCATGGCAGCCCTCACAACACTCATGACCCGCTTTTGCGTGGGAGAAGACAGCTAGCTAGCTCGTAGTAATAACATGACCAAGAGCCCTGGTAATTCGGATACCAAGGACAGCAATGGCAGGTCGCATCACAACAAGCACAAGCGCTGCATTAACGGCGACAATGCTGAGGATACGGCAGTTAATGCCGGATTCAGAGGCTCTAAACCCGGTCGGTGGAAAAGCCATTTAAAAGAAATACTCCGAGCCCGTCCAGTTTGGACCGAATACTCGATCGCTCGTGCCAGATACACGGCACCCCCGGAAAACCAGCCAATCACACCAACATGGATTGTTGGGTGTTCAAGCAGGCAGGCAAGTTAAGTGCCGAAAACAGAGACAAGGGGCTGCATAGCGATGACGAGGAGGAGCCGGCCGCCCGAACAATAGGGGATGAAGGGCTTCCCCTACAAGTGCGGACGGTGAACATGATAAACGCAACCCACATCCCCAAAGGGAGCGGAAGCGTGCACTCAGGGACGGATATGCGTTGGAGCCAGTCGCCCCAAAGTTCAACCCATGGTCCTCCTGCCCGATCACTTTTGATCGAAGGGACCACCCCACTAGCATCCGCCATGGCGGATTCACCGCATTGGTTCTAGAGTCCTTATGGACGGCGGCGGCTGAACCTGCTTTATCGATGATGCGAAAAATGGGCATAGATCCTTCAAGGATTAAACCCACAAAGACGACCTTTAAAGGCGTCGTGCACTGTGTGTAGAGGCCAACATGCAGGCTCGGTTACACTTGAGGTGGTCTTCGGATCCCCGGATAATTTCCAAGCGAGGAGTTAATCTTCGACATAGTCACGTTCGCGGTGGCTATCACGCCTCGCTCGGACGAACCGCATTTGCAAAGTTCAATGCGGTGCCGCACTACGCATACCTCAAGCTCAAGATGCCAGGCCCTCGAGGAGTCATTACGGTCAATGGAAACACTGAACGCTCTCTCCGAACGGAGGAGCATACGGCAGCCCTCGCGGCGAAAGTACAAAGCAGCCTCTCAAGGCAATTCTCTAGTCCGGCTATTAAACGTCCGGACACCGTCAAGCGCGCCCGGAGTAACCTACAACAAGACCGCCTGGCACATTCCGAGCAAGCGTAGCAATGCGGCCCCAACCCCAACCCTCACGAAATTGTGAAACTAGTACTACGCGTACATAACTACGCTCTGGAAATACCATGGGCATAGGGGGAGGGGCATGACCACGGCATGCCCAAAATGCGGCTCAACCGCACTAGGGGCTCCCGATTTTGTCATTCTTTTTCTTACTTTCAGGACTCCACTCTACGGAAGGCCTGTCCGGCAGTACAATCGCCGAACACACGATGCAACAGCCAGGGAGGCAAAAAGTTACGTCGAATGTCAAGGTGGTCTCTATAACGAGCTAAATACCTGTCTTACATACCATCCCGCAGCTCGCCCCTGGAGGGGGACAGGTCAAATAGTCCCATATCTTGCTTATCGCACTATTTGTATCGTTCTGGTTTTACCGCAGCCTTTTCGAATAAACAATACATAGATTTTGTCTATTATTGCATTCCTTTTTTACGTAAATATGTTCAGTTATGACATTATGCAACCGTACACTTTGGTACGACCAATACACCAGGGGCTTACGTACCCCAGAATATGGTGTGAGAAGTCCGAACACTCTCACGAGTGCGGCACCCCGAACTTATAGCATTATATGCATCGGCTCCGAATCATGTCTTGGGTCAATAGTTGGGTTTTCCCGGCTCCCATGTTTTGGTACCTTACGTTCCGTTATATCGGCTAAGGTAGCGCTGGGAGAACCACTTTGATTGTGCCCCGGTTGAGATGGGCTAAGCACCTCAATGGAGAAAGCTAAAACTGACTGTCATGACAGGGCGAGAGCTGGTCGCTGTTCAAGAGGTTTTTGAGTCCCTAAAGACTTATGCCGCTTAGAGCGAGGAGTCGGTTTTGTCCGGCCTAGGCTTGGATAGCGCCCCGAACTCGGTCTTCCGAATACTAGGGGCTTCGCCGAAATTTAAAATTATAGAATTCTATGGCTAAGTGAGAGTGTTCAAGCATCATAGTCTGATTGCCTTGTTCGTTGTGTTGAGTGCCTCCCTCAAAGGACCCAAGAATGGGAAAAAGAGCGCTCAAGTTTATCCGAACACCCCAAAGACTCGTGGCACAGGGGCAGAAGCCGACGACTCGCCATCTCTCAAATTTAATAAACGGTCGCACAGAAGGTAATATTTTAAATTCAAAAGCGTTGCTTAGCGCATATGAACAAGTTTTCAGCGTACAGGATCACAAATGCGAGTTTACTCAAAAATTACATCATTGGTACATCTTTGGAGCATTCATCCGCTATAAGGCGGGCACCCTTCAGGACGCCCTCATAATACATCTCGGGCTTGCGATGCTCCTTGCCCGGCGGTGGTCCATCCGTCACAAGCTTCTTAGCGTCCATCTTGCCCCAGTGCACTTTAGCACGGGCAAGGGCCCTACGGGCACCTTCGATGCATACGGAGCGCTTGATGACTTCAAGCCATGGACAGGCATCCACCAGCCGCCTCACCAGCCCGAAGTAGCTTCCATGCATGGCCTCCTGTGCCACCCGGACTATGAGACCCTTCACGGCCTGTTCGGCCACCTTATGGAGCTCGACCCGGTTGCTTCACTTGGTCGCTCAAGGGCACTGGGTGTCCGGCCTCGACATCTTGAGACCATAACACCTTCTCCGTCGAGCTCCCTCCTCGGCCCGGTAGTAGGCGGCAGCGCCGTACACTGCAGGGGTAGATCTCTGAATGCTTCGGAGAGCTCCGGACTCGGGTAAGTAACAAGTAATTCACTTTCACATGCTTGCTTTGCATAAAGAATGCCTTACCCGCTGCTATCTTCTTCATCGCCTCAATTTCCTGGAGGGCTTTTTGGGCTTCGACCTTGGCGGATTTGGCGCTCTCAAGCGCGGAGGCGAGCTCGGACTCTCGAGTCTTTGAGTCAAGCTCCAAACTCTCATGTTTTTCCACGAGCACAGGAGCTCTTGCTGCACCTCTGCCACCCGCGCCTCCTGCTTTTCTCGCTCGGTGTGCTCCACGGCTGCATTGTCTTCGGCATTGGACAGTGCTTCCTTCAGGGTCGCCACCTCGGTTGTGGCCCCTGTAATACTCACGTTAGTCCTGTCATTTTTTACAACCACATCTTTTTTATATATACTTAAATAAGGTATTACTTACCTTCCTTGTCCTCGAGCTGCTTCTTGGCAAGGCCGAGCTCGTTCTCGGACCGCTCGAGGCTCTGCTTCAATGCATCGACCTCCGCAGTCAGTGCGGCAGAGGTCAGCAGTGCAGCCTGCATTCCCATATTGACATACTTATGTTAGACTCCTGCGTATATCTTTTTGATCCTCAGTTCGGCTTTTCTTTCCGAACACCAAACTGAGCATCAGGGGCTACTGTCTATGCGGTAATATTTTTACATATCTTAAATACATACCTCAAAGCATGTTAGAAGGCTGGCACAAGCTTCAGTCAGCCCGCTCTTGGCGGATCGAACCTTCGGATCACCACACTCATAAGAGTGCGGTGCTCCTCGTTGATGGAGGCGCCGTTAAGCACCTCCAGCAAATTATCCGGTGCCCCCGGTTGGACGGAGGTCACCGGTGTCGTAGGCTTGCCCTTCTTACTAGGGGGCCGCCTACCGGATTCCGAAACCGTTGAAGGTTCCAGTGCGGTGTCCGGCCCAGGACCGGACTTGGAGCCCTTGGGGGTTTTATCCCCTTTGCGCCTGGAGTCCGGGAGGTCGCCTTGCCGCGCCTCCAGGACCACCTCCTCCTGGCTTGGACCCTTTTGGGACTCCACCTCGGCATCATCCGCTGGGTGAGGGGAGGACGCAGCCAGAAGTGAAGTGCTATTCACATCCGACGAACCCAGGGAGCCGCTCGACGAAGCGTCGAGCCCGGCGTTGGGCGGACTGCATGATTATATTCGGCATCAGAAGATACTGTGCAACAGAGGAACGCCATGAGTTATTCTGGTATCCAGATACTTATGATTTTGCCAGGGGCTTGGCCCTGGATGTCCACTCCTCTTCGCCATCGTCGGCGTTGGTGGAGTAATCCGGAGGAAGGGTCCCTCCCTTCTTGGACCCTCCGGCCCCCCAAGTTGGGGTGGCCTTCCTTTTCGTTCCTCCCCCCGCTAGAGGGGGAGAGGCCTCTTCTTCCTCCTCCTCGTCTTAGTGGGAGGAGTGCGCCTCGGAGTCATCGGACGATGAATCCGACACCACCGGGCGCCGGTAACTCTTTCGAGTTCCCGTGGCCTTCTTCTTGGCCTTTTTCTCCGGCACCACGTAAGGTGCCGGAACCAGCAGCCCCGTCAAGCGGGCGTCCGCTGGGTCTTTGGGCAAAGGAGCTGGACAGTCGATCTGTCCGGTCTTCTTCTGCCATTCCTGTCAAAGGAACGGGAGCTTAGATCCCGCATAGAGTCAAACTATGAAAAACAAGTATTCCGTAAAGGGTAAAATAAGCTTACTACTACGGCTTGGCTTACGCGCACGGAATCCGCGATCCTCGGTGATGGAGGGGAACCTCGGCGCCTTGAATAGCACCTTCCGGGCATCCTCATGCGTTGTGTCAAAGAGCCTGGTCAGAGTTTGGTGCTGGGCCGAGTTGAACTCCCATAAGTTAAAAGCCCGTCGTTGACACGGGAGGATCCGGCGGATGAGCATGACCTGGACTACGTTGACGAGTTTAATCTTTTTGTCCACCAGGTTTTGGACGCAGGTTTGGAGTCCGGTCCGCTATTCCGAATTACCCCACGACAGGCCCTTCTCTTTCCAGGAGGTGACCCGTGTGGGGATGCCAGATCGGAATTCGGGGGCCGCTGCACATTCACGGTCACGCGGCTCGGTGACATAGAACCACCCCGATTGCCACCCCTTTATGGTCTCCATGAAGGAGCCCTCGAGCCATGTAACGTTGGGCATCTTGCCCACCATGGCGCCTCCGCATTCCTCTTGCTGGCCACCCACTAACTTCGGCTTGACATTGAAGGTCTTCAGCCATAAGCCGAAGTGGGGCTTGATGCGGAGGAAGGCCTCGCACACGACGATAAACGCCGAGATGTTGAGGACGAAGTTCGGGGCCAGATCATGGAAATCCAGGCCTAGTAGAACATGATCCCCCGGACAAATGGGTGAAGTGGGAAACCTAGTCCGCGGAGGAAATGGGTGAGGAACACCACCCTCTCATGGGGCCTGGGGGTGGGGATGAGCTTCCCCTTGTCTGGGAGCCGGTGCGCGATGTCGCTAGACAAGTATCCAGACTCCCTCAGCTTCTTGATGTGTCCCTCCGTGACGGAGGAGACCATCCACTTGCCTCCCGCTCTGGACATTGCTGGAGAAGGTTGAGGTGGGATGTGCGGACTTGGGCACTGGAGCTCGAGTGCGCGAAAATGGATAAGCAAAGGAGGAAGAAGGTGTAGATGGAAAAGGTGGATCCTTATCCCCTTATATGGGCGGACGAAACTATGTGCCCCCACCAGCCTGGTAAAACTCGCTTATCTCCCAAGCGCCGTAAAATAATGGCACGGTTGGGTTACCCACGCCCGTATGATGAGAATCCCGGAATAAGGGGGCACGATCTCTACTTCGACAAGACGTGCCGAGGAAACCGCCTCGCTAAGTGCGCTGAGGTGGGACAGTAAGAACGATTCGAATAAAGGCTTGGCCGTGGTGTGATGTCACGCTGCGGAATACGTCAACAGATTGGATTTGTGTAAATATTATTCTCTCTGCGGTGGTATGTGGAACTTATTTTGCAGAGCCGGACACTATCCTTGTGTTCAAAATCTTCTATGAAGTATTCGGAGGAGGAACCCGCCTTGCAATGCCGAAGACAATCTGCTGGCTTGAGACTCATTGTCATTGAAGCCTGGTTCACAGACTCTTTGAGGGAGTCTCGGATTAGGGGTGTCCGGATGGCGGACTATAACCTTCGGCCGGACTCCTAGACTATGACGATACAAGATTGAAGACCCCGTCCCATGTCCGGATGGGACTTTCCTTGGCGTGGAAGGCAAGCTTGGTGATACGGATATGTAGATCTCCACCCATTGTAACCGACTCTGTGTAACCCTAGCCCTCTCCGGTGTCTATATAAACCGGAGGGTTTTAGTCCGTAGGACGAACACCAATCATACCATAGGCTAGCTTCTAGGGTTTAGCCTCTCTGATCTCGTGGTAGATCTACTCTTGTACTACCCATATCATCAATATTAATCAAGCAGGAGTAGGGTTTTACCTCCATCGAGAGGGCCCGAACCTGGGTAAAAACATCGTGTCCCTTGTCTCCTGTTACCATCCGCCTAGACGCACAGTTCGGGACCCCCTACCCGAAAACCGCCGGTTTCTACACCGACACGGCCTATTAACGATGGCCCGTTATGGTCGGCCCATGAACGGACGATTCCAACTCTAGCCCGTTTACGGCCATAATGCGGCATGTTATTGGCTCATGTTATCATACTGCCCGTATAAGGCCCATTGATGATACGGCCCGTAGAAGGCCCATTGTTTCTATGGCCCGTAGAAGGCCCACTGTTTCTCTGACCCGTAGAAGGCCCATCGCTTTCTGACCGTGGGAGGCCCGATGTCAAGACAAGTAAATATTAGCCCATGGTTATTCTAGCCTAGTTTTAAAAAATAGGTTATTGCAGCCACTAGCAAAACCGCGGAAAAAGAACTGCAATGACTACAAGCAAACAAATAAACAAGAGAACAAGGAAATAAATAAGTAAGCAACTTATGCTAGGCTATCACGTCTATCACATATTACATCCACTAGGCATCAAAGTTCGCCACCAGTGCAAATAAACGCGCCGACAAAAGAATATACAAAACTGAGAGCACTTCAGAAGGCACTAGGCCTGGCAAGCTCGGGCTCCGCAAGCAGCTGAAGAAGCTGAGTAGACCTCAGTTGTGTCAAAGATAGATGCATCAACACTAGATTTAAGGCATGATGGTGCGCAGTGCAGTCCTCTGACATTTTCATTGCATCTTTGACTTCAAGTCGGAGCTGAGCTGAAGCAAGCCTTTCCGCTTTAAGTTGAGACTGAAGAAGTCGAACTGATTGAGGCAGCGACTGCACAGAGGTTGTCTCACACCTGCTGGTGAGTAGCTTCAACTCACTATCTTCATCAAGACAGGACCTTGGGGTCATTTCGCTGTACTCAAGATGGTTTGGCTCACTATCTTCCCTAAAGTTCTGCCTGGAGTAAGAGATACGACTCTGAAAGAGAAACAAGGAGACACGTAACAGGTTTCACAATTATATAAGCAAATAAATGGATCTGTTCTGCATAAGGAACATGTTTTTACAACTATAATTTGAAACTGGTAGTTGTTGCAAACATCCAATCAGATGTAAACAGCAAAGGAAACAAAGATGGAGGAAATGATGCCTATCCAAATCTATACTAGAACAAAGTTTGAAGGCTTGAGAAGGATGAACTTACATTACATGTTAACACGGGCTGGACAAAACCCTTCTCCATGTTGATGGAAGGATAATTCAATAAATTCCCCAAAGAAGATTCTTTATAAGCGTTGCCATTATTCTACATTTTGCAAAGAGTAAATATAGATCAAATAATATTGGAAGAAACAGAGGATAATGAAGCTTAGGTGCAGACTGATGATACATAATCAAATAGCAATTAATTAAGTACACGTTACAAGGCAAAAGGGAGAGAGGTACTGACAAGAGCAATGCAGAGCCCATTTGTTTTGAATCGTATGATCCTTTGAGCAAGGAGATTCATCTGAAATTAGTTTTCATACAAGAGAGAAGGTAAGGCACAAGCAGAAATTTAGGATTTCAAATTTTGAATTGATATCATAGACAATACGTATTTGGGCTCCCAGCAGTTCTAATAGGGGTTTGGCCACTGGAGTAGGGGTAAAGTGTGGTATAGTTGGGCATGTGTTTTCTGTGGCTGCTGATCTATCTGATTTAACAAGTATCACTACCTTTTCCAAATACCTAGTTTGTACTCCTTGAGGATCTGCACTCACCCTCTTCCTTTTGGACATCTATTACGAAAGAACAACATTTGAGTGGAAAAACATAGTGTGACGACACATGGAATAGGTACAGAAAATGGATAGGTATGGCGTATAATCATATATGATGCTTAAACTAAGCAGATGGTGTAACAAAGTAGAAGTAATGCAAGAGGTCAGATGCAAAATATGTGCGACCAATACAACTTTGCAAAGTTAGAGCAAGCACCTTGATGGGTGAATAAGATAGGCCATCCTCCACCATGCCAAGTTTGTTAGCTGGTGGATCGTTCCGCAATATTCCTCTCGTCGCCCGTTCTCATATTCATTTTGATAATGTTCAATATCGACATGCATGAAAACATAAAAACATGTGAGATTTTCTTTGTAATGCAAGTGATTCTAATCCAATCGCCTCCCTCAGAAACCCATTTGTGCTATCTCCGCAATTCTTTTAAAAGATGCCATGCATGTTGTAATTTGTTGTGTGCATTAATATAATGTGGCCTACTACTCAAAATATGAGAGCTCCAGAAATGATGACACTTCGCAGATGATAGCTTCAACATATAGTAAAGAAGAACAAGTCGACTGACTGACAGACTCAAAATATACTAAGGAGAACAACTCGACTGACCAAGTCGATCGCAAGAGAAGAGTATCATCTTAAAGAAGAGCGGAAGAGCAAGCAGATTGAAGATATTACAAGTCTTTCAATACAATGTCGGTTGGCCACCCATAATGAACCAGAACGCACAGAGAAATACTATTATTTTCGGTCTCTCCATATGTGGCTCACATGCATTTCGAAACTAAAGTAGGAACATTTAGCTCACCAATTAAACATCTCTCAGTTTTACTAATATCATCAATTATATCAGATATGAATTTGTACAACTAAGCTTGTTTAGCTCGACGGGTGGAGCAGTGCTATTACGACACGAACCACGTAGCTGATTGTGGTCATCATAAAATGGGGAAAACATAAGCATGATGAGTACAGTGTTGACCGTGGCAGTTAGATGGCAGATCTGAAGCTGCAAACCGTGCAAAGGGTAGTTAGCAATCGATGTTTGCTTTGAAATAACAACTAAGATTTGGTAAGGACAAGAAAGTATGGTCAACAAGTGACAAAGAAATGCAATTATGCTGTCTCTCTATATGTCAGGACATGCATTTGGAAACTCAAGTGGGACCTTTAGCTAACCAATTAAATCTGTCGGTTAACTAATATCAGTATCATATCACAATCATATTTGAACAACTAAGCTTTCAAATTTTGAGTGTTGTGTTGTTTAGCTTGAAGGGTGGAGTAATGCTAGTACGACAGAAAGCACCTACGCAGATCATAGTAGAGTAGATAAAAGGGGAAAACCCTAAGCATCAAGAGAAAAATCAGGAAAGTGGAACTAGCTGGACGGTGGGTGGCGCACATGCTTTTCGAAGCGAATATAGGAACATTAGGTGACCAATTAAACGTTCTCTGTTTTAGTGATATGAGCATCATATCAGATTCAGTATTTCAACACGTAAGCTTTGGGTTGAGGTCTTGAGGAGCAGTGCTAGCACGGCGAAGCACCTATGATGATGGTAGTGAATATAAAGGGGAAACCATAATCTTTATGAGTATAGTGATTGTGCCGTGGCGGATCTGAAGGTGCAAACTGGACAAAGCTACTTCGCAACCAATGTTTGCTTTCAACTAGCCACTACGATTTGGTATGGACAAGAAAAGTACAGTAAACAAATTACGATCTATTTTCCGGGTGAGATCAATAACTTAAGCACATATGGAAGAGTACCACCTCTCTTGCGACGCCGTGTAGGCCTATGCTGATACGTTGAGGGTGCTGCGGGTGTGATGGCTGTCGACGGCGGGGAAGAAGTCTTTAGACGGAAGACGGCTGGGTCGGGGGATATATCATGTTGCCGTGGACGAGGCGGTCGTAGGAGCGGCAGCGGCAAGGTGGACGACGGCACCGATGAAGCGAGAGGAGGCGATGAAAGGATCCTGGTCTGGCGCCATGGATGAGAGACGTCCATCTCTTGCAGTGGATGACGGGGTAGGGGTAGCGGCTCCGGCAAGGTGGAGGATGGGGTGGCGGATGGAGGAGGCTAGCCGCAGTGCGGAGGTTGTCGTGCCGCCGGCAGCGTATGAATGGGTAAATGGAGGGGAGGGGGGATCTGAAACTTTGGGACGCGCTTCTCTGAAATGGGGGAAAGTTACGAACTTATCCCCCGTTTAAAATTTCGGACATCGCGTCGGTTGGGGATAGCACGGTAATCTCGCATCTCCCAAATATTTGCCGGTAACTATTTCAAGAGGAGAGGGTGTTTGCCTCCCACGGTTGGTGCCCACGGTGTATGAGCAGGGGCTGGCAGTGTAGGGCGGTTGTGTGATGTCTGATGGAAGTTACACATCTGCCCCTATTTAAAATATTAGCCTACATCAATTTCGGACGAGGAGAGTTTGTTTTGCCGCCCACCGTGTATGAATGGGGAAATGGAGGAAGAGACACATGTCTTTCGGACGAGCTTGAATCAAATGTGTTTTGCCGCCCACGTTTGGCACCCACCGTGTCTGAATAGGCTCAGAGGACGTCGTGTCACGTATGATTGAAGTTACTAATCTACCCCTATCGACAGCAGTGTAAATCCGATCGATAAGGATGTCAAGTGTTAGGGGTAGACAGTAATTTCCATCTCGCAAACACTTGCTTCCGGCAGCCCACATATTATAGTGGGTGTTTAGCCGCTTCATTCAAAACTTGGGAGAATTAGCATTCACGTTTGCCCTGGGACCTAGCAAACTAAATTCAAATCCAATTTGTATTCGATTACGAATATCCATAGATAATTATACGTTTTGTTATTTATTTCTTCCAAACCACAACAAAGATTTATTCCACCTTTATATATGATTATGATTTAGAAATTTCGTGATCTTCGAATTCAGTAGGTTGGATACACTCTCATTCAAACAGTTATTTCATCCAATACAATATGCTCACACGAAAAACAGTTCACCTTATGTCAATCATACAAGTACTAAGGATTACCTCGCCTAAAAAATTCGGATCATTACAACACATGGACAACATAGGGGGTCTTGCAACATAATCCATTCAGAGACATGACACAACATGCAAGTACAATAATCTAATGACAATTTAAACTGGTATCTAAAGATGAACCGGGATTACCTTCGGCTTCAGATAGCAGAAACAGCAGGACCTCCTCCATCTTCAAATGCAACATTTTTACTTCCTCCAATTCTTGGGTTGCTTGCATAATGCGTGCCGCTAATTCCGTAATTTCCAGCCTCAAGATAAAGATTACCTCATTCATGGCAGCCACACCATCTCTTTACGCCTCTAGTAGAGCCTCAAGCACTATAATATCTGTGCTCAGATCGCTCTCCGTGGTGTTGCCTCTGAACTGCTACCATCTGGTAACATGGATGGCGACCGCTTCCACAAATAGATTACGGGTTGTACATTGTGTCCTAGTGTGAACGGCATCACGAAAGGTTTCACTGGACACAAGTAAGAGATAGTTATCGTATGATCCAGCGAAAGCTTACATGGTAAACGATGGGCTAATTATTGCCGAGCATGGCAAACTATATTTAAATGGTTCAAGCAGATCATAGAAAAGAAATTAAAATGGTAAGATGAAACTAGGGATGTAAGTGGCAAATAAACGACATCCGCCATCCGATCTAGTTAGTTTTGCTACCTCCTAGTTCATTTTCCTCAAAAACAAAAACTCTTTTGAACTATCATACCACTAGTGGACTTTAATCGGGATTAAACGGGACCCGATTGACATCCCTAGTTGAAAGGGAGTGTACAATCGCTATATTTAAGTTGCCAAGGCATCTAAGCGGTTGAAATAATTCGAGAAAGCACTTAGCAGTGTGGCCTCATATAAACTACGAAGACAGTCTTGTGATGAAGTTGAGAGGAAAAGTTAAGGACTCAAATGAAATAGGCATGCATTTCTTTACGATAGTACAAAGAGTAATCACGACATATTGGCCAACTCAAGTATAGCGTAACAACAAACAAGCATTCGAATCAAGCAATATAGGAAAGCAGACAACTAAACTATTTGTAATTCGGTAGGATTACACGTTGAGGGCACAAGCCAAGAAAGCAACCCACTCGCATTACATTTCACATGTACTAAAACACACTGGCTTACCGTATGTTGCTGTGAAGCCTAGCTACTGTTGCAATGTTCTTTGAAGATATAAATCGACATCCCGTGGTTGCAAATATAGTTGTTGTAGTTTATTCTGCACCATCTATTTAGGTAAAATTAATTTTAGTCGCATGCACTGGTCCGAATTGATCATCAATGGTTCGTCTAACTAATGAAAGAAGGGTGTGTGCATACACGACAACATATCTGCTTCCCTCTATTTTTATGCTTGTTCGAGGTGCCAGCCCCAAAAGAACAAATATTTTGCTTGATGGGGTTGGCATCTCCATAATTAATAGAAGCATCAAATTAGTCATGCAACTTGGGAAGATCAAGAACACACAAACAAGTAATAAACAGAGGCTCGGAGCAGTGATGTAATAGCTAGCATCAGAAAATGTAGGGTAAAACGAACAAAAAGCAGCGGAACCACATGCTAGTTTGCTGATGTGTAATTAAGCATAAAGAACATTAAGCGATCGATGGAACCAATAGGTGGCATCGTAACAAAACTAAAGCATATTAACTATATGTGCACTTTGGTATGTAATTTAGCACATGTAACATGTTCATCGCTGTAAGTATAGCCCTACAGTGCAAGCGAGAATAACGCGTCTCATGAAAAACTGAATGATGCCCTGAAGAAATTCAAAGGTGCGGTGCTTATGCTAGGAAAGTGAACGTAGGCGCCGGCCGTTGGATAATAGCACCTGATTCTCGGCAGTGTATGGGTATCATTGTCATACTTGATAGCTAAGGATCGTCGATGGTGCTCGTGTTGCGGTTGAGTTTGGGCCGAAGTCGCCGTCATTTGAAGCGCTCTGTACTTTCTGATTGCGGCGCTTTGTCGACATACAAGAAATCTCATATGTGGTAAGTGAACAGTTGCACGATAAAGAGAAAAACAAAGGAGTACAAATCGAAATAACTTTGATGAGGTTGCGGCGTAAAGCAGGGCGGTGGAGTTGAATATGGCGTCCGTGGAGCGGGTCCGGTGCGATGGGCGAAGGCTTTGGCGGTAGCGTAATCTGATGCTTTTCGGTGAGGCGGATCTGTTGTCATGACGAGGGCTTGTATGAAGGGCCAGCGAAGGGGCGGACGAGGGAGTCAGTGAAGGGCCTACGTTGTGGTGGACAAGGGCGCCGGTTAAGCAGATCCGGTGCGGTGGACCATGATGGCGATCAAGGAGATCTGGAGCGGTGGACAAGCCAGTCGCTGAAGCGGCTCCAGTGAAGTGGTGAGTTGGCAGTTGGGGGTTCCAAGGTGCGGAAGGTAGATCCGGCGGGGTGTGAGGTCCACCACTGCGGCGGAGGACTAGATTTGGTGGCTTGCCGTGGTTGGGTGGTCGAGGAGGGAAGGGAGGGCTGGGGAAGAAGCTTGGCGGCAAAGAGAGGAAAACAATGGAGTTACCAAAGCAGCCCTTTTCCGTTCATGTGGCAGGGGTAAAATAGGAATATCGCAGGGCTAAACTTTCGGGCGCGTGATATTTCGATGTGAGCGGGAAGTTTGAAAGCTTTTGGCGCCTAAAATTATAAGTATTCTGCACTCGTACGACCGACTATGATATCATGGCCGACAATTTGTTTGTTTTGCACGCAAAAAAATGTGCAAGTTTTGAAACAATGTCTCCAACTCGAAACTTAGATTGTCCATTCAATTCAAATATGGATCATTGAGCTACTACAAGCAAATACCATCATACGGTCCAATTCAAATGAAATTCCAAATGTGTTTATCCTAAATATGATGACAAAAGCAAAAATGTGTATGTGTATGAATAAAGTGAATGATTATAAAGTTTGAACATGCCCGTATGTGTATATCTCTAGGTTTGATATACGAATTTGAAATCACGAAATCCCGGCTTCAAAAATGTACCTCCGTTTAAATGAATTACAAAAGCTAATGATGGAGTCGAATTCCAAAATTCCAATCTTAGGTTTGTAGTTACGGTACATCAAGGTATATCACGCATGTTCAAAAGTATCGTTATCTCATAGTACGAACTATGAAACAAATTGATCAACTATGAGTGCACAATATCTCAATTACGCTAAAGTCCCTCAAATATAGACACCTCACTCTTTATCTGAAGTCAACCCCCCACCACCACCACCACCACACACACACACACATAGAGAAGTCGTTCTCTCCCCCAAACACCAACACACGAGCACATTAACACCCCTCTCTCTTGTAAAGTCCGGACCCCAACATAGGTCTCTATCACTTTGTCTCTCGGGCATGTACACATCTCTTCCCTCACTCTCTAGGTCTCCCTCTATCTCTCTTACCCAAGCACACGCACTATGTAGAGTGTATATTTCCCATACACACAAAACGTCGCCCCCAAACGTCTATCTCCCTAGTTATGTGGTTCTCGCGCACTCACCTCACACACTACCCCCACAGCAAACAAGCACACTTTATCTCCTTGTGCACCACTCTCCTCTTTCTATCTCTCCCACATGCGGACCCTTTTGACTCCTTCCTCAGTATACATATATGTCGTGACTCTTTGCATAGCTCCCTAATGTATAATCGTTCTCGATTTTGCACAATGTTCTCTACACCATCTATTCTAGATCTCTCATGAAGTCCCTATCACACACACGATGACTCGCTTCCCTTGTGTCTCCGTTCATAGGCCAATTTCGGACAACATCAACATTGTCTCTCTATCTAAACCCCATTTTTTGACACAAATGACCCCTCTCGCCCCCTCTCTCTCTCTCTCTCTCTCTCTCTCTCTCTCTCTCTCTCTCTCTCTCTCTCTCTCTCTCTCCGTCGCTATCTCTCTCTTTCTCTCGCTCTCACACCCCTCTCCCACACACACACTCGATGTCTCTTCCAAACAGTCTGCTCCCCCCGCCCGCACCCATGCTATCTCGCTACTACACATGTCACACCATTCCCCCTTCCCTTATACTAGGTTTACATCATCAGTGGTCTCTCTACTCCACTACACTCTCTCCCTGTCACACACAAATGCGTGCACAAACACACACAGACACGCACAAACACCCATTTATCTGGATCCTCATCTCTCCCCATGTCCGCATGTGTATCTCACACACTCACTCTCTAATTATGTATATGTGTCTCCATGTTACACAACACAAAGCCCCATGTACATGTCTCTCTCTATCCTCCACACACATAGACACAAAGAATCTGTTATCATTGCCTCAGTCTCTAACATATCACACACGCACACTGTCTCTCTCTCTCTCTCGCAAACACGCTCAACAAGGGTTTCCCCCTGATTAACTTACCATCTATTCATCAACAGTCGTGGCAGTACGGCGAACACGAGACGTGAAAAAAAATCTACACGTGCTTAGACCACCTAGTATGACTACTAGGACTAGAGCAAGCCAAAAAGCGCGCCGCCGTCACCCCCTCCTTGTCGGCGACGGGAAAATCTTTGTTTTACACAGTCAAGAAGTCATTGTGCTAAGGCCCCACATGCCGAGGCATTGAATAGAATGTAGATGCTAGTTTACGGAAGCAAGTATCGATAATACGTTTGTATCTCCATACTTATATTTCTTCTCTTATAAAAAACCGAGTTGGTGATGATGGTACGTGTGCCATCTTGCAATATAGACCGTCCGATCTATATCTCGACGGATGGAAATTAAACTAAAAGATACCTGCACCCTCTCCACATTTGCAGACAAGGCCTTCCCTCGTTCATCCTTATCTCCAACAAACCTCATTGTTGAGCAATTAAGAAAGGAAGCCTCCGGAACAAAGCGGCACAGTGGTGGCTGCCGCATCGTCAATCCCCATGCCTCCGCTCGGTCCACCACCAACCACCACCACACCCCACTCCTCTTCACCTTATCTCATATTTCTCGAGATATCATTAGTTTTTACACATGGGATTACTCCAGCAAGGGTCAATCACAACAAGTGTTTTATAAAAATGCATCTTGATGTTCCGTGCAATGCACGGATCTTGCTAGTACTCCTACACAAGACTAAGTTGGTGATGCTTGGTGTGTCCGCCATCCGTCAAGTTTCGACCATTAGATCTACATCTAACGATTGTGAGGTAAGTTGTTGCCTTTTCTCACCAACATCCCACTTGTCTACCAATTTGCAAAAAAACCATAATTAGTATCTTAAAACCAACCACATCCCTCCCTGACCTCACCAAAACAGCCCAAGGAATATATTCTAATTGAAACATAATATATCTCTAGTGACATACTAGCAAAATTAGGGTGTTTTGTACCAAGTTTGTGAATAAGTATTATTCTAATTATGATTCGTTGCAACGGACATGAACATTGCTAGTATTTCCAACCATGCATTTTTTCCTAGTATTCCATAGTTTCGAGTTTTCCATCAAGATATTAGTCACTCATGGTTGATATTTACTTTCAATAATGTACACATATGCACTATGTAACTAGCCTTGATTATTGGCTTCCAAAGCTTAACTTTCACTCCTACTTACAATATGTAGAGTATTTAACAAAAAACTACCACTTTCAACCAGCCCTAGGAAGAATCTATTGTACAAAAAATAGCAAAAACATACCCAAAATTTCTTAATCCACGCCAAAAAATACTACCTAGTACTCCTACCGATTAGGTTCGTTTAAACCCATTTATGACTGGGTTGGCCCACACATCCGTCTTGTGAGGCAGCTTAAACCAACACATTTTGTTTGACCGTTGACACGAGGGACCCACATCGACCTTCTATCCTGTTATTCCCCTCAAATCATTATTTTTCCTGAACATTACTTCAAACAGTACTAATGCGTGTTCGTCGGTGGCGCCGGTGATGAGCGAAGTTGGCCGCCCGCTCATTCACGGGCAGACGCCCGTCTTGGCCTCGGCTTGCGGGTTGGCGAGCTGGCGGCGTGACCCATGAGCGAGCAAGCCGCTACCGGCAGCCTTCGCTCGAGCCAGATGGCTGGCCTTAGCGCGGCGTGCACGAGCAAGCCATCGCGCTGCCGTGCCAATCTAGCTAGTAAACCTTGTAGACAAGCAGCTGGACGGGGCTATCTTGGCTAGCTAGCGGCCGCGAGCGCCGGACGGAGCTAGCATCCGGGCTGCCGCAACATGGGCTCCGCACCGCCGGCGGTTTTGATCCCGCCTTTCACGGCATGGGCGTAGTCAAGGCCCCATGGCCGAGGATGACTAGGTGGACGGGCCGGAGGTAGGAGGTCACTCGAGGATTTTTATTGGTAAGAGCATGTACAATGGTTGATAAGGTAGTCTTATCTTAAGTCTGCCACGTATGCAAGTGGTAGTAGTTTCTTGGCATTTTAGTGGTTTCTTGCATTATTTGGGGTTTCTTGTAAGGAACAATGTATGTACTACTAGCGACAAAAGGCGATTCTAGGTTGCATTGTACTCCGAGTACTACTAGTGGTCGCGGGAGTGTATACCTCGTTTTGTGGGTTCGATCCTGGCCAAACGCACGGCGGCCTTTTTAGAAAAAATAGTACTACTACACTTTGCTGCGAGCCAATATTTTACACGGGTAGTTTGAGTTTTGAAGTCAAACGGACGTGCGGCCCCACAATCTGGGTGCACTGGACAGCCTAGCCACGTGAACGGGTTTTCCTTCCCAAAGCATCCCGTGGCTCGTGTGCTCACCCTAGCCGCACATCGCTTGCAGCTTCCTCATCGCCTAGTAGCATATTTAAACTAGCGCCTCCCAATTAAGCAGGAGAGCCAGGAAAAGCTGGCGGGGCATTGGGAATCGTGCAATATGGCTTTGTATGTAAAGTGCTCTACTACTACTCAGTAGCTTGTGGCGTTACGCATGGACTTCACTCCATTATCGGCTCTACTATAAAAGAAATTCCTCTTGACGTGTTTTTTTTTAAATGGAGGCAAAAGCTTTGCTTCATCTCATTCATAAAGAAGGAACTACTAACAAAGTTCGACGAGATCCATTACACCTCCACAAATGGAAGCGAAAAGCCTAGTCTCGCTGTATCAAATAACTCAAATGTTCTGCCTCAAGATAACCGATAAACAGACTGCTAGTGTGTGCGTGAGAGGAGCGGCTGAGTAGGCCAGCTACTTGAGAGGAGCGGCTGAATAGAGCACCGAGAGTACCCATTAGGCCACTACGCAGGTGTACTTCCCCTGCATTGATAGTACAGAGATGGTTCTAGAGAACAGTAGTACCCTCCACTTCCAACTGTAGCTCCTTGGCACTGAGATTCAAGAGTTCAAAACTGGTGCACTATACTAGACTAGACTAGAAGTACAAAGACATCGCACTACTAGTTGAGAAAAGTAGTACTAGTACTTTGCCACAAGATGCAGTACATACTCCTCCGTCACATAATGTAAGACGTTTTTGACACTAGTTGGCGTGTACAAAAAATGGCAAAAACATACCCAAAATTTCTTAATCCACGCCAAAAACTACTACCTAGTGCCAAAAATTTCTTACTAGTGCTATTATTTATAGTATAATGCAATCCCATAACGTTCCATAAGGCTAGTACTTAGTAGTAAATAATAGCCTCACCCCTTCGCTGAGGAACGATCTACACTTGGAAGGGACGAGGCCCTGCGGTTACTACGCTCTTATCTCCTCCTCGCCAGTTCCCCTCCCCCCGAAGAGAAGGCAGTTCGTCGCTGCTCCCATGGATTCTCCAGGTGGTTCTCCTCATCGTCGGGGTTGGGAGACCTTGGACGACGATCCTCTGGGAGAAATCGTGACGCCCGCTCGGCGTCCTCACCGCCAAGAAGACTCGGTGCTTCCTGCACCAACTTTATCAAGACGCTGCTTAAACGGGCTTGGGAAAAGGCCATGCTTGTTGGTCTTCCATGCGTCCTCGAGGAGAAGGTTCTTCTATGGGACAATCCTTCGAACAGTCCACCGCTCCCTGGCCATGGTTGCACGTTGACTCTGCTAGAGTTGCCGACGTTGAGAGGTAGTCGGATTTTGTCCGATGAGCAGGTCAGTAATGGAGTTTGATTATGTAGTACTTAGTTATTCCATTTCCATCCCGTAATTTCTCCGCTGCCCACCGTCTTATATATAGGTCTGGTCGGTGCCAATGAAGATTGGCTTGCATACCTCCGGCCAGATACCACCATCATTTTGCACAACATCCACAGCAGTGCGGCCGTGATGTCTACTACACAACCTTCTTGTTGTAGACGTTGTTGGGCCTCCAAGTGCAGAGGTTTGTAGGACAGTAGCAAATTTCCCTCAAGTGGATGACCTAAGGTTTATCAATCCACGGAGGCGTAGGGATGAAGATGGTCTCTCTCAAGCAACCTGCAACCAAATAATAAAGAGTATCTTGTGTCCCCAACACACCCAATACAATGGTAAATTGTATAGGTGCACTAGTTCGGCGAAGAGATGGTGATACAAGTGCAATATGGATGGTAGATATAGGTTTTTGTAATCTGAAAATATAAAAACAGCAAGGTAACAAGTGGTAAAAGTGAGCGTAAACGGTATTGCAATGATACGAAACAAGGCCTAGGGTTCATAATTTCACTAGTGCAAGTTCTCTCAACAATAATAACATAATTGGAACATATAACTATCCCTCAACATGCAAAGAGTCACTCCAAAGTCACTACTAGCGGAGAACAAACGAAGAGATTATGGTAGGGTACGAAACCACCTCAAAGTTATTCTTTCCAATCAATCCGTTGGACTATTCCTATAAGTGTCACAAACAGCCCTAGAGTTCGTACTAGAATAACACCTTAAGACACAAATCAACCAAAACCCTAATGTCACCTAGATACTCCAATGTCACCTCAAGTATCTGTGGGTATGATTATACGATATGCATCACACAATCTCAATTCATCTACTCAAACCAACAGATAGAACCTCAAAGAGTGCCCTAAAGTTTCTACCGGTGAATCACGACGAAAACGTGTGCCAACCCCTATGCATAGGTTCCCAATGTCACGAAACCCGCAAGTTGATCACCAAAACATACATCAAGTGGGTCAATAGAATAACCCATTGTCACCACGGTTATCCCACGCAAGACATACATGAAGTGTTCTCAAATCTTTAAAGACTCAATCTGATAACATAACTTCAAAGGGGAAACTCAATCCATTACAAGAGAGTAGAGGGGGAGAAGAAACATAAGATCCAACTATAATAGCAAAGCTCGCGATACATCAAGATCGTGCCAAATCAAGAACATGAGAGAGAGAGAGAGATCAAACACATAGCTACTGGTACATACCCTCAGCCCCGAGGGTGAACTACTCCCTCCTCGTCATGGAGAGCGCCGGGATGATGAAGATGGCCACAGGTGAGGGTTCCCCCCTCCGGCAGGGTGCCGGAACAGGGTCCCGATTGGTTTTTGGTGCCTCTGGAGGTTTTGCGGCGGCGGAACTCCCGATCTAATCTCTGTTCTGGAAGTTTTAGGATACGTGGGTATATATGGGTGAAGGGAGTACGTCGGTGGAGCTACGGGGGCCCCACGAGGCAGGGGGGTGCGCCCCCACCCTCGTGAGCACCTCCCTCATCTCCTGACATAGGGTCCAAGTCTATCTGGTAGGTTTCCTTCCAAAAATAACTTCTCCAGTTGATTTCGTTCCGTTTCGACTCCGTCTGATATTCCTTTTCCTCAAACACCGAAATAGGCATAAAAGCGACAATCTGGCTGGGCCTCCGGTTAATAGGTTAGTCCCAAAAATAATATAAAAGTGGAAAATAAAGCCCAATATTGCCCAAAATAGTAGATAATATAGCGTGGAGCAATAAAAATTATAGATACGTTGGAGACGTATCGAGGCATCTAAGCTTAATTCCTGCTCGTCCTCGAGTAGGTAAATGATAAAAAAGATAATTTTTGATGTGGAATTCTAGTTGGTATAATTTCATTGTAATTCTTCTTAATTGTGATATGAATATTCAGATCCGAAAGATTCAAGACTAAAGTTTAATATTGACATGAGAATAATAATACTTCAAGCATACTAACAAAGCAATTATGTCTCCTCAAAATAACATGGCCAAAGAAAGTTATCCCTACAAAATCATGTAGTCTGGTTATGCTCTATCTTCCCCACACAAAGTATTTAAATCATGCACAACCCCGATGACAAGCCAAGCAATTGTTTCATACTTTTGACATTCTCAAACTTTTTCAATCTTCACGCAATACATGAGCGTGAGCCATGGACATATCACTATATGTGGAATAGAATGGTGGTTGTGGAGAAGACAAAAAAGGGGAAGATAGTCTCACATCAAATAGGCGTATCAACGGGCTATAGAGATGCCCATCAATAGATATCAATGTGGGTGAGTAGGGATTGCCATGCAACGGATGCACTAGAGTTATAAGTATATGAAAGCTCAACAAATGAAACTAAGTGGGTGTGCATCCAACTCGCTTGCTCACGAAGACCTAGGGCATTTTGAGGAAGCCCATCATTGGAATATACAAGCCAAGTTCTATAATGAAAGATTCCCACTAGTATATGAAAGTGACAAAATGAGAGATTCTCTATCATGAAGATCTTGGTGCTACTTTGAAGCACAAGTGCGGTAAAAGGATAGTAGCATTGTCCCTTCTCTCTTTTTCTCTCATTTTTTTTATTTGGGCCTTTTCTCTTTTTTATGGCCTCTTTTTTTATTTTTATTTTTTTTATTTTTCGTCCGGAGTCTCATCCCGACTTGTGGGGGAATCATGGTCTCCATCATCCTTTCCTCACTAGGACAATGCTCTAATAATGATGATCATCACACTTTTATTTTTCTTACAACTCAATAATTACAACTCGATTCATAGAACAAAGTATGACTCTATGTGTATGCCTCCGGCGGTGTACCAGGATATGCAATGATTCATGAGTGACATGTATGAAAGAATTATGAATGGTGGCTTTGCCACAAATACAATGTCAACTACATGATCATGCTAGCAATATGACAATGATGGAGCGTGTCATAATAAACGGAACGGTGGAAAGTTGCATGGAAATATATCTTGGAATGGCTATGGAAATGCCATGATAGGTAGGTATGGTAGCTGTTTTGAGGAAGGTATATGGTGGGTGTATGATACCGGTGAAATGGTGCGCGGTATTAGAGAGGCTAGCAATGGTGGAAGGATGGGAAAAAGTGTGTATAATCCATGGACTCAACATTAGTCATAAAGAACTCATATACTTATTGCAAAAATCTAGAAGTTATCAAAGCAAAGTATTAAGCGCATGCTCCTAGGGGATAGATTGGTAGGAAAAGACCATCGCTCGTCCCCGACCGCCATGATCATAAGGAAGACAATCAATAAATAAATCATGCTCGACTTCATCACATAACGGTTCACCATACGTGCATGCTACGGGAATCACAAACTTTAACACAAGTATCTCTCAAATTCACAACTACTCGACTAGCATGACTCTAATATCACTACTTCCATATCTCAAAACAATTATCAAGCATCAGACTTTTCTTAGTATCCAACACACTCATAAGAATTCTTACAAATCTTTTATGCTTAGCATATTAGGATTATTTAAGCAAATTACCATGCTATTTAAGACTCTCAAAATAATATAAGTGAAGCATGAGAGTTCATCTATTTCTTAAAAATAAAACCACCACCGTGCTCTAAAATATATAAGTGAAGTACTAGAGCAAAAACAAACTACTCCGAAAGATATAAGTGAAGATCAATGTGTAGTTGTATAATTATGCAACTATATGAAGACTCTCTAACATTTAAGAATTTCATATCTTGATAATTTATTCAAACAGCAAGCAAATCTAAAGAAAATAAAATGACATTTCAAGGATAGCACACATCATGTGAAGAAGCAAAAACTTAGGTTCAACCGATACTAACCGATAATTGTTGAAGAAGAAAGGTGGGATGCCTGCGGGGCATCCCCAAGCTTAGATGCTTGAGACTTCTTGAAATATTATCTTGGGGTGCCTTGGGCATCCCCAAGCTTGAGCTTTTGTGTCTCCTTAATTCCTCTCATATCACGGTTTCCTAAATCTCAAAAGCTTCATCCACAGCAAACTCAATAAGAACTCGTGAGATAAGTTAGTATAAACCAATGCAAAAACCTTATCATACTACACTGTAGAAAATCACTAAAATTATTATTCAACATTGCATACTAAATGCATCTGCATATTTAATACTCCTATCATCAAATAGAATCATTAAACAAGCAAACATATGCAAACAATGCAAACATAACAGCAATCTGCCAAAACAGTACAGTCTGCAAAGAATGCAAGATTCATCATACTTCCCTAACTCCAAAAATTATGAAAGAAAATTCCCACTGTAGTAAATTTATCAGAGCTTCTTATTCAAAAGGTTTCAACATTTTATCACATTCTGAGTTTTCTAGGGAATTTTTGCAACAGCGGTAAACTTTCTGTTTTCAAACAGCAACATGCATACTTGCAAAATAAGCATGGAAAAAGCTATCCTTGACATTTTTATTGAAAATAAAGATGCAAAACATTAATATAAATAACAGCAATCAAATACTAGCAAAATAAATTGACGTTCCAAGCAAAACACATATCATGTGGTGAATAAAAATATAGCTCCAAGTAAAGTTACCGATGAACGAAGACGAAAGAGGGGATGCCACCCGGGGCATCCCCAAGCTTAGACGCTTGGCTATCCTTGAATATTACCTTGGGGTGCCTTGGGCATCCCCAAGCTTAGGCTATTGCCACTCCTTATTCCATAGTCCATCGAATCTTTACCCAAAACTTGAAAACTTCACAACACAAAACTTAACAGAAAACTCGTGAGCTCCGTTAGCGAAAGAAAACAAAACACCACTTCAAGGTACTGTAATGAACTCATTATTTATCTATATTGGTGTTAAACCTACTGTATTCCAAATTATCTATGGTTTATAAACTATTTTACTAGCCATAGATTCATCAAAATAAGCAAACAACACACGAAAAACAGAATCTGTCAAAAACAGAACAGTCTGTTGTAATCTGTATCAAACGTATACTTATGGAACTCCAAAAATTCTAATATAAATTGATGGACCTGAGTAATTTGACTAGTAATCATATTCAAAAATAATCAACTAAATAGCACTCTCCAGTAAAAAGTTTTAGCTAATCTCGTGAGCGCTAAAGTTTCTGTTTTTTACAGCATGATCATAAAGACTTCACCCAAGTCTTCCCAAAGGTTCTACTTGGCACAAACACTAATTAAAACATAAATCCACATATAAACAAAGCTAGATGGATTATTTATTCCTAAACATAACCAAAAAGCAAGAAACTAAAATAAAATTGGGTTGCCTCCCAACAAGCGCTAACGTTTAATGCCCCTAGCTAGGCATGATGATTTCAATGATGCTCACATAAAAGATAAGAATTGAAAAATAAAAAGAGCATCATGAAGAATATGACTAGCACATTTAAGTCTAACCCACCTCCTATTCATAGGGATTTTGTGATCAAACAATTTATGGGAACAATAATCAACTTGCATAGGAAGGTAAAACAAGCATAACTTCAAGATTTTCAACACATAGAGAGGGAACTTGATATTATTGCAATTCCTACAAGCATATGCTCCTCCCTCATAATAATTTTCAGTAGCATCATGAATGAATTCAACAATATAACCAGCAACTAAAGCATTGTTTTCATGATCTACTTGCATAGAAATTTTATTACTCTCCACATAAGCAAAATTCTTCTCATTCGGAATAGTAGTGGGAGGAAGCTCAACAAAACAACTATCATGTGATTGAAAATTAAGATCAAGATGACAAGTTTCATGGTTATCATTATTCTTTAAAGCATACGTGTCATCACAATAATCATCATAGATAGGAGGCATGCTTTCATCATAGTAAATTTTCTCATCAAAGCTTGGGGGACAAAAAATATCATCTTCATTAAACATAGCTTCCCCAAGCTTGTGGCTTTGCATATCATTAGCATCATGGATATTCAAGGAATTCATACTAACAACATTGCAATCATGCTCATCATTCAAAGATTTAGTGCAAAACATTTTAATGCATTCTTCTTCTAACACTTTGGCACAAATTTCCTTTCCATCATACTCACGAAAGATATTAAAAAGATGAAGCGTATGAGGTAAACTCAATTCCATTTTTTTGTAGTTTTCTTTTATAAACTAAGCTAGTGCTAAAACAAGAAACAAAAAGATTTGATTGCAAGATATAAAGATATACCTTCACTTACCTAGCCTCCCCGTCAACGGCGCCGGAAAAGAGCTTGATGTCTACTACACAACCTTCTTCTTGTAGACGTTTTTGGGCCTCCAAGTGCAAAGGTTTGTAGGACAGTAGCAAATTTCCCTCAAGTGGATGACCTAAGGTTTATAAATCCGCGGGAGGCATAGGATGAAGATGGTCTCTCTCAAGCAACCCTGCAACCAAATAACAAAGAGTCTCTTGTGTCCCCAACACACCCAATACAATGGTAAATTGTATAGGTGCACTAGTTCGGCGAAGAGATGGTGATACAAGTGCAATATGGATGGTAGATATAGGTTTTTGTAATCTGAAAATATAAAAACAGCAAGGTAACAAGTGGTAAAAGTGAGCGTAAACGGTATTGCAATGATAGGAAACAAGGCCTATGGTTCATAGATTCACTAGTGCAAGTTCTCTCAACAATAATAACATAATTGGATCATATAACTATCCCTCAACATGCAACAAAGAGTCACTCCAAAGTCACTAATAGCGGAGAACAGACGAAGAGATTATGGTAGGGTACGAAACCACCTCAAAGTTATTCTTTCCAATCAATCCGTTGGGCTATTCCTATAAGTGTCACAAACAGCCCTAGAGTTCGTACTAGAATAACACCTTAAGACACAAATCAACCAAAACCCTAATGTCACCTAGATACTCCAATGTCACCTCAAGTATCCGTGGGTATGATTATATGATATGCATCACACAATCTCAATTCATCTACTCAAACCAACACATAGAACCTCAAAGAGTGCCATAAAGTTTATACCGGAGAATCAATGACGAAAACGTAGCCAACCCCTATGCATAGGTTCCCAATGTCACGAAACCCGCAAGTTGATTACCAAAACATACATCAAGTGGATCAATAGAATAACCCATTGTCACCACGGTTATCCCACGCAAGACATACATCAAGTGTTCTCAAATCTTTAAAGACTTAATCCGATAACATAACTTCAAAGGGGAAACTCAATCCATTACAAGAGAGTAGAGGGGGAGAAGAAACATAAGATCCAACTATGATAGCAAAGCTCGCGATACATCAAGATTGTGCCAAATCAAGAACACAAGAGAGAGAGATCAAACACATAGCTACTGGTACATACCCTCAGCCCCGAGGGTGAACTACTCCCTCCTCGTCATGGAGAGCGCCGGGATGATGAAGATGGGCACAGGTGAGGGTTCCCCCCTCCGGAAGGGTGCCGGAACAGGGCCCCGATTGGTTTTTGGTGCCTCTGGAGGTTTTGCGGCAACGGAACTCCCGATCTAATCTCTGTTCTGGAAGTTTTAGGATACGTGGGTATATATGGGTGAAGGGAGTACGTCGGTGGAGCTACAGGGGCCCCACGAGGCAGGGGGCGCGCCCTAGGGGGGTGGGCGCGCCCCCCACCCTCGTGAGCACCTCCCTCATCTCCTGACATAGGGTCCAAGTCTATCTGGTAGGTTTCCTTCCAAAAATAACTTCTCCAGTTGATTTCGCCCGCTTTCGACTCCGTTTGATATTCCTTTTCCTCGAAACACTGAAATAGGCATAAAACAACAAATCTGGGCTGGGCCTCCGGTTAATAGGTTAGTCCCAAAAATAATATAAAAGTGGAAAATAAAGCCCAATATTGCCCAAAACAGTAGATAATATAGCATGGAGCAATCAAAAATTATAGATACGTTGGAGACGTATCAGGCCGTTTCGGTATACCCCTTCTCCACCATTGGGATCGGCCTTCCGGACTGGTTGAGCTTGAATACGTATGATGATGCCTACATGAGATTAAAGAAGATAGCAATTGCGGACCCGCCGACAAAGCGACGCGGCTACGACGATTACTATCTCATCGCGGTGTTCGACATAAGGGTTGTCATCAATGCAAGAGGCAGTAACGGCAGAGGCTGTCGCATGTTGGCGGCGGCAGATTTGTACCCCTACACGTTCGAAGACGCCGTGCGCCATCTAGGCCGCATCTTCGCGGTGACAAGCCAGGGGACTTGTTTCATCTGGTTGCCATCCTGATGCGGGTGATTACAAACGGAATGCACAAACCATCATTTGCATCCCTAACGGTACTCCATTATTTTGCGGGGACCGGTCATCCCCGATCAAAATAAGATCGCCGATCTGGATGTGCATTTGCATCCGCGATTCGGTCTAACTCGGAACCTTGTAGCTGACTTTGGCATATTGGGATCAACTATCTTAGCGATCGTTACCCATGGTACCACCGATGTGCAACATGGTCACACAATCTACCACGATCGGACCGTCACCATCTACCCGGTATTCCATTTTTAACCCTCTCGCCTTCTCTTTAATTGTTGTACTAGTAGTATACTTAGTAGTACTAGTAGGAGTACTTTTACCTTAGAGGACGCGTATAGCTAGCTAGGCCCTTGAAGACTTGAACCCACTAGCTGCCACCATTTTTGTTTTTCCATGTCTTACTATCTCATCCATGTAGCCAAGAGTGGCTATATATAATAAGCAGTTATTTTACTTCCTCTATCTGAGTAGTACTATTTGCTGCAGTATTCTTGACCGCCATATTTGAGCACAACATTATTATGCATGGACCTTGACTATGTACGCCACCGTGTGTCCAGATCTGGGATGCCGCATGTACCACATGAATCTACCGAGTTCGACCCTGTGATGCTACGTGGGTGCCGAGGAACACTCTTGGAGAGTACTCGCTTTTCGCCGGGGACAGCTACCCCATTGTGAAGCGGATGCCACCTTCCGTGCACGACACGGAAGGCCTGCGGTTCATGAAGCATGGTTGTGTCTTGATGCGCTTTGCCGGATGAGCGACATCTTTGGGACCACGATATCCACGATTTATGCCGCTTCAGCTTGGATGAGTCTCCATCGTGTGGAACCAGACTAGAAAGCTGCAACAATGATTCCCGTTGCCCACCGCTATGGATCGTGCCATCCATGAAGAACACACGGGAATTTGGAACACGGAGGTGGACATGTAGCCCATCTATAACGTGTAAGTGGAGTATGGTAATTGTGAACGGTAGCGTTGTGAATATATGTAGACTAGTCGTGCACAAATTTATCACATGAATTGGAGATGAACTTGTGTGGCATACTGGCATTTCTCCTTTAGAATTTATTACTAGTAAATGTGTTATGTGTACGTGCAAGTTGTGTGGTTGTTGCACGGGCTCCAACACGCTCTTTGAGAAAAAAATGTGGCACATCTTTGGATATACGTGACGTGGCGGCATCATACAGTAGCATCGTTCGCTATAGTTGTAGTACACTCCTCCTAGGACGACAACTCCTATAAAACCTTGCGCTTGGCTCTTTGCCTCATCGGGAGGTTCAACAGTTCATACTCGTGTATAAAACCTTGCGCTTGGCTCTTTGCCTCATCGGGAGGTTCAACAGTTCATACTCGTGTGAACCTTGCACCTGGCTATTCGCCTCTTCGGAAGGTCCAACAATGATGATACTACAGTATAATATGCTTCTGGCAATCTGACACCGATTGAACTATTGCACGTCCACCGCGAGGTCGAGGGCGAGGGCGAGGGAGAGGGAGAGGGCGCTGTAGTCAAAACCCTCTCCTCGTCCTGCGAACCACCGCACGCGTGGGCGAGGGAGAGGCGTAGTAAGCAAGCTTCTCCTTGTTCGGCGAGTTGACGGGACAATCAAAGCAGTACTAGTACTAGTAGTAGTCCATACTGCGTCCTTTCCGATTAATATGGCTTAATTTGAAACGAGAAAAATACACTGGCGGTCAACATATGTAACAATACGCTCTTTACGGTCACTATATATAGTTTTGCATCGATTATACGATCACTAGCTCATCATAGAGCACCGTATTGAACCCTACTGACCGGCCACATAGTCGATGTGGCACTTTGTTGACTGGTTAAATTGTCACCTAGTTTCTGGGTCCCACCTGTCAGTTGGCAGAGCAAAGAAATCAGTTAATAAAAACTTTATGCAGGAGCGACACGAGTCCAACCCTTGCGCCCGAACCGCCCTGGCTGTGTATGTGAGTGCATGCACGTGTCCTCCCTCGGTCTTCCAACAAAGAGTGTACATCGGTTATAAAACAAAGAGTGTAGTAGCATATGATGTACATCTACACTTCCAATGCATTTAGCATTTAATCTAAATCGATATTGATTGACTAATGCACCAACTTGTGTTGTAGGTATAGGCTACATGTCTATCCTTAATTACAGCATGCAACGGCCTTCATTTAATCTTCTTATCTCAATGGTCGCATGCACACATAAGTCTTCTACTTTTGGGCGTTAATTATACCCTGGTCAATGTGTAAATCTACAGTCTTTCACGGACGTAGGGAGTAGGTTGAGCACTTGAGCGTGAGCGTGTGTGTTGCGTCGTGTGTTGTGTGCCGCATGGGTGCGTGAGTGTTGCGTGCATCCATGTGGAGTACGTGTGAGTGTTGCATGTTGCATGCATGCATGCATGGGGCTTACTCCTCCCATTGACATGTTCATATTTCAAGCTTCCTCTGTTCCCTCCATATGGTGATACTCCCTCTGTTCCCAAATAGTACAGAGTAAAAGCCTCCCTCTGTTCCCAAATACGGAGTATTTGTCTTTCTAAAGATTTCAACAACTGACTAGGTACGGAGCAAAATGAGTGAAGTGAGCGTAGAGGCATAGGGATACTGTAGAAAGGAAGTCCTCACGGTCCATTATTCCCCATCTCGGTCAGAGAGAACTATTCAACTAGTCTTCGCAGTGAAGTGACAATACACGCTGCAGCAGATGGGACACGTAATTAATAAGCTGAACCAGCATGTTGGGGTTACTAAATCAGCCTTACCGATCGCCATCATGTTTGCCAAGAGAGCACGCTTCCATAAATACGCTCACGCACCTCTGTCCTCCATTAAGCGACATATGGGACCTCTTGTGGTAGACCCACATGTCATCGGTGTAACTATTTACACTCCGAAGGACGGTGCCTATATCCTGGTAGTAGTACTAGTAGAATTGAGATTTAATGCACTTTCTTCCCCGTTTTCCACTCTTCTTCTTCCTCCTCTCTTCCCCATCGTCGGCCGCACACCATTTACCCCCGCTCACTGCTCGCCCGCCTGCACCATCTTCCTTGGTAGCTCGTGCGTACCATATCCCCCCGCTCACTGCTCGGCCACACGAGGAGAAGCTTCTTTGCTCGCCCGCTCGAATCCACTTCCCCACTGGCTCGCAGGCACCGAAAAACCCAATGGCAGAACCGACTGACACACGCAGAGCCGTGATTGGAATTCCCTCCCCGATGTTCTCTTGGAGCAGATCTGTAGTCGTATGGACCTACTCAGCACCGTCCGTCTGGCCTATGCTCGGTGTCTTTGTACCGTCTACTCGTCTGCAACCGGCCGGCTCTTTTCAAGACACCACCTTTGCGATGCCCGATCCTCACAGGTGGCCCAGACACCGACTTGACGATCCTACGGAGGTTGCCGTGGTGCCCCTCGACATGCTACCACTACCCGTCCACCTGTCCTTCATGCGCGGCCACTACTGGGCGGGCATGTAGGCAAACTGGATCGTCCTCATCCACCACACCGGTAGTCCGTGGCGTCTCGTGGATATCTACACCCAGCGAGAGATCACCCTTCCATCGTTGGATACCGCCGCCATCGAGCCTCGCGCCCGCCGGACACTCCTGCCTACTATGCACGAGACGCGTCAAGCTTTTGGCTCGACCTGCATTTTGCGAAAGTTGTAATCTGTGAAGTGCCCACACCATCGAAGACTACATGGATTACAAGCTCATTGCCTTGTTCAACATGGAATTAGTCTATTCGAATCCGGTCGCCATACATGGTTATGGCTCATCATCAATCATGTTGAGGCAACATTTACATACGATGCTATAGTGCACGACGGCATCGTTCTGTGATCGGCCTTAGATTGGCTGCCTATCTTTGGTGGAATCTATCGTCGTGTAATTGTTCTATCTCATCTCATCTTTACCTTATAAATATGACTGCCTGTTCATTTGTTACAAATTTAGAATGCATAGCATGTCTATAACCACATCATTGCTATATGTTCCTCTCATTTCCTAGATTTTTATGACCACACATGTTATTGTTAGAGTTTTTTTTTAAAAAGGGGGTCTCCCCGGCCTCTGCATCAGAGCGATGCATACGGCCGATTGTTAGAGTTGATATGAGAAAAATTGGCATCTAATGATTGTTAGAATACATATTATGAGCATAACGTCATGATTGCTATATGTTACTCTCGTTTACAAGATTTTTATAACAACGCATGTTATTGCTTAGAGTTGATATGAGAATAGTAGTAGTAAGTGCTATGGTAGAATATGAGTAGGCGCTGTCATAGTTGTTTTCCTCTCATTGTTACATGATGTTTGAACCATGACATGTTGCTGGAATATGAAAGCCATTGTCTTATTTTTTTTTAACTTGGGGTATGATTATGACCACAGCATTGCAATTCTCTGTCTATGATATGTGTCACTGTTATAATAATCTTAATTCCACACATACTCTGAACATGATTGTTTATTTTTGTCCTTTTGGTCTCCAATTTGAATTGTTGCAGCAGACGCAAATGCGCTGGCCTTCATGATTCCAGGACCTGGAATCATACCAGCCGATGGGTGTTGGTTTATCGCTCGTTCAGCTGACGGCGGTCATTTGATGCTCACTCGCACGTACCAAATTGACCAAACCATTACATCAAACCACATGCAGTACAATGCGTGGGGCGTTCGTGACATTGATGGCTATGGTTGCTTCGTGTTCGAGAAAGATCCCAGCTCCGTTGGGCCAGGCGTATTCAACTGGAGGCGGGTTTACAGCCTCGGCAACCACTCCTTGTTCCTCGGGATGAATTATCCGATCATCCAACTAATCATCAATCATATCACCGGCGATGATTACTGTTCTATGCAACTTCCATTCGCGAGGGGGGGTTGTGTTTACACATCATACCATGGGTTTCATGAATTACCATATCCAGAGATTCGTCGACACAACTTGTTGCCAGATAATCTTCAGTGTGTGAAAGGCATCAAGCTTCCATGCGATGGATGGCTTTTGCAAACCCGACATGCGGCGATGTGGTTCATCCCAACAGCAAATATGCACAACTTGATTTGTCTTGATATCTAGATCGAGCCATGTATTCTGCTGTCATTGTACGACCGTCTTTTGTTGGATATTATGTACTGTTGTTAGTTTGAAGCACTCCTCTGGTTTGAAGGATAGATACCTTCCTGGGATCAAGTGCATCCTAACTCCCCTGTTTAGGATGTACTGATAATGATGATGGAGATGCTGTGCAGAAGCCATATATATATATATATATATATATATATATATATATATATATATATATATATATATATCAGTTAGGCTTCAAGTGCGTACTTGTTAGTTAAACATATGTATAAATTGTGACACAAAATACGACTAGAAAGTAGTACAAGAGCTTGATACTAGTATACGTTGGTCAAATTATTCATCATGTCCACACATTGAATTGACGTGACAACACGCTGCGCGTGAGGTGACACAAGAATCCCTACGGCGTGTTCGGGTATTCTGGACTTCAGATTTGGAGTACCACTTATCTGTCGAAATCTTTCATCATTCACTTAAAACAGTCGATTGATCATACATTGAGTACCATATAACTGGAATTACCGATGCAAGTCGAAGAAGGATTGGCCGGTGCTGCCGGCTGGCGTCAAGTTCGATACCAAGGATCAGGAGTTGATCGAGCACCTTGAGGCCAAAGTGAGTCTTGACGGTAGCGAGATTTCAGTCTCTCATCGATTTGTTCATACCAACCATCGACAACGAGCACGGCATATGCTACACCCAACCTGAGAAACTTCCAGGTAAGACACCGATCGGCCGTCTACTTGCACAAACATATTCCTTTCTTTATAGCTCTATTTTTGTTTTTAGACGCAGACCTGGTGAAGCAATTACAATTTGACATTTAATAAAAAGTGAAACAAGTGACTGCAACATGCCAAAGATGTTATCAAAATGCCAACTAGGTACACTAAAACCTGTATTCCACAATAATGCGGGTATCACACTGAGTGGCCTAAGGAAGCATTTCTTCCAGCGCAATTCCAAAGCGTTCAAAAGGCACGTGGACGCCGTCGCAAGAATCTGATGAGTCACGGCATGCACGCGATGTGGCACAAGACCGGCAATAGCTTGCGGTGATGGTCAACGGCCGGCAGACAGGAAGCAAAGGTTACAGTGCTGCACACCAACAAGAACTTCGACCACCGTGAGGACCAATCGGGTGATGCACGGTACCACCTCGGGGACCTGGAGCAAGAGAAGGAGCAGGAGATGGTCCTCTGCAAGATTTTCTACCAGATGAACGCTAGGGCCAGGAGTAAAAAGATTATAAGTTAGTTTGGTATTGGTAGTTGTACTACGTTGTCGTCCGCAAGTTGGTATTGTTGTTAACGATCTATTGGTATGAACTTGCATTTTCTTCCAACCATCATGCCGAGGGTCGACGGGGTTATAAAGCTGACTCATTTGTTTCAAACGAATTCTCGGGCACCTGATTTTTATTTGATGGGTAGCATAAGCACCCGCCGTTCGAATTCCCAATTCTGCAGTTTTTTCGAAACAAGTGCATGCACTTATTATCACGATAAAAAAATATCCATGTTGCATCCCAGTTATCAGTCTGTTCTTGCGGAATTCTCTCGTTTATTGAGCACGTATATTGTTTTTTCAGGTCGAGCAAGTTTCAACTGGGTTGTAGACTGCCCAGGGTTGGTTTTGTTTTTAATAGGCCCAGCCCATGACGACAACGGGGCATAAAGATCAAGCAGGTATCTACTGGCCTCTGGCCCGCCAGCGTTAGTTATATTTTGTCTTACAACATTGATACGTCTCCAACGTATCTATAATTTTTGATTGCTCCATGCTACTTTATCTACTGTTTTGGACTATATTGGGCTTTATTTTCCACTTTTATATTATTTTTGGGACTAACCTATTAACCGAAGGCCCAGCCCATAATTGTTGTTTTTTGCCTATTTCAGTGTTTCGAAGAAACAGAATATCAAACGGAGTCCAAACGGAATGAAACCTTGAGCGTGATTTTCTCACTGAACGTGATCCAGGGACTTGGAACCTACTCCAAGGAACGAAAGAGGCGATCACGAGGGTGGGGGCGCCCCTAGGGCACGCCCGCCTCATGGGCCCCACAGCCGCTCCACCAACGTACTCCTTCCTCCTATATATACCTACGTACCCCCAAGCGATCGTAACAGAGCCAAAACCTAATTCCACCGCCGCAACTTCCTCAGATCCACGAGATCCCATCTTGGGGCCTATTAGGAGGTCCGCCGGAGGGCATCCATCACGGAGGGCTTCTACATCAACACCATAGCCTCTCCGATGAAGTGTGAGTAGTTTACTTCAGACCTTCGGTCCATAGCTAGTAGCTAGATGGCTTCTTCTCTCTTTTGGATCTCAATACAATGTTCTCCCCTCTCGTGGAGATCTATTCGATGTAATCTTCTTTTTGCGGTGTGTTTGTTGAGACCGATGAATTATGGGTTTATGATCCAGCTTATCTATGAATAATATTTGAATCTTCTCTGAATTCTTTTATGTATGGTTGAGTTATCTTTGCAAGTCTCTTCGAATTATCCGTTCGGTTTGGCCAACTAGATTGGTAGTTCTTGCAATGGGAGAAGTGCATGGCTTTGGGTTCAATCTTGCGGTGTCCTTACCCAGTGACAGAAAGGGTTGCTAGGCACGTATTGTATTGTTGCCATCGAGGATAGCAAGATGGGGTATTTATCATATTGCATGAATTTATTCCTCTACATCATGTCATCTTGCTTAAGGCGTTACTCTGTTTTTAACTTAATACTCTAGATGCATGCTGGATAGCGATCGATGAGTGGAGTAATAGTAGTAGATGCAGAATCGTTTCGATCTACTTGTCTCGGACGTGATGCCTATATACATGATCATACCTAGATATACTCATAACTATGCTCAATTCTGTCAATTGCTCAACAGTAATTTGTTCACCCACCGTAGAATACTTATGCTCTTGAGAGAAGCCACTAGTGAAACCTATGGCCCCCGGGTCTATTCTCATCATATCAATCTCCATTACTTTTATACTTGCTTTGTTTTTACTTTGCTTTTTACTTTTCACTTTGCATCTCTATACCAAAAATACCAAAAATATTATCTCTATCAGATCTCACTCTCGTAAGTGACCGTGAAGGGATTGACAACCCCTAATTGCGTTGGTTGCGAGTAGCTATCGTTTTGTGCAGGTACGAGGGACTTGTGCGTGGCCTCCTGCTGGATTGATACCTTGGTTCTCAAAACTGAGGGAAATACTTACGCTACTGTGTTGCATCATCCTCTCCTCTTCGGGGAAAACCAACGCAAGCTCAAGACGTAGCAAACATCCGCAGGCAGTTTTTTTTACTGAATCAAACACACAGCCCAGTTCTATTTTCCTCTTGAAACGCATGTCCTACATTCGTTTTCTAATCTCTACCTATAGTTTTACTAGTTCATATACACGTATCATTATATTGAAAACACATAAAATTCCCTTTTCATATTTACATCCTTATTTTTGTTGTTTTTTCCCACCCAGCGCTGATTTTTTTACCACTAGTTTTCCCTTAAACCAACTCAATTGTCCTACATCTTATTTGCGTACAAAAATAGAACGATTTTTTTGGCAAATCAATAAGTTCTTAAAAAATGTTTATCATTTCGGGATTACAACAGTTTGGACTCCACCGAAATATGCAAAATAAGGTTGAACTATTTGACCGTTGTCGTGGGCAGAAAACGGGCTGTAATAAATTACTTAAGAATTAGCAAATGGGCTGCAAATTATATAAAATAGCAAATGGGCTGCAAATTATAAAAAATAGCAAATGGGCTTTATGTTATGCCGCCACAGATTTGGAGGCTGACTTGTGGGCCTACACAAGGTTTCTTAAAAGAAACATAGTCAACAATCGACTCTACGGCGTCGAGACCGTTAGATGTCAATCTAACGGCAATCGTCTTCTTCGATCTACGATCTTCACCTTGACCGCCCAAACCAGCGCAGGTCTGCTCCCGCCTCCCGTGGCCGGCAGTGCTGCCGGGCAGGCCTCACGGCCCCATCATACTCGCATCCCTGGCCTGTCTATCCCTCTACTCACCCACACCTCCTGTTATTTTCCGGCGACGGCAGCCGAACCAGTCAACCCTCGTACTCTCCACCGCGTGGGCAGCCACTGCCGTGTCTTCGCCGGCTCCGTGTCGTTCCCTTCGTAGGCCTCGCCGTCGTCCACCGCCCTGGTGCTCTCGGTGCGGCATGGTCAACGATTTCCATCCAACGGCCATAGTGCTTCTTCAACCTCTGGTCTTCTTGCCCCAGCCGCCCAAAGCAGCGCAGGTCGTGTCGCATGCTCCTGCCTCCCGTGGCCGGCTGTGCTGCCGTGAAGGCTTCACCGTCCCCATACTACTCCCACCGCTGGCCAGGCCATCCCTCCACTCACCCACACCCCCTGTTATTCTGCGGCGACGACAGCCTCACACCGCAGCCGAACCAGTGAACCCTCGTACTCCTCTCCGTGTGAGCATCCACTGCCGCGTCTTCCCCGGCTCCACGTCATCCCCTTCCTAGGCCTCACCGTCGTCCACCGCCCTGGTGCTCTTGGCGCGGCGTGGTCAATGTGGTCAACGACGGACTTCTATCGGAAGAGTACTGTACGTGGAGAGGCTGACAGTTGGGTCCACGGCAGCCGCAAGGAAGTGCCTCCTTATTACGTGCAAAATAATTATTCCTCCACCTGACAACAGGGACCCACCGGACGGGCCACCAGTATTTCGCGGAAAACATGTTTCCCCCTGACTGTTGTGACCCACCAGACGGGCCACCGTATTTCGTGAAAAAAATGTTTGCCCCTGACTGCTGGGACCCATCGGACAGACCATCGTATTTCACGAAAAAACGCCCCCGGCCGCCTCGGACCCACCGGAAGTGCATCCTTATTACGCATGAAAAAATGAATACTCCGCTAGCTGGGACCCACCATGGTGAGAGGCTGACTTGTGGGCCTACTAAGTTGACGGGGATAGAGGGCTTTGTCAACTTAGTCAATATGAACGAATCTAGCTCCAGTGACCGTACAATGTCCATCCAACGGCCGTCATGCTTCTTCAATCTCTGCTCTTCCTGCTCCAGCCGCTCAAACAAGCGCCGGCGGGACTGCCTGTTCCCTCCTCCTCAAGCCGGGTCTTTGCCCTTGACCTCACCGCCCAACCGTACTCCCATCGCCGCCTAGCCATCCCTCTACTCACCCACACCTGCTGTTATTCTCCGTGAGGCGGATGAACGGTAAACCCTCGTACAGTCGTACTCCCCTCCGCATGGGAAACAACTGCCGAGTCTTCCCTGCCTCCGTGTCGTTCCCTTCCTAGGCCTCGCCGTCGTCCACCGCCCTGGTGCTCTCGTCGCGGCGTGCTGAACATGGTCAAGAACGGCTTCCATCGGACGTGGACTGTACGTGGAGAGGCCGACAGTGGGTCCACGGCCGCAAAGAAGGAAGTGCCTCCTTACTACGCGCAAGATAATTATTCCTCCACCTGAAATCTGGGACCCACCGGAAGGGCCTCTGTATTTCGCGAAAAAAACGTGCCCCCCGCTGACATGTCGGACCCACCAACTATCTTCGCACGCAAGGAAGTGCCTCCTTATTACACACAAAAAAATGAATACTCCCCCTGCCAGCTGGAACCCAGCATAGTGGGAGGCTGACTTGTGGGCCTACCAAGTTGACGGGGACGGAGGGCTTTGTCAACTTAGTCAATATGAACGATTCTAGCTCCACATTGCAGACGATGTTCATCCAACGGCCCTAGTGCTTCTTCAACCTCTGGTCTTCTTGCTCGGCCGCCCAAACCAGCGCCCGGTCGTGCCGCGTGCTCCTGCCTCCCGTGGCCGGTGTGATGATGCCGGAGGCCTCACCGCCCTACTACTCCCACCGCTGGCGGGCCATCCCTCTACTCACCCACACCCCTGTTATTCTGCGGCGGCAAAGAGCCTCACACCCATGATTGAACTAGTGAACCCTCGTACTCCTCTTCGCGTGGGCATCCACTGCTCCGTCTTCCCCGGATCCGAGTCGTCCCCTTCCTAGGCCTCGCCGTCGTCCACCGCCGTGGTGCTCTCGGTGCGGTGTGGTCAACGTGGTCAAGGAACGACTTCCATCGGACATGGACTGTACGTGGAGAGGCTGACAGCTGGGTCCATGGCCGCAGCAAGGAAGTGCCTCCTTATTAGGCGAAAAATAATGATTCCTCCACCTGACGGCAGGGACCCACCGGACGGGCCATCGTATTTGACGAAAAAAACGTTTCCCCCTGACTGCTGGGACCCACCAGCTACATCTTCGCACGCAAGGAAGTGAGTCCGGGCAACAAAAAACGATTCGCCCCCCTGACTGCTGGGACACACCAGCTACATCTTCGCACGCAAGGAAGTGCGTGCAGGCAAAAAATGATTCGCCCCGATTGCCGGGACCCACCAGCTACCTCTTCGCACGCAAAGGAAGTGCGTCCGGGCAAAAAAAATGATTCGCCACTCTGACTGCTGGGACCCACCAGCTACATTTTCGCACGCAAGGAAGTGCCTGACAGTCGGGATCCACCTAGTCAAAGCGTACGTAGCGTTGTCATTCTGGTCGCGAACGTGTAAGTACATACTGGTCGTTGTAGAGGCGCGCACGTGTCGTAGTAGAGGCGTGCACGTAGCATGTACACGTACGTACAGCGGCCAGGGTGCAAGAAAGAAAATACGGCCACGTACGTACATACGGGCAGGGTCTCGAACGCCTACTCGCGCATACGTACGGCCAGGGCTCGTGTACATGGCTGGGTCGGAACGGAGAAATGCATCGCTGCCGTGTTCATGGGGAGGCAACGGAATGCGTCGTGTTCGTGGGGAGGCAACGGAATGCGCCGTGTTCATCGGGACGCAACGGAACGCGTGGGAGCCAACCGGCTTGGACGGAACAGGCGATGGAAACGAGGCCTAGCGTACCGCAGAACGGAGGAAACGGCCTTGTGTTCGACCGGACACATTCAAAACGGGGTCCTGTTGATCGAGAGGGATCTGGCATACCGTAAAACGGAGGAAACGGGCCTCCTACGGTCGAAACGGGGGTCCTGTTGATCGGGAGGGGTGTGGCGTACCGCAAAATGGAGGAAACGGACCTCCTACGGTCGAAACGGGGGTCCGATTGATTGGGAGGGTGTGTCGTGCCATAAAAGCAATCTAAACGGACCTCCTATGGTCGAAACGGGGGTCCTGTTCATCGGGAGGGTTGTGGCGTACCGCAAAACGGGACTCCACGGGATACTGTTCATCTCCACCGTCGACCTCCTCCAGCCTCCACACGGGCTACCATGGACCTCCTCCAGCCTCCACGGGCTCTTGTTCATCCAGCCTCCACCGCGCGCTACTCCACCGGCTACTGTTCAACCACCCCTCCACCATCTACTGTTCATCCAGCCCTCCACACCATGGGGTCCTGTTCAACCACCCCTCCACGGGCACCCCTCCACCGTCTACTGTTCATCCAGCCCTCCACACCACGGGGTCCTGTTCATCCAGAGGCAAACGCCACCGCTCATTGTTCATCCAACCCCAGCGCAACGCCATCGTTCATCCTGAGGCAGCATCGATCGGCTTGATTAGCAGCAGATGGCGAAGGAATCACTCGATCGGGTTCGATTAACAGCCTTCGATTGATCGCTCGGGTTCGAGAACGCGTAGCTCGCGCAGCAATCGCCGGGTTGATTAGAGCCCAACGCCACGCCGGGTTCGATTAGAGCCAACGCCGCACACATCGCCACAGACGTGTACGAGAGAAATGCGCATCGCTCAGCCCCCGACCTCCCACCGAGAACTCCCCGAAATTTTCCTCCCCCTCGCTTCTACCACGGTTTTTTCCGTCATGGACGGCCCAAAGAATGTCATGCAGCTGCGTCTCCGGCCCGCCCAGGACGAAAAGCCCATTTTCTGTCATGATTTTTTGTCATGGAAGTAGGAGCCCACCACATCTATGATGATACCGGGTTTTGTCACAATTATCGTCATATAAGTGTCATATGTATGACAGAAAAAAATTCGTTCGGCCCAAAATGTCACAGATGTGTCTTTTTTTGTAGTGTGTAGATGGCTCCGGTGCCGTATCCGTGCCAGTTGCAGCTGATGTCGTACATGTCACCGCACCTTCTCCGCAACGTGTGGCATCGGATGTACCCTCACGGAGACGAACGAGTCTATCGTGTGTACCGGGAGCAGCTAGCAGACCCAGTGTATGAGTATCACGCAGTGGTTACTCTACGCACGAGTTCCAATTCCGGCTCTTACACACGCACTTCTCGGAGCGGTTATGCCTCCACCGCTTCTCAGGCTGTCCAGTTTGCCGCATTTGAGGTCCTTGTCGAGCTTCGTTATACCAAGGTCCAAATGCAGCAGCACCCAGGTTTCTATTACTACCCATCTCTGCACGACAACGGTCGTGTCCGTTTCCCTCTCGTTGATCCGGAGTCTGATAGTGTTGCAAGCCATCTTGCTCGCTATATCACTGCTAGCTATCTGATGATCCACGAGCTGGCTCGAGAGCTGACCCGTGTCCGTTCTGCTTTAGCCACTACTTTGGTCACTTCTAGATCCGCCACTACTCCGTCCTCACTGGGATTTACCCCTTATGTCCCGTTAACTCTAGCTCCCCATTTTGCCGGTTACTCCCCCGAGTAGCACGGGCGTCTCGGTCGTGAACCCTCTCAGTGCTCCTGCCGAGTGGGTCTCACTTCTCGCTACCCCTACAGCCCCGATGCTTCATCCTACCCCTGCCCCTGAGGGAGAGCCCTCGAGGCAGCGCCGTCGTGTTACCTTTAACCCGGAGGTTTCCGTTAACCACGTCAGTTCGGGATCCGAGACAGCTTCAGGGGAGGACACCGCAGCACCAATGAGCAAGAGTGTCTTTGAGTATTCGCAGTCGTCTGGATGATGTACGGATGTAGTTGTATGAGTCATGATGCTTCATGTATGAGAGTAGTGGAACCCGTCATGTTTTTTACTTTTCTCGTATGAGTCTATGTATAATTATGTTGGGACTTTAATCGCCGTATTTTCTTCGCTCTTTTGTCTTTTTCGAGATTTGTTGCTGGCTTTTCCCCAATTTTATTCTTGGATGTCTCTCATCTCGATTGTGTTGTCTTGGGAAAAATCCTCAATAGGATGACACGGGGAGGCAGCAGAGTAACGCGTTCGTGAGGGAACTCCTGATACGTTCCACGACAGGCAGAATATTCTCCCGAGCCGTACGTTCTGCCACCACCTCCACCACCTAATCCTCCCTCCACCGAGCAAGTTCTGCGTATGTTTGAAGAAAAAAGGAACAATGATCTGATTGAAATATTGAGAAGTGTGCAAGCTATGGTTGGACAGAATGGAAATCAGAATGGTCATCACTCCAAGCTGTCAGGTTTTTAGAGTACCAATCCACCCAGTTTCAGTCAGATTGTCGATCCATTGGATGCAAACGATTGGTTGCGCACCATGGAGAAAAAGCTTGAGATTGCCCGTACTAAAGGAAGTGATAAAGTTCCATTTGCAACTCACTACCTCGAAGGTGCATCTACCATATGGTGGGAAAATACAAAAGCCATGTGGCCCATTGAGGAGGAAATCACCTGGGAAAAATTTAAGGATAAGTTCCGAAAGTATCATATCCCTACTGGAGTTATGAAGGCCAAGCAGCGTGAATTTCTCGCGCTCGTCCAAGGAAATCAGTCTGTGGCTGAATATCTACAAAAATTCAATCATTTGGCCCGTTACTCTCTGTATGACGTGGCCACGGAAGAAAGGAAGATTGACAGATTTCTTGGAGGTTTAAATCCGCAACTTCGGTGTGCTCTCAGTATGTTTGATTTCACAGATTTCCAAACTCTGGTGAACAAGGCGTTCATTGCTGAACGGGAGCACAAGCTTATATCAGACAATAGGCCTACTAACAACGACAACAAGCGCAAGTTTGAGCCAAAGAAGGATGGGAAACCTGTGCAAAAGGCTCGTACCTGGCAGCATACTCAGGTGGAATACAGGCCAAATTGGCAGCAGAATGTTAACAGGACCACCACTCAAGTCAATAATATTGTGACCAATCCAACACATGAGGAGCACCAGGGCAGTAATTCTTGTTTCATTTGCGGGCAGTACGGACATTATGCCAAACAGTGCCCCAAGAACCACAAGATGAATGCCCTAAGGCACCACGATCAACTTTATGGAGTCAGGACCAACCCAGCAAAACTTCACTGGGCACGTGCATCATATCTCCGCCGATGAAGCCCAAGAGAAGCCAGAAGTCGTCATTGGTAGGTTTTCTGTTAATGACATACCTGCCATAATTTTATTTGACTCTAGGGCTTCCCATTCTTTTATTTCTCGGAGTTTTGCTGCCCAAAACAATTTTCCTTGCACAATTTTGGGCAAAAATATGCTTTAGTACAAACCACAGGATCTATAATCAAGAGCAATCTAGTATGCCGTGACCTGGAGATCAATATCAACGGAATCTACTTTCCAACATCTCTGATAATCATTGAGTCTGAGCGGTTGGATATTATATTGGGTATGAATTGGTTGACCAAATATCAAGTTTGCATAAACTGCGCAACCCGAGAAGTCAATTTGACCAGTCTGAATGGACAGCTCACCAAATTCTATGCTCGCAAGCATGTACCCAAGCCAGAACTAGTGTGCAGTGCTGTAGTTGAATTGGAATTTATTCCTGTGGTCAGTGAGTACCACGATGTGTTTCGGAAGAACTGCCAGGCATGCCACCAGATCGGGAACTGGAGTTTGCAATAGATCTTGTGCCCGGAACCGCACCGCTATACAAGAACTATTACCGGATGCCCTCATCAGAATTAGTGGAGCTAAAGAAACAGCTTGATGAATTACTGCGGAAAGGTTATATTCGTCCCAGCTCTTCACCGTGGGGATCACCTGCTATTTTCGTGAGCAAAAAGGATGGTAGCCTCTGTATGTGCATAGACTACCGCCAACTGAATGAGGTCACCATCAAAAATAAATATCCGCTTCCAAGGATTGATGATCTGTTTGATCAGCTCAGTGGGGCTAAAGTATTCTCAAAAATCGATTTACGGACCAGATATCATCAGCTCAAGATTAAAAAGGAGGATATTCCTAAGACCACATTCACTACAGTGCGGTCTTTACGAATATCTTTGTGATGTCCTTCGGTCTCACCAATGCCCCTGCCTTCTTCATGCATATGATGAACAAAGTGTTCATAGACTTCCTCGACAAATTCGTGGTAGTCTTCATCGACGACATCCTCATTTACTCCAAGGGTGAAGAAGAGCATAAGGATCACCTCTGGCGGTGCTACAACGGCTCAAGAACCATCGATTATACGCCAAGTTCGATGAAAGTGCGAATTTTGGCTCAAGCAAGTTGGGTTTCTCGGACATGTACTATTCTCCGAAGGTATAGCCGTGGACCCGAGCAAAGTAAAGGATGTGCTCGATTGGGTACCGCCCACGACTGTAACATAGATCCGGAGTTTCCTCGGATTAGCTGGATACTATCATTGTTTCATTGAAGGGTTTTCCGAAATTGCTAAACCCATGACGGAGCTGCTCAAAAAGGATACAAAGTTTAAGTGGACAGAGGACTGCGAGAAGATTTTTAATGAGCTAAAGACATGTCTGACAACCGCACCTGTATTGACTCTTCCAGACATTTATTGCAGCTTTGATGTGTACTGTGATGCCTCCATACAAGGTATTGGTTGCATGCTGATGCAAGACGGCAAGGTAGTAGCATATGCATCACGACAGCTACGACCCCATGAGGGAAATTATCCTACTCATGATTTGGAATTGGCTGCGGTGGTTCATGCATTAAAAATTTGGAGACACTACCTCATTGGAAAAAGGCAAGGCCAACGTCATTGCCGATGCGCTCAGTCGAAAGCCCATCAGCTTAAATGTCATGTTAAAATCATTGCCTACCAAACTTCAAGAGGAGATCGCTCAGCTCAACTTGGTCATCGTGGAAAGCTGGCACCCAGATTCATTGGTCCATTCCCGATTATGTCTCGAGTGGGTACGGTTGCATATCAACTGGAACTACCCACGGAATTGGCAGACATACACAACGTGTTCCATGTTTCGCAATTGAGATGATGCATATCCCCGCCTAAGAAAAGGACTGCAATGGCTGAGATAGAATTGGCAAAAGATTTGACTTATGAAGAAAGACCGTTCAAAATTTTGGATCAGATGGAAAGGGTCACTCGCAGCAAAGTCAGAAAATTTTACAAGGTTCAGTGGGAGCATCACACGCAGTCGAAGCAACTTGGGAGCAGGAAGAATTCCTTAAGGATCGATATCGCAGTGGTTTTCCCAAGCAACCGAATCTCGAGGACGAGATTCATTCTAAGTAGGGGAGGTTTGTGACAGCCTGGTTTTTGCCCTCTCTTATTTGCTTGATTTTTTCATTTGAATTTTTTTTTAAACTTGGAGTTCCTGAATCTTTTCATTTGGACTTAAACACTTGGGCATCCTTGGCTTTCACACAAGTGCTTCACTTCTCTCTCAAATCATCATTTCACTTCTGATCCACCCCAAAATAATCTTTGGAATATTTTTCTTAAATGAAAAATATTCATTTTCTCTCAAAAACCCTAAGCCAAATCTATTTGCTTCAAAGCAACTCCTATTTTTATGGCTCAGAAAATTCTGAGATAATTCAAAAATATTCTAGGAACCCTAGGGCACCTCCCTGAGCAAAAATATTTCATCACTTTTTGGAATATTTTTGCTCTGTAAAATCTTTTTCTCGTTACGGACAGAAATGGTGGTTTCTACAACAACTACCATTTTACTTGCTCCATTTGACCTGATCTTTCTTGTGCATAGTTACCATAGTAACTCTAAGCTAGCCTCCAAAGCATAGCTTCAAATTCCCAGCCATTTCATCACAGTAACATCACAAAGTTACTGGCCAGAAACTTACTTGGTGGGTGAAAACTTCTCATCGCACCTGGATCCAAACCAAATCGTGGTAACACTCAAAACTACCACGAATAACATGCCAGACATCGAGTTTATGCTTAGATCGACCTGATGTCATAGTTCACGCGGTGACCGCATTCGTCCAGGCGTGCTGGCATGCGGCCGACGCGCTCTGCGACGCGCCCGAGCCTCTGTTGCTCGCGTGCTCGCTTCCCCGCCTGCCCAACCTTGCCAAAACTCGCCACCATCATCATCTCGACACCCTTAACGCCTCCCTGGCACTCGCCGATGCCGGAGCTTCGCCCGCGAAGCACGGCAAGGTCCGTTAGCCCAACAAAGGCGGAGCGCCGTGCTCGTCGCCACCCTCTTGATCCTTGCTCGTCTCCGCTCGCCCACAAGTGGCGCGTGACCTCCGTCGCCTTCTCCCCTCTCCGATGATGCCCGTCGCCGGGCTGTGGACAGTGTCCACCGGGCGAGCCCGGCACCTCGCCGCTCGCCTATAAATAGAGCCCCCCCCCCCCGCCGCCTCGAGCATCATCCAGCATTCACACACACTCCACAATCGAGTAGGAAGCCGTAGCCCGGCCGGGCAGGCCTCGGGCCGCCGTCCCCGAGCTCGAGCTCGCCGGCGATCCCCTCTGGTCGCCGTAGTAGCTCCGGCCCTTCCCAGGCCTGGGCGACCCCTCCAAGGCCTCCGCCTCTCTCCGGTGAGGCCGTCTCGCCCGCTTGGAGACTCTGGAGTGGCTTCTGCTCGCTGTCTTCCTCAACTCCGGCGACCCCCTCGTTCTGCCTCCGCTTGCGAGCTAGATTCTGACACCGTCCGACCACCCCTAGCCACGCCACCATGCAGGCAGGTGCGCCTCAACCCCTCTTGCCATCCCTCCCTCTCGTTTTGGCCAAGGAGCCCTCGTCCGGCGAGAGCTCCCGTGGCTTGACAAATCTGCTTTCTCTCTCCTCTTCCCTACTCCGACTAGCGGGGCCCGCTAGTTTGCCACTCTATCTGGCGCCAGGCAGTGCAGTGGTGGCGCCCCTAGGCTTTACGCCTTCGACATCAACCCCCCCCCCCCAGTCTATTTCTTTTTATTCAAATTCATTTGAATTTACAGAACACTTCAAACAGTTACAACTTTTTAACCATAAGCCCAAATGAATTGATTCTTTTTGCATTGTGTTCTTTGAAAGCAAATCTAGCAGCTCACCAAAGATGAGATTTTTCTGAGCTGCTTAGAATTTCTGGTGATTTTCAGAAGAGTTCTTGATATTTTCTTTTTGTGTTTAAAATTATTTTCAGAAGGTGAGGCTTGTCTTGACGATCACCAGGAGGCTTGTGAACCTCATCTGCACTAAGGCAAGCCACAGCAACATTTTCATGATGCCATTTCAATACTTGTGATTTTTCTTACTTGAATGAAATAATTAATCCATGCATTTAAATAATTATTGTGTTATTTGTATACATTAAATGTTGGTTAAGTTGTTATGCTTGATTTACGTAATGGTTGAAACTAGTTTAGTGGATAAAGCAAGATAAGATTTATTTGAGGTGATGTTAGAAATAATTTTGTTATGCATGTTAGTAATTATTTAGCTATGTTTTTTCCTTCATAAATTGATAAATATTTGTTAGAAAATATTCTGTTAAATACTTGTTAAATCATATTACTTGTTTTACTGAATGTTTGAACCCAACTTAGTGATAAAGAAATTAAGAGTTGTTGATAGTGAACTCTTTTGTTATGCATATGAAAAAGTTATCGGGGTTAGTTTCTTGCGTAAGAAATTAATAAAACTTGTTGCAAAATATTTTGGTTAAGTTGTGAGTCATTTTGAGCTAGTAGAGTAATATGAGTTGTTGACGGTTATGCTTGGTGTGTATATGGATGACATCGGTCATTTTTATCATTATATGATGCATGGTGTTTTTTTGCATTTCATGGCATGCTATGACACCGGTCATTTTTAGTTAAAGTTGAACCTGAATATAACTCAACTTGAATATACTGTTGACTGGGTCATGGTGCCGCTGAATCGAGTTTCTTTCCAGTGCAACCACATTTGCCTTTATGGGAAGGCCTTGATTCGGTCCATTGACACGGCCTCTGGTCGGTGCCTCCATCTAGGGAAGGTTGTGTCGTGCTTGCCCTGGCCGATGGCGAGACATAATCTTGTGTGCTCGTTGATGAGATTATGGTACCGAGTCCCCGAGTGGGAGTGTTTTGACCACGACAATGGTCGGGGTGTCTTTGGTAGACACGGGGCCACCCAGGACCAGCCCGTTGGGGATTTGGGTCAGAGTGGCCGGGAGAGTGTTGTGGCAATGGAGGGGTTTTGTCATAATGCCATTGGTCCACCCGAATGGGAGTATGAGGCCATGGGTTCCGTGGTGTGGGTACAGTGTGCTACCTCTGCAGAGTGTATAATCTATCGATAGCCGAGTCCACGGTCACGGACACCTCGTAGTAGGTCCCACCATGAGTCAACGACTAATAAAAATTGCACACTAAGCTGTAAACCTTGCATTGTTGAGGATGGCAGAAAGGCCATCAAGGAAACTGGGACCAGATATTGGTCGTGGTTGTGATCGCCGTAAGGATCACGAGTCATTTTGTTAAAGACCACGTTGGTGGTGTGTTTTACCACGTTGGTGGCGTGTTTGTGATCTAAGGATGATCACGGTTGGTAAGTTGTCCTGAGGGACGTTCGAGCATGATCACAACATGTTGACATATAGTGTTGCATTATTAATAATTGGTTAAATATCATGATATTGTTTGTCATTATGGTTATGCCTATTGTGAGCTTGCAAGTACATTCAATGTACTGACCTGGCGTGTCATGCCAGATTTCAAGAAAGTCTCGTTGGAAAGGAGCATTGTTCGAGTCTAGATCGTGTCCACATCGGTGTCCCTATGATATGGAGCTTTAGCTACGACATTATTCCGCTGCCACGTAGTTGTTCGGATCGAGGCCCCTGTATGTTCACTAAATAATGTACATATTGTTCGGCCGCACCGAGTGTGCCGCTTGGCCTCGACAGCTGTTGTAATGTAAACCCTGTTCCGCTAGCATCAATAAAGCGGTTGTTTTCTGTACTAATATGTTGTGTGTTGCCAGAAGACATGGTCTCTGGGCTGGCAATGCAGGGTAAACCGGTCGCTCTGAGCCGGGGTGCCACATTGTGCATATTCGGTTTCCTTTATTACTCGAGGTTATAATAATGTAATTGATGAGTTATGCATGCGTGCGCAGGTTCCACTTTATTCTCCTAGAGATTAAGCTTGAGCGGGGAGTAGTAACCGTCTTAGACTCGAAATGAAACGATCCCCAGGACTATGCGGACATGACTGCAATGCTCCAGAAGTAAGTTCAATTGATCATTATCGCCACATATAGAAACTTTGTTCATTTCATGATATCAAGTAATTATTTTCTTTGTCTGACAGAGTTTGGAAATAGTTCACCGTAATTACTCCGGGACTGCCGAGCGAGCTTCGATTTACACACCCGAAAGTAAGTACTACTACCTAGTTCCGCGCATCTCCCATTGATTCTAGCTAGTTTCATCAATACCATTTAGCATGCTTGCTTATTAGTTTGATTGACCTCTATTTCTCGTAAAGTGCTTATGGCAGGAAGCCGGGAATGGTTTTTGTGGATACTACGTTTGCGAGTTCATCTACAACGCGACCTCTCTGCGGGGCTACTCTGATAAAAAATATCAAGTACGTAAGCAAAAATATTCACAATTTTATTTTGTTACCATCATTTGTGATGAGTTTCATTCATATACATGTATTGACCCTCTTCTTCAAATTAGGTCTGGCAGATGCGGGATGAACTCCTATCACAAGATCGGATACGAGCAATTCAAGGGAATTGGCAGGATTCTTTCTTGACCACGTCATCAATAAAGCCGGAGAATACCATGTGGAAGTTGACATTAGATGTTAGGGATTGTAAGAGATCTTATATTGTATATATGTATCTAGTAGCGTCGGATAGATATACGAAAACTTGTTGTTCGACAAATCTCTCGGAGAAAGAGAGGTGCACTCCTCTCTGCTCTGTATATGTTCATGGTGATCTTGTGTAATTAATGGTTCCTTCATTTGATTACTAGCTAGCGTGTCGAGTTCTCTCTCTATACGTATAGTAGCTAGCGTTGACCAAGAACGGAGATAAGAGAGGTCACTTCTCTCTATTACCTACTCCCTCCGTTCCAAAATAGATGACCCAACTTTGTACTAAAGTTAGTACAGAGTTGAGTCATCTATTTTGGAACGGAATGAGTAGCTAACACAATATATGAAGCCCCTAAATTAACCCTCCCAAAACCCCAACACCCCCCTTCAAAAAACAAAAACCTGCTCTGCCCATTTCTTTGGGCGTGGATGCCTTTTGGTCCCGGTTGGTGTTACCAACAGGGACTAAAGTTGCTCCTTCCTGGGCGCCCCGCAGCGGCCACGTCGAGCCCCTTCTGTCCCGGTTCATAAGCGAACCGGGACTAAAGTTTTTGGGCTTTAGTCCCGGCTTCAGAACCGGGGCTAATGGTTCTCTGGAACCGGGACAAATGGGTCGTTTTTCTAGTAGTGGTTGCTCGACTCGAGTCGGTGAGAGTGCTCCTAGCTTTGGTAGCATAAGAGGATTGGAAGGTTTATCATATGGATGTTAAAGCCGCTTTCCTCAACGGTGATCTCACAGAAGAAGTGTACGTGGAACAACCCCTCGGCTACGAGAATAAAGGCGAAGAAGGGAAAGTTTACAAGTTCAAGAAGGCATTTTACGGGTTGAAGCAAGCGCCAAGAGCTTGGAACTCAAAGTTAGACCGAAGTTTGGTCTCGCTCGGGTTCAAGAGATGTCCCCTCGAGCATGCAGTCTATACAAAGAACTCCAAAGGATCAATCCTGGTAGTTGGAGTTTATGTCAACGATCTAATTATCACCGGAGATAGCGCACAAGAAATTGAATGTTTCAAGGCGCGGATGAAGAAGAAGTTTAGCATGAGCGATTTGGGATTACTCAGCTATTACTTGGGCATCAAAGTGAAGCAAAGCTCCGGGAAGATTTTCCTATGTCAATCGCTTGGCTTATTCAGTCGGGATCGTGAGTCGTTTCATGGAGAATCCGACAACCAAACACACGAGCGCGGTCAAGCAAATCTTGTGCTATGTGAAAGGCACTATTAATCTTTTCTGCACGTACAGAAAGAGAAAGGAAGGATTGATCCTTCATGGATACTGAGATAGTGACATGGCAGGTGATGTGGATGACCGAGAAAGCACAACAGGCATGATATTCTACCTTGGCCCAAATCATATCAGCTGGTATTCTCAGAAGCAAAAAGTGATTGTGTTGTCTTCATGCAAGGCAGAATACATAGCGGCAAGCACGGCGGCTTGTCAAACAGTGTGGCTGAGAAAACTCCTAGCTGATCTTGCAAAGCGGGAGGTGCAAAAGGTGTCATTGAAGATCGACAACCAATGTGCAATCTAATTGTGCAAAAATCTGTCTCATCATAAGAGGAGCAAGCACATAGATACATGGTTCCACCATATCCGGGAGTGCATTAAGGAAGGGATGATTGAAGTTCAGCACGTGAACACGAAGGACCAGCTTGTCGACATTCTCACGAAGTCCCTTGATCGACAGAAGTTCATCGAGATGAGGAAAAAAGTCGGAGTGCAAACAATAGGAACATATCAACCAGATTAAGGAGGTGAATGTAAGAGTTAATCTAGTTATAGTATTATTAGGTCTGATCATGTATTAGTCCAACAAGTCGTGTTCAGATCAGAAAACGGACAAGTGTTTGTACGGGTCCGGTTGCGTTGTGTTGGTTGCCGAGTCGGCGACGTGTTGGACGCGGCGTCCCTGTACCTTTTATATCTATATCTATTACCAATATAAAAAGACCTAAAGAGGCAAATACAAACCATCTCGACCGTCAAATCATGATCTAACGGTTCAAATCGTTTCAATGTTAAGCACCAAACACGTTTAACGCTCTAATTACCCACCATTGCCATTGGTTATAAACACATTTTGACTCAATGCTATCCCATGAAATCTGCCATGTAATTAATATCCTACCATTTTCGTGAAAAAGTAATTGATATCTTACCAAATACCAACGTGTAACAGATATATCTTCTCTACTCCTAGTATAGCAGTTGGTGAATAGTCCGCCGGTTATTTTTCGCTGGTTTTATTTCGCCTCACCACTTTCGTTGGTTTTATTTCGCTGGTTTTATTTCGTCTCCCTCCCACCTGCCTTTTCGCTTCACCACCCACATAAACCCATCAGATTAGTTACCATATAAAAATAAATCACAATCAATCAAGTATTGATGATCGATTAGTTACCATATAAAAATAAATCGCAATCAATCAAGTATTGATGGGATATTTCCTTTATTGATGTGATTTTCCTTTCTTATCATCAATCATCTCTCTTGCCTAAAAATGCGTAGCTTTCCTTTTCACCAACCGACCGCGTCTTAGTTACCATAGAAAAAATAAATAGCAATCAATCAAGTATTGATGGGATATTTCCTTATATTGATGTGATTTTCCCTTTCTTCTCATCAATCATCTCTACCGCCTAAAAAATGCGTAGCTTTCCTTTTCCTGCCAACCGACCGCGTCCCGTCTCCCTACATCCGTTGGTTTTATTTCGCCTCACCACTTTCGTTGGTTTTATTTTGCTGGTTTTATTTCGTCTCCCTCCCACCTGCCTTTTCGCTTCACCACCCACATAAACCCATCAGATTAGTTACCATATAAAAATAAATCACAATCAATCAAGTATTGATGATCAGATTAGTTACCATATAAAAATAAATCGCAATCAATCAAGTATTGATGGGATATTTCCTTATATTGATGTGTTTTCCCTTTCTTATCATCAATCATCTCTACTGCCTAAAAAATGCGTAGCTTTCCTTTTCCTGCCAACCGACCGCGTCCCGTCTCCCTACATCCGCCCTCGTTGCTCTGCCTCCCGCACGGAAAACCCCCTCTCGTTTGACCTCCCCCAAACCCCGCACGATGGAAAAACCCAGCCGTCTGCTTCCCCTCCTCTCGACCGCTCCATGCGTCCAGATCGCGGCCCCATCCCCATCCTCCTTCACGTCATGGCGGCTGATGGACTCCCGCCACCATCCTCCTACTCTCTCGCCGCCGCTGTCCTCCCGCTCGCTCGCCGCCGCCGTCGCCACCAATCCCGGCGAAGGCGTCGTTGCTGCTATGTCGCCTCCTTTCCCCATCCAAGCCTGACCATGGCAACGGCGCCCTCTCATGTGTCCCGCGGTGAGGTTTGGGGAGGCGCGACCACAATCCAGTAGGGATCTCACCGCGGACCCGTCCGCTAGGATGGGTGTTGCCTCCGTTGCGAATGGGATCGAAGGGAGGGACTACTTCGTCGTCAAGGTCGGCGAGGCAGCGGCCGATTGGGAGCCCGGTTGTGAACATGGGAGTTCGTCCCCATGGAGGCGGCGGCCGTGGAGATTGGATGTGAAGCAACCCCACTTGCCGGGTGGTGGAGGCTTGCCGTCCGGTGATCCTTTCTTCTCGGTATCCCCATTCCTTGCCTCCCATTACAAAAGCGAGCATGAATGAGAGCAGGGGCTGATTTTCATCAATTCATTTCTCATATTTTTAGTTGCTTTTTGAGATTATACAAGATGCTCCCGATCTGTTTTGTCAAATTACTTGGATCGTCTTATGGAATTGACAGCCATCGTATTTTTCACCTCATGTTATTTCTTAATCCTTGTCCCACTAGGCATCCACTACATGTTTGGTAATGACGTGATGTTGAGACGGCTAGGAGAAGCTCAAGAGCGGATCAAGGGCTATCGAGATGATTACGGGAGCCAAGCGGTAGTTCTTCTGTTAAATTTTGGTTATTATCTTTTCTATTATTACGATTGTGGGATGGTTGATTTTGACTCGGTGTAACATTTGCATTTGTTTCCCCAGCTTGTTGGCGCAGAATCGTGCAAGCATGCGACAACTAATCAAGAGCGAGGCGGTGCACATCGAGCTATGTTGAATGTAGTGCACATAGGTAGGTCAACATATTTTGTAGCTCTTTCGGATGTAAAAGCATATGTTGCATAAGAAATTATTATCTTCCAAGCATACTCACATTTCACTAACAAATAGGGGGAGGTTCAGACTTCAGAGCAATGATAAAAAGGTATGTTCCTCACTCTTTTGTTGGAATTTTAGTTCCAAGTTAACATGATTTCTTATCCGCTTCATAATCATGCATTTGCTTAATTAGGTGATAAGTAGAGCAAAAAAAAGTTGATCATGTTATTGTGGGGTTTGTTTAAACTCCGCATAAGGAATTCTGGTTTAAGAAAAAGACTTTTGACTTCTTTAATTACAAATTGATTGCAACATCGTGTTAGTATGTGATTTCTCACATCTTGTTATAATATTTGTGAAGACGCGTGCATTGCACGTGCACTTGAAGCGGGCCCGTGGCCCGCGACAAGCGCCGACGCTGACCCGGCCACCTCCTCCGTGTATTCTTGGAGCTGTGGCTGGCGATTTACATGAAATTAATTCCCTCGATTACGGTGGCAAATATAATACACATAATCCCTATTGTTATGCACTAAGCGGCGTGTGTGTGAAATAGATGGATTATGGTCCCTGTACTAATAAGATGGATATGTGTGTGTTAGAGAGAGAGGGGGAGAGAGAGTGAGGAAGAGGGAGGGAGAGTGTGTGTGAGAGGATTTGATGGTAAAAAAGGTTGCCAATGTCGTAATATTGAACTCTTAAAGTTAATGTGGCCCCGTTGCAACGCACGGGCGTTCTTCTAGTATTTAATAATGTGTAACTAATGTCCTACTTAATATAAACGTGCATTGCACACACATTATTACTAGTACTAGAGAAAATAAACGAAAAGGTGCAAGTCGCATGCACTGCAAAAATCTCCTCTGATCACTTTTCGTTCGCAAGTTATACGGGAGTTTCCGTCGAGTCGTGACGTCTTACCGAGATCGATTGATCCATCTAAAGCCAGCCTGCCTGAGTGCTTCTTAGGGCATCTCCAGTCGTTCAGCCCCCCAGGGCGCCTAAATAGAGCGGCCTGGGGGCGTGCCGGCGCTAATTCGGCCCCTGGGGCGACCTAGCTCCCAGTCACGTCCCCACGTGCCGGCCCCAGGATACGGGAAATTTAAACTTGGACGTTCCCGCTCTCAAAAGACGCCGCAAATCCGGCGATCGGACGTAGTCTGGCGTTACAAAAAACAGAGCGCCGCCGCCGCAAGTTCGCGTGCGCAACGATTCACTCGGCGGTGTCGGCTCCAGGCTTTGGCGGAGTCGGCGTCTGTGGCTCGTCGGTGTCGGAGCTGCTTTGGTGCTGGGCTGCGTCGGCGCAGCTTCGGCACTGCTGGGCGGCGATGTAGATGCGTCGTTCGGGCTTGGCGTCCGTGTGGTCATGGGCGTCGTCGGCGTCGTCGGCGTTGCCGTCGGCAGCTCGTTCAGGATGAGGCCGCGCTGCACCAGGTACCACGCCTTGAGCTTCTCGTCGCTGCTCTGGAGCATGTCCGCCCCGCCCATCAGAAAAGTCATGCCGGTGTTCCTCTTCTTCGCGGCGACGTTCATCCGGAGCAGGTCGAGTTTGATGGCGTTGGTCTTCATTAGCGACGACCACCGCGCCTCGGTCTTCTCTTCGCGTAGGACGGCCCGGGCCTGGGCATCGGCGAGGCAATGCTCGATGGACTCCTGCAATCGCGCGGTTGCCACGTCGGCGCATTTCCCCTTCTTTGCCAATTTGTTGCCGTCCGGCCGCCCCTCTGACGCGCCCGGAGTCGTCGCGTCCGGCTTGTATGTCTCCTTGGCCTTGTCGAGGGCACGTCGGACTTCCGCCCACTTCTCGCACTTGTCAATGCGCTTGTAGACGTGGAGGTGCTTGAAGTCGGCGTCTTGGTTGTCGCCCCGATACATGGCGAACATACGCAGCAGCTGCGGAGGGGACGAAACGATTGGCGGCGGCGGCGTGAGGACGAAGATATGCGGGCGAACGGCGTGCGTACCTGGTCCTCAACGCTGGCGCCGCTCTCCGGGCGAGACGCGACCTCCTCGACGATTCCATGCCATTTGTTGCACGCCAACTGGATACACCCCCAATGGTTCGCCATCGCCTTGGAGCCGCGCTGCATGTAGACGCCTTTGAAGTAGGGGTCGACAAGCTTCCGCTCGTCGAACTCGGCCTTGATACGGTCCCAGTACGTCTCCAAGCTCTGGTTCGTGCCGGTGGTCGGGTCGAGGCAGACGACTTTCCATGCTTCGGCGAGGCATTTCTCCTCCTTGGACGTCCACTTGATGCGCGGTTCGCCTGACCTAGCCGCCCACTTCTTCTTCTTCTGGCGCCCCTTCTCCGGAACAGGAGCCGGCTCCTTCTCCTCCTCCTCCTCCTGGTCCTCCTCCTCCTCCTCGGGTTCCTGCGCGTCGTCGCCGTAGACGTAGCCGAGCTCGGCCTCCATGTCGCCGCTGAGGTCCACTACCTTGTCTGGTGGCGAACCGGGGAATCTGGCGGCGCGATCGATCTGCCCGCGATGATGTCGTCCATGTCGGTTCCCGTGTCGTCGGCGTCGCCAAGGTGCGAGAAGGGTAGCAGTCCAAGGTAGAGATGGGGCGTCGGTCTGGACGCGTAGGCGGCGGGCGGCGAGTAGTTGTATGGAGGGTACTGCACGCCGACGAAGGCGGGCGAGGGCGTGCGCGTGGCAGGGTGACCATGAGGGAAGGTCACGTTTGGGTTGAACCCACCGTGCGCGTCGCCGTCGGCATAGCCGGGCGACGATGAACCCCATGGAGATACGGCGCCGTGCTGCCCCGAAGTGCGTCTTTGGGCGTGGTGACGACGGGTGGATTCATCCCGCTGGTCGACCGATGAGGAAGATGCCGCCGCGCGCGCCGCGTTGTCGCGGGCCTTCTTGGCTATGGCCCTGTTCCGCCTGTCGGCGGTGACTGCTTCGCGTCGCTGAACTTCCACCCTCCACTCGGTGTTCGACAGGCCCGGTGGCTTCGATGGCGGTGCCCTCGGCTTCCTCTGCCTTGGTGAGCCCGCGGCGCCATCGCGGTTGCCGCCCTTGCATGGCGCATTTCTTCGGCGGCATGGCGTGCTTCTTCCCATGAAGCGGAGGGGTTTGGCGGGAGAAAGGGAGAGAATGGCGGGAGGAAGGCGGCGGCGGGAGAGATGCGATGGAAAAGCGTCAAGAACAGCGGAAAAAGGCCTCGGTCGCCTTGAGGTGGGCCCACGCGCCTTTTCGCTTGTGCCGGCTCCTGCGCCCCAGGCGCCGGGTTGACTGGGTGCCGGCGGCCCCGATTTTGGCCCGAGCCGGCAAAAAACGGGCTTCTGGGGACGCGACTGGGGCCTTTTTTTAACACCGGCGCGGCAAAATCGCGTGGGAAGGCCCTGTTGGGGGCGCGGCTGGAGATGCCCTTAGTGCACGTACGTGCTGCTGCAGCTCTGGGAAAATTGATCCCGTGATCAAAAGCCAACAACCGATGGGTTTTAGGTTCAACTGTAGAGCAACTAGTCACATTTATGTACATGGATAAGCATCGATGGAGGTCCTGCGATCTCACGGAAGATATGACAACACTTCACGTGATGAGCAGTTAACATTGACAAGCATCACACTAACGGAGTCACAAGACAAGGCCAGCAATTCCCATACAGACAGGTGTCATCCGTACGTGCTGCAGCATGTCTGCGGATCGTGCAATTCTATGAATCCAAGCTAGCCTTCCACCCCAGGTACTACAGTTCCCAGTCTCCACAGTTCCAGAAGCGAAAACCACGTACCGCCTACGTAGTTGGGTTAGGGTTTAGACTCTGGAACATGATGGGAAATTTGAGAGTCTTTCGAGGAGCCTCTCTCACTGACGTTTAGAAAGACACCAATCACTCACTGCCGATCATCGTCTGCCTCCGTGCTTTCCCATGCAAGTAGTTTGGGTTCGAGCTTTCACAGGCCCACCCCAGCTTCATCCACGGGTGAACTGAGCTGCGCCGCTAGAATTGAAACTAAGGTAATTCATAGTTGTAGTACTAGCTACCTTTTACTCCTTCTGTCCCATAATTTAAGATCTTATTACATTCAATATACTCCTATATTAGGTGTAATAAGATCTTATTACATTTAATATACTTATTTTTTTTAAGTACTACTGCAACTACGATGCACAAGAAAGTTCAAAGAAAAACAATTGAAACATTATATTAGAAAAGTGTTTGATTCATATGTAGAGGTCGAGGGTTTCAACCACCTTTTTCCAAAACGAATATGCTAAAAAATGTAATATATCTAAGGGTATCTTTGATTCGTATGAATACTGGTGGAAACATAGGAATTTGAAATTTTCCTACGATGACAAATTTATGTGTTTTCACAACCATCCTCTTTGGTTTGGATTTCATAGAAAAAAGAATTTTACAATTCACTCCATCCTATTTTGTACATTTTTGCACAAAGAACAAGACAACGGCCATAAGATGACATTAACCTGGTCTTATCTTTGTATATGTTCTAATCTTAATTTGAATATGTCTTTTTGGATTCATGTGTTTTTCCTATTCCTGCTAATCAAACACTAATTTCACAAATTTATGTGTTTTCTCAACCCTGTTTTGCACATGCTATCCTATCATGTTACTGCACTTTTTCTAATCCTGTATTTTGAAATGGTTCGAATCAAAGAGACCCTATAATAGTACAAAACAAGGAATTGGGGCAGTTCACAAACACAGCATAGTAGAACCTCAACATCTCAATGCAGTATAACTAAAGATAATTACATATAATACGGTGCATGTGGAGTTTTATCCAGCTCTAATGAGGGAAGGACGATGAAGGCGATGCGCATTCAGATCGCTTTAGTGTTTGTAGTCGTCGCTAGGTGCTATACAGACCTAGATGAAATTCCAGCTGAGAAAAAGGGTTTTCCCCCGCTTTGTATTACAAAGCAAACACCGATACATCCAATGATAGGTGTTGGGGCCGCAGCACAGATAAGCCCAAAGTAAAAACAGAGAAAAAGAAAGAGAAACAAATGCCAACAACGGCAGATCAACGGAACGAAGAGGACCGGCGACCGCTACACCCTCCGAAGAAGTACCACCACTCGCCCAGCACTCCGAAGTGCCGCGTACCAAGCAACACCTTCAAGAAGGAGGCGACGACGACGCCGCTGTTGCCCGGACTAGTCCTAGGGTTTCCCCCGGTACGCGGGGGGCAGTGAGGGGACATTACTAGAGAAAAGCTTACCAGTAGCACTGGTTTTTATGCTACCGATGGCGGGCACCGGCGCTACTTTGCTCTGGCCTTCTGACTATTTGTAGCGATGGCGGCGTTTTTAGGCCACCGCTACTGGTAAGTTCAAGTACTAGTAGCGCATTTTTAGGCCAGCGCTACTGCTAACATTCGTGTTTTTTAGCATTTTGGCGTTGTAAATGTTTAAACAGTTATATCTTTTACACAATAGCAACTCATAATGAACTAGTCTGTTTAAATAGCATATCCATTACCACTTGTCATCACCACCAAACAATGTTCGTCAATGAGACTTCATATAACAAGTTGGTCATTAGTCATAATCATAACTCCTCATCATCATCATCAACTCTAACACATTGAAGCACATAATAACACATTCTAGCTACGACCTACTCCTCTCATAGGACCTACTCTACCCTCTCTTAGGTAAAATATCATAAAACAAGATAGGCATTGACTCTCCATTAACGAAAATTGACTCTCCATAATAAAGAACGGAGATCATCCTGTCTCCAAGTCTTGGCCTACGCACAATGTTGCTTCAGGTAGCTCTCTCGATGGTTCAAACATTTTTGAAATCATTTATTATCATGGCTTCCTCGCTTATAGAAATCCGGTATGGACAGGAGTGATGTGGATCTGCGGTGACACGGCTGTGTGGTGGCCGTAAGCTCATAACATTAACGCGACCTCTCGGCAACATCAGATGAGGCACACAATCCATCAGGATTTTCTATTCAAAAACATAGTAATAACTTTGTAGTTAGCAATGTAGTTTAGTTTTAGAAGAATTAATGCAAAAGATGCACGGATGTCGTAATAGTAGAAAATCTTACCATGATATCTCCATTGATGTTACCGTAGTTCAACACGTGCACTAGTGGCACGTATTGACCATAATGTGGAGGAGTTTGATAATAGCTACTGTAATTCTCAAGATTAGTAAAAAATGCGATAAGACCATCTTGCTCCTTATAAGTTAATTGTGCTTCATCATTGTAGTAGTAGGTTCTTTCTACCATTTTCCGTACATTTTTTGAAGAATGAGAATAAGCTGTCAATGGTAATAAGCTGTCAAATATTTTGAAATAAACAATATAAATTACTTAGTAAATATGTTTAAGAAACTCACACAGCGGTAGAACTGGAAGCGTGTCAACAAGGACCCAAATGGTCATATTATTTTCGTCGATGTCAGGATCACCAAGATCGAAGGTGAGAAGCATACCCTCATGAAAATCATACGCCTTGCAAAGGGCTTCCCAATTCAGGCAACCAAAATTAGATGAGTTCACAGAATTGTATAGATTTACAGCAAAATCATAACCATGATGGGTCCTTAGTTGAATTATCTTTATCTCCATTCTTTCATGATCTTCAAAACCCATCTTCTCCAAGACATAGCGTCTTGCAAGGCATGGGATAAACTAGTCGAATTGTAAAAGACGGAAATTACATGTTGAAGAAGCAGAGAAGTCGTGCAAAAAATAACAAAAAACACTTGTCGTCGTTGCGTACCGTTTCAACATCGAAGGTCTCTTGGAGCTTGATGCTGAAGCGCCGACCTTCTACCAGGTGAGGCCTGTCACACAGACCGCGCTCATCTTCGCGGTACTCGCACATAGCGAATTCCCTTTCGTCGTCAGACATTTCCTAATAGGTAAACAATAATCCATCATCGAATACATATATAGTAGTTTGTAGCAAAGATCATCATATAACAACTAAAACACCTAAAATTTGTAGTTTGTAGTAGTTTGTAGCAAAGATCATCATATAATCCATCATGAATACATATATAGTAGTTTGCAGCACAAACCGCGCTCATCTTTTGCATTCAATAAGAAAATAACTAATATGTAATTAATAATCCGTCATCGAATACATATATAGTAGTTTGTAGCAAAGATCATCATATAATATCACTAATACATCTCGAATAATAGCTCCTCTAGGTTCAGTGGGCCGCGGTGGACACCCAAAGAGAAGGAACCATCACCGGATCATAGCTCCTGTGAGATCCCCAAAGAATCTGCCAGGTATTGGAGAATCGGCCGTTCGCCAACGCAACCAAGTAGCGCTGGACGTGCGCGTTCTCCTCCGTGACACGATGTTGTACCACCTGCGCGGGGGACTCAAACCTCTCCACCGATGCAGGCCCACGTGACCGCCACCAAAGAAGCTCCGGGTCGACGATGGGCTGGCTCCTCACTAAGCTGCGCTCACCAGAAGGTAGCACAACCCAAGATGTCGGGCGGAGCCTGGTCCGGACATGGCCCCTCGGCTCAACCAGGAGTCCTCCGTCGAGTCGACGACGAGGATGCGGGATAGGCATCGTCGACGTCGAGAACAAAATGCTTAATTATGAAAACAAAATTAATAAACACTTAGCAAAATTTGGCATGACCTTTGCTAAAAATAGGACATATCGAGCGCCTGAAATTTGCCAGAACGTAAACGAATTGACATTTCTGGCAAAACATAGGCCACTCGGAAAAATATGACATGTCCAAAATGTGACATGTTCAAAATATGACATGTCCACTGCAAATTTGCAAATAACAGGAAAAATTGCTTTAATTAAAAAAAATAACAACAATTGCTTAACTAAAAAAATACCTAGAATTCTGTTAACTACACCTAAAACAACTAAAACACCTAAAATTCTGTTAACTACACCTAAAACAATTAAAACACCTAAAACTCTTTTAAATACACTTAAAACAAATTCAACATTATTCTAAGAACACCTACATTATTCTAAAAACCTACATTTTTAACTAAAACACCTACAAATTTAACTAAAACAGCTACAAATTCAACTAAAACACCTACATTATTCAAAGAACCTACATTTTTCAACTAGGATTCAAAATAATTAACTACTCTCTAATAACTATAACTAGGGAGGGAGGAGGAGGAGGAAGGAGGAGTACCTCTCGGTGGAGGAGGGTCAATGGGCGATCTGGGGAGGATGGCTGCATGGGGTGGGCGGCAGGGAGGAGGGCCATGGGGAAGGGCGGCCGACGGAGGAAGAGGGGCCCACGCGGGGGCGGCGGCCGGATCGGGGGACGATTAAGGGATTCGATCTGGTGTGAGCGTGTGAGTGTGAGTGAGGGACGAGGGTGTGGGCTGTGGAGAGAGGAAGTAGAGGTGGGCTTGGTGGCGTACTGGGAGGAGGCCAGCGCTATAGCTAAAGTCGCAACAGAGCCGAGAGCGTGGCCCATTAGCGATGGCGCTAGTGAAATCTGGCCTTCTGCTAACGCGCTGTAAGCGCTTTGGCCGGCGCTACTGCTAAATAGCAGTAGCGTGGGGTCTCTAACCAACGGCACTGCTAAATGTCTATCTATAAGCATTTTCCTAGTAGTGGGAGGGTGTACCCGACGCCCTTCAGGAAGGTCCGGCGGCACCCACAGGTGTCGCCGCGTCGGGGCCGGACGAGCCGTCAGAGATTTCTCCCAACCCAAACCCCCACCACCACCCCAGACGAATCATAGCACCGCCCATCACGCCGCCCACCAACATGTGCCACCACGGCCACCGAAACAACTTCGCCGTCTCCCTGAGGTCACCGACACGAGGCCTGGAGGACGGGAGAGGAGATAATGGCCTCGGGAGCATCCGCAACATCGCCGACGTGAGGGGACAACCACCACCGCGGCGAGCCGGCAAAACGACGGACAAGGGGCTGCCGGCGCGGCGGCCGGACACGAAAAGGATCCGGACAGCCGCCGTCGCAGCTGCCGCCGGCGATAAACCGCCACCGCCCGCCGACCACCGCCTCGCCACCAACCGAGCAACGCGTCGCGCGCAAGCCGCCGCCCGCCCTAGCCAGATGGGGACGAAAGGGCCGGTCTGGCCGCCCGCGCCGCCGCCGCCACCGCCCGCCCGCGACCAACGGCCGCCGCCGCACCGAGGATCCGAGGCTCGCCAGCCGCACTGCAGTAAAGCAGCGCCCGCCAGAGAGGCCGCGCCTCCCCAAGTGCGCGTGGGGAAAAAACGGCCCGCCACCGCCGGCGTCAGGCGGCCGACGGACCTCGCCGTGGCAGGGATGAGAAGGACGGGAGGTGGTGGGCGAGGAGGATGGGTCCGCCTGACGCCTGAAGCGGCGGACAAGGCGGGAGGGAGGGCGCCTTGTGTGACGGTGGCCGGAGGTGGCGGGAGGGGAGGGGGGGCGGCGGCGGTGGGGAGGAGCGGGGGAGGAAACCTAGTCGCCTGGGGGAGGGGGGGGGGGTTGTCTTGAGTATAGGTCTGAAATTCCAGCTACTTGCAGTGTTCTTTGTGCTGTCTTCACAGTAGATAAATAGATAAAAAAATACACCATTTTTAGCTAAGCCAAATATTTCACCTAGCCGGTCGGCTTGACCCAGGTTTTTACTACTTGTGGATTTTGCTCTCTCTTTGCTCGCTGACTGTGTGAGAGGGGAGAACCAGCTCGGCCCGATCTGACCTAAGCGCAAGAAACAGAAACCTGGCCCATGAGGCGGCCACCAAACGCCACGCCACGGCAAGCGCGGGCCACCGCGCGTACGGGCTGCGCCCCGGCCGCTCGGCAGCGAGATCGTGGGCGCCTCTCGTCGCCAGATCCTCGGCCCCGTGCCCGTGGGAAGCGGCCGGATGGATCGTCCGCGCCGCTGCTGCTGCTGCTTCCTGTTGCCGTGCCGAACCGCTGATCGAGACGGCTGGTTCGATCGCGGCCGTCGCTTTCCCTCGGCCCGGCCGTTCTAGCCGTCTCGTGGTGGCATCCGCTGCGTGATCGAGACGTGGGGTTGTTCCGAGTGCAACCGCGCATCCGCCGCGAGAAGCAGCCGGTTTTCCGACGCTGAAAAAAATGGCGCGCTCGTGCCGCCGCGGGTGCCGGCACCCCGTACGCCCACAGTAGAGTTCTTTCTGGCGCCAATTTACTCCAGGTTAGTGCAGCAATACGTACTTGCGGAAACGATAAGAATGCGCCAGGAAGGCCATGGTTCCTCGGTCCCCAATCAACGGTGGTGCATCCGTGAAAGACATGGCGCGGTAAAGCGCTAGGCTACAAAACGTACGGTGCCACAGTAGCCGTAGCTGGCTGGACGAGGGGCACAGGTACAGTCAACAGTACTACTCACAAGGCGCCAGGCGCCAGGCGCCAGACGCCCGGTACAAAGTACACTTCTTGTTTTTTTGCTTTTATTTTTTATTTTTTGAGGATCACTTCTTCTTTTTTGCTGAAAAAAAAGGTAGAGCACACTTGAGTGATAATGGGCCGGCCTGTTCCTGTATCCGGGTTGAAGTGAACACATCACATTGACACCAAGTGCAAGTGGGGGGGCTTCTATCGGCCCAAATAGTAACACATTTTTTATTCTGCAAAGTTGTTACTACTACCTCACTACTGCAAAGGCCACGGCCACAAACAAGCTGGATACTACTGACTGCTGCACTCCATAGGCCGTGGCCTAGTGCCCATATGAATTCGTGGTAGTGCCGTTTGTCAGGCGCTCGAATTTGGCGTTGCCCGACAGTATTTCCTCCACGGCTTTCTGAAAACAGAGCAACAAATCAGTGATCTCCACACACACCAAACAGAGAGCATCGGTGATGCAAGTTCAAAGGAATTCACAGTAAGCTTTTTGTACCTCGATGCAGGTCAAAGTATACTGGATGTCGCTGTCTGAAATTTGGTAGTGGGTGACAAGTCTGACGCTGAAAATTAAGGGGGTTCAAAATGGAGGGTTAGAAGTTAGCATGAAGCACACATCATACTGCGTATGAAATAAAGCAGCGCCGATTCTTTTAAGTACAGTCTGAAATTTTAGTCAGAGAACCATGCAGGCATAATGTTGCTTATGCTGAGCAGCTGAGCTTGACAATACCACTCGGCAGTAAAAAAAAGCAGTTGAGCGAACTGAATTGAACCTCTTGGAGCTTGCTGGCATGGCAAGCACATTGCGCTGTTCCAGGACTTGACACAGTTTGTCAGGCGTTATGCGCAGATCCGCGATATCAAAGAATACCTAGAGAATACACCTCCCAAGATTACAAATATGATATTTAAAGGCGACATATTCAAAACCAATAGATGGACCAGCAGGCTAACCATATTGGTCTCCACTGAAGTTAGATCGACTGTAAACTGTTTGATTTTCTTCAGTCCATCTGAACAATTGGACAAGACAAGCAAATTCAGGGTTGTATGACTTGTGATATGAGTAGAAGAAGTGTGAATCAATCCACATGGGAAGGATGATGTGAAACCTGCTAAAACTTTGGCCTTCCTATGGTCATCGGCAAGCTTGCCTACCGTGTCGCGGACCGCAACATAGGCGGCAGCGCACAGAATTCCTACCTGCCTCATTCCACCACCTAGTGTCTTCCTAAGAATCTTGGCCTGAAAGTATTCTTCAGATTTCCGTTACATGTTCTCTTAAGCAGCTTAAACTTAGTAGAAGTAGCAGAATATCCATCGTCACCTTGTATATGAAGGCCTTCGAACCAACGATAACTGATCCGACAGGAGCACCCAAACCTTTCGATAGGCATACCTGCACTTCGACGTTTAACAGAGAAATACAGTCACACACCCTATATCAATGTAGCCCATTCTTTGGTTATGTGGGTTGCATAATATAGCAATGTAGCGAGCAAATTGATACGTACCGAAACTGAATCAGCAGCTCTCACAAGTCTATGAACAGGAATTCCAAGCGCCTGACATGACGACAGTGATGGAAAATGTCAGGAGAAGATATGCATACTTCGCACTTAGCCATGCCGCTTTATTGATCACATACTGCTTACCACGGAAGCGTTGAAAATACGAGCTCCGTCGATATGAAGTTTCAGGCCATGGCTTTGAGCAACCTCACCAACCTTGTCAGTGTACTCTACAGACAGACATTTTCCACCAGTGCTGCAGCAACAAGAAAATAATTATCAACCAGAGTCAGGTAAAAACACCACGGGCCATTCTGATCAGTAACATCAGCGACATGCACATCAGAGAGCATCAGAGCAACTCACTTTCCGTGTGTGTTCTCCAAGCAGATGAGCCTGGTGGTGGGATAATACATGGCCCCGTCCCGATGCCTGATGGCTGCAACGATCTTGTCGACGTCCATGGTGCCGTCGGGGTTGTTGGGCACGGTCCTGGGGTGGACGCCGCCGAGGGTGGAGATGCCGCCGTTCTCGTAGATGTGGATGTGGGAGTTGTCCCCGAGGATGACCTCGCTGCCCCTGGTGTCGCAGTGCGCGAGGACGGAGACGAGGTTGCCCATGGTGCCCGAGGGGACGAACAGGGCCGCCTCCTTGCCCATGATCCTGGCCATCTCCGCCTCGAAGCGCTGCGCGGTCGGGTCCGCGCCCAGGACGTCGTCGTCCACCTCCGCCGCGGCCATGGCGGCGCGCATGGCCTCGGATGGCTTGGTGACCGTGTCGGAGCGGAGGTCCACCACCTTGGTCACCATGCTTGAGCAGGAACACGTACGACTCGGGAACTAGAATGATCGATACGTTAGTGTTCTGTTCGCAGTGCAATTTTCGGCGACAAAAGCATTAATGCGAATCTACTACATCTTGCTGCACCGTGGTGGAAATTGGCCAACTAAAATGAGAAAGCTAGCTAGGCTTCTTTTCTGAAGGCGTTGCGAGCTGTCGTTTTTACGTTGCAACTCCCACTGTCCCACACGCAACGCAATGGGTACAAACTGGAAGATGAAAGCCAAAAAGGAGACGTAATTTTTGCATTGCACATGAGTGCCCGGAGCTTAGCACGAAACGGACGCGGCCTCCACACGCACGCACGCCAAATGTGTGCAGCTGCAGCCGGGAAGGATGCATACAACTCTATCCGTCCAACAACCACAGACTTTGGCGCCTTTTGGGGGACCAAGCAATGGCGTGTCACGCATTTCCTCGGAGTTTTTTGAAAAGCAGCGAAAGGATAACACTAAGCGGCTCCAAGAACGTTGGATCGATCAAGGGTTGGAAGGGAAGGGGCAAATTAACATAGCACATTAGCACCACGCATCGCAAGGTATCGTTCATTCAGGAAAAGCAAAATAGTACTCCGTCTAGTGATCTAAAACGCTTTATATTTGCTTACAGAGGAAGTATGAAACAAGGACGAGAGGAGACGAGTGCACGCGTTCATCATTGATTCACAAAGCAATAAAACTTGATTAGTAAAGAAGGATGAGGAGGGGGATCAGAGGAACTGCGCACCAGAATCTGTGGATCAGATAGAGCCCGAGCCGAGGCGGACGGCAATGGCAGGCGCGGGCTGGGGCTGGAGAAGATGAGTGGAGTGGAGCGGAGCGGAGCTTGGGTGGCGTTCCTTGCCACTGCGATCGATGCGGAGTCGCGCTTTATAGACGACGAGGGTTAGGTGCCGCCGCCGCCTGAGGAAGAGGAGCTGGACGAGACGGCGTAACCTCCTCACCTAGGCGCCCTCGCGCGCGTACGCCGGTTTCTTGACCACTCGTCGTCGCGCGCGCATGCGCCTCCACGCAGGACACCGCTGAGCCGTTGCTTTTCTGGCCGCCTCCTTCCATCCAGCTGTGGGTGGATGTACACTTGACCTAGCTAGCCAGATGTGTCACGTCCTCCAACGGTACCGGAAAAGGGAAGAGAGCAAACAAATCAGCCTGGTCCCGGGGCCATGCAAACTAGCCAAATGCCCCGTTGGGCTGGATTCACCGTGATGTGAAGCTGGAACGTCTGGAATCCAACCAATATAGAATCATCTACATCGATCTACTCCGTTCACACAAATATACCAAGTGGCAGCGCAGAATATTCACTCCCCAAACGCCGCCAAGCCAGAACTCATCTCCCGTACGTTCGAGTTTGTTTGTACACTTGTACTGTGGAAATGTTCTCTGAAAGAGGCACGCACTTGATTCTGTGCGCATTTCATTTTCCAATCGGTCTATCAGGTAGTACATGGGTGGCAAGTTGCAAGTAAAGCTGGCTTCACTGGAGGCCATCTTGTACAGATCATCCACATGTGTCAAGCCAGAATTCTGCAAGACTCTCTCACTTGTCCCGTAGCATTGTCCAAAGTGTATGGTCTCAGAATACAAGTTGGTTTTGGTGGCCTCGCTTGCGACTGGGGGTCCTAGCTAGCACTAGCTAGCTAGGCCACCAGATATATTTGCCTTGCATTTCACAAGGTGGCTGCCGAGAATGCAAAAGGTGACCAACAACGTACCTGATGAATATCGTTATCACACCAAGTGGCAAAATTTCGTGTTTTGACCCTTTTTCTAAACCTATTCGAAATCTGACCCTAGTTTGAAAAAAAATCGAGATCTTCTTTGCTACCGCTGCACTACCACGGTAGGATATAACAACCACCGCCAAGGCTTCAAGTAGGATTGCATCTGCCGTCAAAAACCTCCTAAGTATTGAACACGGTCGTGCTTGTACCGCCAAGAACCTTGGCGGTAGCAGTACCGCCCGTTTGGTAGCGATGTTTCCTACCGCCAAAGTCTCTGCGGTGGTATACCTCTACCGCCATGGTCACAGAAAATAATCGAGATCTCGAAAAAAAATTAAACTAGGGTCAGATCTCGAATAGGTTTCAGAAAAGGGTCAAAACACGAAATTTAGCCACACCAAGTAACCACACCAAAAACGCGCACAAGAGTGAACGTATGTTTTTCTCCCTCTTCTTGCTATCTTGATGATGATGCGAGCTCAATCGCTGGTGCTGAGTAGCTTCACTGCTGGCGGATAGAGTTGGGCTGGACGACCCGTGCACGGCCGCCTCCTGCACGTCCAGTACCGGATCAGCCTTTTGAATCAGCATGATAAGCCCCCCGCGTGCTTCTTTGCTTGGCTGGTCCCTCGTTCCTGCGAAACACTCGTGAATCGTGGTGGTGCCGTCTGATACAAGTGTCGTGGTAGGTCCACTAGTGTACGTGGACTCTACATCCAAGCACATCTCGTCCTTTTTTCCCTTCAGAAATCACTTAGGTCTTTAACCAACCAGCGGTACAAACACCCCGGAAAAATAAACAAACGCCCCTGAAAAATAAAGAAATTAAAACAAAGTTTCTCAGGACTGGCCGTCTTCATCCTTCGGACGGGCGATGCCACGCGCCCACGCCACAGCATGCTACTTTGACGGTGATGCCAGTTTGTCGTTGTTGATCACGGACAAAAGGTTATCAACACCATGGTTCTATTGGATCAGTGCACTGGTGAAGAAGACAAGGCTGAAGGACCAAACTGCAAAGAAAGCCGCCAACACTGACGCCCCAGTAGACCCTACAAACCATGACCTTCGTGGTCATAAGGGCATCTCCGAGGAGGACCCTCAAAACGCCTACAACCGTCTGAACCGAGTTATCTAGGCGCAGTTTGTCATCCAACGCGGTACCCCATCGGTCTGCGGACTAGCTCGGTTGTCTGAAATCTCGAAAACCGGACTGAACTTGGGAGGGGCGCGCGCCACCTCCTGGCTGCTGCCTCTCCTTCCCACTAAGCCCCCTTAAGGCCCATTGACTCCCTGGACGAATTCCCGTAACTTCTCGGTACTCCGAAAAATACCTGAATCACTCAGAACCTTTCCGATGTCCAAATATAGCCTTCCAATATATCGATCTTTACGTCTCGACCATTTCGAGACTCCTCGTCATGTCCCCGATCTCAACCGGGACCCCGAACAAACTTCGGTCATCAAATCACATAACTCATAAAACAAATCGTCATCGAACGTTAAGCGTGCGGACCCTACGGGTTCGAGAACTATGTAGACATGACCGAGACTCGTCTCTGGTTAATAACCAATAGCAGAACCTGGATGCTCATATTGGCTCCCACATATTCTACGAAGTTCTTTATCGGTCAAACCGCATAACAACATACGTTGTTCCCTTTGTCATCGGTATGTTACTTGCGCGAGATTCGATCGTCGGTATCTCAATACCTAGTTCAATCTCGTTCTGGCAAGTCTCTTTACTCATTCCGTAATGCATCATCCCGCAACTAACTCATTAGTCACATTGCTTGCAAGGCTTATAGTGATGTGCATTACCGAGAGGGCCCAGAGATACCTCTCCGACAATCGGAGTGACAAATCCGAATCTCGAAATACGCCAACTCAACAAGTACCTTCGGAGACACCTGTAGAGCGCCTTTATAATCACCCAGTTACATTGTGACGTTTGATAGCACACAAAGTGTTCCTCCGGTAAACGGGAGTTGCATAATCTCATAGTCATAGGAACATGTATAAGTCATGAAGAAAGCAATAGCAACATACTAAACGATCAAGTGCTAAGCTAACGAAATGGGTCAAGTCAATCACATCATTCTCCTAATGATCTGATCCCGTTAATCAAATGACAACTCATGTCTATGGTTAGGAAACTCAACCATCTTTGATTAACGAGCTAGTCAAGTAGAGGCATACTAGTGACACTATGTTTGTCTATGTATTCACATATGTATTATGTTTCCGATTAATATAATTCTAGCATGAATAATAAACATTTATCATGAAATAAGGAAATAAATAATAACTTTATTATTGCCTCTAGGGCATATTTCCTTCAGTCTCCCACTTGCACTAGAGTCAATAATCTAGTTCACATCACCATGTGATTTATCACCAATAGTTCTCATCACCATGTGATTAGTTCACATTGCCATGTGACTAATATCCAAAGGGTTTTACTAGAGTCAATAATCTAGTTCACATTGTTATGTGATTAACACCCAAAGAGTACTAAGGTGTGATCATGTTTTGCTTGTGAGAGAAGCTTAGTCAACAGATGCATCATATTCAGATCCGTATGTATTTGCAAATTTCTATGTCTACAATGCTCTACGCGGAGCTACTTTAGCTAATTGCTCCCACTTTCAATATGTATCCAGATTGAGACTTAGAGTCATCTGGATCAGTGTCAAAACTTGTATCGACGTAACCCTTTACGACGAACATTTTGTCACCTCCATAATCGAGAAACATATCCTTATTCCACTAAGGATAATTTTGACCGATGTTCAGTGATCTACTCCTAGATCACTATTGTACTCCCTTGTCAAACTCAGTCTAGGGTATACAATAGATCTGGTACCTGACATGGCATACTTTATAGAACCTATGGCTGAGGCATAGGGAATGACTTTCATTCTCTTTCTATCTTCTGCCGTGGTCGGGCTTTAAGTCCTACTCAATTTTACACCTTGTAACACAGGCAAGAACTCTTTCTTTGACTGTTCCATATTGAACTACTTCAAAAATTTATCAAGGTATGTACTCATTGAAAAAACTTATCAAGCGTCTTGATCTATCTCTATAGATCTTGATGCCCAATATGTAAGCAGCTTCACCGAGGTCTTTCTTTGAAAAAAAACTCCTTTCAAACACTCCTTTTATGCTTTCCAGAAAATTCTACATCATTTCCGATCAACAATATGTCATTCATATATACTTATCAGAAAGATTGTAGTGCTTCCACTCACTTTCTTGTAAATACATGCTTCACCATAAGTCCGTACAAAACTATATGCTTTGATCAACTCATCAAAGCGTATATTCCAACTCCGAGATGCTTGCACCAGTCCATAGATGGATCGCTGAAGCTTGCACATTTTGTTAGCACCTTTAGGATTGACAAAACCTTCTGGTTGCATCATATACTACTCTTCTATAAGAAATCCATTAAGGAATGTAGTTTTGACATCCATTTGCCAGATTTCATAAAATGTGGCAATTTGCTAACATGATTCAGACAGACTTAAACATCGCTACGAGTGAGAAAATCTCATCGTAGTCAACACCTTGAACTTTGTCAAAACCTTTTTTTGACAAGTCTAGCTTTGTAGATAGTAACACTACTATCAGCGTCCGTCTTCCTCTTGAAGATCCATTTATTTTCTATGGCTTGCCGATCATCGGGCAAGTCAACCAAAGTCCATACTTTGTTCTCATACATGGATCCCATCTCAGATTTCATGGCCTCAAGCCATTTTGCGGAATCTGGGCTCATCATCGCTTCCTCATAGTTCGTAGGTTCGCCATGGTCAAGTAACATGACCTCCACAACAGGATTACCATACCACTCTGGTGCGGATCTCACTCTGGTTAACCTACCAGGTTCGGTAGTAACTTGATCTGAAGTTACATGATAATCATTAGTTTCCTCACTAATTGGTGTAGGAGTCACGGGAACAGATTTCTGTGATGAACTACTTTCCAATAAGGGAGCAAGTACAGTTACCTCATCAAGTTCTACTTTCCTCCCACTCACTTCTTTCGAGAGAAACTCCTTCTCTAGAAAGGATCCATTCTTAGCAACAAATGCCTTGCCTTCGGATCTGTGATAGAAGGTGTACCCAAGTATCTCCTTTGGGTATCCTATGAAGACACATTTCTCCGATTTGGGTTTGAGCTTATCAGGATGAAACTTTTTCACATAAGCATTGCAAACCTAAAAACTTTAAGAAACGACAACTTTGGTTTCTTGCCAAACCACAGTTCATATGGTGTCGTGTCAATGGATTTAGATGGTGCCCTATTTAACGTGAATGCAGATGTCTCTAATGCATAACCCCAAAATGATAGTGGTAAATCAGTAAGAGACATCATAGATTGCACCGTATCTAATAAAGTACGGTTATGATGTTCGGACACACCATTACGCTGTGGTGTTCCAGGTGGCGTGAGTTGCGAAACTATTCCGCATTGTTTCAAATGAAGACCAAACTCGTAACTCAAATATTCTCCTCCATGATCAGATCGTAGAAACTTTATTTTCTTGTTACGATGATTTTCGACTTCACTCTGAAATTATATGAACTTTTCAAATGTTTCCGACTTATATTTCATCAAGTAGATATACCCATATCTGCTCAAATCATCTGTGAAAGTCATAAAATAACGATACCTGCCGCGAGCCTCAACACTCATCGGATCGCATACATCAGTATGTATTATTTCCAACAAGTCTGTTGCTCGCTCCATTGTTCCCGAGAACGGAGTCTTAGTCATCTTGCCTATGAGGCATGGTTCGCAAGCATCAACTGATTCATAATCAAGTGATTCCAAAAGCCCATCAGCATGGATTTTCTTAATGCGCTTTACACCAATATGACCTAAATGGCAGTGCCACAAATAAGTTGCACTATCATTATTAACTTTGCATCTTTTGGCTTCAATATTATGAGTATGTGTATCACTACGATCGAGATCCAATAAACCATTTTAGTTGGGTGTATGACCATAGAAGGTTTTATTCATGTAAACAGAACAACAATTATTCTCTAACTTAAATGAATAACCGTATTGCAATAAACATGATCAAATCATATTCATGCTCAACGCAAACACCAAATAACACTTATTTAGGTTCAACACTAATCCCGAAAGTATAGGGAGTGTGCGATGATGATCATATCAATCTTGGAACTACTTCCAACATACATCGTCACCTCGCCCTTAACTAGTTTACATTTTATTCGCAACTCCGTTTCGAGTTACTACTCTTAGCAACCGAACCAAAGATCAAATGCTGAGGGGTTGCTATAAACACTAGTAAAGTACACATCAATAACATGTATATCCAATATACCTTTGTTCACTTTGCCATCCTTCTTATCCGCCAAGTATCTAGGGCAGTTCCACTTCCAGTGACCAGTCGTTTTGCAGTAGAAGCACTTAGTCTCAGGCTTAGGTCTAGACTTGGGCTTCTTCACTTGAGCAGCAACTTGCTTGCCGTTCTTCTTGAAGTTCCCCTTCTTCCCTTTGCCCTTTTCTTGAAACTAGTGGTCTTTTCAACCATCAACATTTGATGCTATTTCTTGATTTCTACCTTCGTCGATTTCAACATCACGAAGAGCTTGGGAATCGTTTCTGTTATCCCTTGCATATTATAGTTCATCAGGAAGTTCTAGTAACTTGGTGATAGTGACTAGAGAACTCTGTCAATCACTATCTTATCTGGAAGATTAACTCCCACTTGATTCAAGTGATTGTGGTACTCAGACATTCCGAGCACATGCTCACTAGCTGAGCTATTCTCCTCCATCTTGTAGGCAAAGTACTTGTCAAAGGTCTCACACCTTTCGACATGGGCATGAGTCCGAAATACTAATTTCAACTCTTGGAACATCTCATATGCTCCGTGGCGTTCAAAACGTCTTTGAAGCCCTGATTCTAAGCCGTAAAGCATGGTGCACTAAACTATCAAGTAGTCATCATATCGAGCTTGCCAAACGTTCATAATGTCTGCCTTTGCTCCTGCAATCGGTCTGTCACCTAGCGGTGCATCAAGGACATAATTCTTCTGTGCAGCAATGAGGATAATCCTCAGATCACGGATCCAATCCGCATCATTGCTACTAACATCTTTCAACTTAGTTTTCTCTAGGAACATATCAAAAATAAAACAGAGGAGCTAAACGCGAGCTATTGATCTACAACATAGATATGCCAATACTACCAGGACTAAGTTCATGATAAATTAAAGTTCAATTAATCATATTACTTAAGAACTCCCACTTAGATAGACATCCCTCTAGTCATCTAAATGACCACGTGATCCAAATCAACTAAACCATGTCCGATCATCACGTGAGATGGAGTAGTTTCCAATGGTGAACATCACTATGTTGATCATATCTACTATATGATTCACGCTCGACCTTTCGGTCTCCAGTGTTCCGAGGCCATATCTGCATATGCTAGGCTCGTCAAATTTAGCCGGAGTATTCTGCGTGTGCAAAACTGGCTTGCACCTGTTGTGTGTGAACGTAGAGCTTATCACACCCGATCATCACGTGGTGTCTCGGCACGATGAACTTTCGCAACGGTGCATACTCAGGGAGAACACTTATGCCTTGAAATTTAGTGAGAGATCATCTTATAATGCTACCGTCGAACTAAGCAAAATAAGATGCATAAAAGATACAAATCACAGGCAATCAATATAAGTGATATGATATGGCCATCATCATCTTGTGCCTTTGATCTCCATCTCCAAAGCACCGTCATGATCACCATCGTCACCGGCGCGACACCTTGATCTCCATCGTAGCATTGTTGTCGTCTCGCCAACTATTGCTTCTATGACTATCGCTACCGCTTAGTGATAAAGTAAAGCAATTACATGGCGATTGCATTTCATACAATAAAGCGACAACCATATGGCTCCTTCCAGTTGTCGATAACTCGGTTACAAAACATGGTCATCACATACAATAAAATTTAGCATCATGTCTTCACCATATCACATCACAGCATGCCCCGCAAAAACAAGTTAGACGTCCTCTACTTTGTTGTTGCAAGTTTTACGTGGCTGCTTAATGTCTACTACGCAACCTTCTTCTTGTAGACGTTGTTGGGCCTCCAAGTGCAGAGGTTTGTAGGACAGTAGCAAATTTCGCTCAAGTGGATGACCTAAGGTTTATCAATCCGCGGGAGGCGTAGGATGAATATGGTCTCTCACAAACAACCCTGCAACCAAATAACAAAGAGTCTCTTGTGTCCCCAACACACCCAATACAATGGTAAATTGTATAGGTGCACTAGTTCGCCAAGAGATGGTGATACAAGTGCAATATGGATGGTAGATATAGGTTTTTGTAATCTGAAAATATAAAAACAGCAAGGTAACTAATAATAAAAGTGAGCGTAAACGGTATTGCAATGCTAGGAAACAAGGCCTAGGGTCCATACTTTCACTAGTGCAAGTTCTCTCAACAATAATAACATAATTGGATCACATAACTATCCCTCAACATGCAACAAAGAGTCACTCCAAAGACACTAATAGCGGAGAACAAACGAAGAGATTATGGTAGGGTACGAAACCACCTCAAAGTTATTCTTTCGGATCGATCTATTCAAGTGTTCGTACTAGAATAACACCTTAAGACACATATCAACCAAAACCCTGATGTCACCTAGATACTCCAATGTCACCTCAAGTATCCGTGGGTATGATCATACGATATGCATCACACAATCTCAGATTCATCTATTCAATCCAACACAAAGTACTTCAAAGAGTGCCCCAAAGTTTCTCTTGGATAGTCAAGACGAAACGTGTGCCAACCCCTATGCATAGGTTCATGGGCGGAACACGCAAGTTGATCACCAAAACATACATCAAGTGGATCATGTGATATCCCATTGTCACCACAGATAAGCACGGCAAGACATACATCAAGTGTTCTCAAATCCTTAAAGACTCAATCCGATAAGATAACTTCAAAGGGAAAACTCAATCCATTACAAGAGAGTAGAGGGGGAGAAACATCATAAGATCCAACTATATTAGAAAAGCTCGCGATACATCAAGATTGTATCACCTCAAGAACACGAGAGAGAGAGAGAGAGAGAGAGATCAAACACATAGCTACTGGTACATACCCTCAGCCCCGAGGGTGAACTACTCCCTCCTCGTCATGGAGAGCACCGGGATGATGAAGATGGCCACTGGTGAGGGTTTCCCCCCCTCCGGTAGGGTGTCGGAACAGGGTCCCGATTGGTTTTTGGTGGCTACAGAGGCTTGTGGTGGCGGAACTCCCGATCTATTCTGTTCCCCGTTGTTTTTAGGGTATATGGACATATATAGGCGAAAGAAGTCGGTAAGGGGAGCCACGAGGGGCCCACGAGGGTGGAGGGCGCGCCCAGGGGGGTAGGCGTGCCCCCCTGCCTCGTGCCTTCCTCGTTGCTTCCCTTACGTACACTCCAAGTCTTCTTAATTGCTTCCGTTCCAAAAATAACTCTCCCGAAGGTTTCATTCCGTTTGGACTCCGTTTGATATTCCTTTTCTGTGAAACACTGAAACAAGGAGAAAAACAGAAACTGGCACTGGGCTCTGGGTTAATAAGTTAGTCCCAAAAATAATATAAAAGTGCATAGTAAAGCCCATTAAACATCCAAGATGGATAATATAATAGCATGAATACTTCATAAGTTATAGATACGTTGGAGACGTATCAGCATCCCCAAGCTTAATTCCTGCTCGTCCTCGAGTAGGTAAATGATAAAAGAAAGAATTTATGAAGTGTGAATGCTAGCAGGTGCATAAGTTTGATTAATGATAATTTCAATCACCTTTTCTAGCATCATATGTCATAACAGTAGCTCAACTCATAGAACTTTGCATGATCAAGTAACAAACTATTCACATGTTAAAGTATAGATCATAAACTTTCTTGAAAACTAACAAACCGTGTTATTAGTCATCAAACAATTACAATTCATCTTATTTTCAGGAAGAGTCTATGTCAGAGCTTTGATTCCGCAAACTTCACATACTCAACTATCATTTAGTCTTCCATGATTGCTACCACTCAAAGCATATTTTTAGAACAAATAGTATTCATCGAACACAGAGAAAGATAGGGGCTTAATGTTTCGCCTCCCAATCTTTTACCTCAAGGGTAATGTCAACAATAATAATTCATGCTCAAATATATTTGAATGGCCATATATGCTTAGATCTTTCCATCACATGATGCTTGCCAACTAAAGAGTAGGTTGGAATGAGAAGTAATACTACTGGCTCTTGCATAAAAGTAAAAGATAGGCCCTTCGTAGAGGGAAGCAGGGATTTGCAGAGGTGCCAGAGCTCGAAGCTAAAATAGAGATGAAAATAATTTTGAGAGGTATGCTTTCATTGCCAACATAAAGACCAAGAGTTCCCAATATCTTCCATACTAGACACATTATAGACGGTTCCCACGCAGAAATGTAAAGTTTTTACTCCCCCTCCACCAACATTCACACTCACGGCTTGTACAAAACAACGGGTGCCGTCCAACTATCAACATTCCTGGGGGAGTTTTGTTTAAATTATTTGTGAATTTGTTTTTTTATCTTTTGATCATAGGACTGGGCATCCCAGTTACCAGCCATTTTCTCGTGAATGATGAGCGGAGTCCACTCATCGTGAGAATAACCCACCTAGCATGGAAGATACTGACAGCCCCTAGTTGCTACATGAGCGATTCGGGCATACAAAACAGATTATTATTTGAAGGTTTAGAGTTTGGCACATGCAAATTTACTTGGAACGGCAGGTAAATACCGCATATAGGTAGATATGGTGGACACTCATGGAAGAAACTTGGTTCAAGGAGTTTGGATGCACAAGCAGTATTCCCGCTTGGTACAGATATTTTGGCTAGCAAAGGATTCTAAATAGCAAGCACCACATGTTAGAGGATCCATAACAATATAACTTCTATACAAATATACCCAATCATAACTCATTATGTTGTCTTCCTTGTCCAACTTCAACTAATTTGCTCAGGTTTGAAAATAATTAATGGGGCTCACAATCATAGAAGATGTCCAAGATAGTATATTTATATGTGAAATCTTTCTTCCTTCAATATTCTTTCATGAATTGTTCAAGTGACCAATACAATGTTTGCTAACCTTCAATAAATTTACCACCTCTACTTCTTATATGTGAAGGCATTACTCCCCATGGGAAAGGCATATGAAACATATATAATTTCAGATTTATGACATTCAAATCATTCAACCATTTACTCATAGGATATAAGTGAAGCACACGAGTAAATGACAAACTACTCCAAAAAGATATAAGTGAAGATCAATGAGTAGTTAAATAATTATTTAGCTATGTGAAGAATCTCCCATTTAATAATTTCAGAACTTGATATTTTATTCAAACAGCAAGCAAAACAAAATAAAACGACATTTCAAGGATAGCACTCATCATGTGAAGAAGCAAAAACTTAGGCTCAGCCGATACTAACCGATAGTTGTTGAAGAAGAAAGGTGGGATGCCAACCGGGGCATCCCCAAGCTTAGACACTTGAGACTTCTTGAAATATTATCTTGGGATGCCTTGGGCATCCCCAACCTTGAGCTTTTGTGTCTCCTTAATTCCTCTCATAACACGGTCTCCCTAAATCTCAAAAGCTTCATCCACACAAAACTCAACAAGGACTCGTGAGATAAGTTAGTATAAACCAATGCAAAAACCTTATCATACTCTACTGTAGCAAATCACTAAAATTATTATTCAACATTTCATACTAAATTCCTCTACATATTTAATAGTCCTATCCTCAAATAGAATCATTAAACAAGCAAACATATGCAAACAATGCAAACATAACAGCAATCTGCCAAAAAAGTACAGTCTGTAAAGAATGCAAGATTCATCATACTTCCCTAACTCCAAAAATTATGAAAGAAAATTCCCACTGTAGTAAATTTATCATAGCTTATTATTCAAAAGGTTTAAATATTTTATCACATTCTGACTTTTCTAGGAAATTTTTGCAACAGCTATAAACTTTCTGTTTTGAAACAGCAACATGTATACTTGCAAAATAAGCATGGTAAAGGCTATCCTTGACATTTTTATTGAAAATAGAGATGCAAAACATTATTCTAAATAACATAAAGCAAATACTAACAAAATAAAATGACGCTCCAAGCAAAACACATATCATGTGGTGAATAAAAATATAGCTCCAAGTAAAGTTACCGATGAACGAAGACGAAAGAGGGGATGCCTTCCGGGGCATCCCCAAGCTTAGGCTCTTGGTTGTCCTTGAATATTGCCTTGGGGTGCCTTGGGCATCCCCAAGTTTAGGCTCTTGACACTTCTTATTCCATAGTCCATCGAATCTTTACCCAAAACTTGAAAACTTCACAACACAAAACTCAACACAAAACTAAGTAGCTCCGTTAGTATAAGAAAATAAATCACCACTTAGGTACTGTTGTGAACTCATTATAAATTCATATTGGTGTAGTATCTACTGTATTACAACTTCTCTATGGTTCATACCCTCCGATACTACTCATAGATTCATCAAAATAAGCAAACAACACACGAAAAACAGAATCTGTCAAAAACAGAACAGTCTGTAGTAATCTGCATCAAACGCAAACTTCTGGAACTTAAACAATTCTACCAAAATAGGAAGACCTATATAATTTGATTATTGATCTTCTGCAATTTGAATAATTATTTTATCACGTTCTTGTGATTTTAAACAATTGTTTTCGTGAACAGAAAGTTTCTGGAATTTTCAGCAAGATCAAATAATTATCATCCAAGAAGATCCTATAGGTCTTACTTGGCACAAACACTAATTAAAACATAAAACCACATCTAACAAGAGGCTAGATCAAATATTTATTACTAAGCAGAAGCAAAAATAAAAAGAACAAAAATAAAATTGGGTTGCCTCCCAACAAGCGCTAACGTTTAACGCCCCTAGCTAGGCATGAGATTTCAATGATGCTCACATAAGAGATACGAATTGAAACATAAAGAGAGAATCATGAAACACATGGCAAGCACATTTAAGTCTAACCCAATTTCTATGCATATGGATTTTGTGAGCAAACAACTTATGGGAACAATAATCAACTAGCATAGGAAGGCAAAACAGGCATAACTTCAAAACTTTAAGCACATAGAGAGGAAACTTGATATTATTACAATTCCTACAAGCATATATTCCTCTCTCATAATAATTTTCAGTAGCATCATGAATGAATTCAACAATATAACCATCACATAAAGCATTCTTTTCATGATCTATAAGCATACTTTTCATGATCTACCTCTCCGACAATCGGAGTGACAAATCCTAAAGGTGCTCTACAGGTATCTCTGGGCCCTCTCGGCAATGCACATCACTATAAGCCTTGCAAGCAATGTGACTAATGAGTTAGTTGTGGGATGATGTATTATAGAACGAGTAAAGAAACTTGTCGGTAACGAGATTGAACTAGGTATTGAGATACCGACAATCGAATCTCGGGCAAGTACATACCGATGACAAAGGGAACAACGTATGTTGTTATGCGGTTTGACCGATAAAGATCTTCGTAGAATATGTAGGAGCCAATATGAGCATCCAGGTTCCACTATTGGTTATTGACCGGAGACGTGTCTTGGTCATGTCTACATAGTTCTCGAACCCGTAGGGTCCGCACGCTTAAAGTTTGATGACGGTTATATTATGAGTTTATGTGTTTTGATGTACCGAAGGTAGTTTGGAGTCCTGGATGTGATCACGGACATGACGAGGAGTCTCGAAATGGTCGAGACATAAAGATCGATATACTGGACAACTATATATGGATACCGGAATGGTTCTGGGTGAGATCAGGATAATACCGGAGCACCGGGAGGTTATCGGAACCCCCCGGGAGGTATATGGGCCTTAATGGGCTTTAGTGGAAAGGAGGGGAAAGGAGCAAGGGAGGGGGCGCCCCCCCAAGCCCAATCTGAATTGGGAGTGGGCCGGCCCCCCTTTCCTTCCTCCCTCCTTCCTCTTCCTTCCCTCTCCCTCTCCAAATAGGAAAAGGAGGAGTCCTACTCCCGGTGCGAGTAGGACTCCCCCCTTGGGTGCGCCTCCTCCCCTTGGCTGGACCTCTCCTCCGACTTTTATATACGGAGGAGAGGGGCACCCCATAGCAACAACAATTGGTCTCTTGGATCTTTTAGCCGTGTGCGCCACCATAGTCCACCTTGATAATATCATAGCAGTGCTTACGCGAAGCCCTGCGTCGGTAGCAATATCATCATCGTCACCACGCCGTCGTGCTGACGGAACTCTCCCTCAAAGCTCGGCTGGATCGAGTTCGAGGGACGTCATCGAGTTGAACGTGTGCAGAACTCGGAGGTGACGTGCATTCGGTACTTGATCGGTCGGATCGTGAAGATGTACGACTACATCAACCGCGTTGTGCTAACGCTTCCGCTTTCGGTCTACGAGGGTACGTGGACACACTCTCCCCTCTCGTTGCTATGCATCACCATGATTCTGTGTGTGCGTAGGATTTTTTTTGAAATTACTACGTTACCCAACAGTGGCATCCGAGCCAGGTTTTATGCGTAGATGTTATATGCACGAGTAGAACACAAGTGAGTTGTGGGCGATACAAGTCATACTGCTTACCAGCATGTCATACTTTGGTTTGGCGGTATTGTTGGATGAAGCGGCCCGGACGGACATTACGCGTATGCTTATGCAAGATTGGTTCTACCGACGTGCTTTGCACACAGGTGGCTGGCGGGTATCAGTTTCTCCAACTTTAGTTGAACCGAGTGTGGCTACGCCCGGTCCTTGAGAAGGTTAAAACAACACTAACTTGACGAACTATCGTTGTGGTTTTGATGCGTAGGTAAGAACAGTTCTTGCTCAGCCCGTAGCAGCCACGTAAAACTTGCAACAACAAAGTAGAGGACGTATAACTTGTTTTTGCAGGGCATGTTGTGATGTGATATGGTCAAGGCATGATGCTAAATTTTATTGTATGAGATGATCATGTTTTGTAACCGAGTTATCGACAATGGCGAGAGCCATATGGTTGTCGCTTTATTGTATGCAATGCAATCGCCCTATAATGCTTTACTTTATCACTAAGCGGTAGCGATAGTCGAGAAGCATAAGTTGGCGAGATGACAACGATGCTACGATGGAGATCAAGGTGTCGCGCGGTGGCGATGGTGATCATGACGGTGCTTGGAGATGGAGATAACAAGCACAAGATGATGATGGCCATATCATATCACTTATATTGATTGCATGTGATGTTTATCTTTTATGCATCTTATCTTGCTTTGATTGACGGTAGCATTGTAAGATGATCTCTCACTAAATTTCAAGATAAAAGTGTTATCCCTGAGTATGCACCGTTGCCAAAGTTCTTCGTGTTGAGACACCACGTGATGATCGGGTGTGATAGGCTCTACGTTCAAACACAACATGTGCAAAACAGTTGCACACGCGGAATACTCATGTTAAACTTGACGAGCCTAGCATATGCAGATATGGCCTCGGAACACTGAGACCGAAAGTTCGAGCATGAATCATATAGTAGATATGATCAACATAGTGATGTTCACCATTGAAACTACTCCATCTCACGTGATGATCGAACATGGTTTAGTTGATTTGGATCACGTGATCACTTAGATGATTAGAGGGATGTCTATCTAAGTGGGAGTTCTTAAGTAATATGATTAATTGAACTTAAATTTGTCATGAACTTAGTACCTGATAGTATTTTGCTTGTCTATGTTGATTGTAGATAGATGGCCCGTGTTGTTGTTCCGTTGAATTTTAATGCGTTCCTTGAGAAAGAAAAGTTGAAAGATGATGGTAGCAATTACACGGACTGGGTCCGTAACTTGAGGATTATCCTCATTGTTGCACAGAAGAATTACGTCCTGGAAGCACCGCTAGGTGCCAGACCTGCTGCAGGAGCAACACCAGATGTTATGAACGTCTGGCAGAGCAAAGCTGATGACTACTCGATAGTTCAGTGTGCCATGCTTTACGGCTTAGAACCGGGACTTCAACGACGTTTTGAACGTCATGGAGCTTATGAGATGTTCCAGGAGTTGAAGTTAATATTTCAAGCAAATGCCCGGATTGAGAGATATGAAGTCTCCAATAAGTTCTACAGCTGCAAGATGGAGGAGAATAGTTACATCGGTGAGCATATACTCGAGAATGTCTGGGTAAAACAATCACTTGATTCAACTGGGAGTTAATCTTCCGAATGATAGCGTCATTGACAGAATTCTTCAATCACTGCCACCAAGCTACAAGAGCTTCGTGATGAACTATAACATGCAAGGGATGGATAAGGCTATTCCCGAGCTCTTCACAATGCTAAAGGCTGCAGAGGTAGAAATCAAAAAGGAGCATCAAGTGTTGATGGTCAACAAGATCACCAAGTTCAAGAAAAAGGGCAAAGGGAAGAAGAAGAGGAACTTCAAGAAGAACAGCAAACAAGTTGCTGCCCAGGAGAAGAAACCCAAGTCTGGACCTAAGCACGAGGCGAGTGCTTCTCACCGCAAAGCAGACCGGTCCTTTGGAAGCGGAGCTGCCCCAAGTATTTGGCGGATAAGAAGGATGGCAAGGTGAACAAAGGTATATGTGGTATACATGTTATTGATGTGTACCTTACTAATGCTCGCATGATAGCACCTGGTATTTGATACTGGATTACATTGCTAATATTTGCAACTCGAAACAGGGACTAGATTAAGCGAAGATTGGCTAAGGATGAGATGACGATGCGCGTGGGAAATGGTTCCAAAGTCGATGTGATCGCGGTCGGCACGCTACCTCTACATCTACCTTAGGGATTAGTTTTAGACCTGAATAATTGGTATTTGGTGCCAGCGTTGAGCATGAACATTATATTTGGATCTTGTTTGATGCGAGATGGTTATTCATTTAAATCAGAGAATAATGGTTGTTCTATTTATATGAGTAATATCCTTTATGGTCATGCACCCTTGAAGAGTGGTCTATTTTTGTTGAATCTCGATAGTAGTGATACACATATTCATAGTATTGAAGCCAAAAGATGCAGAGTTGATAATCATAGTGCAATTTATTTGTGGCACTGCCGTTTAGGTCTTATTGGTGTAAATCGCATGAAAAAACTCCATACTGATGGACTTTTGGAACCACTTGATTATGAATCACTTGGCACTTGCGAACCGTGCCTCATGGACAAGATGACTAAAATGCCGTTCTCCGGAACAATGGAGCGAGCAACAGATTTGTTGGAAATCATACATACATATGTATGTGGTCCAATGAATGTTGAGGCTCGCAGCGGGTATCATTATTTTCTCACCTTCACAGATGATTTAAGCAGATATGGGTATATCTACTTAATGAAACATAAGTCTGAAACATTTGAAAAGTTCAAAGAATTTCAGAGTGAAGTGGAAAATCATCGTAACAAGAAAATAAAGTTTCTACGATCTGATCGTGGAGGAGAATATTTGAGTTACGAGTTTGGTCTACATTTGAAACAATGCGGAATAGTTTAGCGACTCCATACCGGAACACCTGGCGTAATGGTGTGTCCGAATGTCGTAATCGTACATTACTAGATATGGTGCGATCTATGATATCTCTTACTGATTTACTGCTATCATTTTGGCGTTATGTTGGGGATATAACTATTTGTGTAAGCCGCCCAGGACGGGCCGGGTTACGCAAAGAAGATTCACCAGAAAGAAGACCAAGGCCGAGCATGAAGATGGCAGTTCAATAAAGGGCCTAAGGCCCACAGGCGACTTAAGGCCCGTTGTAAACCGCCATAATGGCATGATTTGTATCATAAGGTAGATTTAACTAATCACGGAGTCGGACATTGTTTATAAGCCGGCCGGGACTCTGTAGGCCACCGGGCGTCAACCCGTGTATATAAGGGGACGACCTGCTGGCGGCTTAGGGCAAGAAACAACCCATCGAAAGCCGAGCAAAGCGTATTCCGCTCCCTGGTCATTGAAACATCAAGCAATACCAACCCAACTAGACGTAGGCTTTCCTTCTCCGCAAGGGGCCGAACTAGTATAAAACCTCTCGTGTCCTTTGTCCCGATTAACCCCTTTAAGCTTCCTAGTTGTGATGGCTCCACGACTAAGTCCTTGCACGAGGACATCTGCCGTGACAATTCCATGAAAGTTGGCGCCCACCGTGGGGCCAACGCACGGTGGATTTGAGTTCTTGAAGGGCAGCTTCGAAGGGCTCAAGGGATCTGATGGGCGGATGACCAAGAGTCGTCGCGGCAAGATCTACATCGACAACGAAGGCTGGGGCCCCGAGGCCGACTCAATTGAGTACGGGTACCGGGTCCCCTTTGGCGGAATCCACGTCTTCATTGGCCGGATTGGTGAGCCAGACCTTGAGCCGGACAACTGCACTGACCTCGTCGAGACGGCTCAGCGTGCGAAACCCGCCCGAGTTCAACCCGTCATGAAGCATGCCTTTGTGGGCTGTGTCCACGGAGAGGAACTTCCTGAAGGATCTAAAGATGGCGGAGAGACGACCAACCCATCGGATGATGATTCGTCCTCCGGTTCAACAGATTCTTTGTATCAGGTCCAAGAGGGCATACTTGGGGGCTGTTCTGACGACTCTAGTATTCCGGATTTCTATGAGCCGCCAAGCTGGGCAGGAGTCTTCATGGCTGGTACTCAACCCTGTCAAAACTCGGCAATTTACAACAGCAATAACGTCTGGGTCGAGGCGGCCGAGGCGGGGAGGCCTGTCGCCCGCCGGCCTAGGTGCGATGGATCTTATGGACAAGTTGACGGCCTGTTGACCACCACGGTTATTCCTGCAAATCGGATGAACATAACGGAGGTGGCAAAGGTGCGTGAGGAGATAGCCACAGCCAAGGAGGCCTTGGCAGGTGAGGACACCAGGTTAGCTACGGAGCGGGCGGCTTTGGGACGCAGGCGCGGCGACTCGGTCGAGGCTTTCCGGCTTAATATGAGTCTGAACGCATCCAATGAGGTCATGAGAAGGAGACATCGAATACCCGGTCCGTCGCCTCCGGTTTACGATCCTCGAAATCTTTTCACGACACCCGGAGCTGGTCCCAACAACCCGCCCGAAGCCAATCAGTTTATGACACCCGGAGCAGGAGGACCGGTTCAGCCCCGAGAGATGGCACCTCCTCACGGGAGTATGGCCCCGCCCCGATACATACCAACGCCACCGGGCCACTTCTCCAACCCCATGGAGAACTTGATAGCAGCATCGGCGCGTCTGGCGGCTCTTCCAGTGGACGGTGATGACCCGGCGGTGGAAACCGGAGGTCGAGATCTCATTCAGACGGCCTTGGCACGGCGGAGACCTATTCTTCTGGCGAGGGGCGAGATTCATTCAACTCCTCGGTAGTGGCTAGCACCTCGTCAAAACTAGAGCCCGAGTTCTGGCGAGGCACATGGAGTCGAAGCTTTATCAAGCAATGCCAGCGTCGTAACCAGCCCGGTGGCTATAACCCGGTCTGCAGGACCGAATCGTCGGGGAGGATGAATGGGCGGCTCGATTAAGCGGCTCGATTAAGCGGCTCGTGAGACGGCATATGAAGGTCTCTCAGAGTATCCGACGACTTCTGTTGGAGCAGGAGTGGCCACTAGAACCGGTGGTGTCCCTTGTTTGGTGCCGGCTCTGCGGGATGTACGTCTGCCCAAGGATTTTAAGGGACCTCGAAAGGTGCCGAATTATACGGCCGACTTACAACCTGGGGCATGGATCGAAAGTTACGAGATGGCCATGGAGCTATTGGAGGTCAGCGACACAGCAATGGCTAAGTATTTCACCATGATGTTAGATGGAACGGCCCGGTCTTGGTTGAAAAGTTTGCCTCCCAATTCCATCAGTTCATGGGCAGAGCTAAAGGCCCGGTTTATCCAGAACTTCAAGGACACTTGCAAGTAGTCTATGTCAATTGTGGACTTGACCAATTGTAAGCAGGAGGAGGGTGAATCCACAACTCATTGGGTGCGCCGGGTCAAGGAAATAATACACTCATTTGATAAGATGGATGCCGGCTCTGTGGTACTTATGCTCCATCAGAATTGTCGCTTTGAGCCGCTGAGGCAGAAGCTGGAGCGCCTTAAGCGTGATTGCAATGATATGGGTACGCTGATGGCAGCCTTGGTCAAATACGCCGATTCTGATACTACCAATGATCCCGCGTCGAGGAGGAAAAGGCGAGGAAGGGAAAGAAGAACGGCAATGGAAAGGGTCGACAGCATAACCCGATAAATCAAGGAGGCAACAAGCGTAAAGCGGAGGGTAACCCGGAGTTTGTGGCCAATGCTAATGCACAAGGTAACAACCAGAAGCGTAAGGAGGCCACCCTCGATCTGGTGGCTCAGCCCATCTCTTGAGCAGCTTCGAATGAGCCTTGCCGAGACACGGTACTCGGGGCGTCCGCCACCCACTTATGGAAAGACTGCGCGATCATGAAGTCTTTCAAGAATTCCAACGTGTTTGATGGCAATCACGGATCAGGCGGCGGCTCAGGGGCCGGTGGCTTTCATGGCCCGGGTGGCGGTTCAAGTTCCGGTCAAGGTGGCTATAATCAGCAATAGCCCGATCAAGGGGATGACGGGAAGCGATCAGGTTATCGAGCCATCCAAAGCGGTGAATGGTGGGGATTACCATGTGTTCACCACTAACTTGTGCAAACGTGTCCATTAGGTTCATAAGAGGGCTGTAAATTCTGTTGAGCCGGTGGTTCCCCGTTACTTGAGATGGTAAGAACAGCCCATCATATGGAGCAGGGAAGATCACCCCCTCCGGGTTGATAATCCGGGTCAGTTGGCCTTGGTGGTGGCCCCTCAGGTTGGTGGATATAAATTCATTAAGGTACTCATGGACGGAGGAAGCAACATCAATATTCTCTATTATGAGACCTTTCGCCGCATGGGGTTGACTGATAAGGACTTGAGGACGTCCAACACTGTCTTTCATGGGGTGGTACCTGGTAAATCGTCATATCCAGTTGGTAAGATCAAGTTGGAAGTAGCCTTTGGAGATGAATATGATTCCAGGGCTGAGAAACTGACGTTTGAGGTAGTCAAAATCAGGAGCCCGTATCACGCTCTGTTTGGACGACCGGCTTATGCCAAGTTCATGGCACGACCGTGTTATGTTTATTTACAGCTCAAGATGCCGGGTTACAAGGGCACCATCACTGTGCATGGGAGTCGAAAGGTAGCCTTTTTGGAATGCGAAGAAGGCGATGCGGCTTATGCTGAATCTGTTTGTGCCGAAGAGGAGCTGAAGTTTTATCAAAATAATGTTGACCCGGTGGATATGACCTCTTTAAAGAAGCCAACCACAGAGCAAGACTCGGCGTTGAAATTTAAGTCGGCCACGAGACAAAACTGGTCGACTTCACTCCAGGCGACTCTTCCAAGCGATTCGACATCGGTACCAATTTGGATCCCAAATAGGAAAGCGCTCATCGAGTTCATCCGTGAGAACCGGGACATCTTTGCATGGAAACCTTCTGACATGCCGGGTGTCCCGAGAGAACTCGCTGAGCACACTCTTAATATTGATCTGAAGTATAAGCCGGTCAGGCAGTTTCTTCGGCGATTCAATGAGGAAAGACGAAAAGCTATCGGGGAGGAGGTCGCTCGGCTCTTAGCGGCCGGGTTCATCATGGAAGTCTTTCACCCGGAGTGGTTGGCTAACCCGGTGCTTGTGCTCAAGAAGAATGGCACCTGGCGGATGTGTGTAGATTACACGGACTTAAATAAAGCTTGTCTAGTTGATCCCTTTGCTCTACCCCGCATTGATCAAATCATTGACGCTACAGCGGGTTGCGAGCGTCTGAGTTTTTTGGATGCTTACTCTGGTTATCATCAGATCAAAATGGCAGTTAAGGACCAGGAGAAGACGGCTTTCATGACTCCGTTTGGAGCCTTCTGCTATGTATCTATGCCATTTGGGCTCAAGAGTGCCTGAGCGACTTATCGGCGGTGTGTCTGAAATTGTCTCCACAATCAGATGGGGCGCAATGTTCATGCTTATGTGGATGACATTGTGGTGAAATACAGAGAGAAGGAAACCTTAATATCTGATTTAAAGGAAACCTTTGATAATCTCCGGGTCTATAAGATGATGCTTAACCCGGACAAGTGTGTATTTGGTGTACCTGCACGCAAACTTTTGGGATTCCTGGTCTCAAACAGGGGCATTGAAGCTAACTCGGAGAAGATCAAGGCGATTACCTCTCTGGCTAAACCGGCGTGCATCAACAATGTTCAGCGACTGGCGGGTCGCGTTGCTGCTTTAAGCCGATTCATAAGCCGGTTAGGGGAGAAGGCTCTACATGTCGGATGATGAAGAAAACAAACACTTTTATGCAGGTGAGGAGCTGAGGCTGCCTTTGAAGATTTAAAGAGACAATTGTCTGAGCCGCCGGTTCTCACGGCTCCCATTGATAAAGAGCCGTTGATGTTGTATGTTGCTGCTAACTAACGAGCTGTTAGTGTTGCCATCGTGGTGGAGCGTAAGGAGGCTGGCAAGGAGCATCCAGTTCAACGGCCGGTTTATTACATCAATGAGGTGCTCATGGAGTCCAAGCAAAGATATCCACATTGGCAGAAACTTGTTTATGGGGTGTTCATGGCAAGCCGGAAGCTAAAGCAGTACTTCCAAGGTCATCCTATAACTGTGGTAAGTTCTGCCCCCTTGGGGGACATCATCCAGAATAGGGAAGCCACAGGACGAGTCGCCAACCATTGAGCTTGGGCCTCACGGTTTGAAGTATATGCCACGTACAGCTATCAAGTCTCAAGCCTTGGTGGACTTTATCAATGATTGGACGGAGTTGCAGGCACCAGAGGAGAAGCGGATAACACGTATTGGACTATTCACTTGATGGGTCCAGGCGGTTGGAAGGCTTGGGGACTGAGTCGTTTAACTTCCCAAGGTGACAAATTTTGCTATGTGCTCCGGCTTATGTTTCCCTATACTAACAATGCAGCTGAATACGAGGCTTTACTCCATGGCCTCCGAATGGCCAAAGAGATGAATTTGAGCCGGGTAAGGTGCTTGGGCGATTCAGACCTCGTCGCTCAACATGTGTCAGGCACGTGGGATTCCAAGGATCCCCTTATGGCGGCTTATCGTCGTGAAGTTGTGCGGTGGCCGGGCACTTCAAAGGTTACCAAGTAGAGCACATTGATCGAAGGAAGAATGAGGCGGCTGATGCTTTGAGCCAGCTGGGGTCTCAACGTAAGCCGGTGCCTAACGTTTTGCATAACCCTTCTGTCAGAGTGCCTACAGAGGAAGAGCTAGCAGTGCCAGACCCGGAGGCATAGCTGGTGGCGGCTCTCCACGCCATCCCAGATTGGACAGTCCCATATTTGGCCTATATGACCCCGGGAGAGTTGCCTGAGGACGAGACCTTGGCAAGACAAATCATCAGGCGGTCCAAATCCATGACAATTGTTCATGACGAGTTGCATCACCGCAGCATCACTGGGGCGTTTCAACGTTGTGTATCGCCTGCGGAAGGTCAGGAGATACTTCGTGAGATTCATGAAGGAGATTGTGGTCATCATGCCGGTTCAAAATCTCTGGTGGCCAAGGCTTTTCGTCATGGTTTCTATTGGCTGACGGTTCATCTTGATGCGGAGGATCTGGTCGACAAATGTGATGGATGTCAAAAATTCTCACAGCGAGCTCATGTGCTTTGGTTCAAGAATTGAGGATGATTCCAATTACTTGGCCATTTGCGATGCAGGGGGCTTGACATGGTTGGACCGTTCAAAAGGTCTAAGGATAAGAAGACACACATGTTGGTGGCAGTGGATAAATTCACCAAGTGGGTTGAAGCAGAGCCGGTCAGTAAGTGTGATGCAGCCACGGCGGTTCAGTTCATGAAAAAGGTGATCTTTCGTTTTGTCTTTCCACACAACATTATAAATGATAATGGTACTAATCTCTCCAAGGGTGCCATGGAAGAGTTCTGTCAAGGAGAGCACATCCGGCTTGATGTTTCGGCTGTTGCTCACCCTCAATCTAATGGTCAGCGAAGAGCTAATCAAGAGATCTTGAAAGGTATCAAACCCGGCTCTTAGTTCCTTTGCAGCGAACTCCGGGTTGTTGGGTGGAGGAGTTACCCTACATGCTATGGAGCATCAACACAACGCCTAACAGATCTACAGGTTATACACCTTTCTTCATGGTGTACGGAGCAGAGGCGGTTCTGCCAAGTGATATCCGGCACGATTCACCCCGGGTGGCGGCTTACGTTGAGGCTGATAATGAAAAAGCTCGTCATGATGCACTTGACTTGTTGGATGAGGAGCGAGACTTGGCAATAGCCCGCTCAGCGATTTATCAGCAAGACCTGCGCCATTATCACAGCCGCCGGGTTAGAAGCAGAACCTTTCAGGAAGGCGATTTAGTGCTCCAGCTCATCCATGATCAATCTGATATGCACAAGCTGTCTCCTCCTTGGGAAGGACCCTTTGTGATCAGCAAGAATCTGAACAACGGGTCATATTATCTCATCGATGTTCGAGAGCACAAAGACTCGCGTAAGTCGGAGGAAGAGACCCACCGGCCGTGGAACATAGCGCATCTTCGGCCCTACTATACTTAAGCTACCGGCTCTCAGAGTATATTTGTTTTTCTTTTTTCTTTTTTAGCAATGTATATATTATATAAAGCAATAAAGCGGGACCTCTTTTCTTTCCACCCTTCAAGGTTTATGTATCTTCTTTACCAGGTGGTGGAAACAACCAACAGGGAGCGGATCATATCTGAATCCGACTTTCCCTTTGGTCCGGCTTATGATCATATCTGAATCTAGCCATGGTCATTGGGGGCTTCCTGTTCAAACATAGGTCGTATTCGAACCAAAGAGAACATAGATGTCGATACCCAATTGATCGGCATACTGCCAAACCCACTTGGGGGCTTCTAGGTCAAATTTGAATCATAGCTTAACCCTTTGGATTACGGCGTGGATCGTATTCGAATAAGCGTCATTAAACAACTCTAATGGTCACTTGGGGCTTCTGTTCAAACATAGGTCGTATTCGAACCAAAGAGAACATAGCTGCCGATACCCACTTGATCGGCATCGCCAAAGCCATTGGTGGCTATATGATCGTATCCGAATCTTAGCTTAACTCCTTTGGAGCGGTTCTACTGATCGTATTCGAATCAGAGGCCTTTGAAAATTAAGTTTATTTTACTCTGTAAGGGTAAATAATATTAAGGGCCAGGTAAACATTATATGTGCCAACTTTCGGAAGTTAAGTTTATTATACGCTTTTGGGATCACATAAGCCGGTAAGGTATGCTTCAAATAAGATAGCATGTATATTATTATGGTCATGATCATAAACCGGCTGTTTTTTATGATGTTTTGGCTCATACTCCGGGTTATCACTATTCTATATGACCCCGGATGTGGTAAGACGCCAAAGGAATTCTGTTTTTTTTTGTTTTATACACAGGATAAAGCAAGAAAGTTTTGGACGTCAAGGAATAATTCACATAAGCCAGCAGTATACAACGATGGCGGCTTATGACAATATTAAGCACCACAAACATGCGCGAAGGCATGACAGAGTAAGAAGTTTTTCTACCCTATTACAAGACTCCCCGAGTCTGAATAATGAAGCATCATTTTTTCAAAGACATAGCACCAGACGGGTTACTCCTTTGGTGGGCTTGAAGATTCCGGGTTATCCTTCTCCGCCTCTTCATCTGCTGTTTTGTCCTGGAAGGTTGACGAGGTCCAGTCAATGCCGCTTAAGGCTTCAAATTCAGCTTCATCATCTATTAAACTGGCGGGTCAACTTCAGAGCAAAGGTATGCTTACGAGTTGGAGGGATCAGGCTGACGTCATCATAATGCGGAGTTGGAATCCTCCGATTCTCGTTGTCGTAACCCGGCTGCTACTTAGTAAGATCAATATCATTGCCGATGATGGTGGCCACAGGACGTACGACTCTCACGCAGGTGGTGAAGTCTGATTCATTGAATACAGAGCCATCCTCCTTCAAACTGGGGTATCCAAGAGCAACGTCCGCCAGGTCTAGCTCTGGAAGCAACGCTTTGGCCCGGCTTAAGGCGGCTATGGCCCCGGCTCTAGCAGATGCCCGCCTTAGCTCCTGAATCCGTTGGGGTAACACGGCAAGCCGTTTGAGCACATCCTGCAGGAGACAAGGAGCATCATTTGATAAAGCCACAAACGGCCAAAGCACGTTGTGACCCGGTGTATAGCTGTTCCACCAGAGTGTACACTGCCTTAAGCTTAATCGCACATTCCGCTTGGTTTGTGCTCACAGGGCCTACGTTTATACATATAAGGTAAGCGGAGATAATATTTGAAATAGTCATCAAAGAAACCATGGTGATGTTCACGATTATACATAGTAACCTACCAAGATTGCCTGAGACCATTTGAGATATCTGGCGCTTTAAGCGGACAGCTCGGCGATTAACCGGCAAGAGCTGCTTTTGCTGTCTTGGCCTGGGTCACAAGTGAGGTTTTTTCATCGGCCCAGATTTTCTTCTCAGCATCAAAATTTTTCTTCAACTTCTCTTGTTTAGAGACGCTGAATGCAAATTTGGAGTTGGCCTTTTGAATTTCAAGTTCTTGGGCGGCCAGACGAGTCTTCAGGTCAGCAATCTCCGATTCAAATTGACTGGTGGAGGCCTGCGATTGATGCCGGATTATAATTAAGGTTATGGTAAGATATCATTAAGTCCCAAGCACTTTGCAAGCAAAGACACTTGACACTTGGGGGCTAATGTATGCTGAAGAAAATTTTAATTTATAATGCTGGATTAAGTATATTAAAGTCTCAAGCACTTTACAAGTAAAGATACTTGACACTTGGGGGCTGTGTATCGCACGTTTTAAGTTATCATATTATGACCGGGTTAAATATCTTTTCTTTTAAACCGGATGAACTAACGATAGCAGGTATCTAAGTCTCTGACATATTTATTTATAAGCGATGAGACTTGGGGCTGTCTGATAAGTAAGATTCGGGAGAAATGGTATAAGCTATACCTCAGATTTGTCTGTATTTGTTTCACCATGTCAATTTCGTGTCGCGGCTGTTATGCACTTGATTCAGATAGCTTTGAGACTATATCACCAATGCTTAAGTGAGCATAATCGGTGATGTCTGTTTGGTCTTCCGGTGTTTGACAAGTTCTTCCTTGGCGGTACATCCGCAAGGACGATGAAACGCCCAGTTCAACCTACTGGCTTTTCAAGATTTCAATTTCTGGGTCAGTCGTCTTGACCGGGCTAGGAATTTCCGGATTATCGGAGCTGTTAAAAGTATCTTCGGCAGGCGGGTCAGAAGATGGCGTTGGAATTTCATAGGCCGGTTCAGGAGGCGGTTGATGAGTAGAAGCATCAGGGGCAGCTGTTCCGAGTTCCGGCTCAGTTGCTACCGGGTCTTCGGATGGCTTATTCTTTTTTGCCCTCTTACTGGGCTTCACCTGCACGCTGTGGACAAAACAGAGGAGTGAGTACAAAATATGAGTAAGGCAAAGCATAAAGATAACAAAGGTATATTACCCAGGGGCAGTCTTGAAGGCCGGCATGCTGGATTGCATAGACTCGACGGAGGAAGGAGAGGTATCCTGATATTTGGAGTCAGATGAATTGAGAGGTTGACGAATTAAACCCGCCAAAGGATAAGCGAGCGTAAAGCGGAGATGACCTCGGTCGGCGCTTCCTGCTCTCCACGTCGAGTAAGCGGAAGAGCTCTGCATCTTTACTGGTCCGGGTTTGTCTCCGGTTTTCAAGCTGTTGTTGCTTCAAAAGAAATTGAGGATCTTGATAAGCTAGAGGATGTGAAAATCTTACTTTCCGGGTCACCCGTCGGATTTTGTACTTTGGCAAAGGCTCTGAGTCGGACGAGATTATAGTTACCTCTTCGCCAGGAGCTTGGCTGTTCCCAGTATCCTCCTGAAAGGCGGAAATATCAATAAAATAATAACAAAGGAGTTAAGAGAGTAAGGATTACCTCTTACTCATACGAAGAAGAGTCATCTAATTTGAGCAAATCGGAGGCGCTGGGTTTCTTCTTCTTTGAAGTTCCCGTCTTGGCGGCTTTCCTTTCGGTTTTCTTGGCTGCCCTGGCTTGTTGGGCAGCGTTGTGGTCATATTTGACCTTCCAGAAATTATCACCGGCCTGTGGAAAAGGATAAAGAATTATAAGTACAAAGAAGGTAAATATGTTAAGGAATAATTATTAAGATTGGTAACTTACTGCAGGGGCCAAGTTCTTTTTGCAGAAGGGAAGTAAACCGAAGGCATTGCTAATGTGATGCCCTCCTTCAAAGAAGGATCGGGTTGTAGCATCCACCACATCATCTGGTAGGTCGTCAGGACTATGACACATTGGGTCGTTCTTTTCGCCTGTATAAGTACACATTAAGCCGGAGCGGCGGCTTAATGGGAGTATTCGCCAAGTGACCCAGACTAGGACCAGATCGATGCCATTTAAACCATTCCCCAAAAGAGCTTTAATCTTCTTGATGGTGGGATTAAGAGGCAGACGTTCAACAGCGGTTAGTTTATCCACCAGTGGATGGTTGGACTCAAGGCGCAGAGCCTTGGCGAGCGAGGCTTCTCATCACCGGAGAAGTGTCCTGATAGTAGAACCATGTCTGGTTCCAATTTTTTGGGTGACTCGGCAACTCAGCATAAGGAAACAGGTAGTCTCTCCGTCGCTGGATCGAGATACCGCCAAGTTCAAGACTAGGCCTGTTGGCACGTTCATTCTGCCGATTCAAGTAAAAAAGTTCTCTGAACAAAAGCAGACTTGGCTCCTCTCCCAGGTACACCTCACAGAAGACTTGGAAATTGCAAAGATTTGACACGGAATTGGGTCCAATGTCTTGAGGTCTAAGATCAAAGAAATTCAAAACTTCTCTGAAGAACTTTGAGCCGGGAGGGGCAAATCCCCGGCTCATGTGATCCATGAAAACTATCACCTTCCCTTCTTTGGGTTGAGGCTTTTCTTCAGATGGGTCAGGAACACGATAAGACATGACCTCCTTTTTTGGAAGATGGCCGGACTTCACAAACTCGGCCAGTTTACTCTTGGTGACTGTGGATGGGACCCGATTGCGAGTTCTGAGAGCTTTGGTCGCCTTAGGTGCCATGACAACAGATTGGCCTATTACAAGATAAGGAGTTCCGGTTCAAATTTTAACCCGGGAGGAAATATCCAAATTACTGAAGGTAGCGGCTTACGAAGGGGCCTAATGATATAAGGATAAATGTGCAACAATATTTAAGCCGCTACAAGCATCAAGAGCAGTTCAAAAAATTTAGGCATATGAGAAGTAGGCAAAGTTCACAGATCGGTATTATTCATTTAAACCGGACACCTGGACAGTTATGTTTAAGGATATTTAACAAGAAGAAGTTTTCCGGGTGATAAAAACAGGTTTCATAATCTTCTGCTAAAATTTGAGATCAAAGGACTGTTCTGATAAGAAAATGTTCTAGACCTAAAAACTGACGTAGATGTGCTCATAGGCTCGAATGAGGCTTTCATACAGGGAAAGGGATCTGTCTTTTATCCAAGACAAGTGCGAAAACAACTACCACGACTATTTTTATCATTCTCAGATTGAAAGAGGCATCTAGGAGGAAAACTAACAAGGGTTTGGCTCCAATGGTGATGAACTCCGACGAACTTGAGGAAGTTCTAATGCGGATCTAAGCAAGGAAGGGAAGGGAACTTACGGATCTGGAGGAGCTGCGAAAGTTCGCCGTCGTTTTCTGATCCGATTCAGGTTGATGCAGCGGCCTGGGACGGTGAGGACAAGAAGATCAACGACGACGGCGGAGGAGCTCGAGAGGAGGCAGGAGGAAGAAGATGACTGGAAGAAGGAAAATGGGAGACCTAGGTCGCACCTATTTATAAGGAGAGGATAACTGAGATGGCGCGGGAAACGAGGAGATAAGAGTTATTATCCAGCGGCCCCGACGCCTCGGTTTTGGAACAGTCAATAAAGACAGAGATCCATTGGAAGATATGGTGGAATAAAAAAGGAAAGATAACGTCACGGCGGGTTAACACGGATCCAGAAAATGACGTCATGGCGCGTTAAAGAAAGTCTTTAGCACAGTCAGAAGACTGAAGATTTATGTTTTAAGGTATTTTAAGATTGACATGAACAGGTTCAAATCAATCTGGGGCCTAATGTTGGGGATATAACTATTTGTGTAAGCCTCCCAGGAAGGGCCGGGTTACGCAAAGAAGATTCACCAGAAAGAAGCTCAAGGCCAAGCATGAAGATGGCGGTTCAATAAAGGGCCTAAGACCCACGGGCCTTAAGGCCCGTTGTAGTAAACCGCCATAATGGCATGACTTGTATCATAAGGTAGATTTAACTAGTCACCGAGTCGGACATTGTTTATAAGCCGGCCGGGACTCTGTAGGCCACCGGGCGTCAACCCGTGTATATAAGGGGACGACCTGCTGGCGGCTTAGGGCAAGAAACAACCCATCAAAAGCCGGGCAAAGCATATTCCGCTCCCTGGTCATCGAAACATCAAGCAATACCAACCCAACTAGACGTAGGCTTTCCTTCTCCACAAGGGGCCGAACTAGTATAAAACCTCTCGTGTCCTTTGTCCCGATTAACCCCTTTAATCTTCCTAGTTGCGATGGCTCCACGACTAAGTCCTTGCACGAGGACATCTGCCGTGACAATTCCACGACAGGTTATGCTTTAGAGACGGCTGCATTCACGTTAAATAGGGCACCATCAAAATCCGTTGAGACGACGCCTTATGAACTGTGGTTTGGCATGAAACCAAAGTTGTCGTTTCTTAAAGTTTGGGGCTGCAATGCTTATGTGAAAAAGCTTCAACCTAATAAGATCGAACCCAAATCGGAGAAATGTGTCTTCATAGGATACCCAAAGGAAATTGTTGGGTACACCTTCTATCACAGATCTGAAGGCAAGACTTTTGTTGCTAAATTTGGATCCTTACTAGAGAAGGAGTTTTCTCGAAAGAAGTGAGTGGGAGGAAAGTAGAACTTGATGAGGTAACTATACCTGCTCCCGTGTTGGAAAGTAGTTCATCACAGAAACCGGTTCCTGTGACACCTACACCAATTAGTGAGGAAGTTAATTCAGATCAAGTTACTACCAAACCTCGTAGGTCAACCAGAGTGAGATCCGCACCAGAGTGGTACGGTAATCCTGTTCTGGAGGTTATGTTGCTAGACCATGACGAACCTACGAACAATGAAGAAGCGATGGTGAGCCAAGATTCCGTGAAATGGCTTGAGGCCATGAAATCTGAGATGGGATCCATGTATGAGAACAAAGTGTGGACTTTGGTTGACTTTACCAATGATCGGCAAGCCATTGAGAATAAATGGATCTTCAAGAAGAAGACTGACAGCGGTAATGTTCTTTGTCTACAAAGCTCGACTTGTTGCAAAAGGTTTTCGACAAGTTCAAGGGATTGACTACGATGAGACTTTCTCACCCGTAGCGATGCTTAAGTCTGTACGAATCATGTTAGCAATTGCCGCATTTTAGGATTATGAAATTTGGCAAATGGATGTCAAACTGCATTCTGAATGGATTTACGGAAGAAGAGTTGTATATGATGCAACCGGAAGGTTTTGTCGATCCAAAGGGAGCTAACAAAGTGTGCAAGCTCCAGCGATCCATTTATGGACTGGTGCAAGCCTCTCGAGTTGGAATAAGCGTTTTGATAGTGTGATCAAAGCATATGGTTTTATCTGACTTTTGGAGAAGCCTGTATTTACAAGAAAGTGAGTGGGAGCTCTGTAGCATTTCTAATATTATATGTGGATGACATATTGTTGATTTGAAATGATATAGAATTTTTGGATAGCATAAAAGGATATTCGAATAAGAGTTTTTCAATGAAGGACCTCGGTGAAGCTGCTTATATATTGGGCATCAAGATCTATAGAGATAGGTCAAGACGGTTAATTGTACTTTCACAAAGTACATACCTTGACAAAGCTTTGAAGAAGATCAAAATGGATCAAGCAAAGAAAGGGTTCTTGCCTGTGTTACAAGGTGTGAAGTTGAGTCAGACTCAATGCCCGACCACTGTAGAAGATAGAGAGAAAATGAAAGATGTTCCCTATGCTTCAGCCATAGGCTCTATCATGTATGCAATGCTCTGTTCCAGACATGATGTGTGCCTTGCTATAAGTTTAGCAGGGAGGTACCAAAGTAATCCAGGAGTGGATCACTAGACAACGGTCAAGAACATCCTGAAATACCTAAAAAGGACTAAGGATATGTTTCTCCTTTATGGAGGTGACAAAGAGCTAGTCGTAAAAGGTTACATCGATGCAAGCTTTGACACTGATCCAGACGATTCTAAATTGCAAACTGGATACGTATTTACATCGAACGGTGGAGCTGTCAGTTGGTGCAGTTCTAAACAAAGTGTTGTGGCGGGATCTACGTATGAAGCGGAGTACATAGCTGCTTCAGAAGCAACAAACGAAGGAGTCTGGATGAAGGAGTTCATATCCGATCTAGGTGTCATACCTAGTGCATCGGGTCCAATGAAAATCTTTTGTGACAATACTGGTGCAATTGCCTTGGCAAAGGAATCCAGATTTCACAAGAGAACCAAGCACATCAAGAGGCGCTTCAACTCCATCCGGGATCAAGTCCGGGTGGGAGACATAGAAATTTGCAAGATACATACTGATCTGAATGTTGCAGACCCGTTGACTAAGACTCTTCCACGAGCAAAACATGATCAACACCAAGGCTCCATGGGTGTTAGAATCATTACTGTGTAATCTAGATTATTGAGTCTAGTGCAAGTGGGAGACTGAAGGAAATATGCCCTAGAGGCAATAATAAAGTTATTATTTATTTCCTTATATCATGATAAATGTTTATTATTCATGCTAGAATTGTATTAACCGGAAACATAATACTTGTGTGAATACATAGACAAACAAGAGTGTCACTAGTATGCCTCTACTTGACTAGCTCGTTAATCAAAGATGGTTATGTTTCCTAGCCATGGACATGAGTTGTCATTTGATTAACGGGATCACATCATTAGGAGAATGATGTGATTGACTTGACCCATTCCGTTAGCTTAGCACTTGATCGTTTAGTATTCCGCTATTGCTTTCTTCATGACTTATACATGTTCCTATGACTATGAGATTATGCAACTCCCGTTTACCGGAGGAACACTTTGTGTGCTACCAAACATAACAACATAATTGGGTGATCATAAAGGTGCTCTACAGGTGTCTCCAAAGGTACTTGTTGGGTTGGCGTATTTCGAGATTAGGATTTGTCACTCCGATTGTCGGAGAGGTATCTCTGGGCCCTCTCGGTAATGCACATCACTATAAGCCTTGCAAGCAATGTGACTAATGAGTTAGTCGTGGGACGATGTATTACAGAACGAGTAAAGAGACTTGCCGGTAACGAGATTGAACTAGGTATTGAGATACCAACAATCGAATCTCGGGCAAGTAACATACCGATGACAAAGGGAACAACGTATGTTGTTATGTGGTTTGACCGATAAAGATCTTCGTAGAATATGTAGGAGCCAATATGAGCATCCAGGTTCCGCTATTGGTTATTGACCGGAGACGTGTCTCGGTCATGTCTACATAGTTCTCGAACCCGTAGGGTCCCACGCTTAAAGTTCGATGACGGTTATACTATGAGTTTATGTGTTTTGATGTACCTAAGGTAGTTTGGAGTCCCGGATGAGACCACGGACATGACGAGGACTCTCGAAATGGTCGAGACATAAATATCGATATATTGGACGACTATATTTGGATACCGGAATGGTTCAGGGTGAGATCGGGATAATACCGGAGCACCGGGAGGTTACCGGAACCCCCCGGGAGGTATATGGGCCTTAATGGGCTTTAGTTGAAAGGAGGGGTGTCGGTGTCAAAACCGGCGAATCTCGGGTAGGGGGTCCCGAACTGTGCGTCTAGGCGGATGGTAACAGGAGACAAGGGACACGATGTTTTTACCCAGGTTCGGGCCCTCTCGATGGAGGTAATACGCTACTCCTGCTTGATTAATATTGATGATATGGGTAGTACAAGAGTAGATCTACCACGAGATCAAGGAGGCTAAACCCTAGAAGCTAGCCTATGGTATGATTGTTGTTCGCCCTACGGACTAAAACCCTCCGGTTTATATAGACACCGGATAGGTTAGGGTTACACAGAGTCGGTTACAATGGTAGGAGATCTACATATCAATATCGCCAAGCTTGCCTTGCACGCCAAGGAAAGTCCCATCCAGACACGGGACGAAGTCTTCAATCTTGTATCTTCATAGTCTTGGAGTCCGCCGTGATGATAGTTCGGCTATCCGGACACCCCTAGTCCAGGACTCCTCGGTAGCCTGAACCAGGCTTCAATGACGACGAGTCCGGTGCGCATATTGTCTTCGGCATTGCAAGGCGGGTTCCTCCTCCGAATACTTCATGGAAGATTTTGAACACCAGGATAGTGTCCGGCTCTGCAAAACAAGTTCCACATACCACCGTAGAGATAATAACTTTTGCACAGATTTGCTGACGTATTCCGCGGCGTGACATCACACCACGGCCGGGCCTTTTTATGAATCGTTTTTTACCGTTCCGCCTTAGCGCGTTTAGGGAGGCGGTTTCCTTGGCACGTCTTATCAAAGCATAGATCATGCCCCCTTATTCCGGGATTCTCATCAATACGGACGTGGGTAACCCATCTGCGCCATTGATTACGGTGCTTGGGAGATAAGCGAGTTTTACCAGGCTGGTGGGGGACGCATAGCTTCATCCGTCCATATAAGGGGATAAGGATCCACCTTTTCACCTACGCCTTCTTCCTCCTTTGCTCATCCATTTCCGCGCACTCGAGCTCTAGCACCCAAGTCCGCACATTCCTCCTCAACCTTCTCCAACCATGTCGAGGCGGGAGGCGGATGGATGGCCTCCTCCGTCACGGAGGGGCACATCACAAGACTGCGAGAGGCGGATACTTGTCCGGCGATATCAGCGCCTGAGCTGCCCGGGGCAGCTCATTCCAACCCGGGCCCCATGAGAGGGTGGTGTTTCTCCCCACTTCCTCCGCGGACTAGGTTTTCCACTTCACCCATTTGTCCGGGGCTCATGTTCTACTACGGCTGGACTTCCACGACTGGCCCAATTTCGTCCTCAACATCTCGGCGTTTATCGTCAGGTGCGAGGCCTTCCTCTGCATCCAGCCCCACTTCGGTCTATGGCTGAAGACCTTTAATGTCAGCCGAAGGTTGTGGGGCGGCCGTCAAGAGTCTTGGAGGCGCCATGGTCGGCAAGATGGCCAAAGTCCTATGGCTCGAGGGCTCCTTTGTGGAGACAATAAAGGGGTGGTAATCGGGTGGTTCTACATCACCGAGCCACGCGACCACTGAATGGGTGGCGGCCCCAATTCAGATCTGGATTCCCCACACGACTCTTGTCATGGAAAGAGACGGCCTGAAGTGGGGGATTCGGACGAGCTATCCGGACTCCAAACATGCGTCCAAAACCTGGTGGACAAGAATCTCGGGCTTGTCAACGTAATCCAGGTGATGCTCATCCGCGGATTCTCCCATGCCAACAACGGACCTTCAATTTGTGGGAGTTCGATCCGGCATAGCACCTTTTGAGCCGGCTCTTCGATACCACGTACGAAGATGCCTGGAAGGTGCTGTTTAAGGGCGCCGAAGCCCCCGCATCCGCTAACAAAGATCGCGGATACAGCTCGCGGCGTCAAACCGGCGAGGTAAGTTATTTTACCCTTTACGGGACTCCTTTTCCATAGATTGACTCTACGTGGGATCTAAAACTCCCTATTCTTTGATAGGACTGGTTGAAGACGTCCGGACAGATTAACTGTCCGGCTCCTTTGCCGAAGACCCATGACGCCCGATTAGCCAGGGCTGCTTGGCTCCGGACCCATGTGGTGCCGGAGAAGAAGGCCAAGAAGGAGGCCACGGGAACTTCGAAGGAGCTCCCGACGCCAGTCTTGTCAGATTACGGCGAATCTTCTCCAAGACGAGGAGGAGGAAGAAGAAGCTTCTCCCAGCGGGAGGAGAGGAAAGGAAGGCCGCCCCAAGCTGGGAGGCCGGAGGGTCCAAGAAGGGGAGAACCCTTCCTCAGACTTCTCCACCAACGTCGGCGGCAGCGAGGAGGATTGGCCTACAAGGGCCAAGCCCTGGCAGATCGTAAGTGTCCGGATACCCATGGCTTTTTATTATTGCAGAGTGTTCTCTAATGTCGAACAATCGTGCAGCCATAAGGGCGAAGTTCGCCGATTCATCGGGCGGGTCCACAGGCTCGTCGGAAATGGAGAGTGCCGCTTCCGACCGCCTCCTCGCCTCACGCTGCGGACGACGCCGCGGTGGGGCCCCAAGGGGGGCTTGGTCAAGAGGAGGTGGCGCAGGAGGTGCCACAAGGCAACCTCCCGGACTCCAGGCGCGTGTGGGGCAAGACCCCCAGGGGCTCTAAGCCCGACCCTTGTCCGGAGTCCATGCCGGAACCTTCAGCGGTTCCAGAGTCCAGCAAGCGGTCCCTTCGCAAGAAGGTAAGACGCCAGTGTCCTCCGGCCCAACCGGAGGCACCGGATAGCTCTTGGAGGCGCTCAACGGCGCCTCCATCGAGGAGGAGCACCGCCTTGTTATGAGTGCGGTGATCCGGACGATTCGATCCGCCAAGAGCGGGCTGATCGTAACTATGCAGCCTTCTAACAGGCTTTGAGGTAAGTTTAGAATATGTAAAAATATTACCGCATAGACAGTAGCCCTCGATGCTTAGTTCGGTGTTCGGAAAGAAAAGCCGGACTAAGGATCTAAAAGATATACGAGGAGTCTAACATAAGTATGTCAATATGGGAATGCAGGCTGCTCTTGACCTCTGCCAGACCGATGCGGAGGTCGATGCATTAAAGCAGAGCCTCGGCGGTCCGAGAACGAGCTCGGCCAAGCCAAGAAGCAGCTCGAGGACAAGGAAGGTACGTAGTACCTTATTAAAGAAATACCATATCGAAAGGTTTCGGTTGCAAAAGATAACAGGAATAACATGGGTACTGCAGGGGCCACGAACGAGGTGGCGACCCTGAAGGAAGCGGTGTCCGTGGCTGAAAACAAAGCGGCTGCGGAACACACCGAGTGAGAGAAGGGGGAGGCGCAGCTGGCTAAGGTACGGCAAGAGCTCCAAGCTCTCGTGGAAAAACACGAGAGTTTGGGCGTGACTCAAGACTTCGAGAGTTCGAGCTCGCCTCGGCTCTTGAGAGTGCCAAAGCTGCTAAGGCCGAGGCCTAAAAAGCCCTCCAAGAAATTGAGTCGTTAAATAAGATAGCGGCGGGTAAGGCATTCTTTATGCAAAGCAAGCATGTGAAAGTGAATTACCTATTACTTACCCGGATTCGGAGCTCTCCAGGAGCATTCACAGATTTGCCCCGTAGTGTGTCTGATGCTGCCGCATTCTACCACGCCAAGGAGGGGAGCTCGACGGAAAAGGTGTTCTGGTCTCAGTATGCTGAGGCCGAACATCCGGTGCCCCTGAGCGACCAGTGAAGCGGCTGGTCGAGCTCCACAAGGTCGCCGAACAGGCCATGAAGGGCCTTATAAGCGTGGCTGTGGCCATTGGAGCCATGCCCGGGAGCTACTTCGCTTGGTGCAGCGGTTTGGTGGATGCCTGTCCACGAATTGAAGTCATCAAAGCGCTCCGTCTGCATTGAAGGTGTCCGTCGGGCCCTTGCCCATGCTAAAGTGCACTGGGGCAAGCTTTGGATGCGGAGAAGCTTGCGACGGACCAGACACGAAGGGCCATGAGCATCGTGACGCCCGAAATGTACTATGAGGGCCTCTGAAGGGTGCCCTTGAATAAGCGGATGAGTGCTCCAAAGATGTAAATTTTGAATAGGCTCACATTTGTTATCCTATACGCTGAAAACTTGTTCATGTGCGCTAAGCAACGCTTGTTAATTTAAAATATTACCTTCTGTGCGGCCGTTTATCAAATTTAAGAGATGGCAAGTCGTTGGCTTCAGCCCCCATGCCACGAAAGTCTTTGGGGTGTTCGGGATAAACTTGAGCACTCTTGTTCCCATTCTTGGGTCCATCTAGGGAGGTGCTCAACACAACGAACAAGGCAACCGGACTTATAATGCTTGAACACTCTCACTTAGCCATAGAATTCTATAATTCTAAATTTGGTGAAGCCCCTAGTATTCGGAAGACCGAGTTCGGGGCACTATCCACGCCTTGGCCGGACAATTCCGGTTCCTCGCTCTAAGCGGCATAAGTCTTTAGGGACCCGAAAAAACCTCTCGAACAGCGACCGGCTCTCACCCTATCATGACAGTTAGTTTTAGCTTTCTCCACTGAGGTGCTCGACCCAGCTCAACTGGGGCACACTCGCAGTGGTTCTCCCGGTGCTACCTTAGCCGATATAACGGAACGTAAGGTACCAAAACACGGGAGCTGGGCAAACCCAACTATTGACCCAAGACATGATTCGGAGCCGATTCATATAATTCTATAATTTCGGGGTGCCGCACTTGTGGAAGTGTTCGGACTTATCACACCATAATTTTGGGATACTTAAGCCCCGGGTGTATTGGCCGTACCAAAGTGTACGGTTGCAACATGTCGTGAAATGAACATATGTATAGATAAAGGAAGTAGAGCAATAATAAGCAAAAGCTATGTATTGTTTATTCAAAAAGGTGATGCAATGAAAGCAGAACCATACAAATAGTGCGATAAGCAAGGGATGGGACTATCTAACATGTCCCCCTCGAGGTAAGTCATGGGATGGTATGTAAAACAGGTATAATGCTCGTAATAGAGACCACCTGAACACTTCGACGTGGCTTACTGCTTCCCTGGCTGTTGCATCGTGAGTTCGGCGATTCTAGTGCCGGACAGGACTTCTGGAAGACAGAGTCCTGAAAGTAAGGAAAAGGAAGAAAAAGGAAAAAGGAAAAGAATGACACAATCGGGAGCCCCTGGTGCGGTCGAGCCGCATTCTTGGCGTGCCGTGGTCTTGCCCCTCCCCATATGCCCATGGTATCTCCAGAGCGTAATTATGTACGCGTAACACTACCTTCACAATTTCGCGAGGGCTGGGGTTGGGGCCGGATTACTCTGGCGATGCTTGAATCGTGCCAGCGGTCTTGTTGTAGGTTACTCGGCGCTGCTTGATAGTGTCCGGACGCTTAATGGCCGGACTCGAGAGTTGTTGTGAGAGGCTGCTTTGTACCTCCGCCGCAAGGGCCTTGTGCTCCTCCGTTCGGAGAGAGCGTTCGGTGTTTCCATTGACCGTGATTACTCCTTGAGGGCCTGGCATCTTGAGCTTGAGGTATGCGTAGTGCGGCACCACATTGAACTTTGCAAATGCGGTTCGCCCGAGCAGTGCATCATAGCCGCTGCGGAATGGGACGATGTCAAAGATTAACTCTTCGCTTCGGAAGTTATCCGAGGATCCGAAGACCACTTCGAGTGTAACCGAGCCCGTACAACTGGCCTCTACACCCGGTATGACGGCTTTAAAGGTCGTCTTTGTAGGTTTAATCCTTGAGGGGTCTATGCCCATTTTGTGCACTGTATCCTGATAAAAGTATGTTCAGGCTATTGCCGCCGTCCATCAGGACTCTGGTTAGGTGAAATCCGTCGATAATTGGGTCAAGAACCAATGCGGCGAAACCGCCGTGACGGATGCTAGTGGGGTGGTCCCTTCGATCGAAGGTGATCGGGCAGGAAGACCATGGGTTGAACTTGGGCGGCGGCTCCATCGCATATACGTCCCTTAGTGCACGCTTCCGCTCCCTTTTGGGTATATGGGTTGCATATATCATGTTCACCGTCCGCACTTGCGTGGGAAAACCCTTATGTCCTCTATTGTTCGGCGGCCGGGGCTCTTCCTCGTCATCGCTATGCAGCCCCTTGTCATTGAGTTCGGCACTTAACTTGCCTGCTTGCTTGAACACCCAACAGTCCCTGTTGGTGTGATTGGCTGGTTTTTCGGGGGTGCCATGAATCTGGCACAAGCGATCGAGTATTCGGTCCAAGTTGGACGGGCCGTGGTTATTTCTTTTGAATGGCTTCTTCCGCTGACCGGGTTTAGAGCCTCTGGATCCGGCATTGACGGCCGTATCTTCAGTGTTATCGCCGTTAATGCGGCGCTTGTTCTTGTTGCGACGCGACCTGCCATTGCTGTCCTTGGTATCCAAACTATCAGGATGTTTGGCCAGGTTGTTGCTTCGAGCTAGCCAGCTGTCCTCTCCCGCACAAAAGCGGGTCATGAGTGTTGTGAGGGCTGCCATGGATTTTGGCTTTTCCTGTCCTAGGTGCCGGGCAAGCCACTCATTGCGGATGTTATGTTTGAAGGCTGCAAGGGCCTCTGCATCGGACAATCAACGATTTGATTTTTCTTTGTTAGGAACCGTGTCCAGAATTGTCTGGCCGATTCTTCTGGCTGCTGGATTATGTGGCTAAGGTCATCGGTGTCTGGTGGTCGCACATATGTGCCCTGGAAGTTATCAAGGAATGCGGCTTCCAGGTCCTCCCAACAACCAATTGATTCTGCTGGCAAGCTGTTGAGCCAATGCCGAGCTGGTCCTTTAAGCTTGAGTGGGAGGTATTTGATGGCATGTAGATCATCACCGCAGGCCATGTGGATATGGAGGAGATAGTCCTTGATCCAGACCGCAGGATCTGTGGTACCATCGTATGATTCGATGTTTACGGGTTTGAAGCCCTCAGGGATTTGATGATCCATTACTTCATCTGTGAAGCATAGTGGGTGTACGGCGCCTACGTATTGGGATATATCATGGCGTAGCTCATATGAGCTTTGTCTCATCGTGTTCGGCCCGGCCGGGTTTGCTGTATCCGGCGCGACGGTAATCATCCCGCGTTGTTGGGCGCCCATGCGATCCGTAGATCGATCTTGTATGTTTTGCCTTATCCTCCAATATATCTTGCAAGTCCGGTGCGTTTTCCCGTGCCTTGGTACTTTTTGAGCGGCGTCGGGGTGTGGCTTGAGCGGAGGGCCGAGAGGCTTCTCTGTCAGCCACGGGTGGCCGGGTCTGCCATGTCGTCTTGTTGGTGACTTGGGTGCTTCCTCCTTCCGATCGAGGCAACGGCCTGCGTTTGGGGTAGCTTTTGGAGGCGTTCGAGTTCATACTCTTCGCTGCAAGGATTTCAGTCCATCCGCCGACTAGCAGGTCTTGGTCAGCTCTGGCTGTTGCTGCTTTTTCTTGAGGCTGTTTGCCGTGGCCATAAGCCTGCGTTTGAAACGCTCTGTTCGGCGGGATCCTCGGGCACAACAAATTAAATCGTCGAGGCTTGCCTCATCTTGAGGGAGGCGCGTAATTATCGCCCTCGACCTCTCTTTCTACCGCCTTGTAAATGCGGACTTGCTTCTCCCTCCTCCTGCGTTGAGTCTGCTTTGGAGGGGTTGTCTTCAATCGTCCGGTGTGTTATTATCTCCTGTACCAAAATCACCGTTTTTTCTGTGGCGGGATTTAGAGCGGCGCCGCTGACGCCGGCGCTTCGGTTGCTTTTTGGAGGGGTCATCCTCCGTTGTTCCATCGCCGTTCCCATCTTTTGGGATATCCACCATGTATATGTCGTATGACGAGGTGGCCTTCCAGTGCCCTGTGGGCGCTCGGTCTTGGTCGTCTCCGGCATCGTCGTCCATACCGTCGATGTCTTCGGAGTCGAAGTCTAGCATGTCGGTTAAATCATCGACAATGGCTACAAAGTGGGTGGTGGGTGGGCATTGAATTTCTTCGTCGTCCGCATCCCAACATTCCTGTCCGTAGTCCGACCAGGGCTCTCCGGATAAAGAGAGAGACTTTAGTGAATTCAGGATGTCGCCAAAGGGCGAGTGCTGAAAGATGTCCGCGGCAGTGAACTCCATGATCGGCGCCCAATCGGATTCGATTGGCAGGGATGCGGAGGGTTCGGATTCCGGAGAGGAGTCCGGCACCCTGGAGTCGAGGTCTTTGCAAAGGACAGGGATGGAGTTCGGCTCAATCGCCACAGAGATGGTAGCCCCCGAGGCGGTGTCCAACCAGTCGTCCTCGATCGGGGAATCCGGCTCCGGATTAAGGGTCGGAGCGGAAGCGGGTGCGGCCTCGAGGCAATCGTTGACCGCAGAGCTAGATCATGCCCATCGAGACAGGCGGCACGCTTGGCTGCGGCTCGAATCCGTCGAAGATCAAGTCTCCGCGGATATCGGTCGTATAGTTCAAACTTCCAAATCTGACCTGATGGCGGGGTGTAGCTTCGATCTGCTCCAGATGGCAAGCGAATTGGCCCGCGATGCAAAGCCGCCCGAATCTGAAGATCTGTCGGGCGAAAAGTCTCACCCCGGACCGCGTCATTGTTGATGATCGAAGGAGCCATCGGGCCTATCGGTGGCGATACGAGGAACTCTCAATGAAAGCACCAATGTCGGTGTCAAAACCGGCGGATCTCGGTAGGGGGTCCCGAACTATGCGTCTAGGCGGATGGTAACAGGAGACAAGGGACACGATGTTTTTACCTGTGTTCGGGCCCTCTCGATGGAGGTAATACCCTACTCCTGCTAAATTAATATTGATGATATGGGTAGTACAAGAGTAGATCTACCACGAGATCAAGGAGGCTAAACCCTAGAAGCTAGCCCATGGTATGATTGTTGTTCGTCCCCACGGACTAAAACCCTCCGATTTATATAGACACCGGATAGGTTAGGGTTACACAGTCGGTTACAATGGTAGGAGATCTACATACCCGTGTCGCCAAGCTTGCCTTCCACGCCAAGGAAAGTCCCATCCGGACACGGGACGAAGTCTTCAATCTTGTATCTTCATAGTCTTGGAGTCCGGCCGTGATGATAGTTCGGCTATCCGGACACCCCCTAGTCCAGGACTCCCTCAAGGGGAAAGGAGCAAGGGAGCCCCCCCCCCCACAAGCCCAATCCGAATTGGGAGCCCCCCCCTTCCTTCCTCCCTCCTTCCTCTTCCTTCCCTCTCCCTCTCCAAATAGGAAAAGGAGGAGTCCTACTCCCGGTGGAAGTAGGACTCCCCCCTTGGGCGCGCCTCCTCCCCTTGGCCGGCCCTCTCCTCCTCCCCTTTATATACGGAGGAGGGGGGCACCCCATAGCAACAACAATTGATCTCTTGGATCTTTTAGCCGTGTGCGGTGCCCCTCTCCACCATAGTCCACCTCGATAATATCGTAGCAGTGCTTAGGCGAAGCCCTGCGTCGGTAGCAACATCATCATCGTCACCATGCCGTCATGCTGACGGAACTCTCCCTCAAAGCTCAGCTAGATCGGAGTTTGAGGCACGTCATCGAGTTGAACGTGTGCAGAACTCGGAGGTGCCGTGCATTCGGTACTTGATCGGTCGGATCATGAAGACGTACGACTACATCAACCGTGTTGTGCTAACGCTTCCGCTTTTGGTCTACGAGCGTACATGGACACACTCTCCCCTCTCTTTTCTATGCATCACCATGATCCTGTGTGTGCGTAGGAATTTTTTTAAAATTACTACGTTACCTAACAGGGAGTAGATCAACCTAGGAGCCAAGTCTAGGGTGGGTGGATACAGAAAGAAGTTCAAGATGGTGCGCATGCCCGATTCTAATCCGGCCTCGCGGGAGATCGATGTTGAAGTTCTGGCGTTGGCGGGAGAAGGCTCTAAGAATGGCCAATTATGGATTGGTGGTGGTATCATCCCTATGGAGAACATTCCAAAACTCTCCCGGCTACGTGCTAGCAGGACGAAATCACAACCTGATATAGAGTGTTGCCCACAGCCCACGTTGCAGATGATTAAACAATTTCATGTGTGTTCTACTTCATTGATATTCCACGTGATGGGTTCTTTGCATTGTAACAATGATGATCTTCTTCCCATGGCGTACTATAGGTTCGCTTGGATGAAGAAACCAGAATCCGGCAGAAGGCGGATGCCAATATGACATAAATGTAGGAAGTTATTCTTCATCAGCAAGATTTCATGGCTAGACAGTAGGAAGCCCTCCAGGCGTGGTTCGTGGCCTTCAATTCTTGTATGGAAGTATTTTCTAGCCACACTTTCTATATCATTTAATACCCAATAAAAATATTTGGTTCCACTCTGATACGTCTCCGTCGTATCTATAATTTTTTATTGTTCCATGCCAATATTATTCAACTTTTATATACTTCTGGCAACTTTCTATACTATTTTTTGGGACTAACATATTGATCCAGTGCCCAGTGCCAGTTCCTATTTGTTGCATGTTTTATGTTTCGCAGAAACCCAATATCAAATGGAGTCCAAACGGGATAAAAACAGACGGAGATTTTTTTTGGAATATTTGTGATTTTTGGGAAGTAAAATCAACGCAAAACGATGCCCGAGGTGGCCACAAGAGTGGCCCACGCCACCCCTCCAGGGGGCGCACCCCCCTATCTCGTGGGCCACCCGTAAGGCGGTTGATGCTCTTCTTTTGCCGCAAGAAAGCTAATTTTTGGAAAACAATCTGGGCAAATGTTTCAATACAATCGGAGTTATGGATCTCCATATATACACGAAACGGTGAAACAGAGCCGGAGAGAACGCAGAAACAGAGAGATAGATCCAATCTCGGAGGGGCTCTCGCCCCTCCCAAGCCATGGGAGCCAAGGATCAGAGGGGAAACCCTTCTCCCATCTAGGGAGGAGGTCAAGGAAGAATAAGAAGAAGGGGGCCTCTCTCCCCCTTGCTTCCGGTGGCGCCGGAGCGCTGCCGGTGGCCATCATCATCACCGCGATCTTCACCAACACCGCTGTCATCTTCACCAACATATCCATCACCTTCCCCCTTCTATATTCAGCGGTCCACTCTCCCGCAACCCGCTGTACCCTCTACTTGAACATGGTGATTTATGCTTCATATTATTATCCAATGATGTGTTGCCATCCTATGATGTCTGAGTAGATTTCTATTGTCCTATCGGTGATTGATGAATTGCTATGATTGGTTTGAGTTGCATGTTTTATTATTGGTGCTGTGCTATTGTGCCCTCCGTGTCGTGCAAGCGTGAGGGATTCCCGCTGTAGGGTTTGCAATATGTTTATGATTTGCTTATGGTGGGTTGCATGAGTGGTGAAACACAAACCCGAGTAAGTAGGTTGTTTATGTATGGGATAAAAGGGGACTTGATGCTTTAATGCTATGGTTGGGTTTTACCTTAATGAATCTTTAGTAGTTGCGGATGCTTGCTAGAGTTCCAATCATAAGTGCATAGAATTCCAAGTAAGGGATGATATGTTAGCTTATGCCTCTCCCTCAAATAGAATTGCAATAGTGATTACCGGTCTAGTAACATAGTCAGTTGCTTAGGGACAATTCCACAACTCCTACTACCACTTTTCCACACTCGTTATATTTACTTTAGTTGTCTCTCTACTTAAACAACCCCTAGTTTTTATTCTCGCTCTCTTTATTTTCTCGCAAACATATCCTATCGCTCCTACAAAGTACTTCTAGTTTCGTACTTGTTCTAGGTAAAGCGAACGTCAAGCGTGCGTAGAGTTGTATCGGTGGTCGATAGAACTTGAGGGAATATTTGTTCTACCTTTAGCTCCTCATTGGGTTCGACACTCTTACTTATCGAAAACTGTTGCAATCCCCTATACTTGTGGGTTATCACACTCATCTATGTTATATCATGTAACCTCACTTGCTAAAAGATAATCTGCATATCATGCGTGGTACGAGCGACATGGCTTCGTACAATCTTCCTCCTCTTCCCGTTCCTCATACTTTCGGCTTCATAAGTCTTTCAACTATTCAACCATTCATCTTACCATCACATATGCTTACCTTCTCATATTTACAGACCCCCCCCCCATCGGCTGGATCCAACATGTCGGTAGGTGGATCTACACCTGGGCAAGCAAGCCAAGTGATGCCTACTACGGCTCATGGTGCTTCGACCTTCATGCAACAATGACTACTCTAGGTATTTGTCGATGGTTATGCTAATAAATTTGCAAACTCATGATTGGACTTCTCTTTTATTTGCATTTGAACTTGGAAACTCATGCTTGTGCTAATGAACTTGTGAACTCATGTTGTGATTTCTCGCTGGTTTCAATTTAAATTTGAAAATCCATTCTTGTGCTAATGAACTTGTAAAACTAATGATTGTGCTTCTTTTTTATTATCATTTGAACTTGAAAATTCATGATTGTGCATTAGAACTTGGAAACTCGTGATTGTTCTAATGAACTTGCAAACTCATGATTGTGCTTCTCGTTGATTTGCATTTGAACTTGGAAACTCATGATTGTGCTAATGAACTTCTAGGTTTGCACCGAGGACGCCGACGACGGAGGACATACATGCTATCGTGTTAGCGGTGGAGCTCATTGCTTTGTTGGACCCTCATTTGTTGTGAACTTCTCTTATGTCACTCATATGATATTTGCTTGTATACACGTGTTATGTGCCTTTTTGACATGGACATGTTCATTGTATATGATAATTTGCATATAAGGTTGCTTCTATGGACCTATATGAGATTGGAGCTTGCTATATGTGTTGAGATGTATGATGACAAAACTGGTATATATTGAGATTGGAGTTTGCTATATATTGCTATCACTTTAGCTACATGTCAGCTCACTAAGTTTTAGCTTTTGGGTCAATCGATTTTTTGACCGTTGTTTGCTGCTCCAAGATGCGTGCTAGTTGTTTTTTTTCCTGTTGTGTGTGCTGTCCTGAATTGGGCTGGACGTTTTTTGATTGACCCCAACTTTGGGTCAGTCGATTTCTTGTTGGGCTGAAGGCTGTTATGTGTATTCTTATTAGGCTGTTTGTGTGCGCTTTTGCTTCTGTTTTTTTGTTGGTTTTTATGGGTATATTTTGGATATTGGGTGAATACAAAATATATACACATAGTAATTTATAATATGTGTATAAATTGTAATTCTCTAAAAAATGCACTAATATGTGCTTATGTTTTACATACTACTAAAATAGTGCAGTTTCATTATAATTGTATTTTCTGTGAAAATTCCACTACCATATGCATATTCTTGCATATTATTGAAAGCACAAGTTTTTATATATTGTGTGTAAATTTTGTTATCATTTGATTATTTTATAATTTGTTTCTTCTTAAAGGGTAATATCAATGCAACTAATTCATTCTTACTTAGAAATCTTCATTATTTTGATTTTTCTTCAGTAGTTATTTCATATTTTTTTTGAAGAGTAATACCAAACCACTAATTCATTTTTTCTTACAAAACTTCAGTATTTTGTTTTTGATTTAGTATTTGTTTCATTTTGTTTTTTTAATGGTAATACCAACGCCACTAATTCATTCCTTCTTAGAAAAAGTTTCTTTTTTGTGAGAATTCTACTATTATATACCTATTCTTGCATATTATAAAAAAAGTGCAATTTATGTGTAAATTGTGTGCAAATTTCTCATTTTTTTAATTTTTATTTTCTTTCTTCTTAATGTGTAATACCAATGTAACTAATTCATTCTTTCTTAGAAACTTCATTATTTTGATTTTGATTTAGTTTTCATTTTAGTTTCTTTCTTCCTAAAGGGTATTACTAAGGCTTCTAACTCATTCTTTCTTAGAAAAACTTCATTGTTTTATTTTCCATTTAGTTTGACTTTTATTCTACTTCTCATTTAATTGTAACACAAGTGCCACTAATTCATTCTTTCTTATGAAATTTCTTTTATTGCCAATATTTCACTAATATATACTTATTCTTGCATATTAGAAAAAACTATAATCTGTGTAAATTGTGTGCAATTTTTATCATTATTTGTTTTTTATTTTCTTTCTTCCTAAAGTGTAATATCAATGTGATTAATTATTATTTTTAGAAAACTTCATTATTTTTATTTTCTTTTGCTTTTTGTTAAATTCAATTTCTTCTTTAAGGTTAATGTGTATGTAATTAATTCATTCCATCTTAGTAAAATTCATTATTTCTTAGAGAACCTCACTATTTTTTAATGTGCTTCATTTTTTATTTCATTTTCTTTCATCTAAAAGTGTAATACCAATGTCACTAATTTGTTTTTTTCTTATATTTTTTATTTTGATTTTATTTTAGTTGTTATTTTCTTTTATTTCTTCTTTAATGTAATATCTATGGTACTGGTTCATCACTTCTTGCGAAATTCTTTTTTGCGAAAATTCCACTCTTGTATGCTTATTCTTGCACATTACAGTAAAGTGCATATTTTGTGTATACTGTGTGTAAATTTTGTCATTGTTTGATTTGTTGTTTTAGAAAAATACTGAAAGGGTAATACCAACACCAGTAATTCATTCTTAATTAGTGAACTTCACTATTTTGATTTTGTTTTATTTTCTTTCTTGTTAAAGGGTAATAGCAATGGAACTAATTCATTCTTCCTTAGAAAACTTCGTTATGTTGATTATTTTGATTTTATTTTTTGTTTCTACTTTAAGGGTAATACCAATGCCACTAATTTATTGGGAAAACTTTTTTCCCAATAAAATCCTCCATTATATGCTTATCCTTGCATATTATAAAATAGCGCAAAATTTGTGTACATTTTGTGCATTTTTTCACTATTTTTAGTTTCTTTTTTCTTAAAGGGTAATACCAATGTCACTAATTCATTCTTCTCTAGAAGACTTCTTTCTTTTTTTGGGGGGGGGGGGGGGGGGAGGGGGTGGTGTTAGTATAGGGGAAAGAAGGCTAGAGAAAGAAGAAGAAGAAGGATGGGCCTTTGGATCTTGATCGGGTGGTGGAGACAATTTGACTAAATGCCCAAAAAAACTAGGCGCCTATCAAATAATAGCCCCCATACCAATTTTTGTGCAATGTGTGTACAATTCGTACCACTATCTAAAATTGCACTACTATATGGTTATTTTTGCATATTATGAAAAGCTGCAATTTTCATGCGTATTGTGTGCAATTTTCTATCATTGTTTGTTTTATGTGTTTTTCCATTTTTCGGATGTAAATATGACTGGTAACAAGCTCTCTGTGGATGTAGCATTTTTAAAAAAGCACTCCCGACTATGGTGATGTGTGATAATTTAACCAACGAGACAGGAGCCGCTCGCCCAAGCGACATAGCTACGTGTGGTCGCGTAGCTAGTCGGCCAACATGCGAAGCTAGCTTGATGTGTATATGTGCTTCTAGGAACTACTATGGGAGCAGGACAGTGTAGAGTACTTGTGTTAATCAACGTGAGAAAGTCTAAGTCATCTAAGCGTGAAAAAGGTATGGGCCAGTTAGCTTGGAGGCTCCAAGTTGGAGCTGTGGACGTGCATGGCTTTCACTTGCTCTCGACGCGATAAGTGCAGCTGCATGCGGCCAGCGCAGTTGACAAAATTTAAGTCGTAGGGTGACATGCAACGTGCACATGCATGAGTATGGAGCTCGATAAGTGCACTGTGCACACGTCGTTGCCGGCAAGGTCGACTGAACAAGTTTGGGTCAGGCGACTGGCCCAAACTTTATTTTCAGTCAACTGACCGGTAGCCGGTCCCTATTGCTATATATACCACTATGTGTTGAACTGTATTAAATATGTTGAATTGCGGGTATGGGATATGTGGCAAGCAATGGGGGTGTTAGGAGCAAATGTACTGCACTATGTAACTATAAACCGAGTGTCGAGACTTGACATATGTCTATACTGAGACAGGAAGGGGGATCTCGGCTTATGTCTGTACGTGCACCGCCATGAATGATCTGGATGTACCTCTACGTTGTGTAAAACAACAAAGGGACTCGGTTTATATGTTGGACACGTGGTTGCTCGTGGTTCCCCTTGGCAAAAAAAAGAAGTCGGGTGTCTGCACTTGGCTTACTCCTATGTTGTGAGCCTTGAAGTAGGTACTTGGCTTCGTGGATATACATGTGGCAATCTCTTGTTGCCCCGGGGAAGCAAAGTAAACCGAGCAGTGCACTCGGCTTATAGAGGTGCCACATGGAACCATCGTTTTCGTCGGCCGTCCGTCACATGCCTTTATTTTTTAGAAAAGGGTCACATGCCTTTATGTTGCCGAGAGCTCGTAATATGTATTCGGCAAAGTGTTCGTGAGTGCCTGTGGAAAGGATCACGGCCTATATATGTCGCTTTGCCGACATGGTGTAAGCCGAGCCGTTGTTGCCGAGCGCAACATTCGGCAAAGCTTTCACCGAGTTGCATCTGGCCTTAGTCATGTATTTCTAATACTTGACATGTATGTTATTCCTCTAGTGATAGATATTAAGACTTGGCAAATGTTGCATCAGAGAGAATTATTGTGATTTATGATAGATTTTTTTGCGGGGTATATATGATAGTAAATTGCTTACATGCTCTGCAATTGTCATGTTGTAGAAGAGGATTGCCATGCTGCAACAAAAAGAATTACCATCCTATTGCAGAGAAAGTTGCCATGCTAGTCCATGAATTATTATGTCATACTACACACAAAAATTGTCATGTTCTTTATATAAAAAAATGGGGCGACTCGGGGGCGCAACCCTAGTCGCCCGCCGGTTCCCCGCCGCCCCTCCTCCTCCCCCACCGCCACCGGCAGCCGTCGCCGGGCTTGCCACTGCAGCGGTGGCGAGAACTTCCCACGCCCGCATCGGCCTCTGGAGACCCCCCTCCCCGCATCAGACGCCGCCGCCTGCTTCCTGCCGACCCTCTGCGGCGGTCGCCGGCGTTCGCCACCTCCCGATCCGGTGCGGGGGGCTCCTGGGACGGCGCCGCCCATCAGATCAGGCTGGCTCGGCCCTAGATCGGGGCGCTCCTCCGATCTGCCGGCCGGTGAGTCGGGGTTCGCCGGATTCGCCCGGATCTGGCTGGCGTGGCCCTGCCTCGTCCTGCCTGGCTTGGGTCGCGGTGTGGTGCTCCCTGGTGGCGGCGGTATGAGCCTTTCTCCATGGTTCGACGGGATGTGTGCGGTGGGTGGATGCCGGGGCAACGGCCTCGGGTGGTGTGGATAGCGTTGCCTCTGCGGGCGACGACCGTGGGTGCTGGTGGTCCACGGCTTCGGCCGCGCGGGCAGCGAGGTCTCGGTGGACGTCTACTACAGTGGGTCGGGGTGCCCCGTCACCCGGCGTGCCTGCTTCGATGAAGTCGAACGCCTTCTTCGGTTGCGTGCGCTCCTCTGGCCAGGTCTTTGGCCGAGTGGATGGGATGGGGGCGGGACCGGGGAAACCCTTGGCCGTTGGCAGAGGCCACGACAATGGCGGCGCCTTTGCTGGGTGTTGGTTCCCTTCTTGGAGGCCTTGTCGAGGTCCTCTCCCATCTTTCACTGTGCTCTTCTTTTGGGCGAAAGCTCTAGTTCCCCTTGTGGGCGACGGCGTCGTACCCTCGTCGTGCTCCTTCTTGAAGGCGTCGCCTCGGGTTCCCGGAAGCACGGTGGGCGCTTTGCGGTGCGTGTGAGGTGTTTGGCGGCGGCAATGTGTGCGACGTTTCGTCTATTCTACCGCCGATCTTCATCTTGTGGCAGCGCTCCTTCGGCTTGGAGATGGACTGGCATAGGTGGTGGTCGTCATTTGGCGTCATGGTGGCGTCAATGGCGGAGGAACCTGCCAAGGTTGGTACCTCAATCTGCTCTGAAGATGGACAAGTGGAAGATGATGGCGACGACACATGTGAGTGCGTCGGACTGGATTGTGCCCCGGACCCGGTATGTCGCTCGGTCGGGGCTTCCAGCTTTAGATGTTAGGCTTAGGTGAGAGGCTTGGGTATATGGCCCAGCTTGCACCCCTTCATCATATGGATAGGAGTAGCGGCATATATTGCCAAGATGACGGATTCAGACATATTGTTGTACTACTTTGTAAGGTCCTCAAGAATAATCAATAAAATGACCGCATGCATCTCCCAGATGCAAAGGCCGGGGGTCATCCTTTTTTTAAAAATATATATATATAAATGGCAATTGCTCAAAATTTACATTGGTCGCGAGGGGGTGGATGGAGCGAATAGTGCCCGATGAAGATTGCCATGCTATCTCTGCGCAAAAAAAAAAAAAAGATTGCCATGCTATCACGTGCTGACATAAGCATGGATCAAACGCGCCACCGGGCGTTCGCTGCAAAAACCGTTCCCGAAGAACGTCCGCTCATTATCTTTTCCGTTTTGTGTTTTTTGCCAAAATTGTCCACTCTGAACGTAACTTCTGTTTGACGTACGGATTTAGATCGAGGCAAATCGCAATCGAAGAGGAGTCACACGGTTAGCCAATTACGTTTTCCTTGTGGAAGAAGAATTCAGCGGTTCGTCCAGTAAGATTATATCATGTCGTTTCCCGAATCCCTATACATCGGAGAGTTGGATACAAACTCACAGAACCCTCCGTCCAATATATACACGCAAAGCCCCTTCCTTTTTTTCACCGTAACACCCGTACGCAACGACGATCGATCGCCATCGCGCCGACTTGCCGTGATCGATCGCATCGCGCCGCACCATGACCGTCCCGGTGTCGCTCCTCGTCTCGTCGGGTCTCTGCGTCGGCGTGTCGGCGTGCGTGCCCACGGGCCTCGCGTTCCACGCCTCCTTCGCGCTCTCCCTCGTCTACCTCGTGCGCGTCCTGTCGCCGGAGCTCGTCGACGGCTTCTTCGGCCAGGTGGACGCCGTCGTGCGGGAAGACCTGCGCAACGCCCGCGTCTTCTTCAGAGATGACCCCTTGATCGCGCCCATCTACGCCTGCGCCGAGGAGCAAGCGCGCCGCGCCCACGCGTTTGCCGCGGAGGCGATCGATGGCCTGGAGAGCAAGGCGAGGGCGCAGATGAGCGGCCTCACGGACGCGGCAGTCGCGGCGTTCCTCTGGCTCCGTCTGGCCGCCGGCGTAACCAATCTTCTGGCGACCGTCCTGATCACCGCTGCGCTCAACGAAGCGAAAAGCCGAGCGCCGTCGATCCTGAGGTGGAGGGGCGTGAAGGGGTTCAGAACGCCTCCGAGAGAGGAGGCGGCGACGGCGGCGAACTACCGTTCCAGTCGTGGCACCACGGTGCTCGTCGCATGGATCTCGGCAATCGTCGCGTACTGCACGCTAGTGTTCACCATCAACGGCATCTGCAACGGCATCACGTCGTTCGCGATGTGCTTCCCATGCTTCGCCGCGCTCTGCGGCTTTGCGCTCATGGAGGCCGAGAGGGTCTACCTGTGGGATTCGTACGTCATCGACACCAGGGGCGGCGGGAGCAACACGGCCGATCGAAGACGGCGAGCCGGCAATGCCGCCGGTGGAGCAGTCACGGAGAAGGACGTGCGGGACGCGTGGGAGTGCCTCTGGTTCGTCATCATCATGATGCACTGCATCGACGCCTGCTTCCTCGGCCTCATGCTGGGGAACCGGCCGTTTGTGCTCGCATCGCTGACCATCTACAACGTCGCCGCCCTTGCGTCGTCCAGGAAGGCTTACCTGACGACGGACGACGGCGAGGACGCCGACGGAGCGCACGTAAACGTGAACAAGTGGCACAACGCCGCCATGACGGTGTTGGCAATAGACGTCGCCAAGGTCGTTGCCACCTACGTCGTGCTCGACTTTTACCTCGGTGCGCTGTTGCTCGTGTCTCTCGGTGCCAAGGCGGTGTTCTTGCTGGAGAGGGCGATTTACTTGTCGGATGAGGGTGCCTCGGGGGAGGACGACGACAGCAATCAGGAGGATGCTGATCTCGCTGGGGAAGTCACGGGAGATACCGAAGGTTCTGACGACGATACTCAGGAGGTTGATGATCTGGCTGGGGATGTTGCCGGAGATGCCGAAGGTTCTGACGACAATGGTGCAGAGAATTCGAGTGACATCGCTGTTTGCGAACATGAAGAGGAAGAAGACTCGGCCACCGAGAAGCACTCCGATGTATCGGATTCAGAGGAGCAGCGTCGTGCAGAATCAGACTACGGCAGCAGCAGCGTGGACGACTGGACTTTCGTAGGCGCCGACCCGACGATGCCGACCAATGTTAACGGTGGCGCCAGCCGGAGGTTCGGGTTTTTGCCGTAGGACGTGCCTAGGGTGTGATTCAGTGATATGTACTATAGAACTTTTAGGAATTTCTATTACAGATGATTTGTAATGCTAGAAAACATTGAAATCTTCTCGTGGCAGGATGGGAACGCGTGCCTTTTCTTTTAGCTTCCTATTTTCAATCAAGTTCAAATTAAGTTCTGTTTTCATATTCGTGTTTCTCGCGACGAGGGCTTTCAAATAAAATTCATTTTGAATACGTTTTGATGAGTTTTTAAATAAATTGTTAAGTTTCAAAACTTAAGAAAGAGCGACCGAGAAAATTGTAAGTTTTGGATGCAAAATCATAAGTTTCAATGATTAAAACCTAAAACTTATTATGCCTTTCGTTTGGGGAGCAACTAGTTAACGAGCGCTCCTTCGGGAGCCTCGCAACGATCAGCGCTAGACGCACTCTCAGCCATTCGTTATGTGTCGCGCTCTGCACGCTCCCTTCGGATTTTTTTCGCACGCGTTTTCGGCTTTTAAAACGGTTTTTTCGGGGTTTTTTTTCCCGGTCTTTCTTAGCTTTTCAATAAAAAATCGAAAAAAAAATCTTTTTTGCGCGAAAAAAATGTGTTTTCTTTTTTTCCTTTCGCGAAAGTCACGGTTTTTTTTCGCGAGAGGCACGGTTGTGCTTTAGTGAGAGTCACGGCCGTGCCTTTCGGAAACAAAAAAAACGTGTTTTCTGTTTTTTTTCTTTCGCGAGAGTCAAGGTTTTGCTTCCGCGAGAGGCACGGTTGTGCTTTCGCGAGAGTCACGGCCGTGCCTCTCGGAAAGGAAAAAACAGAACGCTTTTTCTTTTTTTTCTTTCGTAAGAGTCACGGTTTTGCTTCCGCGAGAGACATGGTTTTGCTTCAGCGAGAGGCACGGTTGTGCTTTCGCGAAAGTCACGGCCGTGCCTCTAGGAAAGGAAAAAAAATACTTGTTTTCTGTTTTTTTTCTTTCGCGAGAGTCACGGTTTTGCTTTCGCGAGAGGCACGGTTGTGCTTTTGCGAGAGTCACGGCCGTGCCTCTCGGAGACGAAAACAGAACACGTTTTCTGTTTTTTTCCTTCCACGAGAGTGACGGTTTTGCTTCCACGAGAGGCACGCTTGTGATTTCATGAGAGGCACGGGCGTGCCTCTTTCGAAAAGGCAAAAAAAAACCGTGGTCCCGGTTCGGTTTTTTCGTCCGGTTTTTTTTGTGAAAAAAAATTTCGTCAAAACCTATCAACATGGGATCTAGTTTTGAAGATCTCGACGCGAGGAATACAATGGTGAAAACGGTTAGAGATTTGGACGCACGGTTTAAGAGATAAAACGTTTTGAATAAACGGATCTACGAAAAAAGGGAAAACTCCCAGATTGCGACAAGTGGCGCGCTGCATGTGCGTCACTTGTCGCGACCTGGGAAAGTGGAGTGTTCTTTGCAACGAGTACTCCTTAATTAGTGATTTCGTTTTGTGTGGGATCCAACTACTTTATGGATCACACAGCCGAGCAGGGTTCTGGGGGAGAGGTCCACCTGCATGCCCCTGCGAATTTTCGTTTCTGTTCAGTATATCAAATCAAGCTTTTTTGTCAATTTCTATGGTTTCCAGTCAATATGATTTGGTTTTTGGATAGTTTTCTTCATAAAATTGGGGCGGCGGGACCCCGTGGTGTACGATGACTAGCTGCAGGTGTCCCATTCGGTGATCTTTCGTGGCATCAACCATGCCTGGTTTTGTCCTTCGTAATTCTCTGTCAGAGTCGGCGCTGTCTGATCGCAGGTGGCTGAGTTTTGGCATGGAACTTCATACAACTCTATGCGGCCCTACAGTGTGGGTTGAGTCAACGATTGCTATGGCGAAATCGGAGTCGTTTGCTCAGGGTTTAGGAATGGCGATGACACATCTAGAGGAGGAGTCATGATGATGACACATGTGTCTTGTCTTGGCAAGGCCGTGTTTGGAGTGGTGTGCATGGGGTATCTTATGTGCGCCGCTCAGCGATTGTGATGGCTTTTTACCGGGTTCTCCACAATCTTTTTTTCGCGAATACGCAAAAAGCTTGCGTATCATTGCATTGATAGGTAGAAGGTAGCAATTATACAAGAGTTGGGATGGGAATGGCTGCCGAGCCTGTACACATGGATGGTGTGCAACGGCAGCCTTGGCGCAGAGGGGAGGTGGGCGCGCCAGCCACAAGACCCTAGACTACGGCTCTGGCATGATTAGTGCAAGACCCGCGGCGCCCGCGCGAGCCCAGAGTCTTTCCTCATCGCGAATGTCATTGACGGCGCAGCTGACTGAAGGGTGGTGGCCGTCGAAGACGCATCCGTTATGGTGCTTCCAGAGCCACCACGCTGTGAGGATGGCAATAGAGGCGAGCCCTCGGCGAAGGCAGCGCGGGGTAGTGGCAAGGGCAGAGTGGAGCTAGGTGGGAAAGTCCTCGTCTTGTCCCGGGGGCGCGGCAGTGGAGCGGCACCAAGATAGTATCTCATGCAAAACTTGGCGGGAGAAGGAGCAGCCGGAAAGGAGGTGTTGCATCGTCTCGGGTTCCTGGTCACACAGGAGGCATGTAGGCTCGTGAGGTAAGTTGTGGCGCGTGAGGCGATCGGCGGTCCAACATCTGCCGAGGAGCGCGAGCCAGACGAAGAACTTGAAGCGTAGCGGCGCCCATGGTCGCCAAGTGATGCGCCAGTTGGGGTCCTCCGTGGAGCCGAGGAATAGAGACTGATAGCTTGAGCGTGCGGTGTAGCAACCGGAGGTGGACCAGCGCCAAGATATCCTGTCCGGCGTGTTGTCGAGGGCGAAGTGTTGTAGGCGTCGCAAAGAAAGACGTACTGGACGGCCATCTCGATGCCGAGCGCGTCCTGAATGTCCGTGATCCAGGCGCGGTTGTGATGGCTTTTACCGGGTTCTCCACAATCAACTAGGCAATATGATTTTCGCTCAATTTTTTCTAATTAACTGAGCAACTATTTTCTCATTAATGAATACAGAAATCCTGTCATTTTGAAAAACAATCGGGGCATTCTTTCTTTTGACTTTTCCATTTATATACATTGCCCACTCCCCACTGACGTGGTTCCATAACAAAAAATCATGTAGGATATTGAAGAAGACACGCCATTGCAAGCATGCAATGAGCACAATTTCTCAGAAATTATATTGCACGCCATTGCAACCACCCATCGTTTTTGCAACACCACTTCCACCAGTTCAAGCTAAAAAAATCCACCTGTTCCCGCCTCGTCCGCAACAGTCCCAGCATCCAATCACCAGTTGCGCCCCCTTCACCGCCAGTCCCAGCACGTCTGCACTCCACTTCCAGCATTGCCAAGCGGCGGTTGTAGCAAAAACACGATGCCGATTTGTGCGTTGTAGCTTCCCTAGTGGTGGTTGCAGCTTTCCTCGACGGTAATTGCAGCTTTTGGTGTCACAGTTGCAGCACGAATGCCCTGCTGCTACTATTGAACTTGCAGCCATCGTGGTTGCAGCTCATGGCCGCCACCGTTGTAGCATGAGGAGCCTGTGGTTGCAACTTTCCTCTTGCCGACAGTTTACAGTACTCTATCACCTCGCGTTTTAGCAGATGGAAACGAGCGGCGTGTGACAGTCACGCTCACAACGATGTCGCCGTCCTTGCATCGTGCGGTGATGTGGTGCACAAGCGGTCGGCTGTCGACCCTGCCTGGAAGCACGGGAAGAAGGCTGATTTAAGGCGGCAGACCGCTGCTGATTTACGATGGGGAGCGAGCTAGCAGAAAGAGACCAAAATAAATGGTTGTGAGGTTGTCTTTGTGTGTGGATAAAGATTGATGGTTGCGGTGAACTACACAACAACATCTGCAATGCACGTGGCCACTTGCCGAGACGTGCGAGAGGGGATGATGCGCTTATGTTTTACATGTGGGCCGTATGATTTCACCCTGATCCGATGAAGTGTGCACATCTAGTGGAAGTTATACGGTTATAACTTATACTTGTCACTTATAGTTACATAATCAAGTTTAATACTCTCTAGTTCTATAAGAACAGGGGATGCTTGCACCATATCCCCGAGAGATAGTACTAACAATGTATATCTGAATATGCGGAATTAACTTACACACTGGAAGGATTGACAGTTACATACGCATGCATTGCATTGAACATACATGTAAATGATTTTAATCATGTGACCGATCCGCCTCCCGTGTCGATCACGAGAGGTAGTGCTCACGGTCTCCCATGCCTTATCCCATTCCACACCATGTCGCCCTCGTCCATCCGTTCACCCTTGCATCGCTATCTCTTCCATTTCTCCTCATGTTTCCTCTTTCTCACTTATGTCGCCCACTCCCCCATCAGAGATATGTGTTGTGCACTATAGGCCACTAGACCACAGTGCGATGCCAATCGACGCCCACTGCTGCAAGACGCTCGTCGTTGCTACAAGGGTCGTCCAGGGCCAGTGCGCTGCGAGTGACCACGTGGGCTGTTGCAAGTGCGGGGCCGTAGCACTGCGGACGGCAGCAAGTGTAAAACGATGCTACTACGGAGCCCCCCGAGCAAATGCTGCATGGAGTGGACGGCGAATTGCGACAGTGGACATCCATGCCGCGATCAGCGATAGGTAATGCTACCAAGCATGTTCTCCTTGAATGATGTTGCAAGGCGGCGACGAGGACGCTACGATGGTGGACAACAATGTTGTGGCCAGCTGTGCACAATGCTATGAACCCAAGCACGCGTTGCTACAACTATGCTGCAAGGCAAACTCCGCTAATGCTAGCTAGGCGGCAATGCTACGAGCGATACAACCGATGTTGTGACGTAGTCGGTAACATTGCAAGGGGATGGAATGGTGCTGCAAGGCAGAGCGATGCCAGTGTTGAGTGTCCTCCCGCATAAATCTTCTATTGTGATTTGTTGGTGATTGTTGCCCTTACAAGAGATGGGGGTCGCGTAGTGATGGGGCTGAGCTAAGGGTCGTGCGGTGACAGTGAGAGGAGTCGTGTGCTTCACGTGAAGGAGGGGGGGGGGGCTAGAGGGGATTTTTTCGTGCATTCTTTGTGACGCGAGGAGATCGGGATGAGGGACTCAAGAATCCAACAGTGCTAGGCTGCTGGATCGAACGCCGCACTAGATGACCAATCCGGTAACTTGATCGGTCGATGACATCTATCGTCGTCATAGGACACAAAACTAAAACTATTTGCATGGATTGATGAAATGGGGACGATTTTCCTTTCATTAAGGTACGAGGGCAATGAGCCACCGTAGAGCATGATAGACAACAACAGTGGTGCCCAAGAATTTGTTTCTTTAAATTAAGAAGTTGTGAAGAATGATTCATTATTATCACTATTTTGAGGCCATTTTTTCTTTCTTTTAGTTCTTATTTTTATTGCTGAAAAAAACTGATTTATCTGTATAAATATGCATGATGGTATAGCAAGCGATCATTTAAGATTTTGGTTTCAATATACTCCATGACAATAGGCAGCCTGGAAAAGCGAAAAGAGTTAGCACAACTTCATAAGTAACAGGGGAGATGTCGCGGCAGTTCATCCATGATTCATACATTGTGAGAGCTGGCCAGTGCAGCAGAGGCAAACCACTGCATCTGCAAGATACTACTTGGCGCTTGCATTTCAGAGCAGTTGGCAACCACTCCAGCTCGGCCACTCCCACAAAGCCCTCCCAACCTCTACACAAACTTCTCCACTCCACGATAGTCGTCTCTCACTCATTCGCACCATACCCAACTCACCCCAGCAGGCAGCAGGGCATCTCTGCCTCTATAAAATCCGCCGCTGCCACCGCAAACCAATCAAATCAAACACAAAGCACCTCTCATCTCATAAACCCCATCAAGAAACCCCGCCTTCTCCTCTCCTCCCCGTCCGACGATCCTCACGCAAGCACACCGAACATGAGCACCAGCGAGGCCGCCACTGTCATCCCCGTTTACGACGTCGCCCCCGGCCAGGGCGCGCCCTCCAAGGCCCCCGCGGCCGCGGCCGCGCCTCCGGCTGCCGCCCCAGCAGCACCGCCCACGACAGCGCCGCGCAAGTTCCCCATGCGGTTCTTCCGGCGGAGCGACCGCGGCAGCCGGTGCATGGCGTTCCTCGACTTCCTGCTGAGGATCGCGGCGTTCGGGCCCGCGCTCGCGGCGGCCATCGCCACCGGCACGTCCGACGAGACCCTCTCCGTCTTCACCGAGTTCTTCCAGTTCCGCGCCCGTTTCGACGACTTCCCGGCCTTCCTGTCAGTGCCCGTCATCGATCGTTCGAATTAAGTTAATGGCGAATGCCGCGCCTCATGTATGCGTTCTTGCAGGTTCCTCATGGTGGCGAGCGCGATCGCCGCCGGGTACCTGCTGTTATCCCTCCCGTTCTCCGCCGTCGTCGTGCTGCGGCCTCAAACCACCGTCCTGAGGCTTCTCTTGCTCGTCTGCGACACGGTAACAACTAACAACACCTTCTCTTTCCCGACTCGCTCGAACGGCGCCACGCACATCATGCACCTGACAGGGCGGTTAACCATTGCGATCATGCAGATCATGCTCGGGCTGCTGACGGCGGGGGCAGCGGCGGCGGCGGCCATCGTGGACCTGGCGCACAGTGGGAACGAGCGCGCCAACTGGGTGCCCATCTGCATGCAGTTCCACGGCTTCTGCCGGCGCACGAGCGGCGCAGTCGTGGCCTCCTTCCTCTCCGTCTTCATCTTCGTGCTCCTCGTCGTCCTCGCCGCCTTCTCCATCAGGAAGCGCTGAAACCAGCCTTGCTCCGGCCCGCAGTCCAGCTGCGGCAACCCCGCGCTTTGTTTAATTAAACCGTACCTGTGTTTTTAAATGTTGCATGCATCCTCAGTTTCCTTTCTGCATTTGTGTAATTGTGCGCATTGGCGAGTAAGTGGCAGTGCACCTGTTAATCTGTACCTGTACTTGTGTTGCTTGGTAATACAAGGTCGTGAGTGATCAACGTGTTCCGAAAACCCTCAAAAAAACGTGTTCCGAAATGCTCAACTTTTTACTCAACTGACCCGAGAACAATGTTTATGGATTCTCTTCTTTTATGGATGGGCGTGGCCAGGTCTAAGTCGAACGAGACTCAGTTAAGTGATACTCCCTCCGTCTCATAATATCAGAGCCAACAGCGGAGCTACGTGGGGGCGAACCTGGGCCATCGCCCCTCAGCAAAAACGAATTTTTTTTACTACCCCTATATGTATTACACACAGCCCACGACCAGAAGGCCCATTTATCAACTGCTGTCTTCGTTGCGTGGAGACAAACGAATCCAGCCAGCCACCAAATCGATTTCCCCTTTGACCTACCGCCTGCGACCGCGGACGCATGACGACCTGAGCGTGGGGGTGGGGCACCGGCGTCCGGCAGGCGGCTGCTGTGGCTTGCCGGCGTGGCCGCATGGGGGTGACCGCTGGCCTCTGGCGGGTGGCCGGCTAGACGCTCCAATCCGGCCTTTGCTGCGGAGAACATCAGGCAACATCGGCGCCCTGTAGTGCCTCGGTGAGCCGGTGAGCATCTGCCCTTGCTAGATCTTGCTTTTTCTCCTTTACGTTGCCTAGTCTTCTAGTCAATTTCTCCAATCTGGGCGTCCTAGCAAGCTAGCTAGCTACTTTGTCAACACTGCTCTGTACTGGTTATTTGGACCCTGTCAACACTGCTTGCTGGATCTCTGTCTATCTTTCCCCTCTGGAAATTATAGGAAGTTCAATTATTTTGATTCTGAAGTTTATTTCACCTTAGTTGAGGAAAATTCTAATTAGGTCATCTGGTCATGGATTTATTCAATTGCATTTTGTACTGAATAGAAAATGTCCTTTACAGTGAGATTGTGAGAGGGAGGCGTGATGCTTAAGGGGAAAAAGATTGATGCATTTTTCAAAAGAAAGAGAGGTGATTCAGTTGATGAACCAACAGCAACCGAAGCAATGCCTATTCAGCCAACGGACTGTGTTCAACCTCCTCTGTTGTTGCTCGAATTTGAGCAACACGGACCACATCCTTCAATGCCTCAACAGCAAGGACAAAGCCATCAAACTCAAACAAATGAAGTACTATTTCAAGGGATTGAATTCTTGCAGCGAGATCCAGCACTACGTCCACAGATTTGGCAATATCCACCTAATCAAAGAGATGATGTGCGGCGAGCATATTTGAAGCTTGGTATTATGCAGCCCCGTTTGCAGAATTACAAAGCTTATGGTCCAGAAGGTCGCAAACGACGCTTTAAGTATGACTGGTTCAAGGATTTCCCATCATGGTTGGAGTACTCGGAGGACAGTCATCGTGCATATTGCTTCTATTGTTTCTTGTTCGGCAAAAACAAAAACAAGAGAGGTGGTTCAGATGTCTTTACAGTGCGAGGATTTGTAAACTGGAAGAAGGTCCATGATGGAAAGAAATGTGCTTTCTTAAACCACATAGGTTCTGAACCTTGCTCTGAACATAATAATGCAACCAAAGCATGCCATGACTTCTTGAATCAGCAAGGCCATTTAGAAAATGTTGTAGCAGTGGGCAATCAGAGGGATATAGAAAGAAACCAGCTGAGGGTGAAAGTATCAATTGCAGCAGTTAAGTGGCTTACAACACAATCGTGTGCATTTAGAGGCCATGATGAAACTCCAGACTCAAAGAACAGAGGGAACTTTATTGAATTGTTAAATCTCCTTGCAGAATTCAATCCAGAGATTGCCGAAGTTATTTTGGAGAATGCTCCATACAGTTCATGAAGGAAATATGCCCTAGAGGCAATAATAAAGTTATTATTTATTTCCTTATATCATGATAAATGTTTATTATTCATGCTAGAATTGTATTAACCGGAAACATAATACATGTGTGAATATATAGACAAACAGTATGTCACTAGTATGCCTCTACTTGACTAGCTTGTTAATCAAAGATGGTTATGTTTCCTAACCATAAACAAGGAGTTGTTATTTGATTAACAAGGTCACATCATTGGTTGAATGATCTGATTGACATGACCCATTCCGTTAGCTTAACACTTGATCGTTTAGTATGTTAATGCTTTCTTCATGACCCATACATGTTCCTATAACTATGAGATTATGCAACTCCCGTTTACGGAGGAACACTTTGGTACTACCAAACGTCCACAACGTAACTGGGTGATTATAAAGGAGTACTACAGTGTCTCCAAAGGTACTTGTTGGGTTGGCGATTTCGAGATTAGGTTTTGTCACTCCGATTGTCGGAGAGGTATCTCTAGGCCTTCTCGGTAATACACATCACTTAAGCCTTGCAAGCATTACAACTAATGAGTTAGTTGTGAGATGATGTATTACGGAACGAGTAAAGAGACTTACCGGTAACGAGATTGAACTAGGTATTGGATACCGACGATCGAATCTCGGGTAAGTAACATACTAATGACAAAGGGAACAACGTATGTCGTTATGCGATTTGACCGATAAAGATCTTCGTAGAATATGTAGGAACCAATATGGGCATCCAGGTTCCGCTATTGGTTATTGACCGAGAATGGTTCTAGGTCATGTCTACATAGTTCTCGAACCCGTAGGGTCCGCACGCTTAACGGTTCGATGACAGTTCATTATGAGTTTATAAGTATTGATGCACGAAGTTTGTTCGAGTCCCGGATGTGATCACGGACATGACGAGGAGTCTCGAAATGGTCGAGACATAAAGATTGATATATTGGAAGCCTACATTTGGACATCGGAAAGGTTCCGAGTGAAATCGAATTTATCGGAGTACCGGAGGTTACCGAACCCCGGGAACTACATGGGCCCATAGTGGGCCTTGGAGGAAAGGAGAAGGGGCAGCCCTAGGTGGTCGCGCCCCCCCTTCCCTAGTCCTATTAGGACTAGGAAAGGTGGGCCGCCCCTCTCTCTCTTTCCCCTCCGGGAATCCTAATCCAACTAGGATTGGAGGGAGTCCTACTCCCGGGAGGAGTAGGACTCCCTTGCGCCTCCTCCCTTGGGCCGGCCACCTCCCCTTGGCTCCTTTATATCACGGGGCAAGGGGCACCCCATGACACACAAGTTGATCTCACGGATCTTTCCTTAGCCGTGTGCGGTGCCCCTTCCACCATATTCCACTTCGGTCATATCATCATGGAGCTTAGGCGAAGCCCTGCACCGGAGAAGTCATATCGTCGCGAGCTTAGGTGAAGCCCTGCGTCGGTGGAGCATCAACATCGCCACCACGCCGTCGTCTTGTGGAACTCATCCCGACACTTTGCCGGATCGGAGTCCGGGATCGTCATCGAGCTGAGCGATGTGCGTAACTTCGGAGGTGCCGGACGTTCGGTGCTTGGATCGGTCGGATCGTGAAGACGTCTGACTACATCAACCGCGTTGTTATAACGCTTCCGCTTTCGGTCTCACGAGTGCGTGGGCGGACACTCTTCCCTCTCGTTGCTATGCCATCACCATGGTCTTGCGTGATCGTAGGGAATTTTTTTGAAATTACTACGTTCCCCAACAGTGGCATCCGAGCCTGGTTTTATGCGTTGATGTCATATGCACGAGTAGAACACAAGTGAGTTGTGGGTGATACAAGTCATACCGCCTACCGGCATGTCATACTTTGGTTCAGCGGTATTGTGAGATGAAGCGGCCCGGACCGACATTACGCCAGACGCTTACGCGAGACTGGTTTCACCGCCCGAGCACTCGTTGCTTAAAGGTGACCGGCGGGTGTCTGTCTCTCTCACTTTAGTTGAACCGAGTATGGCTACGCCCGGTCCTTGAGAAGGTTAAAACGGAGTCTATTTGACAAACTATCGTTGTGGTTTTGATGCGTAGGTAAGAACGGTTCTTGCTCAGCCCGTAGCAGCCACGTAAAACTTGCAACAACAAAATAGAGGACGTCTAACTTGTTTTTGCAGGGCATGTTGTGATGTGATATGGTCAAGACGTGATGCTATATTTTATTGTATGAGATGATCATGTTTTGTAACCGAAGTTATCGGCAACTAGCTGGAGCCATATGGTTGACGCTTTATTGTATGAAATGCAAACACCTGTAATTGCTTTACTTTATCTCTAAGCGGTAGCGATAGTCGAGAAGCAATAGATGGCGTGGCGACAACGATGCTACGATGGAGATCAAGGTGTCGCGCCGGTGGCGATGGTGATCACGACGGTGCTTGGAGATGGAGATCACAAGCACGAGATGATGATGGCCATATCATATCACTTATATTGATTGCATGTGATGTTTATCCTTTATGCATCTTATCTTGCTTTGTTTGACGGTAGCATTATAAGATGATCTCTCACTAAAATTATCAAGAAGTGTTCTCCCTGAGTATGCACCGTTGCGAAAGTTCTTCGTCTTTGAGACACCACGTGATGATCGGTGTGATAGGCTCTACGCTCAAATACAACGGGTGCAAAACAGTTGCGCACGCAGAATACTCAAGTTAAACTTGACGAGCCTAGCATATAACAGATATGGCCTCGGAACACGGAGACCGAAAGGTCGAACGTGAATCATATAGTAGATATGATCAACATAGTGATGTTCACCATTGAAACTACTCCATCTCACGTGATGATCGGACATGGTTTAGTTAATTTGGATCACGTAATCACTTAGATGACTAGAGAGATGTCTGTCTAAGTGGGAGTTTTAATATGATTAATTAAAACTTAAATTTATCATGAACTTAGTCCTGGTAGTATTTTGCAAATTATATTGTAGATCAATAGCTCGCGTTGTTGCTTCCCTATGTTTTTATATGTGTTCCTAGAGAAAATTGTATTGAAAAATGTTAGTAGCAATGATGCGGATTGGATCCGTGATCTGAGGTTTATCCTCATTGCTGCCTGAGAAGAATTATGTCCTTAATGCACCGCTAGGTGACAGACCTATTGCAGGAGCAAATGCGGGCGTTATGAACGTTTGGCTAGCTCAATATGATGACTACTTGATAGTTTAGTGCACCATACTTAACGGCTTAGAATCGGGACTTCAAAGGCGTTTTGAGCGTCATGGACCATATGAGATGTTCCAGAATTGAAGTTAATATTTCAAGCAAATACCGAGTTGAGAGATATGAAATCTCCAACAAGTTCCATAGCTAAAAGATGGAAGAGAATCGCTCAACTAGTGAGCATGTTCTCAGATTGTCCGGGTACTTCAATCGCTTGAATCAAGTGGGAGTTAATCTTCCGGATAAGATAGTGATTGATGTAATTCTCTAGTCACCATCACTAAGTTAGTAGAACTTCGTGATGAACTATAGTATGCAAGGGATGACGAAAAAGATTCCCGAGCTCTTCGTGATGTTGAAATCGTGAAGGTAGAAATCAAGAAAGAGCATCAAGTGTTGATGATTGACAAGACCACTAGTCTCAAGGAAAAGGGCAAAGGGAAGAAGGGAACTTCAAGAAGAACGGCAAGCAAGTTGCTGCTCGAGTGAAGAAGCCCAAGTCCGGACCTAAGCACGAGACTAAGTGCTTTTGCTGCAATGGAACTGGTCACTAGAAGCGGAACTACCCCAAGTATTTGGCGGATAAGAAGGATGGCAAAGTGAACAAAGGTATATTTGATATACTGAGATCATTGATGTGTATTTCACTAGTGTTCGTAGTAACCCCTCGGTATTTGATACTGGTTCGGTTGCTAAGAGTAGTAACTTGAAGCAGGAGTTCGAATGAATGTAAACTAGTTGAAGGAAGTGACGATGAGTGTTGGAAGTAGTTCCAAGATTGATTTGATCATCATCACACTCCCTATACTTTCGGGATTAGTGTGGAACCTAAATAAGTGTTATTTGGTGTTGAGCATAAATATGATTTGATCATGTTTATTGCAATACGGTTATTCATTTAAGTAAGAGAATAAATTGTTGTTCTGTTTACATGAATAAAACCTTATATGGTTACACACCCAATGAAAATGGTTCATTGGATCTCGATCATAGTGATACACATATTCATAATATTGAAACCAATAGATGCAAAGTTAATAATGATAGTGCAACTTATTTGTGGCACTGCCGTTTAGGTCATATTGGTGTAAAGCGCATGAAAAAAACTCCATGCTGATGGACTTTCGGAATCACTTGGTTATGAATCATTTGATGCTTGCGAACCGTGCCGTTTGGGCAAGATGACTAAAACTCCGTTCTCCGGAACAATGGAACAAGCTATTGACTAATTGGAAATAATACATACCGATGTATGCAACCCAATGAGTGTTGATGCTCGTGGCAAGTATCGTTATTTTCTGACTTTCACAAGATGATTTGAGCAGATATGGGTATATCTACTTGATGAAACATAAGTATGAAATAGTTGAAAGGTTCAAAGAATTTCAGAGTGAAGTGGAGAAATCATCGTAACAAGAAAATAAAGTTTCTGCGATCTGATCGCGAAGACGAATAATTGAGTTATGAGTTTGGTCTTCAATTAAAATAGTGTGGAATAGTTTCACAGCTCACGCCACGGAACACCACAATGTTATGGTGTGTCCGAACGTCAGAATAACCGCACTTTATTGGATATGGTGCGATCTATGATGTCTCTTATCGGTTTACCACTATCATTTTGGGGTTATGCATTAGAGACGGCTGCATTCACGTTTAATAGGGCACCATCTAAATCCGTTGAGGCGACACCATATGAACTATGGTTTAACGGTAAACCCTAAGCATCGTTTCTTAAAAGTTTGGGGTTGTGATGCTTATGTGAAAAAGTTTTCACCGATAAGCTCAAACCCAAATCGGAGAAGTGCGTCTTCATAGAATACCCAAAGGTAACTATTGGGTACACCTTATATCACAGATCCGAAGGCAAGTTTTTCGTTGCTAAGATGGATCCTTTCTAGAGAAGAAGTTTCTCTCGAAAGAAGTGAATGGGAGGAAAGTAGAAACTTGATGAGTTAATTGTACCTTCTCCCTTATTGGAAAGTAGTTCATCACGAAAACAGTTCTAGTGATTCCTACACCAATTAGTGAGGAAGTTAATGATGATGATCATGAAACTTCAGATCAAGTTGCTACCAAACCTCGTAGGTCTTCCAGAGTAAGATCCGCACTGAGTAGTACGGTAATCATGTTCGGAAGTCATGTTACAAGACCATGATGAACCTACGAACTATGAGGAAGCGATGATGAGCCCAGATTCAGCGAAATGGCTTGAGGCCATGAAATCGAGATAGGATCCATGTATGAGAACAAAGTATGGACTTTGATTGACTTGCTCGATGATCAGCAAGCCATGTTAAATAAATGGATCTTCAAGAGGAAGACGGACACTGATAGTAGTGTTACTATCTACAAAGCTCGACTTGTCACAAAAAGGTTTTCGACAAGTTCAAGGTGTTGACTACAATGAGATTTTCTCAACTGTAGCGATGCTTGAGTCTGTCCGAATCATGTTAGCAATTGCCATATTTTATGAAATCTGGCAAATGGATGTCAAAACTACATTCTTTAATGGATTTATTAAAGAAGAGTTGTATATGATGCAACCAGAAGGTTTTTTCAATCCTAAAGGAACTAACAAAATGTGCAAGCTCCAAATGATCCAACTATGGACTGGTGCAAGCATCTCAGAGTTGGAATAAACGCTTTGATAGTGTGATCAAAGCATATGGTTTTATACAGACTTTTGGAGAAGCCTGTATTTACAAGCAAGTGAGTGGGAGCACTCTGACATTTCGATAAGTATATGTGAATGACATATTGTTGATCGGAAATAATGTAGAATTATTCTGCAAAGCATAAAGGAGTATTTGAAAGGAGTTTTTCAAAGAAGGACCTCGGTGAAGCTGCGTACAAATTGAGCATCAAGATCTATTGAGATAGATGAAAAACGCTTGATAAAGTTTTCAATAAGTACATACCTTGTCAAGATTTTGAAGTAGTTCAAAATGGAACAGTCAAAGAAAAGTTCTTGCCTGTGTTGCAAAGGTGTGAAATTGAGTAAGACTCAAATCCCGACCACAGCAGAAAATAGAAAAGAGAATGAAAGTCATTCCCTATGCCTCAGTCATAGGTTCTATAAAGTATGCTATGCTATGTACCAGACCTATTATATACCTTGCTCTGAATTTGGCAAGGGAGTACAATAGTGATCTAAGAGTAGATCACTGGACATTGGTCAAGAACATCCTTAGTGAGGACTAAGGAAATATTTCTCGATTATGGAGGTGATAAAAGAGCACGTCGTAAAGAGTTACATCGATGCAAGATTTTACACTGATCCAGATGACTCTAAGTCTCAATCTGGATACATATTGTAAGTGGGAGCAATTAGCTAGAGTAGCCCGTGCGAGCATTGTAGACATAGAATATTTGCAAAATACATACGGCTCTGAATGTGACAGACCCGTTGACTAAAATTATCTCACAAGCAAAACATGATCACACCTTAGTACTCTTTGGGTGTTAATCACATAGCGATGTGAACTAGATTATCGACTCTAGTAAACCCTTTGGGTGTTGGTCACATGTCGATGTGAACTATGGGTGTTAACCACATATAGATGTGAACTATTGATGTTAAATCACATGGCGATGTGAACTAGATTATTGACTCTAGTGCAAGTGGGAGACTGAAGGAAATATGCCCTAGAGGCAATAATAAAGTTATTATTTATTTCCTTATATCATGATAAATGTTTATTATTCATGCTAGAATTGTATTAACCGGAAACATAATACATGTGTGAATATATAGACAAACAGTATGTCACTAGTATGCCTCTACTTGACTAGCTTGTTAATCAAAGATGGTTATGTTTCCTAACCATAAACAAGGAGTTGTTATTTGATTAACAAGGTCACATCATTGGTTGAATGATCTGATTGACATGACCCATTCCGTTAGCTTAACACTTGATCGTTTAGTATGTTAATGCTTTCTTCATGACCCATACATGTTCCTATAACTATGAGATTATGCAACTCCGTTTACGGAGGAACACTTTGGGTACTACCAAACGTCCACAACGTAATCGGGTGATTATAAAGGAGTACTACAGGTGTCTCCAAAGGTACTTGTTGGGTTGGCGTATTTCGAGATTAGGTTTTGTCACTCCGATTGTCGGAGAGGTATCTCTAGGCCTTCTCGGTAATACACATCACTTAAGCCTTGCAAGCATTACAACTAATGAGTTAGTTGTGAGATGATGTATTACGGAACGAGTAAAGAGACTTACCGGTAGCGAGATTGAACTAGGTATTGGATACCGACGATCGAATCTCGGGTAAGTAACATACCGATGACAAAGGGAACAACGTATGTCGTTATGCGGTTTGACCGATAAAGATCTTCGTAGAATATGTAGGAACCAATATGGGCATCCAGGTTCCGCTATTGGTTATTGACCGAGAATGGTTCTAGGTCATGTATACATAGTTCTCGAACCCGTAGGGTCCGCGACGCTTAACGCTTCGATGACAGTTCATTATGAGTTTATAAGTATTGATGCACGAAGTTTGTTCGAGTCCGGATGTGATCACGGACATGACGAGGAGTCTCGAAATGGTCGAGACATAAAGATTGATATATTGGAAGCCTACATTTGGACATCGGAAAGGTTCCGAGTGAAATCGAGAATTTATCGGAGTACCGGAGGTTACCGAACCCCTGGAACTACATGGGCCCATAGTGGGCCTTGGAGGAAAGGAGAAGGGGCAGCCCTAGGTGGCGCGCCCCCCCTTCCCTAGTCCTATTAGGACTAGGAAGGTGGGCCGCCCCTCTCTCTCTTTCCCCTCAGGAATCCTAATCCAACTAGGATTGGAGGGAGTCCTACTCCCGGAGGAGTAGGACTCCTTGGTGCGCCTCCTCCCTTGGGCCGGCCACCTCCCCTTGGCTCCTTTATATCACGGGGCAAGGGGCACCCCATGACACACAAGTTGATCTACGGATCTTTCCTTAGCCGTGTCTGGTGCCCCTTCCACCATATTCCACTTCGGTCATATCATCGCGGAGCTTAGGCGAAGCCCTGCACCGGAGAAGTCATATCGTCGCGGAGCTTAGGTGAAGCCCTGCGTCGGTGGAGCATCAACATCGTCACCACGCCGTCGTCTTGTGGAACTCATCCTCGACACTTTGCTGGATCGGAGTCCGGGATCGCCATCGAGCTGAACGTGTGCAGAACTCGGAGGTGTCGTCGTTCGGTGCTTGGATCGGTCGATCGTGAAGACGTCACGACTACATCAACCGCATTGTTATAACGCTTCCGCTTTCGGTCTACGAGGGTACGTGGACGGACACTCTTCCCTCTCGTTGCTATGCCATCACCATGGTCTTGCGTGATCGTAGGGAAATTTTTTGAAATTACTACGTTCCCCAACAGTTCAAAGTACACATCACATGAAATCCAACAGGAGATTTTGGGTATTTATGCATTGAAAGTTAGGAAACATATCCGTGAAGAGATTGGGGATTCTAAGTTTTCTATTCTAGTGGACGAGACATGTGATGTAGCAAAAAGAGAGCAGATGGCATTGGTCCTCGGATTTGTTGATGAAGATCGTATATTGCAAGAGCGGTTCTTTGCCTTGATACATGTGACGAACACCAAAGCCGCAACACTTAAAGAGGTATTGAGTTATGTGTTATCCAAACATGCTTTTGATGTTCAGAACCTTTGTGGGCAGGGATACGATGGGGCTAGTAATATGAGGGGGGAGTTCAATGGCTTGCAAGCTCTTTTTCTTAGAGAATGCCCGTATGCATATTATGTCCACTGCTATGCTCATCGCTTGCAACTTGCGCTAGTGTCTGCATCGAAGGAAGTGGTCACTGTTGCTCAATTCTTTCAGAAACTTCTTTTTATTGTAAACACCGTTGACTCCTCTGCAAAGCGCCATGATGAGCTTCGCGATGCCCAGTTGGAGGAACTAGCTCGGTTACTAGCTATTGATGACATTGAAACTGGTAAAGGGGCAAATCAGATCTGCACATTAAAACGACCTGGAGACACTAGATGGGGGTCTCACTTAGGTTCTATATCCAGCCTAAAGAAAATGTTTAATGCAGTACATTCAGTACTTCAAAATATAGCATTTGATGGGTCATTGGCTCAATTCGTGCAGATGGAGACACTGCTTTCAACTACTTATCTTCTTTTGAGTTCATATTTGTCTTATGTCTGATGGAAGAAACATTGGACATAACTGAAGATCTTGGTCAAGCTTTGCAAAAGAAATCACAGGACATAGTAAATGCCATGCGTCTAGTGTTCACAACAAAGGTTCGTCTTGATGAAATGATATCAGATGATGGTTGGGAGGCCTTCTTTGATAGGGTTGTCGAGTTCTGTGTAAATCATTCCATTGATATTCCAGATTTGGGAGAAACTTACATTCTGCGTGGTGGTCGTGCTCGTCGCCAACCAGATCATTTTACTAAGGAGCACTATTTCCGGGTGGAAGTATTTCGTGCAACACTTGATACTCAGCTACATGAATTAGAATTCAGGTTCAATGGCAAGGTACTGGATCTATTGGCCACTAGTGCTACCCTGATCCCTAAAAATAAATTCAGATCTTTCAAAGCTGACGATATTTGTGAGTTAGTCAAGAAATATTATCCAGGAGATTTCACCCAACAAGAAATCTATGGATTGGAGCAGCAACTAAAACACTTTGTTGTGGATGCCTCCAATGATAAAGAGTTGAAAAATGTGTCAACCTTAACAAATCTTTGTCGATATCTCTTTGAGACAGGGAGACATTCTATCTACAATTTTCTTGATCGATTGTTGCGATTGCTTCTAACTCTTCCAGTTTCTACAGCAAGTGCCGAGCGAGCATTCTCAACTTTGAAGATCATTAAGACAAGGCTACGTAATACCATGGAAGATGATTATCTAGCCAATAGCTTGCTGGTAAAAATAGAGAATGAAATCACGGAGAAGTACAGTTATGAAGATGTTCTTGTGCACTTTAAGGGTGCAAAGAAACGGAAAGCTAATATGTAGTGCAGTGTTGCTGTAGTGAACCGAATGCTCCATGGTTAAATGGTATTTTGGTATAGTTCCTTTTGTTATGGAGTAGGTTATATATTTGTAAGCTACTATGGAGAAGATCAATATAATTGTATAAGTTTCTAGATATTTGCAATATCTAACTTGCTGTATTCGTATGCTTTTGTATTTGAGTTTTTTTAACAGCTTCGCCCCTCCAGAGATTTCTTTCAAGCTCCGCCACTGATCAGAGCGTTTTTAACATTAGCATAGTGTCAAAAACGTTTTTATATTATGGGACGAAGGGAGTATAATATATACAGATAATTGGTTTTATGCCCCTAGTTGGGTTACATCCGACAAGTTTACCCCTAATTTCTGAAACAATCGCTCCCGTCCAAACCACTTTGCTCGTCTTATGTTTTTGTCCTTTGACCATTTGACCGTCACTTTGAAAACTTCATAACAAATTCATACTATATAACTCAGAAAAACACGAATAAAATATCAAAATGTTTAGAAAAACATCAACTATATGTGCATGTCATTTGCATTCATGACAAAAGTGTTGGAAAGTCCCCATCTCAATTTGAACTCATATGGTCTCAGCATGAACAGTAAGATCCCAAAAAAAACTAAAAATTCTAAAAAAAATCTGGTGGCAAACATTGACCAATGTTTTGAGTGTTTGCCAAGTTTCATAGGGGAATGACATTCATGGAAGTTGTGGCAAAAAAAATCGACGCTCCGAAACAAAAGCATTTTGGAGTGCCGATTTTTTTACACAACTTCCACGAATGTCGGTCCCTGAATGTCAGTTAGCTCAAAAGAGAACCAGTTAGCTCTTAAAAAAACTTGAGCGCCAAGAGAAAAAGTTTAAGCCACTAAAAAAAGGCCAAGGGGGAGGAAACGGTAGCTCATATTGTGCTCACTACGTCCAATAGCATGTGCAACCCACAAGGGACCGCGATTGGGCCGGCCCACTGGAAGTTACTGTGGCGAGCTGTGTTTGTGGCGCAATCCCAAATTAACGGCGTGCTGCGAGGAACTTGAACTCACAACTGCCCACTCCTAAAAGTAAGCTGCTAGCAAATGGTGCTGATTTTTTTAAAAGAAATCTAGCAAATGGTGCTGATGGCTACTAGTGATTGATAGACAGTGTGAATGTTTAAGAACTAACTGCAGCGGTAGATTTGAAACAAAAAATGTGAACAAAATTTGAAATTGCAAAACAGTTTCTGGAAAACACAAACAAAGTTTAGAATTTTGAACGTTGTTTGAGAAACACGAACAAAATTTGTAAATCTGATTTTTTTTAATTCAAAAAAATTTCGATTATTTTTGGAACAAAATACGAAAATCTGAATTATTTTTTGATAAATGTGAAAAAGAAGTCCAGGTTGTTTTTCAAAAATGTGGATACAAAGTGAAATTACGATTTTTTTTTGTAATTTTCAAATAAAGTTTGAAGAATTGAACATTAAAAAAAACAATTTTGGAATTTCCAAACATTTTCTTAAAATGCGAAAAAATAATTGGAATTCTCAATCAATTTTTGACATAAAGGGAACAATTTTTGAATTTCTAAACAATTTTTGAAGATTTGTTTTTTAAAGTTTTTGATTTATGAAAAAGGAGAAAGGTAATAAGATAAGAAAAAACCAGAAACCTATAAAATAAAAGGTTCATTAACCTTCTAGAAGGTTCCCAAAACTAGTAAAAGCCAACTGGAGCCTTCTAAAGGTTCCCAAAATTTGAACGAGAAAGTTTTGTGTACAGTTTCGGTGACACTTTGCCGCAACATGCGACAAATTGGAAATTTTGGAGAGAACTGGCAGAAGAGTTTGGGCTTACTTACAGATTGTCTGGAACTAATATGATGCAAATTGCTAGGCAAGCTAGGTTGGATTTCCATAAACCCTTCTCTCTGGAGGTGATATTCACTCGTGTTGGAATATATGGACTGTGAGGAATGCAAGGGCTTTTAGGCATGAAAGGCCTACTTTCTACAAGTGGAGGAAGGGTTTTGTACATGATATCTCTTTGTTATCTCATAGGATTAACTCTAAATCAAACATGATATGTTGAGATAGGTTTCTTTCTTACCTCCTTCTTAGGTTAGTTTTTATTCTTTTATTTTCTTCCTTCCTACCTCTTTATCTATATTATGTAAATATTGCTTGCGTATGGGTGAGGCTGTGGGGGTTTTGCCCCACAGTAAATAGTAAAGAAAACAACCAGGGGTAACGTCAGATTTTGATGTGCTCTAACTAACACACATCTAAATGTGCCCTGCGCAATCCAAATCCAGGTAATATGGTGGTCCCTGGGAGGCGACGACGCGGTTGTTGTGCAAGGGTGTGCGGGCTGGCTACGGTCCGCTGCGTGAAGGTGTTCGTCGAGTCTGCTTCGAGCACAAGCTTTCCCGGCTATGGCGGGTCGACGATGGTGGCACCTACTGTTGGGGAACGTAGTAATTTCAAAAATTTCCTACGCACACGCAAGATCATGGTGATGGTATAGCAACGAGAGGGGAGAGTGTTGTCCACGTACCCTCGTAGACCGTAAGCGGAAGCGTTATGACAACGCGGTTGATGTAGTCATACGTCTTCAAGATCCGACCGATCCAAGTACCGAACGTACGGCACCTCCGAGTTCAACACACGTTCAGCTCGATAACGATCCCCGGGCTCCGATCCAGCAAAGCGTCGGGGATGAGTTCCGTCAGCACGACGGCGTGGTGACGATGATGATGCTCTATCCGCGCAGGGCTTCGCCTAAACTCATGACGATATGACCGAGGTGGAATATGGTGGAGGGGGCACCGCACGGCTAAGGAACGATCCGTAGATCAACTTGTGTGTCATGGGGTGCCCCTGCCCTCGTATATAAAGGAGCAAGGGAGGGTGGCCGGCCTAGGAGGGGCGCACCAGGAGGAGTCCTACTCCCACCGAGTAGGATTCCCCTTCCAAGTAGTAGGAGTAGGAGTCAAGGAAAGGGGAAATAGAAGAGAAGGAAGGAGGGGGCGCAGCCCCTCCCCCTAGTCCAATTCGGACTAGGCATTGGGGGGGCGCCCAACCTCTCCTCTCTCTTTCCCCTAAAGCCCAATAAGGCCCATATACTCCCCGGCGAATTTCCGTAACTCTCCGGTACTCCGAAAAATACCCGAATCACTCGGAACCTTTCCAATGTCCGAATATAGTCGTCCAATATATCGATCTTTACGTCTCGACCATTTCGAGACTCCTCGTCATGTCCCAGATCTCATCCGGGACCCCGAACTCCTTCGGTACATCAAAACTCATAAACTCATAATATAGCATCGCTATCGAAACCTTAAGCGTGCGGACCCTACGGGTTCGAGAACTATGTAGACATGACCTATAACTATTCTTGGTCAATAACCAATAGCGGAACCTGGATGCCCATATTGGCTCCTACATATTCTACGAAGATCTTTATCGGTCAAACCGCATAACAACATACTTTGTTCCCTTTGTCATCGGTATGTTACTTGCCCGAGATTCGATCGTCGGTATCCAATACCTAGTTCAATCTCGTTATCGCAAGTCTCTTTACTCGTTACGTAATGCATCATTCCGTAACTAACTCATTAGCTACATTGCTTGCAAGGCTTATAGTGATGTGCATTACCGAGAGGGCCCAGAGATACCTCTCCGACAATCGGAGTGACAAAACCTAATCTCGAAATACGCCAACCCAACATGTACCTTTGGAGACACTTGTAGTACTACTTTATAATCACCCAGTTACGTTGTGACGTTTGGTAGCACCCAAGTGTTCCTCCGGTAAACGGGAGTTGCATAATCTCATAGTTACAGGAACATGTATAAGTCATGAAGAAAGCAATAGCAACATAATAAACGATCAAGTGCTAGGCTAACGGAATGGGTCATGTCAATCACATCATTCTCCTAATGATGTGATCCCATTAATCAAATAACAACACATGTCTATGGTTAGGAGACATAACCATCTTTGATTAATGAGCTAGTCAAGTAGAGGCATACTAGTGATCGACTATATGTTTGTCTATGTATTCACACATGTATCATGTTTCCGGTTAATACAATTATAGCATGAATAATAAACATTTATCATGAAATAAGGAAATAAATAATAACTTTATTATTGCCTCTAGGGCATATTTCCTTCAGTCTCCCACTTGCACTAGAGTCAATAATCTAGTTCACATCATCATGTGATTTAACACCAATATTCACATCTGTATGTGATTAACACCCATAGTTCACATCGTCATGTGATCAACACCCAAAGGGTTTACTAGAGTCAATAATCTAGTTCACATCGCTATGTGATTAACACCCAAAGAGTACTTAAGGTATGATCATGTTTTGCTCGTGAGAGAAGCTTAGTCAACGGGTCTGTCACATTCAGAGCCGTATGTATTTTGCAAATATTCTATGTCTACAATGCTCTGCACGGAGCTACTCTAGCTAATTGCTCCCACTTTCAATATGTATCCAGATTGAGACTTAGAGTCATCTGGATCGATGTAAAAAGCTTGCATCGATGTAACTCTTTACTGACGGGCTCTTTTATTACCTCCATAATCGAGAAATATTTCCTTAGTCCTCACTAAGGATGTTCTTGACCAATGTCTAGTGATCTACTCCTAGATCACTATTGTACCTCCTTGCCAAATTCGAGCAAGGTATACAATAGGTGCAGTATATAGCATAGCATACTTTATAGAACCTATGGTGAGGCATAGGGAATGACTTTCATTCTCTTTTCTATTTTACGCCATGGTCGGGATTTGAGTCTTACTCAATTTCACACCTTTGCAACACAGGCAAGAACTTTTCTTTGATCGTTCCATTTTGAACTACTTCAAAATCTTGACAAGGTATGTACTTATTGAAAAAACTTATCAAGCCGTCTTGATCTATCTCAATAGATCTTGATGCTCAATATATAAGTAGCTTCTTGAGGTCTTTCTTTTAAAAAAATTCCTTTCAAATACTCCTTTATGTTTTGCAGAATAATTCTACATTATTTCCGATCAACAATATGTCATTCACATATACTTATCAGAAATGTTGTAGTGCTCCCACTCACTTTCTTGTAAATACAGGCTTCTCCAAAAGTCTCAGATAAAACCATATGCTTTGATCAAATCATCAAGCATATATTCCAACTCTGAGATGCTTGCACCAGTCCATAGATGGATCGCTAGAGCTTGCACATTTTGTTAGCTACTTTAGGATTGACAAAACCTTCTGGTTGCATCATATACAACTTTTCTTTAATAAATCCATTAAAGAATGTTGTTTTGACATCCATTTGCCAGATTTCATAAAATGTGGCAATTGCTAACATGATTCGGACAGACTCAAGCATCGCTACAGTTGAGAAAATCTCATTGTAGTCAACACCTTGAACTTGTCGAAAACCTTATGTGACAAGTCGAGCTTTGTAGATAGTAACACTACTATCAGTGTCCGTCTTCCTCTTGAAGATCCATTTATTTAACATGGCTTGCTGATCATCGAGCAAGTCAATCAAAGTCCATACTTTGTTCTCATACATGGATCCTATCTCAGATTTCATGGCCTCAAGCCATTTCGCGGAATCTGGGCTCATCATCGCTTCCTCATAGTTCGTAGGTTCATCATGGTCTTGTAACATGACTTCCAGAACATGATTACCGTACTACTCAGTGCGGATCTTACTCTGGAAGACCTACGAGGTTTGGTAGCAACTTGATCTGAAGTTTCATGATCATCATCATTAACTTCCTCACTAATTGGTGTAGGAATCACTAGAACTGTTTTACGTGATGAACTACTTTCCAATAAGGGAGAAGGTACAATTAACTCATCAAGTTTCTACTTTCCTCCCATTCACTTCTTTCGAGAGAAACTTCTTCTCTAGAAAGGATCCATCTTAGCAACGAAAAACTTGCCTTCGGATCTGTGATATAAGGTGTACCCAATAGTTACCTTTGGGTATTCTATGAAGACGCACTTCTCCGATTTGGGTTTGAGCTTATCGGTGAAAACTTTTTCACATAAGCATCACAACCCCAAACTTTTAAGAAACGACAGCTTAGGTTTCTTGTTAAACCATAGTTCATATGGTGTCGTCTCAACGGATTTAGATGGTGCCCTATTAAGCGTGAATGCAGCTGTCTCTAATGCATAACCCCAAAATGATAGTGGTAAACCGATAAGAGACATCATAGATCGCACCATATCCAATAAAGTGCGGTTACGACGTTCGGACACACCATAACATTGTGGTGTTCCGGGTGGCGTGAGCTGTGAAACTATTCCACACTATTTTAATTGAAGACCAAACTCATAACTCAATTATTCGTCTTCGCGATCAGATCGCAGAAACTTTATTTTCTTGTTACGATGATTTCTCCACTTCACTCTGAAATTCTTTGAACCTTTCAACTATTTCATACTTATGTTTCATCAAGTAGATATACCCATATCTGCTCAAATCATCTTGTGAAAGTCAGAAAATAACGATACTTGCCACGAGCATCAACACTCATTGGGTTGCATACATCGGTATGTATTATTTCCAATTAGTCAATAGCTTGTTCCATTGTTCCGGAGAACGGAGTTTTAGTCATCTTGCCCAAAAGGCACGGTTCGCAAGCATCAAATGATTCATAACCAAGTGATTCCGAAGATCCATCTTTATGGAGTTTCTTCATGCGCTTTACACCAATATGACCTAAACGGCGATTACCACAAATAAGTTGCACTATCATTATTAACTTTACATCTTTTGGTTTCAATATTATGAATATGTGTATCAAATGATCGAGATCCAACAAACCATTTTCATTGGGTGTATGACCATTGAAGGTTTTATTCATTTAAACAGAACAACAATTATTCTCTGATTTTAAATGAATAACTGTATTGCAATAAACATGATCAAATCATATTCATGCTCAGCATAAAATGCCAAATAACATTTATTTAGGTTTAACACTAATCCCGAAAGTATAGGGAGTGTGCGATGATGATCATATCAATCTTGGAACTACTTCCAACACTCATCGTCACTTCCCTTCAACTAGTCTTTGTTTATTACGTAACTCCAGGTTCGAGTTACTAATCTTAGCAACCGAACAAGTATCAAATACTCAGGGGCTACTATAAACACTAGTAAAGCACACATCAATAACATGTATATCAAATATACCCTTGTTCACTTTGCCATCCTTCTTATCCACCAAATATTTGGAGTAGTTCCACCTCCAGTGACCATTTCCTTTGCGGTAGAAGCACTCGGTTTCAGTGCTTAGGTCCAGACTTGGGCTTCTTCACTTGAGCGACAACTTGCTTGCCGTTCTTATTGAAGTTCCCCTTCTTCCCTTTGCCCTTTTCTTGAAACTAGTGGTCTTGTTAACTATCAACACTTGATGTTTTTCTTGATTTCTACCTTCGTTGATTTCAGACATCACGAAGAGCTTAGGAATCACTTTCGTCATCCTTGCATATTATAGTTCATCATGAAGTTCTACTAACTTGGTGATGGTGACTAGAGAATTCTGTCAATCACTATTTTATCCGGAAGATTAACTCCCACTTGATTCAAGCGATTGTAGTACCCTGACAATCTGAGCACATGCTCACTAGTTGAGCGATTCTCCTCCATCTTTTAGCTATAGAACTTGTTGGAGACTTCATATCTCTCAACTCGGGTATTTGCTTGAAATATTAACTTCAATTCCTGGATCATCTCATATGGTCCTTGACATTCAAAACGTCTTTGAAGTCCCGATTCTAAGCCGTTAAGCATGGTGCACTAAACTATCAAGTAGTCATCATATTGAGCTAGCCAAACGTTCATAACGTCTGCATTTGCTCCTGCAATAGGTCTGTCACCTAGCGGTGCATTAAGGACATAATTCTTCTATGCAGCAATGAGGATAAACCTCAGATCACGGATCCAATCCGCATCATTGCTACTAACATCTTTCAACACAGTTTTCTCTAGGAACATATTAAAATAAACATATGAAAGCAACAACACGAGCTATTGATCTACAATATAATTTGCAAAATACTACCAGGACTAAGTTCATGATAAATTTAAGTTCAATTAATCATATTACTTAAGAACTCCCACTTAGATAGACATCCCTCTAATCTTCTAAGTGATCACGTGATCCATATCAACTAAACCATGTCCGATCATCACGTGAGATGGAGTAGTTTCAACGGTGAACATCAATATGTTGATCATATCTACTATATGATTCATGCTCGACCTTTCGGTCTCCGTGTTCCGAGGCCATATCTGTTATATGCTAGGCTCGTCAAGTTTAACCTGAGTATTCCGCGTGTGCAACTGTTTTGCACCGTTGTATTTGAACGTAGAGCCTATCACACCCGATCATCACGTGGTGTCTCGGCCACGAAGAACTTTCATAGCGGTGCATACTCGGAGAACACTTCTTGATAATTTAGTGAGAGATCATCTTAAAATGCTACCGTCAAACTAAGCAAAATAAGATGTATAAAAGATAAACATCATATGCAATCAAAATATGTGACATGATATGGCCATCATCATCTTGTGCCTTTGATCTCCATCTCCAAAGCATCGTCATGATTTCCATCGTCACCGGCATGACACCATGATCTCCATCATCTTGATCTATATCAATGTGTCGTCACATGGTCGTCTCGCCAACTATTGCTCTTGCAACTATTGCTATCGCATAGCGATAAAGTAAAGCAATTATTTGGCGCTTGCATCTTATGCAATAAAGAGACAACCATAAGGCTTACGCGATTGCCGATAACTTCTATAAAACATGATCATCTCATACAACAACTTATATCTCATCACGTCTTGACCATATCACATCACAACATGCCCTGCAAAAACAAGTTAGACGTCCTCTACTTTGTTGTTGCAAATTTTACGTGGCTGCTACGGGCTGAGCAAGAACCGTTTTTACCTACGCATCAAAACCACAACGATAGTTTGTCAAGTTGGTGCTGTTTTAACCTTCGCAAGGACCGGGCGTAGCCACACTCGGTTCAACTAAAGTGAGAGAGAAAGACACCCGCCGGTCACCTTTAAGCAACGAGTGCTCGCAACGGTGAAACCAGTCTCGCGTAAGCGTCTGGCGTAATGTCGGTCCGGCCGCTTCATCTCACAATACCGCGAACCAAAGTATGACATGCTGGTAAGCGATGACTTATATCGCCCACAACTCACTTGTGTTCTACTCGTGCATATAACATCAACGCATAAAACCAGGCTCGATGCCCTTTGTTGGGGAGCGTAGTAATTTCAAAATTTCCCTACGCACACGCAAGATCATGGTGATGGTATAGCAACGAGAGGGGACGATGTTGTCCACGTACCCTCGTGAGACCGTAAGCGGAAGCGTTATGACAACGCGGTTGATGTAGTCAGACGTCTTCACGATCCGACCGATCCAAGTACCGAACGACGGCACCTCCGAGTTCAAGACACGTTCAGCTCGATAACGATCCCGGGCTCCGATCCGGCAAAGCGTCGGGGATGAGTTCCACAAGACGACGGCGTGGTGGCGATGATGATGCTCTATCGGTAGCGGGCTTCGCCTAAACTCCGCGACGATATGACCGAGGTGGAATATGGTGGAGGGGCACCGCTGCGGTTAAGGAGCGATCCGTAGATCAACTTGTGTGTCATTGGGTGCCCCTGCCCCGTGATATAAAGGAGCAAGGGAGGGGTGGCGGCCTGGGAGGGCGCGCAAGGAGGAGTCCTACTCCCACCGGGAGTAGGATTCCCCTTCCAAGTAGTAGGAGTAGGAGTCAAGGAAAGGGGAAATAGAAGAGAAGGAAGGAGGCGCAGCCCTCCCCTAGTCCAATTCGGACTAGGCCTTGGGGGGCGTCCAACCTCTCCTCTCTCTTTCCCCTAAAGCCCAATAAGGCCCATATACTCCCCGGCGAATTCCTGTAACTCTCCGGTACTCCGAAAAATACTCGAATCACTCGGAACCTTTCCGATGTCCGAATATAGTCGTCCAATATATAGATCTTTACGTCTCGACCATTTCGAGACTCCTCGTCATGTCCCCGATCACATCCGGGACTCCGCACTCCTTCAGTACATCAAAACTCATAAACTCATAATATAAGCATCGTCATCGAAACCTTGCGATGCGGACCCTACGGGTTCGAGAACTATGTAGACATGACCTAGAACTATTCTTGGTCAATAACCAATAGCGGAACCTGGATGCCCATATTGGCTCCTACATATTCTACGAAGATCTTTATCGGTCAAACCGCATAACAACATACTTTGTTCCCTTTGTCATCGGTATGTTACTTGCCCGAGATTCGATCGTCGGTATCCAATACCTAGTTCAATCTCGTTACCGGCAAGTCTCTTTACTCGTTACGTAATGCATCATTCCGTAACTAACTCATTAGCTACATTGCTTGCAAGGTTTATAGTGATGTGCATTACCGAGAGGGCCCAGAGATACCTCTCCGAGCAATCGGAGTGACAAAACCTAATCTTGAAATACGCCAACCCAACATGTACCTTTGGAGACACCTGTAGTACTCCTTTATAATCACCCGATTCGTTGTGACGTTTGGTAGCACCAAAGTGTTCCTCCGTAAGCAGGAGTTGCATAATCTCATAGTTACAGGAACATGTATAAGTCATGAAGAAAGCAATAGCAACATACTAAGCGATCAAGTGCTAGGCTAATGGAATGGGTCATGTCAATCACATCATTCTCCTAATGATGTGATCCCATTAATCAAATAACAACACATGTCTATGGTTAGGAAACATAACCATCTTTGATTAATGAGCTAGTCAAGTAGAGGCATACTAGTGACTATATGTTTGTCTATGTATTCACACATGTATCATGTTTCCGGTTAATACAATTATAGCATGAATAATAAACATTTATCATGAAATAAGGAAATAAATAATAACTTTATTATTGTCTCTAGGGCATATTTCCTTCACCTACGAGCGTCATTCACTTCTTGAAGGCGCTGATGTGGAGCTCTTCTACACGCCCCATCCTTGGATCTTGTTCTTCAGGTGAAAACCTAGACCAGGCTGGGTCGGGAAACAACGTCGTCCCTGCGGCGTCCCCCCCCTCCTCGGGGTGTTGCTTTGAAGACCCTTGAGCTTTCCCTGTGCTTCCCTTTGGGGCTTTGCGACTTGTGCGGCGATAACGATGATGGTGTGCGGAGCTGGGTCGTGGCTTGTCCTTCTGATGTCGACGATCCGGTTCGCCAACAAGGCGCCTATGCTTGTTTCTCACTGTGACAGAGAAGTCGAAGCTGCGTGCGAGAGGGCCATGCGGCAACGATGGCTCCATGAGGGTGGTTTCGGTGGGCGGTGCTCTCCGGAGGTTGTGCCATGTTAGGTAGATGTGAGGCGTGCAACTTTCTCGTGGGAAGCGCGTTAGCAAACTCAGAGCTACCGGTCATCGTCTACGGTCGACTGTTTGGCTATCGCCGACGAGTCTCCTGACGTTGTGCCATGTTAGGTAGATGTGAGGCATGCAACTTTCTCCTGGGAAGCGCGTCAGCAAAATCGGAGCTACTGGTCCTCAACGTCTACGGTCGACTGTTTGGCTATGGCCGACGAGGCCGTCATCTGTCGTTCGTTTGAAGGGTTCTTGACAGGTTGTCTGCGGCGAAGTCGAAATCATCTGCTCGGGAGAGGTGATGACGATGAAAGGCAAGCAGTCTCGACGGCATCCTCTTCAAGGTGGTGTGTGCTCTTGTTGGTACCAGGTCACCCGGGCTGCCCTTTCTTATGGGCATGTTGTATTGGTTTTTGCCAGGGTTTTCATTAATTAACTGTAAATTCTATTCTACTTATTTTAATGAATCGGGCCTTAAGGGACCACGTTTCAAAAAATATTGCAGTTGTTGGACAGGTATAAGGTGTATTGAAAGCAAATCATTATATAAGGCAAGGTGCCTGTGAAGAATGACTGCACAAATATCAATTTCATGGGTTGAGATTGCTGACCGGACATGCCACCCGGTGGACAGGTATAAGGTGTACATATGGTAATATAGGGGCTGTTTGGTTTGAGCCCCAATTTGCCCCAGCAAAATTTTGGCATGACCAACGCAAAGGCATGTCCAAAATTTTGGCAAGTTGTTGTTGTTTGGATTGTGACCATTGTAGCATCACAAGCATGTCTCTTTTTATAAGGCCTCGTTTTCGAAAGATGTATGCATGCAACCATTTCATTGGTTGCATTGAAAGTCATTGTTGTTGGTGTCATGACTAGACAATTAATACACTTCATACGTGCTTTTTCATTGGTTGCATGCATGTGAGAGAGTGCATTGGGAGTGGAATGAAAGAATCAATGTGAGCAAATTACTATGTGTCTTGGTCTAAAAGAAGTTGTCTTTAGGTCTAATAAACCCGGACGGAGGGAGTAGCTACCAAAAAACTTGGCAAGTTGTTGTTTGGATTGTGACCATTATAGCCTTCAAATTTCAGCTAATATTTAAATGCATCTATTATTGGAAATTAAAAAATATACATATTAAAACATAGATGCGGTCAGTGCGAAAAAGAAGGAGTGAAGTCTGTTTAAACCCTGAAGACGTAGAGCGCGACACAAATAAACCCCGACGTCTAAATCCCTGAAGTCCATACCCTGAAGTCTTTGATCCCGGTTGTAATCACCCTTACAACCGTTTAGAACTGGATTTGCTGACGTGGCACCGTGTGATGGTGGGATTGCAAATTAAGGATATGCACGTAGGAGGGGGCTGTGCATGCCCTCGAAGCATGTCGATACCGCTGATCCAGCTACTCTCCACCTCCACCGCCTCCCTGCGCTCCTGTCAGCCGACACCACGCGCAGGTTCTCCACGGAGGCGCGGACTACGGGTGCGCCGCTGTTCGCCATTGGCCCCGCTGGCCGCCCCCGTTTGGCTATGCGTGTGCTGCGATGTGTTGGACCGAACATGGTGGCTGCGTGCCCTGGACCAGAAGCAACCCCGTGGAGATGGACGTTGCCGGCTTCCATCTGCAGACATTGTCGTGCATGACGGAACAACGACGTCGACGAGATGGCCGGGGTCACTGCTACCGCTTCTGCAACCCCGTACCCACTGAGGTGCGCATGCACAGTGCCTTCAAGGTGGATTTAGACGGCCATGGTCGTCGCCGACGCGCGAGCCAACAGTGCCACGCTGGGGCACCCGTAGGCTGTGACGACTGACGAGCCTCCGTAAGTAGCTGCACCGTCGTGGACGCGCCATCGGACGCCAAGCGGTGCCCGAGCCTCCTCTTCTCGAGCGGCGACGGCGGCGGGAGGCTTTGGCACCAGCTTGATGGCTGGCCTTGCACTATGACGGAGGCGCATTGTCGCCGGTTGAAGTTTCTCCAGCATGCGTGCTCAAGGTCGCCAGCAGCAGGTCCAAAGGTTAGACGACAATGACACACATAAAGGCCATGCGCTTGGTGCGGGAGCCTGCAGAGCAAGCCATGCGACCATGAGACCCACCTGTAGGTAGATGACTCACCTCGATCCCCTCCGTTCTCTGGTCAGTAGAAAATCCCCCTGTTTGGATACAACCTAAAGGTCAAAAACGACCGGGATCAGGGAGGTCGGGGTATGGATTTCAGGGATTTGAACGTCGGGGTTTATTTGCGTCGTGCTCTACGTTCTCAGGGTTTAAAATAGACTTCACCCAAAAAGAAGTCACCAAGAGAATATAGTACGCGGAGCGCACCAACCAACAACGAGAGTAAACAGCGCCAATTTTTTGGCGAAGCATTTCGGCGCCCTAGTCTCGCCCATGAATTGGCGTGAATAACACGGACGGAAGCCGGGCAAGCTGGGCGAGCGAATTCTTCGGCGCTGTTCCAAACAGGCACCATAACACACGGGCAAGCCAATTTTTGGTAGGGTCGGCATTGGTAGGAATCCAAACAGCCCCAGTATCAGCTGCACGGCTTACCTATCTGGTGTTTACTCTGATGTCATATGCAATCCCAATCAAAGTTCAGGTTCTACATTTTCTGCATGAATTTTGTGCAGTAATAGATATGCACAACATTACAGATTCATACCGTAGTAAGGAAGCCTGGATCTTGTGTGTGCAGACAACTCAAAGTGTGAAATCATCTAGTAGTATCTATATTCCAAAAATCTGCATAAATAATATTCCCTCCGTTCCTAAATATAGATCTTTCTATAGATTTCAATAAGTGACTACATACGAAGCAAAATGAGTAACTCTACACTCTAAAATATATCTATATACATCCGTATGTGATGGTCCATTTGAAATCTCTAAAAAGACTTATACTCCCTCCGTTCCTAAATAGTAGTCTTTTTTATATGTGGTTCATAGTGAAATTTCTACAAAGACTTATATTTAGAAACGGAGGGAGTATTTAGGAACAGAGGAAGTAGTTATGCATCCACAGCTGTATACACAAGTTGAACACATAGTCAACCACAATACTTAATATGCATGGCTAAGAAAAATTAAAATTGTCTGAATTCGCTGTGGGAGATGTAACACCTTGATTAAGGGTTCGGCAAGGACGTCACTTATGGGCAAAGCATTGAAATGTACCACCTCCGCCCCAAATTATAAGACGTTTTGTTAGGCTATTTTAGTCTATCAGAACATTTTATAATTTGGAACAGAGGAAGTACCTTTTTTTAACAAGCATAGTTTATTCCACCAAACTACAGATATTGTAACCTTGTAACACCAGCAAGATAGCCTGACTCGACCCCAAAAGGCCATTACACAACTTGATGTAAAACCCAAGATAAAATTGCCTCACATGTTGTAAGTTCAGTTCACAACTCAATTCAACCCAATCTAATCAGATCTTGTAAGAGGAGCACATCACATACTAGTAGATCTGTTCACCCAGTGGCGCTAATAAGGAGGAACTCCCCCTCACATACTACGTCGCCACCCACATAAGCCTTTCCTTCCATCTTTGCAAGCCCGAATTTCTTCTGATACTTGGTGAGGGTCATCCTCATGACCAGAGTGTCACCAGCAATCACTGGCTTCCTGAATCTCACCTTATCAACCCCTGCAAAGAAGAAATTGTCTTGGGATCCACCGACTTCAGGCTGCAGCATCACGATGCCCCCGACCTGGGCCATGGCCTCAACCATGAGAACGCCCGGCATTATCGGGCGCTCCGGGAAGTGGCCGGGGAAGAAGTTGTCATTTATGGTGACATTCTTGATCGCAACAGCATACTCTCCTGCCTTGTACTCGATCACCCTATCTACCAGAAGGAAGGGGAACCTGTGGGGCAGGATCTCGCGGATCTGGTTGATGTCCATGACGGTCGGGAAGGCGGCGAACCTTTTCTCGATGGGGAGCTCCACCGCCGCCGCACTGTCGTCGGCCGCCGCGCAGCGCGCGACGAGGCGCTGCCTCGGCCCTGCCGCCCCGGGGAGCGCACGGCGGGGGAGCGCAACGCGGCCCTGGAGCTTGAGGGGCGCCGGGAAGGGGAGCGCGGCACGGCAGGCGGATCTGGACACGGACACGGCAGCGGCTGTCTCCATTGGGGCCGCGTGGGTGCGAGGAGCAGATTGGGTATGGGATTGGGAGTAGGGTCGCGATGGGTGGGCAGGGTGCTTGAAATCTAGGGGGGAGGGCGGCGATGGGAACGAGGAGGGGAAGAGGGACGAGGGTTTTGGTTTGGCTTTGGAAGCTCCGCTGCGTTTTGGTTTGGGAAGGCGATATCATCTCGGATTCTCCGCATTGGATTATTATTTTTAAGCCAGCCTGTACGAATCTTGATTCGTTAAGGCCCAAAAATACTACACAGCCGGCACTCCATACACGGATTTTTAGCCTGGCATGGATTTTCGGCCTGGCTGAGCATGCTAATAAAAGATTTTTTTTAAAACTATGACGTATTTTGTAGCAATTTCGGAAATTATAGCACATAATGAAAAAATGCAAAACTATGACCCTGTCGGCCACATGCAGGCCGAAAAGGTAGTTTTCGACCATTGTTGTTGGCGAAGTAGGGTTCGGCCTTGCCATGGCGAAAAGTGGTTGAGCTAGCCGAAATGGTCATTTTAATTCTTGTTTGGCGAAAAGGTCTTTTGATCAAATGTAGGCGAAATGTACTTTTTAATTCTACACTGGGCGAAAAGTACTTTTTAATCTAGTGTAGGCCGAAAAGTCCCTTGGGCCCACCTTTCCGTTATCTGTTGGCCAATGTATTTTTCCACCAACCCTTTCCCGCCAACTCTTTCCCGCCAACCCCTTTCCGCCAATTCTTTCCCGTCAACCCCTTCCCGCAAACCCCTTTCTCCTCTGTACCTATAAAAACCCTTCAGGCGGAGGTGGATAAGCATTCCAGTTTATTGTAGTCGAGATGTCCCATTATCCATTCGATCGTAGTTTTCACCCTGGGATTAGCAGAACTTCTGAGTCTAGTTACCGATTTCAGGATGGACAATAGGATAGTTCCATGGGACGAACTCACCGGTAGTGACACCATAATGAATGAGTTGGCTCACCAATTACGTAGGTGCAGGTGGCTGAAAGACCTATGAGGAGGTACGTAAAGAACTTCTTAGGTTGCATGAAAGGTGGAAGAAGGTGGTGGTGCCAAGAGTGAAACTTTCGAAGGCTTTCAAAGAAATAATCCATCTTTATGGATTGAGGAGAGCCAGACGAAGATGATATCTTCATGCCCTGCTTCCGGGTTCTGCATCGTCGAAGGGCAAGAGTTCTTCATCGTCCAAGGGCAAGAGTTCTCCATCCTCGAAGGGCAATAGTTCTGCATCGACGGATGGCAAAAGGACCACATCATCGAAGGGCAAGAGGGCTGCATCAACGAAGGGGTTGGCGGGAAAATATATTGTCCAACAATTAACGGAAAAAGGTGGCCCAAGGGACTTTTCGGCCTAAACTTGACCAAAAAGTACTTTTCGGTCTACGATTGACCAACAAGTACTTTTCGGCCTACACTAGGCCAAAAAGTCCTTTTCGGCCAAAGGGTGGCCGAAAACACCCTCTTCGGTCGACTTTGCATCTTTTCGGCCAAGGCATGGCGAAAACCCTATTCGACCTAGAGGTGGCCGAAAACACCCTTTTCGGCCAACACCTGGCCAACAGGGTGCTAGACTTGATATTTCTCCAAATCATGCTATAGTTTCCGAATTTGCTTCAAATAACGAGATAGTTTTAAAAAAATCCTAATAAAAGAGCCGGGCCGGCCTTCTGCCCACCATGGGAACAAGGCTGGTCCCTAAGGGCATCTCCAGCGGTTCGCCCCGAAAAAGAGCTGACTGGGGGCGAACTGGCTCTAGATTGGCCCTTGAGAGCGACTTCGATCCCAGTCGTCGGTCCATACGTCACCGCGGGCTCGATGATATTCCGTTGAAATTTTTGCGAACTCGGCAAAACTTCATTGAAATTTATACAAAAATATAAAAACATGCAAACTAATATAAAAACATGCAAACTACGCCAAACTACGCCTAGCTGCCGCCGTCGTCGCTGTCGTCGTCTACATGCCGAGAAGCCTATAGAAAGCAGGTGTAGTAAATGCGTAAATGCGCGCGCCTCGCTGCGTCGCCGCCGTTCCTCCTGCAGCCACGGCGAGTGCATGTAGCGGTGAGGCTGGGCAACCCGGCCTCGTCCTCCTCGTCGCTGTCGAGGACGATGACGCCGCCCTCCTTGCGCCCGCGGCGACGGGCATGGAGCTCCAGGTACGCCCGGCACTGGCGGCGCACGTGCTCGCGGACGCTGTCCTTCTTCGCCCACTTGAGGGCGAACTCGTTGTCGGGGGCCACCATGTCGACGTGCTCTGGCTTCACGGGAGCAGCCCCGGCTCGGGCTTCGGCCGGACCAGGCGGATAGAGTGCGGGAAGGGCCGGGCACCCTCGTTGATGACGAGGGCGCCGCACCCGGCGCCGCCCAAGCGGCGTCTCCTCCGGCTCGGGCTTGACGGGGCGGAGCGCCGGTGAGCCTGAGCCCGACGACGAGGACGACCCCGGCTCCATCCTCCGCGGCGTCCAGGAGCTGCCACGACGGGAGAGAAGGAAGACCGCGGCGGGTACTCGAGGCGCGGCTCGTTGCCGGTCTCGATGTGGTCGAGAATGGCCTCGAGGGTGCGGCCGGGCACGCCCCACCACTCGCGCCGCCCGTCGGCGTTGAGGCGGCCGCGGGGAATGCCTCCGTTGGTGGAGGCGATCTGCTCCTCGCAGCGGCGCGCGAAGTACATGGACCACATGGTGTGGCTGTCCGCGGCGTACCGCGGCTCGTTCCGCTGCTCCTCCGTCAGGGACGAGCGGATGTGGGCGATCTCGGCCCGCCGCGCCGCCCCTTCGGGAACAGGCGGCACCGGGACGCCGCCGACGCTCAGCCTCCACGCCTCCAGCGCCCGCATGTTTGGGGGGTACTCGGCCTCGTAGAGGAGGCGCGCCCCCGGCTCTTGGAGATGGCGGCGACCGAAGCCGTTCGCCGCGGCGCCGTCGCCTGGGAACCTCTCGGTCATCTGTTCGTCGGCAGGAAGGCGGGGAGAGTGTTGCTTTGTGCGCTGGAGTGGGAGGAAATGAGAACTGTGGCGTCCACCGACGGGGAGGTCGCCTTTTATAGCCACAGCGGGGGCGGCGAGAGGCTGCATGTCGGGCGACGTGTGGCGGGTGAGGGCGGGACACGCGTCGCGGCGCCTTCACTGCACCGCCCGTGAGACATCAATGGAGGCTGACCGGCGCGGCAGCGCGGCAGCCTTCGCATTGATTCCCGTGGGAACCGAGGCGATGAGGGCGACGAAGCGGCGTCTCGCTGACTCGGCGGGACCATCCTCCTACACGCCAAAATCGCTCGCCCCGGCACCCCCCAGCGCGCGGGGTTTGGCCTGGGTCCGCCGGCGCCAGTTTCGGCCCACACCTGAAAAAAAACGGGCTCCTGCGGGTGCGACTGAGCCGATTTTTGGGCGTCAGCGCGGAAAAAAAATGCATGGGGGGGGGCCTATTGGGGGCGCGGCTAGAGATGCTCTAAGGCCAACTCCAACTAGCCGGAGGTCTCCTCTTCAGCGCCTTATGCGCTGATACGTCTCCATCGTATCTACTTTTCCAAACACTTTTGCCCTTGTTTTGGACTCTAATTTGCATGATTTGAATGGAACTAACCCGAACTGATGTTGTTTTTAGCAGAATTGCCATGGTGTTATTTTTGTGTAGTAATAAAAGTTCTCGGAATGACATGAAAATCAACGGAGAATATTTTTGGAATTAATAAAAAATACTGGCGAAAGAATCAAGGCCAGGGGGCCCACACCCTGTCCATGAGGATGGGAGGTGCGCCTACCCCCTGGGCGCGCCCCTCTGCCTCGTGGGCCCCCTGGTGCTACACCGACCTCAACTCCAACTCCATATATTCACGTTCGGGGAGAAAAAAATCAGAGAGAAGGATTCATCGCGTTTTACGATATAGAGCCGCCGCCAAGCCCTAAACTCTCTCGTGAGGGCTGATCTGGAGTACATTCGGGGCTCCGGAGAGGGGAATCCGTCGCCGTCGTCATCATCAACCTTCCTCCATCACCAATTTCATGATGCTCACCGCCGTGCGTGAATAATTCCATCGTAGGCTTGCTGGACGGTGATGGGTTGGATGGGATTTATCATAACTCTCTCGTGAGGGCTGATCTGGAGTCCGTTCGGGGCTTCGGAGAGGGGAATCCGTCGCCGTCGTCATCATCAACCTTCCTCCATCACCAATTTCATGATGCTCACCGCCGTGCGTGAGTAATTCCATCGTGAGGCTTCTTTGGGACGGTGATGGGTTGGATGAGATTTATCATGTAATCGAGTTAGTTTTGTTAGGTTTGATCCCTAGTATCCACTATATTCTGAGATTAATGTTGCTATGACTTTGCTATGCTTAATGTTTGTCAGGGCCCGAGTGCCATGAATTCAGATCTGAACCTATTATGTTTTCATGAATATATGTGAGTTCTTGATCCTATCTTGCAAGTCATTGGTCACCTACTATGTGTTATGATCCAAGCAACCCAAGTGACCATAATCGGGACCACTCCCGGTGATGACCATAGTTTGAGGAGTTCATGTATTCACTGTGTGTTAATGCTTTAGTCCGGTACTCTATTAAAAGGAGGCTTTAATATTCCTTAGTTTCCAATAGGACCCCGCTGCCACCGGAGGGTAGGACAAAAGATGTCATGCAAGTTCTTTTCCATAAGCATGTATGACTATATTTGGAATACATGCCTACATTATATTGATGAACTGGAGCTAGTTCTCTATCACCCTATGTTATAACTGTTGCATGAATAATTGCATCCGACATAATTATCCATCACCGATCCAATGCCTACGAGCTTTTCCCATATTGATCTTTGCTTAGTTACTTTACCGTTGCTACTGTTACAATCACTACAAAACAGCTATCGTTACTTCTACCACCGTTACTGTTACTTCCATATTACTTTGCTACGAAATACTTTGCTGTAGATATTAAGTTATCCAGGTGTGGTTGAATTGACAACTCAACTGCTAATACTTGAGAATATTATTTGGCTCCCCTTGTGTCGAATCAATAAATTTGGGTTGAATACTCTACCCTCGAAAACTATTGCGATCCCCTATACTTGTGGGTCATCAAAACTATTTTCTAGCGCTGTTGCCGGGGAGCATAGCTATATACTTTGAGTCACTTGGGATTTATATCTACTGGTCACTATGAGGAACTTGAAAGACGAGAAAACCAAAATTTATCCCTCAACTACGAGGGGAATTAAGGAACTACCATCTAGCTCTGCACTTGATTCTCCTTCTGTTTTGAGTAAACTTGAGACACCTAAACCTGCTTCTGCTATTAATTCTGATATGTCGCATGTTATTGATGATGCCACTTCTACTATGCATGATACTTATGATGAAACTACTTCTATGCTTGATAATACTGTGCCATTAGGTGAATTTCTGGATGAACAACTTGCTAGGGCTAGAGAGAATGAAATTAATGAAACTGATAATATTGATGAAAGTGATGATGAAGATTCTCTCCCTAGATACGAATTGCCTGTTGTGCCTGAGGGTTATGTTATGGATGAAGAAACTGCTAGAGTTTTTCTTGCTTGCAATGATAGGAATGATCTTAAGAAATTATTAGCAAACTGGAAAGAAAAATCCTTGAATGCTAGAATGAAATATGACCCTGCTTTTTCTACTTCACCTATCTTTGTCACTGATAAGGATTATGATTTCTCTGTCGATCCTGAGATAATTACTTTGGTTGAATCTGATCCTTTCTATGGCTATGAATCTGAAACTGTTACGCACATCTTACCAAATTAAATGATATAGCCACCCTATTCACTAATGATGAGAAAACTCGCTACTATTATATCCTTAAATTATTTCCGTTCTCATTAAAGGGTGATGCTAAGACATGGTTTAACTCTCTTGATCCTGGCTGTGTGCGTAGTCCCTAGGATATGATTTATTACTTCTCTGCTAAATATTTCCCTGCTAATAAGAAACAAGCTGCTTTAAGGGAAATATATAATTTTGTGTAAATTGAAGAAGTGAGTCTCCCACAAGCTTGGGGGAGGCTTCTCCAATTACTTAATGCTTTGCCTGATCATCCTCTCAAGAAAAATGAAATACTTGATATCTTTTATAATGGACTTACCGATGCTTCCAGAGACCACCTGGATAGTTGTGCTGGTTGTGTTTTCAGGGAAAGAACTGTTGATCAAGCTGAGTTACTATTGAAGAATATGTTAACTAATGAGAATAATTGGACACTTCCTCAACCAACTCCTAAGCCAACTCCGAAGAAAAGGGGTATTCTATTTCTCAGTCCTGAAGATATGCAAGAGGCAAAGAAATCTATGAAAGAAAAAGGTATTAAAGCTGAAGATGTTAAGAATTTACTTCATGTTGAAGAAATACATGGTCTTGATAACCCGACACAAGTAGTGAAGGTAAATTCTCTCTATAGATATGATAAATCTGAAATCCCATCTACTAAATTTGCTAGCCAATGCTTGGATGAGTTTGATGATTTTATGGCTAAGCAAGAAGACTTCAATGCTTACTTTGGTAGACAATTAAAATGCAACGCTTATATGATTGAACACTTGAGTGATTATATGTCTAGAGTTAAAGGTGAACTTAAACTCATTAGTAAACATGCTTCTATGGTCACCACTCAAGTAGAGCAAGTTCTTAAAGCTCAAAATGATTTGCTCAATGAATTAAACAGTAAGAAAAATGATAATGCTGTTAGAGTTGTGACTAGAGGGGGTAAAATGACTCAGGAACCTTTGTATCCTGAGGGCCACCCTAAGAGAATTGAGCAAGATTCTCAGAGAACCAATATTGATGCACCTAGTCCTTCCAAGAGGAAGAAAAAGAAAAACGATAGGACTTTGCATGCTTCTAGTGAACATGTTGCTGACACACCTGAGAACCCCAATGATATATCTATTTCTGATGCCGAAACACAATCTGGTAATGAACACGAACCTAGTGATAATGTAAATGATGATGTTCATGTCGATGCTCAACCTAGCAATGATAATGATGTAGAAATTGAACCTGCTGTTGGTCTTGATAACCCACAATCAAAGAATCAACGTTATGATAAGAGAGACTTTGTTGCTAGGAAGCACGGTAAAGAAAGAGAACCATGGGTTCAGAAACCCATGCCTTTTCCTCCTAAACCATCCAAGAAAAAGGATGATGAGGATTTTGAGCGCTTTGCTGAAATGATTAGACCTATCTTCTTGCGTATGCGTTTAAATGATATGCTCAAAATGAACCCTTATGCTAAATACATGAAGGATATTGTTACTAATAAAAGAAAGATACCGGAAGCTGAAATTTCCACCATGCTTGCTAATTATACTTTTAAGGGTGGAATACCTTTGAAGTTAGGAGATCCAGGAGTACCAACTATACCATGCTCCATTAAAATAAACTATGTTAAAATTGATGTATGCGATCTTGGAGCCGGTGTTAGTGTTATGCCTCTCTCTTTATATCGTAGACTTGATTTGAATAAGTTGACACCTACTGAAATATCTTTGCAAATGGCCGATAAATCAACTGCTATACCTGTCGGCATTTGTGAGGATGTGCCTGTTGTGGTTGCAAACGTTACTATTTTAACGGACTTTGTTTTTCTTGATATTCCCGAGGATGATAGTATGTCTATTATTCTTGGTAGACCCTTTTTGAATACTGCAGGGGCTGTTATTGATTGCAACAAAGGCAATGTCACTTTTCATGTTATGGTAATGAGCATACTGTACACTTTCCGAGGAAACAACCTCAAGTCCACAGTATCAACTCTATTGGAAAAATTCCGTCGATTATTTTTGGAGGTTTTGAGTTTCCTCTTTCTACTGTCAAGAAGAAATATGATATTCTTATTATTGGGGATGTTCATATCCCCGTTGAGGTAACCTAGTGCTATTCGAAAATTCTTCGGTTTCATGCGATTCGAAATGAGTTTATTAACAAGACTTGATCAACCTTGTTAGTGGATTCCTTTTGATGAGCATGAGATGGATGAAGTTAGAAAGCACAACTCTCTGTACCCTCCTTTTACTTTTTGTTATTTAGATTAAATAAAGCAAAATTAGTATTTTCTTTCTGTTTTCTGAATTATCCGTGCGATAAAAAAAATACCCCGAAAATAAAAGTTCTCCAAATGCCATGAAATTTATATATGATTTTTTTCTGGAATATTTAAGAATATTTGGCACTGAGAACACATCAGGGGGAGCCAAAGACTGCCAAGAGGGTCCAGGTGCTCCTCGCTTAGGGCCCTGGTGGCCCCCCTCCACTTATTCCAGCACCCACACACTTCTTCTTCCTCCCAAAAAAATCACCAACCAGCTCAAGCACGAGTTCTAGCTCATCTTGCTGCCATTTTTGATCTCCTTGCTCAAAACTCCACGCACAAAACTGCCTTGGGGGATTGTTCTTCGGTATGTGACTCCTCCAATGGTCCAATTAGTTTTTGTTCTAGTGCTTTATTAATTGCAAATTTTTGGTGCTTAGGTGACCCTGTTCTTGAGCTTGCATGTCAAATTTATTTGGTCCCAAGTAGTTCTAATGCATGATTTAGTCTCTAGGCACTTGTGGGAGTAGTTGCTATCAGTTTTGTTGAGTTTGGTTCACTTTTATTTTAAGTTACTAAAAATTTCAGAAATTTTTCAGAGGAAGAAATATGTTTAGGAAAATGTACCAAGGTGGTTCTTCAAGGAAGCAAGGACCTAGGCCCGCAATACGTGAGCCGGACCATGAACCACCAAGAGAAGCTCAAGTGCGGCCTTGTGAATGGCCGTCAGAAAACTTCATGGTTCGAGCAGGAATTAAGGAGGAATTTGACGCATATGTGTGTAACGCTGATCTGGAGAGCTTCGTGTCAGATAAGTGCCTCCAATACTATCACCTTACTGATTCCTTTGTGAGAAGATTTAAATGTACATCATCACGCAACTCTCACATGGTCCTGTTTGATCTTTATGATAAATCTTATACCATGGACCTAGAGGATTTTAATACTGCTTGTAAACTCCCGCAATGGGGTAGTGCTAGTGAACCTTGCAAATATGAGCTTAGAGATTTTCATGCTAGTATCACAGTGGGGGAATCTAGAGAAATAGCACAAGCTACCATAGGGAGCATCCATTTTCCTTCTATACATTATTTTTCTCTCTTCATAGGCAGATGCATAAACGGTAAGGATGAGGCATGCCACATGTGTGTTCCTGATCTCAGTGTTCTCAAGAGTGCTGTATTGGGAGATAAACAATATAACTTGGGGGCCATTGTTGCGCGTAGGTTGCATAATAACAATATAAGTGGATATTTGTTTGGTGGAATTTATGCAGCCCGTTTAGCTAATTATCTTGAGGTACCCATTCGTGATTATGATATGGAATTGCCTCCTGCTTATCTAGATTTTAATGCTATGGTTTGCCATGAGTTTATTGAAAGGAATGAACATCCTCTCCAGTACCGACTAATCTTTGACAGACGTCGCGTTGTCCATATTGCTCTCCCTGCTCCTACTTTCTTTGACTTTCAGGCAAAGGGGAGATATGTCATAACCAGGGAGGAGGAAAACGATTACGAGAGGAGGGCGAAAGCAGCTCGCCTCCAAGCTGCAGATCGTGATGTAGTAGCGGCTGCATCTCAGTACGACCCCAGTTACAACTTCGGATATCCACCAGGCCAGCCGTGGCCATAGACCAACTTAGGCCAAAAGCCTAAGCTTGGGGGAGTACGTATTTCTCACCGACATTACATTCATGTTCACACACTCATGCTAGTTGTCGGTGCTCATACTTTTTCATTGTACTATCCATGATAGTTTACTTTTCATGCCTGTAGTAGTAGTAATTAAAAGAAAACCCAAAAATATTTCTTGTTCTTCTTTTGCTTGTTGGGAGCTTTCCCGTGTAAATAGTTTTATTTCTTTTCTTTTCTTTGGGGGTCGATAGGAGAAGACCATGATGAAATTGTTAAAGTGCCTCTTATATGCATTACTAGTACAATGCCCGTGCGTTGCCACGGGAAAACAAATGAATCTGTCATGAGGCTTTCAATTTTAGCTCTTTGACCATTGTCTTATTAGTTCGCTATGTTGTCACCCTACTCTAAATCCACCCCGTGTTCCCTCCAAGTCTATCAAATTGTTGTCCCATCACCCCTAACAAACGGACCAACACATGATGTTTGGCTTCAGCTCTACATTGCCACCCAGCTCAAATTCAAATATGTTTTCTCCAAGTTCGCTAAATTACCATTGGAATTCTCATCGTCCCTAACTCTGAATGTCTTCCAACACTAGTCATCCAACTTTTTGGAATTTCTTCCAACATTAGCCATCAAGTCCCTCCTAAAAGTTATGACAATGTAAACAATTTCCCCCATACAATTTAGCAAATGTAATGTAATACTTCAAAAATCCTAAATTGCTCTCATTTTTCTTTTTTAAGCATTGCATGAGAGCTGATAGTTGCAATCACACGAACCCTCCTATGTCAGGATTAAAATCATCCATACAAAGAAAAATAGCTAGAATAGTATTTGTGTTGTCGGATTAGTTGTTATAAAGACAATTTGTTTCCGCTTTTGTCCAGTACAAATGACATGAAATAATTTCTTCTCACTTGAATTGATGACTCATGCAGGATATTTGTATTCTGTTATGCAAATGAATGCATGCATCGTCAGTCCTTTAGCTAGCTACTATGACACCACTTCATGACGGAGCATCCAGTCCCTCGCTCTCTGCACTCCTTATTTCTCTCACATGCTCGTGCTCCTTGCCCTTCCCGTTGACACCACAACTTTCACCAAGTAGGAGATCCCTATAATCAGTGACTGAATGTGAACCAAATTGAAGGCGGGTCCAAAAAGGCTAGAAAGATTAGAGTGGTTGGAAGATTAACAACGAGTTTAGTATTAGGACAAGCTTATCCTTGCAATGTTTCACATGAAAAGGGGCCGACCCTCCTTGGTTCCGCCGATGCTCACAGTGCGTGTAATGCAAAATCTTTCATAGAAAACCGAATCAACATCGGATGTGCATATGTTTCTATCATAGCCATTTACATTCGCTCAAATGATTCTCTATCTAAACCATTTACAATCCCTCAAATCATTCTCCATATTTACATTTACAGCCTAAGTAGCCAAACTTTATCATTGTTCAGCAGCAGTTGATGCTTGTTTCTTTGATGCGGACGCAAAACATGAGATTCTTTGTATTTATCATAACACGGTTAATCAAAATAGAAGAACTATGATCATCTTCTCACCGAAATAAGGACCAAAATGTAGTGCCCAAATGTCAGTGGCAACTAAGGCAACCTCGGCTTGCAGCCATTGACGCAAACCCTGCAATCCAAGGAAGAACCATGACGTCATGCAAAAAACACAGTAAGTACTATCTTGTTGTATAAAGACAATTTTCTTTGGAGAGAAACTTGTACTTGACATGAGAACCTAGACTTCTCCTCTTTACACCATTAATATATTAAATAGCTTTAGAATAACCGGACACATACATGCAAAAATCACAACAATTACCCGATGCTTGCAATTAGCCTGGTGAGCGGGTCTAATTAAAAAAAAACCTCGTGGGCAGGTCCAGCTCCTCATTGATGGCTGATGCGTTTTGTCTTGGCATATGGTCTCCTCTAGCCTGCCCAACCTCTGTATCATGGTGCATCATTGTTCAATCCACAGTGAAAGAATTTGTTTGGGTTAGAACATATACGACAGTGCAAACCATATGTTGGTGTGTGGCCATGGATTAGCGTACATACCTTTCATAATGTTCCTCTATAGCTCAATGTTCGTCATGCTTCTTATGTCCACCGCCGGCCTAAGCGGGCCATTTTGCTAGGTCGGGAAGGAGTGCAAACAAGAGATGGCTTCATCGGTAGGTTCTTTTCTAGGTAAAGTGCGTTGCTATGTGCTATAATGCACATAAATGAATCAAATAAATAATTAAGGTCATTTCCAAGGGCCAAGCTCATTTCTACCTCTTACGTTCGGGCGTGCTCTGACATCAAATGGGCGCCCAGCGGGCTCCTCAAATTCCAACCGTCTGGACAGTCTGGATTCTCCAAAATCCAGCCCATATGTGGGGAAGAAATGTGGCTAAAGTAGATGGGCTTTTTATTGCTACAGAGCAGCAAGTGTCTGAAGGACAAGGATAAGGCATTCACTCTTGTGTAGCCAGTGACAGGACTCAATTCACTAACAAGGTAGAAATGCTCTGATGCTTAGTTTAGCCTTGGATATTTCATTGAGTTGAATTAATGACTACTGAAATAATCTCTAACGTGAAGGAAACTAATTTGATCATCTCGATCTTTATCTTACTGAAAAAACATATTTATTTTGTTGGATGAGATTAGAGTGGCTTGTTCTATGGTACCACCGAAACTCAACTTCACACATAGCATCTATGATAGCACAACAAATATTTGTAGCATATATCACCGAATCCTATTAAATTGCAGAGTTTCCTTAGCAACTACACCAATCAATGTAGCCTCCAAGACAGTACACCGCACACAACAAACAAGCTACAATAAGATGAATCATGACTCAGTAACAAACAATGCGTAGAACTAGAAAAAAAAACAAAGCATAAGGTTTAGTAGCATCTGACGTGCAAGTGCAAACAGTTTGACGAATAATGCATAGGATCACATATTTCATCCATGAGAAAGAGAGAAACAGAAGAGGAACATGCATTCCACGACTTGACCGTAGTTGAAAAAAGCTTCCCCGAGGCTCGTGTCGTTCGTGCCGTAAGAGATGCGTGCGAGAACAAGACAAGTTAGGGCAGTATAATACGAGGGCTTCCCCGAACAAGAAAATCTCATCTCATAGCGCAAAGGTAACAGATGAGGCACACAAGAGGGAGAAATACGGAAAACCTCCGACGAAGACCTTGGAGGAGGACAAGGACCGAACCGCCTGGAGCATCGACGAGCCGGAGCCCGCCGAACACATGTGCTGGATCTGGATGAAACTTGAGTGCGTGAGGTGAGCAAGTTTTCCATTCTCTCGATTGTTTCAAAGCTTGACGTAAAAGCTGGCTGGACCTGATTGATTTAGCAGCAGAACAAGAATACGTGTGTGAACCTCAGATCATGGAGATGGCTTCTTCTAGATTGATTCTCTGGCACGTCCTCGATGCCGTCGCCATCATGAAGTACATGGTGTAGGCGTCGCTGACGGCGAGGAAGACAACTGGAGGACAAGATCATGAACGTGTGAACCATTGTCGTGCTAACGCCCTAATACGTAATTTGCGACAGCCGGGTCGTCTGCGAGATGCAGCGGATCCTTGTCGAGATGGCGGCGTTGCCCTCTCCTCCGCCCCTCTGTCTCTATGGATGGAATCAATCGATCGAATCAAATAGGAGTGTGTTCCAATTTTCTTGGAATAGATATGCGTTGGTTGTTATTAGGGAAAGAGGTATAGCGTTCTGTTTTTTCATCGGGATATTCTTTGGGATATAGTAGTACTTGGTTGAAACTTGGAAGGAAAGAAAAGGGGAGACGGGAGACGTAATTGGAAGGGTCGTAATTGGTGGGATTCCGTGGATCGTGGAGAGACGCTAGAGGCAATTTTCACGCAATAAACCGGGTGGATGCTATGTTGTGTGTGGTTTTTGGAAGAAAATCTATGGGAGGAAAAAAATCAATGTGGAGGCAAATCTTTCGATCGGTGCGGGAGGTAGGTAATAAACGAACGAAACGACGTACGTACTGAGACATTAGGAGTAGATATTGTTGATTTAACCAAGAGCCCATATTTCCTTGTCTTCTCATGTTTATTGAATGCTTGCAGATTCCAGCTTAGTCCAATGCACGTGCACTATTATTATTATCCACACCGTTCGGTCGTGCAAGTGAAAGGCAATAATGACGATATATGACAGACTGATTGAGATGAGAGAAGCTGGTATGAACTCGACCTCTCTTGTTTTTGTAAATATGATTAGTTCATCGTTCCTGATTCAGCCTATTATGAATAAACATGTTTGCAATGACAATTAGAGATTGTAGTTGCTTATGCCATGCTTAATTAGCTAGGAGTTTATAATGGTTTACCTTGCGTGCCAACATGCTATTAACATGGTTGTGATGTGGTATGATAGGGTGGTATCCTCCTTTGAACGATTCGAGTGGCTTGACTTGGCACATGTTCACGCATGTAGTTGAAATAAAATCAACATAGCCTCCACGATATTTATGTTCATGGTGGATTATATCCTACTCATGCTTGCACTCAATGTTGATTAATTTTAATGCATGTTCATGGTTGTTGTCGCTCTCTAGTTGGTCGCTTCCCAGTCTTTTTCTAGCCTTCACTTGTACTAAGCGGGAATACTGCTTGTGCATCCACTTCCAAACCCCAAAGTTATTCCATATGAGTCCACCATACCTTCCTATATGCGGTATCTACCTGCCATTCCAAGTAAATTTGTATGTGCCAAACTCTAAATCTTCAAATGAAATTCTGTTTTGTATGCTCGAATAGATCATGTATCAACAAGGGCTGTCTGTATCTTCCATGCTAGGCGGGTTATTCTCAAGAGGAGTGGACTCTGCTCCTCAATCACGAGAAAATGGCTGGTCACCGGGATGCCCAGTCCCATGCTTTAAGCAAATCAAATCGAAATGATTGCAAACAAAACTCCCCAGGGCTGTTGCTAGTTGGAGGCACTCGTTGTTTCGAGCAAGCCATGGATTGATGCTTTTTGGTGGTGGGGGAGTATAAACTTTACCATTCTTCTTGGGAACCGCCTATAATGTGTGTAGCATGGAAGATATCGAGATCTCTCGGTTGTTATGTTGACAATGAAAGTATACCACTCAAAATAATATTTATCTCTATTTCAAAACCGAGCCCTGGCACCTCTACAAATCCCTGCTTCCCTCTGCGAAGGGCCTATCTATGTACTTTTATGTTGAGTCATCACCCTCTTATTAAAAAGCACCAGCTGGAGAGCACCGCTGTCATTTGCATCCATTATTATTAGTTTATATTGAGTATGACTGGATCTCTTTTACCATGAATTACAATGTCTAGTCAGTCCTTGATCTTCAGAGGTGCTCTGCATTTATGTTTTGCGTTCTCAGAAAGGGCTAGCGAGATACCATCTTGTTATATCATATTATGATTGTTTTGAGAAAGTGTTGTCATCCGAGATTTGCTATTATTGCTCGCTAGTTGATTATGCCATTGATATGAGTAAACATGAGACCTAAGTGTTATTGTGAATATGGTTAGTTCATAATCTTTTTTGAAAACTTGAATGCTGGCTTTACATATTTACAACAACAAGACCAAACAGAGTTTGTATAAGTTTTTCTTTATCACTTTCAATTTGTCAACTGAATTGCTTGAGGACAAGCAAAGGTTTAAGCTTGGGGGAGTTGATACGTCTCCATCGTATCTACTTTTCCAAACACTTTTGCCCTTGTTTTGGACTCTAATTTGCATGATTTGAATGGAACTAACCCGGACTGACGCTGTTTTCAGCAAAAATGCCATGGTGTTATTTTTGTGCAGAAATAAAAGTTCTCGGAATGAGCTGAAAATCAATGGAGAATATTTTTGGAATTAATAAAAAATATTGGCGAAAGAATGAAGGCCAGGGGGCCCACACCCTGTCCACGAGGGTGGGAGGCGTGCCTACCCCCTGGGCGCGCCCCCTGCCTCGTGGGCCCCCTGGTGCTCCACCAACCTCAACTCCAACTCCATATATTCACGTTGAGGGAGAAAAAACCAGAGAGAAAGATTCATCATGTTTTACGATACAGAGCCGCCGCCAAGCCCTAAACTCTCTCGGGAAGGCTGATCTGGAGTCCATTCGGGGCTCTGGAGAGGGGAATCCGTCGTTGTCGTTATCATCAACCTTCCTCCATCACCAATTTCATGATGCTCACCGCCGTGCGTGAGTAATTCCATCGTAGGCTTGCTGGACGGTGATGGGTTGGATGTGATTTATCATGTAATCAAGTTAGTTTTGTTAGGGTTTGATCCCTAGTATCCACTATGTTTTGAGATTGATGTTGCTGTGACTTTGCTATGCTTAATGCTTGTCACTAGGGCCCGAGTGCCATGAACTCAGATCTGAACCTATTATGTTTCCATGAATATATGTGAGTTCTTGATCCTATCTTGCAAGTCATTAGTCACCTACTATGTGTTATGACCCGGCAACCCCGAAGTGACAATAATCGGGACCACTCCCGGTGATGACCATAGTTTGAGGAGTTCATGTATTCACGACGTGTTAATGCTTTGGTCCGGTACTCTATGAAAAGGAGGCCTTAATATCCCTTAGTTTCCAATAGGACCCCGCTGCCACGGGAGGGTAGGACAAAAGATGTCATGCAAGTTCTTCTCCATAAGAACGTATGACTATATTCGGAATACATGCCTACATTACATTGATGAACTGGAGCTAGTTCTGTGTCACCCTATGTTATAACTGTTGCATGAATAATCGCATCCGACATAATTATCCATCACCGATCCAATGTCTACAAGCTTTTCTCATATTGATCTTTTCTTAGTTACTTTACCGTTGCTACTGTTACAATCACTACAAAACTGCTATCGTTACTTCTGCCACCGTTACCGTTACTTCCATATTACTTTGCTACTAAATACTGTGCTTCAGATATTAAGTTATCCAGGTGTGGTTGAATTGACAACTCAACTGCTAATACTTGAGAATATTCTTTGGCTCCCCTTGTGCCGAATCAATAAATTTGTGTTGAAAACTATTGCGATCCCCTATACTTGTGGGTCATCATGCGCCGGTTCGCTTAGCAGGCGCTCACAACAGCCTTGCATGGGCCGGCCCAGCTAACACGCTCGTTCCGTCCCTTCGTTCGACACAGGTGCGTTCCTTCGTCCTTTTTTTCGTCCCTTTGTTCTCAAACCTGTAAAACACATGGATAAAAATTTAAAATAGTTCACGAATTTGAAAAGTTAATCAATTCTAAATAAAAAGTTCATCAATTTCGAAATAGATTTTACACTATTTGAAAAAAAAAGTTCATCAAGTTTGAAAAAGTTCATCGAATTTGAAAAAAGTTCATCAAATTTGGAGGAAGTTAATCTAATTTGCACAAGGTTCATAGAATTTGAAAAAAGTTCATCAATTTGAAAAAATTTCATTCAATTTGGAAAAAATTTCAGTGAATCTGAAAAATGTTCATCGGATTTGAAAAAAGGTCATCACAAATGAGAAAAGGTTGATCACATTTAAAAAAAGTTCAACGAAATAAAAAAAGTTCATCAAAATTTGAAAAAAGTTCAACAAAAAAAATCAAATTTGAAAAAAAGTTCATCGATTTTGCAGAAGAAGTTCATGAACAAAAAAAGTTTCCCGAATTTGATAAAAGAAAGGGAAAAGTCGATAGAAAAAAGGAAAAAACAAGAAGAAAGGAGAAAAGTGAAAAAGCATATTACTAATCATAAAGAGGTTTCTTTTAGCGAAACTAATCATAAAGAGGTGTAGTGGTTGATTGGTTGTCGCGTCGTGCCATGAACTACTCGTCGGCGGATTGAATCCCAGCTTGCGCGCTCTTTTTGCATTTTAGAACTGAAAAGAACAAGTCAAAATGGGTCGGCCCATATGTGCAATGGAGTGTGCGCCCGGTAGGAAAATGAACAGTATCGGGAGCTAAAGGTGCCGAATAGGATTTGTCAACCGAGACACGGATTTTATCCGTTTGGGTCGCCTAGGCGGACGATTTCGTCCGACTATGTTCGGCTTGTAGTATGTGTGCCCAACGCGGCCGCCGCATCTCAAATTTTAGGATGAAAAAAAAATTAAATTCAAATATAAACATAATAGTTCAAAAGCCGGCCAAAGTTTACATTCATTAATAATAACTTAAGATAAAAACATAAAAAAACAAAAAATGTTGCGTCCGGCAGATCTAGAGCGCATATAGGCTTCGTCATGGTCATCCTTAGTGGTGAGGTTGACGTACTCCGGTGCCTACGCCCAGGTAAAGCTTGCTGATAGGCAGCCAATGTCACCACTTGCTGGGCCGCATCGGGTGCCTACGGCTGCGCACGCGCTACCTTCTCCGCGAGATCACGCCACTTGGGCTCCTCGTGTGCTCCATCTGCATCAGTCGCTCCACATCTGCCTGCTCCGCTGCCAGTGCCCGTGCCTTCCTCTCCAGGACGTGTTGGTGCTCCTCCTCCGCGGTCGTGCCTAGCCAAACATGCGAGCACGACACATAGATGGGCACATTGGTTGTCCACTGGTAGGTGTTCTCCATGCTGGGCGCGGGTGGTAGTGGTGGTGGCGTGATGGTAGCTGCTACTACATCGGTATTTCCCCGGAGAGGGAGGGATGATATAGCACAGCTACGGTAGGTATTTCCCTCAGTGATGAAATCAAGGTTACCGAACCAGTAGGAGAACCAAGCAACACAACGTAAATAGCACCTGCACACAAACAATAACACCTCGCAACCCGACGTGTTAAAGGGGTTATCAATCCCTTCCGGGTAACGATGCCAGAAATTGCATGTTGACGGGAGATAGTTGTCATAGATTGAAATAATAGATCGCAAATAAATAAAAATTCAGCAAGGTATTTTTGTATTTTTGGTTTAATAGATCTGAATAAAAATGCAAAGGAAAAGTAGATCGCAAGGCAAATATATGAGGAAAAAGACCCGGGGGCCGTAGGTTTCACTAGTGGCTTCTCTCGTGAAAAATAGCAAACCGTGGGTAAACAAATTACTGTTGGGCAATTGATAGAACTTCAAATAATCATGAGAATATCCAGGCAATGATCATTACATAAGCATCACGTTCAAGAGTAGTAGCCCGACTCCTGCCTACATCTGCTACTATTACTCCACACATCGATCGCTATTCAACATGCATCTAGTGTATTAAGTTCATGGAAAAACGGAGTAATGCAATAAGAACGATGACATGATCTAGACAAGATCCGTTTATCTATATGGTGGTAGATATAGATCTCGTCTTTTTATCCTTAGTAGCAACGATACATACGTGTCGGTTCCCCTTCACATCGGGATCAAGCAATCGTAGATCGAACCCACTACCGGGCACCTCTTCCCATTGCAAGATAAATAGATCAAGTTGGCCAAACAAAACCCAAATATCGGAGAAGAAATACGAGGCTATAAGAGATCATGCATATAAGAGATCAAAGAAACTCAAATAACTTTCATTGATATAAAAAGATATAACTGATCGTAAACTCAAAGTTCATCAGATCCCAACAAACACATAGTAAAAGAGTAACATCATATGGATCTCCAAGAGACCATTGTATTAAGAATTTAGCGAGAGAGAGAAAGCCATCTAGCTACTAACTACGGACCCTAAGGTCTACAAGGAACTACTCACGCATCATCAGAGAGGCACCAATGGAAGTGGTGAACCCCTCTGTGATGGTGTCTAGATTGGGTCTGGTGGTTCTGGACTCTGCGGCGGCTGGATGAATATTTCATTGACGCTTTTAGGGTTATGGTATTTTTGGGGTATTTATAGAGCAAAGAGGCGGTCCGGGGGGTGCCCTAGGTGGGCACAACCCTCTGATACGTCTCCAACGTATCTATAATTTATGAAGTACTCATGCTATTATATTATCCATCTTGGATGTTTTATGGGCTTTACTATGCACTTTTATATTATTTTTGGGACTAACCTATTGACCAGAGCCCAGTGCTAGTTCCTGTTTTTTCCCTTGTTCCAGTGTTTCGAAGAAAAGGAATATCAAACGGAGTCGAAACGGAATGAAACCTTCTGGAGAAGTTATTTTTGGAAGGAAAGCAACCCGGGAGACTTGGAGTCCACGTCAAGAAAGCAATGAGGAAGGCACGAGGCAGGGGGGCGCACCCACCCCCCTGGGCGCGCCCTCCACCCTCGTGGGCCCCTTGTGGCTCCCCTGACGTACTTCTTTCACCTATATATACCCATATACCCTAAAACGATCGGGGAACAGAATAGATCGGGAGTTCCGCCGCCGCAAGCCTCCAGAGCCACCAAAAACCAATCGGGACCCTGTTCCGGCACCCTGCCGGAGGGGGGGATCCCTCACCGGTGGCCATCTTCATCATCCCAACGCTCTCCATGACGAGGAGGGAGTAGTTCACCCTCGGGGCTGAGGGTATGTACCAGTAGCTATGTGTTTGATCTCTCTCTCTCTCTCGTGTTCTTGATTTGGCACGATCTTGACGTATCGCGAGCTTTGCTATTATAGTTGGATCTTATGTTGCTTCTGCCCCTCTACTCTCTTGTAATGGATTGAGTTTTCCCTTTGAAGTAATCTTATCGGATTGAGTCTTTAATGATTTGAGAACACTTGATGTATGTCTTGCCATGCGTATCCGTGGTGACAATGGGATATCACGTGATTCAGTTGATGTATGTTTTGGTGATCAACTTGCGGGTTCCGCCCATGAACCTATGCATAGGGGTTGGCACACGTTTTCTTCTTGATTCTCCGGTAGAAACTTTGGGGCACTCTTTGAGGTTCTATGTGTTGGTTGAATAGATGAATCTAAGATTGTGTGATGCATATCGTATAATCATACCCACGGATACTTGAGGTGACATTGGAGTATCTAGGTGACAATAGGGTTTTGTTTGATTTGTGTCTTAAGGTGTTAATCTAGTACGAACTCTAGGGCTGTTTGTGACACTTATAGGAATAGCCCAACGGATTGATTGGAAAGAATAACTTTGAGGAGGTTTCGTACCCTACCATAATCTCTTTGTTTGTTCTCTGCTATTAGTGACTTTGGAGTGAGTCTTTGTTGCATGTTGAGGGATAGTTATATGATCCAATTATGTTATTATTGTTGAGAGAACTTGCACTAGTGAAAGTATGAACCCTAGGCCTTGTTTCCTAGCATTGCAATACCGTTTACGCTCACTTTTATCTTTAGTTACCTTGCTGTTTTTATATTTTCATACTACAAAAACCTATATCTACCATCCATATTGCACTTGTATCACCATCTCTTCGCCGAACTAGTGCACCTATACAATTTACCATTGTATTGGGTTCGTTGGGGACACAAGAGACTCTTTGTTATTTGGTTGCAGGGTTGCTGGAGAGATACCATCTTCATCCTACGCCTCCCATGGATTGATAAACCTTAGGTCATCCACTTGAGGGAAATTTGCTACTGTACTACAAACCTCTGCACTTGGAGGCCCAACAACGTCTACAAGAAGAAGGTTGCGTAGTAGACATCAAGCAGTTTCTAGCACTGTTGCCGGGGAGGTGAGTGCTTGAAGGTATATCTTTAGATCTTGCATTCGAATCTTTTTGTTTCTTGTTCTATCACTAGTTTAGTTTATAAAAGAAAACTACAAAAAATGGAATTGAGTTTGCCTCAACGCTTCATCTTTTTGATATCTTTCGTGAGAATGATGGAAAAGAAAATTGTGCCAAAGTGTTAGAAGAAGAATGCATTAAAATGTCTGGCACTAAATCTTTAAACGATGAGCATGATTGCAATGTTGTTAGTATGAACTCCTTGAATATCCATAGTACTAATGATGATTGCACTAGTCATGATGAAAATATCTCCTATAAGCATGTCAATTTTTGTGGAGTGTATTGGGTTTGCAAGTACACACCAAATAGAGAAGATAGATATTGCAAGAGGCATAAGCATTTACAAACTAAATGGTTGCAAGAAAGGCTAGATGCGTGTGCTGAAAATTTAAACTTTCTTAGCCATACTTGTGAACTTTGCAATGAACGTGATCATTTCAGTACCCAATGCAAATTGTTTCATGATCGTATCGTGTCCAAAAATTGTGATGACTTGATTTCCCTTGCACATCATAATGAACTTAGTTTGCTCTTGGGTTATGAAGAAATGAAACGTATAACTAAGGATATTCCAGAATGTGTCCTTGATAGAGTTCTTCATTTTGATCTAGAGGAAATTTATATGTATTGTGCGGTGAATTGCATTGAAAATCCTTATATTGCCAATTACATAAAGAAAAGAAAACAAATAGAGGATGAAGAGAATACTAACGAAAGGGAAGAGACTTCCCAATATCCTCCTATTATTTCTTATGATGAATCGGGCAACGAGGAGGAGCCTTCTATTCAACCAATCTCATTAATAAGGAGCTCCAAAAAGAGGATTGAACCCACACATGATGTGGTCAAGAAGAAGAAAAGGAAAAGGAAAAGGAAGAGAGGTAAAAAGATATCTCTCCCAAATAATGTTGCTCCTATCATTGTTGTGCCTCATGAAAATGAATCAAAAATAATTGTGGAAGATGATGCACTTGATGGTGATCTCGTTATGCCTATAGCTTGTTGTGATGATTATGATTGGGAAGATAATGATACCTCTTATGATCTTGAAAATCTTTTTGGCACATGCTTGGAAGAATATGATAATTGCTATACTATTGGTGTTATCCATACTATTAATGATGAGAGTGATTATGCTTATGATATGAAAAGGCCCAAGCTTGGGGATGCTATGTTTGATGAAGATGATGTTTTTGAGAATATATTTGCTGCAATTAATATTTGTCCCAAGCTTGGGGAGGCTACGCTTAATGAAGATAATATTTTAAGTCTCCCAAGTTTTGATATGCAAATCTATAATGATTGTCGGGGAAGGCTGATCGTACCCACGGACACCTATGGGGCCGGCGGAGCAGGCCCCTTGTGGTTCGGAGGGGGGCGGGGGTCGCACGAAGAGCGGATCGAGGCGATGCACGCGAGCGGTTTACCCAGCTTCGGAGCTCTCCGGAGAGATAAAACTCCTACTGCTGCTTGTTTGATCTATTGTGTTCTTGCTAGGGAGCCATGCGGGCTACAAAACCTAGCGTGAGTGTGTCTAGTCTCGAGTGGGTCGAATGAACCCCACGAGACAAACTTGGCCTACTGAACTGTCCGGAACCGAACCCCCTCTATGTTGCACTCGGGCCTCCTTTTATATGCTCAAGGGGTCTCCGACAGGTGGCAACATAGGCGGGGGTAAAAATGTAAACAGGAGTTGGTACACCTACTTGAACAGTGTACAGTGCAAAATACCTAACTCAGACGGCAAGGGACAAAAGCAATAAATGCCCGTCGTTGTCGCCCAAACAGTGCAACAGAGACCGTCAGGTGCGCCTCCGCTCGCCACGATGGCGAGCCTGTCAGCGCCGCTTATCGCTGCTCTCCGCTGGCTGCACAGCCGCTTGACACGCGCCCATGGAACGGTCCCATGCCGACACGTCGCTGGGTGAGCTGGAGCGGAGACGGAGAGAAGTTGCATGCCGCGGCAAGCGCCTTGCCACGACCGAATCCTCGTCGCGCTCGGAGGCTTGTCGCGCCCCGAGCCTTCCCGGCAAGCTCCTCTTGCCGGGGCCTTGTCTTCTGCGTGCTCGGGGTGGCCTTCCCGACAAGCTCCTTTTGTCCGGGGCCTTGTCTGCGCCTTAGAGAGGCCTTCCCGGCAAGCTCCTCTTGTCGGGTCTTGTCTTGAGAATGGCTGCGGAGGGTCTTGGCGGACACCCGGCGAGGCTTGCCACGGGACGCCATGATCGTCTGCAGACAAGTTCGGGTACTAAGGTACCCCTACTTTAGTACACCGACAGGGAGACCCCGGTCTGGGCTATACGGTGCCGAGCGCTGTTGGGCCAGGCCCAAAACAGGGCACGGCACGCGACCTGGGTCCAAACCAAACTCACTTCAGATCCGCCGCCCCAGAACGGCACGCGCCGATTGCAAGGCCGGTGGGGAAGTGGGCGGCGTGGGGTCGCTCCACCCGTCAGCCTCCGCTCTGCATCCCCGCCACGTGGTTCCCATGCTCTTGGGGTCACGGACGGTGGAAGTGGGAACTGGGCGTTATGAGCAGAGGCAGCAGGTCGGCCCGATTCCTGCTCTTCCTATGCCCTGATTTGTCGAGCGGGCGGTTGAGCCCCACCTTGCTTCCTTAAAAGAGCGGAAGGGGAGCCTTGAAGGCCGCACTCTCCCACCTCCTCCTTTCCTCGATTTACGCTCCCTTTCTCTCATTCGCGATGGAGAAAAAGAGCTTTGGTTCTTCATCGGTGGCGGCGAGGGTCGCTATGGCAGCGCCTCCTCCCAACCCCACGCCCGGGCGGCAGAGCCAGCCCCAAGAGGAAGAGGGAGGGGCGAGTCGTGGGACGAGGTCGAGGCGCCGGGAAGAGGCGGACGGGCGGTGCGCTGCCTCCGCTCCGCCGGGCGGTTCCCTCCTGCGGTGGTCCATACCGGGACGACCCTTGCGAAGTTCTTCGTCATTTGCCGCCGGGCGCCTCGTCGCCGCCTCCGGCTTCCAGCTCCGTTCTTGGCGATGGAGTCGGATCCGCCCGAGACACCGAGGTTGCACATGAGGGGCTGTGGGATCAGCGGCATGCGAGTCCGTGTTGTATTCCCAGCCCCTAATGTGATGTATCTCGATCGTGGGTGGAAGACGTTCACCGCATCCACAGCTCGAGGCGGGGTTTACCCTCCATTTTAAGTTAATGGAGGGTGATCTCCTCTCCGTCAAGGTCTTCGGGATCTTGGTACTTTCGGGCGAAGTGCTGCGTGGATAGCTCCTCCGACAAGATTCCCCTCGAGCGAGAGTGACGAGGAGGAGAGCGGCAGCGACGACGAGGTTGGCGGGCCCGATTAGTTGTCGGGCGCCGCTTGCAGGCGTCACCGGCGACCCCATCATCCGCGTCGCCCGGCTCCTCGAACTCCCGGTGCGTCTCCTTGGGCGAATGGCGAGGGAGGCTGCGAGAAGGGAAGAGGGATGGCGACAAGGCCGTCAAGTCGGTCTGAGGCGTAGTGCCCTCGACAATCGCCGACGTCCTGCCGCCCCGTCTTCGAACCCCGCTTCCGGCGCTGCCACCTCCGTCAAGCCCTCGTGGAGCTCCCGGGATGTTCTCTTGGTGTCTTCTGGCACCCGTAGCTCATCTAGGCTTTTCTTTTGCCCTTCCCGCCTCCTTGACTTACCTCCTGAAGAGAGGGACAGAAAAAAGGATTACGGGCATCTTATCTTTTTAATTTGTAAGCCTCGGGCCTTATCCGCATTTAAAGCTTGTAATCCTCTCTTTCATGTTTTTCATTCCCCACGGATTGTATCCGAGTAGAATGTTTTTAATGAAAAAGGGGTGTTTGAAAAGGGACGAAGGGCTTATCTGATATCTCAGCCCCCGACAACTCTGGCTTGCCGCAGCCCCCGGCAACTCTGGCTTGCCGCAGCCCCCGGCAACTCTGGCTTGCCGCAGCCCCCGGCAACTCTGGCTTGCCGCAGCCCCCGGCAACTCTGGCTTGCCGCAGCCCCGGCAACTCGGCTTGCCGCAGCCCGGCAACTCGGCTTGCGGGGCTTGGTGTGGCGCCCTTCTTCTCCTCTTCGCTGTTATTTCAGTTCTCGAGAACGATTTAGCGATGCCGCGATAAGTTATTTTTGTAACATAACTTTATTCGGGCAACATCCGCTCGTTACTTCCTTTATTCGACTCTTGGCTTTGTATGTTATTACCCCACGCCAGTGGAAACTTGCGGTGCAGTGCACCCTTGTCATGAGCGCCGAAAAGCGGAACTTCAAACTTTGTCAAGGGGTCGCCATCGACAAGCAACCTTGTCGCGGACTAGCCGCAGCTCACTTAAGTTGTTGAGCGGACTCGAAACAAAGTAAGGGCGACCAGTCACCACGATTTGGTTCCTCCGCGCACGGGTTTTCCATACAAAGTACTATCGTTCGAGGAAGATAACTTGAAAACTTAAAAAAATGATTGCTCAAACTTTGGCAACTTAGCTTTTCTGTTTCTTGCTTCCCGATGGGGTGAAACTTCCTCGAGCGGTGCCTAGTCCATAGTGTTATCTCCTCCTCCCCCCTGGTTAACGTGTGCGCGAGGGAGCCTTCCTTTCTTTGAGAGAAGAAAAAGAAGAGGAAATAACATTATGGAGCCTATCGGCTCGATTCTGCTTACCGGGTGTGGTTGCTGCACAAAGTGTTAGCCAAAGCATGCAATAAATGGATGAAAGCATCAACTTGACAAGTCGTGCGCAACACACGAGCTTTACTGATGCACGGGGTCTGCGCCCGGCTTTGTACGAAGGATTACATGCAACAGCGGCAAGACTTGTACAAAAAGGTGGTTGCCAGAACGGATTCCGACAACCGCGCCCTATGGGTAAAACTTACGAAGATGCTCAATGTTCCAGGAGTTGCTCACCGAATGCCATCTTCGGTCTCAAAGCGGACAGCGCCAGGCCTAGTGACTCGTTTCACCCGATAAGGGCCTTCCCACTTCGGCGTCAACTTGTTTGAATTCTTGGCGGACTGAACGCGCCGAAGAACAAGGTCGCCTTCCTCGAGACTTATGGAATTAACCCTGCGGCTATGGTAGCGACGCAGGCTTGTGGAAGCGAAGCGGCTCGCGACACCGGCTGAAGACGATCCTCCTCGAGGAGCAGCGCGTCATCTTGTCGCAGCTGCTCTTGCTCAAGATCATCATAAGCGAGTACTCGAGGCGATCCGTATATGAGTTCCGTGGGGAGAACCGCCTGCTGCTCCATAGACTAGAGCAAAGGGTGCACGCCGATGGCTCGATTTGGCGTCGCTCGACGACCAAAGAACCACCGGCAGCTCCTCGATCCAGATTTCTTCCGCACTTGTGCAGCCGTCGAAAGTTCTGGTCTTGAGCCCGCAAAGACTTCAAAGATTTGCCCTCTCGCTTGACCGTTGCTTCTCGGGTGAGCAACGAAAGCGGCAGACCTTGGCGCCAAGGTCTTGGACGTCTTGCATGAAGGTGCGACTCAGAATTGTGTGCCGTTGTCGGTGATGATCCTGTTAGGGATTCGAAACGGCAAACAATCGACCAAGAACTTGATCACGACCGTGGCTGTCACCTTCCTCATCGCTTCCACTTCCGCCACTTTGTGAACTTGTCGATGGCGACGTACAAGTACTCAAAGCCCGACGACTTCGGGGAAGGGGCCGAGGATGTCGAGCCCCAGACCGAAAATGGCCAGGATAAAGGGATCGTCTGGAGAGCTTGAGCTGGCTGGTGTATCTGTTTGGAATGGAATCGCACGCTTCACACTTGGTTACTTGTGCGATTGCATCTCGGAGGGCTGTCGGCTAGAAGAAACCTTGCCGGAAAGCTTTGCGGCAAGTGCTCTTCTTGCGCCAATGTGGTGACGACATATGCCTCCATGTATCTCTCGCCAACAGCTTCGGTCCATCTTCCCCGGAATACACTTCAATTTCACACCGTTGAGTCTTCTTACATGCAGTATCTGTCGACAAACTGGTACATACTTGACTGCAGGGCTACTCTTTCCGCTTCTTCCTGCTCTTCAGAAGTTTTCCTCTCTGAAGGAAATGGACAATCTGCTGCGCCCATGCTGGAGCTTGTGGCTCGACAACAAGGACTAAAGGCACATCTGCTGCTGCGGGAACATCAGCTTCCACGGCGAGGACCTGCGGCCCAGCCGGAGCTTGATGCTCACCGACAAGCTTGCCGGAGCAAGACTTGTCGGGAACGCCTGCTTCAACGAAACAACCCCTGGGGTCTGTCGGAGCAGACTGTTCCTCAGCACTGTTGGTGTTGATCTTGGGGACCTTCGCAACGACGGCTTCGGGAAGCTCTGTCGGAAAGTAGTCACCAGAGGCCAACTTCCTCTTCTTATTCTGCCCTGTTGATGGTGTTACGGTTGGTTGAGTTAGCTTGAGCACAAAGATCCCTGGTTCCACAGGTAGCTTGAGTGCGGCGCACTTTGACATGCCATCAGCAATATCATTCTGAGCTCTTGGAACGTGTTCCATTTGCAGACCGTCAAAGTGCTCTTCTAGCTTCCTCACTTCATCAACGTAGGCTTCCATCAACGGGCTCTCGTAAGCTTTGTTGACTTGGCGGACGACGAGTTGCGAGTCACCCCTGACAATAAGCTTCTTGATCCCAAGGTCCACTGCGATCCGAGACCGCAAGCAAACCTTCATACTCTGCGGTATTGTTTGTCGCTTGCTCCTTAGGAAAGTGCATCTGACGACGTACTTGAGGTGCTCTCCGGTGGAGTGCGATAAGCGACACGCCCGGCACCGCGCGCTTGCAGCGAGAAGGCACCATCAAAGTACATCAGTCACTCTTTGCTTGCTTCTTTGACGGGAATGCTCGTCTCCGGAGTCTCTTCATCTGGCGTTGGCGTCCATTCTGCTATGAATGCCAGAGATGTCGGGGAAGGCTGATCGTACCCACAGACACCTATGGGGCCGGCGGAGCAGGCCCCTTGTGGTTCGGAGGGGGGCGGGGGTCGCACGAAGAGCGGATCGAGGCGATGCACGCGAGCGGTTTACCCAACCGGAGCTCTCCGGAGAGATAAAACTCTCTGCTGCTTGTTTGATCTATTGTGTTCTTGCTAGGGAGCAATGCGGGCTACAAAACCTAGCGTGAGTGTGTCTAGTCTCGAGTGGGTCGAATGAACCCCACGAGATGAACTTGGCCTACTGAACTGTCCGGAACCGAACCCCCTCTACATTGCACTCGGGCCTCCTTTTATATGCTCAAGGGGTCTCCGACAGGTGGCAACATAGGCGGGGGTACAAATGTAAAACAGGAGTTGGTACACCTACTTGAACAGTGTACAGTGCAAAATACCTAACTCTGACGGCAAGGGACAAAAGCAATAAATGCCCGTCGTTGTCGCCCAAACAGTGCAACAGAGACCGTCAGGTGCGCCTCCGCTCACCACGATGGCGAGCCTGTCAGCGCCGCTTATCGCTGCTCTCCGCTGGCTGCACAGCCGCTTGACACGCGCCCATGGAACGGTCTCATGGCGACACGTTGCTGGGTGAGCTGGAGCGGAGACGGAGAGAAGTTGCATGCCGCGGCAAGCGCCTTGCCGCGGCCGAATCCTTGTCGCGCTCGGAGGCTTGTCGTGCCTCGAGCCTTCCCGGCAAGCTCCTCTTGCCGGGGCCTTGTCTTCTGCGTGCCTGGGGTGGCCTTCCCGACAAGCTCCTCCTGTCGGGACCTTGTCTTCTCAATCTAATACTTTGTTCTTGAATGGCTCCAAGGGAGCCACAGAGGAGATTGGCGGTGACGAGGCAAACCTTGCCGCGGGGTGCTGCAACTGTCCGTGCACGAGTACGGGATACTAGGGTACCCCTACTCTAGTACACCGATAGGAGCCCCCGGCTCGGGCTGCACACGGTGCCGAAGCGCTTGTCGGGCCAGGCCTGTAACGTGCAGCGGACATGCGCGGCCTCGACCACGCCGCAACCCGCCCCGGACCCACCACGATCCCCACTAACGGCACGCACCGGACGTGGCGTCGTGCGAGAGATCGTGGGCGCGGTCGTGGGGGGGTTCTTTATTAATATAAGCGGAACGTCCGCCCCCCTCCTCCCCTTTATAAGCAGAGGAAACAGAGGCAGGCCGACCACTCCTGCCATTGCCATCTTTTCAAGAAACCACCGCCGCTCCCCTCGTCTTCTCCGGTGCGGAGAGAGCAGCGCCCGCCCTTCGCCATACAAGCACACTCACCGCCGTCGACCTCCCCGCCCCCCTCGCCATGGCCCCGAAGGCCGATAAGGAGAAGGGCGCTGTCGGCCGAGGCGCAGCGGCTTTCATGGCGCTGCGCAAGGAGCGAGCCGTCTTCCCCGCAGCTTGGCACCACGGAGCTGCGGGGCGCCTACTATCTTTTACGGTCGACGGAGACTCGGCGCATCCAGCGCGCGAGGGTGCTCCGCCTCCGCCGCTGATCCGCCCCAACAGGTACCCTTTCTTCGCCCTTTTCTTCTATTGCGGTCTTTGCCCGCCGTATTCGGAAGTTCTTTTGCGACATAATGAACACCTTTGGCCTCCGCCTCCTTGATTTCACCCCCAACGCCATCTTGACCATGGCGGTTTTCGGCGCATTTGTGCGAAAACTTTGTCGAGTCCACCCGAACGTGGCACTCTTCCGCCATTTCTTTGTTCCCGTGGTCGAGAGAGGAGAGCCCCTTGGGAGGGATAGCACAGGTCTCTAGGATCGGCAAGAAAGAGGCCTACCTAGAGGGGGAGTTCGGAACAAGTGGGAGGAGTGGAGAGCCAACTGGTGCTGGGTCGTGAGGAGGACCCACAGCCCTTCACCGCTGCAGGCGCCAAACCCTAATTACTTGGCGGCAAGGATTGGAGTAACTTGGCGCCAGAGGATGCGGCTGAAGATAGCTGTGACCAATTCTGCGCCAAAGCTTGCTGGTTGACGGTAGGAGCGGTTGGCGCAGACTTCATTCGCCGCCCGCATCGCTCCCTTGCAGAGAGAGGAGGAGGCCTGCTTGGGAGTTTCGAGAATGCGGCGGACATCATGAGGCTGCGCGGGCCTGAATTGGAACTTCACCGTCATGGAGCTGGATTCAAGGTTGCTCGAGCTGTTCAAGAACGACCCCGAACATCCCGAGTGGTTCAGGGTTGCTGCTGGGGTCGCCGTTAGTAACAACTCGGCGCTCGACCGCATCCGCGCCATGATGCCATCAGGCGACTCCCACGGGATCGTCCCGGCCTGGCAGGAGCCCCCCGACGAGGTCATGCAGCAATTCTTCGACAACTTGCAAGAGGTGCCGATCCGCGCCGACGAGCAGAAGAGGCTCACCCGCGACACCACCGACCAGGAGATGGCGTGGATCGCCACCAGAGCGGAGGAGGCGGCGGCAGCCGCCGCTGAGCCGCCGGGTTCACCGTGGAGGAGGCGGACGGCAAAGGCGTAAGCTTCTGCCGAGCGAGGGGAGGTCGCCGGCGAGGACGAGCTTGTCGAGCTCGAGGCCGGGACGAGTGGACCCGCCGAGGGCGCTTCTTCCCTGCCGAGGGCGCTTAAGTTGTTGAGGAAGCTTCACCCTCATGTGCAACCTCAGTGTCTCGGGCGGATCCGAATCCATCACGCTCGCAAACGGAGCTGGAAGCCGGAGGCGGCGACGAGGCGCCCGGCGCAGCCCGACGAAGAACTCGCAAGGGTCGTCCCCGGTATGGACCGCTGCAGGGAGGGGAACCGCCGGCGGAAGCGGAGACGGCGCACCGCCCCGTCCGCCTCTTCCCAGCGCCTCGACCTCAAATCCTGACCTCGCCTCCCTCTTCCTCTTGGGCTGGCTCTGCCGCCCAGGCGTGGGGTTGGGAGGGAGGCGCTGCATGGCGACCCACCGCCGCCACCGATGAAGAACCAAGGCTCTTTTTCTCCATGGCGAATGAGAGAAAGGGGAGGCGGCGAGGAAAGGAGGAGGTGGGAGAGTGCGGCCTGCGCTCCCCTTCCGCTCTTTAAGGAAGCAAGGTGGGGCTCAACCGCCCCTTTCGACAAATCAGGGCATAGGAAGAGCAGGGAATCGGGGCCGACCTCGCTGCCTCTGCTCATAACGGCCAGTTCCCACTTCCACCGTCCGTGACCCCAAGAGCATGGGAACCACGTGGCGGATGCAGAACGGAGGCTGACGGGTGGAGCGACCCAAGACGCCGCCCACTTCCCCACGCCGCTTAATCGACGCGTGCCGTTCTGAAGCGGCGGATATGGAGTGAGTTTGGTTTGGACCCAGGCCGCGCGTGCCCGTGCCCTGTTTTGGGCCTGGCCCAACAGCGCTCGGCACCGTGTATGGCCCAGACCCGGGGGCTCCTGTCGGTGTACTAAAGTAGGGGTACCTTAGAACCCCGAACTTGTGCACGGGCAGTCGCAGCGTCCCCGTGGAAGCCTCGCCGGGCGTCCGCCAAGACCCTCCGCAGCCATTCTGAAGACAAGACCCCGATAAGAGGAGCTTGCCGGGAAGGCCTCTCTAAGCGCGAACAAAGGCCCCGACAAAAGGAGCTTGTCGGGAAGGCCACCCTGTGCACGCAGAAAGACAACAAGGCCCGGCAAGAGGAGCTTGCCGGAAAGGCCTTCGAGCGCGACAAGCCTCCGGCGCGACGAGATTCCCGAGTCGCCGCAAGGCGCTTGCCGGCATGCAACTTCTCTCCGTCTCCGCTCCAGCTCACCCAGCGGCGATGTCGCCATGGGACCGTTCCATGGGCGGCGTGTCAGCTGTGCAGCGGAGAGCAGCGATAAGCGGCGCTGACAGGCTCGCCATCGTGGCGGCGGAGGCGCACTGACGGTCTCTGGTACCTTTGTTTGGGCGACAACGACGGGCATTTATTGCTTTTGTCCCTTGCGTCGAGTTAGGTATTTTGCACTTTGTACCTTTGTTCAAGTAGGTGTACCAACTCCTGTTTTACATTTTACCCCGCCTATGTTGCCACTCTGTCGGAGACCCTTGAGCATATAAAAGGAGGCCCGAGTGCAACGTGAAGGGGGTTCGATTCGACAGTTCAAGAGGCCAAGTTAGGTCGTGGGGTTCATTCGACCCACTCGAGACTAGACACACTCACGCTAGGTTTTGTAGCCGCATTGCTCCCTAGCAAGAACACAATAGATCAAACAAGCAGAGGAGTTTTATCTCTCCGGAGAGCTCCGAAGCTGGGTAAACCGCTCGCGTGCATCGCCTCGATCCGCTCTTTGTGCGACCCCCGCCCCCCTCCGAACCACAAGGGGCCTGCTCCGCCGACCCCATAGGTGTCCGTGGGTACGATCAGCCTTCCCCGACATCTCTGGCACGGTACCCCGAACTTGTGCACGGGCAGTCGCAGCGTCCCCGTGGCAAGCCTCGCCGGGCGTCCGCCAAGACCCTCCGCAGCCACTCTGAAGACAAGACCCCGACAAGAGGAGCTTGCCGGGAAGGCCTCCCTAGGCGGGGAAGGCTGATCGTACCCACGGACACCTATGGGGCCGGCGGAGCAGGCCCCTTGTGGTTCGGAGGGGGGCGGGGTCGCACGAAGAGCGGATCGAGGCGATGCACGCGAGCGGTTTACCCAGCTTCGGAGCTCTCCGGAGAGATAAAACTCCTATTGCTGCTTGTTTGATCTATTGTGTTCTTGCTAGGGAGCAACGAGGGCTACAAAACCTAGCGTGAGCGTGTATCGTCTACGGCCCGTCGAATGAATCGAACCCAATGGAACCGAACCACAAGGGGCCTGCTCCGCCGGCCCCATAGGTGTCCGTGGGTACGATCAGCCTTCCCCGACATCTCTGGCTCCCCTTGTGGTTCGGAGGGGGCCGGGGGTCGCACGAAGAGCGGATCGAGGCGATGCACGCGAGCGGTTTACCCAGCTTCGGAGCTCTCCGGAGAGATAAAACTCCTACTGTTGCTTGTTTGATCTATTGTGTTCTTGCTAGGGAGCCATGCGGGCTACAAAACCTAGCGTGAGTGTGTCTAGTCTCGAGTGGGTCGAATGAAACCCACGAGACGAACTTGGCCTACTGAACTGTCCGGAACCGACCCCCCTCTACGTTGCACTCGGGCCTCCTTTTATATGCTCAAGGGGTCTCCGACAGGTGGCAACATAGGCGGGGGTAAAAATGTAAAAACAGGAGTTGGTACACCTACTTGAACAGTGTACGATGCAAAATACCTAACTCGACGGCAAGGGACAAAGCAATAAATGCCCGTCGTTGTCGCCCAAACAGGCAACAGAGACCGTCAGGCGCCTCCGCCGCCACGATGGCGAGCCTGCTGCCGCTTATCGCTGCTCTCCGCTGGCTGCACAGACCGCTTGACACGCTACCATGGAACGGTCCCATGGCGACACGTCGCCGGGTGAGCTGGAGCGGAGACGGAGAAGAAGTTGCATGCCGCGGCAAGCGCCTTTGCGCACCGAATCCTCGTCGCGCTCGGAGGCTTGTCGCGCCCGAGCCTTCGGCAAGCTCCTCTTGCCGGGGCCTTGTCTTCGCGTGCTCAGGGTGGCCTTCCCGACAAGCTCCTTTTGTCGGGGCCTTGTCTAACGCTTAGAGAGGCCTTCCCGGCAAGCTCCTCTTGTCGGGGTCTTGTCTTCAGAATGGCTGCGGAGGGTCTTGGCGGACGCCCGGCGAGGCTTGCCACGGGGACGCTGCGACTGCCCGTGCACAAGTTCGGGGTACTAAGGTACCCCTACTTTAGTACACCGACAGGAGCCCCCGGGTCTGGGCCATACACGGTGCCGAAGGCCTGTTGGGCCAGTGCCCAAACAGGCACGGGCACGCTTGGCCCGGGTCCAAACCAAACTCACTCCAGATCCGCCGCCCCAGAACGGGCAGCACGTCGATTGCGGCGTCGTGGGGGAAGTGGGCGGCGTCTGGGTCGCTCCACCCGTCGCCTCCGTTTCGCATCCCCGCCACGTGGTTCCCATGCTCTTGGGGTCACGGACGGTGGAAGTGGAAGCCTGGGCCGTTATGAGCAGAGGCAGTAGAGTCGGCCCGATTCCCTGCTTCTTCCTATGCCCTGATTTGTCGGCGGCCCCCACCTTGCTTCCTTAAAAAGAGCGGAAGGGGAGCGCAGGCCGCACTCTCCCACCTCCTCCTTTCCTCGGGCCGCTCCCTTTCTCTCATTCATGATGGAGAAAAAGAGCTTTGGTTCTTCATCGGTGGCGGCGAGGGTCGCCGCTGGCAGCGCTCCTCCCAACCCCACGCCCGGGCGGCAGAGCCAGCCCCAAGAGGAAGAGGGAGGGCGAGGTCGTGGGCGAGGTCGAGGCGCTCGGGAAGAGGCGGACGGGCGGTGCACCGCCTCCGCTCGCCGGCGGTTCCTCCTCGCGGGCGGTCCATACCGGGGTTGACCCTTGCGAGTTCTTCGTCAGGCTGCGCCGGGCGCCTCGTCGCCGCCTCCGGCTTCCAGCTCCGTTTGCGAGCGCGATGGAGTCGGATCCGCCCACGATGTTCGGAGCTCTCCGGAGAGATAAAAACTCCTACTTGGCGGCAGGAGTGGTCGGCCTGCCTCTGTTTCCTCCGCTTATAAAGGGGAGGAGGGGTGCGCACGTTCCGCTTATATTAATAAAGAACCCCCCCCCCCCACGACCGCGCCCACGATCTCTCGCACGACGCCACGTCCGGTGCGTGCCGTTAGTGGGGATCATGGTGGGTCCGGGGCGGGTTGCGGCGTGGTCGAGGAGCGCGTGTCCGTCTACGATTACGGGCCTGGCCCGACAAGCGCTTCGGCACCGTGTACGCCCAGGGCCGGGGCTCCTGTCGGTGTACTAGAGTAGGGGTACCCTAGTATCCCGTACTCGTGCACGGACTGTTGCAGCACCCCGCAGCAAGGTTTGCCTCGTCACCGCCAATCTCCTCCGTGGCTCCCTTGGAGCCATTCAAGAACAAAGTATTAGATTGAGAAGACAAGGTCCATTCAAGAACAAAGTATTAGATTGAGAAGACAAGGTCCCGACAGGAGGAGCTTGTCGGGAAGGCCACCCCAGGCACGCAGAAGACAAGGCCTCGGCAAGAGGAGCTTGCCGGGAAGGCTCGGGGCGCGACAAGCCTCCGGCGCGACATTAGGATTCGCCGCTGCAAGGCGCTTGCCGCGGCATGCAACCTCTCTCCGTCTCCGCTCCAGCTCACCCAGCGACGTGTCGCCATGGGATCGTTCCATGGGCGCGTGTCAAGCGGCTGTGCAGCCAGCGGAGAGCCGCGATAAGGGGCGCTGACAGGCTCGCCATCGTGGCGAGCGGAGTCGCACCTGACGGTCTCTGTTGCACTGTTTGGGCGACAACGACGGGCATTTATTGCTTTTGTCCCTTGCCGTCAGAGTTAGGTATTTTGCAATCGTACTGTTCAAGTAGGTGTACCAACTCCTGTTTTACATTTGTACCCCGCCTATGTTGCCACCAGCCGGAGACCCTTGAGCATATAAAAGGAGGCCCGAGTGCAACGTAGAGGGGGTTCGGTTCCGGACAGTTCAGTAGGCCAAGTTCGTCTTGTGGGGTTCATTCGACCCACTCGAGACTAGACACACTCACGCTAGGTTTTGTAGCCCGCATTGCTCCCTAGCAAGAACACAATAGATCAAACAAGCAGCAGAGAGTTTTATCTCTGCGAGAGCTCGAAGCTGGGTAAACCGCTGGCGTGCATCGCCTCGATCCGCTCTTCGTGCGACCCCCGCCCCCTCCGAACCACAAGGGGCCTGCTCTGCTGGCCCCATAGGTGTCCGTGGGTACGATCAGCCTGCCCGACATCTCTGGCGCGCCAGGGAGGAGATAATACTATGGACCAGGCACGGGGGCGCCGCTGGTGGCAAGTCGCTTGGCGGCAGGGAAGAAGCGCCCTCGGCGGGTCCACTCGTCCCGACCTCGAGCTTGACAAGCTCGTCCTCGCCGGCGACCTCCCCTCGCTCAGCAGAGCTTGCCGTCTTTGCCGCGTCCGCCTCCTCCACGGTGAACCCGAAGGCTCCAGCGGCAGCGGCTGCCGCCGCCTCCTCCGCTCTGGTGGCGATCCACGCCATCTCCTGGTCGGTGGTGTCACGGGTGAGCCTCTTCTGCTCGTCGGCGCGGATCGGCACCTCTTGCAAGTTGTCGAATAATTGCTGCACGACCTCGTTGGGGGGCTCCTGCCAGGTCGGGACGATCCCGTGGGAGTCGCACAGTGGCATCATGGCGCGGATGCGGTCGAGCGCCGAGTTGTTGCACAACGGGACGACCCGCCGCGGCAACCTGCACCACTCGGGATGTTCGGGTCGTTCTTGAACAGCTCGAGCAGCGAATCCAGCTCCATGACGGTGAAGTTCCAATTCAGGCCGGGCGCAGCCTCATGATGTCCGCCGCGATTCGGAACTCCCAAGCAGGCCTCCTCCTCTCCCCGCAAGGGAGCGATGCGGCGGCGAATGAAGTTCGCGCTAACCGCTTCCTATCACAACCCGGCAAGCCCGAGGCGCAGAATTAGTCCTGACTATCTTGACTTCGCATCCTCGGCGCCAAGTTACTCTAATCCTTGCAGCGCGCAATTGGGGTTTAGCGACGGCGGTGAACGGCTGTGGGTCCTCCTCTCGACTCCAGCACCAGTTGGCTCTCCTCCTCCAACTTGTTCCGGAACTCCCCTCTAGGTAGGCCTCTTTCTTGCCGATCCTAGAAACCTGTGCTATCCCTCCGGCAAGGGGCTCTCCTCTCTCGGCCTTGAGGGAACAAAGAAATGGCGGAAGAGTGCCACCTTCAGGTGGACTCGACAAAGTTTTCGCACAAATCTTGAAAACCGCCATGGTCAAGATGGCGTTGGGGTGAAATCAAGGAGGCGGAGGCCAAAGGTGTTCATTATGTCGCAAAAGAACTTCGAATACGGGCGGGCAAAGACCGCAATAGAAGAAAAGGCGAAGAAAGGGTACCTGTTGAGGCCAAATCAGCGGCGGAGGCGGAGCACCCTCGCGCGGATGCATCGAGTCTCCGTCGACCGAAAAAGATAGTAGACGCCCCGCAGCTCCGTGCGCCGAGCTGCGGGGGAAGAACTTCGCTCCTTGCGCGCAGCGCCCGCGAGCCGCTGCGCCTCGGCCGACTTGACGCCCTTCTCCTTATCGGCCTTCGGGGCCATGGCGAGGGGGGTGCAGGAGGTCGACGGCGGTGAGTGTGCTTGTGGCGAAAGGGGGCGGGGCGCTGCTCTCTTCGCACCGGAGAAGACAAGGGGAGCGGCGGTGGTTTCTTGACAAGACGGCAATGGCAGGAGTGGTCGGCCTGGCTCTGTTTCCTCCGCTTATAAAGGGGAGGAGGGGTGCGGACGTTCCGCTTATATTAATAAAGAACCCCCCCCCCCACGACCGCGCCCACGATCTCTCGCACGACGCCACATCCAGTGCGTGCCGTTAGTGGGGATCGTGGTGGGTCCGGGCGGATTGCTTGGCGTGGTCGAGGCCGCTGCGTGTCCGTCTGCAGTTACGGGCCTGGCCCGACAAGCGCTTCGGCACCGATGCGGCCCAGAGCCGGGGGCTCTGTCGGTGTACTAGAGTAGGGTACCCTAGTATCCCGTACTCGTGCCTGCAGACGATTCTGACACTGCAACGGCAAGGTTTGCCTCGTCACCGCAATCTCCTCCGTGGCTCCCTTGGAGCCATTCAAGAACAAAGTATTAGATTGAGAAGACAAGGTCCCGGCAGAGGAGCTTGTCGGGAAGGCCACCCCAGGCACGCAGAAGACAAGGCCCCGGCAAGAGGAGCTTGCCGGGAAGGGTAGGGGTACCCTAGTATCCCGTACTCGTGCACGGACAGTTGCAGCACCCCGTGGCAAGGTTTGCCTCGTCACCGCCAATCTCCTCCGTGGCTCCCTTGGAGCCATTCAAGAACAAAGTATTAGATTGAGAAGACAAGGTCCCGACAGGAGGAGCTTGTCGGGAAGGCCACCCCAGGCACGCAGAAGACAAGGCCTCGACAAGAGGAGCTTGCCGGGAAGGCTCGGGGCGCGACAAGCCTCCGAGCGCGACAATGATTCGGCCGCGGCAAGGCGCTTGCCGCGGCATGCAACTTCTCTCCGTCTCCGCTCCAGCTCACCCAGCGACGTGTCGCCATGGGACCGTTCCATGGGCGCGTGTCAAGCGGCTGTGCAGCCAGCGGAGAGCAGCGATAAGCGGCGCTGACAGGCTCGCCATCGTGGCGAGCGGAGGCGCACCTGACGGTCTCTGTTGCACTGTTTGGGCGACAACGACGGACATTTATTGCTTTTGTCCCTTGCCGTCAGAGTTAGGTATTTTGCACTGTACACTGTTCAAGTAGGTGTACCAACTCCTGTTTTTACATTTGTACCCCCGCCTATGTTGCCACCTGTCGGAGACCCCTTGAGCATATAAAAGGAGGCCCGAGTGCAACGTAGAGGGGGTTCGGTTCCGGACAGTTCAGTAGGCCAAGTTCGTCTCGTGGGGTTCATTCGACCCACTCGAGACTAGACACACTCACGCTAGGTTTTGTAGCCCGCATTGCTCCCTAGCAAGAACACAATAGATCAAACAAGCAGCAGTAGGAGTTTTATCTCTCCGGAGAGCTCCGAAGGTGGGTAAACCGCTCACGTGCATCGCCTCGATCCGCTCTTCGTGCGACCCCCGCCCCCCTCCGAACCACAAGTAGGTGTACCAAGTCCTGTTTTTACATTTTTACCCCCGCCTATGTTGCCACCTGTCGGAGACCCCTTGAGAATATAAAAGGAGGCCCGAGTGCAACGTAGAGGGGGTTCGGTTCCGGACAGTTCAGTAGGCCAAGTTCGTCTCGTGGGGTTCATTCGACCCACTCGAGACTAGACACACTCACGCTAGGTTTTGTAGCCCGCATGGCTCCCTAGCAAGAACACAATAGATCAAACAAGCAGCAGTAGGAGTTTTATCTCTCCGGAGAGCTCCGAAGCTGGGTAAACCGCTCGCATGCATCGGCTCGATCCGCTCTTCGTGCGACCCCCGCCCCCCTCCGAACCACAAGGGGCCTGCTCCGCCGGCCCCATAGGTGTCCGTGGGTACGATCAGCCTTTCCCGACATCTCTGGCGCGCCAGGGACAAAAGCAATAAATGCCCGTCGTTGTCGCCCAAACAGTGCAACAGAGACCGTCAGGTGCGCCTCCGCTCGCCACGATGGCGAGCCTGTCAGCGCCGCTTATCGCTGCTCTCCGCTGGCTGCACAGCCGCTCGACACGCGCCCATGGAACGGTCCCATGGCGACACGTCGCTGGGTGAGCTGGAGCAGAGACGGAGAGAAGTTGCATGCCGCGGCAAGCGCCTTGCCGCGACCGAATCCTCGTCGCGCTCGGAGGCTTGTCGCGCCCCGAGCCTTCCCGGCAAGCTCCTCTTGCCGGGGCCTTGTCTTCTGCGTGCCTGGGGTGGCCTTCCCGACAAGCTCCTTTTGTCGGGGCCTTGTCTGCGCCTAGAGAGGCCTTCCCGGCAAGCTCCTCTTGTCGGGGTCTTGTCTTCAGAATGGCTGCGGAGGGTCTTGGCGGACGCCCGGCGAGGCTTGCCACGGGGACGCTGCGACTGCCCGTGCACAAGTTCGGGGTACTAAGGTACACCTACTTTAGTACACCGACAATGATGATAGCATGCCTCCTACTTATGATGATTATATTGATGAAAGTGGGTTTGGAAGAGTGTCAACTTTAGGAAGTAGTGATCCCACAATATTGGAGGATGTTGAATCTTATTGTGATAATTATGAAAGTGGATTTGGAGAGGTCATGACTTTATTTAGTGATGATTCCACTATCTTGGAAGAGGTTTCAATCGATTATGATGAGAACAAAGTTGCTACTTATGATGATTACTGTGATGAAACTTATGCTATAAAAAGTAGTGATGATTATATTTATAAAACTTGTCATGATTATGATTACCCTTTTTACGAACATTACTCTTTTAATGTGGAAACAATTTATAGTATTCAGGTCTCTTATGATACTCCCACTATTCCGAATGAGAAGAATTTTGCTTATGTGGAGAGTAGTAAAATTTCTATGCTTGTAGATCATGAAAAGAATGCTTTAGTTGCTGGTTATATTGTTGAATTCATTCATCATGCTGCTGAAAGTTATTTTGAAGGAGGAATATATGCTTGTAGGAATTGCAATAATATCAAGTTTCCTCTCTATGTGCTTAAAGTTTTGAAGTTATCACTACAAAAAAAAGACACATCCATGACATTTTGGGCCGAACGAATTTTTTTCCTGTCATACATATGACACTTCTATGACGATAATTGTGACAAAACCTGGTATCATCATAGATGTGGTGGGCTCCTACTTCTATGACAAAAAATCATGATAGAAAATGGGCTTTTAGTCCTGGGCGGGCCGGAGACGCAGCTGCATGACATTCTTTGGGCCGTCCATGATGGAAAAAACCGTGGTAGAAGCGAGGCCAAGGAAAATTTCGGGGAGTTCCCGGTTACGGTGGGAGGTCGGGGGCCGAGCGATGTGCGTTTCTGTCATACACGTACGCTGCTGCGTGTGCGAGGGCGTTAGCTCTAATCGAACCGGCGAGGCGTTGGGCTCTAATCGAACACGGCGATTGCAGACCGCAGGCTACGCTACATCGAACCCGAGCGATCGATCGATGGCTGTTAACTGAACCCGATCGAGCGATTCCTTCGCTACTGCTGCTAACTGAAGCCGATCGATTGGATGAACAGTGAGCGTTGCGGGGGGGGGGGGGGGTGATACGTCTCCAACGTATCTACAATTTTTGATTGCTCCATGCTATATTATCTATTGTTTTGGACTATATTGGGCTTTATTTTCCACTTTTATATTACTTTTGGGACTAACCTATTAACCGGAGGCCCAGCCCAGAATTGCTGTATTTTTGCCTATTTCAGTGTTTCGAAGAAACGGAATATCAAACGGAGTCCAAACGGAATGAAATCTTCGAGAACGTGATTTTGTCATCGGATAAGACTCAGGAGACTTGGACCCTCCGTCAAGAAAGCTACGAGGCGGCCACGAGGGTGGAGGGTGCGCCCCCCTGCCTCATGGACCCTCGAAGCTCCACCAACGTACTCCTTCCTCCTATATATACCTACGTACCCCCAACAGATCAGATACGGAGCCAAAAACCTAATTCCACCGCCGCAACTTTCTGTATCCACGAGATCCCATCTTGGGGCCTGTTCCGGAGCTCCGCCGGAAGGGGATTCCACCACGGAGGGCTTCTACATCATCATCATCATAGCCTCTCCGATGAAGTGTGAGTAGTTTACCTCAGACCTTCGGGTCCATAGTTAGTAGCTAGATGGCTTCTTCTCTCTTTTTGGATCTCAATACAATGTTCTCCCCCTCTCTCATGGAGATCTATTCGATGTAATCTTGTTTTTGCTGTGAATTTGTTGAGGCCGATGAATTGTGGGTTTAAGATCATGATTATCTATGAGAAATATTTGAATCTTTTCTGAATTCTTTTATGTATGATTGAGTTATCTTTGCAAGTCTCTTCGAATTATCCGTTTGGTTTGGCCAACTAGATTGGTAGTTCTTGCAATGGGAGAAGTGTTTAGCTTTGGGTTCAATCTTGCGGTGTCCTTACCAAGTGATGTAAAGGGTTGCAAGGCACGTATTGTATTGTTGCCATCGAGGATAACAAGATGGGGTATTTATCATATTGCATGAATTTATTCCTCTACATCATGTCATCTTGCTTAAGGCGTAACTCTGTTTTCATTAACTTAATACTCTAGATGCATGCTGGATAGCGGTCGATGAGTGGAGTAATAGTAGTAGATGCAGGCAAGAGTCGGTCCACTTGTCTCGGACGTGATGCCTATATACATGATCATACCTAGATATTCTCATAACTATGCTCAATTCTGTCAATTGCTCAACAGTAATTTGTTCACCCACCGTAAAATACCTATGCTCTTGAGAGAAGCCACTAGTGAAATCTATGGGCCCCGGGTCTATTTTCATCATATTAATCTTCCTACGCTTTATTATTGCTCTACTTTTTTACTTTGCCTCTTATTTTACTTTGCATCTTTATACCAACAAATACCAAAAATATTATCTATCATCTCTATCAGATCTCACTCTCGTAAGTGACCGTGAAGGGATTGACAACCCCTATTCGCGTTGGTTGCGAGGAGCTATTTGTTTTGTGTAGGTACGAGGGTCTTGGCGCGTGGCCTCCTCTTTGGATTGATACCTTGGTTCTCAAAAACTGAGGGAAATACTTACGCTTACTCTGCTGCATCATCCTCTCCACTTGGGAAAACCAACGCAAGCTCAAGATGAAGCAAGAAGGATTTACGTGCCGTTGCCATGAGTCTACGCAAAAGTCAACATACCAAGTACCCATCACAATCCCTTATCTCTCGCATTACATTATTTGCCATTTGCCTCTCGTTTTCCTCTCCCCCACTTCACCCTTGCCGTTTTATTCGCCCTCTCTTTCCCAATATCCTCCTCTCTTTTCGCTTGCCTTTTTCTGTTTGCTCGTGTGTTGGATTGCTTGCTTGTCACGATGGCTCAAGATAATACCAAATTGTGTGACTTTACCAATACCAACAATAATGATTTCCTTAGCACTCTCATTGCTCCTCTTGCCAATACTGAATCGTGTGAAATCAATGCTGCTTTATTGAATCTTGTTATGAAAGATCAATTCGTCGGCCTTCCTAGTGAAGATGCCGCTACTCATTTAAATAACCCGTGGATTTGTGTGATATGCAAAAGAAGAAAGATGTTGACAATGATGTTGTTAAATTGAAGCTATTTCCTTTTTCTCTTAGAGATCGTGCTAAAGCTTGGTTTTCGTCTTTGCCTAAAAATAGTATTGATTCTTGGAACAAGTGCAAAGATGCTTTTATCTCTAAGTATTTTCCTCCGCTAAGATCGTCTCTCTTAGGAACGATATTATGGATTTTAAGCAACTTGATCATGAACATGTTGCACAAGCTTGGGAGAGAATGAAATTAATGATACGTAATTGCCCTACTCATGGTTTAAATTTGTGGATGATTATACAAATTTTTTATGCCGGATCGAATTTTGCTTCTAGAAATCTTTTAGTTTCGGCCGCGGGAGGCACTTTTATGGAAATCACTTTGATTGAGATTCTACTAAACTTCTAGATAGTATTATGGTTAATTATTCTCAATGGCACACTGAAAGATCTACTAATAAAAAAGTGCATGCTATAGAAGAAATCAATGTTTTGAGTGGAAAGATGGATGAACTTATGAAATTATTTGCTACTAAGAGTGTTTCTTCTGATCCTAATGATATGCCTTTGTCTACTTTGATTGAGAATAATAATGAATCTATGGATGTGAATTTTGTTGGTAGGAATAATTTTGCTAATAACGCATATATAGGGAATTTTAATCCTAGGCCCTATCCTAGTAACCCTTCTAATAATTATGGAAATTCCTACAACAACTCTTATGGAAATTTTAATAAGATGCCCTCTGAATTTGAGAATAGTGTTAAAGAGTTTATGAATTCACAAAAGAATTTTAATGCTTTGCTTGAAGAGAAATTACTTAAAGTTGATGAATTGGCTAGGAACGTTGATAGAATTTCTCTTGATGTTGATTCTTTAAAGCTTAGATCTATTCCTCCTAAGCATGATATCAATGAGTCTCTCAAAGCCATGAGAACTTCCATTGATGAGTGCAAAGAAAGAATCGCTAAGATGCGTGCTATGAAAGACGCCTTTATTAAAGCGTGTTCTTCCAATTTCCATGAAAATCAAGATGAAGATCTAAAAGTTATTGATGTGTATCCCGTTAAATCTTTGTTTTGCAATATTAATCTTGATAATGATGAGATTGAATATGAGTCACCTTTACCTAGAAGGCGTTCTAAGAATTCAGAGCTTTTAGAGTATGATGCTAAAATTGATAAAAGTGGGATTGAAGAAAGTAAAACCTTAGATGTTGCTAAACCTACTATTTTGGATTTCAAGGAATTTAATTATGAAAGTTTCTCTTTAGTTGATTGTATTTCCTTGTTACAATCCGTGCTAAATTCTCCGCATGCTTATAGTCAAAATAAAGCGTTTACTAAACATATCGTTGATACTTTGATGCAATCTTATGAGGAAAAACTTAAGTTGGAAGTCTCCATCCCTAGAAAACTTTATGATGAGTGGGAACCAACTATTAAAATTAAGATTAAGGATCATGAATTCTATGCTTTATGTGATTTGGGTGCTAGTGTTTCCACTATTCTCAAAACTTTGTGTGATTTGCTAGATTTCCGTGATTTTGATGAATGCTCTCTAAACTTGCACCTTCCGGATTCCACTATTAAGAAACCTATGGGAAGAATTAATGATGTTCTTATTGTGGCAAATAGGAATTATGTGCCCATAGACTTTATTGTTCTTGATATAGATTGCAATCCTTCATGTCCTATTATTCTTGGTAGACCTTTCCTTAGAACGATTGGTGCAATTATTGATGTGAAGGAAGGGAATATTAGATTCCAATTCCCATTAAAGAAATGCATGGAAAACTTCCCTAGGAAGAATATAAAATTACCATATGAATCTATTATGAGATCCACCTATGGATTGCCCACCAAAGATGGCAATACCTAGATCTATCCTTGCTTTTATGCCTAGCTAGGGGCGTTAAACGATAGCGCTTGTTGGGAGGCAACCCAATTTTATTTTTAGTTTTTAGTTTTTGTTTCTGTTTATGAATAAATAATCCATCTACCTTCTGTTTATATGTGGTTTTATGTTTTAATTAGTGTTTGTGCCAAGTTAAACCTATAGGATCTTCTTGGATAATAGTTATTTGATCTTGCTGTAATTTCCAGAAACTTTTGGTTCACGAAAACAATTGTTAAACATCACCAGAACGTGATAAAACAGTGATTCCAATTGATGCTGATCAATAAACAAATTACCTAGGTCTTCCTATTTTGGATGAATTTTTGGAGTTCCAGAAGTTTGCGTTAGTTACAGATTACTACAGACTGTTCTGTTTTTGACAGATTCTGTTTTTCGTGTGTTGTTTGCTTATTTTGATGAATCTATGGCTAGTAAAATAGTTTATAATCCATAGAGAAGTTGGAATAAAGTAGGTTTAACACCAATATAAATAAAGAATGAGTTCATTACAGTACCTTGAGGTGATCTTTTGTTTTCTTTCGCTAACGGAGCTCACGAGATTTCTGTTGAGTTTTGTGTTGTGAAGTTTTCAAGTTTTGGGTGAATTTTTTGATGGATTATGGAATAAGGAGTGGCAAGAGCCTAAGCTTGGGGATGCCCGTGGCACCCCCAAGATAATCCAAGGACACCGGAAAGTCAAATCTTGGGGATGCCCCGGAAGGCATCCCCTCTTTCGTCCACTTCCATCGGTAACTTTACTTGGAGCTATATTTTTATTCACCACATGATATGTGTTTTTCTTGGAGCCTCTTGTATTATTTGCGTCTTTGCTTGTTAGTTTACCACAATCATCCTTGCTGTACACACCTTTTGAGAGAGCTATACATGAATTGGAATTTGTTAGAATACTCTATTTGCTTTACTTATATCTTTTGAGCATGATAGTTTTGCTCTATGTGCTTCACTTATATCTTTTGAGCTTGATAGTTTTGCTCTAGTACTTCACTTATATCTTTTAGAGCATGGTGGTGGATTTGTTTTAAAGAAACTATTGATCTATCATGCTTCACTTATATTATTTTGAGAGTCTTAAATAGCATGGTAATTTGCTTAAAATAATAATATGCTAGGTATATAAAAATAATAAAAACTTTCTTGTGAGTGTGTTGAATACTAAGAAAAGTTTGATGCTTGATAATTGTTTTGAGATATGGAGGTGATAATATCAAAGTCGTGCTAGTTGAGTAGTTGTGAATTTGAGAAATGCTTGTGTTGAAGTTTGCAAGTCCCGTAGCATGCACGTATGGTAAACGTTATGTAACAAATTTGAAACATGAGGTGTTATTTGATTGTCTTCCTTATGAGTGGCGGTTGGGGAATGACGATGGTCTTTTCCTACCAATCTATCCCCTAGGAGCATGCACGTAGTGCTTTGGTTTTGATGGCTTGTAGATTTTTGCAATAAGTATGTGAGTTCTTTATGACTAATGTTGAGTCCATGGATTATACGCACTCTCACCTTTCCATCATTGCTAGCCTCTTCGCACGTGCATTGCCCTTTCTCTCATTGAGAGTTGGTGCAAACTTCGCCGGTGCATCCAAACCCCGTGATATGATACACTCTTTCACACATAAACCTCCTTATATCTTCCTCAAAACAGCCACCATACCTACCTATTATGGCATTTCCATGCAACTTTCCACCATACCATTCTTCATGACACATTCATCATCGTCATATTGCTTAGCATGATCATGTAGTTGACATAGTATTTGTGGCAAAGCCACAGTTCATAATTCTTTCATACATGTCACTCTTGATTCATTGCATATCCCGATACACCGCCAGAGGCATTCATATAGAGTCATACTTTTTTCTAGTATCGAGTTGTAAATAAATAGAAGTGTGATGATCATCATTTTCTAGAGCATTGTCCCAAGTGAGGAATAAAAAAAATAAAAAAAAGAGAGAGATAAAGGCCATAAAAAAAAGAAGGCCCAAAAAAAATGAAAGAAAAACAAAGAAGGGACAATGCTACTATCCTTTTCCACACTTGTGCTTCAAAGTAGAACCATGTTCTTCATATAGCGAGTCTCATATATTGTGCTTCAAAGTAGCACCATGTTTTCATATAGAGAGTTTCATATGTTGTCACTTTCATATACTAGTGGGAATTTTTCATTATAGAACTTGGCTTGTATATTCCAACGATGGGCTTCCTCAAATGCCCTAGGTCTTCGTGAGCAAGCAAGTTGGATGCACACCCACTTAGTTTCTTTTGTTGAGCTTTCATACATTTATAGCTCTAGTGCATCCGTTGCATGGCAATCCCTACTCCTTGCATTAACATCAATTGATGGGCATCTCCATAGCCCGTTGATTAGCCTCATTGATGTGAGATTCTCCTTTTTTGTCTCCTCCACATAACCCCCATTATATTCTATTCCACCCATAGTGCTATGTCCATGGCTCGCGCTCATATATTGCGTGAAAGTTTATAGGTTTGAGATTACTAAATTCTGAAACAATTGCTTGGCTTGTCATCGGGGTTGTGCATGATGAGAGCAATCTTGTGTGACGAAAATGGAGCATGACTAAACTATATGATTTTGTAGGGATGAACTTTCTTTGGCCATGTTATTTTGAGAAGACATAATTGCTTAGTTAGTATGCTTGAAGTATTATTATTTTATGTCAATATGAACTTTTGTCTTGAATCTTTCGGATCTGAATATTCATACCACAATTAAGAATATTTACATTGAAATTATGCCAAAATATCACTCCGCATCAAAAATTCTCTTTTTATCATTTACCTACTCGAGGAATGACGAGGAATTAAGCTTGGGGATGCTCGATACGTCTCCAATGTATCTATAATTTTTGATTGCTCCATGTTATATTATCTATTGTTTTGGACTATATTGGGCTTTATTTTCCACTTATATATTACTTTTGGGACTAACCTATTAATCGGAGGCCCAACCCAGAATTGCTGTTTTTTTGCCTATTTCAGTGTTTCGAAGAAACGGAATATCAAACGGAGTCGAAACGGAATGAAATCTTCGGGAACTTGATTTTGTCATCGGATAAGACCCAGGAGACTTGGACCCTCCGTCAAGAAAGCTACGAGGCGGCCACGAGGGTGGAGGGCGCGCCCCCCTGCCTCGTGGGCCCCTCGAAGCTCCACCGACGTACTCCTTCCTCCTATATATACCTACGTACCCCCAACATATCAGATACGGAACCAAAAACCTAATTCCACCGCCGCAACTTTCTGTATCCACGAGATCCCATATTGGGGTCTGTTCCAGAGCTCATGGGAAGGATTCCATCACGGAGGGCTTCTACATCATCATCATAGCCTCTCCGATGAAGTGTGAGTAGTTTACCTCGGACCTTCGGGTCCATAGTTAGTAGCTAGATGTCTTCTTCTCTCTTTTTGGATCTCAATACAATGTTCTCCCCTCTCTCATGGAGATCTATTCGATGTAATCTTCTTTTTGCGGTGTGTTTGTTGAGACCGATGAATTGTGGGTTTATGATCAAGATTATCTATGAACAATATTTGAATCTTTTCTGAATTCTTTTTATGTATGATTGAGTTATCTTTGCAAGTCTCTTGAATTATCCATTTGGTTTGGCCAACTAGATTGGTAGTTCTTGCAATGGGAGAAGTGTTTAGCTTTGGGTTCAATCTTGCGGTGTCCTTACCAAAGGATGTAAAGGGTTGCAAGGCACGTATTGTATTGTTGCCATCGAGGATAACAAGATAGGGTATTTATCATATTGCATGAATTTATTCCTCTACATCATGTCATCTTGCTTAAGGCGTTACTCTGTTTTCGTTAACTTAATACTCTAGATGCATGGATAGCGGTCGATGAGTGGAGTAATAGTAGTAGATGCGTGCGGTGAGTCGGTCTACTTGTCTCGGACGTGATGCCTATATACATGATCATACCTAGATATTCTCATAACTATGCTCAATTCTGTCAATTGCTCAACAATAATTTGTTCACCCACCATAAAATACCTATGCTCTTGAGAGAAGCCACTAGTGAAATCTATGCCCCCCGGGTCTATTTTCATCATATTAATCTTCCTACGCTTTATTATTGCTTTGCCTTTTTTACTTTGCCTCTTATTTTACTTCGCATCTTTATACCAAAAAATACCAAAAATATTATCTATCATCTCTATCAGATCTCACTCTCGTAAGTGACCGTGAAGGGATTGACAACCCCTATTCGCGTTGGTTGCGAGGAGCTATATGTGTTGTGTAGGTACGAGGGACTTCCGCGTGGCCTCCTACTGGATTGATACCTTGGTTCTCAAAAACTGAGGGAAATACTTACGCTACTCTGCTGCATCATCCTCTCCTCTTCGGGGAAAACCAACGCAAGCTCAAGACGTAGCAGGGGGGGGGGGGTTGGATGAACAGTGAGCGGTGGCGTTGCCTCTGGATGAACAGGACCCCGTGGTGTGGAGGGCTGGATGAACAGTAGACGGTGGAGGGGTGCCCGTGGAGGGGTGGTTGAACAGGACCCCGTGGTGTGGAGGGGTGGTTGAACAGTAGCCGGTGGAGTAGCGCGTGGTGGAGGCTAGATGAACAGGAGCCCGTGGAGGCTGGAGGAGGTCGACGGTAGCCCGTGGATGTCACGCCCAAGATGCGGCCCTATCCTAAAGGAACTCGAAGGTCCCACCAAGGATAGAAGCGCATCTTGAAGACGCTTTTGCAAGGTGGATATCATTACATCAACATTACATAATAGATGGTGATACATACAAAAGGCACATGAATACAACAATACATCATACATAAGATCAACCTCCGACTATGGATGAAACAGAAACAAAAACTCAAACAATATCCACCCTGCTAGCCCAGGCTGCCGACCTGGAACCTATCCCCTGATCGAAGAAGAAGCAGAAGGAGAACTCCAAAACAAGCAAACATCGCTCTCGCGTCATGGTCATCGCATAACCTGTACCTGCAACTGTTGTTGTAGTAAACTGTGAGCCACGAGGATTCAGCAATCCCATTACCATTGGTATCAAGACTAGCAAAGCTTAATGGGAAAGGAAGGGGTAAAGTGGTGAGGTTGCAGTAGCGGCTAAGCATGATATGGTGGCTAACATACGCAAGTGAGAGTGAGAAGAGAAGCAAACGGAACGATCGTGAAGCTAGCAATGATCAAGAAGTGATCCTGAACTCCTACTTACGTCAAACATAACACAGAAACCGTGTTCTCCTCTCGATCAACCCCGAAAAGAGACACTCACGGTTACGCACACGGTTGGTGTATTTTAGAAGAGTTTACTTCAAGTTTGCTACAACCAGACATTAACAAATTCCCATCTGCCACATAACCGCGGGCACGGCTTTCGAAAGTTCAAACCCTGCAGGGGTGTCCCAACTTAGCCCATGATAAGCTCTCGCGGTCAACGAAGGATATTCCTTCTCCCCGGGAAGACCCGATCAGTCTCGGAATCCCGGCTACAAGACATTTCGACAGTAATAAAACAAGGCCAGCAAGACCTCTCGGCGTGCCGACATCCTGATAGTAGCCGCGCGTATCTCGTCTCAGGCCACGACCGGATGAGCAGTACGTACAACTAGAACCAGCCCTCAAGTTTCCCCGAGGTGGCGCTACAAGTGGCTCTAGGTGAGGCAAATGGTAAAACCAATGTTGGGCCTTGCTGGAAGAGTCTTATTCAAAGCGAACTGTCAAGGGGGTCCCATAAATCACCCAACCGCGTTAGGGACGCAAAATCCGGGAACATAACATCGATATGACGAAAACTAGGGCGGCAAGAGTGGAACAAAACACCAGGCATAAGGCCGAGCCTTCCACCCTTTACCAAGTATATAGATGCATTAATAGTATAAGAGATATTGTGATATCCCAACATAATCCTGTCCACCATGGAGCAATCTTCAACTTCACCTGCAACTAGCAACGCTATAAGAGGGCTGAGCAAAGCGGTAACATAGCCAAACAACGGTTTGCTAGGAATGGTGTCAAAGCTTAGAGGTTCATGGTAATTTGGGAGGCTTGAGAAGCAAAAGATAGGTAACGAAGCATAGCGATAGAACGAAGCAACTAGCATAGCAATGATAGTAGTGAGATCCAGGGTAGCGGTCATCTTGCCTGAAATCCCGCTAGGAAGAAGAACGAGTCCATGAAGAAGATGAAGCCACGAAGTCGAACCAAGCGTAGACGAACGAATCCTCACGATCGCAACGAAACGGGAACTATCGAGAAGAAGCACACAACATGGTAAACACACCACACATGAACAAGGCATGATGCTCAACCAAGTATGATGCATGACAAGGCTACATGAAGCTACTCATGGCAAAAGATGATGCATACAAGACCAACACATCAAAGCAAGTTTAAATGAGGCCGGAAACAACATAGAACAACTCAGATAAGTCCTCATATGCAAATTTCGAAATTGGTCCAGATACGAATAACTTTATGTTCAAGTTGTTAAACAGCAAGTTAGGATGCACCACGATGATCTACACGAAATTCTAGTCAAGTTACATATAAAGTTCATTAGATTCAGAGCTACGGCCTAGAAGATATGAGTAAAACAAGTTAAACATGGCATCGATGCAAAATGCATACAAACATCAATCAAAAACCTCAAACCATGGATGCAACATGATAATATGAAACTACATGCAAAACTAAGCAATTTTCATATAGAGCACACTCAAAACGGAGCAACGGTGCAACACATACACACAATACAAGTTTAAAGGACAAGCTGTCCAAAACAGCAACTAGGCATACGGCAAGCATCAAAACAGTATGCTACAGCACCTCAACATAATAACAAAAGGCATGGGCGTGATGTACAGGTAAAGCATAAAAAAACATGAACACTGAGCGATCTCCAGAAATCACTAGAACATGCTCAAACACACATGGAAAGATTGCAAATAATATCAGTTTACAGGCTTTAGCAGAAATAATATCAGGTTGCAATGTTTAGAGCTATCAAACAAAATGTTACAAGAACTTATCATGGCAAACAAAGGCAATTAATGATATTACGAAATGCATAGAACAAAAGTCCTTACTGACCATGAGCCAAAAGGGCACGAAAAATATGATGGCACCCATGTAAACATGGCAAGTTATAATACAGATTCATACATGGCAGGAACAACGATAAATAGGCATGTTGGTGAGCTTGAACCACTCACCACAGAGTAATACATGGCATGGCAAGGCAACCAACAGTAATAAGACATGTTTATGAAGCTAAGAATGGCAAGAGCAAGTTTATAGCATGCAAGGATCAACTACAACAAGCTTGACAAAATTGAATAACATGTAAACCTGCCAGGAAACATTTTATAGCAAAAGTAGAGCACGAAAATGACATGCTAGGCTACTCCATAATTGCAAACAAGACCATTGGTTGATAGAGAAAGACATGTATAACAAAACATCCTTAGTGGACATCTCCAGATTATGTATATAATGACTTGTAGCAGCAGGTTTACATAGCATCATAATATAACAGAATCAGCCTAGCAAAATAGCAACAGCAAGTACCCTACTTAGCAAGCTCGATGCACTCACTACAAGACCCACAAAAATCCATGGATGGCACCACTGTGAAGATGGCATGACATAGTTCAAAACACTTGTAGATCTAATACTCATAGGATGCACACATCAAATGCAACAAAAATGACAAATCATCAAGTTATAACAGTTTCAGCAGATTAACATTACGTAGCACTCTTGCAACAAAGATTCAGGCATCAATATGGACTCAAATGAACATGATACAATGGAATTAAATGAATTACTCTTCGAGGCGAACAATCTGAAATATTACACGCACGAAACGGAGCTACGGATGCAGAGATATGATGCGATGAACATGGCATGATAATGTCAAAATAATTCGGGACTTGGTGGAATATTACCCTCCGGAAAAGTCAACCCGGGACGAGACGGAGCGGGACGGAGGGATCCGGGCGTGGGGACGCGTTTGTTTCGGGGGACGGGTGTATCTCATCCACCCCGGCTCCGACGACGGCGAGACGGCTCCGGCGAGAGCTCCGCGAGGAGAGGAGGCAGTGAAGCGCGGATCCGGTCGCTCCCGACCCGATCCGGCCGGATCTGGCGGCGGGGAGGCGAGCTCGGCAGGTGGAGGCGCAGGACGGGGCACGGGAGAGCACAGGGGACCGGCGGCGAAGCTCGAGCTCGGGCTCGGCGCCTATGGCCGGGCGGCGGCGTAGGCAGTTTCCCCGAGGCGAGGTCAGCGCTGGCGGCGAGGCGCCGGGCGCGCGGCGAAGACGGGCGATGGGGCGACGAAAGCGGACGGGCAGGGCGGCGAGGTGACGGCCGGCGGCGGATGCCGCGGGCGGCGATGGGCGGCGGAAGAACGCGGGACCCGAAAGGCGGCGGGGCGCTGGGCCATGGGCGGGGCGGGCGGGCGATGGGGTCATGGGCTCGCGGCTGGGCTCGCGGCGGGCGGGCGCTGGTGGCCGGGGTGGCCACGTGGCGGACGCCGATTGGCGGAGGGCGGCGGAGCGGACGCGTCCGGGGGAGATCAGACATGTCCGGCTGCGGAGAGGGCCTAGGTTAGGGTTGGACTGCGGGAAAATCGGGGGAGGTGCACATATTTATAGGTAGAGGGAGCTAGGAGACTCCAAATGAGGAGCGGTTTTCGCCCACATGATCGTGATCGAACGACCGAGAGCATGGATGGGAGTTTGTTGGGTTTTGGGCCACTTTGAAGGGGTGTTGGGCTGCAACACAAAGAGGGCTTTCGGGGTTACACGGTTAACCGTTGGAGTATCAAACGACCTCCAAATGGCACGAAACTTGACAGGCGGTCTACCGGTGCTATACCAAGGCCGCTTGGCAAACCTCGGGCCATTCCGAGAAAGTTTAACACCCACTCACAACGAGAGACAAAAGGGGGACGCCGGGGAACTTAGGAGTGCCAGATTGCAAAACGGACAACGGGGAAAATGCGCGGATGCATGAGACGAACACGTATGCAAATGCGATGTACATGACGACATGATATGAAATGCAGATGATGACATGGGAAAGTGTAACACGCAAGCACATGACATGGAAAAGACGACGAATAACTGGAAGACACCTGGCGCATCAAATCCGGGGAGTTACAACTCTCCTCCACTAACAAGAGATCTCGTCCCGAGATCTTAGGACCGAGACGGAAGAGAAAAGAATGAGGTGAAACAAGAGACACAAGAGAGAAGATGGACAAAGCAATGCCTCCGGAAGAACTGAAAGAATTGGGAATGGCTCCGAAATAATTAGAGAAGTTAGGTAAGATCCTGGGAAAAGACCTGTGGGTTAGGGCCCACTAAAGAGAAAACACCGTTGGAAAAGGATGTTGAAGAAGTAGATGATGCACCGGAACAGATGAAATATTTGAATGAGGTGACAGCCTAGAATTAATTGGAACACCGACAAATCTCCTGAGATGACTTGAGCACTCCGGAAGGATAAACTGGCGAGAGGCGAACGAGCAAGGGGAAAACATTTGAGCCGAGGAAAGAATATAGTCACTACCGAAAAATTGAATTGAATCCACCGGAAAAGAAAGAGATGAAGAATGACGAACGAGACGAGAATTCACCGGTTGAAACAATTGACGAAAGACTGAAGAGGCTCCGCACGAATGAAATTGATGCTCGAAACAGACTCAGACTCCGGGGAGAAGAGGGTGGGAGGGCGGGAAAACAAAGGCAACTTGGAAGGGGAAACCAACGAATATCTTGAAGAGAAAACACCGGTTGAAATCATTGAGGAAAGAAAGCAAAGACTTCGCACGAGTAGGAAGGATACTCGATTACGGACTCCGACTCTAAGATGAAAAGCGTGGGCGGGTGGGAAAATAAAACAACTGAGGATTGCACTTGGCAAAGATGAAGAGGCTCGAGTCAACTTGACGGGAAATGCACCGGATCAAAAGAGGATGGACAACGAACAAAAACTAACCGCGTGAGCCTAAAGAAAAATTTGAAAGGGGAAGAGGAGTAATTCAAAACACCTACGTCAAGATTCCTCACCAGAGCGACGAAGGGGCTGAGGAGAAAAAAGAATTCCTACTCTTCGATATAACTAGACTCCAAAAAGTTTTTCTAGACTCGACATCGGCCAAACTACACGATCAATCAAGGGGGCTCCTAAGGTCGGTCGAGGCTCTGATACCAACTTGTCATGCACAAGATGCGGCCCTATCCTAAAGGAACTCAAAGGTCCCACCAAGGATAGAAGCGCATCATGAAGACGCTTTTGCAAGGTGGATATCATTACATCAACATTACATAATAGATGGGGATACATACAAAAGGCACATTAATACAACAATACATCATACATAAGATCAACCTCCGACTACGGATGAAACAGAAACATAAACTCAAACAATATCCACCCTGCTAGCCCAGGCTGCCGACCTGGAACCTATCCCCTGATCGAAGAAGAAGCAGAAGGAGAACTCCAAAACAAGAAAACATCGCTCTCGCGTCATGGTCATCGCATAACCTGTACCTGCAACTGTTGTTGTAGTAAACTGTGAGCCACGAGGAATCAGCAATCCCATTACCATGGGTATCAAGACTAGCAAAGCTTAATGGGAAAGGAAGGGGTAAAGTGGTGAGGTTTCAGCAGCGGCTAAGCATGATATGGTGGCTAACATACCCAAGTGAGAGCAAGAAGAGAAGCAAACGGAACGATCGTGAAGCTAGCAATGATCAAGAAGTGATCCTGAACTCCTACTTACGTCAAACATAACACAGAAACCATGTTCTCCTCTCGATCAACCCCGAAAAGAGACACTCACGGTTACGCACACGGTTGGTGTATTTTAGAAGAGTTTACTTCAAGTTTGCTACAACCGGATATTAACAAATTCCCATCTGCCACATAACCGCGGGCACGGCTTTCGAAAGTTCAAACCCTGCAGGGGTGTCCCAACTTAGCCCATGATAAGCTCTCGCGGTCAAAGAAGGATATTCCTTCTCCCCGGGAAGACCCGATCAGTCTCGGAATCCCGCTACAAGACATTTCGATAGCAATAAAACAAGGCCAGCAAGACCTCCCGGCATGCCGACATCCTGATAGTAGCCGCGCGTATCTCGTCTCAGGCCACGACCGGATGAGCAGTACGTACAACTAGAACCAGCCCTCAAGTTTCCCGAGGTGGCGCTGCAAGTGGTTCTAGTTTGAACCAACACTTGGACAAGCATTGGCCCGGGGGGGGCTAAAATAAAGATGACCCTTGGGATGCGCGACTCCCAAGGGAAAAAAAAGGTAATAGGTGAGGCAAATGGTAAAACCAATGTTGGGCCTTGCTGGAAGAGTCTTATTCAAAGCGAACTGTCAAGGGGGTCCCATAAATCACCCAACCGCGTTAGGGACGCAAAATCCGGGAACATAACACCGATATGACGGAAACTAGGGTGGCAAGAGTGGAACAAAACACCAGGCATAAGGCCGAGCCTTCCACCCTTTACCAAGTATATAGATGCATTAATAATATAAGAGATATTGTGATATCCCAACATAATCCTGTCCACCATGGAGCAATCTTCAACTTCACCTGCAACTAGCAACGCTATAAGAGGGCTGAGCAAAGCGGTAACATAGCCAAGCAACGGTTTGCTAGGAAGGGTGTCAAAGGTTAGAGGTTCATGGAAATTTGGGAGGCTTGAGGAGCAAAAGATAGGTAACGCAGCATAGCGATAGAACGAAGCAACTAGCATAGCAATGCTAGTAGTGAGATCCAGGGTAGCGGTCATCTTGCCTGAAATCCCGCTAGGAAGAAGAACGAGTCCATGAAGAAGATGAAGCCACGAAGTCGAACCAAGCGTAGACGAACGAATCCTCACGATCGCAACGAAACGGGAACTATCGAGAAGAAGCACACAACATGGTAAACACACCACACATGAACAAGGCATGATGCTCAACCAAGTATGATGCATGACAAGGCTACATGAAGCTACTCATGGCAAATGATGATGCATACAGGACCAACACATCAAAGCAAGTTTAAATGAGGCCGGAAACAACATAGAACAACTACGGTAAGTCCTCATATGCAAATTTCAAAATTAGTCCAGATCTGAATAACTTTATGTTCAAGTTGTTAAACAGCAAGTTAAGATGCACCACGATGATCTACACGAAATTCTAGTCAAGTTACATATAAAGTTCGTTATATTCGGAGCTACGGCCTAGAAGATATGAGCAAAACAAGTTAAACATGGCATCGATGCAAAATGCATACAAACATCAATCAAACACCTCAAAACATGGATGCAACATGATACTATGAAACTACATGCAGAACTAAGCAATTTTCATATAGAGCACACTCAAAACGGAGGAAATGTGCAACACATACACACAATACAAGTTTAAAGGACAAGCTGTCCAAAACAACAACTAGGCATATGACAAACATCAAAACAGTATGCTACAACACCTCAATATAATAAAAAAGGCATGGGCGTGATGTACAGGTAAAGCATAACAAAACATGAACACTGAGCTATCTCCAGAAATCACTAGAACATGCTCAAACACACATGGCAAGATTGCAAATAATATCAGTTTACAAGCTTTAGCAGAAATAACATCAGGTTACAATGTTTAGAGCTATCAAACAAAATGTTACAAGAACTTATCATGGAAAACAAAGGAATGGAATGATACTACTAAATGCGTAGAACAAAAGTCCCTTACTGACCATGAGCCAAAAGGGCACGGAAAATATGATGGCAGACATGTAAACATGGCAAGTTATAATACAGATTCATACATGGCAGGAACAACGATAAGTAGGCATGTTGGTGAGCTTGAACCACTCACCACAGAGTAATACATGGCATGGCAAGGCAACCAACAGTAATAATACATATTTATGAAGCTAAGAATGGCAAGAGCAAGTTTATAGCATGCAAGGATCAACTACAGCAAGCTTGGCAAAATTGAATAACATGTAAACAACATGCCAGGAAACATTTTATAGCAAAAGTAGAGCACGAAAATGACATGCTAGACTACTCCATAATTGCAAACAAGGGCATTGATGGATAGAGAAAGACGTTTATAATAAAATATCCTTAGTGAACATCTCCAGATTATGTATATAATAACTTGTAGCAGCAGGTTTACATAGCATCATAATATAACAGAATCAGCCTAGCAAAACAGCAATAGCAAGTACCCTACTTAACAAGCTCGATATACTCACTAAAAGACCAAAAAAATCCATGGATGGCACCACTGTGAAGACGGCATGACATAGTTCAAAACATATATAGAGCTCATGCTCATAGGATGCACACATCAAATGCAACAAAAATGACAAATCATCAAGTTATAACAGTTTCAGCAGATTAACATTATGTAGCACTCTTGCAACAAAGATTCAGGCATCAAGATGGACTCAAATGAACATGATGCAATGGAATGAAATGAATTACTCTTTGAGGCGAACAATTTGACATATTACACGCACGAAACGGAGCTACGGATGCAGAGATATGATGCGATGAACATGGCATGATAATGTCAAAATAATTCGGGACTGGAATATTACCCTCCGGGAAAGTCAACCCGGGACGAGACGGAGGGATCCGGGCGTGGGGACGCGTTTGGTTCGGGGGACGGGTGGATCTCATCCACCCCGGCTCCGGCGACGGCGAGACGGCTCCAGCGAGGAGCTCCGGCGAGGAGGAGGCCGGTGGGGGCGCGGATCCGGTCGCTCCCGACCCGATCCGGCTGGATCTGGCGGCGGGGCGGCGAGCTCGGCAGGTGGAGGCGCATGACGGGCACGGAGAGCACAGGGAACCGGCGAAGCTCGAGCTTCGGGCTCGGCGCCCATGGCCGCGGCGGCGCAGGGCAGCCGAGGCGGGTCAGCGCCGGCGGCGCGAGCGCCGGGCGGCGGCGAAGACGGCGATGGGCGGCGAAGCGCGCGACGCAGGGCGGGCGAGAGACGGCCGGTGGCGGGATGCCGCGGCGGCGACGGGCGGCGGACGGGCGCTGGGGACCCGGCGACGGCGGCGGGCGCTTCGCGTGGGCGCATGGGGCGGTGTAGAAGGGCGACAGTCAAGGCCTTGGGCTTCATACGGGCGGGCTGCAGTGGCCGGGTGGCTACGTGGCGGACACCGATTAGCGGAGGGGCGGAGCGACGCGTCCGGGAGATCGGACATGTCCGGCCGCGGAGAGGCCTAGGTTAGGGTTGGATTGTGGGAAAATCGGGGGAGGTGCACATATTTATAGGTAGATGGAGCTAGGAGACTCCAAATGAGGAGCGGTTTTCGCCCACACGATCGTGATTGAATGACCGAGAGCATGGAGGGAAGTTTGCTGGGTTTTGGGCCACTTTGAGGGGGTGTTGCGCTGCAACACAAAGAGGGCTTTCGGGGTTACATGGTTAACCGTTGGAGTATCAAACGACCTCCAAATGGCACGAAACTTGACAGGCGGTCTATCGGTGCTATACCAAGGCCGCTTGGCAAACCTCGGGCCATTCCGAGAAAGTTTAACACCCACTCACAACGAGAGACAAAAGGGGGACGCCGGGGAACTTAGGAGTGCCGGATTGCAAAACGGATAACGGGGAAAATGCTCGGATGCATGAGACGAACACGTATGCAAATGCGATGTACATGACGACATGATATGAAATGCAGATGATGACATGGCAAAGTGCAACACGCAAGCACATGACATGGCAAAGACGGCAAATAACTGGAAGACACCTGGCGCATCGAATCCGGGGCGTTACAGTGGAGGCTGGAGGAGGTCGGCGGTGGAGATGAACAGTATCCCGTGGAGTCCCGTTTTGCGGTACACCACACCCCTCTCGATGAACAGGACCCCCGTTTCGACTGTAGGAGGTCTGTTTCATCCATTTTGCGGTACGCCACACCCCTCCCGATCAACAGGACCCCCGTTTCGACCATAGGAGGTCTGTTTCGTCCGTTTTGCGGTACGCCACACCCCTCCCGATCAACAGGACCCCGTTCCGAACGTAGGAGTTCCGTTTCCTCCGTTTTGCGGTAAGCCAGGCCTCGTTTCCATCGCCTGTTACGTCCAAGCCCTCCTGATGAACACGACCACTCATTTCGTTCCGACCCAGCCGGTTGGCTCCCACGCGTTCCGTTGCCTCCTGGTGAACACGACGCATTCCGTTGCCTCCCCATGAACACGATGCATTCCGTTGCCTCCCCATGAACACGATGATGACGCTGTTTCTCCGTTCCGACCCAGCCATGTACACGAGCCCTGGCCGTACGTATGCGCGAGTAAGTGTTCGAGACCCCGCCCGTATGTACACATACATGGCCGTATTTTCTTTCTTGCACCCTGGCCGCTGTATGTACGTGTACATGCTACGTGCGCGCCTCTACTACGACACGTGCGCGCCTCTACATCGACCAGTATGTACGTACACGTTCGCGACCAGAATGATAACGCTACGTACGCTTCGATCAGGTGGGTCCCGACCGCCGTGCACTTCCTTACTGCGAAGATGTAGCTGGTGGGTCCCAGCAGTCAGGGGGTGAATCATTTTTTTTGCCCGGACGCACTTCCTTGCGTGCGAAGATGTAGCCGGTGGGTCCCAGCAGTCAGGGGGGCGAATCGTTTTTTTGCCCGGACACACTTCCTTGCCTGCGAAGGTGTAGCTGGTGGGTCCCAGCAGTCAGGGGGGCGAATCGTGTTTTTGCCCGGACGCACTTCCTTGCGTGCGAAGATGAAGCTGGTGGGTCCCAGCAGTCAGGGGGAAAAGTTTTTTCCGTGAAATACAAAGGGCCCGTCCGTGGGTCCCACCTGCCGTGGAGGAATCATTATTTTCCGCGTAATAAGGAGGCACTTCCTTGCAGCGACGTGGACCCATCTATCAGCCTCTCCACGCAGTCCCACGTCCGAGCAGAAGTCGTTCCTTGACCACGTTGACCAGGCGCCGAGAGCACCATGGCGGTGGACGACGGCGCAGGCCTAGGAAGGGGAACGCGAGCCGGGAAGACGGCAAGGGAAGCCCGCGGAGAGGAGTACGAGGGTTCACCGGTTCGGCTGTGGTGTGAGGGTTGCCGTCGCCGCAGGCCTGCCAGCGGTGGGAATAGTAGGTGGCGGTGAGGGCCTCCAAGGGCAAAGACAACCGCCGACCATGGAAGGCAGGGAGCATGCGGCACGACCGGCGCTGCTTTGGGCGGCCGGAGCAAGAAGACTAGAGGTTGAAGAAGCACTACGGCCGTTGGATGGACATCAGACGGTCACTAGAGCTAGACTTCGTTCATATTGACTAAGTTGACAAAGCCCTCCGTCCCCGGCCAACTTAGTTGGCCCACAAGTCATCCTCCCACTATGGTGGGTCCCAGCTAGCAGGGGGTATTCATTTTTGTGTGTGTAATAAGTAGGCACTTCCTTGCGTGCGAAGATATAGCTGGTGGGTCCGACATGTCAGCGGGGGGGATGTTTTTTTCGTGAAATACAGAGGCCCTTCTGGTGGGTCCCAGCTGTCAGGTGGAGGAATCTTTTTTTTGCGCGTACAGTCCATGTCCGATGGATGTCGTTCGTTGACCATGTCGACCAGGCCGCGCCGAGAGCACCATGGTGGTGGACAACGGCGAGGCCTAGGAAGGGAACGACACGGAGCAGGGGAAGACTCGGCAATGGTTGCCCACGCGGTGGGGAGTACGAGGGTTTACTGGTCCGGCTGCCGTCGCCGGAAAATAACAGGAGATGTGGGTGAGTAGAGGAATGGCACGCCAGCAATGAAGTAGGGTGGGCGGTCTGCGGCCTGCGGCAAGACAACCCGGCCACGGAGGCGAGCGGGCAGTCCACGGAGCTGGTTTAGGTAATTGGAGCAAGAAGATCAGATATTGAAGAAGCAGCACGGCCGTTGGATTAACATCCAACGGACACTGCTGCTAGAATCGTTTGTGGACTAAGTTGACAAAGCCAAAGTACACGTCAACCTAGTAGACCCACAAGTCAGCCTCCAAATCTGTCCCAAACATCATACAACCCAAAATTTCTAGCCAGATTCAAATTAATTTTAAATCTAAATATACCTTAATTTAAGTTCAATGAAATTTTACCCGCACAAAAACAATGAAATTTAAAATATCAAAATCCGAAAGAAAACAGTATTTTGGAACTAATTGCATGTTTGCTGTATTTTTTTAATTTTACAGCCCATTTGTTATTACATATAGCCCATTTCTTATTACTTATAGCCCATTTTCTGGGCAAAATGCATCCCTCCTCGTCTTGAAAGATTTCCGGCCCAGCAGGGCGTAGAAAAGCTAGTAGGCCTACGTTGGTTATTCTACAAAAAACAAAATAGTTGGCTAGCCATTTTCAGAAAGGAAAAAAACAAACTGTGCTGGTCATGTGCTAAACATATGAAATAAAAGCCTGGGCTAGACGGGCCACGGGTCCCACACAACCCAGTTGATACCCTTCTCCGTCCCAAAAAAACAAAATTACTTTGCTGGCAGCTTGGGTCCCTCATCATCCTCACCATGTACAGTCATCTCCTTATTCCTCTCGGTTCTTGACCATGTTGACAACACCGGAGGGTGGCGCCGCGGCGAGTGAACCAAGGCGGAGGACGATGGTGAGGCCTCGGATGGGAACGAGCATGAGCCGGGGAAGATCACAGCCAGCCGTGGGAGGCGGGAGCAGGCGGTCCCGCCGGCGCTGGTTTAGCTTTGGCGGCTCGAGGAAGAAGAGACTGAAGAAACGCGACAGACGTTGAATGTCAATCCAACCGTCAAGGTTGGCACAATCGTTTGTTGACTAAGCGGACACCAAGTAGCATACTTTTATATATATAGGAAGCAAACTGCGAGGAAAATGCATTCGTCTGCCGTCCTCCTCACAGGGAACGTTCACCACATAAGTGACTAGCACCCTTGGTTTTCTACCGAGAGGTCTTGGGTTCGAGTCCCAGGAACTCTCAATTTTGTCCTCCTTCCTTCCTCGCAAAAAAAGGGAAAGAAAATCAAAGACTTGGGAAGGCGTACAAAACAAGCTAGTGTACCAAAGAAAGAGACATTGCCGAGTTTTAGAAAAAGAAAGACGTGCTCTCGTAGCTGGTTCGAATCCAAACCTAGACTATGACTATATATGGTGCTATGCTACTCTTGCAAGTAATGAAACCGACATATCCAACGCTCGCTTCTCCTCTTCTCTACTTACTCGCCTAGCATCGAAGCTCGCCGCATCAACCATGTCCGGCTGGCTGCTCGTCCACCGCTTCTTCAGCAGTAACAACCAGATATGCGCCAAGTAGCCACCCGTACTAACGCCTGTGGGTCTCATCACACCCCCGCCGCATCGCCAAGACGCAGCGATTGCTCATCGCAACTCACCGCTGCTGGTGTGGTGCCACCGCTGCAAATCACGCAGAGTCATCCGTCGTGTCTCAACCACAATCCGCAACCCTGGCCGAGTCTTCTACAAATGCCCGAATCATGGGGTAATAATAGGTTTAAGTGTTGTTCTGCTGCTTTCAGTTGCTGGTTTTTTTAATAGTTTCGTTGATGATCTTCCAATTTGATTCGTGCAAAAAAGGGAAGATTCGTGTGATTTGTATTTCTGGGAAGTTGCTGATGTGGGGGAATGCAACTACGCTGATTATTTGGTTAGCCGAGGAATCCCAATACGAGCAGGTTGGGGTGTTGGACAAGTAATCAAGGAACGAGAAGAGGAAGATGCACAATGTGAAGGTTAAAGATGCAGTTCCTCCGATCATGGCCAAGCAACAATCGCCGAACGGCCTTGACAAAGAATGAGGAGATGAAAGAGCTTGTGAAAATAATGGGCAAAATCGATGTGCTCAGAGGATGATTGTCTCTTTATTTGCAAAGTATGTAGCACTCGTGATGTATTCAAAGGGCTACGACATGAGCACTTTGCTGAAACTAGTAATGAATGAAACACATGTAGCAGGCTGGGCGTAGTGTTGTGAACATCTAATGATTTCTATTAGCGAAAATCAGGGGTATCCCTTTTGCTCATATAAATAAATAAATAGCAGAGGCCTGGCCGGGTCAGCTTTGTTCTCATTCAAAGACGTCGAGCAAATTGCAGTCCAACAACAAACTATGTCACCAAATTCAAGTTTCACAGCCAAATATGAGTACAACTAAACAATAATGTCATCATGTTTTAGTTGTCATACAATCACCAAACACAAATCAGCATACATAATAAGTGATGTTCTCACATCAAAATACTAAACAACATGTTCATCAGGTTTCAGTTGTCATAGCAAACACAATTTCACATAGTAGATAAAAAACGTCTTCTGATAGGCAAATACGACAAAAGCAATGTAATCATCATCTGCAACAGCAGCGTCAACATCTTCACCATGTGTATCAGTCTGAATCGTAATTCCCCACGGTGTCATCTTTTTCTTCGTCCTCAACATCCTCGATCGTTAGCTTCTTCTTGATCAACTCTTGTATGTCCACAGCACGACAGGCAATCTTTTCGCCGGCGTCATTGACGTGATGGTTCTCAAAGATATTAGGAACATCTGTGTTATCTTGTACATCAGGAGCAGTGTAAGCATCATCTTGTTGTGCAACTTCATTAAACGTATTCCTCTACTCAAACCTTTGCAATACTCTCCAGTCATCGCTACGTGCAAATGTGTCTTCCAAGAAAAATATCTGTGTTGCTTGATTTTCCAAAATAAAAGGCTCGTTGTTCTGGTACGCCACCTTGACATTGATGGATTTGAAATAATCATCAGCTCTGGGTTTTGCGATCTTGGAAAACAGGTTATACCGACGACAGCACAACAGAACCACACACCAATGATCCTCGAAACTGGAGATATCACCGCAACCGAACAATGTACATTATGTTAGCATACATTTCAGTTGTCTCTTTGTCATACGTATCCATGCTCATGATGGCACTGTTTTGTGTCTTCCTGCCTTCGTCTCGTGCAAGGGTGTTGTAGCACACATCTCCAACAACGCAAGATTCATAATGTCTTACCCGAGTATCAGGACCCATTGCTAGTGAGTAAAGGGCATCGTCAAATGCCTGCCCATCCTCCCGCATCTTCTTAACCTATGGTTAGAAAATAGACAAGCTGGCCATCTTATGTACTCAATATATTAAAAAATCTTACAGTGCACTTCAAAAGCTTACATGGTTCTTGAACCATTTTGCAAATCCTGCCATAACCAGTTTGTCAATGTTTCTTGGATTTTGCGGCAGTAACTCCTCTTTGTAGATGCTGCACAACATAGTGATCGCGTCAAACATCTAAATATATAAGAATGTGCTGCAAGTTTAGTAGATTATGATGTATAAGCTGCGATCGCACTTACTTGATATAAGGTAGTATCTCGGGATAGTTATTCAACACATACCAAACCATTTTGTCCAAATCTTTAGGTTTGTCCTCTTGTCAACTCTTCCACCGTAACTCGAGCAGAATAATCGAAAACATTGAGCCCGGATTTTCTTCACCCACCTCTTTGCTAAGTCGATCAATTTGTTTCAATGTATTTTGAACAGAATGTCAACGCTTCTGTAGCAATGTAGGCCTCTGTAATGGAACCCTCGGGTCTAGCTCTGTTCCTAACATAGCCCTTGCAAGTGCCTAGCCGCCTTTCAATAGGGTACATCCAGCCATCTTGTCTTTGGACCTCTAAGTAGTGCCTCATCAGGTAGATGAATAGCCAAATGCACCATCACATCAAAGAAGGTTGGAGGATATATCTTCTCTAGGTCGCATAGGATAGTTGGTATCTTGTCTCTAAGACGCTCCAAAGCATCTATCATGATATTTCTACTGCAGAGTTCCTCAAGAATTGTCCCAACTCTGCAATCGCTCAGTATAAGTCGTATGCCCAATCCTCTAAGGATAACAGGTAAAACCCTTTGAAGTAGGACGTGGCAGTCATGAGTTTTCAACCCTTGTACCTTGTTTCTGTCACATCCCTAATTCTGGTTTGACGTATGCCAGCTTCCATGTGTGCATCATGTTCAAATTCAAATGAAATTTGAATTGAGGAATTTTCCAAGCCTCAAAAAACCCCTAAAAATAACCAACATTTAAATCTCATCAAATGAGTCCAAGAAAATGTTCCTTTTATTCTGTGAAAATATTGGCATGAGATGAAATTGAAACCAATATTTTTGGAGTCACAGAAATATTTTATTTGGGCCTTTGATTTAAATCAATAATATATTTGGGTTGGAATTATTTCTGTCAAATAAGAAATAATGTCCAAATAATCCTAAACTAATATGTTCCATGTTAGATATGGTATAAACAGTGGGAATGTACAGTTAGGTCATTTTTGGAAATACCTAAGTATTTTTAGAAAAGCCACAAAGTTGCAGAAAAAATAGAAAACAGGTAATAAAAGAGAGAGAGAAAGGAAACCTACCTGGGCTTACCTCCTGTGCAGTCCACCTGGCCCAGCCCACTGGCCGAAGTGGTCGTCTTCAACCTCTGCCAGTAGGCAGAGGCGTGTCGACGTGCGCGCGCCCGAGGCCTCCACCTCGTGCTTGCCGCCCGCGCCCCTGGACGTCTGGACGACCTCCACGTCGTCGCCTCGACCCCCTGGACCCCTCCATTCGCCCCCAACTCCTCTCCCTCGCCCGTTCCCCGCCATGGCCGAAACCTCCATGGACGCGCCGCCGTAACCCCGCGCCCACAGCCACTCCCTCGCTCCATCTCTGCCTCCCCGAGCTCCGTATCATCTCCAGCTTCATCCTCGACGAGCCAAGCCTCGCCGGACACCCTGCAGCGCCACCCCTGACGCCTTCTTCTTCCTCAGGTCGCCGAGATCGCCTCCGCCGCCCCGCTCGCTCCGGCCCCTCCCCGAGCTCACCGACTCGCTCGTCGTGTTCTACGTGAGCTTCTGATCATCCTCCCCCTCTCCGTTCTCTCTCTTGCACGCCCTAGCTGCCACGCCCCTCTCGCCCGACTGCGCCGCCGCCTGCACTCACCGCCGACACGACTCCGGCGACCATTTGGTCCGGGCGTCGTGTCCAACATGCTCGCCGCCTCGCGTAGCTGCTGTAGGTGCCACGAACGCGATACCACGGCCACTGCAGCCCCGTAGCCACAAACACCCGAACGCCGGCGCCGCCCCGAGCTCGTTTCCGGCGAGCTCCGGCCATCCCCGCTGCTGCCGCATGCCTCCCTGGATGCGGGCGAGCACCAGCTCCCCACGTGTGCCCTCGGCCGCCTGGTTGGTTGCTGGAGACGCAAACCGAGCCCCTCCACCGCGTCTGGCCTCGCCGGCGTCATGTCGCCGGTGGGTTTGACCCCGCTGACCGTTGACTGGGTGGGCCCAGTTTGACCCCCTGGGTCACTAACGTGTGGGCCACCCTTGTTAATTATTAGTTAGGTTAGTTTAGTGCTAATTAACCTAGATTAGTGCTTAACCTAACACTAACTAACTCTGTTTAGTTAGTTAACTAACCACTGACACATGGGTCCCACAGGTCAGGTTTGACCTGGCCGACCCAGTTGATCGCTGACGTCACAATGACGCAGTGCTGATGCAGTTAATTATTTTCTGGATTTATTCTTATTCAGGAAATTCCAGAAAATAGAGCTAACTTCTAAAATTCGTAGTAATTCAACCACAACTCCAAATGAAATAATTTATATATGAAAAATGATCAGAAAAATCCAGTCTATCCATCTGTACTAGTTTCATGCATATTTAAACAAGTTAACTTGCTGTTTAGTGCAAAACATGATAAAGCACTATTTAAGATCACAAATGTGTTTGAACTTTGAATCTTTGGTTCAAAATAGCTCAAACCCATCTGGTTGTAGTTGCATCAGCCCAGCACGCTCATTTTACCATGTCATGATCATGCATCATATTGTGCATTGCATTGATTGTGTTTCTTCTCTGTTGCCGGTATTTGTCCCCTCTCGATAGAGTGGTTTCGACGATGAGATCGATGACACTGATGAAGAGTTGTATTATCTTCGGAAGTGCCAGGCAAGCAAAAACCCCTTGTTCATTCTGATACAATCCTACTCTCTCGCTCCTGCTCTGTTTTACTGCATTAGGACAACAACGATTTATCTGTTACTTGCTGCGGTAGTTGAACCCCTTTATCCTCTGCACGACCTGTCATTGCCATAGTAAATAGATGAAACCCACTAGCATGAGTAGGAGTTGTTTGAGCCCTGATGTTCCTACTCATTCATGCTTGTTTGTCATGCCTGCTACTGCTTAGAGTTGAGTCAGGTCTGATTCCTCGGGGATGAATCGGAGGTGTGTGAACATGTCCTACTATGTGTGAGCTAAGTGTGTGAACACGATTTGGTAAAGGTAGCGGTGAGAGGCCATGTAGGAGTACATGGTGGGTTGTCTCATTGAAGCCGTCCTCAGGAGCTGAGTTCTGTGTTTGTGATCCATGAACAGCTACTACCACACATTGGGATCCTTAATTGACTCTCTCGACTTATTAACCGCCTGGCCCTCTCGGCCTGTGAGTTGCAACTAGTTTCCGGTGTTTGTAGGATATGTGTTGGAGGCTGTGCGTAGCGCTGACCCTAGGGGTGGGCTATGATGCGGTGGATACACCCTGGCCCGGTGTACCGAGCATCCGTTTGGTGTCTCGGGAACCCTGCACACATCGTTTGGGGCTGTGAGCGAAACTCCGGCCGGATCTCCTCATGGATGGAACCCGAATAGGCGATAAACCTGGACTAGAGACTTGTGTGGTTAGTCAGGTCGTGGCCGACTCCCTCGCCAGGCTTCCGCTTGAAGGTTGTCAAGATACACGATGTGTACATGGTGGTAAGTGGCGAGAGCATGTGTTAAGAAGTACACCCCTGCAGGGTTATAAATCATCTATTCGAATAGCCGTGTCCGCGGTAAAGGACTTCTGGGTTGCCTATATCAGTTCATAGACAAATGAAAGTGGATACTCTAAAATGCACAAGATAAGCGTGAGTGCTATGGATGGCGTTCTCATAGGGAGACGGGAGCGGATCCATAGTGGTGTATTGATATGGTGAATATGTGGACTCGTGTGCGCCACCTCAAAAGAGTTACTTGCAGTCGTAGTTCAGGATAGCCACCGAGTCAAAGCTGGCTTGCTGCAGTCAAACTCCACCACCCCCTTTGTTGATACCGATGCATATGTAGTTAGTTCCGATGTAAGTCTTGCTGGGTACATTTGTACTCACGTTTGCTTAATTTATGTTTTGCAGAGAGACTTCAGTCTCGCTAATAGTGGTTCAGCGTGGACTTTGACGTTTAGCTTGTTACCTTAGCTACGATCTTGTGCCCTCGGTAGGATCTGGTAGATAGTCAGGCTTCTCAGCCTTTTTCATTTGTAGATGTCTGTACTCAGACATGTTAAGCTTCCGCTTGTGCTTTGACTTGTATGCTCTAAATGTTGGGTCTTGAGACCCATGTTTGTAATATCTCGCTCCTCGGAGCCTAATGAATAAATACTTGAGTCGTAGAGTTATGTTGTGATGCCATGTTGTATTTACACATATCGAGCCTACTGTGTGTATGTTTGAAATGCTTGGTATGTGTGGGATCCGACAATCTAGTTGTTTATCCTTGGCAGCCTCTCTTATGGGGAAATGTAGTCTAGTGCTTCCATGAGCCATAGTAGTCCGCTTCTGCATCGGTTCACCGGAGTCACGCTAGCCAAAGACTACCGCCAGACGCTTGACTGCCGGGCATGTGTTTCACTTCGTTTACGTATCCGTCTCTTCGGGAAATGTCACGCGGTGACATCCGGAGTCCTCGCCTAACTCGCTATAGCCCGGGTTCCGAGTCCTGTTAGCCCAAGGTTACAGCCCGGATTCACACGCCGCTGACCGACATGCTCGATGTGATTCATGTATGCCTGTTCCCATGGGTTAGTGGGTTAGTGCCGCTTTGGGTTCACGACTAGCCATGTCGGTGCGGGTTCTCTGTCATATGGATGCTAGCGACACTATCATATACGTGAGCCAAAAGGCGCAAATGGTCCCGGGCCATGGTAAGGCGACACCCGTGGGAATACCGTGCGTGAGGCTGCAAAGTGATATGATGTGTTACCGGCTAGATCAATGTGACTTGGAATCGGGGTCCTGATAGTTTCCATACGCACTGACTCTTCTTTCAGGGTTGGAAGCAAATCCATGTGGGAATCTCACATGTGACAGGACCTCACAGAATTCTTTTCTTTTTACCTTGTCCAAGACGTACACAGCCGGTGCCATATCCCGTAGTTTACCTTCATCTTGCACCTGCAAATCCTTTCTGATACCCAGGTGTGTCAAATCAATCCTAGATTTTAAGGTATCTTTCGTCTTGCCTTCAATATTAAGAAGTGTGCCGATAATGCTATCACATATATTTTTCTCGATGTGCATCACATCAAGATTATGCCACAGATCCAAATCTTTCCAATACTCCAAGTCCCACAAAGTGGACCTGCGGGTAAACAATAATCTCTCTTCTACCTTGCCATGCTTCCTTTTCCTTCTACCATTACCAGGATGGTTTCCTGGTGTAATATGACTGACCTTCTCTAATTCCACTTGCAACTCATCGGCGGTGAGCCTCTTTGGCGCATCACGGTTTTCATGCTTTGCATTGAACACATGTCTTCGGTATTTTCTAGTATGCGGCTTGTCCTTGGCAAGGAAACGACGGTGTCCAATGTAACAGATCTTGCTAAGTATTGCGTATGATAGCGGATTCCTGTCACAATGAACACATGTATTGTAACCATGTGTCGTTCGCCCTGACATAGTGCCCAAAGCCGGATAATCATGGATGCACCAAATTATAACATCACGCAGAAAGAAATCAGCTGGTGGGCTGCTATATAGGTCTCGAGTGAGAACACCCTTCCATAGCTGTTGAAGTTCCTCCACAAGAGGCTCCATGAAAAAATCAAAATCCTTTCCAGGACTTTTTGGACCTGGGATGAGCAAGGCCATCATGTAGTTTGATTCTTTGGTGCAGACATTTGGAGGCATGTTGTAAGGGATAACAAGCGCGAGCCACATTCTATATGTGGCGCTCTGGTGGCCAACTGGGTGAAATCCATCCGAAGCTAAGCCAAGTCTAATGTTTCTCGTGTCAAGACAAACTCTTTGTGTTTATCATTGAAGCTTTTCCACTCACTACCATGAGATGGATGGCTCATTACATTCGATCTCTGTACTCTGGTTCCTAGAATGCCACAAGACATCCTCTCTTGTTTCAAAGCATCATGAAACAACCTTTGCAATCTTGGTGTAATTGGAAAATGTCTCGAGAACATTATGAGGAATCCTCTTCACAAAGCATCGCCATCTTTCCATCTTGATGATTTGCATTTCGGGCATTCACTTAAGTTGGCATAATCCTCCGGAATGTAACACAATTATTCTTACAAACATGGATCATATCATATCCAATTCCAACCGGACGAAGGAAATTCTTCATTTTCTTTGTAGGTGTGTCGCAGCTCGGCCTTGTCTGGGAAAGATTTGCGGAAAGCAGCCAACATCGCATTGAATGATTTGTTGGTCATCCGCTCAGATGTCTTCACCCGAAGAAAGGTGACCATAGCTGAGAATACTGACAGCTTATTTCCTGGGGTGACAGCAATGTTGCATTGTTCCAACATGCGAGCCCACCGTTTTTCTTCTGCAGGTGAAAGTTCACGGAATGCACGAGCATTTCATAGCATTGTTTCAATGTTGGTCAAACTCACTGGCTCCGCCACCACCACCTCCTCCTCCTCTTCCACCTGAGCATCAGGCAGATCAAGATGGTGATCTGCTGCTTCCACGTAGTCAATAACATTGACGTTCACAGCTTCACCATGATGAACCCACCTAGTATATGTGACCTACATCACATACAAGTGTAGATGATTTTGCACAGTTATTTGGGGTCTTGTAACTGAATTCATACAACTGCTACACGGGCAGAGCACATCTGATTTCGGACCACCGTACTCAGCTCTGATAAAGTTCATGAAGTTTTCAACCCCCTCGACATATGCAGCGGAGAATCTTTGAGCAGAAGTTATCCAAGTCCTATCCATCTGTTAGACATACAAATTAGTTCTTCTACTAGATATTACAGGAAAAACATATATGCTTTTTTATGAAGTCCAAAAAAAATACCTAGGTCGATGTCTAAAGCTATGGCAAGATATTTGGACGAGCAGATCTAAGTAACGAAATATATGTAAAGCTAATTCAGCAAATAGATTCGAGTGCCAAATTATGGCAAGCTGTTTCAGCCGTCAATGTTGTCGAGCACACAGCCATCGAACTATCGAAAGCCATCGCAGCAACAAAGATCGAGGATAAAATGGTGTAGAGCTATTTCACCTAACAGATTGGCTACTAGACCATGGCAATCTACGTCACAATAAACATATGGCAGGATATTTTAGCAACTAATCGACCTTGGCATGCCATCTCAGCTAAGCAGACTGAGTGCAGAACAGGGCAAGGAAGCTTCTTAAGAAGAGCATATTGACAGTAAACTACTTTGGCAAACAGTGAGATTAACAACGTCTATCAGCTAACATTCAGCGCTACACCGACATGAACGGGGCCTCAGTCTAGAATGCGCGTACCGTGGGAGAAGCTGACCGCTGTGCGTCTCCACACGAACGTCGCCAGCGGTGGCGGCGCTGACCGCCGTGCGCCTCCACAAGAACGTAGCCAGAGGTGGCGGCGCGGCTAGAGGACGGCAGTCTACGAGAGCGTACTGTGGGAGCGAGAGGATCGCCGAACCGCGGCGCCGACGTATCGGCGCGGCGGGGAGGGCGTGTTGGGGAACGTAGTAATTTCAAAATTTTCCTGCGCACACGCAAGATCATGGTGATGCATAGCAATGAGAGGGGAGAGTGTGTCCACGTACCCTCGTAGACCGAAAGCGGAAGCGTTAGAACAACGCGGTTGATGTAGTCGTACGTCTTCACGGCCCGACCGATCAAGCACCGAAACTATGGCACCTACGAGTTCTAGCACACGTTCAGCTTGATGACGTCCCTCGAACTCCGATCTAGCCGAGTGTCGAGGGAGAGTTCCGTCAGCACGACGGTGTGGTGACGATCTTGATGTTCTACCACCGCAGGGCTTCGCCTAAGCACCGCTACAATATTATCGAGGATAACTATGGTGGAAGGGGGCACCGCACACGGCTAAGAGATCAAGAGATCAATTGTTGTTGTTGTCTAGAGGTGCCCCCTGCCCCCGTATATAAAGGAGTGGAGGAGGGGAGAGGCCGGCCCCTATGGCGCATACTGGAGGAGTCCTACTCCCACCGGGAGTAGGATTCCTCCCTTCCATGTAGTAGGAGTAGGAGACAAGGAAGGGGGAGAGGGAAGAGAAGGAAGGAGGGGGTGCCGCCCCTCCCCCTAGTCCAATTCGGACTAGTCATTGGGGCGGCGCGCGGCCTGCCTCTCTCTCTCCCCTAAAGCCCAATAAGGCCCATATACTTCTTCCACCGTATTCCCGTAACTCCCCGGTACTCCGAAAAATACACGAACCACTCGGAACCTTTCCGATGTCCGAATATAGTCGTCCAATATATAGATCTTTACGTCTCGACCATTTCGAGACTCCTCGTCATGTCCCCGATCTCATCCGGGACTCCGAACTCCTTCGGTACATCAAAACTCATAAACTCGTAATAAAACTGTCATCGAAACCTTATGCGTGCGGACCCTACGGGTTCGAGAACTATGTAGACATGACCGAAACACGTTTCCGGTCAATAACTAATAGCGGAACCTGGATGCTCATATTGGCTCCCACATATTCTACGAAGATCTTTATCGGTCAAACCGCATAACAACATACATTGTTCCCTTTGTCATCGGTATGTTACTTGCTCGATATTCGATCGTCGGTATCCCAATACCTAGTTCAATCTCGTTACCGGCAAGTCTCTTTACTTGTTATGTAATGCATCATTCCGTAACTAACTCATTAGCTACATTGCTTGAAAGGCTTATAGTGATGTGCATTACCGAGAGGGCCCAGAGACACCTCTCCGATAATCGGAGTGACAAATCCTAATCTCGAAATACGCCAACTCAACATGTACCTTCGGAGACACCTGTAGAGCTCCTTTATTATCACCCATTTACGTCGTGACATTTGGTAGCACACAAAGTGTTCCTCCGGTAAATGGGAGTTGCATAATCTCATAGTCATAGAAACATGTATAAGTCATGAAGAAAGCAATAGCAACATACTAAACGATCAAGTGCTAAGCTAACGGAATGGGTCAAGTCAATCACATCATTCTCCTAATGATGTGATCCCGTTAATCAAATGACAACTCATGTCTATGGCTAGGAAACACAACCATCTTTGATCAACGAGCTAGTCAAGTAGAGGCAAACTAGTGACACTATGTTTGTCTATGTATTCACACATGTATTATGTTTCCGGTTAATACAATTCTAGCATGAATAATAAACATTTATCATGAAATAATGAAATAAATAATAACTTTATTATTGCCTCTAGGGCATATTTCCTTCAGGGCAGCTTTGGCGGAGCGAATGGAGTGGAGGGGGACAGGGGGGAGGGGGGTTTGGGGAGTATTATTGGCTAGTTGGCCGAAGGGCGGTTGAATCGGATTTGGGGGAAATTTTTGGGTGTGGGGGGGGGGGGGAGGATTTTCACGCGATGGGCGGGGGGAGTTTGGCGCATGGTCGGTTTCTCCAAGTGCAGTCCCACGTGTCAGTGAAGAGGCAAGCCGAAGCGCATTCCGTTTGGATGAGCCGTGTGCAGGACCGAACGTGTGTGGGGTGCAATGCGACCGCAACAGGAGTGTTGTGAGTGTACCACCTTTTTTCCTTTTAAACTAGGTGCTTTGCCCCCTCAAAAAAAATTGTTGCTTCGTGCGATCCATCGATACTACTACTAGTAATCCGGTAATCCCGACTAAAACGGCGCAGCCGGGTCTTTTCCCGCGCAATATGCTGGGAGGTTGGCTTAGTTGGGTTTTTTAGGACGAGTAATGCTACACCTACGTAATCCCAGTTACGTAATTAACATAATGTGAAATGTGTGAGCTGTTGATTGTAAATTGGGGGGAGGGAGGGGCCCACCACCATGAAAATCAGGGGAGGAGAGAGAGAGGCAATTTACGTTAACCCTTTCGTAGGTTTCCGTAGATGTAGAAAGATGTGAAATGCGTGAATGTGTAGTGGACGTACTATTGGAGTGCCTAAGATAATTTGTGTATGTAAAGACCCTATGTGTTTATTTTACTTCACATGTTAGATTTGTCTCGGTTCAATAAAAAGCGGAGTTGGTGATGATGGTGTGCCTGTCATCCTGCAATATAGGCCGTCCGATCTATATCTAACGGATAGGAAGGAAACTACGACAATTTACCCGCACTCCTCTCCACATTTGCAGATAAGGCTTTCCCTCGTTCATCCTTTTCTCCCACAAGATCTTGATCTTCCGTGCAATGCACGGGCATCTTCCTAGTACTCCTACAATATGTATATTATTGTGAAAGTTCATATACATCGGCCGAGATTAATGCAAACACGGCAGATTTTCATTACATTTCGAACTTTTATAGGACAGAAAAATAAAAGAAACCCGACCCTAAACCTATTCTACGGCGGTGACCGACGTCCTCCATCTGCGATCTCTATGTACGGGGGCGGGGTTCAAGACCCGTGAAGTGAAGGTGTGATCTTCGGCGAGGAAGAGTAGAACACGGGATACGGACCGGCCAGTTGGCACACCATGCCCTTCCGCCTCCCATGCCCTACTCACCCTCAGAGGAGTCCCCGACCTTGACGGTGCCGGACGTGGACGGCGGCAAGTAGGACACGTGGCTGACGGTACTCCCGTCATCGTCCGCGTCTGGCTACGCCGCTATTGCGTCGCGAGAGGCGACTTGAGCGAGGGCGGCGACCTCGAGCTTCATCCCCGGCCGAAGACAAGCTCTCCTGTAGAGCGTTCGCACTTGCGGTCATGGCGGATGTGGTGCCAGGTAGGAGGATGATGCGCTATGGTGTGGAGGTTAGCTGGGCGTTGCCGCTTTAAGTAGCGCATTCCGGTGAGGCCAAGCGTCCGGGCGCGTCATTAAGTCGCCGGAGTTGGTTCCTCGGGCATCGAGCCTCTTAACGACGACATACGGACGGACGACATGAATGCGGGCAGCTGGCGCCGGCTGGGAACGCACCGCGTGATGGCGCGAGGGACGAGGGTTTTGGTGTGCTAGGGTAGTCAGCTGCGATCGTGGCAACGTTGGAGATGCCCTTTGCTCACATGCGATCCCCGCATGTCATTGAAAAAGCAAGACGACCTGGCATGGTCTTAGGTCCAGAGGATGTAGTTGGCCGTGCTACACCACTCCGCGAACACGTCGCGGCGCCCCGTGCATCCTCCACGAGCCGGGTGTTGGGGTGTGTTTGGATTGTGGCCAAAGTGCACCTTACCAAAATTTTGGTCATGACCCAAAGATTGGTATTTGTTTGGATGGTTGCCATTTTTTGGCATGCCAATGAAATCTAGCCAACTCTAGTTCATTTTCTTGCCAATGTCGGCCAAATCATGGGCAACCAATACCTCAACCAAAATTTTGGTCATGACCCAAAGATTGGTCTTTGTTTGGATGGTTGCCATTTCTTTGGCATGCCAATTAACTCTAGCCAACTCTAGTTCATTTTTGTTGCCAATGTCGGCAAAATCATGGGCAACCAATACCTCAACCAAAAATTTGGCTACCCAATGCTTTGATGGGGCAACCTTGGGCACAAACCAAACATACCGATGGTCGTGCCACAGCACTAACGCCACCCTCGGCACACAGAAACCGACCGTGACTAGCGATGATATGAGCGTGTCGCTCACCATGATCGCCGTGTCCAGGCGGCGCTGAGCTGCGCCCGTTGTTGTCCCCAACGACCCACATGAACCGTTGTCGGTGGCGAGGAGGTCGTGGGCCAGCTCCTCCATTGGACTAGTCTGCGCTACGTCGTCCCGACGGGTGTGCCCCACAAGTCGGTTTCCCTGTTTTCCCGGCCATATTCGAGCGTCAGTGCTCCGCGTTGCGCATTAGGCCTTTCACTATGTAGGCCAAGCGAGACAACTTGTTGTTTATTTGAGCCGTTCAAGTATAATCATGTGGCGTTTGCTTATTTCTCATTCCTCTCCAACCCTCTTCTCCATCGATCATGTTGCCCTCCAGTCGAGTCCATCCTCCCGCATGCCTCATTTGAACATTCCGCCGAGTATCATTCGCATGTACCCACCCTAGTCCTCTTTCAATAGATCTCCAGACCCCGAGATGAAATCGAGTGGGAACGAGTGGGGGGACGTGATACCTAAGGCGGATTCAAAATTTTGAACTGGTGATCATAGCATCCACAAATCATATATAAAGGGTATTCAATGTTCGTTTCGTTTTTGAACATACAATATACTCCCTCCTATCCTTTCTAGTTTACATATAAGTTTCATGTGTAGTCAAAGTATCTCTACTTTGATAAAAAAAGGTATCAACATTCAACAACGCCTTATCAATATTGTTAGATTAAATACGTACTCCTAGATTTGTACTCGAGATGGTTTCCAATTTGACTATTGACAAGATTAATAGTACATGAGATGTATAATGTGAAAATTATATCATTGGAGACTCCTTTCACATCTGAATTTGACCGTATGCTTTGTGTAAGTTGCATGTCATATATTATTACTCTAACATTTGGTCAAAGTTAGCCTCAAAAACGCATTAGACCATGTATGCTTTGTGTAAGTTGCATGTCATATATTATTACTCTAACATTTGTGTAAGTTGCATGTCATATATTATTACTCTAATATTTGGTCAAAGTAGTATAGTGGAAGTGGATCCTCTGACGTAGGTATCCTGCCTTACCCTCCCTTTCGGTCACTTCTTGGCGGACCCCATGCTTGCTAGGCCCCGCATGTCAGTTACTCAATGGGTTCGGCCACGTCAGGGGATCCTCATCCATAGTATACTCCCTCTGTTTTTATTTACTCCGCATAAAATGGAGGGAGTGGTGGTATAATAAATGACGCGGGAAGGGGAGGGGGAGGGACGTCGGTTTGCTCTCAACTACGGTCCCACAACCGAGCGAAAACGCAAGACGAAGCGCATTCCATTCGGCGAGCGACGTGGAGGGTCCAGCGTGCCGGGCTGCAACGCGAACGCGACAAGAGCAATGTACAGTCAAAACCGATTGGCCGGTCGTCACCGGAACCACTATTCACACCAGAACCTTTGCTGCTCGGCCCACGCCGCCAACGCCCTAAAACCACACCAAATCTCCAGCCCATTCCCCACCTTTTGATCCCCTATAGCCCGCATCAAGCGCCCCTAGTTCGCCGGAAAGCCATGGTGCGCCGCAAGATCACTTACTACAAGATGTCGACACGGGCGCGCCGCAGAAATCGCGGCGGCGGTCGGCGCCTGAACCTCCGTTCCCAAGCTCGCTTTGCGGCGGGCCAATCTCGAAGTTCTTCGGAGCCAAGCTACGAGGAGGAGGAAGCCGATCCAATGTTCATGGCGGAGGTCGCGGCGCAGAAGGCCCCGGACGGGTATGAGACGATTGACGCCGACTTCGTGCGTCAAGGCCCGAGTCCCCATGGTGCAAAGCGGACCAGCGGTTCAACATGGTGATACTAAAGGAGGACCGGGAGGCGGAGGCTCAACTTGACACGGAGCGCGCATGCCGCTGCCATCGAGGCTCTCCTGCAGGCGGAACCGGATGTCGTGGATGTGAACCGGGCGGCGGAGGCTCAACTTGAGGCGGAGCGCGCGGATGCTGCTGCCATCGAGGCCCTCCTGCAGGCGGAACCGGACGTCCTGGACTTGAACCGGGCGGCAGAGGCTCGACTCGACGCAGAGCGCGCAGATGCCGCTCTCATCGACGCCCTCCTGCAGGCGGAACCGGACGTCCTGGACTTGAACCAGGCGGCGGAGGCTCGACTCGACGCGGAGCGTGTGGATGCCACTACCATTGAGGCCCTCCTACAGGCGGAACCGGACGTCCTCGACTTGAACCGGGCTGTGCTCTCCTACGTGCAGAGCGCCCGCACGCTCCGCTTGAATGAGTAGCTGGAGGCCGAGGACAACCACGGTGTGGAGACACACGTCGGCAGCGGCGGCTGGTTCGCGCCGGCAGCCAAAGACGAGGAGGCTGTCTCTTTCCGCGAGCAGTGATAGTTTTTCTTTATGTTGTTGTTTTTATGGATCTTTTGCTGTGTAAAAACATATATTTGTTATGCAAGTCGCCTGACTTGGGTCAGTCTACCATTTCAGGCGGTTGGATGAATATCCTACGTCGCCTAACCCTTCTTTCCTTCTTCCTCACCTCTTCTTCTTCCCCAACAGACCACCGCACGGGCCGTACAGATACTCCCCAACATGCGGTTGGATAAACATACTCTATGAACGAAAATTATGTGTCAGCGATAGGATGGCTGAGTTTGGTTTGTTCACATGCGACATCACGTGTCAGTGAGGGTGCGTTCCCTTGGTTGGGTTTGCGGCGTGCAGGAGCGACTGTGTGAGGGTGCGGTGCGATCAAGGCGCGTGGAGCGGCCGTGTCGAATGCGGTGCGACGATGACTGCGGCGCAAGTGTACCTCCTCCTCATTTTGAAAACTTTAGGCAAGCTTGGCAAAAATGTGTGGCGAAGTTTGGCAATGCAAGGCCTAGACCCAAATAGGATAAGTACGTACGTACTTGGAGTACTAGTGTTAAAAAAGAAAGGCGGGATTTTCCTTCACGGGATTTAATCGATACAAATCCTCGTCTCACATGTCAATTAATGCGTATTTTTTCTCCAAAGACCAAAGAGCTAACCATCTCACTCCTCATTGCTTGATTAATGCAGCGCCATGCAAACCAACCTTCTCACTTCCACATGCATGCAGGGGATATTAATGTCCTTGGTTGCTAACCCCGTCAATTTTGCCTCGATTAGTGTTAGTGGCCCTTTACAAATTGTAATTTCGATATACTGGCCTTGTGTACAAAAAATGGAGGTAGTAACTATATTTGACTTCGTTCCCCATTGCGGTGACGTCGACGATATCTTTTTTTTGGTGGTTTGGCGAAGTGCGTTCGACGGAGAACACCATTGAGGGAGGCACGGTAAGTCATTCGCAAGTGCCGCCTGCAAGCCGAGACAACCGCCTTCTTTGCATCCAGGAAGTCCTTTACTAGTACTACTAGGAGTACTAGTGTGGTGAGATGATTTCTCGAAGAAGACGATGGAGAAGCCGAGTCAGCGAAGAGTGAAATGATGGTTGCTTCGTCTGTGCTTTTGTGATTTGACGCCTCACTACTTTGTAATTTGTGATAGAAGGGACAGGGGAGTAGACTCTGTGCTCTATACTGTACTACATGCATCCAAGCATGGGAGAAAGAGGAGAGACGTTGCATTTTTCTATTCCTTCAATCAATCAATCAGGGAGCTTCGGTTCCATCTTTTTGGCTTTGGCAACACCGTCCACAATGGTTCCAACGATGCCAAAAGCTATTTTCACATTTGGCTACACATTGTGGATGCCCTTAACCGTACCACTTGGTTCTGCTCCTGTGTGCTATCTATACAAATCTCAATTATATTGATCTAAAAAATTATAGAATCAAGATTAGTAAAAAGGAGGTGATTTTGCCGCGCGGATGGCGGAGGAGGTTTCTTATTTGAGCAATGCTACATCCACGTAATGGTTTACGTAAAGTTACGAACTAATGTGATGTGGGACTATTTGATTGGATTAAAGGAGAGGATTAGGCCCACCCCACGAAAATCAGGGGGCATATATAGATTAGATGGAAAGTATACGTAGCAGCTACGTAGCCCTTTGTAAGTCTAGGATTAGGCTTCTTATTTTTGGAGGACGTTGTCCTGGTGGTTTGCTAACATGCGGTCCCACGTGTCAGTGCTTTACCAAGACAATCCGCGTCCCACATGAGGCAGAACAACGGCAGAAGCAACACGTGGTTAAGTTGAAGAAGATGAGGGAGAAGCGGATTCAGCAACGAGTGAAAGATGGTTGCTTCGTCCCTCCAACTTAACTGCGGGAAAGGTGCAGCTTTGTGATTTGACGCCTCATTGCTCATTACTATGCCGGCGCCATGACTGGGGTGCTTCACCCCAGCTGCTGCTTGTGATACGGTATGGCACGTGGACCCGGTAGCTTGATGTCCCACATGTCGGCGAAAGGGACTGGAAGATTTATGAAAGCGAGCGCTCCACTCTTACGACGGAGGAGTAGACGACACGACGGCCCAGTGAACTGTCACTTGTACTATAGTTTTGCTGTTTCTCACGATCCGTCGATACAAACCCGATTAAACAGGAAAGGGCGGGATTTTTCCCGTGCGGTAGATGATACTGGCCATACATTTCAAAGGCAATTTTAATGTATGCAAACTGAATAATTATAAGTAACAATATGATATCTAGTAAAACTAAAACACATATGATTTATTGTGTTAGAGTGTAGTAGTAGTGTTGTATTGCATAGTTGTTAGATGTAACATGCGAACGTGTAGAGATGTAGTTTTGGAGGCCTCTGAGAGAGAAAAGCGTACACGGTCACCGAACTTCAGAATAAGCTGATTACGGTCACTATATACATTTTGCGGTGATTATACTGATTGATTGCTCACAGTTCAGCATCGGATTGCACTCTGTTGACCGGCCAAATAGTCTGCGTGGCGCCATGTTGACTAGCTAAATTGACCATGTTCCTTGTGGGTCCCACCTGTCAGTTCGCATTGGCAAAAGGTTAGATAAACACAAATTTACGCAGGAACGACAAGGCTCCAACCCGTGCGCGGGAATCACCTGGTTGTGTATGTGTCTGTCAGGGCCTGATGTGTGTGCATGCACATGTAGGTTGAGCACTTGAGCATGAGAGTGTGTGTTGGCCGTGTGGTGTACTGGTGTGTGCATGCACGCGTGCATGTGTGCGTGTGAGTGTTGCGTGCGTGCGTGTGAGTGTTGCGTGTGTGCGTGGCTGCGTGTGTACGTGTGAGTGTTGCGTGCGTGTGTGGGTGCATGTGTTTGTGTGAGTGTTGCGTGGATGCAGTTCGTGTGCATGCGTGCGTGTGTGTATAATCACCACACCAGCTCCTGTGTGTTAAAACAGACGGCTCAACATACCAATACAAGGCCACCTTGTCCGTGTACTGCGGTCATGACTTGAACCACCGTCCAAATATTTTTTTGTCGTTTGTTTTCATTCTTACTAGCAAGATGCCCGTCGTGCATCGTAACATCAAGATGCATTTGTATGACTTGTTTATCTTGTGAGAGAAAAGGATGAATGAGGGAAGGCCTTATTTACAAATGTGGAGAGGTGTGTGGGTACCTTTTTGCAAAATTGCCATAGTTTCTTTCCTATCCATCAGATATAAATCGGACGGCCTATATTGCAGGATGGCAGGCACACCATCATCACCAACTCTGTTTTTTATAAGAGTGTATTTTATGTATTTTATAAGAGTGTAGATGTAGAGTAGATACAAGTCGACAGGTGGGCACGATGGTAGTGAGATAATGTGATGCAACACTAGAGGTGCCACGTGGAGCGTTTAACTGGTCAACTAGTCATGTCATAAGCAAATACAGAGTTGTACGGTGAGCCCGTGACTGTATAATAACCACTAAACGTAAATGCTGACCGTAATGATTGGATTCTGAAGTCCAATGTACGTATCGTGCTTTCGCTTCAAATACAATGATCATCATTGCATATATCGCGAGAGAAAGATGAAACATGCGTGGATTTTCTGGGGGCTTACTTTTAGAGGACATGGAGATAGTTTTGTGTGCATACGTGAAATGGGCGTACAGGGGGGTATGCGATGGAGAGAGAGATGCTCTTCGTTTCTCTTTATTATGACTAACTTTGTATATAGTATAAAAATATACAAATTCACGGTCTTGAATAAATATCATTGTGGGTACCATGCAATGCAAATTAGCGTTCGTACTCCTCCATATAACTTTGTAATGTTGTATATATGTAGAAACTCTAAAATAATTTTTGGCCACTCTTTATTCAAAAGGAATGTTGTATGCTGAAATAAACGTGAAGAGAGGGCTTTTTAGATCAATGGGGTGCGTGATGTAACATTTATGAATGTGTAGTTGATGCATTTGGCGGGGCCTAGAGAGGTATGTGTGTGTATTACGATTCGAGAGAGGCATGGATAGAGGGGCCGACGGGGGCGTGCGAGAGATAGCACGAGAAATGAGAGTGGTCTAGAGAGAGAGACGAATATGACGTCACGACAAGAGATTCCATTCCCTTGAGTGTGTATATGCAAGGGGGGAGGGAATAGAGGCACCAGGAGAAATTTTCTGTGTGTGTGGTGGGAAAATATCCTGTGGAGCTTAGGCTTAGGTGCACCCCCTTATCTAGCCATCCATCTCTGCATCACGATTCGTGCAAGGACTTTTCTTTTTTTGTTTCTTCCAAATAAAACAACATATGAACTTAAAACTTTTGCAAGATAGCAAAACATTCTTACTACAATGAGAGAAAAAACTTTCAAATTTTTTCCTCCATCATAAGTATTAAAAATAACATTTTCTAATAAAGAAAATCTCATTTTGTATATTAATATCCGTCAAAAAAATCTATAAGTTTTTTCTCTCGTTGTAGTAAGAATGTTTTGCTATCTTGCAAAGTTAGAAGTTCATATGTTGTTTTATTTGAAAGCAACAAAATAGAGAAATTTATACGCTGTAAGTTAGTTGTCTAGCACGGATCTCAAAGCTATATTGGAGGGTATGGATAGAGGGTGTCCATGAGCCTAAGCTCTAAAAATCCGCGTCCGTGTGTGGTGTTTGTGTTGGTATGTGTGGGTGTGAGAAGATAATGAGACCTGGGGGCAGAGGGTGTGTCACCGCGTGAGGTCCGGTGGGTCGAGGTGAGGCCCTTCGTTCGGTTCCGTCCTACATCACATTGGTCGGCCCGTGATGCATTTAGGAAGACCCATGGATGACTAGTCGTACAAGACAAAGATAGCAGAATTGTGATGGACTCTGTGTCCAATGACAAAGCCGGCTAGGATTTGTAACCCTAGGTTCTCGGACTAAGGTAACCCCTTTATCTCTGATATTACTATTCATCCAACCTAACATTAAGGGGCATCCTACAGAATGCTCTGCTAGAATCATACTCGTCGATTAGGAAGAGAGGTGTGAGACAATGTGTGAGAGACAAAGCGTAAAAGATAATGTGCGTACATGAGACACGTAGGCAGGTCCATGTATATAGAAAGGGTCGATGAGGATTGTGCGTGTGTATGTTTGCGATAGGAAGAGTGCTTGTAATAAAGGTTAGTGAAAACAGTTGTAAATGGTTACGAGAGGGAGGGAGAGTTATATCTAGAGCATGTGTGCGAGAAAGACACCTCGGGAGAGAGTGTGTGAGCATGTGTGAGAGACCACCGATGGAGAGTGAAACTACACGTAAAATACTGCTCTACACATTGATTAAAGATATAAAATTGTATCCAAATATTAGGATGGGATCATGATATTTGCAATTCGCGTAAGGAGCGGTCATTGATCCATCAGACATCTAGATTCTATCGAATTTGAGCATGTCTATGTTATTATTCGACACAATTGATCCACATAGTTAGTATTTTGAACTCCAGACAATGCATCGCTTTAGCAATCGAATATAAACGTGAGTATAGTTCATGTTGTGTGTGTAAATCACATTATACATATGAAAGTTACACAATGGACATTATAAATAGCTACCTATGAACTAGCATACATTTGAATTCAAGTTAAGGTGGTTTAAAAAAATCGAATTCAACATGAAGTCCATTCAATTATATGAATTTGATATCATGGCAATTGTAAACCATACCTAAATTATGGGGGCACCAATCTTTGCTCTGATTTTGTACATAATAGCATATGTAGTCGTGTACAAAATATATTCAAATTTAGCTCCTCCATTCCAAAATAATCGTAGTTATATGATTTTCAAGTGTCAAAATTTCAAAAAGAAGCGGATAATTTAATGAGGTTTTCAAACATACAAGGTCAAATATAACATTGTCTATTTAGGTCAATCCTCATAGTTCAAGAGTACGTGTTTCAAAATTTCGAACGAAGCACCAAAAGAGCCTCTACTCGTCCGAAACCGCGTGAGACCAATGTTTGGTAGTACAAGGAAATTACTTTTCTAATAACTCCGACCCATGAAACCTACCGGCCCGACATCCAAAGGTCTAAACCGGGGTAGGTTTGTAGCTTCATCTAGACGCCATGCAACCGCATCCGAAAAACATTCATACACAATGGCCGCCTAAGCACACATGCGCTTGACGAAATCGCTCCGCCCACTATTTGGGACACAGGATTACCATCCTACCCCAGGCCATGATGGGTCCGAAATTTAAGAGGGGGCAAAGTTTGTACTTTCCCCAAATTTCAAACAAGCGCGTCCCATCTTACATTCAAAAAGCCAAAAACAAGCGCCTCCCCGACGGAAACATGGTTCCCCCCCCCACCCGCTCGATTCCCCATTCGTACTCCGTGGGCGCCAAAACTACCTCTCCACCAGCCGTGAAACCCCAGCGTCCTCCGTCCGCCACCCCATCCCACCCATCAACCGCCGCCCTCCTCCATCACGCCGGAGCCGATGCCCCGATGTCGTCGTCCACCGCAACCTCAACCGCAACGCCCTCCACGACTAGTAGTTGAAGCCGAGGCCGAGCCGTCCGTACTCGAGCTAGTTCAACCACGCCGTCCTGCGCCTCACCGCTGCCGCTCCAACTTCGCCACCCTCACGGCACCGGAGCTGTTCTTGCTACGCCGTCCTTTGCCGCCTCGGATATGCTTCCCCTCCGCCGACATACGGCCAGGGCAACACAATCAACAATTTGGCCATGGGTTCATCCAAGCCTGCACCCTCCAGAACATCGGTTTCCCCAGTAAAAAGAAGAAGATCGTCGCGACATGTGGAGGTGACCACACCGGCAACCGAAAAAGGTACTCCTCTTCCCTTATTCGTGCAAATCTTACGTCTCTGCTTGCACGGTATTCATCCCACAGAAGACACTAGTTGACAGCTTCTTCTTGATACTAGATGTTCCTAGTAACTCGCGATGCACAAGGTTTATCCTCATATACTATTTCACCTTAGCTTATGACGAGACAGTTTTAACTTGGTAGAGTGATATTCGTTGCATCTTTCATATGGTGTCTAGCTTTCATTGCTTCTAATTTGTTGAAATGCCTTCTCCTTAGTTTACACATCATAAGCTGTGAATATGCAATGCTGTGAATATGCAATGGCACTAATGACGAGAGACCTCTAACATGGTAGTGTGATGTTGTTTGCATCTTTCATATGATTTATTTCTTGTCTTGCTTCACATTTGTTTAAACGCCATTTATGATGAGACATTAACTTGGCAGAGCAATATTTGTAGCATCTTTCATATGGTGTCTACCTTCCATTGCATTGCTTCTAATTTGGTGAAATGTCTTCTTGTTAGTTTACACATCATAGTTACGGTTATCTCTTCCGTCACATTTTCATACATATGACATCCTCCTATCATGTGGTTGTCTAACATCAAAGTTCAGTTAAATGCATCACGCATCAATTTGTTCTGAAGAACTAAATTGTTATTCATTTTTCTTGTCGGCTTGACTTAACATGGCACAGAGAAAGAGGAAGAAACACAGAATGGAGGGGAATGAGAAGAGGATGAATCTCTGCTGGTACTGATGGTGCAATAGAAGGTCAAAGTCCAGTGGAAAATTCTACAAACACGACATACCATGCTACACGAGTTGCAAAAAAAGCCAAACAGAAACAAATAGCTGCCACCAAACAAGCAGAGACAACCCTAGTTCTTGCAACACCTACCACAAGATTACTACCGCACGACTTACTCGTGTGTCAAGCTGAGCTAGCGGCACGTTCCCAAGCTCCCTTGCCACGACACTACTTCCCAAGCACTCTTGACACAAGACGAGTTGGCAATATCATATGAACCTTGTGAGCTTCAACAACAAGAAGGTAGTTGTTGGAGTCAAGTTACAGTTGCATGCTTCTTTATATGTAGTCTCACGGTTTGATGTACACTAACACTTCCTATGTTCGTTGTTGGACTAGCACCTAGGCGGAAGAGGAAACAAACATCAGGGATAATGCTCGATAGGTTAATGAAATCTAGAGGAGGAAGAATGGAGATCCGTGTTGAGGCAGGTTTAAAAACGCCACCTGATGCTCCAGAGTCAGCCAAGTAAGTATCAGAGGCAGCGGTTGCTGTTAGGTGTCATGTACGTATCCTCCCAACATGGATTGATGACAGAATGACAAAGATGAAACCCAGTTCAACACCTTCCTCGACCATTTATACGTAAGTATGGTTATGTATGGAAACTAGTAATATCGTCTTGCTCATCCCATACTCTCTAGGTTGCTGATAATGAGACTCCCATAATTTTCAACAGATGAGGTTCAAGTTGGATAGCCAAGATGATGCAACCAGACAAGCTTGCACCCATGTTTTCAAGTCTGCTCTGCGACAATATCGGTATAACTTGAGGAAAACTCACTTTGAAGGCAAGGCTAACAGTGAACTTTCCCAAACATCTCCAGTGGAAAATATATCAGATGAAGACTGGAGGGGCCTTGTTAAACACTGGTTTGATCCGAAGTATCAGGTACAGTATATATATATGTGATCAGATCACATGTTGAAGTCCTATTTGCACATGTGCCACACAAATCTATCTTCTTGTAGGTGAACGGTTCAAAGAACAAGGCCAACCGTACGATAGTGAAATTCCAATTGACGACAGGATCTCGTAGCTATATTGCACACTGCGAGGCTCTTGTAATTAGCTGCTGTTTCACTCTTTTCGATGTACCATATTATCAGATCTATATTGACTTGTTCGAAATGCAGAGGAAAGCCCGCAAGGACCAAAAAGTACCTAAACCAAATGCTATGGAAATCTTCAAGGACTGTCACACCAGCAAGAAGAAGGGCATGACTACACCAGTCAAAGCCGCTGTTGTAAGTCCTTAATCTTCATGCCTTTTAACTACTATTTACTCTGACTTGTGCCTTGAACTGCATGGTTTGCAGCCAATGTCTATTACTCTTTTCAATTTTATACACAATTGTCTTAGCGTATCATTGCACCTTACAAGGTTTAAAAAGAGAGGAGTGATGTTCCTTTGATCTTGACCCGTAATCTAGTTCCGTCTTTGGACTTGCCCACACAACGCGTTACAATTGCTGTTTGTGTGTTCTCGGTTGTTTTGTGATATGAATGATGTCATACTATGCTTACCGTATTATAAACTTCGTCTCTTTATCCTTAGCCCTCAATACAATGTGAAGAAATAGACAATACATTAGCGATGGTACATGGTCATATGTTTGGAACCTGGTTTTATTATGTACTTTGCAATAAAATACAACTAATATTTTACATGGGTTCACCATAATAAGTTCTGTATATAGACCAACGCTATTTTGTTTGGTTTTGCTGCCTCCTTAATATCTTACATTACGGTACTACTAATGTAAAACCTCAACTTTTTAGCGAGCTATGGAAAATATGGTGGAACCGCAACCTTCTGAAGGTGGCGAGGCAACTATAACCGCAATGTCAGCTCTTGCTGCAGTGGGTCATTACCTGTCCACTAACAGTGCCAAAAGCACATTCCTGCGTAATACTGGGTTGGTTGTTAAGGCAATATCGTCCAAACTGCCTCGTGATCAAGATATGCAAGCTCAAAGCAATGTTGTATCTGCGCTCCAGACACAAGTCCATTCCCTAACAGAGACCCTTTGTGAAACAAGGACAAACATTGCTCAATGTCGTCAAGATATGCATGGTTTTGAAACCATACTATCAGACATTTGCTATGTTGTTCAGGAGCCTAGGGGAAATGAAGGCGAGGGTTATGGTGCTCCATCGGACAATACAGCATGAAAACATAACAGTCAGGTCAAATGGTGAGCTTACGAACTTACGGTGGTGCATTTATCTGCTAGACTGTTAAGTTTTATGCGAACCTTCCTTTTGTTATATAGATGTAATTTGTTTTGGTGCGATACAAAATTTATTCTTAACATGCAGCCACCGGCTGAAGAAAACAGCAAGCCATTTTTGTATAGTGTAGGGTGTACCCTATATTTGCACTGGAGGCGATCTTTGATGCCGAGTGGATGTAATCTATGCAATCGCCTTAATAGCCTAGCGTTAGTTTCGGCCTTATTTATTTCCTAGTCTTCTTTTTCCCTAGTTTGCTAGTGGCCGCAACTACCATGGGCAATATACGGGCGTAGGATCCATGGGTCTCCTATAGGCCATCGATAAATGGGCCTGTAATCGGTGGGCCTCGGGCCGTCAGATAAATGGGTCTACATGGGCCGTAATCGGGCGTAATTGGTACCACCCAGCACGGTAATAGGCCGTTAACAGGCCGTAGGACAACAAAGGCTTAATTCTATCACAGGCACAACGGGTCGTTAATGGGCCAGAATATAGGACGGGCTGGAAACGGCGCCAGCGGGTTAACGAGCCGAAGCGGGCGACTCTTGCCATGGGCCGAATTTGGCCCATTAGGGTAACAGGATGGTAACGGGCCGACTCTTGCCATGGGACGAATTTGGCCCATTAGGGGAACAGGCCAGTAACAGGCCGACTCTTGCCATGGGCCGAATTTGGCCCATTAGGGGAACAGGCCAGTAATGGGCCGGAAGTAATCGAGGGCCGAAAAGGAGCCCAAGAACGTATGGGCCGTCAATAGGCCGAAAGCTAACATGGGCTGGAAACGGCCCATGTAAATCACGGGCCGCTAACGGGTATAAAGAAAATTACTGTTCATTATGGGCTAGAGTCACCGTGGGCCTGTAAAGGGCCGAAAGATATGAAGGCCTCATATGGGCCGAAAGACGTTGTGGGCCATACATAGGCCGAAAGTGAAATGGGCTGGTGTTATATTCGACGGCCCACATGACGTTGTTGGGCCGATTTCCTTTAGGGCCTAACGGGCCGTGAGTTAACGGGCCGTAAAATGGGCTATTTGCAAAGAGACCGTTAACAGGCTTTTCATGGGCCAACCCGTTAACTTTTGACCAAGTCAAACGGGTCGGCTTTGTAAGCTAAATGGGCCAGTGGTGGGCCGTGGCACGTGTAGACATATCATAGGCGCCTTATCGACCCAATCGACGAGCTGACACGTGTTTCGTCCGGCCAATAAGAATTTTACACATGGAAATTTCCCATTGGTCGGGGCTGTTAACGGGTTATCGGATCCAAAACCTGACCCGATAGCTTAACAGCGTTCCGTTATGGTGGATGCCATGTGTCGGTCACCCTTGATGAAAGCACTTCTGTGACGCGCGATTTATCGTCATGGAAGTGGACACTTCCGTGATGATAATTTTGGTAATGTCATGGAACACTTCTACGATATACGGTATGAGTATCTTGATTCTGTCATAAATTTGTCATGGATGTACATGCATGACAAAAAACGCGACCTACTGTGACAAACACGTATCTTCACGGAAGTGTATTTTTTGTAGTGTATGCCTGTTTTGCCTTCCTATGCTAGTTGATTCTTGTTCCCATAAGTTGTTTGCTCACAAAATCCCTATGCATAGGAAGTGGGTTAGACTTAAATGTGCTAGTCATATTCTTCATGATGCTCTCTTTATGTTTCAATTCTTATCTTTTGTGAGCATCATTGAAATCATCATGCCTAGCTAGGGGCGTTAAACGATAGCGCTTGTTGGGAGGTGATACGTCTCCGTCGTATCCATAATTTTTGATTGTTCCATGCCAATATTATTCACTTTCATATACTTTTTGGCAACTTTTTATATTATTTTTGGGACTAACATATTGATCCGATTGCTCAGTGCAGTTCACCTGCATTGCTTGTTTTATGTTTCGAGAATATCCATATCAAATGGAATCCAAACGGGATAAAAACGGACGGAGCTTATTTTTGGAAAATATGGAAAATTCCAGAAGAAAAATCCAAGCGAGACGGTGCCCGAGGTGGTCACGAGGCAGGGGGCGCCACCCCCTGGGCGCGCCCCTACCCTCGTGAGCCCACCGTAAGGCGGTTGATGCTCTTCTTTTGCCGCAAGAAAGATAATATTCGGAAAAAATTCTGGGCGAAGGTTTCAGGCCAATCGGAGTTACGGATCTCCATATATCTCTGGCAAACGGTGAAGCAGAGCGAGCAGAGCGAAACAGAGAGATAGATCCAATCTCGGAGGGCTCTCGCCCTCCCAAGCCATGGGAGCCAAGGAACAGGAGGAAACCCTTCTCCCATCTAGGGAGAAGGTCAAGGAAGAAGAAGAAGGAGGGCTCTCTCCCTCGCTTCGATGGCGCCGAACAGTGGCAGGGGCCATCATCATCACCGCGATCTACACCAACACCGGCCGTCATCTTCACCAACATCTCCATCACCTTCCCCTCTATCTCTGATGGTCCACTCTCCATAAACCGTTGTACCCTCTACTTGAACATGGTGCTTTATGCTTCATATTATTTTCCGATGATGTGTTGCTATCCTATGATGTCTGAGTAGATTTATATTGTCCTATCGGTGATTGATGAATTGCTATGATTGGTTTGAGTTGCATGATTTATTATTGGTGCTGTCCTATGGTGCCCTCCGTGTCGCGCAAGCATGAGGGATTCCCGCTGTAGGGTGTTGCAATAGTTCATGATTCGCTTATAGTGGGTTGGTGAGTGACTGAAACACAAACCCGAGTAAGAGGGATTGTTGCGTATGGGATAAAAGGGACTTGATGATTTAATGGTATGGTTGGGTTTTACCTTAATGAATCTTTAGTAGTTGCGGATGCTTTCTAGAGTTCCAATCATAAGTGCATATGATCCAAGTAGAGAAAGTATGTTAGCTTATGCCTCTCCCTCAAATAGAATTGCAATAACGATTATTGGTCTAGTAATATAGTCAGTTGCCCAGGGACAATTCCACAACTCCTACCACCACTTTTCCACACTCTCCATATTTACTTTAGTTGTGTCTTTATCTAAACAACCCCTAGTTTTATTTTCGTGCTCTTTACTTTCTTGCTAGCTTACCCAAAAAACACCTACAAAGTACTTCTAGTTTCATACTTGTTCTAGGTAAAGCAAACGTCAAGCGTGCGTAGAGTTGTATCGGTGGTCGATTGAACTTGAGGGCATATTTGTTCTACCTTTAGCTCCTCGTTGGGTTCGACACTCTTACTTATCGAAAGAGGCTACAATTGATCCCCTATACTTGTGGGTTATCAAGACCTTTTTACGGCGCCGTTCTTGGGAGCAATAGCGTGGGGTGAATATTCTCGTGTGTGCTTGTTTGCTTTATCACTAAGTAATTTTTATTTGTTGTTCTTAGTTGTTTTCTATCTTTAGTTATGGGTAGGAAGCATAAAATACCAAAAAATTAGTTGTACCTACTGCTCCAATGGTTGAAGAACCACTCAAAATCTATCATCTTCTTTGAAGCTTATTACTTGGATCATCTTTGATCCCTTTGTGCTCGTCTTTGAAACCCCAACTAGCTTAGTTGAGGGCAAATCTTTAGATGAGCATGCTTTTTATGTGCGACAATGTATATCTGAAAAAGGGAAACTATTATGGGGTCAAATTCAACGTTTGCAATGCTATGCTTGGAATTTATGTGATTATTATGATTTTACTTGTTGTTCTGAAGACCCTAAGAAAGATCTACCCTATCAATGCTTGTTTAGTGATAATGGAATCGTATCTTGATATGTTAAGGGTTTTATAATTACTATGATGTTCAACAAATTGAAGAATTTGTTGCTTTTAAGGGTGCTTACGAAATTGCTTCTTTGATTGAAAAGTATGGTGCTACTCTTTACGAATCTAAATTTTTTGCCATACTTAAATATTGCTATGATAATTATGCTTCTAATCCTTATGTTAAACCATATATTGAGAACTACTCCGCTGTCCAAGAAGAGACTAATATTTTGCAGGAATCTATGGAAGAAGAAATTGATGAAACTGTGAGCTCATTGGATGAAAAAGATGATGAGGAGAGCGAAGAACAAAAGGAGGAAGAGCGGATTAGCTACCCGTGCCCACCTTCTAATGAGAGTAACTATTCAAGTCATACATTGTTTAATTCCCCTTCATGCTTACCGAAGGATGATTGCTATGATGATTGCTATGATCCCGTTGATTATTTTGAATTACCCCTTTTTGATGAAGCTTGCTATGCTTGTGGCCAAGATGCCAATATGAATTATGCTTATGGAGATGAACTCGCTATTGTTCCTTATGTTAAACATGAAATTGTTGCTATTGCACCCACGCATGATAGTCCTATTATCTTTTTGAATTCTCCCGACTACACTATATCGGAGAAGTTTGCACTTATTAAGGATTATATTGATGGGTTGCCTTTTACCGTTGCACATGATGATTTTTATAGATATAATATGCTTGTGCTTTCTGGTCCTACTTGCAATTATTATGAGAGAGGAACTATATCTCCACCTCTCTATGTTTCCAATACAATAAAATTGCAAGAAACTGTTTATTCTGTGCATTGGCCTTTACTATGTGTGCATGAATTGTTCTTTTATGACATGCCGATGCATAGGAAGAGAGTTAGACTTCGTCATTACATGATATATGTTACTTTGTGCTCACTACTAAATTACAAATCATTGCTAATTAAAATTGGCTTTGATATACCTTGAGATCCGGGTGGATTCAATACTTGAGCACTAAATGCCTAGCTTAATGGCTTTAAAGAAAGCGCTGCCAGGGAGACAACCAGGAAGGTTTAGAGAGTCATTTATTTCTGTTGAGTGCTTTTGTATAGTTTAAAAACAACAAAAATAAAGAGGGGAACCGAAAACTTTTTCAAAAAGGAAAGTGAAAGTGAGAAAGACAAGCATTGTTGAATTGGGAGAGCTCCTTGAACTTTGTTCATGCTCACGGCAACTTTGTGAATCTTGATTACAGAAACTTTTCAACAAAATAATTATCCCCTTGTACAATTCCATTGTATTATAAAAATAATGTGCCAAGGTTTGCCTTTAGGATGTTTACAATGCTTGTTGGTTTGTGCGGTGCAGGACAGAACCTTTGGCTGTAGTGCATGAATTGTAATTGTTTACTTGAACGTCAAATGGTTCTGATTATTTTTGCACTGTCTTGCAGTACAAATTGTTTATTTTTCCTAATTTGGGCAGAATTTTTCTAGTATCATAAGTATGGTGAATGTTCAGATTGCTACAGACTGTTCTGTTTTAGACAGATTCGGTTTTTTGATGCATAGTTTGCTTGTTTGATGAAACTATCAAGTTATATCAGTGGATTAAGCCATGAAAAAGTTATATAACAGTAGACACAATACAAAAACAAAATATGAATTGGTTTGCAACAGTACTTAGAGTGGTGATTTGCTTTATTATACTAACGGATCTTACCGAGTTTTCTGTTGAAGTTTTGTGTGGATGTAGTGTCTAATCGAGGATGTTTCGATGTGAGAAGAAGGAAGAGAGGCAAGAGCTCAAGCTTGGGGATGCCCGAGGCACCCCCAAGTAAATATTCAAGGAGACTCAAGCATCTAAGCTTGGGGATGCCGGGGAGGCATCCCCTCTTTCTTCAACAAGTATTGGTATTTTTTCGGATTCGTTTTGTTCATACATTATGTACAAGTCTTGGAGCGTCTTTTGCAATTAGGTATTTATTTTTATTTTATGCACCATGCTGGTATGAGATGGTCCTTGGTTGATTTATAGAATTCTCTATGTACTTCACTTATATCTTTTGAGTATGACTTTATAGAATGCTTCATGTGCTTCACTTATATCATTTGAAGTTTGGATTGCCTGTTTCTCTTTACATAGATAACCGCCATTTGTAGAATGCTCTTTTTCTCCACTTATACTTGTTAGAGCATGGGAATATCTTTTGTAGAAAGAATTAAACTCTCTTGCTTCACTTATATCTATTTAGAGAGATGACAGGAATTGGTCATTCACATGGTTAGTCATAAAATCCTACATAAACTTGTAGATCGCTGAATATGATATGTTTGATTCCTTGCAATAGTTTTGCGATATAAAGATGGTGATATTAGAGTTATGCTAGTGGGTGGTTGTAGATTGTAGAGACACTTGTGTTGAGGTTTGCAAGTCCCGTAGCATGCACGTATGGTAACCGTTGTGTGACAAATTTGAAGCATGGGGTGTTTCTTTGATTGTCTTCCTTATGAGTGGCGGTCGGGGACGAGCGATGGTATTTTCCTACCAATCTATCCCCCTATGGGCATGCGTAGTAGTACCTTGCTTCGAGGGCTAATAAACTTTTTCAATAAGTATATGAGTTCTTTATGACTAATGTGAGTCCATGGATTATACACACTTTTACCTTTCCATCATTGCTAGCCTCTTGATGCCGTGCATTGCCCTTTCTCACCTCGAGAGTTGGTGCAAACTTCACGGTGCATCCAAACCCCGTGATACGATACGCTCTGTCACACATAAGCCTCATTATATCTTCCTCAAAACAGCCACCATACCTACCTATCATGGCATTTCCATAGCCATTCCGAGATATATTGCCATGCAACTTCCATCATCATCATATACATGACTTGAGCATTCATTGCCATATTGCTTTGCATGATCGTAAGATAGCTAGCATGATGTTTTCATGGCTTGTCCGTTTTTTGATGTCATTGCTACGCTAGACCATTGCACATCCCGGTACACCGCCGGAGGCATTCATATAGAGTCATATCTTTGTTCTAGTATCGAGTAGTATATATCGAGTTGTAAGTAAATAAAAGTGTGATGATCATCATTATTAGAGCATTGCCCCATTCAAAAAAAAAAAAAGAGGCCAAAGAAGCCTAAATAAAAAACAATGGGGCCAAAGAAGCCAGCAAAAAAGGGGCAATGTTACTATCTCTTTTTCCACACTTGTGCTTCAAAGTAGCACCATGTTCTTCATGTAGTGAGTCTCATATCTTGTGCTTCAAAGTAGCACCGTGTTCTTCATATAGATTGTCTCCTATGTTGTCACTTTCATATACTAGTGGGAATTTTCATTATAGAACTTGGCTTATATATTCCAACGATGGGCTTCCTCAAATGCCGTAGGTCTTCATGAGAAAGAAAGTTGGATGCACACCCACTTAGTTTCTTTTGTTGAGCTTTCATACACTTATATCTCTTAGTGCATCCGTTGCATGGCAATCCCTACTCCTCGCATTGACATCAATTGATGGGCATCTCCATAGCCCGTTGATTAGTCGCGTTGATGTGAGACTTTCTCTCTTTTTTGTCTTCTCCACATAACCCCCATCATCATATTCTATTCCACCTATAGTGCTATGTCCATGGCTCACGCTCATGTATTGCGTGAAAGTTGAAAAGGTTTGAGAACGTCAAAAGTATGAAACAATTGCTTGGCTTGTCATCGGGGTTGTGCATGATGGGGGCATTTTGTGTGAGAAAACGAAGCATGGCCAAACTGTATGATTTTGTAGGGATAAGCTTGCTTTGGCCTTGTTGTTTTGAAAAGACATGATTGCTTTATTGGTATGCTCGAAGTATTATTGTTTTTATGTCAAATGATAGACTATTGCTTTGAATCACTCGTGTCTTAATATTCATGCCATGATTAGACATATGATCAAGATTATGCTAGGTAGCATTCCACATCAAAAATTATTCTTTTTTATCATTTACCTACTCGAGGACGAGCAGGAATTAAGCTTGGGGATGCTGATACGTCTCCGTCGTATCTATAATTTTTTATTGTTCCATGCCAATATTATTCACTTTCATATACTTTTTGGCAACTTTTTATATTATTTTTGGGACTAACATATTGATCCAGTGCCCGGTGCCAGTTCACATACATTTGCATGTTTTATGTTTCGCAGAATATCCATATCAAACGGAATCCAAACGGGATAAAAATGGACGGAGCTTATTTTTGGAAAATATGGAAAATTCCAGAAGAAAAATCCACGCGAGACGGTGCCCGAGGTGGTCACGAGGCAGGGGCGCGCCACCCCCTGGGCGCGCCCCCTACCCTCGTGAGCCCACCATAAGGCGGTTGATGCTCTTCTTTTGCCACAAGAAAGATAATATTCGGAAAAAAATCCGGGCGAAGGTTTCAGGCCAATCGGAGTTACGGATCTCCATATATACGCGAAACGGTGAAGCAGGCGAGCAGTAACGCGAAACAGAGAGATAGATCCAATCTCGGAGGGGCTGTCGCCCCTCCCAAGCCATGAGAGCCAAGGAACAGAGGGGAAACCCTTCTCCCATCTATGGAGAAGGTCAAGGAAGAAGAAGGAGGAGGGGGGCTCTCTCCCCCTCGCTTCCGGTGGCGTCGGAACGCCGCCGGGAGCCATCATCATCACCGCGATCTACACCAACACCGCCGTCATCTTCACCAACATCTCCATCACCTTCCCCCCTCTATCTACAGTGGTCCACTCTCCTGCAACCCGCTGTACCCTCTACTTGAACATGGTGCTTTATGCTTCATATTATTTTCCGATGATGTGTTGCCATCCTATGATGTCTGAGTAGATTTATATTGTCCTATCGGTGATTGATGAATTGCTATGATTGGTTTGAGTTGCATGTTTTATTATTGGTGCTGTCCTATGGTGCCCTCCGTTTCGGCATAGCGTGAGGGATTCAGCTGTAGGGTGTTGCAACACGTTCATGATTCGCTTATATTGGGTTGGTGAGTGGCTGAAACACAAACCCGAGTAAGAGGGATTATTGCGTATGGGATAAAGGGACTTGTTGCTTTAATGATATGGTTGGGTTTTACCTTAATGAATCTTTAGTAGTTGCGGATGCTTGCTAGAGTTCCAATCATAAGTGCATATGATCCAAGTAGAGAAAGTATGTTAGCTTATGCCTCTCCCTCAAATAGAATTGCAATAACGATTATCAGTCTAGTAATATAGTCAGTTGCCTAGGGACAATTCCACAACTCCTACCACCACTTCTCCACACTCGCCATATTTACTTTAGTTGTGTCTTTATCTAAACAGCCCCTAGTTTTATTTTCGTGCTCTTTACTTTCTTGCTAGCTTACCCAAAAACACCTACAAAGTACTTCTAGTTTCATACTTGTTCTAGGTAAAGCAAACGTCAAGTGTGCGTAGAGTTGTATCGGTGGTCGATAGAACTTGAGGGAATATTTTTTCTACCTTTAGCTCCTCGTTGGGTTCGACACTCTTACTTATCAAAAGAGGCTACAATTGATCCCCTATACTTGTGGGTTATCAGGAGGCAACCCAATTTTATTTTAGTTTCTTGATTTTTGGTTCTATTTAGGAATAAATAATCCATCTAGCTTATGGTTAAATGTGTTTTCATGTTTTAATTAGTGTTTGTGCCAAGTAGAACCTTTGGGAAGACTCGGGTGAAGTCTTTATGATCATGCTGTAAAAAACAGAAACTTTAGCGCTCATGAGATTAGCCAAAACCTTTTACTGGAGAGTGATATTTAGTAGATTCTTTTTGCAGATGATTACTAGACAAATTCATAAGGTCCACCAATTTATTTTTGAATTTTTGGAGTTCCAGAAGTTTGCGTTAGTTACAGATTACTACAGACTGTTCTGTTTTTGACAGATTCTGTTTTTCGTGTGTTGTTTGCTTATTTTAATGACTCTATGGCTAGTAAAATAGTTTATAAACCATAGAGAAGTTGTAATAAAGTAAGTTTAACACCAATATAAATAAATAATGAGTTCATTACAGTACCTTGAAGTGGTGTTTTGTTTTCTTTCGCTAACGGAGCTTACGAGTTTTCTGTTAAGTTTTGTGTTGTGAAGTTTTCAAGTTTTGGGTAAAGATTCGATGGACTATGGAATAAGGAGTGGCAAGAGCCTAAGCTTGGGGATGCCCAAGGCACCCCAAGGTAATATTCAAGGACAACCAAGAGCCTAAGCTTGGGGATGCCCCAGATGGCATCCCCTCTTTCGTCTTCGTTCATCGGTAACTTTACTTGGAGCTATATTTTTATTCACCACATGATATGTGTTTTGCTTGGAGCGTCATTCTATTTTCTTTTGTTTTTCTTGTCGTTTGAATAAAATACCAAGATATGAAATTATTAAATGGGAGAGTCTTCACATAGCTGCATAATTATTCAACTACTCATTGATCTTCACTTATATCTTTTTGGAGTAGTTTGTCATTTACTCGTGTGCTTCACTTATATCCTATGAGTAAATGGTTGAATGATTTGAATGTCATAAATCTGAAATTATATAAGTTCCATATGCCTTTCCCATGGGGAGTAATACCTTCACATATAATAAGTAGATGTGGTAAATTTATTGGAGGTTAGCAAACATTGTATTAGTCACTTGAACAATTCATGAAAGAATATTGAAGGAAGAGAGATTTCACATATAAATATACTATCTTGGACATCTTCTATGATTGTGATCCCCATTAATTATTTTCAAACCTGAGAAAATTAGTTGAAGTTGGACAAGGAAGACAACATAATGAGTTATGCTTGGGTATATTTGTATAAGTTATATTGTTTTGGATCCTCTAACATGTGGTGCTTGCTATTTAGAATCCTTTGCTAGCCAAAATATCTGTACTAAGTGGGAATACTGCTTGTGCATCCAAATTCCTTGAACCAAGTTTCTTCCATGAGTGTCCACCATATCTACATATATGCGGTATTTACCTGCCGTTCCAAGTAAATTTGCATGTGCCAAACTCTAAACCTTCAAATAATAATCTGTTTTGTATGCCCGAATCACTCATGTAGCGACTATGGGTTAGCAGTATCTTCCATGCTAGGTGGGTTATTCTCACGATGAGTGGACTCCGCTCATCATTCACGAGAAAATGGTCGGTAACTGGGATGCCCAGTCCCATGATCAAAAGATCAAAATCAAATCAAAAATAATTTCAAACAAAACTCCCCCAGGTTTGATGTTAGTTGGAGGCACCCGTTGTTTTGGGCAAGCCATGGATTGATGATTGTTGGTGGAGGGGCAGTAAAAATCTTTACCTTTCTGTTTGGGAACTGCCTATAATGTATGTAGTATGGAAGATACTGGGAACTCTTGGTCGTTATGTTGACAATGAAATCATACCTCTCAAAATTATTTTCATCTCCGTTTTTGCTTCGAGCTCTGGCACCTCTGCAAATCCCTGCTTCCCTCTGCGAAGGGCCTGTCTTTTACTTTTATGCAAGAGTCAGTAGTATTCCTTCTCATTCCAACCTACTCTTTAGTTGGCAAGCATCATGTGATGGAAAGATCTAAGCATATATGGCCATTCAAATATATTTGAGCATGAATTATTATTGTTGACATTACCCTTGAGGTAAAAGGTTGGGAGGCGAAACATTAAGCCCCTATCTTTCTCTGTGTTTGATGAATACTATTTGTTCTAAAAATATGCTTTGAGTGGTAGCAATCATGGAAGACTAAAGGATAGTTGAGTATGTGAAGTTTGCTGAATCAAAGCTCTGACATAGACTCTTGCTGAAAATAAGATGAATTGTAATTGTTTGATGACTAATAACACAGTATGTTAGTTTTCAAGAAGGTTTATGATCTATACTTTAACATGTGAATAGTTTGTTACTTGATCATGAAAAGTTCTATGAGTTGAGCTACTGTTATGACATATAAGATGCTAGAAAAGGTGATTGAAATTATCATTGATCAAACTTATGCACCTGCTAGCATTCACACTTCATAAATTCTTTCTTTTATCATTTACCTACTCGAGGACGAGCAGGAATTAAGCTTGGGGATGCTGATACGTCTCCAGCGTATCTATAATTTATAAAGTATTCATGCTATTATATTATCCATCTTGGATGTTTTATGGGCTTTACTATGCACTTTTATATTATTTTTGGGACTAACCTATTGACCCAGAGCCCAGTGCCAGTTCCTGTTTTCCCCTTGTTTCAGTGTTTCGAAGAAAAGGAATATCAAACGGAGTCGAAACGGAATGAAACCTTGTGGAGATGTTATTTTTGGAAAGAGAGCAACCCGGGAGACTTGCAGTCCACGTCAAGAAAGCAACGAGGAAGGCACGAGGCAGGGGGGCACGCCCTCCCCCCTCGTGGGCCCCTCGTGGCTCCCCTGACGTACTTCTTTCACCTATATATACCCATATACCCGAAAACGATCGGGGAACAGAATAGATCGGGAGTACCGCCGCCGCAAGCCTCTGTAACCACCAAAAACCAACCGGGACCCTGTTCCGGCACCCTTCCGGAGGGGGGAACCCTCACCGGTGGCCATCTTCATAATCCCGGCGCTCTTCATGACGAGGAGGGAGTAGTTCACCCTCGGGGCTGAGGGTATGTACCAGTAGCTATGTGTTTGATCTCTCTCTCTCGTGTTCTTGATTTGTACGATCTTGATGTATCGTGAGCTTTGCTATTATAGTTGGATCTTATGTTGCTTCTCCCCCTCCACTCTCTTGTAATGGATTAAGTTTTCCCTTTGAAGTAATCTTATCAGATTGAGTCTTTAATGATTTGAGAACACTTGATGTATGTCTTGTCGTACGTATCTGTGGTGACAATGGGATATCACGTGATTCACTTGATGTATGTTTTGGTGATCAACTTGCGGGTTCCGCCCATGAACCTATGCATAGGGGTTTGCACACGTTTTCGTCTTGATTCTTCAGTAGAAACTTTGGGGCACTCTTTGAGGTTCTATGTGTTGGTTGAATAGATGAATCTGAGATTGTTTGATGCATATCGTATAATCATACCCACGGATACTTGAGATGACATTGGAGTATCTAGGTGACATTAGGGTTTTGGTTAATTTGTGTCTCAAGGTGTTATTCTAGTATGAACTCTAGGGCTGTTTGTGACACTTATAGGAATAGCCCAACAGATTGATTGGAAAGAATAACTTTGAGGAGGTTTCGTACCCTACCATAATCTCTTGGTTTGTTCTCCGCTATTAGTGACTTTGGAGTGAGTCTTTGTTGCATGTTGAGGGATAGTTATATGATCCAATTATGTTATTATTGTTGAGAGAACTTGCACTAGTGAAAGTATGAACCCTAGGCCTTGTTTCCTAGCATTGCAATACCGTTTACGCTCACTTTTATCTTTAGTTACCTTGCTGTTTTTATATTTTCAGATTACAAAAACCTATATCTACCATCCATATTGCATTTGTATCACCATCTCTTCATGAACTAGTGCACCTATACAATTTACCATTGTATTGGGTGTGTTGGGGACACAAGAGACTCTTTGTTATTTGGTTGCAGAGTTGCTTGAGAGAAACCATCTTCATCCTACGCCTCCCACGGATTGATAAACCATATGTCATCCACTTGAGGGAAATTTGCTACTGTCCTACAAACCTCTGCACTTGGAGGCCCAACAACGTCTACAAGAAGAAGGTTGCGTAGTAGACATCACCCACCATGGCGCGCCCTGGTGGGTTGTCCCCTCCTCGGGACTCTCCCAGGTGCCACCAGGGCCCATCTTCTTCCTTCTGGCCCAAAAAATCTCCAAAAAGTTTCGGGGCATTCGAACTCAGTTTGATAATGATTTCCTGTGATGTAAAAAAACATGCAGAAAATAACAACTGGCACTGGGCACTATGTCAATAGGTTAGTACCAAAAAAAATATAAAATGATTATAAAACATCCAAGATTGCTAATAAAACAGCATGGAACAATAAAAAATTATAGATACGTTGGAGACGTATCAGCATCCCCAATCTTAACTCCTACCCGTCCTCGAGTAGGTAAGTGATAAAACAGAATTTTTTATGTGCAGTGTTGTTTATCAAGTTGATACATCTCCAACGTATCTATAATTTTTGATTGCTCCATGCTATATTATCTACTGTTTTGGACTATATCGGGCTTTATTTTCCACTTTTATATTACTTTTGGGACTAACCTATTAATTGGAGGCCCAAAATTGCTGTTTTTTGCCTATTTGGTGTTTCAAGAAAGCGGAATATCAAACGGAGTCCAAGCGGAATGAAATCTTAGGGAACGTGGTTTTCTCATCGGATAAGACCCAGGAGACTTGGACCCTCCGTCAAGAAAGCTACGAGGCGACCACGAGGGTGGAGGGCGCCCCCCTAGGGCGCGCCCCCTGCCTCGTGGGCCCCTTGAAGCTCCACCGACGTACTCCTTCCTCCTATATTCTACGTACCCCCAACAGATCAGATACGGAGCCAAAAACCTAATTCCACCACCGCAACATTCTGTATCCACGAGATCCCATCTTGGGGCCTGTTAGGAGCTCCATGGGAAGGGGATACCACCACGGAGGGCTTCTACATCTTCATCATAGCCTCTCCGATGAAGTGTGAGTAGTTTATCTCAGACCTTCGGGTCCATAGTTAGTAGCTAGATGGCTTCTTCTCTCTTTTTGGATATCAATACAATGTTCTCCCCCTCTCTCGTGGAGATCTATTCGATGTAATCTTCTTTTTGCGGTGTGTTTGTTGAGATCGATGAATCGTGCGTTTATGATCAAGATTATCTATGAGCAATATTTGAATCTTTTCTGAATTCTTTTATGTATGATTGAGTTATCTTTGCAACTCTCTTAGAATTATCCGTTTGTCTTGGCCAACTAGATTGGTAGTTCTTGCAATGGGAGAAGTGTTTAGCTTTGGGTTCAATCTTGCGGTGTGCTTACCCAGTGACAGAAAGGGTTGCAAGGCACGTATTGTATTGTTGCCATCGAGGATAACCAGATGGGGTATTTATCATATTGCATGAATTTATTGCTCTACATCATGTCATCTTGCTTAAGGCGTTACTCTGTTTTCATTAACTTAATACTCTAGATGCATCTTTGGATAGCGGTCGATGAGTGGAGTAATAGTAGTAGATGCAGGCAGGAGTCGGTCTACTTGTCTCGGACGTGATGCCTATATACATGATCATACCTAGATATTCTCATAACTATGCTCAAATTTGTCAATTGCTCAACAGTAATTCGTTCACCCACCGTAAAATACCTATGCCCTTGAGAGAAGCCACTAGTGAAATCTATGGCCCCCGGGTCTATTTTCATCATATTAATCTTCCTACGCTTTATTATTGCTTTGCTTTTTTACTTTGCCTTTTTATTTTACTTTGCATCTTTATACCAAAAATACCAAAAATATTATCTATCATCTCTATCAGATCTCACTCTCGTAAGTGACCGTGAAGGGATTGGCAACCCCTATTCGTGTTGGTTGCGAGGAGCTATTTGTTTTGTGTAGGTACCAGGGACTTGCGCGTGGCCTCCTACTGGATTGATACCTTGGTTCTCAAAAACTGAGGGAAATACTTACGCTACTCTGCTGCATCATCCTCTCCTCTTCGGGGGAAACCAACGCAAGCTCAAGATGTAGCAAGAAGGATTTCTGGCGCCGTTGCCGGGGAGTCTACGCAAAAGTCAACATACCAAGTACCCATCACAATCCCTTATCTCTCGCATTACATTATTTGCCATTTGCCTCTCTTTTTCCTCTCCCCCACTTCACCCTTGCCGTTTTATTGGCCCTCTCTTTTCCGTTCGTCTTTTCGTTTGCCTTGGTGTCTTACTTGGCTCGTTTGCTCGTTTGGTTGAAGTAGTTGAGTATTTATTCCTAAACAGAGAAGCTAAGATCTATGTATCCTCATCCGCTTGCAAATCTTTTTAAGAGATCCAATTACGATGAACCAATTCCTAGTGATTTGGATGCACTAGATTATCTTTATAAGGTTTTGCCTGAAATCCGTAAAGTGACTCATGATAGCTCTTTGAATAAAAAGCATGATTGCAATGATCTTATTATAAATTCTTTTGATGTCAATTGTGCTAATAAGATACAAAACCCTAAGCTTGGGGATGCTAGTTTTGCTATGTCTACTACTTGTTGCAATGATCAGGATTGGGTGATTCTTCTTATGATCTTGAAAATTTATTTAAGCCACATGATGAATATGAGATTTATAATATTGTTTGCAATAATATTGAAAGTGGGTTCGGAAGAATGTCAACTTTAGATCCCACATATTTGGAGAATGTTCAATCTTATGAAGTTTTTGATAAAAGCGGGTTTGGAGAGGACATGATTTTAGTTGATGATAATCCCTCTATTTTGGAAGAGCGTCAAATTCGCATGCATGTGGATCATGTTGAGAATATGTTATGTGATAGCTATTTTGTTGAATTTGCTTATGATCCTACATGTAATTATTATGAGAGAGGAAAATATGGTTGTAGAAATTTTCATGTTACTAAATTACCTCTCGTTATGTTGAGATTGCTATTGTCTCGTTCCGCTTCCTTGCATATGCTAGTTTTGCTTGCCTTGGCTTGTTTTCCTATAAGATGCCTATGCATAGGAAGTATGTTAGACTTAGATGTGTTTGTCACGTGTTTCATGATGCTCTCTTTGTGCTTCAATTCTTGTCTTTCTTGCGAGCATCATTAAAATTATCAATGCCTAGCTAAAAGGCTTTAAAGAAAAGCGCTTGTTGGGAGACAACCCAATATATTCCTTTCTGTCGTTGAATAAATAATACATCTACCTTCTGTTTAGATGTGGTTTTATGTTTTAATTAGTGTTTGTGCTAAGTTAAACCTATAGGATCTTCTTGGATAATAGTTATTTGATCTTGCTGTAATTTCCAGAAACTTTCGGTTCACGAAAATAATTTTTAAAAATCACCAGGACGTGATAAAATAGTGATTCCAATTGCTGCTGATAAATAAACAAATTTCCTATGTAGTCCTATTTTGGCTGAATTTTTGGAGTTCCAGAAGTTTGCATTAGTTATATATTACTACAGACTGTTCTGTTTTTGACAGATTCTGTTTTTCGTGTATTGTTTGCTTATTTTGATGAATCTATGGCTAGTAAAATAGTTTATGATCCATAGAGAAGTTGGAATACAGTATGTTTAACACCAATATAAATAAATAATGAGTTCATTACAGTACCTTGATGTGATCTTTTGTTTTCTTTCGCTAACGGAGCTCACGAGATTTCTGTTGAGTTTTGTGTTGTGAAGTTTTCAAGTTTTGGGTGAATTTTTTTGACGGATTATGGAACAAGGAGTGGCAAGAGCCTAAGCTTGGGGATGCCCATGGCACCCCCAAGATAATCCAAGGACACCAAAAAGTCAAAGCTTGGGGATGCCGGAAGGCATCCCTCTTTCATCCACTTCAGTGTAACTTTAATTGGAGCTATATTTTTATTCACCACATGATATGTGTTTTGCTTGGAGCGTCTTGTATTATTTGCATCTTTGCTTGTTAGTTTATCACAATCATCCTTGCTGTACACACCTTTTGAGAGAGCCATACATTAATTGGAATTTGTTAGAATACTCTATGTGCTTCACTTATATCTTTTGAGCTTGATAGTTTTGCTCTATGTGCTTCACTTATATCTTTTGAGCTTTATATGTTTTCTCTAGTACTTCACTTATATCTTTTAGAGCAGGGTGGTGGATTAGTTTTAAAGAAACTATTGATCTCTCATGCTTCACTTAGATTTTTTTGAGAGTCTTAAATAGCATGGTAATTTTCTTAAAATAGTAATATGCTAGGTATATAAAAATAATAAAAACTTTCTTGTGAGTGTGTTGAATACTAAGAAAAGTTTGATGCTTGGTAATTGTTTTGAGATATGGAGGTGATAATATCAAAGTCGTGCTAGTTGAGTAGTTGTGAATTTGAGAAATGCTTGTGTTGAAGTATGCAAGTCCCGTAGCATGCACGTATGGTAAACGTTATGTAACAAATTTGAAACATGAGGTGTTATTTGATTGTTTTCCTTATGAGTGGCGGTCGGGGACGAGCGATGGTCTTTTCCTACCAATCTATCCCCCTAGGAGCATGCGTGTAGTGCTTTGGTTTTCGATGGCTTGTAGATTTTTGCAATAAGTATGTGAGTTCTTTATGACTAATGTTGAGTCCATGGATTATCGCACTCTCACCTTTCCATCATTGCTAGCCTCTTGATGCCGTGCATTACACTTTCTCACATTGAGAGTTGGTGCAAACTTCGCCAGTGCACCCAAACCCCGTGATATGATACGCTCTTTCACACATAAACCTCCTTATATCTTCCTCAAAACAGCCACCATACCTACCTATTATGGCATTTCCATAGCCATTCCGAGATACATTGCCATGCAACTTTCCACCATACCATTCTTCATGACACATTCATCATCGTCATATTGCTTAGCATGATCATGTAGTTGACATAGTATTTGTGGCAAAGCCACAGTTCATAATTCTTTCATACATGTCACTCTTGATTCATTGCATATCCACATCACGGAGGCATTCATATAGAGTCATACTTTGTTCTAGTATCGAGTTGTAATCATTGAGTTGTAAATAAATAGAAGTGTGATGATCATCATTTTCTAGAGCATTGTCCCAAGTGAGGAATAAAAAAAATTATAAAAAAAGAGAGATAAAGGCCATAAAAAAAAGAAGGCCCAAAAAAATGAAAGAAAAACAGAGAAGGGACAATGCTACTATCCTTTTCCACACTTGTGCTTCAAAGTAGAACCATGTTCTTCATATAGCGAGTCTCATATATTGTGCTTCAAAGTAGCACCATGTTTTCATATAGAGAGTTTCATATGTTGTCACTTTCATATACTAGTGGGAATTTTTCATTATAGAACTTGGCTTGTATATTCCAACGATGGGCTTCCTCAAATGCCCTAGGTCTTCGTGAGCAAGCAAGTTGGATGCACACCCACTTAGTTTCTTTTGTTGAGCTTTCATACATTTATAGATCTAGTGCATCCGTTGCATGGCAATCCCTACTCCTTGCATTAACATCAATTGATGGGCATCTCCATAGCCCGTTGATTAGCCTCGTTGATGTGAGACCTTCTCCTTTTTGTCTCCTCCACATAACCCCCATAATTATATTCTATTCCACCCATAGTGCTATGTCCATGGCTCGCGCTCATATATTGCGTGAAAGTTTATAGGTTTGAGATTACTAAAGTATGAAACAATCACTTGGCTTTTCATCGGGGTTGTGCATGATGAGAGCATTCTTGTGTGACGAAAATGGAGCATGACTAAACTATATGATTTTGTAGGGATGAACTTTCTTTGGCCATGTTATTTTGAGAAGACATAATTGCTTAGTTAGTATGCTTGAAGTATTATTATTTTTATGTCAATATGAACTTTTGTATTGAATCTTTCGGATCTGAATATTCATACCACAATTAAGAAGAGTTACATTGAAATTATGCCAAGTAGCGCTCCGCATCAAAAATTCTTTTTTTATCATTTACCTACTCAAGGACGAGCAGGAATTAAGCTTGGGGATGCCTGATACGTCTCCAACGTATCTATAATTTTTGATTGCTCCATGCTATATTATCTACTGTTTTGGACTATATTGGGCTTTATTTTCCACTTTTATATTACTTTTGGGACTAACCTATTAACCGGAGGCCCATCCCAGAATTGCTGTTTTTTTTGCCTATTTCAGTGTTCCGAAGAAACGAAATAACAAACGGAGTCCAAACAGATTGAAATCTTTGGGAACGTGATTTTCTCATCGGAAAAGACCCAGGAGACTTGGACCCTCCGTCAAGAAAGCTACGAGGCGGCCATGAGGGTGGAGGGCACGCCCCCTGCCTCGTGGGCCCCTCGAAGCTCCACCGACGTACTCCTTCCTCCTATATATACCTCGCACCCAACAGATCAGATCACGGAGCCAAAACCTAATTCCACTTGAAACTTTCTGTATCCACGAGATCCCATCTTGGGGCCTATTTCGGAGCTCCGCCGGAAGGGGATTCCACCACGGAGGGCTTCTACATCATCATCATAGCCTCTCCGATGAAGTGTGAGTAGTTTACCTCAGACCTTCGGGTCCATAGTTAGTAGCTAGATGCCTTCTTCTCTCTTTTTGGATCTCAATACAATGTTCTCCCCCTCTCTCGTGGAGATCTATTCGATGTAATCTTCTTTTTGCGGTGTGTTTGTTGAGATCGATGAATTGTGGGTTTATGATCAAGATTATCTATGAGCAGTATTTGAATCTTTTCTGAATTCTTTTATGTATGATTGAGTTATCTTTGCAACTCTCTTCGAATTATCCGTTTGGTTTGGCCAACTAGATTGGTAGTTCTTGCAATGGGAGAAGTGTTTAGCTTTGGGTTCAATCTTGCGGTGTGCTTACCCAGTGACAGAAAGGGTTGCAAGGCACGTATTGTATTGTTGCCATCAAGGATAACAAGATGGGTATTTATCATATTGCATGAATTTATTTCTCTACATCATGTCATCTTGCTTAAGGCGTTACTCTGTTTTCATTAACTTAATACTCTAGATGCATGCTGGATAGCGGTCGATGAGTGGAGTAATAGTACTAGATGCAGGCAGGAGTCGGTCTACTTGTCTCGGACGTGATGCCTATATACATGATCATACCTAGATATTCTCATAACTATGCTCAATTATGTCAATTGCTCAACTGTAATTCGTTCACTCACCGTAAAATACATATGCTCTTGAGAGAAGCCACTAGTGAAATCTATGGCCCCCGGGTCTATTTTCATCATATTAATCTTCCTACGCTTTATTTTTGCTTTGTTTTTTTACTTTGCCTTTTTATTTTACTTTGCATCTTTATACCGAAAATACCAAAAATATTATCTATCATCTCTATCAGATCTCACTCTCGCAAGTGACCGTGAAGGGATTGACAACCCCTATTCGCGTTGGTTGCGAGGAGCTATTCGTTTTGTGTACGTACTAGGGACTTGCGCGTGGCCTCCTACTGGATTGATACCTTGGTTCTCAAAAACTGAGGGAAATACTTACGCTACTCTGCTGCATCATCCTCTCCTCTTCGGGGAAAACCAACGCAAGCTCAAGACGTAGCACAAGTCATATCAAATTATTTTCTTCATAGCATGTACATTTGGAATTTTATGTGATTCAAAGCAATAGTATAATTTTGACATAATAATTTAGATACTCAAGCATATCAACAAGAAACCATGTCTTTCAAAATATCAACGCTAAAATAAGTTATCCCTAGCCCATCATGCTCAAACATTGGTCTTGATCCATTCATGACACATTCGAATACTAGCTATACCCAATAGTTACTCACGATCATATTGCCTCTTAGTTGGTGCTTTTGTAAGAGAATATGGAGACTCAAATTCAAAAATAAAAATTGCACCAAGTAAAGAAAGGCCCTTCGCAGAGGGAAGTAGGGATTTGTAGTGGTGCCAGAGCTCAAAGCAAAAAATTAGAGATAAAAACATTTTGGGAGGTGTATCCATCCCACCAAAGAAAACGATGTAGAGCTATGAACACTTTCCATGCTAGATATGCCATAGGCGGTTCACAAAGAAAATAAAGTTTATTCCTTCTTCCACCATACTTTCACTTTCCATGGCTAGCCGTATCCACGGGTGCCTTCCATACCAACACTTTTCAAGGAATTTATTATTTGACAATCTAAAGTAATTTCATTTTTGCATTTCAGGACTGGGAATCCCTAAAACCTTTGCCTTACTCTCGTGCAATGACAAGTGAATAAACACTCATCGTGAGAATAACACATCCAGCATGGAAAATATTAGCCACCCGTTACCGTTCCGCGAGCGAAACAAAATACACAAAAGAGAAGTTTATTTTGAAAATTAGAGATGGCACATGCAAATTTTCTTAGAACGGCAAAAGAATACCACATATAGGTAGATATAGTGGACTCATGTGGCAAAACTGGTTTAAAAGATTTTGGAAGCACAAGTAGAGATCATACTTAGTGCAAAATGAAGGCTAGCAAAAAGATTGAGAAGCGACCAACCAAGAAACAAATAATCTCGTAAAGCAAGCACTAAGCATAAGTAACACAAATAATGCACCACAAGTAGGATATAATTTTCATTGCATGATTATTGACTTTCGTGCATGCATAGGGAATCACAAACCTTAACATCAATATTCTTACTAGAGCACAATTATTCATCAACATAACTCACATATCACATCATCATATCTTAAAACCATTACTAAGAATCAAGTTTATGTCCAATTATCTTCATGACATTTTTTAGTTTATCCTTCTTGGATATCTATTACTTTGGGACTAATTTTTATGTGTTGCTTTTCATAAGCTCAAACAAATATAAGTGAAGATCATGAGCATAACAAAATTTTCTTTCTCTCAAAATAGTTTAAGTGAAGCAAGAGAGAATTTATTCAAAATTTTACTAAATCTCAAACAAATCTAAGTGAATCAAGAGAGCATTTCTTCAAAAATAACAAGCACACCATACTCAAAAAGATATAAGTGAAGCACTAGAGCAAGTCCTAGCTCATAAAAGATATAAGCGAAGCACAAAGAGCAATTCTAACAATTCATGACATAATTTTGGGTCTCCCAAATAGGTGTGTCCAGCAAGGATTGATGACCTAAAACACAAAATAAAGCAAGCAAAGACACATATCATACAAGACGCTCCAATCAAAACACATATCATGTGACGAATAAAAATGTAGCCTCGAGTAAAATACCGATGTCGTTAGAAGAAAGAGGGGATACCACTCGGGAGCTTAGTTGGTTGTTCATTCTTGGATAATAGCTTTGGATGCTGGGGCATCCCCAAGCTTAGGCTCTTACATCCTTCCTTCATCCATCTTAAGATAACCCAAAACTTGAAAACTTCAATCACACAAAACTCAACAAAACCGTCGAGAGATCCGTTAGTATAAGAAAGCAAACCACTACTATAAATGAAGGAAATATGCCTTAGAGGAAATAATAAAGTTATTATTTATTTCCTTATTTCATGCTAAATGTTTATTATTCATGCTAGAATTGTTTTAACCGGAAACTTAGTACATGTGTGAATACCTAGACAAACAGAGTGTCACTAGTATGCCTCTACTTGACTAGCTCGTTAACCAAAGATGGTTAAGTTTCCTACCATAGACATGAGTTGTAATTTGATGAACGGGATCACATCATTAGAGAATGATGTGATTGACAAGACCCATCTGTTAGCTTAGCATTATGATCGTTGAGTTTTATTGCTATTGTTTTCTTCATGACTTATACATGTTCCTCTGACTATGAGATTATGCAACTCCCGAATACCGGAGGAACACTTAGTGTGCTCCCAAAAGTCACAACACAACTGGGTGATTATAAAGATGCTCTACAGGTGTCTCCAATAGTGTTTGTTGAGTTGGCATAGATCAAGATTAGGATTTGTCACTCCCATTGTCGGAGAGGTACCTCTGGGCCCTCTCGGTAATGCACATCACTATAAGCCTTGCAAGCAATGTGACTACTGAGTTAGTTACGGGATGGTGCATTACCGAACGAGTAAAGAGACTTGCCGGTAACGAGATTGAACTAGGTATTGAGATACCGACGATCGAATCTCGGGCAAGTAACATACTGATGACAAAGGGAACAACGTATGTTGTTATGCGGTTTGACCGATAAAGATCTTCGTAGAATATGTAGGAGCCAATATGAGCATCCAGGTTCTGCTATTGGTTATTGACTGAAGATGTGTCTCGGTCATGTCTACATACTTCTCGAACCCGTAGAGTCCCCACGCTTAACCTTTGATGACGATTTGTATTATGAGTTATGTGATTTGATGTACCGAAGGTTGTTCGGAGTCCTAGATGAGATCACGGACATGACGAGGAGTCTTGAAATGGTCGAGACGTAAAGATCGATATATTGGAAGGCTATGTTCGGACATCGGAAAGGTTCCGAGTGATTCAGGTATTTTCGGAGTACCGGGGAGTTACGACAATTCGCCGGGAGAAGTAACGGGCCTTATTGGGATTTAGTGGAGAGAGGGGAGAAGGGCCAAGATGTGGCACATGCCTCCCCCTGCCCAAACCGAATTGGACAAGGGGTGGGGGCGCGGGCCCCCTTTCCTTCTCCCTCTCCCTCTCTTTCCTTCTCTCCTACTCCGAATAGGAAAGAGGAGGGGAATCCTACTTGGACTAGGGAGTCCTAGTAGGATTCCGCACACCTGGCGCGCCCCCCTTGGCCCGGCCACCTCTTTCCTCCCCTCCTTTATATACGTGGCCAGGGGGCACCCCAAGGACACACAAGTTATTCTTAGCCGTGTGCGGTGCCCCCCTCCGCAGTTTTACACCTCAGTCATATCGTCGTAGTGCTTAGGCGAAGCCCTGCGCTGGTAACTTCATCATCACCGTCACCACGCCGTTGTGCTGATGAAACTCTCCCTCGGCCTCAACTGTATCAAGAGTTCGAGGGACGTCACCGAGCTGAACGTGTGCAGATCGCGGAGGTGCCATGCGTTCGGTACTTGGATCGGTTGGATCGTGAAGACGTTCGACTACATCAATCGCGTTACTAAATGCTTCCGCTTTCGGTCTATGAGGGTACGTGGACACACTCTTCCCGCTCGTTGCTATGCTTCTCCTAGATAGATCTTGCATGATCGTAGGCAATTTTTTTGAAATACCACATTCCCCAACAGTGGCATCCGAGCCAGGTCTATGCGTAGATTATATATGCACGAGTAGAACACAAAGAGTTGTGGGCGATAATAGTCATCCTACTTACCAGCATGTCCTACTTTGATTCAGCGGTATTGTTGGATGAAGCGGCCCGGACCGACATTACGCGTATGCTTACACGAGACTGGTTCTATTGACGTGCTTTGCACACAGGTGGCTGGTGGGTGTCAGTTTCTCCAACTTTATATAGTTGAATCGAGTGTGACTACGCCCGGTCCTTGTTGAAGGTTAAAATATCACACGTGACGAAAAATCATTGTGGTTTTGATGCGTAGGTAAGAACGGTTCTTGCTAAGCCCGTAGCAGCCACATAAAACTTGCAACAACAAAGTAGAGGACGTCTAACTTGTTTTTGCAGGGCATGTTGTGATGTGATATGGTCAAGACGTGATGAGATATAAATTGTTGTATGAGATGATCATGTTTTGGAAATTATCGGCAACTGGCAGGGGCCTTATGGTTATCTCTTTATTGCATAATATGCAAGCGCCATGTAATTGCTTTACTTTATCACTATGCTATAGCAATAGTTGCAAAAGCAATAGTTGGCGAGACGACCATATGACGACACGTTGATAGAGATCATGGTGTTATGCCGGTGATGATAGAAATCATGACGGTACTTTGGATATGAAGATCAAAGGCACAAGATGATGATGGCCATATCATGTCACATATTTTGATTGCATGTGATGTTTATCTTTTATACATCTTATTTTGCTTAGTTCGGCAGTAGCTTTATAAGATGATCCCTTACTAAAATTTCAAGGTATAAGTGTTCTCCCTGAGTATGCACCATTGCGACAGTTCTTCGTGCCGAAACACCACGTGATGATCGGGTGTGATAAGCTCTACGTTCACATACAACGGGTGGAAGCCAGTTTTGCACAGCAGAATACTCGGGTTAAACTTGACGAGCCTAGCATATGCAGATATGGCCTCGGAACACTACAGACCGAAAGGTCGAGCGTGAATCATATAGTAGATATGATCATATAGTGATGTTCACCATTGAAAACTACTCCATCTCATGTGATGATCGGACATGGTTTAGTTGATTTGGATCACGTGATCACTTAGATGATTAGTGGGATGTTGATCTAAGTGGGAGTTCTTAAGAAATATGATTAAATTGAACTTTAATTTATCATGAACTTAGTCCTGATAGTATTTGCATAACTATGTTGTAGATCAATAGCTCGCGATGTAGCTCCCCGTTTATTTTTGATATGTTGCTAGAGAAAAATAAGTTGAAAGATGATAGTAGCAATGATGCGGACTAGGTCCGTGATCTGAGGATTAACCTCATTGCTGCATAGAAGAATTATGTCCTTGATGCACCGCTTGGTGACAGACCTATTGCAGGAGCAGATGCAGATGTTATGAACGTTTGATAAGCTAGTATGATGACTACTTGATAGTTTAGTGCACCATGCTTTATGGCTTAGAAACCGGGACTTCAAAAATGTTTTGGACGTCACGTACCATATAAGATGTTCCAAGAGTTGATATTGGTATTTCATACTTATGCCCGTGTCGAGAGGTATGCGACCTCAGATAGTACTTTGCCTACAAGATGGACAAAAATAGCTCAACCAGTGAGCATGTGCTCTGATTGTCTGGGTACTGCAATTGCTTGAATCAAGTGGGAGTTAATCTTTCAGATAAGATAGTAATTGACAAAGTTCTCTAGTCACTATCACCAAGTTACTAGAACTTCGTGATGAACTATAATATGCAAGGGATGATGAAAAGTAATTTCCGAGCTCTTCGCGATGCTGAAATCAGCGAAGGTAGAAATCAAGAAAGAGCATCAAGTGTTGATGGTTAACAAGACCACTAGCTTCAAGAAAAGGGCAAAAGGATATAAAGGGAACTTCAATAAGAATGACACGCAAGTTGCCACTCCCATGAAGAAGCCCAAAGTCAGACCCCAAGCCTGAAACTGAGTGCTTCTACTGCAAGCAAAATGGTCACTGGAAGTGGATCTGGCGTAGATACTTGGCGGATAATAAGGATGGCAAAGTGAACGAAGATATATTTGATATACATGTTATTGATGTGTACTTTAATAGTGTTTATAGCAACCCCTCAGTATTTGATACTGGTTCAGTTGCTAAGAGTAGTAACTTCAAACGGGAGTTGCAAAATAAACAGAGACTAGTTAAGGGCAAGGTGATGATGGGTGTTGGAAGTGATTCCAAGGTTGATAAGATCACCATCACACACTCCCTTTACCTTCGGGATTAGTGTTGAACCTAAAATAAATGTTATTTGGTGTTTGCGTTGAGCATGAATATGATTGGATCATGTTCATTGCAATACAATTATTCATTTAAGTCAAAGAAGAATTGTTGTTCTATTTACATGAATAAAACCTTCAATGGTGATACACCCAATGTGAATGGTTTATTGAATCTCAATTGTAGTGATACACATATTCATAATATTGAAGCCAACAGATGCAAAGTTAATAATGATAGTGCAACATATTTGTGGCACTGCCGTTTATGTCATATTGGTGTAAAGCGCTTGAAGAAACTCCATGCTGATGGGCTTTTGGAATCACTTGATACTTGCGAACCATGCCTCATGGGCAAGATGACATAACTCCGTTCTTCGGAACAATGGAACGAGCTATTGACTTATCGGAAATAATGTTGGGGAATGTAGTAATTTCAAAAAAATTCCTACGCACACGCAAGATCATGGTGATGCATAGAAACGGGAGGGGAGAGTGTTGTCCACGTACCCTCGTAGACCGAAAGCGGAAGCGTTAGCACAACGCGGTTGATGTAGTCGTACGTCTTCACGATCTGACCGATCAAGCACAGAACGCATGGCACCTCCGAGTTCAGCACACGTTCAGCCCGATGACATCCCTCGAACTCCGATCCAGCCGAGTGTTGAGGGAGAGTTTCGTCAGCACGACGGCGTGGTGACGATGATGATGTTCGACCGACGCAGGGCTTCGCCTAAGCACCGCTACAATATTATTGAGGTGGACTATGGTGGAGGGGGCCACCGCACACGGCTAAAAGATCAAACGATCAATTGTTGTGTCTCTAGGGTGCCCCCCTGCCCCCGTATATAAAGGAGCAAGGGGAGGTGCGGCGGCCAAGAGGGGCGCGCGGGGCAGAGTCCTACTCCCACCGGGAGTAGGACTCCCTCCCTTTTCCTTGTTGGATTAGGAGAAGAGGGGGAAAGAGGTGGAGGAGAAGAAGGAAAGGGGGGCACCGCCCCCTCTCCTTGTCCTATTCGGACTAGGGGGAGGGGCGCGCGGCCCTTGCCCTAGCCGCCTCTCCTCTTCTCCAGTAAGGCCCATTATGGCCCATTAACCCCCCGGGGGTTCCGGTAACCCCTTTGGTACTCCGGTAAAATCCCGATTTCACCAGGAACACTTCGATATCCAAATATACGCTTCCAATATATCAATCTTCATGTCTCGACCATTTCGAGACTCCTCTTCATGTCCGTGACCACATCCGAGACTCCAAACAATCTTCGGTACATCAAAACATATAAACTCATAATATAACTGTCATCGAAACGTTAAGCGTGCGGACCCTACGGGGTCGAGAACTATGTAGACATGACCGAGACACGTCTCTGGTCAATAACCAATAGAGGTACCTGGATGCTCATATTGGCTCCCACATATTCTACAAAGATCTTTATCGGTCAGACCGCATAACAACGTACGTTGTTCCCTTTGTCATCGGTATGTTACTTGCCCAAGATTCGATCATCGGTATCTCAATACCTAGTTCAATCTCGTTACCGGAAAGTCTCTTTACTCGTTCCGTAGTACATCATCCCGCAACTAACTCATTAGTTGCAATGCTTGCAAGGCTTAAGTGATGTCCATTACCGAGTGGGCCCAGAGATACCTCTCCGACAATCGGAGTGACAAATCCTAATCTCGAAATACGCCAGACGTCTCCAACGTATCTATAATTTCTGATTGCTCCATGCTATATTATCTACTGTTTTGGACAATATTGGGCTTTATTATCCACTTTTATATTATTTTTGGGACTAACCTATTAACCGGAGGCCCACCCCAGAATTGCTGTTTTTTTTTGCCTATTTAAGTGTTTCGAAGAAAACGAATATCAAACGGAGTCCAATTGACCTGAAACTCCACGGAACTTATTTTTTGGACCAGAAGAAGCCCACGGAGTCTGGAAGCTCACTGAGGAGTCGGGCTGCCCACGAGGGTGGGGGGCGCGCCCCCTGCCTCGTGGACAGCCCGAAGGTCCACCGACGTACTTCTTTCACCCATATATACCCACGTACCCTAAAACTTCTGAAGACGAGAATAGATCGGGAGTTCCGCCGCCGCAAACCTCCAGAGCCACCAAAAACCAATCTAGACCCGTTCCGGCACCCTGCCGGAGGGGGGAACCCTCACCGGTGGCCATCTTCATCATCCCGGCGCTCTCCATGACGAGGAGGGAGTAGTTCACCCTCGGGGCTGAGGGTATGTACCAGTAGCTATGTGTTTGATCTCTATCTCTCGTGTTCTTGATTTGGCACGATCTTGATGTGTCGTGAGCTTTGCTATTATAGTTGGATCTTATGTTTCTTCTCCCCCTCTACTCTCTTGTAATGAATTGAGTTTTCCCCTTGAAGTAATCTTATCGGATTGAGTCTTTAAAGATTTGAGAACACTTGATGTATGTCTTGCCGTGCGTGTCTGTGGTGACAATGGGATATAACGTGATTCACTTGATGTATGTTTTGGTGATCAACTTATGGGTTCCGCCATGAACCTATGCATAGGGGTTGGCACGTTTTCATCGTGATTCTCCGGTAGAAACTTTGGGGCACTCTTTGAGGTTCTATGTGTTGGTTGAATAGATGAATCTGAGGTTGTGTGATGCATATCATATAATCATACGCACAGATACTTGAGGTGACATTGGAGTATCTAGGTGACATTAAGGTTTTGGTTGATTTGTCTCTTAAGGTGTTATTCTAGTACGAACTCTAGGGCTGTTTGTGAAACTTATAAGAATAGCCCAACAGATTGATTGGAAAGAACAACTTTGAGGTGGTTTCGTACCCTACCATAATCTCTTTGTTTGTTCTCCGCTATTAGTGACTTTGGAGTGACTCTTTGTTGCATGTTTAGGGATAGTTATATGATCCAATTGTGTTATTATTGTTGAGAGAACTTGCACTAGTGAAAGTATGAACCCTAGGCCTTGTTTCCTAGCATTGCAATACCGTTTACGCTCACTTTTATCATTAGTTACCTTGCTGTTTTTATATTTTCAGATTACAAAAACTTATATCTACCATCCATATTTCACTTGTATCACCATCTCTTGGCGAACTAGTGCACCTATACAATTTACCATTGTATTGGGTGTGTTGGGGACACAAGAGACTCTTTGTTATTTGGTTGCAGGGTTGCTTGAGAGAGACCATCATCATCCTATGCCTCCCATGGATTGATAAACCTTAGGTCATCCACTTGAGGGAAATTTGCTACTGTCCTACAAACCTCTGCACTTGGAGGCCCAACAACGTCTACAAGAAGAAGCTTGCGTAGTAGACATCAATAGACCAACCCAAGAAGTACCTTTGGAGACACCTGTAGAGCATCTTTATAATCACCCAGTTACGTTGTGACGTTTGGTAGCACACAAAGTGTTCCTCCAGTAAACGGGAGTTGCATAATCTCATAGTCATAGGAACATGTATAAGTCATGAAGAAAGCAATAGCAACATACTATACGATCGAGTGCTAAGCTAACGGAATGGGTCAAGTAAATCACATCATTCTCCTAATGATGTGATCCCGTTAATCAAATGACAACCCATGTCAATGGCTAGGAAACATAACCATCTTTGATCAACGAGCTAGTCAAGTAGAGGCATACTAGTGACACTCTATTTGTCTATGTATTCACACAAGTATTACGTTTACGGTTAATACAATTCTAGCATGAATAATAAACATTTATCATGATATAAGGAAATAAATAATAACTTTATTATTGCCTCTAGGGCATATTTCCTTGAGTCTCCCACTTGCACTAGAGTCAATAATCTAGATTACCGGTAATGATTCTAACACCCATGGAGCCTTGGTGCTGATCATGTTTTGCTCGTGTAAGAGGCTTAGTCAACGGGTCTACAACATTCAGATCCGTATGTATCTTGAAAATTTCTATGTCTCCCAACTGGACTAAATCCCGGATGGAATTGAAGCGTCTCTTGATGTGCTTGGTTCTCTTGTGAAATCTGGATTCCTTCACCAAGGCAATTGCACCAGTATTGTCACAAAAGATTTTCATTGGACCTGATGCACTAGGTCATCCACTTGAGGGAAATTTTCTACTGTCCTACAAACCTCTGCACTTGGAGGCCCAACAACGTCTACAAGAAGAAGGTTGCGTAGTAGACATCAAGCTCTTTTCTGGCGCCGTTGCCGGGGAGGTGAGTGCTTGAAGGTATATCTTTAGATCTTGTAATCGAATCTTTTTGTTTCTTGTTTTAGCACTAGTTTAGTTTATAAAAGAAAACTACAAAAAATGGAATTGAGTTTGTCTCATACGCTTCACCTTTTTAATATCTTTCGTGAGTATAATGGAAAGGAAAATTGTGCCAAAGTGTTTGCAGAAGAATGCATTAAAATGTTTGGCACTAAATCTTTGAATGATGAGCATGATTGCAATGTTATTAGTATGAACTCCTTGAATATCCATGGTACTAATGATGATTGCACTAGTTATGATGAAAATGTCTCCTATAAACATGTCAATTTTTGTGGAGTGCATTGTGTTTGCAAGTACACACCAAATAGGGAAGATAGATATTGCAAGAGGCATAGGTATTTAGGAACTAAATGGTTGCAAGAAAGTCTAGATGCGTGTGCTGAAAATTTAAACTTTATTAGCCATACTTGTGAACTTTGCAATGAACGTGATCATTTCAGTACCCAATGCAAATTGTTTCATGATCGTATCGTGTCCAAAAATTGTGATGACTTGATTTCCCTTCCACATCATAATGAACTTAGTTTGCTCTTGGGTTATGAAGAAATGAAACATATAACTAAGGATATTCCAAAAATTACCCTTGATAGAGTTCTTCATTTTGATCTAGAGGAAATTTATATGTATTGTGCAGTGAATTGCATTGAAAACCCTTATATTGCCAATTACATCAAGAAAAGAAAGCAAATAGAAGATGAAGAGAATACTAACGAAAGGGAAGAGACTTCCCAATATCCTCCTATTATTTCTTATGATGAATCAGGTAACGAGGAGGAGCCTTCTATTCAACCAATCTCATTAATAAGGAGCTCCAAAAAGAGGATTGAACCCACACATGATGTGGTGAAGAAGAAGAAAAGAAAAAGTAAGAGAGGTAAAAAGATATCTCTCCCAAATAATGTTGCTCCTATTATTGTTGTGCCTCATGAAAATGAATCAAAAATAATTGTGGAAGATGATGCACTTGATGATGATCTCGTTATGCATATTGCTTGTTGTGATGATTATGATTAGGAAAGTAATGATACTTCTTATGATCTTGAAAATCTTTTTGGCACTTGCTTGGAAGAATATGATAATTGCTATACTATTGGTGCTATCCATACTATTAGTGATGAGAGTGATTATGCTTATGATATGAAAAGGCCCAAGCTTGGGGAAGCTATGTTTGATGAGGATGGCATATTTGAGAATATATTTGCTGAAATTAATGTTTGTCCCAAGCTTGGGGATGCTATGTTTAATAATGATGATATTTTTAGCCTCCCAAGTTTTGATATGCGAAGTTGTTATGATGATAGCATGCCTTCTACCTATGATGATTATATTGATGAAAGTGGGTTTGGAAGAGTGTCAACTTTAGGAAGTAATGATCCCACTATTTTGGAGGATGTTGAATCTTATAATATTTGTGAAAGTGGATTTGGAGAGATCATGACTTTATTTAGTGATGTATCCACTATTTCGGAAGAGGTTTCAATTGATTATGATGAGAACAAAGTTGCTACTTATGATGATTATTGTGATGAAACTTATGCTATAAAAGTAGTGATGATTATATTTATAAAACTTGTCATGATTATGGTTACCCTTTTTCTGAACATTACTCTTTTAATGTGGAAACAATTTATAGTATTCAAGTCTCTTATGATACTCCCGCTATTATTCATGAGAAGAATTTTGCTTGTGTGGAGAGTAATAAATTTTCTATGCAAGTAGATCATGGAAATAATGCTTTATGTGCTGGTTATATTGTTGAATTCATTCATGATGCTACTTAAAATTATTATGAGGGAGGAATATATGCTTGTAGGAATTGCAATAATATCAAGTTTCCTCTCTATGTGCTTAAAGTTTTGAAGTTATGCTTGTTTTGCCAACCTATGCTAGTTGATTATTGTTCCCATAAGTTGTTTGCTCACAAAATCCCTATGCATAGGAAGTGGGTTAGACTTAAATGTGCTAGTTATATTATTCATGATGATCCCTTTATGTTTCAATTCTTATCTTTTAAGTGAGCATCATTGAAATCATCATGCCTAGCTAGGGGCGTTAAACGATAGCGCTTGTTGGGAGGCAACCCAATTTTATTTTAGTTTCTTGCTTTTTGGTTCTGTTTAGTAATAAATAATCCATCTAGCTTCTGTTTAGATGTGTTTTTGTGTTTTAATTAGTGTTTGTGCCAAGTAGAACCTTTGGTAAGACTTGGGTGAAGTCTTTATGATCATGCTGTAAAAAAACAGAACTTTAGCGCTCACGAGATTAGCTTCAAATTTTTACTGGAAGGTTCTATTTAGTTGATTATTTTTGCAGATGATTACTAGAAAAATCCCTCAGGTACACCAATTTATTTTAGAATTTTTGGAGTTTCATAAGTTTGCGTTAGTTACAGATTACTACAGACTGTTCTGTTTTTGACAGATTCTGTTTTCATTGTGTTGTTTGCTTATTTTGATGAATCTATGGCTAGTAAAATAGTTTATAAACCATAGAGAAGTTGGAATACACTAGGTTTAACACCAATATAAATAAATAATGAGTTCATTACAGTACCTTGAAGTGGTGTTTTGTTTTTTTCGCTAACGGAGCTTACGAGTTTTCTGTTAAGTTTTGTGTTGTGAAGTTTTCAAGTTTTGGGTAAAGATTCGATGGACTATGGAATAAGGAGTGGCAAGAGCCTAATCTTGGGGATGCCCAAGGCACCCCAAGGTAATACTAAAGGACAACCAAGAGCCTAAGCTTGGGGATGCCCCGGGTGGCATCCCCTCTTTTGTCTTCGTTCATCGGTAACTTTACTTGGAGATATATTTTTATTCACCACATGATATGTGTTTTGCTTGGAGCGTCATTTTATTTTATTTAGCTTTGCTTGCTGTTTGAATAAAATACCAAGATCTGAAATTATTAAATGGGAGAGTCTTCACATAGTTGCATAATTATCCGACTACTCATTGATCTTCACTTATATCTTTCGGAGTAGTTTTGTTATTGCTCTAGTGCTTCACTTATATCTTTTAGAGCACGGTGGTGGATTTGTTTTACAGAAACTTTGGATCTATCATGCTTCACTTAGATTATTTTGAGAGTCTTAAATAGCATGGTAATTTTCTTAAATAATCCTAATATGCTAAGCATACAAGATTTGTAAGAATTCTTATGAGTGTGTTGAATACTATGAGAAGTTTGATGCTTGATAATTGTTTTGAGATATGGAGGTAGTAATATTAGAGTCATGCTAGTTGAGTAGTTGTGAATTTGAGAAATACTTGTGTTAAAGTTTGTGATTCGTAGCATGCATTATGGTGAACCGTTATGTGATGAAGTCGGAGCATGATTTATTTATTGATTGTCTTCCTTATGAGTGGCGGTCGGGGAATGACGATGGTCTTTTCCTACCAATCTACCCCCCTAGGAGCATGCGCGTAATACTTTGCTTTGATAACTTGTAGATTTTTGCAATAAGTATATGAGTTCTTTATGACTAATGTTGAGTCCATGGATTATACACGCTTCTCTCACCCTTCCACCATTGCTAGCCTTTCTAATACACTTTTACTTTTCGTCGGTATCATACACCCACCATATACCTTCCTCAAAACAGCCACCATACCTACCTATTATGGCATTTCCATCGCCATTCCGAGATATATTGCCATGCAACTTTCCACCGTTCCGTTTATTATGACATGCTCCATCATTGTCATATTGCTTAGCATGATCATGTAGTTGACATCGTATTTGTGGCAAAGCCACCATTCATAATTCTTTCATACATGTCACTCATGAATCATTGCATATCGATACACCGCCGAAGGCATACACATAGAGTCATATTTTGTTCTAAGTATCGAGTTGTAATTGTTGAGTTGTAAGTAAATAAAAGTGTGATGATTATCATTTTTAGAGCATTGTCACAAGTGAGGAAAGGATGATGGAGACTATGATTCCCCCACAAGTCAGGATGAGACTCCAGACGAAAAATAAATAAATAAATAAAAGGGGAAAGAAAATAGGCCATAAAAAAGAGAAAAGGCCCAAAAAATGAGAGAAAAAGAGAGAAGGGACAATGTTACTATACTTTTACCACACTTGTGCTTCAAAGTAGCACCATGATCTTCATGATAGAGAGTCTCTCATTTTGTCACCTTCATATACTAGTGGGAATTTTCCATTATAGAACTTGGCTTGTATATTCCATTGATGGGCTTCCTCAAAATGCCCTAGGTCTTCGTGAGCAAGCGAGTTGGATGCACACCCACTTAGTTTCTTTTGTTGATCTTTCATATACTTATAGCTCTAGTACATCCGTTGCATGGCAATCCCTACTCACTCACATTGATATCTATTGATGGGCATCTCCATAGCCCGTTGATACGCCTAGTTGATGTGAGACTATCTTCTCCTTTTTGTCTTCTCCACAACCACCATTCTATTCCACATATAGTGCTATATCCATGGCTCACGCTTATGTATTGCGTGAAGATTGAAAAAGTTTTGAGAATGTCAAAAGTATGAAACAATTGCTTGGCTTGTCATCGGGGTTGTGCATGATTTAAATACTTTGGGTGGTGAAGATAGAGCATAGCCAGACTATATGATTTTGTAGGGATAACTTTCTTTGGCCATGTTATTTTGAGAAGACATGATTGCTTTGTTAGTATGCTTGAAGTATTATTATTTTTATGTCAATATTAAACTTTTGTCTTGAATCTTTCGAATCTGAATATTCATACCACAATTAAGAAGAATTAGATTGAAATTATGCCAAGTAGCACTTCGCATAAAAAATATCTTTTTATCATTTACCTACTCGAGGACGAGCAGGAATTAAGCTTGGGGATGCTTGATACGTCGCCAACGTATCTATAATTTTTGATTGCTCCATGATATATTATCTACTATTTTGGACAATATTGGTCTTTATTATCCACTTTTATATTATTTTTGGGACTAACCTATTAACCGGCGGCCCAACCCAGAATTGTTGTTTTTTGCCTATTTCAGTGTTTCGAAGAAAAGGAATATCAAACGGAGTCCAATTGACCTGAAACTCCACGGAACTTATTTTTGGACCAGAAGAAGCCCATGGAGTACCGGAAGCTCACAGGGGAGTCCCGTGCTGCCCACGAGGGTGGGGGGCGCGCCCACCTCCCTAGGGCGCGCCCCCTGCCTCGTGGACAGCCCGGAGGTCCACCGACGTACTTCTTTCACCCATATATACCCACGTACCCTAAAACTTCTGAAGACGAGAATAGATCGGGAGTTCCACCGCCGCAAACCTCCAGAGCCACCAAAAACCAATCTAGACCCGTTCCGGCACCCTGCCGGAGGGGGGGAACCCTCACCGATGGCCATCTTCATCACCCCGGCGCTCTCCATGACAAGGAGGGAGTATTTCACCCTCGGGGCTGAGGGTATGTACTAGTAGCTATCTGTTTGATCTCTATCTCTCGTGTTCTTGAGTTGGCACGATCTTGATGTATCGCGAGCTTTGCTATTATAGTTGGATCTTATGTTTCTTCTCCCCCTCTACTCTCTTGTAATGAATTGAGTTTTCCCCTTGAAGTAATCTTATCGGATTGAGTCTTTAAAGATTTGAGAACACTTGATGTATGTCTTGCCGATGCGTGTCTGTGGTGACAATGGGATATCACGTGATTCACTTGATGTACGTTTTGGTGATCAACTTGCGGGTTCCGCCCATGAACCTATGCATAGGGGTTGGCACACGTTTCGTCGTGATTCTCCGGTAGAAACTTTGGGGCACTCTTTGAGGTTCTATGTGTTGGTTGAATAGATGAATCTGAGATTGTGCGATGCATATCGTATAATCATACCCACGGATACTTGAGGTGACATTGGAGTATCTAGGTGACATTAGGGTTTTGGTTTATTTGTGTCTGAAGGTGTTATTCTAGTACGAATTCTAGGGCTGTTTGTGAAACTTATAGGAGTAGCCCAACGGATTGATTGGAAAGAATAACTTTGAGGTGGTTTCGTACCCTACCATAATCTCTTCGTTTGTTCTCCGCTATTAGTGGCTTTGGAGTGACTCTTTGTTGAATGTTGACGGATAGTTATATGATCCAATTATGTTATTATTGTTGAGAGAAACTTGCACTAGTGAAAGTATGAACCCTAGGCCTTGTTTCCTAGCATTGCAATACCGTTTACGCTCACTTTTATCATTAGTTACCTTGCTATTTTTATATTTTCAGACTACAAAAACATATATCTACCATCCATATTTCACTTGTATCACCATGTCTTCGTCGAACTAGTGCACCTATACAATTTACCACTGTATTGGGTGTGTTGGGGACACAAGAGACTCTTTGTTATTTGGTTGCAGGGTTGCTTGAGAGAGACCATCTTCATCCTACGCCTCCCACGGATTGATAAACCTTAGGTCATCCACTTGAGGGAAATTTGCTACTGTCCTACAAACCTCTGCACTTGGAGGCCCAACAACGCCTACAAGAAGAAGGTTGCGTAGTAGACATCAATACACCAACCCAAGAAGTACCTTTGGAGACACCTGTAGAGCATCTTTATAATCACCCAGTTACATTGTGACGTTTGGTAGCACACAAAGTGTTCCTCCGGTAAACGGGAGTTGCATAATCTCACAGCCATAGGAACATGTATAAGTCATGAAGAAAGCAATAGCAACATACTATACGATCGAGTGCTAAGCTAACGGAATGGGTCGTCAATCACATCATTCTCCTAATGATGTGATCCCGTTAATCAAATGACAACCCATGTCAATGGCTAGGAAACATAACCATCTTTGATCAACGAGCTAGTCAAGTAGAGGCATACTAGTGACACTCTATTTGTCTATGTATTCACACAAGTATTACGTTTCTGGTTAATACAATTCTAGCATGAATAATAAACATTTATCATGATATAAGGAAATAAATAATAACTTTATTATTGCCTCTAGGGCATATTTCCTTGATCTCCCACTTGCACTAGAGTCAATAATCTAGATTACACAGTAATGATTCTAACACCCATGGAGCCTTGGTGTTGATCATGTTTTGCTCGTGGAAGAGGCTTAGTCAACGGGTCTACAACATTCAGATTCGTATGTATCTTGCAAATTGCTATGTCTCCCAACTGGACTAAATCCCGGATGGAATTGAAGTGTCTCTTGATGTGCTTGGTTCTCTTGTGAAATCTGGATTCCTTCGCCAAGGCAATTGCACCAGTATTTTCAAAAAAGATTTTCATTGGACCAGATGCACTAGGTATGACACCTAGGTTGGATATGAGCTCCTTCATCCAGACTCCTTCATTTGCTACTTCCGAAGCAGCTATGTACTCAGCTTCACACGTAGATCCCGCCACGACGCTTTGTTTAGAACTGCACCAACTGACAGCTCCACCGTTCAATGTAAACACGTATCCGGTTTGTGATTTAGAATCGTCCGGATCAGTGTCAAAGCTTGCATCAACGTAACCATTTACGATGAGATCTTGTCACCTCCATAAACAAGAAACATATCCTTAGTCCTTTTCTGGTATTTCAGGATGTTGTTGACCGCTATCCAGTGATCCAAGCCAGGATTACTTTGGTACCTCCCTGCTAGACTTATAGTAAGGCACACATCAGGTCTGGTACACAACATTTCATACATGATAGAGCCTATGGCTTAAGCATAGGGAACATATTTTATTTTCTCTCTATCTTCTGCAGTGGTCGGGCATTGAGTCTTACTCAACTTCACACCTTGTAACACAGGCAAGATCCCTTTCTTTGCTTGATCCATTTTGAACTTCTTCAAAACTTTGTCAAGGTATGTGCTTTGTGAAAGTCCAATTAAGCATCTTGATCTATCTCTATAGATCTTGATGCCCAATATATAAGCAGCTTCACCGAGGTCTTTCATTGAAAAACTCTTATTCAGGTATCCCTTTATGCTATCCAGAAATTCTATATCATGTCCAATCAGCAATATGTCATCGACATATAATATCGTAAATGCTACTGAGCTCCCACTCACTTTCTTGTAAATACAGGCTTCTCCAAAAGTGCATACAAAACCAAATGCTTTGATCACACTATCAAAGCGTTTATTCCAACTCCGAGAGGCTTGCACTAGTCCATAAATGGATCACTGGAGCTTGCACACTTTGTTAGCTCCCTTTGGATCAACAAAACCTTCCGGTTGCATCATATACAACTCTTCTTCCAGAAATCCATTCAGGAATGCGGTTTTGACATCCATTTGCCAAATTTCATAATCATAAAATGCGGCAATTGCTAACATGATTCGGTCAAACTTAAGCATCGCTACGGGTGAGAAGGTCTCATCGCAGTCAATCCCTTGAACTTGTCGAAAACCTTTCGCAACAAGTCAAGTTTATAGACAGTAACATTACCGTCAGCGTCAGTCTTCTTCTTGAAGATCCATTTATTTTCAATGGCTTGCCGATCATCGGGCAAGTCAACCACAGTCCACACCTTGTTCTCATACATGGATCCCATCTCAGATTTCATGGCCTCAAGCCATTTTGCGGAATCTGGGCTCACCATCGCTTCTTCACAGTTCGTAGGTTCGTCATGGTCTAGTAACATAACCTCCAGAACAGGATTACCGTACCACTCACAGTGCGGATCTTACTCTAGTTGACCCTCGAGGTTCGGTGACAACTTGATCTGAAGTTCCATGATCATCATCATTAACTTCCTCACTAATTGGTGTAGGCGTCCACGAAACCGGTTTCTATGATGAACTACTTTCCAATAAGGGAGCAGGTACAGATTACCTCATCAAGTTCTACTTTCCTCCCACTCACTTCTTTCGAGAGAAACTCCTTCTCTAGAAAGGATCCATTCTTAGCAATGAATGTCTTGCCTTCGGATCTGTGATAGAAGGTGTACCTTGATCTCCTTTGGGTATCCTATGAAGACACATTTCTCCGATTTGGGTTCGAGCTTATCAGGTTGAAGCTTTTTCACATAAGCATCGCAACCCCAAACTTTAAGAAATGACAACTTTGGTTTCTTGCCAAACCACAGTTCATAAGGCCTCGTCTCAGAGGATTTTGATGGTGCCCTATTTAACATGAATGCAGCCGTCTCTAAAGCATAAGCCCAAAACAGTAGCGGTAAATCAGTAAGAGACGTCATAGATCGCACCATATCTAGTAAAGTACGATTACGACGTTCAGACACACCATTTCGTTGTGGTGTTCCGGGTGGCGTGAGTTGCCAAACTATTCCGTATTGTTTCAAATGTAGACCAAACTCGTAACTCAAATATTCTCCTCCATGATCAGATCGTAGAAACTTTATTTTCTTGTTACGATAATTTTCAACTTCACTCTGAAATTCTTTGAACTTTTCAAATGTTTCAGACTTATGTTTCATTAAGTAGATATACCCATATCTGCTTAAATCATCTGTGAAGGTGAGAAACTAACGATATCCGCCACGAGCCTCAACATTCATCGGACCACATACATCTGTATGTATGATTTCCCACAAATCTGTTGCTCTCTCCATAGTACCGGAGAACGGCGTTTTAGTCATCTTACCCATGAGGCACGGTTCGCGAGTACCAAGTGATTCATAATCAAGTGGTTCCAAAAGTCCATCAGTAAGGAGTTTCTTCATGCGCTTTACACCGATATGCCCTAAATGGCAGTGCAACAAATAAGTTGCACTATCATTATCAACTCTGCATCTTTTGGCTTCAACATTATGAATATGTGTATTACTACTATCGAGATTCATCAAAAATAGACCACTCTTTAAGGGTGCATGACCATAAAAGATATTACTCATATAAATAGAACATCCATTATTCTCTGATTTAAATGAATAACCGTCTCACATCAAACAAGATCCAAATATAATGTTCATGCTCAACGCTGGCACCAAATAACAATTATTTAGGTCCAATACTAATCCCGAAGGTAGATGTAGAGGTAGCGTGCCGACGGCGATCACATCAAATTTGGAACCATTTCCCACGCGCATCGTCTCCTCGTCCTTAGCCAGTGTACGCTTAATCTGTAGTCCCTGTTTCGAGTTGCAAATATTAGCAACAGAACCAGTATCAAATACCAGTGCTCTTGTGAGCTCGTAAGGTACACATCAATAACATGTATATCACATATACCTTTGTTCACCTTGCCATCCTTCTTATCCGCCAAATACTTGGGGCAGTTCCGCTTCCATGACCCGATGCTTTGCAGAGAAGCACTCGATCTCGGGCTTAGGTCCAGACTTGGGTTTCTTCTCTTGTGCAGCAACTTGCTTGCTGTTCTTCTTGAAGTTCCCCTTCTTCTTCCCTTTGCCCTTTTTCTTGAAACTGGTGGTCTTATTGACCATCAACACTTGATGCTCCTTCTTGATTTCAACCTCTGCAGCCTTTAGTATTGCGAAGAGCTCGGGAATCGTCTTATCCATCCCGTGCATGTTATAGTTCATCACGAAGCTCTTGTAGCTTGGTGGCAGTGATTAAAGAATTCTGTCAATGACACTATCATCCGGAAGATTAACTCCTAGTTGAATCAAGTGATTGTTATACCCAGCCATTCTGAGTATATGCTCACTGACAAAACTATTCTCTTCCATCTTGCAGCTGTAAAACTTATTGGAGACTTCATATCTCTCAATCCGGGCATTTGCTTGAAATATTAACTTCAACTCCTGGAACATCTCATATGCTCCATGACGTTCAAAACGTCGTTGAAGTCCTGGTTCTAAGCCGTAAAACATGGCACACTGAACTATCGAGTAGTCATCGCCTTTGCTTTGCGGACATTCTTAACGCCGTCGATTGCATCTGCGGCAGTTCGCACCCAGCGGTGCTTCCAGGACGTAATTCTTCGGTGCAGCAATGAGGATACTCCTCAAGTTACGAACCCAGTCTGTGTAATTGCTACCATCATCTTTCAACTTTGCTTTCTCAAGGAACGCATTAAAATTCAACGGAACAACAGCACGGGCCATCTATCTACAATCAACATAGACAAGTAAGATACTATCAGGTACTAAGTTCATGATAAATTTAAGTTCAATTAATCATATTACTTAAGAATCTCACTTAGATAGACATCTCTCTAATCCTCTAAGTGAACACGTGATCCAAATCAACTAAACCATAACCGATCATCACGTGAAATGGAGTAGTTTTCAATGGTGAACATCACTATGTTGATCATATCTACTATATGATTCACGCTCGACCTTTCGGCCTCAGTGTTCCGAGGCCATATCTGCATATGCTAGGCTAGTCAAGTTTAACCCGAGTATTCCGCGTGTGCAAAACTGGCTTGCACCCGTTGTAGATGGACGTAGAGCTTATCACACCCGATCATCACGTGGTTTCTGGGCACGACGAACTTTAGCAACGGTGCATACTCAGGGAGAACACTTTTATCTTGAAATTTAGTGAGAGATCATTTTATAATGCTACCGTCAATCAAAGCAAGATAAGATGTATAAAATATAAACATCACATGCAATCAATATAAGTGATATGATATGGCCATCATCATCTTGTGCTTGTGATCTCCATCTCCGAAGCACCGTCATGATCACCATCGTCACCGGCACGACACCTTGATGTCCATCGTAGCATCGTTGTCGTCTCACTAATCTTATGCTTCTATGACTATCGCTACCGCTTAGTGATAAAGTAAAGCACTACAGGGCGATTGCATTGCATACAATAAAGCAACAACCATATGGCTTTCGCCGATTGCCGATAACTTCGGTTACAAAACATGATCATCTCATACAATAAAATTTAGCATCATGTCTTGATCATATCACATCACAACATGCCCTGCAAAAACAAGTTAGACGTCCTCTACTTTGTTGTTGCAAATTTTACGTGGGTGCTACGGGCTTAGCAAGAACCGTTCTTACCTATGCATCAAAACCACAACGATAGTTTGTCAAGTTGGTGTTGTTTTAACCTTCGCAAGGGCCGAGCGTAGCCACACTCGGTTCAACTAAAGTTGGAGAAACTGACACCCACCAGCCACCTGTGTGCAAAGCATGTCGGTAGAACCAGTCTCGCGTAAGCGTACGCGTAATGTCGGTCCGGGCCGCTTCATCCAGCAATACCGCTGAACCAAAGTATGACATGCTGGTAAGCAGTATGACTTATATCCCCCACTACTCACTTTTGTTCTACTCGTGCATATGACATCTACACATAAAACCTAGCTCTGATACCACTGTTGCGGAACGTAGTAATTTCATAAAAAATCCTACGCAAACGCAAGATCATGGTGATGCATAGCAACGAGAGGGGAGAGTGTTGTCCATGTACCCTCGTAGACCGAAAGCAGAAGCGTTAGCACAATGCGGTTGATGTAGTCGTACGTCTTCACGATCCGACCAATCAAGTACCGAACGCACGACACCTCCGAGTTCAGCACATGTTCAGCCCGATGATGTCCCTCGAACTCCGATCCAGCCGAGTGTTGAGGGAGAGTTTCGTCAGCATGATGGCGTGGTGACGATGATGATGTTCTACCGACGCAGGGCTTCGCCTAAGCACCGCTATAGTATTATCGAGATGGACTATGGTGGAGGGAGGCACCGCACACGGCTAAAAGATCAAACGATCAATTGTTGTGTCTCTAGGGTGCCCGCCTGCCCCCGTATATAAAGGAGAAAGGGGGGTGCGGCCGGCCAGGGGAGCGTCAGGAGGAGTCCTACTCCCACTGGGAGTAGGACTCCCTCCCTTTTCCTTGTTGGATTAGGAGAAGAGGGGGAAAGAGTTGGAGGAGAAGATGGAAAGGGGGGGGGGGCGCCGCCCCCTCTCCTTGTCCTATTCGGACTAGGGGGGAGGGGCGCGCGTCCCTTGCCCTGGCCGCCTCTCCTCTTCTCCACTAAGGCCCATTATGGCCCATTAACCCCCAGGGGGTTCCGGTAACCCCTCCGGTACTCCGGTAAAATCCCGATTTCACCCAAAACACTTCCTGTATCCAAATATAGGCTTCCAATATATCAATCTTCATGTCTCGACCATTTCAAGACTCCTCGTCATGTCCGTGATCACATCCGGGACTCCGAACAACCTTCGGTACATCAAAACATATAAACTCATAATATAACTGTCATCGAAACGTTAAGCGTGCAGACCCTACGGGTTCGAGAACTATATAGACATGACCGAGACACGTCTCCGATCAATAACCAATAGCGGAACCTGGATGCTCATATTGGCTCCCACATATTCTACGAAGATCTTTATCGGTCAGACCGCATAACAACATACGTTGTTCCCTTTGTCATCGGTATGTAACTTGCCCGAGATTCGATCATCGGTATCTCAATACCTAGTTCAATCTCGTTACCGGAAAGTCTCTTTACTCGTTCCATAGTACATCATCCCGCAAATAACTCATTAGTTGCAATGCTTGCAAGGCTTAAGTGATGTGCATTACCGAGTGGGCCCAGAGATACCTCTCCGACAATCGGAGTGACAAATCCTAATCTCGAAATACGCCAACCCAACAAGCACCTTTGGAGACACACAGAGAGCACCTTTATAATCACCCAGTTACGTTGTGACATTTGGTAGCACACAAAGTGTTCCTCCGGTAAGCGGGAGTTGCATAATCTCATAGTCATAGGAACATGTATAAGTCATGAAGAAAGCAATAGCAACATACTATACGATCGAGTGCTAAGCTAACGGAATGGGTCAAGTCAATCACATCATTTTCCTAATGATGTGATCCCATTAATCAAATGACAACCCATGTCAATGGCTATGAAACATAACCATCTTTGATCAATGAGCTAGTCAAGTAGAGGCATACTAGTGACACTCTGTTTGTCTATGTATTCACACAAGTATTACGTTTCCGGTTAATACAATTCTAGCATGAATAATAAACATTTATCATGATATAAGGAAATAAATAATAACTTTATTATTGCCTCTAGGGCATATTTCCTTCAAATAATACATACCGATGTATGCGGTCCGATGAGTATTGAGGCTCGCGGCGAGTATCGTTATTTTCTGACCTTCACAAATGATTTGAGCAGATATGAGTATATCTACTTGATGAAACATAAGTCTGAATCATTGGAAAAGTTCAAAGAATTTCAGATTGAAGTGGAAAATCGTTGTAACAAAAAAATAAAGTTTCTGCGATCTGATCGTGGAGGAGAATATTTGACTTATGAGTTTGGTCTTCATTTGAAACAATGTGGAATAGTTTTTCAACTCACGCCACCTGGAAAACCACAGCATAATGGTGTGTCCGAACATCATAATCGCACTTTATTGGATATGGTGTGATCTATGATGCCTTTTACCGATTTACCACTATCGTTTTAGGGTTATGCATTAGAGATAGCTACATTCACGTTAAAGAGGGCACCATCTATATCCATTGAGACGACACCTTATGAACTATGGTTTGGCAAGAAAGCAAAGTTGTCGTTTCTTAAAGTTTGGGGTTGCGATGCTTATGTGAAAAAGTTTCAAACTGATAAGCTCGAACCAAATAGGAGAAGTGCGTCTTCATAGGATAACCAAAAGAAATTGTTGGGTACACCTTCTATCACAGATCCGAAGGCAAGATGTTCATTGCTAAGGATGGATCCTTTCTAGAAAAGGAGTTTCTCTTGAAAGAAGTGAGTTGGAGGAAAGTAAAACTTGATGAGGTAATTGTACTTTCTCTCAAATTGGAAAATGGTTCATCACAGAAATCAGTTCCAGTGATGCCTACACCAACTAAAGAGGAAGCTAATGATAATGATCATGAAACTTCAGTTCAAGTTACTACCAAACCTCGTAGGTCAACCGGAGCACGTTCTGCACCAGAGTGGTACGGTAATGTTGTCCTGGAAGTCATGTTACTAGACCATGACGAACCTACGAGCTATGAGGAAGCGATGATGAGCCCAGATTCCGCAAAATGGCTTGAGGCCATGAAATCTGAGATAGGATCCATGTATGAGAACAAAGTATGGACTTTGGTTGACTTGCCCGATGACCGGCATGCCATAGATAATAAAATGGATCTTCAAGAGGAAGACGGACACTGATAGTAGTTTTACTATCTACAAAGCTCGAATTGTCGCAAAATATTTTCGACAAGTTCAAGATGTTGACTACAATGAGATTTTCTCACTTGTATCGATGCTTAAAAGTCTGTCCGAATCATGTTAGCAATTGCCACATTTTATGAAATTTGGGAAATGGATGTCAAACCTGCATTGATTAATGGATTCCTTAAAGAAGAGTTGTATATGATGCAACCAGAAGGTTTTGTTGATCCTAAAGATGCTAACAAAGTGTGCAAAGCTCCAGCGATCCATCTATGGGCTGGTGCAAACATCTCGGAGTTGGAATATGCGCTTTGATGAGTTGACCAAAGCATATAGTTTTATACAGACTTGCAGTGAAGGCTGTATTTACAAGAAAGTGAGTGGGAGCGCTACAGCCTTTCTGATAAGTATATGTATGACATATTGTTGATCAGAAATGATGTAGTATTTTCTAGAAAGCATAAAGGAGTGTTTGAAAGGAGTTTTTCAAAGAAAGTCCTCTGTGAAGCTGCTTACATATTGAGCATCAAGATCTATAGAGATAGATCAAGACGCTTGATAAGTTTTTTCAATAAGTACATACCTTGACAAGTTTTTGAAGTAGTTCAAAATGGAACGGTCAAAGAAACCGCTCTTGCCTATGTTGCAGGGTGTGAAGTTGAGTAAGACTCAAAGCCTGACCCCGACAGAAGATAGAGAGAATGAAAGTCATTCCCTATGCCTCAGCCATAGGTTCTATATGAAGGAAATATGCCCTAGAGGCAATAATAAAGTTATTATTTATTTCCTTATATCATGATAAATGTTTATTATTCATGCTAGAATTGTATTAACCGGAAACATAATACATGTGTGAATACATAGACAAACATATAGTCACTAGTATGCCTCTACTTGACTAGCTCATTAATCAAAGATGGTTATGTTTCCTAACCATAGACATGTGTTGTCATTTGATTAATGGGATCACATCATTAGGAGAATGGCGTGATTGACATGACCCATTCCGTTAGCCTAGCACTTGATCGTTTAGTATATTGCTATTGCTTTCTTCATGACTTATACATGTTCCTCGTAACTATGAGATTATGCAACTCCCGTTCTTGAAGGAACACTTTGGGTGCTACCAAACGTCACAACGTAACTGGGTGATTATAAAGGAGTACTACAGGTGTCTCCAAAGGTACATGTTGGGTTGGCGTATTTCGAGATTAGGTTTTGTCACTCCGATTGTCGGAGAGGTATCTCTAGTCCTTCTCGGTAATACACATCACATAAGCCTTGCAAGCATTGCAACTAATAAGTTAGTTGTGAGATGATGTATTACGGAACGAGTAAAGAGACTTACCGGTAACGAGATTGAACTAGGTATTGGATACCGACGATCGAATCTCGGGTAAGTAACATACCGATGACAAAGGGAACAACGTATGTCGTTATGCGGTTTGACCGATAAAGATCTTGAAGAATATGTAGGAACCAATATGGGCATCCAGGTTCCGCTATTGGTATTGACCGAGAATAGTTCTAGGTCATGTCTACATAGTTCTCGAACCCGTAGGGTCCGCACGCGCTTAACGTTACGATGACAGTTTATTATGAGTTCATAAGTTTTGATGTACGAAGTTTGTTCGAGTCCGGATGTGATCACGGACATGATCGAGAGGAGTCACGAAATGGTCGAGACATAAAGATTGATATATTGGAAGCCTATATTTGGATATCGGAATGGTTAGGATGAAATCGGAATTTTACGGAACACCGGGGTTCTGAACCCTCCCGGGGGATGTTGGGCCTTAATGGGCCATAAGGGAGAAGAGGAGGGCCGGCCAGGGCAGGCCGCGCACCCCTCCCCCCTAGCCCGAATTGGACAAGGAGAGGGGGGGCGGCGCCCCCCTCTTTCCCCTCTCCCCTTTTCCTTCTCCAACAAGGCAAGAGGGGGGAGTCCTACTCCCGGTGGGAGTAGGACTCCTCCAGGCGCACCCTAGGAGGGCCGGCCGCACCTCCCCCTCCCTCCTTTATATACGGGGGCAGGGGGCACCCCATGACACACAAGTTGATCTACGTGATCGTTCCTTAGCCGTGTGCGGTGCCCCCCTCCACCATATTCCACCTCGGTCATATCGTTGCGGAGCTTAGGCGAAGCCCTGCGCCGGTGAAGCATCATCATCACCACGCCCGTCGTCTTGACGGAACTCATCCCCGACACTTTGCTGGATCGGAGTCCGGGATCGTCATCGAGCTGAGCGTGTGCTGAACTCGGAGGTGCCGTATGCTCGGTACTTGGATCGGTCGGATCGTGAAGACGACGACTACATCAACCGCGTTGTTATAACGCGCTTCCGCTTACGGTCTCACGAGTGCGTGGACATACACTCTCCCCTCTCGTTGCTATGTCATCGCCATGATCTTGCGTGTGCGTAGGAAATTTTTTGAAATTACTGCGTTCCCCAACAGTGGCATCCGAGCCAGGTTTTATGCGTTGATGTCATATGCACGAGTAGAACACAAGTGAGTTGTGGGCGATATAAGTCATACTGCTTACCAGCATGTCATACTTTGGTTCGGCGGTATTGTGAGATGAAGCGGCCCGACCGACATTACGCCAGACGCTTACGCGAGACTGGTTTCACCGCTTGAGCACTCGTTGCTTAAAGGTGACGGCGGGTGTCTGTCTCTCTCACTTTAGTTGAACCGAGTGTGGCTACGCCCGGTCCTTGCGAAGGTTAAAACAGCACCAACTTGACAAACTATCGTTGTGGTTTTGATGCGTAGGTAAAGAACGGTTCTTGCTCAGCCCATAGCAGCCACGTAAAATTTGCAACAACAAAGTAGAGGACGTCTAACTTGTTTTTGCAGGGCATGTTGTGATGCGATATGGTCAAGACGTGATGCTATATTTTATTGTATGAGATGATCATGTTTTGTAACCAAGTTATCGGCAACTGGCGGGAGCCATATGGTTGTCACTTTATTGTATGAAATGCAAACGCCATGTAATTGCTTTACTTTATCACTAAGCGGTAGCGATAGTCATAGAAGCAATAGTTGGCGAAGCGACAACGATGCTACGATGGATATCAAGGTGTCGCTACCGGTGGCGATGGTGATCACAACGGTGCTTCGGAGATGGAGATCACAAGCACAAGATGATGATGGCCATATCATATCACTTATATTGATTGCATGTGATGTTTATCCTTTATGCATCTTATTTTGCTTTGATTGACGGTAGCATTATAAGATGATCTCTCACTAAATATCAAGAAGTGTTCTCACTGAGTATGCACCGTTGCGAAAGTTCTTCGTGCTGAGACACCACGTGATGATCGGGTGTGATAGGCTCTACGTTCAAATACAACGGGTGCAAAACAGTTGCACACGCGGAATACTCAGGTCAAACTTGACGAGCCTAGCATATACAGATATGCCCTCGGAGCACGGAGACCGAAAGGTCGAACGTGAATCATATAGTAGATATGATCAACATAGTGATGTTCACCATTGAAACTACTCCATCTCATGTGATGATCGGACATGGTTTGGTTGATTTGGATCACGTAATCACTTAGATAACTAGAGAGATGTCTATCTAATTGGGAGTTCTTTAGTAATATGATTAAATGAACTTAAATTTATCATGAACTTAGTACCTGATAGTATTTTGCTTGTCTATGTTTCTTTGTAGATAGATGGCTCATGCTATTGTTCCGTTGAATTTTAATGCGTTCCTTGAGAAAGCAAAGTTGAAAGATGATGGTAGCAATTACACGGATCGGGTCCGTAACACGAGGATTATCCTCATTGCTGCACGGAAGATTTACGCCCCGGAAGCACCGGCTGGGTGCCAGTGCTTCTTCTGATATAACCGGCGGCGTTAAGAACGTCTGGCGAGCAAAGTCGATGACTACTCGATAGTTCGGTGTGCCATGCTTTACGGCTTAGAACCGGGCCTTCAACGACGTTTTGAACGTCATGGAGCATATGAGATGTTCCAGGAGTTGAAGTTAATATTTCAAGCAAATGCCCGGATTGAGAGATATGAAGTCTCCAATAAGTTCTATAGCTGCAAGATGGAGGAAAATAGTTACAAGGGTGAACACATACTCAAAATGTCTGGGTATAATAATCACTTGATTCAACTGGGAGTTAATCTTCACGATGATAGTGTCATTGATGTAATTCTTCAATCACTACCACCAAGCTAAAAGAGCTTTGTGATGAACTATAATATGCAAGGGATGGACAAGTCTATTCGAGCTCTTCGCAATGCTAAAAGTCATGGAGATAGAAATCAAAAAGGAGCATCAAGTGTTGATGGTTAACAAGACCACGAGTTTCAAGAAAAGGGCAAAGGGAAGAAGAAGGAACTTCAAGAAGAACAGCAAACAAGTTGCTGCTCAAGAGAAGAAACCCAAGTCCGGACCTAAGCCTGAAATCGAGTGCTTCTCTGCAAGCGTATCGGACCTCGGAAGCGGAACTGCCCCAAGTATTTGGCGGATAAGAAGGATGGCAAGGTGAACAAAGGTATATGTGATATACATGTTATTGATGTGTACCTTACTAATACTCGCATGAGTACCGGGTATTTGATCTGGTTACATGTTGCTAATATTTGCAACTCAAACAGGAACTACGGATTAAGCGAAGATTGGATAAGGTCTAGGTGACGATGCGCGTGGGAATTGGTTCCAAAGTCGATGTGATCGCGGTCGGCACGCTACCTCTACATCTACCATCGGGATTAGTTTTAGACCTAAATAATTGTTATTTGGTGCCGCCGTTAAGCATGAACATTATATCTGGATCTTGTTTGATGCGAGACGGTTATTCATTTAAGTCGAGAATAATGGTTGTTCTATTTATATGAATAATATCTTTTATGGTCATGCACCCTTGAAGAGTGGTCTATTTTATTGAATCTCGATAGTAGTAATACACATATTCATAGTGTTGAAACCAAAAGATCTGAGTTGATAATGATAATGCAACTTATTTGTGGCACCGCCGTTTGGGTCACATCGGTGTAAACGCATGAAGAAACTCCATCTTGATGGACTTTTGGAATCACTTGATTATGAATCACTTGGTACTTGCGAACCGTGCCTCATGGGCAAGATGACTAAAACGCGTCGTTCTCCGGAACTATGGGCGAGCAAAGGATTTGTTGGAAATCATACATACCGATGTTTGTGGTCCAATGAATGTTGAGGCACCTTGGCGGGTATCGTTATTTTCTCACCTTCACAGATGATTTGAGCAGATATGGGTATATCTACTTGATGAAACATAAGTCTGAAACGTTTGAAAAGTTCAAAAGAATTTCAGAGTGAAGTGGAAAATCATCGTAACAAGAAAATAAAATTTCTACGATCCGATCGTGGAGGAGAATATTTGAGTTACGAGTTTGGTCTGCATTTGAAACAATGCGGAATAGTTTAGCAGCTCACGCCACCGGAACACCACAGCGAAATGGTGTATCCGAGCGTCGAATCGTGCTTTACTAGATATGGTGCGATCTATGATGTCTCTTCTTGATTTACCGCTATCGTTTTGGGGTTATGCCTTAGAGGCGGCCGCATTCACGTTAAATAGGGCACCATTAAAATCCGTTGAAGCGACACCTTATGAACTATGGTTTAGCAAGAAACCAAAGTTGTCGTATCTTAAAGTTTGGGGCTGCGATGCTTATGTGAAGAAACTTCAACGGATAAGCTCGAACCTAAATCGGAGAAATGTGTCTTCATAGGATACCCAAAAGAGACTATTGGGTACACCTTCTATCACAGATCCGAGGGCAAGATTTTCGTTGCTAAATTCGGATCCTTGCTAGAAAAGAGTTTCTCTCGAAAGAAGTGAGTGGGAGGAAAGTAGAACTTGATGAGATAATCATGTCTGTTCCCTTCTTTGGAAAATAGTTCATCACAAGAACCGGTTCCTGTGACAACTACACCAATAAGTGAGGAAGCTAATGATATTGATCATGAAACTTCAGATCAAGTTTCTACTTAACTACGAGGTCAACTAGAGTAAGATCCGCAGTGAGTGGTACGGTAATCCTATTACGGAAGTCATGTTACTTGACCATGGCGAACCTACAAACTATGAAGAAGCGATGGTGAGCCCAGATTCATGAAATGGCTGGAAGCCATGAAATCTGAGATGGGATCCATGTATGAAAACAAAGTATGCACTTTGGTTGACTTGCCTGATGATCGGCAAGCTATTGAGAATAAATGGATCTTTAAGAAGAAGACTGACGCTGATGGTAATGTAACTGTCTATAAAGCTCGACTTGTTGCGAAAGGTTTTCGACAAGTTCAAGGGGTTGACTACGATGAGACTTTCTCACCCGTGGCGATGCTTAAGTCTGTCCGAATCATGTTAGCAATTGCTGCATTTTATGATTATGAAATTTGGCAAATGGATGTAAAAACTGCATTCTTGAATGGATTTCTAGAAGAAGAGTTGTATATGATGCAACGAAGGTTTTATTGATCCAAAGGGTGCTAACAAAGTGTGCAAGCTCCAGCGATCAATTTATGGTGCAGTGCAAGCCTCTCGGAGTTGGAATAAACGCTTTGATAGTGTGATCAAAGCATATGGTTTTATCTGAGACTTTTGGAGAAGCCTGTATTTACAAGAAAGTGAGTGGGAGCTCTGTAGCATTTACGATATTATATGTGGGCGACATATTATTGATTGGAAATTATATAGAATTTCTGGATAGCATAAAAGGATACTTGAATAAAAGTTTTCAATGAAAGACCTCGGTGAAGCTGCTTACATATTGGGCATCAAGATCTATAGAGATAGATCAAGACGCTTAATTGGACTTTCACAAAGCACATACCTTGATAAAGTTTTGAAAAAGTTCAAAATGGATCGAGGCAAAGAAAGGTTTTTACCTGTATTACAAGGTGTGAAATTGAGTCGGACTCAATGCCCGACCACGGCAGAAGATAGAGAGAAAATGAAAGATGTTCCCTATGCTTCAGCCATACGCTCTATCATGTAAGCAATCCTGTGTACCAGACCTGACGTATGCTTAGCAATAAGCTTGGCAGGAAGGTACCAAAGTAATCCAGGAGTGGATCACTGGACAACGGTCAAGAACATCCTGAAATACCTGAAAAGGACTAAGGATATGTTTCTCGCATATGGAGGTGACAAAGAGCTAGTCGTAAATGGTTACGTTGCTGCAAGCTTTGACACCGATCCGGATGATTCTAAATCGCAAACCGGATACGTGTTTTTATTAAGCGGTGGAGCTGTCGGTTGGTGCAGTTCTAAACAAAGCGTCATGGCGGGATCTACATGTGAAGCGGAGTACACAGCTGCTTGAAGCAGCAAATGAAGAATGCGGATGAAAGAGTTCATTTCCGATCTAGGTGTCATACCTAGTGCATCGGGACCAATGAAGATCTTCTGTGACAATCTTGGTGCAATTGCCTTGGCAAAAGAATCCAGATTTCACAAGAGGACCAAGCATATCAAGAGACGCTTCAATTCCATTCGAGACCAAGTCCAAGTGGGAGACATAGGGATTTGCAAGATACATACGGATCTGAATGTTGCAGACTCGTTGACTAAGCCTCTTCCACGAGCGAAACATGATCAGCACCAAGACTCCATGGGTGTTAGAATCATTACTGTGTAATCTAGATTATTGACTCTAGTGCAAGTGGGAGACTTAAGGAAATATGCCCTAGAGGCAATAATAAAGTTATTATTTATTTCCTTATATCATGATAAATGTTTATTATTCATGCTAGAATTGTATTAACCGGAAACATAATACATGTGTGAATACATAGACAAACATATAGTCACTAGTATGCCTCTACTTGACTAGCTCATTAATCAAAGATGGTTATGTTTCCTAACCATAGACATGTGTTGTCATTTGATTAATGGGATCACATCATTAGGAGAATGGCGTGATTGACATGACCCATTCCGTTAGCCTAGCACTTGATCGCTTAGTATATTGCTATTGCTTTCTTCATGACTTATACATGTTCACCGTAACTATGAGATTATGCAACTCCCGTTCTTGAAGGAACACTTTGGGTGCTACCAAGCGTCACAACGTAACTGGGTGATTATAAAGGAGTACTACAGGTGTCTCCAAAGGTACATGTTGGGTTGGCGTATTTCGAGATTAGGTTTTGTCACTCCGATTGTCGGAGAGGTATCTCTAGGCCTTCTCGGTAATACACATCACATAAGCCTTGCAAGCATTGCAACTAATAAGTTAGTTGTGAGATGATGTATTACGGAACGAGTAAAGAGACTTACTGCAACGAGATTGAACTAGGTATTGGATACCGACGATCGAATCTCGGGTAAGTAACATACCGATGACAAAGGGAACAACGTATGTCGTTATGCGGTTTGACCGATAAAGATCTTCAAAGAATATGTAGGAACCAATATGGGCATCCAAGTTCCGCTATTGGTTATTGACCGAGAATAGTTCTAGGTCATGTCTACATAGTTCTCGAACCCGTAGGGTCCGCACGCTTAACGTTACGATGACAGTTCATTATGAGTTCATAAGTTTTGATGTACCGAAGTTTGTTCGGAGTCCGGGATGTGATCACGGACATGACCAGGAGTCACGAAATGGTCGAGACATAAAGATTGATATATTGGAAGCCTATATTTGGATATCGGAATGGTTAGGATGAAATCGAATTTTCCGAACACCGGGGTTACGGAACCTCCCCGGGGATGTTGGGCCTTAATGGGCCATAAGGGAGAAGAGGAGGGCGGCCGGTGCAGGCCGCGCCCCTCCCCAAGTCCGAATAGGACAAGGAGAGGGGGGCGGCGCCCCTCTTCCCCCTCTCCTTTTCCTTCTCCAACAAGGCAGAGAGGGAGTCCTACTCCCGGTGGGAGTAGGACTCCTCCAGGCGCACCCTAGGAGGGCCGGCCGCACCTCCCCCTCCCTCTTTATATACGGGGGCAGGGGGGCACCCCATGGCACACAAGTTGATCTACGTGATCGTTCCTTAGCCGTGTGCGGTGCCCCCCTCCACCATATTCCACCTCGGTCATATCGTCATGAGCTTAGGCGAAGCCCTGGCGGTGAAGCATCATCATCGTCACCACGCCCGTCGTCTTGTGGAACTCATCCCCAACACTTTGCTGTATCGAGTCCGGGATCGTCATCGAGCTGAACGTGTCTTTGAACTCCGGAGGTGCCGTATGCGTTCGGTACTTGGATCGGTCGGATCGTGAAGACGTCTGACTACATCAACAGCGTTGTTATAACGCGCTTCCGCTTACGGTCTACGAGGGTACGTGGACATACACTCTCCCCTCTCGTTGCTATGTCATCGCCATGATCTTGCGTGTGCGTAGGAATTTTTTTGAAATTACTGCGTTCCCCAACACTATAAAGTATACCATGTTGTGTACCAAACCTATTGTATACCCTGCCCTGAGTTTGGCAAGGGAGTACAATAGTGATCTAGGAGTAGATCACTGGACATTGGTCAAAATTATCCTTAGAGGACTAAGGAAATATTTCTCGGTTATGCAGGTGATAAAGAGTTCATCGTAAATAGTTATGTCAATGCAAGCTTTGGCAACGATCTGGATGAGTCTGAGTCTCGATCTGGATACATATTGAAAGTGGGAGCATTTAGCTAGAGTAGCTCCGTGCAGAGTATCGTAGACATAGAATATTTGCAAAATACATACGGCTCTGAATGTGGTAGGCCCATTGACTAAACATCTCTCACAAGAAAAACATGATCACACCTTAAGTACTATTTGGTTGTTAAATCACATAGCATTGTGAACTAGATTATTGACTCTGGTAAACCCTTTGGATGTGGGTCACATGATGATGTGAACTATGGGTGTTAATCACATGGTGATGTGAACTATTGGTGTTAAATCACATGGCGATGTGAACTAGATTATTGACTCTAGTGCAAATGGGAGACTGAAGGAAATATGCCCTATGTCGGTGTACTAGAGTAGGGGTACCCTAGTATCCCGAACTCGTGCACGGGTAGTTGCAGCACCCCGCGGCAGGGCTTGACTGGTCACCGCCAAGATCCTCTGTGGTTCCTCTGGAGCCATTCAAGAACAAAGTATTTGGCCAAGAAGACAAGGCCCCGGTAAGAGGAGCTTGCCGGGAAGGCCGCTCAAGGCACGCAGAAGACAAGACCCCGGCAAGAGGAGCTTGCCGGGAAGGCTCGAGAGCGACAAGCCTCCTGGACGCGACAAGGATTCAGCCGCGGCAAGGCACTTGCCGCGGCAGTAACCTCTCTTCATCTCCGCTCCAGCTCATCTACCAACGTGTCGCCATGGGACCGTTCCATGCAGCGATGTCAAGAGGTCATGCAGCCAGCGGGAGCAGCGATAAGCGGCGCCGACAAGCCTACCATCGTGGCAAGCGGTGGCGCTCTGACGGTCCTCACTGTTGCCTTTCAGCGGCTGTGACGGGCATTTAATGCCTTTGTCCCTTGCCGTCGAGTTAGGTATATTACATCGCATAATCGTTCAAGTAGGTGTACCAACTACTGTTTTTCCATTTGTACCCTCATCTACGTTGCCACCGTCGGAGACCCCTTTAGCATATAAAAGGAGGCCCATGCATAGCGAGAGGGGGTTCGCTCGATTGGATTCCAACGTAACCAGAGAACACCCACGCTAGGTCTTGTAGCTCTCATCGCTCCCTAGCAAGAACACAATACAAACCGGACAAGCAGCAGGGAGTTTTATCTCTCGGAGAGCTCTGAAGCTGGGTAAACTGCTCGTGTGCTTCGCCTCGATCCGCTCTTCGTGGGATCTCCGCCCCCCTCCGAACCACAAGGGACCTGGTCCGCCGGCCCCATAGGTGTTCGTGGGTCCGATCAGCCTCCCCGACATCTTTGGCGGAGAGGTGCGCTTGCCGGAGTGGGCATCAGAGCTCCACCGGCAAGTGCAAGAAGACGATGACAGCTCCGCCAAAGACCAAGAAGGTGTCCGCCAAGGAGGACGGCACTGGTGATACCTTCACCATCAGTGCCTCTCTCGACCCCAAATAGGAAGGCACACTCGTTGCTTTCCTGCGGGCGAATGTCGACGTGTTTGCATGGCAACCATCTGACATCCCCGGTGTTCCCAGGAAAGTAATTGAGCACCGTCTGGCTGTTTGTCCTCATGCGCGGCCGTCAGCGTAAAGTCTGAAAACAAGCAGTGGAGCGTCAAGAGTTCATCGCAGAAGAGATCAAGAAATTGGAAGCAGCAGGCCTTGTCAGAGGAGTGCTCCATCCTACGTGGTTGGCCAATCCTGTAGTCGTGCGCAAGGCAAATGGGAAATGGAGACTTTGCATTGACTTCACGGATGTTAATAAAGCTTGTCCTAAAGATCCATTTCCCTTGCCACGCATCGACCAGATTGTTGACTCCATGGCTGGATGTGATTTGCTTTCGTTTCTTGATGCATACTCAGGATACCATCAGATCTTCATGGCTGAAGAGGATGAGGAGAAAACCGCATTCATTACTCCATGTGGCACATATTGTTTCATACGGATGCCTTTCGGTTTGAAGAATGCTGGTTCAACATTTGCAAGAGTAGTTCATGACGCTTTTGAGCCGCAAATGCACAGAAATGTAGAAGCCTACATGGATGACATAGTGGTTAAGAGCAAGGACAAAGCAACTCTGGTTCAAGATTTGGATGAGACCTTTGCAAATCTGCGCAAGATCAACCTCAAGCTCAACCCCGAGAAGTGCGTGTTTGGAGTCCCTTCCGGCAAGCTTCTCGGGTTCTTCGTGTCTCGGGGGATTGAAGCCAATCCCGACAAGATCAAGGCCATTGAGCAGATTGAAGCACCAAAGCGCGTCAAGGATGTACGAAGGCTTGCGGTTGCGTAGCTGCTCTCGGCAGAGTTTATCTCTAGGTTCTGCTGAACGCGCCTCGCCATTTTTCAAAATTTTGAAAAAGGCAGGTCCAATGAAATGGACTCGAAGCGGAGGCTGCGTTGCGAGACTTAAAAGGTACCTGTCCTCCACTCCAACACTTGTCGCACCTAAGCCACAAGAGAAGTTGCTGCTATACATAGCAGCAACCAATCAAGTGGTTAGTGCTGCGTTAGTAGCAGAGAGGGAGGCAGATGACGAGCTAGCAACCACGACAGACACATCCAGCGACAAGCAGGGGGCTTCGCCGGCAAGCTCTGGTCCCGACAAGGACAGATCTGCCTGAGACGCAAAGAGCAGAATCACGAGAAAAGGATGGTTCGGCACCCAGTTTACTTTGTCGGCTCCCTTCTGCAGGGGTCTAGAGCAAGGTACTCTGGTGTGCAGAAAGTGCTTTTCGGCCTTCTCATGGCCTCGAGAAAGCTGCGCCATTACTTTCAGGCGCATGAGATCACAGTTGTCACTCGCTTTCCGTTGAAGAGGATACTGCAGAATCCAGAGGCAACAAGCAGGATCGTCGAGTGGGTACTGGAACTATCAAGCTTTGGCCTCAAGTTTGAAAGCACTTCAACTATCCAAAGCAGAGCATTGGCAGAGTTCATAGCAGAATGGACGCCAACACCAAATGAAGAAATTCCAGAGACGAGCATTCCCGTCAAGGAAGCAAGCAAAGAGTGGCTGATGTACTTTGATGGTGCCTTCGCTGCAAGGCGCCCGGTGCGGCGTCGCTTGTCACACCCACCGGAGAGCACCTCAAGTACGTAGTCCAGATGCACTTTCCCAAGGAGCAAGCGGCAAACAATACTGCAGAGTATGAAGGTTTGCTTGCCGGTCTCAGGATCACGGTAGACCTTGGGATCAAGAAGCTTATTGTCAGGGGTGACTCGCAGCTTGTCGTCCGCCAAGTGAACAAAGATTATCAGAGTCCATTGATGGAAGCTTATGTTGATGAAGTGAGGAAGCTAGAAGAACACTTTGACGGCCTACAAATGGAACATGTTCCAAGAGCTCAGAATGATATTGCTTGATGGCTTTGTCAAAGTGCGCTGCACTTAAGTTGCACTGTGGAACCAGGGATTTTCGTGCTCAAGCTGACTCAACCAACCGTAACACCATCAAGTGGGCGTAACAAGAAGAGGAAGTTGATCTCTGGTGACTACTTTCGTACAGAGCTCCCAAGCCGCCGCCACGAAGGTCCCCAAGATCGACGCCAACAGAGGTGAGGGCAGTCTGCTCCGACAAGCCCTGTGGTTTGTTTCGTTGAAGCGCACGCTCGACAAGTTTTGCTCCGGCAAGCTTGCCGGGAATATCAAGCTCGGCAAGCCGCAGGTTCTTGCCGTGGAAGCTGATGCTCCCGCAGCAGCAGATGTGCCTTTAGTCCTTGTTGTCGAGCCGCAAGCTCCAGCATGGGCGCAACGATTGTCCATTTCCTTCAGACAGGAGAACTTCTCGAAGAGCAAGAAGAAGCGGAAAGAGTAGCCCGACAGTCGAGTATGTACCAGTTTGTCGACAAAGCATAATGCATGAAGAAGACTCAACGGTGTGAAACCCAGAAGTGTATTTGTGGGGAAGATGGACATAAGCTGTTGGCGAGATACACGGAGGCATATGTGGTCACCACATTGGCAAGAAGAGCACTTGAAGCAAAGCTTTCCGGCAAGGTTTCTTCCGCCGACAGCCCTCCGTGATGCAACCGCACAAGTAACCAAGTGTGAAGCGTGCGGTTCCATTCCAAACAGATACACCGCCAGCTCAAGCTCTCCAGACGATCCCTTTATCCTGGCCATTTTCGGTGCAGGGGCTCGACATCCTCGGCCCCTTCCCCGAAGTCGTCGGGGCTTTGAGTACTTATGCGTTGCTATCGACAAGTTCACAAAGTGGCGGAAGTGGAAGCGATGAGGAAGGTGACAACGATCGTGATCAAGTTCTTCAGGTCGAATGTTTGCCGTTTCGGAATCCCTAACAGGATCATCACCGACAACGGCACATAGTTCACAAGCCGCACCTTCATGCAGTACGTCCAAGATCTTGGCGCCAAGGTCTGCTTTGCTTCTGTTGCTCACCTGAGAAGCAACGGTCAAGCAGAGAGGGAAAATGTTGAAGTGCTGCGCGGGCTCAAGACCAGAACTTTCGACAGGCTGCACAAGTGCGGAAGAAACTGGATCGAGGAGCTGCCAGTGGTTCTTTGGTCGATCAGGACGCCAAATCGAGCCAACGGCGGACACCTTTTGCTCTAGTCTATGGAGCAGAGGCAGTTCTCCCCACGGAACTTCGTATCACGGATCGCCTCGAGTGCTCGCTTATGATGAGCTTGAGCAAGAGCAGCTGCGACAAGATGACGCTGCTCCTTGAGGAAGATAAATCGCCCATTGTCTGAGCCGCTCGTTACCAGCAAGCTTTGCATCGCTACCATAGCTGCAAAGTTAGTGCCAGAAGCCTCGAGGAAGGCGACCTTGTTCTTCGGCGCATTCAGTCCGCCAAGAATTCAAACAAGTTGGCCTTGAAGTGGGAAGGCCCTTATCGGGTGAAACGAGGTCACTAGGCCTGGCGCTGTCCGCTTTGAGACCGAAGATGGCATTCCGGTAAGCAACTCACGGAACATTGAGCATCTTCGTAAGTTTTACCCATAGGCGCGGTTGCGGAACCTGTTCCGCAACCACCTTTTGTACAAGTCTTGCATTTGTTGCATGTAATCCTTTGTACAAAGCGGCGCAGACCCCGTGCATCAGTAAAGCTCATGTGTTGCGCACAACCTGTCAAATTCATGCTTTCATCATTTTATTGCATGTTTTGGCTAACACTTTGTGCAGCAACCACACCCGGTAAGAAATATCGAGCCGCCAGGCTCCATAACTTTATTTTCTCTTCTTTCTCTTTTCTCAAAGAAAGGAAGGTTCCCTCGCGCACAAGTTAACCATGGGGGAAAGAGGAGATAATACTATGGACCAAGTGTTGCTCGAGGAAGTTTCGCCTTATCGGGAAGCAAACGACGGAAAAGCTAAGTTGCCAAAGTTTGAGCAATCAGTTTTTAAATTTTTAAGTTATCTTCCTCGAACGATAGTACTTTGTATGGAAAACACATGCTTGAGAGGAACCAACTTCATGGCTAGTCGCGCCTTACTTTGTTTCGAGTCCGCTCAACAACTTAAGTGAGCTGCAGCTAGTCGCGACAAGGTTGCTTGTCGGAGGCGGCACCGCCAAAGAAGTCTTGACGTTCCGCACTCGGCGCTTCGCGGCAAAGGTGCTGCAGACCGACGAGTTCCCTAAATGCGTAGGGCAAAAACGTAAAAAGGAAGGAATCAAGTAAAGGAAATAACATTGCAATGATCGCCTAAGATAGAGTATATTACAAAATAACTTGTCGCTGATCTAACAAAGTGTTCTAAACATGATCAGCAGCGACAAGGGAAAGATAAAGTTGGCGGCCTAGTCTACGCGATGCCGTCAATCCGCTTGATCTTGTTCACCTTGTCCACAATGGGTGCGACAAGGGCTTTGAGCGCCCACGTCGGCATCTGGCGGCAAGGATCTGAGGACGCCGTTGATGTTGAGGCCTGGATTGCGGAAGGCCACCTTCATCAACACCTTCTCGAGGGCTCCTGCACAGATCTGGCGCGATTCCTCGGCCAGCTACTTTGGGACCTCTTCCCGGAGTCGCTGGAGGCCCGGCAACACGCCCTTGAAGAACAAGCTAAGCTTGGCGCTGGGTTGGAGATGCTCGTCGGAGGAGTATGCAAGATCCACCATCCCCAGCTCCATCAGCTCGTTGTGGATGTTGGCAGCAGTATCCACAATACCTTCGGTCCAATGCTCCACACTCTCCCTCAAGGCGCTCACAGGTGGCAACACATCCTTGACAGCTCCTCCTTGGCCTTGATCGTCTCCAACAGAGCCCACCTCCCGCTCTGGCGCCCGTCCGGCTCTGCGTCGAGTGGTCAGCTTGACTCAAGATCCGCCTTGGAATCCTTAGCGTCGAGCTCCTTGCCCCTATCGGCGAGGCGGCCCTGCAGCTTCGCGCCTAGGGTGTGGCGTCTTTCTCGCTTCGTGCTTGAGCGCAGCAAGCTCTTCGCCGCTCTTTCCGAGATCGGCCTCCAGCTGCGCCACCTTCGCCTCCAACTCTTTCTTGGCGGCCTCGGCGGCTGCGGCAGCATCCTTCGCTTCCTTAAGCGCCCCGCCAAGTGACTCCTCGCGTGCGACAAGCTCTTCCTCGTGGCTGTCCAAGTTGACCTTCTGCTGCGCCAGCTCGCTCTCTTGCGCGGACAGCTTCTCGGCGGCAAGCCGCTGCTCCTCCTCAGCTGCAGCCTTCTCAAGGATGAAGGCCGTGCGCTCCTCGGCAAGTTGCTCCCATGCTTCTGCTATGTTCCGGAGAGTTTCTTGGTTGGCTCCCCGGAGCTCTTCTGCACGCTTCTCCATATCTGCTCCCGCCCTCGGGACAAGTGCTTCCCGGGACTCCAACTTGGCTTGCCGGGCGCGGTAGAGCGACAGCAGCTTCTTTCAAGAATCGCTCCTCCTCAGACTCGCCCGCCGCTGCTTGCTTGGCGCGTCCACAGCGTCGGCCAATGAGGCGAGCAGCTCTCCGTCAAAGTTCTCTCCTTCGACCGGCGCCCTGGAGCTCGACTCCCATGGGAGCTTGATGAAGACGCCGTCGCCGGCCTTCAAGTAGGCGTCGGGCTGGGGCTCTTCGGAGCCTGACGCTGCAGCAGCGGCGGGGGAGTCGGCGGTCGGTGTAGCGCCTGGCGCTCCTGCGGCCTCAGGGCCGTCAGTGCGATCGCCAGACCCCTCGCCAGCTTCTGTGGCGGCAGCCTCGGTGGCCTCTTCGCCGACAGGCTCGTCAGCGCCTGCCTCTTCTTCCACGGCGGCGGCTTCATCAGTGTTGCCGCGCGCATCCTCCTCGCCGACGACCTCGGTCTCCATCGGCTCTATGGCGGACAAAGAAAGATCATTCAAGCAAATATTCAAAGAAAAACAGAAGAAAACAAGCCCAAGGGAAATTTTCGCGTAAGGGGATTACCTGCAATGGGATCTGCAGCCATGGTCTCGACCACTGGAGGATCATTGGTGCTGTCCCTTGCCGGGGTAGCCTCCCTTGCCGGAGTAGCCTCCCTTGCCGGAGGACGCTCCCTTGCCGGGGAATCCTCCCTTGGCGGGCGAGTCGGTCAGGCATAGAATTTCAGGGGCGGCTTCGAGCCCTCCGACGAGGCTGCTCTGCTCCTACACAAATCGACAGTCGGATATCAATGAAGAAGGAGCACCCACGCACACCTAACAAAGAAGGAGAAAACCGCATACTTACTGCGGGGCTGTCTTTGGGGCTGCTCTGAGGAAGGGTTGCCGGGTCCGGCAAGGGGGTCTCAGACGCGCCTCCTGTTGCCACTGGTGGATCATCCTCAACGACGACCACCGGGGTCTTGGCCCTCTTCGACGCTCTCTGGGCTAGCGTCCTGAAAAGGAAAAAGTTCAGAACAAAGCAAATCAGATTCAAGATGAAGCAACAAAATTGAAGAAATACAAGCACAATATTGAAGCTTACTCTTCTTCTTCCTCCTCGGAGCTAAGCGCGGAGAAGTCAAACTCTGGCTCGCCTCCGGTGCGACGAGGTGGAGGAGTGGGCTCTCTTGGCCGCTTAGCAGAGGCGTCGGCGGTGGCCTGGGAAGATCCCGCCCCAGTTGTCGCAGCGGTGTGGGGTGCTCCCGGGGCAACATCGCTTGCTTGGTAGAAGGCCGCGTCATGTGGCGCTTCTTGGCTGTGGGCCCGTCTGCCGCCCCGTCTCGTCTCCGGCCTTGCGGAGACGCCTCTTTGGCGGAGCCGGGGGCTCCATTTGCGGCAAGCCGCTGGATGGTGGGGAGGAAGCGCCCTCGGCTGGTCCGCTCGACTCGGCCTCGGGTGCGGCAAGCTCTTCCTTGCAGGCGAACTCCCTTCGCTCGGCAAGGCTTGCCGCCTCGGCTGCGTCCGCCTCCTCCACGGTGTACCCGAAGACGCCAGCGACGAATGCTGCCGCCTCCTCCAGCCTGGTGGCAATGCGCACCATCTCCTCGTCGGTGGTGTCGCGGGTGAGCCTCTTCTGCTCGTCGGAGCGGATCGGCACTTCTTCCAAGCTGTCGAAGAACTGCTGCACGATGTCGTCAGAAGGCTCTTGCCAGGTTGGAACGATCCCATGAGAATCGCACAACGGCATCATGGCCCTGATACGGTCGAGCGCCGAGTTGTTGCACAATGGGACGACCCCCCTCGGCAACCTAAACCACTCGGGGTGATCGGGGTCGTTCTTGAACAGCTCTAGCAGCATTGCATCCAACTCCAAGACGGTGAAATTCCAGTTAAGGCCCGGGCGCAGCCTCATGATGTCTGCCGCGTTTTGGAACTCCCAAGCAGGTCTCCTCCTCTCCTGCAAGGGAGCAATGCGGCGGTGAAGGAAATCTGCGCCAACCGCGCCTACGGTTAGTCCGGCAAGCCTGAGGCGCAAAATCCGGGTCACAGCTATCTTCAACCTAGCATCCTCCAGCGCCAAGCTGCTCCAATCGTTGCCGCGCACTATTGGGGTTTGGCGCACGGTAGTGAAGGGCTGCGGGTTCTCCTCACGATCCAACACCAGTTGGCTCTCCACCTCCCACTTGCTGCGGAACTCTCCTTCCAGTGCACGCTTCTTTCTTGCCGACCACGAGACCCAAGCAATCCTCCCAAGAAGCTGCCCTCTCTCAACGCGGGGCATCAAGAAGTGGCGGAAGAGAGCTACGTTGGGGTGGATCCCGACAAAGTTTTCGCAAAGGTGTGCGAAAACAGCCATGGTCAGAATGGCGTTGGGGGTGAAATCAAGGAGGCGGAACCCGTATGTTTTCATAATATCGCAGAAGAATTCAGAAAAGGGCGGGCAGAGCCCGCAATAGAAGAAAAGGGCAAAGAAAGGATACCCAGTTGGGGCTAATTCAGAAGCGGCGGCGGGGAGTACCTTCGTGCGCGGATGCGCACGCGTCTCCGTCGACCAGAAGAGGTAGAAGCCCTCCCTCAGCTCCCTCGTGCCGAGTTGGGGGGAGAAGATGGCCCGCTCCTTGCGCAGCGACAGCCGCGCCTCGGCCGATTTCACGCCCTTCCCTTGTCGGCTTTCCGAGCCATGGCGGAGGCGGTGGAGGAGGTCGGCGGCGTTGAGTGTGCTTGTGACGAAGGGGCGGAGCGCTCTCTTCGACCTTTGGAGAAGAAGGGGAGCGGCGGTGGTTTTGGGACAAGACAACAATGGCGAGGTGGACGACCTGCCCTGCTTTCCCCTGTTTATAAGGGGAGAGGCGGACGTTCCGCTTTTCCTAATAAAGAAACCCCCACGACCTCGCCCACGATCTCTCACACGACGCCACGTTCGGTGCATGCTGTTAGTGGGGAGACGTGGTGGGTCCGGGGTGAGTTACGGCGTGATCAAGGCCGCGTGTGACTGCAGACTGCTTTGTTTTGGGCCTGGCCCGACAGCGCTCGGCACCGTGTGCGGCCCAGGCCCGGGGGCTCCTGTCGGTGTACTAGAGTAGGGGTACCCTAGTATCCCGAACTCGTGCACGGGCAGTTGCAGCACCCCGCGGCAGGGCTTGCCTGGTCACCGCCAAGATCCTCCGTGGTTCCTCTGGAGCCATTCAAGAACAAAGTATTTGGCCAAGAAGACAAGGCCCCGGCAAGAGGAGCTTGCCGGGAAGGCCACTCAAGGAACGCAGAAGACAAGACCCCGGCAAGAGGAGCTTGCCGGGAAGGCTCGGAGAGCGACAAGCCTCCGGACGCGACAAGGATTCAGCCGCGGCAAGGCACTTGCCGCGGCAGGCAACCTCTCTTCATCTCCGCTCCAGCTCATCTACCAACGTGTCGCCATGGGACCGTTCCATGCACGCGTGTTAAGAGGCTGTGCAGCCAGCGGGGAGCAGCGATAAGCGGCGCTGACAAGCCTACCATCGTGGCAAACGGTGGCGCTCCTGACGGTCCTGTTGCCTTGTTTAGGCGGCGAGGGGACGGGCATTTAATGCTTTTTGTCCCTTGCCGTCCGAGTTAGGTATATTACATCATACACTTTGTTCAAGTAGGTGTACCAACTCGCTTTTTCCATTTGTACCCTCATCTACGTTGCCACTGTCGGAGACCCCTTTAGCATATAAAAGGAGGCCCATGCGCAACGTAGAGGGGGTTCGGCTCAGTTGGATTCCAACGTAACCAGAGAACACCCACGCTAGGTCTTGTAGCTCTCATCGCTCCCTAGAAAGAACACAATACAAACCAGACAAGCAGCAGTAGGAGTTTTATCTCTCCGGAGAGCTCCGAAGCTGGGTAAACTGCTTGTGTGCTTCGCCTCGATCCGCTCTTCGTGCGATCTCCGCCCCCCTCCGAACCACAAGGGGCCTGGTCCGCCGACCCCATAGGTGTTCGTGGGTCCGATCAGCCTCCCCGACACCCTAGAGGCAATAATAAAGTTATTATTTATTTCCTTATTTCATGATAAATGTTTATTATTCATGCTAGAATTGTATTAACCGGAAACTTAATACATGTGTGAATACATAGACAAACAGAGTGTCACTAGTATGCCTCTACTTGACTACCTCGTTAATCAAAGATGGTTAGGTTTCCTAGCCATAGACATGAGTTGTCATGTGACGAACGGGATCACATCATTAGAGAATGATGTGATTGACAAGACCCACCCGTTAGCTTAGCATTATGATCGTTGAGTTTTATTGCTATTGCTTTCTTCATGACTTATACATGTTCCTCTGACTATGAGATTATGCAACTCCCGAATACCGGAGGAACACTTAGTGTGCTATCAAACGTCACAACGTAACTGGGTGATTATAAAGATGATCTACAGGTATCTCCGATGGTGTTTGTTGAGTTGGCATAGATCGAGATTAGGATTTTTCACTCCGATTGTCGGAGATGTATCTCTGGGCCCTCTCGATAATGCACATTACTATAAGCCTTGCAAACAATGTGACTAATGAGTTCGTATGAGATGATGCATTACGGAACGAGTAAAGAGACTTGCCGGTAACGAGAATGAACTAGGTATTGAGATACCGACGATCGAATCTCGGGCAAGTAACATACCGATGACAAAAAGAACAACGTATGGTGTTATGCGGTTTGACCGATAAAGATCTTCGTAGAATATGTAGGAGCCAATATGAGCATCCAGGTTCTGCTATTGTTTATTGACAGGACATGTGTCTCGGTCATGTCTACATAGTTCTCGAACCCGTAGGGTCCGCACGCTTAACGTTCGATGATGATTTGTATTATGAGTTATGTCATTTGATGTACCTAAGGTTGTTCGGAGTCCTGGATGAGATCACGGACACGACGAGGAGTCTCTAAATGGTCGAGACATAAAGATCGATATATTGGAAGGCTATATTCAGACACGGAAAGGTTCCGAGTGATTCGGGTATTTTCGGAGTACCGGGGAGTTACGGGAATTCGCCGGGAGAAGTAATGTGTCTTATTGGGCTTTAGTGGAGAGAGGGGAGAAGGGCCAAGAGGTGGCACGCGCCTCCCCCTGCCCAACCAAATTGGACAAGGGGTGGGGGCGCGGCCCCCCTTTCTTTCTCCCTCTCCCTCTCTTTCCTTCTCTCCTACTCCGAATAGGAAAGAGGAAGGGAATCCTACTTGAACTAGGGAGTCCTAGTAGCATTCCGCACACCTGGCGTGCCTCCCTTGGGCCGGCCACCTCTTCCCTCCCCTCCTTTATATATGTGGCCAAGGGGCACCCCAAGGACACACAAGTTATTCTTAGCCATGTGCGGTGCCCCCCTCCATAGTTTTACACCTCGGTCATATCGTCGTAGTGCTTAGGCGAAACCATGCACCGGTAACTTCATCATCTCTGTCACCATGCTGTCGTGCTGAGAAACTCTCCCTCGGTCTCAACTGGATCAAGAGTTCGAGGGACGTCACCGAGCTGAACGTGTATAGATCGCAGAGGTGCCGTGCGTTCGGTACTTGGATCGGTTGGATCGCGAAGACGTTCGACTACATCAACAGCGTTACTAAACGCTTCCGCTTTCGGTCTATGAGGGTACATGGACACACTCTCCCCGCTTGTTTCTATGCTTCTCCTAGATAGATCTTGTGTGATCGTAGGCAAATTTTTTGAAATACTACATTACCCAACAATAAGTGTTGTATCAAACCAATTCATATTTTGTTTTTGTATTATATCTACTGTATTCCAACTTTTCTATGGCAAAAACTCGTCAAAGAAAACCATAGAGCCATCAAAATAAGCACACAACACAGAGAAAACTGAATCTGTCAAAACAGAACAGTCTGTAGTAATCTGATTTTGGCGAATATTTATGTAACTCCAAAAATTCTGAAACTTTAGGAAGACTAGGGTAATTTTTTATTGATCTTGTGAAAAAGAATTGGCATGTTATCATGTTCTACTGATTTTTAACAATTATTTTCTTGAGCACCAAATTTTCTGTCTTTTCAGCAAGATCAAACAACTATCACCCAAGAAGATCCTAAGGGTTTACTTGGCACAAACACTAATTAAAACACAAAAAACACAATCATACCAGAGGCCTAATTGTGAAAACACACAAGAACAGAAAGCAAAAAGAAAAAATAAATTTTATTCATTGGGTTGCCTCCCAACAAGCGCTATAGTTTTACGCCCCTAACTAGGCATAAGATTTCAATGATGCACACATGAGAGATAATAATTGGAACACAAAGAGAGCATCATAAAACATTTCACAAACACATTTAAGTTTAACTATCTTCCTATGCATAGGCATTTTATAGGCAAACAAATTATGAAGACAACAAGTATCTAGCTTATGCAAAGGAGAGGGATCAAACATTGAAAATCTCAACATAGCAAGAGGTAATTTAGTAACATGAAAATTGCCAAAATCATATTTTCCCCTCTCATAAAAATAACATGTTGGATCATACTCAAATTCAACAATATAGCTATCATAAAATTTTCTCTACATGATCCACATGCATGCAAAGTTGACACTCTTCCAAAATAGTGGGATTATCATTACCTAAAGTTGGCGCTCTTCCAAACCCACTTTCAATATTATTGCAAACATATTCATCATGAGGCTTAAATAAATTTTCAAGGTCATAAGAGGAATCACCCCAATCATGATCATTGTAACAAGTAGTGGCTATAGCAAAATTAGCATCCCCAAGCTTGGAATTTTGCATACTATTAGCACAATTGACATTAATAGAATTTGTAGTAAAATCATTGTTGGGGAACGTAGTAATTTCAAAAATTTCCCTACGCACACAAAAGATCATGGTGATGCATAGCAACGAGAGGGAAGAGTGTGTCCACGTACCCTCGTAGACCGAAAGCGGAAGCGTTATGACAACGCGGTTGATGTAGTCGTACGTCTTCACGATCCGACCGATCGAAGTACCGAACGCACGGCACTTCCGAGTTCAGCACACGTTCAGCTCAATGACGTCCCACGAACTCCGATCCAGCAGAGCTTTGAGAGAGAGTTCCGTCAGCACGACGGCATGATGATGGTGATGATGATGCTACCGACGCAGGGCTTCGCCTAAGCACCACTACGATATGACCGAGGTGGATTATGGTGGAGGGGGGCACCGCACACGGCTAAGATAAATCAATGATCAACTTGTGTATATAGAGGTGCCCCCTGCGCCCGTATATAAAGGATCAGGGGGAGGAGGCCAGTGGCCAGGAGGAGGGCATGCCAGGGAGGAGTCCTACTCCCACCGGGAGTAGGACTTCCTCTTTTCCTAGTTGGAGTAGGAGGGGGAAAGGAAGGGAAGGAGAGAAGGGGAAGGAAAGGGGCGCCGCCCCCCTCCTTGTCCAATTCAGACTAGAGGGGGAGGGGGCCCGCAGCTAGCCCTAGCCGCCCCTCCTCTTCTCCACTAAGGCCCATCTTGGCCCATTAAACTCCCCGGGGGGTTCCGGTAACCCCGCGGTACTCCGGTATATGTCTGAAACTCCCCGAAACCATCGGTGTCTGAACATAGTCGTCCAATATATCGATCTTTATGTCTCGACCATTTTGAGACTCCTCGTTATGTCCATGATCACATCCGGGACACCGAACTACCTTCGGTACATCAAAACACAAAAACTCATAATACAATCGTCATCGAACTTTAAGCGTGCGGATCCTACGGGTTCGAGAACTAGGTAGACATGACTGAGACACGTCTCCGGTCAATAACCAATAGCGGAACCTGGATGCTCATATTGGCTCCCACATATTCTACGAAGATCTTTATCGGTCAAACCGCATAACAGCATACGTTGTTCCCTTTGTCATCTATATGTTACTTGCTCGAGATTCGATCGTCGGTATCTCAATACCTAGTTCAATCTCATAACCGGCAAGTCACTTTACTCGTTCCGTAACACATCATCCCGTAACTAACTCATTAGTTACAATGCTTGCAAGGCTTATAGTGATGTGCATTGCCGAGTGGGCCCAGAGATACCTCTCCGACAATCGGAGTGACAAATCCTAATCTCGAAATATGCCAACCCAACAAGTACCATCGAAGACACATGTAGAGCACCTTTATAATCACCCAATTACGTTGTGACGTTTGGTAGCACACAAAGTGTTCCTCCGGTAAACAGGAGTTGCATAATCTCATAGTCATAGGAACATGTATAAGTCATGAAGAAAGCAATAGCAACATACTAAACGATCAAGTGGTAAGCTAACGAAATGGGTGAAGTCAATCACATCATTCTCCTAATGATGCGATCCCGTTAATCAAATGACAACTCATGTCCATGGCTAGGAAACTCAACCATCTTCGATTAACGAGCTAGTCAAGTAGAGGCATACTAGTGACATTATGTTTGTCTATGTATTCACACATGTATTATGTTTCTGGTTAATACAGTTCTAGCATGAATAATAAACATTTATCATGATATAAGGAAATAAATAATAACTTTATTATTGCCTCTAGGGCATATTTCCTTCAGTCTCCCACTTGCACTAGAGTCAGTAATCTAGTTCACAACGCCATGTGATTTAACATCAATAGTTCACATCTTTATGTGGTTAACACCCATAGTTCACATAGATATGTGACCAACACCCAAAGGGTTTACTAGAGTCAGTAATTTAGTTCACATCGCTATGTGATTAACACCCAAAGAGTATTAAGGTGTGATCATGTTTTGCTTGCGAGATAATTTTAGTCAACGCGTCTGTCACATTCAAATCCGTAAGTATTTTGCAAATTTCTATGTCTACAATGCGCTGCACGGAGCTACTCTAGCTAATAGCTCCCACTTTCAATATGTATCCAGATTGAGACTTAGAGTCATCTGGATTAGTGTCAAAAACTTGCATCGACGTAACCCTTTACGGCCTAACCTTTGTCACCTCCATAATCAAGAAACATATCCTTATTCCACCAAGGATAATTTTGACCACTGTCCAGTGATCTACTCCTAGATCACTATTGTACTCCCTTGCCAAACTCAGTGGTAGGGTATACAATAGATCTGGTACACATCATGGTATACTTTATAGAAACTATGGCTGAGGCATAGGGAATGACTTTCATTCTCTTTCTATCTTCTGTAATGGTTGGGCTTTGAGTCTTACTCAATTTCACACCTTGTAAGACATAAAAGAACTCTTTCTTTGATTGTTCCATTTTGAACTATTTCAAAATCTTGTCAAGGTATGTACTCATTGAAAAAACTTATCAAGCATCTTGATCTACCTCTATAGATCTTGATGCTCAATATGTAAGCAGCTTTACCGAGGTCTTTCTTTGAAAAACTCTTTTCAAATACTCCTTTATGCTTTCCAGAAAATTCTACATTATTTCCGATCAACAATATGTCATTCACATATATTATCAGAAATGTTGTAGTGCTCCCACTCACTTTCTTGTAAATACAGGCTTCACTGCAAGTCTGTATAAAACTATATGCTTTGATCAACTCATCAAAGCGTATATTCCAACTCCGAGATGCTTGCACCAGTCCATAGATGGATCACTGGAGCTTGCACATTTTGTTAACACCTTTAGGAGGCGACAAAACCTTCTGGTTGCATCATATACAACTCTTCTTTAAGAAATCCATTAAGGAACGTAGTTTTGACATCCATTTGCCAGATTTCATAAAATGTGGCAATTTGCTTCTTTATGATTGAGAAAGACTTAAGCATCGCCACTGGTGAGAAAATCTCATCGTAGTCAACACCTTGAACTTTGTCAAAAACCTTTTTCAACAAGTCTAGCTTTGTAGATAGTAACACTACTATCAGCATCCGTCTTCCTCTTGAAGATCCATTTATTTTCTATGGCTTGCCGATCATCGGGCAAGTCAACCAAAGTCCACACTTTGTTCTCATACATGGATCTAATCTAAGATTTCATGGCCTCAAGCCATTTCGCGGAATCTGGGCTCATCATCGCTTCCTCATAGGTCGTAGGTTCGTCATGGTCAAGTAACATGACCTCCAGAACAGGATTACCGTACCACTCTAGTGTGGATCTCACTCTGGTTTACCTACGAGGTTCGGTAGTAACTTGATTTGAAGTTACATGTCATCATCATTAGCTTCCTCACTAACTGGTGTAGTAGTCACAGGAACAGATTTCTGTGATGAACAACTTTCCAACAAGGGAGCAGGTACAGTTACCTTATCAAGTTCTACTTTCCTCCCACTCACTTCTTTCAAGAGAAACTCCTTCTCTAGAAAGGATCCATTCTTAGCAACGAATATCTTGCCTTCAGATATGTGATAGAAGGTGTACCCAACAGTCTCCTTTGGGTATCCTATGAAGACACATTTCTTCGATTTGGGTTTGACCTTATCAGGATGAAACTTTTTCTTATAAGCATCGCAACCCCAAACTTTAAGAAACGACAACTTTGGTTTCTTGCCAAACCACAGTTCATACGGTGTCGTCTCAACGGATTTAGATGGTGGCCTTTTTAACGTGAATGCAGCTGTCTCTAATGCATAACCCCAAAACTATAGTGGTAAATCGGTAAGAAACATCATAGATTGCACTATATCCAATAAAGTACGGTTATGACGTTTGGACACACCATTATGCTGTGGTGTTCCAGGTGGCACGAATTTGTGAAACTATTTCACATTGTTTTAATTGAAGACCAAACTCGTAACTCAAATATTTGTCTCCGCGATCAAATCGTAGAAACTTTATTTTCTTGTCATGATGATTTTCGACTTCACTCTGAAATTCTTTGAACTTTTCAAATGTTTCAGACTTATGTTGCATCAAGTAGATATACCCATATCTGCTAAAATCATCTGTGAAGGTCAGAAAATAATGATACCCGCCGCGAGCCTCAACACTCATCGGACCACATACATCAGTATGTATTATTTCCAATAATTCAGTTGCTAGCTCCATTGTTCCGGAGAACAGAGTCTTAGTCATCTTGCCCATGAGGCATGGTTTGCAAGTATCAAGTGATTCATAATCAAGTGATTCCAAAATCCCATCAGCATGGAGTTTCTTCATGCGCTTTACACCAATATGACCTAAACGGCAGTGCCACAAATAAGGTGCACTATCATTATTAACTTTGCATCTTTTGGCTTCAATATTATGTATATGTGTATCACTACGATCGAGATCCAATAAACCATTTTCATTGGGTGTATGACCATAGAAGGTTTTATTCATGTAAACAGAACAACAATTATTCTCTAATTTAAATGAATAACTGTATTGCAATAAAAATAATCAAATCATATTCATGCTCAACGCAAACACCAAATAACATTTATTTAGGTTCAACACTAATCCCAAAAGTATAGGAAGTGTGCGATGATGATCATATCAATCTTGGAACTACTTCCAACACTCATCGTTACCTCGCCCTTAACTAGTTTCTGTTCATTCTGCAACTCCAGCTTCGAGTTCCTACTCTTTAGCAACTGAACCAGTATCAAGTACCAAGGGGTTGCTATAAACACTAGTAAAGTACACATCAATAATATGTATATCAAATATACTTTTGTTCACTTTGCCATACTTTATCCTCCAATTATTTGGGGTATTTCCGCTTCCAGTGACCAGTCCTCTTGCAGTATAAACACCCAGTCTCAGGCTTAGGTCCAAACTTGGGCTTCTTTACTTGAGCAACAACTTGCTTGCCATTCTTCTTGAAGTTCCCCTTATTTCCTTTGCCCTTTTCCTTGAAACTAGTGGTCTTGTTAACCATCAACACTTGATGCTCTTTCTACCTTCGCCGATCTCAGCATCGGGAAGAGCTTGGGAATTACATTCGTCATCCCTTGCATATTATAGTTCATCACGAAGTTCTAGTAACTTGGCGATAGCGACTAGAGAACTTTGTCAATTACTATCTTATCTGGAAGATTAACTCCCACTTGATTCAAGCAATTGTAGTACCCAGACAATCTGAGCACATGCTCACTAGTCGAGCTATTCTCCTCCATCTTATAGGCAAAGTACTATCAGAGGTCTCATACCTCTTGACACGGGCATGAGTATGGAATACCAATTTCAACTCTTGGAACATCTCATATGCTCCATGGCATTCAAAACGTTTTTGAAGTCCCGTTTCTAATCCGTAAAGCATGGTGCACTTAAACTATCAAGTAATCATCATATCGAGCTTGCCAAACATTCATAACGTCTGCATCTGCTCCTGCAATCGGTCTGTCACCTAGCGGTGCATCAAGGACATAATTCTTCCGTGCAGCAATGAGGATAATCCTCAGATCACGGATCCAATCCGCATCATTGCTACTAACATCTTTCAACTTAGTTTTCTCTAGGAACATACCAAAAATAAAACAGAGGAGCTAAACGCGAGCTATTGATCTACAACATAGATATGCTAATACTACCATGACTAGTTCATGATAAATTAAAGTTCAATTAATCATATTAATTAAGAACTCCCACTTAGATAGACATCCCTCTAATCATCTAAGTGATCACGTGATCCAAATCAACTAAACCATATCCGATCATCACGTGAGATGGAGTAGTTTTTAATGGTGAACATCACTATGTTGATCGTATCTACTATATGGTTCACGCTCGACCTTTCGGTCTCAGTGTTCCGAGGCCATATCTGCATATGCTAGGCTCGTCAAGTTTAACCCGAGTATTCTGCATGTGCAAAACTGGCTTGCACCTGTTGTAGATGAACGTAGAGCTTATCACACCAGATCATCACGTGGTGTCTCGGCATGACAAACTTTGGCAGCGGTGCATACTCAGGGAGAACACTTTTATCTTGAAATTTAGTGAGAGATTATCTTATACTCCTACCGTCAAACAAAGCAAATTAAGATGCATAAAGGATAAACATCACATGCAATCAATATAAGTGATATGATATGGCCATCATCATCTTGTGCTTGCGATCTCCATCTCCGAAGCACCGTCATGATCACCATCGTCACCGGCGCGACACCTTGGTCTCCATCATAGCATCGTTGTCGTCTCGCCAACTATTGCTTCTACGACTATAGCTACCGCTTAGTGATAAAGTAAAACAATTACAGGGCGATTGCATCGCATACAATAAAGCGACAACCATATGGCTTCGCGATTGCCGATAACTTCGGTTACAAAACATGATCATCTCATACAATAAAATATAGCATCATGCCTTGACCATATCACATCACAACATGCCCTGCAAAAACAAGTTAGACGTCCTCTACTTTGTTGTTGCAAGTTTTACGTGGCTGCTGCGGGCTGAGCAAGAACCGTTCTTACCTACGCATAAAAACCACAACGATAGTTCATCAAGTTAGTGCTGTTTTAACCTTCTCAAGGACTGGGTGTAGCCACACTCGGTTCAACTAAAGTTGGAGAAACTGACACCCGCCAGCCACCTGTGTGCAAAGCACGTCGGTAGAACCAGTCTCGCATAAGCGTACGCGTAATGTCGGTCCAGGCCGCTTCATCCAACAATACCGCCGAACCAAAGTATGACATGCTGGTAAGCAGTATGACTTGTATCGCCTAGAACTCACTTGTGTTCTACTCGTGCATATAACATCTACGCATAAAACCAGGCTCGGATGCCACTGTTGGGGAACGTAGTAATTTCAAAAATTTCCCTACGCACAAGCAACATCATGGTGATGCATAGCAACGAGAGGGGAGAGTGTGTCCATGTACCCTCGTAGACCAAAAGCGGAAGCGTTATGACAACGCGGTTGATGTATTCGTACATCTTCACGATCCGACCGATCCAAGTACCGAATGCACGGCACCTCCAAGTTCAGCACACGTTCAGCTCGATGACCTCCCACGAACTCCGATCCAGCAGAGCTTCGAGGGAGAGTTCCGTCAGCACGACGGCGTGATGACGGTGATGATGATGCTACCGACGCAGGGCTTCGCCTAAGCACCACTACGATATGATCGAGGTGGATTATGGTGGAGGGGGGCACCGCACACGGCTAAGAGAGATCAATGATCAACTTGTGTGTCTAGAGGTGCCCCCCTGCCCCCGTATATAAAGGATCAGGGGAGGAGGCCGGCGGCCAGGGGGAGGGCGTGCCAGGGAGGAGTCCTACTCCCTCTTTTCCTAGTTGGAGTAGGAGGGGGAAAGGAAGGGAAGGAGAGAGGGGGAAGGAAAGGGGGCGCCGCCCCCCTCCTTGTCCAATTCGGACTAGAGGGGGAGGGGCGCGCGGCCAGCCCTAGCCGCCCCTCCTCTTCTCCACTAAGGCCCATCTTGGCCCATTAAACTCCCCGGGGGGTTCCTGTAACCCCCCGGTACTCCCGTATATGTCCGAAACTCGCCGAAACCATTCCGGTGTCCGAACATAGCCGTCCAATATATCGATCTTTACGTCTCTACCATTTCGAGACTACTCGTTATGTCCATGATCACATCCGGGACTCCGAACTACCTTCGGTACATCAAAACACAAAAACTCATAATACAATCACCATCAAACTTTAAGCGTGCGGACCCTATGGGTTCGAGAACTAGCTAGACATGACCGAGACACGTCTCCGGTCAATAACCAATAGAGGAACCTGGATGCTCATATTGACTCCCACATATTCTACGAAGATCTTTATCGGTCAAACCGCATAACAACATACGTTGTTCCCTTTGTCATCGGTATGTTACTTGCTCGAGATTCGATCGTCGGTATCTCAATACCTAGTTCAATCTCGTTACCGGCAAGTCTCTTTACTCGTTCTATAACACATCATCCCGTAACTAACTCATTTGTTACAATGCTTGCAAGGCTTATAGTGATGTGCATTACCGAGTGGGCCCAGAGATACCTCTCCGACAATCGGAGTGACAAATCCTAATCTTGAAATATGCCAACCCAACAAGTACCTTCGGAGACACCTGTAGAGCACCTTTATAATCACCCAGTTACGTTGTGACGTTTTGTAGCACATAAAGTGTTCCTCCGGTAAACGGGAGTTGCATAATTGCATAGTCATAGGAACCTGTATAAGTCATGAAGAAAGAAATAGCAACATACTAAACGATCAAGTGCTAATCTAACGAAATGGGTCAAGTCAATCACATCATTCTCCTAATGATGTGATCCCGTTAATCAAATGACAACTCATGTCCATAGCTAGGAAACTCAACCATCTTCGATTAACGAGCTAGTCAAGTAGAGGCATACTAGTGACATTATGTTTGTCTATGTATTCACACATGTATTATGTTTCCGGTTAATACAATTCTAGCATGAATAATAAATATTTATCATGATATAAGGAAATAAATAATAACTCTATTATTGACTCTAGGGCATATTTCCTTCAATCATTGCAATCATGCTTTTCATTCAAGGAGCTATCATGAATCACTTCATAAATTTCTTCATCACAATTTTCAGATTCACGAATCTCAAGCAAAACTTCATAAAGATAATCTAGTGCACTCAAATCACTAGCAATTGGTTCATCATGATTGGATCTTTTAAAAAGATTAGCAAGTGGATGAAGATCCATATCAATAGATTTCTAGCAAGCAAAGATGCAAGCAACTTGGAGGCACATGGCAACACAAGCAAACAAGAGATTTAACGAGAAAGCGGCGAATGAAAAAGAGGACGAATTAAACGAATTTTTTTGTGAAGTGGTGAAGAGGAAAACGAGAGGCAAATGGCAAATAATGTAAATTTCAAGAAGATGAGATTTGTGATTAGGAACCTGGTTGTGTTGAAGATCCTTCCTGGCAACGGCGCCAGAAATTGGCAAGTTGATGGGAGGCTATGTTGACTTGATTCTCCCCCAATGGCGCCAGAAGTTATCCTTGATGGTAGCTGCTACTACGTCGGTATTTCCCCGGAGAGGGAGGGATGATGTAGCACAGCGACGGTAGGTATTTCCCTCAATGATGAAACTAAGGTTATCGAACCAGTAGGAGAACCAAGCAACACAACGTAAACAACACTTGCACAGAAACAACAACACCTCGCAACCCGACGTGTTAAAGGGGTTGTCAATCCCTTTCGGGTAACGATGCCAGAAATTGCGTGTTGACGGGAGATAGTTGTGATAGATTGAAATAATAGATCGCAAATAAATAAAAATGCAGCAAGGTATTTTTGTATTTTTGGCTTAATAGATCTGAATAAAAATGCAAAGTAAAAGTAGATCGCAAGGCAAATATATGAGGAAAAAGACCCGGGGGCCGTACGTTTCACTAGTGGCTTCTCTCGAGAAAAATAGCAAACAGTGGGTAAACAAATTACTGTTGGGCAATTGATAGAACTTCAAATAATCATGATGATATCCAGGCAACGGTCATTACATAGGCATCACGTCCAAGATTAGTAGACCGACTCCTGCCTGCATCTACTACTATTACTCCACACATTGACCGCTATCCAGCATGCATCTAGTGTATTAAGTTCATGGAAAAATGGAGTAATGCAATAAGAACGATGACATGATATAGATAAGATCTGTTTATCTATATGGCGGTAGATATAGATCTCGTCTTTTTATCCTTACTAGCAACGATACATACGTGTCGGTTCCCCTTCTGTCACTGGGATCAAGCACTGTAAGATCGAACCCACTACCGGGCACCTCTTCCCATTGCAAGATAAATAGATCAAGTTGGCTGTAGCGACCCGACCCGAATGGATCAAGTCTCTGTGCTTAAGTGTCATCCCTAGATCGGTATGCTGACACACACAGTACTCGAGGATTTATAACAGAGGTAAATCACATGTATAAATAACGTAAATACTATTACCTCAAAAATATAGCGGAAGCAACAAGGTTGTGGATTCCCATCAACACCAACGACAAAGTTGAGTGTAGAAATCGTAACCCTAACGTATCACTTACTCGTAAATGCGAAAAGTTCGCAACATGAAGCGTTGCGGCCAAAACGGGTCAAGACGTGGAATATCTTGGCAATGTAACACATAGAGAGTAATGAAAGAATAAGCCTATACTACATGCATATATGGCTGGTGGAAAGCTCTATGGTTATAATGTTTTTGCGAAAAGCCAATTTTTCCCTACTACAAAGGAATAATTTTTTAACTATCATGGTGGTTGTTAAACATTGAGAATGGTTAATGACATCCTCAATCCCAATTAAAAGTACTCATTAAAAACCCAACAATATTAATTAGAAGTAACATGATGAGATCAACAGGATAATCCAAGTACTAGATACTCAAGATGTCCATAACCGGGGACACGGCTAATCATGGTTAGTTTATACACTCTGCAGAGGTTTGCGCACTTTTCCCACAAGACTCGATCGCCTCCGTTTGGTTTCTCGCACTACATGGTGTTTGAGAAACGGATGACGAGACATAGTATTTCAGAAGCACTAGCACCTTACTTGTGGGTAGACCGATACACCTACTTTCCCCTACATCTGCTAGTCTACCCGTAAGAGTTCGCACAACTTAATCAACTATGCCAGAGCCCATAATGGCTTGTGGCTGCACACGTAAGTTTCTAGTTTGAATAATCTCATGATCCCTTTGAGCCTGGGTGGCGGTCCAAGAAATACAGGCAAGTCTGATAGAAACCAGGTGCCTCAATCCACCCAAATGTGTGTTTAAGTTGCCACCTTAAATAAACCATTAAATAACAATCTCACATACATCATGGATACACTCACCCAATCCATGTCTACTAGCATAGCATGGCATAATAAGCAAACGTAAAAGTAACTCCCAAGGGTTTGATAATAAAACAGGTAATAGGTACTACCTCATCTACTTCCCATAACCCACAATTTAATTAGATCCTAATCATGCAAGTGTTTGAGGAATAGATCTAATGCATAAAAACTGGGTATGAGAAGGGGTATGATCAAAGTGTTACTTGCCTGCAAAGTTGATGAAGATGATTCGCACTCAAAACTCTTGATAGCTCTACTCGTCACACTCCGGTCAATCTATCGTAATCAAGCAATAGTAGCCACACATAAGCAATCACTCAAAAGATCGGAAAGAACGAAGAGAACAATTCGGAAAACATCAAAACCAAGCAAATAACTCTTGCAACATAAAACAATTTCTGATAGTACCAAAATTATGTGAATTTGGCCTTATCAGAAAGTTTAGGTCAAGAGCTTCGATTTGCAAAAAGAATCAACTAAATCGGAGTTACGAAACTCAAGTTATGATCAAACAAAGTTTGAATTCAAATCTGATCTAATTCAAATTTAAAATTTTCAAAAACATGTTTGAGTTGGATTTCTGGATAGAGGAGATCATAACGAAGAAGTGGGCGTTGGTTTCGTTGGATTTGGACTAACGAGCAAAAAGTTATGGTCGCTTGAAAACCAGGCTAATCTGTAAATAATATATCTACAAAGAAGTCCTTGACTAAAACTAATGTAAAAAAGAAAAGTCTAAGAGGCGAACGTTCGTTTATAGGATCTAAACAGTGGACATTCGCTGTTTAAAAAAACAGATCTAGTCTAGGGTTTTTTTTTTAAAACCGAAGTCAAAGAAAACCGGATCGGTTTTCGTGGGTTGTACCGGTTCGGGAGAGGGGAAACCGGCGGCGGCGGTGGCGGTTAACTCCATGAGTCTGGGCGAGGCGGCGCTGGGCTCCGGGCGGCTCGGTCATCGAGGAGACGGCGAGGCGACGGGGAGAGGCGGAGGCGGCGGTGCGGTGGTGGCGACGGTGGTGGGCATAGGCGGCGCTTGGCGGATCTCGCTTGGGCGACTTAGGCGGCGGGGCGAGCGAGGAGAGAGGGGAGTCGGGCGGCGCTTTTAATGAGGGGAGGGCGGCGATGCGTGGAGGAGGGGCAATGTCATGGAGGTGGCTCGCTGCACGGGCTGACGGCGATGCTTCGGCCGGTCTCTGCTTCGGGAGGAGGAGGCGGCGGCACTGGTTGGGCTGGGCGGCCTGGCTGAGTCAGCCGGCCGAGTTCAAGTGAGGGAAATGTTTTTTTTTAAACACAGAAACAAAAAAAAAAAAAATAAAAGAACTAGAAATATTATATAGGCATATAATATATCAAAATTTTCAGAAAAAGATTTCCAATAACCTGAACATTATTCTAGCTTAAAAAACATAAAATTTCAAATAATTCAAACAGTGCTTCTGCCCTAGTAATATCCAACAAAAATCATTTTAAAAATACCAAAATTAATTCAAATTTATTTGTCTCCAATTTTCTGATGTAGGGAATCATGTTACCCTATTTTCCATATATTTTATTTTTGGAGAAAAATAATTTGACTAAAATTCAAATAACTCCAATTGAAAATAAATTCAAAAGAACTTTGAATTTAATTCTTTGAAACTCCCAACTCATATTTCATATGTTTTGAAGAAGTCATTTTATCTTCACTCGTGAAAATCATTGAGTTGCATAAAGTTCGAATTGGAAATATTCTCAAATGAAATTCAAATATTTTCAACACCTTGTCATTTAAATAAATGGAAGAAGTCATGTCATCTTCTCTCCGTGGTTTTGTGATGAAAAGAATTTGAATTCGAAGATCATAAAAGCTAAAATGAAAGTTTGGGAAAGTCCTTTTATTCCCTCTCATTTAACTTTCAAAAGTTTCGAATTCACTCACTTTCAGTCAATCAATCAAACAATCAATCAAAACTATATATTTGTTTATAACATTCCAAAATATAGAATTTTGGGATGTTACAAACTACCACCCTTAAAATGAATCTCGTCCTCGAGATTCGGAGAGGTTAGCAAGAAATAGGTTAGGGTTTGGGGGTCTTCTCAAATCCATCGATCATCAGGGGGTCTTGGGTGCTACCACCTTTAGAAGCATTGATTACGGTTCCATCAAAACTCATATACTCCATCCTTATTACTGACAGTGTCGGTCTTCTCAGATCGTAAGGACAATTCCTTCTCTGGGCTCTTCCGGTAGCGGCATAACCTTTCCCTCAATTCTTTTGTCCTTTCCTCTTGGTAAGGTTATCCCGAAACTGGGTCTTCTTAGCTGACGGGTCTGGCGCCAATACTAATCAACTATCGATATCTCATGGTGGTCAACAATTTATGGTTTCTCCTCCAGAAAATGGGTCTGGGTTGAACCTCACCGTATATCCTACGATTGGCAACAGCTGCCATGTACAAGGGAAAAATACTTATACCATTCTAAGGTTCAAACAAGGTTTTGATCGTCGTCTCTCTACTATAGGTAAGTCACTCAGATTTACCATCCCATATAGCAAAGCGAATAATAAGAGTAAGTCGGTATGGTGATCAATCCATCCCGCACCCAAATCATTACCTTGTACATGGTTTAGCGAATCTCGCATTCTAACACTCGGTCATCCTCACAAGCATTGCAGAATTTCTCTTGTCGACGAACCAAGTTCGGAAAATCCATTGTTTCTGCAAGCCAAACAAACATCTACCGTTCCTTAACAACTCTCAGGTTTTGCGTAAACTCCTATAGAATCGATGCATCGATAAAATCGTAACTTCTTCCGTGGTTTTTCCTTCAAAGAAGAATGTGCTTGCTTCTTGGCAGGTCACAGGGCACGTGGGTTATGGCCCATCTCATCACTTGTAGTCCTTGAACTCATCCTCTGGGCAACTGATCGTTATCCCAACATCCAACTTCCTGGCATACTTAAAATCCATCCAATTGTACTGTCTTCCTTCCTTCTATTGGCACCAAACTAGGACGTGATTACTCAGACTCATCATGGAGTCACACTTTCTCCATATTACCAACATTATACCTCCTTGTATCCAATAGTACTTCATCTCTTCATCCTCGTGGGATATCCCACATACCAAGATAAAAAAAACTTATACTTATGAAGTCCATAATCCACTTCGTGGAACATCATTATCCTTTCCAGGGTCAAGCGTCCTTACAGGGGAATATTGGCCATCTCTGCATGGCACTTCTTCAACTGGGAAATGTGAAACACATCATGAACTCCTGACCGTCCTTCGGGTGACTCCAACTTGTTGGTAACTTCTCCCATACGCTCCAAAACTCAGTATGGTCCTACAAATCTCGGGGCTAACTTTCCCTTAACTCCAAATCGTTTAACTCCTCACAGAGGGGACACATGAAGACATGCTCTGTCTCCAATTTCATAGACTACCTCCTTGCGTTTTTGAGTCTGCATAACTATTCTGCCTGGACTGAGCTACCTTCAGTCTATCTCGAATCAACTTAACATTCTCTTCTGACTCCTTGATCACATTTGGCCCAAACAACTGACGGTCTCCAACTTTATCCCACATCAACGGTGTCTGGCTCCTTCTCCCATACAAAGCTTAAAAAGGGGCCATCTTCAAACTGGCTTGGTAACTGTTGTTGTATGAGAACTCCGTGTAAGGTAGATTATCATCTCTACTAGATCCATAATCTAGCGCACACGTTCTCAACATGTCCTCCAGAATCTGATTGACTCTCTCGATTTATCCATCTGTCTGCGGATGAAAGGTTGTACTGAACTCTAGCCTAGTACCCAAAGTGCAGTGCGGTGATTCCAAAACTTTGAGGTATCTTGTGTTCCTCACGATGGTCCTCAGAACTCCATGCAGACATACGATCCTTGTCAAATATATCTTGGCCAACTTCGCACTTGTATAGGTGGTTTTCGCTGGGATAAAGTGAGCCACTTTGGTCAAGCGAATCAACTACTACCCAGATAGAATCGTTCGGGTTCTGGGAAATCCGGTAATGAAATCCATGCCAAGACTATCCCACTTCCATTTGGGTATCGGCATAGGCTGTAGTAATCTGGCTGGCTTATGATGCTCTGCTTTTACTCCCTCTGGCATACATCACTTACGACTACATACTCCGCAATATCCTTCTTCATACCATTCCACCAGAAACGCTCCTTCAAATCCAAATACATCTTGGTGTTTCCAGGGCGAATCGAGTATGGTGAGTCATGAGCCTCCTGAAGTATTAACTTCCTGATCTTTGCATTATTAGGCACATATACATGATCCTCGAACCATAAGGTGTCGTGCTCACCCTTACGAAAACCTTCGGCCTTTCCTTTGCTCATCCTGTCTTTTACCTCAGCAATCTCTTTGTCATCCTTATGAGCTTCACGGATCTTTCCCAACAATGTAGACTGAACTTCCGTTGCTGCAACAAAACCTTTGGGAACAATCTCCAACCGAAGTTCCCTGAGATCCTCGGCTAATTCCTTTGGTAATCCTCTGCTTATGAGGGTATTCATCCTGGTGTTCTTTATGGTTGTGTCCTATTTCTCCACAAAGCTTGCATGCACTTTCTCCATATCATTTCCATAAGGCTTCAACTTCTGGGACACAAGCCGAGACTTTAGCAGAGTCAACTTTCCTTCCAGGTGGTTACTCCTTGCAATCCATTGATGGTTTGGTACATCCTCCACCAAATAGCAACACCTCTTTCAAAGCGCTCAAGAGCATGATGGGCCATCCTTTTCTACTATAGGGTTATTCTCCATGCGATCCTCCATGTTCTGAATCCATCGGTCTGTCTCCAATTGACTCATCGGTCCAGAAAATACAAGCTCATCTCCATTCATCCTCTATTGGGTCCATGGGTTTGGGGTGGGATAAGAGAGATAGAGAGGGATACACACAATACAAACAAAAGTTTTGAAAAGACAGATTTTATTGTGGCTGTCGGAAAAACATCAAACAAATGACAGCTCACAATCGTCGCATCTAACGCAAGTATATAATAGGGGTTTGGGCTTCTAATGGTCAATAAATCTTCAAAGTCATCAAACTCTTCAGTCTTGTTCATGCCTCCAATGGCTTCTTCCAAATCATGCTTGTCCTACTCAAGTTCTTTTACCAATTCATCTCTGTTGACGCGAAGTCTCTCGCGACGTCCTTTAATGTTTCTGGAGTTGCATTCCAAACTTCTGGTTTCAACTTCCTTGACATGAACCATGATCGTACTGTCCTTCAGTCCTGACGAATCTTTGATGTCTCAAGGTTTTTCTCCTCCAGCTTGGCTACTTCAGCTTCCCGTTCCTGAGTTTTTCACCAATTGCCTTCTTGTCAAAATATTGCTTCTTGTAGGTCCATCTTAACTTCCTGATGTAACACTCCAGATCCTGGTGATACATCGGCTAAGGTTAAAACTTCATCTTTTACTGATTGGTGCTCCATCTACCATCCAATCCTTCCATGTATATGCATGCTTAACCCAGCACGGTGACAATAGCATAAACGGGCGATATCATCATGGTTAGCCATGTCTATGCCCATGTTACTGCCATGAGCTTTCATTCCATAGTTTGATATCTCCTGTCTTGGGGTTTTCTTGATAAAAATTTGAGTTCTATGCTCCATGTTCCGGTCTTTCTCCGATACACCTTGATCTCGGGTATTGACATCTTCCATAGTCTGTCAAATTCCATAAAGAGTGCCTTCCTAGGTCATACAAATCCGGAAATTCTTCAAAGTAATCAAATTCTCCTAGTCTTCGGAGTCTTCACCGTTGTAGTTTCCATTTACACGGTAGAATCCTCTTCATTCCAAATGGTCTTAGTTGTCTGATATCTTGTCTCCTTGGAGTGGTCTCATCAGTCGAATCTTCGAGTGGTCAAAAGGGAAAAGGGGTATAGTCTCACTAAAAGGAATATTTGAATAAGCTTAGAAGAGAAAAGAGGTAAAAGATCTTTTTGAAAATGAAGTTGTAGAGAAAAATCTTTCCTATGGACTTGCCAGTTTCTAGGGTCACGTCCTATAGTCAACATGTGCTCTGATACCATCTTGTAGCGACCCGACCCGAATGGATCAAGTCCCTGTGCTTAAGTGTCATCCTCGGATCGGTATCTTTGACACACACAAGACTCGAGGATTTATAACAGAGGTAAATCACATGTATAAATAACGTAAATACTATTACCTCAATCCAAATATAGCGGAAGCTTAACAATGTTGTGGATTCCCATCAACACCAACGGCAAAGTTGAGTGTAGAAATCGTAACCTGACGTATCACTTACTCGTAAATGCGAAAAGTCTGCAACATGAAACGTTGCGAAAACGGGTCAGCACATGGAATATGCTGGCAATGTAACACATAGAGAGTAATGAAAGAATAAGCCTATACTACATGCATATATGGCTGGTGGAAAGCTCTATGGTTATAATGTTTTTGCGAAAAGCCAATTTTTCCCTACTACAAAGGAATAATTTTTTTTAACTATCATGGTGGTTGTTAAACATTGAGAATGGTTGACAGCATCCTCAATCCCAATTAAAAGTACTCATTAAAAACCCAACAATATTAATTAGAAGTAACATGATGAGATCAACAGGATAATCCAAGTACTAGATATTCAAGATGTCCATAACCGGGGACACGGCTAATCATGATTAGTTTATACACTCTGCAGAGGTTTGCGCACTTTTCCCCACAAGACTCGATCGCCTCCGTTTGGTTTCTCGCACTACATGGTGTTTGAGAAACGGATGACCGAGAGACATAGTCTTTCGAAGCACTAGCACCTTGTGGGTAGACCGATACACCTACTTTCCCCTACATCCGCTAGTCTACCCGTAAGAGTTCGCACAACTTAATCAACTATGCGAGCCCATAATGGCTTGTGGCTGCACACGTAAGTTTCTAGTTTGAATAATCTCATGATCCCTTTGAGCACTGGGTGGCGGTCCGAAGAAATACAGGCAAGTCTGATAGAAACCGGTGCCTCAATCCACCCAAATGTGTGTTTAAGTTGCCACCTTAAATAAACCATTAAATAACAATCTCACATACATCATGGATACACTCACCCAATCCATGTCTACTAGCATAGCATGGCATAATAAGCAAACGTAAAAGTAACTCCCAAGGGTTTGATAATAAAAGCAGTAATAGGTACTACCTCATCTACTTCCCATAACCCACAATTTAATTAGATCCTAATCATGCAAGTGTTTGAGGAATAGATCTAATGCATAAAAACTGGGTATGAGAAGGGGTATGATCAAAGTGTTACTTGCACGCAAAGTTGATGAAGATGAGTCGCACTCAAAACTCTTGATAGCTCTACTCGTCACACTCCGGTCAATCTATCGTAATCAAGCAATAGTAGCCACACATAAGCAATCACTCAAAAGATCGGAAAGAACGAAGAGAACAATTCGGAAAACATCAAAACCAAGCAAATAACTCTTGCAACATAAAACAATTTCTGACAGTACCAAAATTATGTGAATTTGGCCTTATCAGAAAGTTTAGGTCAAGAGCTTCGATTTGCAAAAAGAATCAACTAAATCGGAGATTCTGAAACTCAAGTTATGATCAAAAAAGTTTGAATTCAAATCTGATCTAATTCAAATTTAAAATTTTCAAAAACATGTTTGAGTTGGATTTCTGGATAGAGGAGATCATAACGAAGAAGTGGGCGTTGGTTTCGTTGGATTTGGACTAACGAGCAAAAAGTTATGGTCGTTTGAAAACCAGGGGCTAATCTGTAAATAATATATCTACAAAGAAGTCCTTGACTAAAAACTAACAGAAAAAGAAAAAGTCTAAGAGGCGAACGTTCGTTTATAGGATCTAAACAGTGGACATTCGCTGTTTTAAAAAAAACAGATCTAGTCTAGGTTTTTTTTTTTAAAACCGAAGTTCAAAGAAATTCGGATCGGTTTTCGTGGGTTGTACCGGTTCGGGAGAGGGGAAACCGGCGGCGGCGGTGGCGGTTAACTCCGGCGAGTCCGGCGAGGCGGCGCGGGGCTCCGGCGGGCGGCTCCGGTCGTCGGAGGAGACGGCGAGGCGCACGGGGAGGGGCGGCGCTGGGCGGCGAAAAGTGGTGGCGACGCAGTGGTGGGCATAGGCGGCGCTTGGCGGATCTCGCCAGCGGCGGCGACTTGGGCGGCGGGGCGGCGAGCGAGGGGAGAGAGGGGAGTCGGGGCGGCGCCTTTTAATGAGGGGGAGGGGCGGCGATGCGTGGAGGAGGGGCAATGCCGCGGGAGGTGGCCGCGTCGCACGCGACGTGGCTGACAGCGTGGCGGCCGGTCTCCTGCTTGGGAGGAGGAGGCGGCGCACTGGCCGGGTCAGCTGCCCGGCTGGGAGCTGGGCCGGCCGAGTTCGGCGGAGGGAAATGTTTTTTTTTAAACACAGAAACAAAAAATAAAAAAAAATAAAAGAACTAGAAATATTATATAGGCATATAATATATCAAAATTTTCAGAAAAAGATTTCCAACAACCTGAACATTATTCTAGCTTCAAAAAAAGTACACAAAAATTCAAATAATTCAAACAGTGCTTCTGCCCTAGTAAAATCCAACAAAAATCATTTTAAAAATACCAAAATTAATTCAAATTTATTTAGCTCCAATTTTCAGAGTTAGGGAATAATGTTACCCTATTTTCCATATATTTTATTTTGGAGAAAAATAATTTGACTAAAATTCAAATAACTCCAAATTGAAAATAAATTCAAAAGAACTTTGAATTTAATTCTTTGAAACTCCCAACTCATATTTCATATGTTTTGAAGAAGTCATTTTATCTTCGCTCGTGAAAATCATTGAGTTGCATAAAGTTCCAATTGGAAATATTCTCAAATGAAATTCAAATATTTTCAACACCCTTGTCATTTAAATAAATGGAAGAAGTCATGTCATCTTCTCTCCGTGGTTTTGTGATGAAAAGAATTTGAATTCCCGAAGATCATAAAAGCAAAAATGAAAGTTTGGGAAAGTCCTTTTATTCCCTCTCATTTAACTTTCAAAAGTTTCGAATTAACTCACTTTCAGTCAATCAATCAAACAATCAATCAAAACTATCTATTTGTTTATAACATTCCAAAATTTAGAATTTTGGGATGTTACATTGGCCAAACAAAACCCAAATATCGAAGAAGAAATATGAGGCTATAAGAGATCATGCATATAAGAGATCAAAGAAACTCAAATAACTTTCATGGATATAAAAAGATATAACTGATCATAAACTCAAAGTTCATCAGATCCCAACAAACACACGCAAAAGAGTTACATCATATGGATCTCCAAGAGACCATTGTATTGAGAATTCAGCGAGAGAGAGAAAACCATCTAGCTACTAACTACGGACCCGAAGGTCTACAAGGAACTACTCACGCATCATCGGAGAGGCACCAATGGAAGTGGTGAACCCCTTCGTGATGGTGTCTAGATTGGATCTGGTGGTTCTGGACTCTGCGGTGGCTGGATGAATATTTTGTCGACGCTTTTAGGGTTCTGGTATTTTGGGGATACTTATAGAGCAAGGAGGCGGTCCGGGGGGTGCCCGAGGTGGGCACAACCCACCAGGGTGCGCCAGGAGGCCCCACCAGGGTGCTCCTGGGCCTCCTGGCGCACCCTGGTGGGTTGTCCCCTCCTCGGGACTCCCCCCAGGTGCCACCAGGGCCCATCTTCTTCCTTCTGGCCCAAAAAAATCTCCAAAATGTTTCGGGGCATTTGGACTCCGCTTGATAATGATTTTCTGCGTTGTAAAAAAACTTGCAGAAAACAGCAACTGGCACTGGGCACTATGTCAATAGGTTAGTACCAAAAAATGATATAAAATGACTATAAAATGATTATAAAACATCCAAGATTGATAATAAAACAACATGGAACAATAAAAAACTATAGATACGTTGGAAACGTATCATGGCGACGTGTAGGCCTCCATGCTGGCAGCGAGTAGTGGTGGTGGCGGCGACACGTTGGCCTCCATGTCGGGCACGCTTTCAGCTAGCGTCGGCAGGCCCCGCTTATCCTCCTCGAGTGTGGACTCCTCATATTGCCGCCGGTTGGCCTCCTCGTGGGCGGCCAAGTACGCGGCCTCCTCCTCCTGCTCCTCCTCCTTCACCACCAGCGGCGGTGGTGATGACCTACAAGTGTACATGGCTATCTTAACACTTTCGTGATAAGTGTCGAATTCAACAGGGAACAAATAGGATGACACCAAAGATACCGCAAAATATGTCATCACTTTACGTAGTTCCATACGCACCCAATCGGAGTTTGGAAATAGTCTACTTTTAATAGGTTGCTACAAAGACGGATAAAAAGGAAGTGTTTTGTAAAGTACAAATGGAAAATAAAACAGAAAATTAGAGGAGACTAAACTACGTTAAAAGATGCTTGAGTAGTAATCATTTTCGAGGGATCTGGAGTCATCATCACAAGTATGATGCTGACAACACATGTGAAAGCATGGCTCTACATTCGTATCACTAATTCTACCTGTATATGATCTCGCGTGGACTAAGCCAATAAAGTACACATCCTCACTATGGTGACTGTGTACCCTTGTGCCACCACCGTGTGTCCTCACTCTGGTTACCACAACGATGATTAAGTGGAGGGGTATCCCCTGGTCACGGCATTAAGTTTGGTGGTTCTCCACTAATCCCTATTTGCAACAATCAGGAAAGTTATGCCGTGTCACAACCTACCTCCTCAGCCAGTCGTCACACCAACATGAATTGCCTCAAGTCCACAAAGGACTAATGTTGCGCGAGCGCTCTTTCACAACACCATGAGACAACCAACTCAATACATATAATGAGAATTCAAAACGCTTATTCAATAAAGTAGTAATAATGCAAGGGTTCATATAAATCCGCAATAACTAATACAACTACTCAAACATTAGAGAGGGAGAGGGCAAGTTACATGCCCGCACGGAGCCGGTGGGAAGGAGAGGAGCATGGCGGCGATGGTGATGATGACGGCGCCAGTAGTATAGATGGTGATGATTGCGGCGCTAGTGATGGAGACCACACCGATCCGAAGGCCGGTGCGCACGGTGGAGGTGCCTCATCTTCTTCCCCTTGGTTTGACCAGTCCTCTCTCTATGGAGGTGGTCTTGGAGTAGCAATGGAGCTGGATGATGGATGTGTGTAGATGACTAATGTAGAGGTGAAGGAGCCTACGGTTGGAGGTGCTTTTATAAATGCATCTCGGTTTCTCCTCCGTTGATGTGGTATCCAAGAGCTCAAGGTGAGCCTTATCCTCTCCCTAAACCTTCCTCGGACGTTAGACATCGAAAAATAAAAAAATGAGGGGTTTTACTGCCTGATACGAGCGCGTGTATGACCGGGTATGGTCGTATGGTACGCCTTTGTGCGTTCTGATAGTCAATGCCCAACGTCACCCTTTGGTACGAGTGCTCATACGAGCGCTTGCACTCGTATGAGACGCCGTCTTGCGTTCTGGAGATCCTGTTAGTTGGGGTTGACATGGCATATTAGCGCGCGCAGCGCTCGTACGGTACATCGTCTTGCGCTCTGTGAAGATGCTCTCGTGTGGTTACCGGTAGTACGATGCATGACCGATGCTACTATTTTCCTTGGTCTATTTGTCATTTGCTCTAACATGTCGCTTCTGGTTGCCTCTGCGGGCAATAATGGGAGTTGGAACATCCTGTTTCGACGAGCATTTGGCTTAGAGGAAACCTTACCCTGGGTTGAGTTACGGGCGAGGCTTCGCCCTTGTTGTCCAACTCGCTGGACGCGGTCTCTTTGCACCTGGTCCCGCTGAGCATCTTTTCTATTGGCTTGATATATTGTGTTTTTTAATGAGGGGAAAAGGAGTTTTATTCCATATTTAGATAATTACAGTCGAGAGGCAATAGATCCTCAACACATGGTGGTTCAAGGTGCATCCACACAACTGTGGTACAAATGCTGGCTTGGACCAGACCGTCGCTTTTTAACGCTATGCACTCCCACATCGTCAGGCATCTGAAGTTCGAGGATCGGCTTCTGGTTCTATTAGGGCATGGCCAATGCATAGCATTAGGGTGATGCCCCGAAGGCCATGTAGGATCAAGAAAAGTAGGTTCGGATGGTGTAGCGGTATCCTCACCAGGAGACGGATGCTTGAGGAGAAATAGTGTGGTCCGATGCATAAAGCTGAAAAAGTTGAAGTGGAAAGTGGGGATGCATGTGTAGCAGGGATGTATTTCTTTAGTTGAACTTTGAACCTTGGATGTTGTCGGATGTTGATGCGGTTGCTTTATAATATAAAGCGAGGGAAACATTTTCGCCATTATTTGATGAGGCCCACTAGTAGTAACTTGTGTTGGAAAGAAAAAATCATTATAAATGCCTCAAGTTACTTTTTGTTATGGGGTATCTTTGTCCAAATACCATTATTGTACATGCCCTGAACAACGGTGACGAGGACCAAGATGCTGGTAAAAACTGACAAAATCTCTAACCACTTTTTAACGTCATGCTGCTCCCTTTTTTTTTGAAACATGCTGCCCGCACTACCTTTTGCTGATACTTATAAAACTACAAACGACATGTTTATGTTTCTACCATAAATTCATGGACCAGAAGTTCGACAAGAATGCTTTTCAGAAGAAAAGTTTGCCAACGTACGTCTTCAGTTGCTGCTACTTGTAGTTTCTGAAAGCAGTTTTCCAGAGTACTGAATACTCTTTTATTTGAAATGACAGTGCCTTGGATCAAATCCTGGGTCCTCACTGTACAGACCCGCGGTTTTTGAGCCATCCAACGTTTGGAATCTTATAGTGCAGCAAGCATGAGCTGTCTGGCCTCTGCGGCATTTCTTCAAGAGCTGCAGACTGTCAGTAACAGTTCTACTGCAGAATGAAGCCACATGCTGTCACTGCAACTGAAGCTTACTCAGCTACGCGCGTTGCTGTACGGATCAGTAACTGATACAGGTAAATGTTATTGAGGTTTTCACGAGTTTCATTTTCGTTATGTGCTATCCTTCGCTATAGTCCTACTTATACATTCGATCAACATCCGAAGCTTAGTACAGAATTTCAGTGTTTTTCTGACAAGGGTTTTGTAACCTCATCCACTGACATGCCGTGGGCTGCTTAGCTGAATACCAGACAAACCAACTGTGGTGAAGTTGTACTCTCCAAAAAAGGTAAGATCCATACGTACACAGAAAGATGGCAAAAATATCAGTGTTTTTCTTCTGCAGATTACATGGTGATGTTTAACTTATGCACACAGCAGGAGTATCAATAATCAGATCTTTAGCGGTAAAACAGCACCAAAACTTCCAATTCTTTCGAGATAGTAGCAGCACTTTCACACTTGGTAGTGTGCAGTAACGCCGGGCCGATTGAATGGCGGGAATTCCCTCTTGGAACTTAAGTACAAGCCCAATCAAGTCGAAGATGGGGACTGCTTCCTCATTCAAGGGTCGGCATCTTCCAGTGCAGCACCATTAATCAACCGAGCCTTAACTTAGCACAGCCAGTTTCAGTGTCACTTAGCTGGGAGCTTTTACTAGTCAGGATGAATGCCTGCACAAGACAGCATTAATGCGTTGCTTATGAGCCCAGTTTCTGTAGTATTTCGCCTAGTATGTGCGTGGTGTGTGAGCTGCAAACTCTTAGCTGGCCGGTATCTTTCATCGAATCAAAAGTGGCCTCCCTGACCTCCCCCATTCATGTCCTGCCCACAGGATAAAACAGTGCTTCATTTATGCCCGTTATTTATGTTTGCTTAGCTGCATTGCCCTTCTCCATTCATACGCCCCATCAATTCTTTGCAAGGAAATATATTGATTGTGGTTGCAGCATTTCATTATCTTCAGTGTGTGCCTTTATGTTCTTTGGATGCTCACAGGAATCCCTCTCTTCTTCCTTGTGCCTGCCTCTGTAGAGCGCACGAACTAGAAAATGTGGCAAGAGAAACTGAAAAATGTAGGAATACAGAAAACGTATGAATCAGATGTCACGCACTATGGATTTCTATATATGAACTCAAAACAGATGAGTAATAGATTCTGCCCTGGATGGTTCAAATAAAAGAAACACATTATTTTTGGGGAAATAAAGAGAGAGATAGGCTGCGAGTGTATGAGCTTATGTCCTTTCTGTATGGATTGTGGTCATGGGAATGCTAAGTACTCCCTCTGTAAACTAATATAAAATCTTTTAGATCACTAATGTATAAGATCTTTTAGATCACTAAAGTAGTGATCTAAAAGAAGATCTTATATTAGTTTACAGAAGGAGTTTTTTTTTATATTAGTTTACAAAAGGAGTTTTTTTTTCAGGGTACAGAGGGAGTATTTGACTACGCCAATCCGATTATCCTATGGAGTTGGGACCTTTATAAGAAACAAGTGTATGGACTGAAATTCTCTAAAATTTCAGTGAGAATCCTACAATAGAGACCCTGAAACATTTTTCGGAAGAGAGTATTTTTTGCATAGAAGCCTCTGCCTTGTGTCTACAAAAGTGGAGAGGCCAGATCCAGTTTCATGAACTTTTTAGAAGACGTTGCATCTAACTGAAACCTACTGGTGGAAGAGGGATGGGGGAATGGCTTTGTTCATAGAGGAGCAAACTGAAATAACACTTAAGTGGGCAGGGATCCAAAACTCCTTTTTCCCCTTTTGAAAATACGGACTTGGTACTCATTCGTAGTGGGACTGTAACTGCTAAAAAGCCAGCAGTAGTGGTATCTAACTATACTTTTCACCCGCAAAAAATAAATAAATGCTACTGTATACTTTTACTCAATGTATATGACCTGTAAAAACCAGTAGATTAAATGGATGAAATATGTTCTTACACGTTTTTCCTGATAAATCAGTCTTAATTTCAAGCAGTTCAAACAAGGATGGTACTTTGATATGACTTAATTTCTCAATAACTAAATTTGCACAACTAATTTTGTTGAGAGATGATGAAAGCGTAACCCAATAAATAATATTTAATCTTCTTAATTAATTCGCTCTGTTCCGTTCCAACCACCCCTGCACAATGGCACTATTCATTTCAGAGAAAGACCAACAAGAACTTAATAGTACCTGCCGAAGTGCTGATTGCCTCCGTTTTCTGACATTTGCTTCTTTTCTCGTGTCAATGTTTGCCTAGTGTGATGTGACGATATTTTCATTTTCACCCATTTTTACTAAGACATTAATCTAATCCAAACTACTGCTGCTTACAAAAGTTCGCACATGCTTTCGGTACACCCCCCCCCCCCCTCCCCCCTCCCTAAAAGCTTACACTAATCTTAAAGTTGTTTGAAAAAGGATATCGCCATATTAGCATGCAAATCAAATGCATTGAATATTTTTAATCGAAAGGGGTAACTTATAATATTCACCTTTAATCTGCATCAAAATCTACAAATTTTTCTGGTGGGGTGTACTGAAGCAAAGTTCATGAAAGGTTTCTTTTATCTTTCCGGCCTCTGTGTTATTCTAACACAATTGCACTTATAAAGCAACACTTGGCAGGAAAACAACTAGGGGAAACAGCAAACATAAACTAATTGGGTAGAAAAGAGGCGGAAAAAGATGCGTGGATTAGACTCCCATTCTTTCCATGGTTTGTATTAAAAATACAACGCACTGTTCTGACCATATTGCACTATATATCATCATTCGATAAACCGCAAAAATGCTTCTTCTCTCTGATTCAAGTGTATAAACACAAATGGGAAAATATGAAGGATATTCAGAAAAACATAAATATAATCAACAATACTTGCGAAGTGTTTAATTATTTGAACGTATCAGCAGAATTTTCGGATTAACTTAATTAATCATCCTAACCAAGATCGATTGTTGGATTACAAAAACTATTTTTATTCTCTGATTCTATCCGAGGGGTTTGCAATTGTTGTAAAAATCTTATCCTCGCTACAAGAATTATCTTGTCCGAAAAAAAAGATCTTTGTAGGAATACAGGAAAAAGTAAATCGAGTCCAGCGAGACAGGGGAGGTTCTTGCATTCAATTGTTGGCCATGCCATCCCCCTTCATTTTTTTCTCTTGTCAATGTTTGCCTAGTGTAGATGTGATGATATTTTCATTTTTTACCCATTTCACCGAGACATTAATCTAATCCAAACTGCTACGAAAGTTTCTTTTATTTTTTTCATTCTCTGTTTTATTTTAACACAATTGCTTTTACAAAGCGGGTGCTTGGCAGAAAAATACTTAGGAGAAAGAGCAAACATAGACTTATTTGGTATAAAAGGAGTGAAGAAAGATATGTGGATTGGGCTCCCTTTTACCATATTGCACTATGGATCATCATTCCATAAAACCGATCTCTCTGATTCATGTAGAAATACAAATTGAAAAAATCAAAGAGTATGCAGAAAAACATAAAACTCATCAACAATACTTTGTCTACCCACTTCTCTTTTAGGAGTATATTTATGCATTTGCCCATGATTATGGATTAAATGATACCGAACTTGTGGAAATTGTCAGTTGTAATAACATATTGTGAAACGTTTAATTATTTAAATGTATTAACAGAATTTTTGGATTCATTCGGTTAACCATCCTAACCAAGATCGATTGTTGGATTACAAAAAATAATTTTATTCTCAGATTCTATCCGAGGGATTTGCGATCATCGTAGAAATCTCGGTACGAGACTTATCTTGTCCGAAAGGAAAAACGATCTTTGTAGGAATATAAAAGAATACGTAAATCGGCTCCAGCGAGACAGGGGAGGTTCTTGCACTCAAGTGCTGGCCATGCCGCCCCCCTTCCTCCCGAGGGCACAGCACTATATATCAGGTTGCGCCATTCTCCCGAAACACAAACATAGCTCCTCTCCTCCTGTGCGCGCTCACCGCTGCACAGTATCCACCCATAACCATAGGAGCGCAGTGCAACAGGATCGGTACGGGTTGCGCTAGCCTATTAGGCTAGCGACTAGCGAGGGAGTAGGCAGGCACTGTGCAGGAGGTGATCCATGGCGAGCACGGTGGAGTCGCCGACGAGCTCGTGCGTGTCGTCGGACACGGAGGAGGAGGCCGCGGCGGTGACGAAGCCGATGGTGGTGGTGGGGTGCCCGCAGTGCCTCATGTACGTGATGCTGTCGGGGGCGGCGGAGGAGCAGCCCCGGTGCCCCCGGTGCAAGAGCCCCGTGCTGCTGCACTTCCTCCACGGCACCGCCGCCGCCGCCGCCGCCAGCACCAACAGGCAGCAGCCCAGCAAGAGCTAGCCAGCCAAGATGCCGCTGGTTGGTCGCTGCATGCTGCTTGCTGATCAGCCGCTAGCTTCTCCTGTCATCGATCTCCACCATGTTCTTCTAACTCGTGTATTCTGCTGCACTCTGTAATCTTTTTCCCTTTTCGTCGACGATAGTAATTTCCATGCGAGTAACTCTCAAGAAGACAAAGAACGCAAATCTTTTACAGCCTGGTGCAATTGGTTCGGTTTTTACTGTCTGCAGTGGCTGTCCTTCTCCAACAACCTTTAGATGTATGCACGTGTTCTGAGCCGTGAAGGTCGATGTCTGTTTTAATCCCCTCCTTAATTTTGGTTTGAATAAGATGAGATTTCATCAAGAAAGTCGTTTGCAATGTACCGTGTAGCCGGGGACTCTTCTCGCTCATCTCTTAATTGGGTTGCATGACTACTCCCTACTTTAAATTAATTCTGTTCGTGAATATAAAGATGGGTTCGTGACCATTCAACCTCCAGCTAGCAATGGCAACGTAGCCCGGATGGTGACGGGAAAGGATCAAAGTAAAGAGGCGGGGGATCGACTGAGTTGCAGCAGATACAGAATAAATACGGGCAATAATTAGGAGCAGTTGAGGGGAGGAATCGGGCTTATTTAGCACGCACGCCAGTTCGTCATCAAGCGGTCATTTACATCCACCGTCCTCCTTTGCCTTCTTTTTCTTGGCGTCCTTCCCGTGCCATTGGAAAGGGCCATGCCAAAAGGACAAGGTGGGTGAAAGTGCCTCCCAGGATGAACACTACTCGGTACTAATAATCCACACAAAAATACCTAAAAGTGGAAATAAAATCTGAATGTCTGAGTAATTTTCAGGAAAGTAGTTTGTGTTTTGTGTCTTGGATAGAAAAAAGAAAATCTTTTGTGCAAAAAAAATATCAAATCCTTTAAGCACAAATTTTGTTTTTTAAGCAAAGCACAAAACTATTGTTTAACAAAAAAATTGAAATGAAGGCAAAAGATTTATCTCATCCACTAAATAAGAGGCCACAAAGAGAAAAAAGAAAGACATAATACAAAAAACGCTACTCGCGCCGCATGATTTCTCTCAAGTGCTTTGGCACCACAATTGCCCAAGTTTTAGCCTCATTTTTATGTTCGCAAAGATGACCGGCGGTGGTGTGAACTTGTTTATGAGAACTCTCGTGTTTCTCGTTAGTTCCAAAAGGCCCAACTAATAAGCATGAGGGAGGCCACGGCTTTTCTCTTCTGAGTGTTTACCTTCGACATATTGTTTTCCATAAATTTTACATACACAAAGTTTTCTTTTTACATGTAAAAAAATTCTCCATTACCCAACGGATGCAGCGAAATCACTAGCAACCAAGTCTAGTACAAAATCTGGCATATGATCCACCAAACAGTGAATGGCACAGCCATATGACAGGCAGACTGCGCTAAAGGGTGCGCTACGGAATTACAAGCCCTCGGACCGAAAGCAAATTCAAATGAATCAAACCGAAGAATGCAGCCGCTTCTAGCGTCACGAAACAGAACTCCAAGTTCTGCAATATCGTAATCTCCAGAATTAAGAGCTTGTACCAGGGACAAAGAGTCGGATTCCAGCAACACACCATTACCCGCTCCCTCAATTGCAGCTAAACACGCCTCCGCTTCAGCTTGCAATGCATTTTTGACAAGCATGAGCTTCCCTGCTCCACCCGCAATGAACTCACTCGAATCTTTTTTTTTTCTTTTTTTGGAAAAACTTTCAGTCTATTCATTTTCAATCATGGCAGTACAGCGAATACCAGAAATAAAAATAACATCCAGATTCGTAGACCACCTAGCGACGACTACAAGCACCGAAGTGGACCGAAGACGCGCCGCCTTCATCGCCCCTCCATCACCGGAGCCAGGCACAACTTGTTGTAATAGACAGTCGGGAAGTCTTTGTGCTAAGGCCCCATAGGACCAGCACCCCAGAACAGCAACCGCCGCCGATGAAAAATAACGTAGATCGAAAGGATCCAAATCGAAGACACACGAATATAGACGAACAACGACGAGATCCAAGCAAATCCACCAAAGATAGATCTGCCGGAGACACACCTCCATTATCGCCCACCAACGATGCTAGACGATCGCCGAACGGGGCTAGGCGGGGAGACCTTTATTCCATCTTCAGGGAGCCACCGCCCTCTCGCCTTCCTGAGTAGGACACAAACCCTAACAAGATTGAAAAAAACGACTAAAAACGGAGCCCTTCCGCCGGCCCTTGCCAGAATCCACCGCACCTCCATGGCCCTAGGGCCACCGGAGACGAGGCGGACCTACGCCGGCGCCGGTGAGAGGCAAGAACCCTAACTTTCTTTCTTGAAGGAGGAGGAGGAGGCGGAGCCCTGGCTCTGAACTCACTCGAATCTGACCGCAAAACATAGCCATACACACAAAGTATATGTCATATTAGAGCCTAGTTGGTTGGATGCCAATATTTGACATGAAATTTGTTGGCAAGTCTAAAAATTGGCAGCCAATTGGTTCTTACCAATCTCTAAAAGAATGCCAAATAATTGCAACTTTTTGTTTTGCCAAATGTTGGCTTACCAAACATTGGCATCAAACAATTACCTTATTAGTTTCTTTTATATTTGACTTTTTATTTCCTTTTACTATGGAGCATGTGTTTTTGGGTTCGAAATCACTATGCACACGGTACATGGGTGGCCGATTACCGAACGAAGCTGTGATCGATAGCACCAACCCATGCAACCAGAGTGATGGACGGCTGTCAACATGTGTCGTGCATAAATTGGTTCCCAAGATGTCGTCTGTGTAGCAGTGCTCTTTTGGGTTTAACTTTGAATTACCCCGTATGGGAAGCAAACTCATTTTTAATGGCTCTAGTGCTTAGCGAGTCTGGTGAGCCAATCACCTGGCATCCACATGTAGTATTCCGAGGCACATGTCATATTGGATTCCCTTCTCTTCTTTACTGTTTGTTGGAATATATCCCATGAGTGACATCAGTGTCTTTATCTCTGAAATGAAATGTTTTAAAAACATTGTTTGGAAAAGTTTTAAAAGAGTCTTGTATAAGTTTTTGTTGGGGAACGCAGTATTTCAAAATTTTCCTACGGTCATGCAAGATCTATCTAGGAGATGCATAACAATGAGCGGGAAGAGAGTGCCCACGTATCCTTGTAGACCGAAAGCGGAAGCGTTAAGTAACGCGGTTGATGTAGTCGAACGTCTTTGCGATCCAACCGATCAAGTACAGGACGCACGGCACCTCCGCGATTTGAACACGTTCGGCTCGGTGACGTCCCTCGTACTCTTGATCCAGCTGAGGTCAAGGCAGAGTTTCGTCAGCACGACGGCGTGGTGACGGTGATGATGAAGTTACCGACGCAGGGCTTCGCCTAAGCACCGCGACAATATGGCCGAGGTGGAAATCTGTGGAGGGGGCACCGCACACGGCTAAACAATCAACTTGTGTGCCCATGGGGTGCCCCCTGGCTACGTATATAAAGGAGGGGGGAAGAGGAGGCCGGCCTAGGAGGGGCGCACCTATAGGGGGAGTCCAACTAGGATTCCCAATCCTAGTTGGAGTCCCCTTCCTTTTCCAAGAGGGGAGAGAGGGAAGGAGTAGGAGAGGGAGAAGGAAAGAGTGGGGGGCGCCGCCCCCTCCCTAGTCCAATTCGGACTTGCCATGGGGGGGGGGGGCGGCCACCCCTTGAGGCCCTTCTCTACTTCCCCGTATGGCCCATTAAGGCCCACTACTTCCCCCGGCGTATTCCCGTAACTCTCCGGTACTCCAAAAAATACCCGAATCACTCGGAACCTTTCCGATGTCCGAATATAGCCTTCCAATATATCGATCTTTACGTCTCGACCATTTCGAGACTCCTCGTCATGCCCGTGATCTCATCCGGGACTCCAAACAACCTTCGGTACATCAAATCACATAACTCATAATACAAATCGTCATCGAACGTTAAGCATGCGGACCCTACGGGTTCGAGAACTATGTAGACATGACCGAGACACATCTCCGGTCAATAACCAATAGCGGAACCTAGATGCTCATATTGGCTCGTACATATTCTATGAAGATCTTTATCAGTCAAACCGCATAACAACATACGTTGTTCCCTTTGTCATCAGTATGTTACTTGCCCGAGATTCGATCATCGGTATCACCATACCTAGTTCAATCTCGTTATCGGCAAGTCCCTTTACTCGTTCCGTAATGCATCATCCCGCAACTAACTCATTAGTCACATTGTTTCCAAGGCTTATAGTGATGTGCATTACCGAGAGGGCCTAGAGATACCTCTCCGACAATCGGAGTGACAAATCCTAATCTCGATCTATGCCAACTCAACAAACACCATCGGAGACACCTGTAGAGCATCTTTATAATCACCCAGTTACGTTGTGACGTTTGATAGCACACTAAGTGTTCGTCCGGTATTCGGGAGTTGCATAATCTCATAGTCATAGGAACATGTATAAGTCATGAAGAAAGCAATAGCAATAAACTAAACGATCATAGTGCTAAGTTAACGGATGGGTCTTGTCCATCACATCATTCTCTAATGATGTGATCCCGTTTATCAAATGACAACACATGTCTATGGCTAGGAAACTTAATCATCTTTGATTAATGAGCTAGTCTAGTAGAGGCATACTAGGGACACTCTGTTTGTCTATGTATTCACACATGTATTAAGTTTCTGGTTAATACAATTCTAGCATGAATAATGAACATTTATCATGATATAAGGAAATATAAATAACAACTTTATTATTGCCTCTAGGGCATATTTCCTTCAGTCTCCCACTTGCACTAGAGTCAATAATCTAGTTCACATCGCCATGTGATTTAACACCAATAGTTCACATCGCCATGTGACTAATACCCAACGGGTTTTACTAGTCTCAATAATCTAGTACACATCTCTATGTGATTAACACCCAAAGAGTACTAAGGTGTGATCATGTTTTGCTTGTGAGAGAAGCTTAGTCAATGGGTCTGTCACATTCAGAGCCGTATGTATTTTGCAAATTTCTATGCCTACAATGCTTTGCACGGAGCTACTCTAGCTAATTGCTCCCACTTTCAATACGTATCCAGATTGAGACTCAGAGTCATCCGGATCAGTGTCAAACCTTGCATCGGCGTAACTCTTTACGACGAACTCTTTATCACCTCCATAACTGAGAAATATCTCCTTATTCCACTAAGAATAATTTTGACTGCTGTCCAGTGATCCACTCATGGATCACTATTGTACCCTCTTGCCAAACTCATGGTGATGTTCACAATAGGTCTGGTACACAGCATAGCATACTTCATAGAACCTATGACTGAGGCATAGGGAATGAATTTTCATTCTCTTTCTATCTTCTGCCGTGGTCGGGTTTTGAGTCTTTACTCAACTTCACACCTTGCAACACAGGCAAGAACTCCTTCTTTGACTGTTCCATTTTGAACTACTTCAAAATCTTGTCAAGGTATGTACTCATTGAAAAAACTTATCAAGCGTCTTGTTCTATCTCTATAGATCTTGATGCTCAATATGTAAGCAGCTTCATCGAGGTCTTTCTTTGAAAAACTCCTTTCAAACACTCCTTTATGCTTTCCAGAAAAATTCTACATTATTTCCGATCAACAATATGTCATTCACATATACTTATCAGAAATGTTGTAGTGCTCCCACTCACTTTCTTGTAAATACAGGCTTCTCAAAAAGTCTGTATAAAACCATATGCTTTGATCACACTATCAAAGCGTATATTCCAACTCCGAGATGCTTGCACCAGTCCATAGATGGATCGCTGGAGCTTGCACACTTTGTTAGCACCTTTAGGATTGACAAAACCTTCTTGTTGCATCATATACAACTCTTCTTTAAGAAATCCATTAAGGAATGCAGTTTTGACATCCATTTGCCAGATTTCATAACATGTGGCAATTGCTAACATGATTCAGACAGACTTAAGCATCGCTACGAGTGAGAAAATCTCATTGTAGTCAACACCTTGAACTTGTGGCCTCAAGCCATTTCGCGGAATCTGGCCTCATCATCGCTTCCTCATAGTTTGTAGGTTCATCATGGTCCGGTAACATGACTTTCGGAACAGGATTACCGTACCACCCTGGTGCGGACCGTACTCTGGTTGACCTACGAGGTTCGGTAGTAACTTGATCTGAAGTTTCATGATCATCATCATTAGCTTCCTCATTAATTGGTGTAGGAATCACTGGAACTGATTTCTGCGATGAACTACTTTCCAATTCGGGAGAAGGTACAAGTACCTCATCAAGTTCTACTTTCCTCCCACTCACTTCTTTCGAGAGAAACTCCTTCTCTAGAAAGTATCCATTTTTAGCAACGAATATCTTGCCTTCGGATCTGTGATAGAAGGTGTACCCAACAGTCTCCTTTGGGTATCCTATGAAGACACATTTCTCTGATTTGGGTTCGATCTTATCAGGTTGAAGCTTTTTCACATAAGCATCGCAGCCCCAAACTTTAAGAAACGACAACTTGGGTTTCTTGCCAAACCACAGTTCCTATGGTGTCGTCTCAACAGATTTAGATGGTGCCCTATTTATCGTGAATGCAACTGTCTCTAATGCATAACCCTAAAACGATAGTGGTACATCGGTAAGAGACATCATAGATCGCACCATATCTAATAAAGTACGGTTATGACGTACGGACACACCATTACGCTGTGGTGTTCCAGGTGGCGTGAGTTGCGAAACTATTCCACATTGTTTTAAATGAAGACCAAACTCATAACTCAAATATTTACCTCCAGGATCAGATCATAGAAACTTTATTGTCTTGGTACGATGATTTTCCACTTCACTCTGAAATTCTTTGAACTTTTCAAATGTTTCAGACTTATGTTTCATCAATTAGATATACCCATATCTGCTCAAATCATCTGTGAAGGTCAGAAAATAGCGATACCCGCCGCAAGCCTCAATACTCATCGGACCGCATACAGCAGTATGTATTATTTCCATTAAGTCAGTTGCTCGCTTCATTGTTCCGGAGAACGGAGTCTTAGTCATCTTGCCCATGGGGCATGGTTCCCAAGCATCAAGTGATTCCAAAATTCCATCGGCATGGAGTTTCTTCATGCGCTTTACACCAATATGACCTAAACGGCAGTGCCACATATAAATTGCACTATCATTATTAACTTTGCATCTTTTGGCTTCAATGTTATGAATATGTGTATCATTACGATCGAGATTCAATAAACCATTTATATTGAGTGTATGACCATAGATGGATTCATTCATGTAAATAGAACAACAATTTTCCTTTGACTTAAATGAATAACCGTATTGCAATAAACATGATCCAATCATATTCATGCTCAACGCAAACACCAAAAAATAGTTCTTTTAGGTTCAACACTAATCCCGAAGGTAAAGGAAGTGTGCGATGGTGATCTTATCAACCTTGGAATCACTTCCAACTCACATCATCACCTCGCCCTTAACTAGTCTCTGTTTATTTTGCAACTCCCGTTTCGAGTTACTACTCTTAGCAACTGAACCAGTGTCAAATACTGAGGGGTTGCTGTAAACACTAGTAATGTACACATCAATAACATGTATATCAAATATACTTTTGTTCACTTTTGCCATCCTTCTTATCTGCCAAGTATCTAGGGCAGTTCCACTTCCAGTGACCATTTCCTTTGCAGTAGAAGAACTCAGTTTCAGGCTTGGGTCTATCTTTGGGCTTCTTCGTGGGATTGGCAACTTGCTTGCCATTCTTCTTGAAGTTCCCTTTCTTTCCCTTGGCCTTTTACTTGAAACTGGTGGTCTTGTCAACCATCAACACTTGATGCTTTTCTTGATTTCTACCTTCGCTGATTTCAGCATCGCGAAGAGCATGGGAATCGTTTTCGTCATCCCTTACATATTATAGTTCATCACGAAGTTCTAGTAACTTGGTAATAGTGACTAGAGAACTCTTTCAATCACTATCTTATTTGGAAGATTAACTCCCACCCGATTCAAGTGATTGTAGTACTCAGACATTCTGAGCACATGCTCACTGGTTAAGCTATTCTCCTCCATCTTGTAGGCAAAATACTTGTCAGGGGTCTCATACCTCTTGACTCGGTCATGAGTCTGAAATACAAATTTCAGCTCTTGGAACATCTTATATGTTCCGTGGCGTTCAAAACGTTTTTGAAGTCCCGATTCTAAGCCGTAAAGCATGGTGCACTAAACTATCAAGTAGTCATCATACTGAGCTTTGCCAAACGTTCATAACGTGCGCATACGCTTCCTGCAATAGGTCTGTCACCTAGCGGTGCATCAAGGACATAATTCTTCTGTGCAGTAATGAGGATAATCCTCAGATCACGGACCTAGTGTGCATCATTGCTACTATCATCTTTCAACATAGTTTTTCTCTAGGGACATATCAAAAATAAACGGGGAGCTACATCGCGAGCTATTGATCTACAACGTAGATATGCTAATACTATCAGGCCTAAGTTCATGATAAATTAAAGTTCAATTAATCATATTACTTAAGAACTCCCACTTAGATAGACATCCCTCTAATCATCTAAGTGATCATGTGATCCATATCAACTAAACCATGTCCAATCATCACGTGAGATGAGTAGTTTTCAATGGTGAACATCACTATGTTGATCATATATACTATATGATTCACGCTCGACCTTTCGGTCTCAGTTTTCCGAGGCCATATCTACATATGCTAGGCTCGTCAAGTTTAACCCGAGTATTCTGCGTGTGCAAAACTGGCTTGCACCCGTTGTATGTGAACGTAGAGCTTATCACACCTGATCCTCACGTGGTGTCTCGGCACGACGAACTGTAGCAACGGTGCATACTGTCGGGGAACGTAGTAATTTCAAAAAAATTCCTACGCACACGCAAGATCATGGTGATGCATAGCAACGAGAGGGAAGAGTGTTGTCCACGTACCCTCGTAGACCGAAAGTGAAAGCGTTGGCACAACGCGGTTGATGTAGTCTTACGTCTTCACGATCCGACTGATCCAAGTACCGAATGTACGGCACCTCCGAGTTCAGCACACGTTCAGCACGATGACGTCCCGCGAACTCCGATCCAACAGAGCTTCACGGGAGAGTTCCATCAGCACGACGGCTTGATGAAGGTGATGATGATGCTACCGACGCAGGGCTTCGCCTAAGCACTGCTACAATATGACTGAGGTGGAATATGGTGGAGGGGGGGCACCGCACAAGGCTGGAATAGATCAACAGATCAACTTGTGTGTCTAGAGGTGCCCCCTGCCCCCGTATATAAAGGAGCAAGGGGGGAGAGGCAGCCGGCCAAGGAGGGCGCGCCAGGGGGGGGGGGGGAGTCCTACTCCCACCGGGAGTAGGACTCCTCCTTTCCTTGTTGGAGTAGGAGAAGGGAAGGAAGGGAGAGAGGAGGGGAAGGAAAAAGGGGGCGCCGCCCCCTCCTTGTCCAATTCGGACTAGAGGGGGAGGGCGCGCGGCTGCCCTGGCCGCCCCTCCTCTTCTCCCACTAAGGCCCATGAGGCCCAATTAACTCCCCAGGGGGTTTCGATAAATGTCTGAAACCTCCCGAAACACTTCCGGTGTCCGAACATAGTCATCCAATATATCGATCTTTACGTCTCGACCATTTCGAGACTCCTCTTCATGTCCGTGATCATATCCGGAACTCCGAACTACCTTCGGTACATCAAAACACATAAACTCATAATTCCGATCGTCACCGAACTTCAAGCGTGCGGACCCTACGGGTTCGAGAACTATGTAGACATGACCGAGACACGTCTCCGGTCAATAACCAATAGCCGACCTAGATGCTCATATTGGCTCCCACATATTCTACAACGATCTTTATCGGTCAAACCGCATAACAACATACATTATTCCCTTTGTCATCGGTATGTTACTTGCCCGAGATCCGATCGTCGATATCTCAATACCTAGCTCAATCTCGTTACCGGCAAGTCTCTTTACTCATTCCATAATACATCATCCCGCAACTAACTTATTAGTTACAATGCTTGCAAGGCTTATAGTGATGTGCATTACCGAGAGGGCCTAGAGATACCTCTCCAACAATCGGAGTGACAAATCCTAATCTCGAAATACACTAACTCAACAAGTACCTTCGGAGACACCTGTAGAGCACCTTTATAATCACCCAGTTACGTTGTGACGTTTGGTAGCACACAAAGTGTTCCTCCGGTAAACGGGAGTTGCATAATCTCATAGTCATAGGAACATGTATAAGTCATGAAGAGAGCAATAGCAACATACTAAAAGATCAAGTGCTAAGCTAACAGAATGGGTCAAGTCAATCACATCATTCTCCTAATGATGTGATCCCGTTAATCAAATGACAACTCATGTCCATGGCTAGGAAACTCAACCATCTTCGATTAACGAGCTAGTCAAGTAGAGGCATACTAGTGACATTATGTTTGTCTATGTATTCACACATGTATTATGTTTCCGGTTAATACAATTCTAGCATGAATAATAAATATTTATCATGATATAAGGAAATAAATAATAACTCTATTATTGACTCTAGGGCATATTTCCTTCAGTCTCCCACTTGCACTAGAGTCAATAATCTAGATTACACAGTAATGATTCTAACACCCATGGAGTCTTGGTGTTGATCATGTTTTGCTTGTGGAAGAGGCTTAGTCAACGGGTCTGCAACATTAAGATCCGTATGTATCTTGCAAATCTCTATGTCTCCCATCTGGACTTGGTCCCGAATGGAATTGAAGCGTCTCTTGATGTGCTTGGTTTTCTTGTGAAATCTGGATTCCTTTGCCAAGGCAATTGCACCAGTATTGTCACAAAAGATTTTCATTGGACCCGATGCACTAGGTATGACACCTAGATCGGATATGAACTCCTTCATCCAGACTCCTTCATTTACTGCTTCCGAAGCAGCTATATACTCCGCTTCACATGTAGATCCCACCACGACGCTTTGTTTAGAACTGCACCAACTAATAGCTCCACCGTTCAATGTAAACACGTATCTGGTTTGTGATTTAGAATCGTTCGGATCAGTGTCAAAGCTTTGACGTAACCATTTACGACTAGCTCTTTGTCACCTCCATAAACGAGAAACATATCCTTAGTCCTTTTCAAGTATTTCAGGATGTTCTTGACCGTTGTCTAGTGATCCACTCCTGGATTACTTTGGTACCTCCCTACTAGGCTAATAGCAAGACACACATCAGGTCTGGTACACAACATTGCATACATGATAGAGCCTATGGCTGAAGCATAGGGAACATCTTTCATTTTCTGTCTATCTTTTGGAGTGGTCGGGCATTGAGTCTGACTCAACTTCACACCTTGTAACACAGGCAAGAACCCTTTCTTTGCTTGATCCATTTTGAACTTCTTCAATACTTTGTCAAGATATGTGCTTTGTGGAAGTCCTATCAAGCGTCTTGATCTATCTGTATAGATCTTGATGCCCAATATGTAAGAAGCTTCACCGAGATCTTTCATTGAAAAACTCTTATTCAAGTATCCTTTTATGCTATCCAGAAATTCTATATCATTTCCAATCAGTAATATGTCATCCACATATAATATTAGAAATGCTACAGAGCTCCCACTCAGTTTCTTATAAATACAGGCTTCTCCAAAAGTCTGTATAAAACCATATGCTTTGATCACACTATCTGTCGTGGAATTGTCACGGCAGATGTCCTCTTGCAAGGACTTAGTCGTGGAGCCATCGCAACTAGGAAGCTTAAAGGGGTTAATCGGGACAAAGGACACGAGAGGTTTTATACTAGTTCGCCCCTTACGGTGAAGGTAAAGCCTATGTCTAGTTGGGTTGGTATTGCTTGAGGTTTCGATGACCAGGAGCGAGATACGCTATGCCGGTTCTCGATTGGTTGTTTCTTGCCCTAAGCCGCCAATGTGTCATCCCCTTATATACACGGGTTGACGCATACAGTGGCCCTCTGAGTCCCGGCCGCTTATAAGCAATGTCCGCTCGGTGACTAGTTAAGTCTACCTTATGATACAAGTCATGCCATTATGGCGGTTTACTACAACGGGCCTTAAGTCGCTTTGTGGGCCTTAGGCCCTTTGTTGAGATGCCATCTTCATGCTTGGACTTGGGCTTCGTCTGGTAATCTCTTTACGTAACCCGCCCCTCTGGGCAGCTTACACAAATAGTTATATCCCCAACATTAGGCCCAGTTGATTTGAACCTGTTCATGTCAATCTTAAAATAACTTAAACACAAATCTTGATCTTGATTGCGCAAAAAGACTTTCTTTAACCCGCCGTGACGTCATTCTTTGGATCCGTGTTAACCCGTCATGACGTCATCTTTCCTTTTTATTCCGCCAGACGTAACGGATCTCTGTCTTTATTGTTCGTTTACGGAAATCGAGGCGTCGGTGCCGCTGGATAATAATTCTTATCTCCTCGTTTCGCTACCGCCTCGATTATGCTCTCCTTATAAATAGGCGCGACCTAGGTTTCATTTTCACCCTTCCAGTCGTCTTCTTCCTTTTGCCTCCTCTCGAGCTCCGCCGCCGCCGCCGTCAAGCTTCTCGTCTTCACCGACCCATGCCGCCGCATCAACCTGAATCGGACCAGAAAAACATCGGCGAACCTCCGCAGCTCCTCCAGATCCGTAAGTTTCCTTTCCTTCCCTGCTTAGATCTGCATTAGAGCTTCTTCGAGTTCGTCGTAGTTCATCACCATTAGAGCCATCTCCTTATTAGTTTTTCCTCCTAGATACCACTTCTGATCCGAGAATGATATAAAACAGCTGCGGTAGTTGTTTTCGCCCTTATCTTGGATACGAAACAGATCTCTTTCTCTGTATGAAGGCCTTATTCGAGCCTATGAACGCATCTGCGTCGTCTTTTAGGTCTAGAAAAACTTTCTTATCAGAACAGACCTTTGATCTCAAATCATAGCAGAAGATTATGAAACCTGTTTTTATCACCCTGAAAACTTCTTATGTTAAATGCCTTTAACATAACTGTCCAGGTATCTGGTTTAAATGCATTTCACTTGATCTGTGAACCTTGGCGCCTTCTCAGGTCTTTAAAACTTTTGAACCGTTGCTAACACTTGTAGCGGCTTAAATAATGTTGCTCAATTATCCTTATGTCATTAGGCCCCTTTAAGCTGCTACCTTCAGTAATTTGGATATTTTCTTCCGGGTTAAAAGTTAAACCGGAACTTCTTATTTTGTAATAGGCCAATCTGTTGTCATGGCGCCTAAGTCGACCAAAGCTCCTGTAACCTACAACTGGGTCCCATCCACAGTCACTAAGAGCAAACTAGCTGAATTTGTGAAGTCTGGCCATTTGCCAAAAAAGGAGGTCATGTCTTATCGCGTCCCTGGCCCATCTGAAGAGAAGCCTCAACCCAAAGAAGGGGAGGTAATAGTTTTCACGGATCATATGAGCCGGGGATTTGCCCCTCCCGGCTCAAAGTTCTTCAGAGAAGTTTTGAATTTCTTTGACCTGAGACCTCAAGACATTGGACCCAATTCCGTGTCCAGTCTTTGCAATTTCCAAGTCTTCTGTGAGGTGTACCTAGGAGAGGAGCCAAGCCCGCTCTTGTTCAGAGAACTTTTTTACTTGAACCAGCAGAATGAGCGTGCCAACGGGCCGAGTCTTGAAGTTGGCGGTATCTCGATCCAAATGACGGAGAGATCTGTTTCCTTATCTTTGCCGAGCTGCCGAGCCACCCTAAATATTGGAACCAGTCATGGTTCTACTGTCCGAGATACTTCTCCGGTGATGATAAGCCTCTGCCCGGCTTCGCGCCGCGCCTTGAGTCCAACCATCATTTGGCGGATAAACCGGCTAACTTGTTGAGCGTCGCCGCTTAACCCCACCATCAAGAAGATTGAAGCTCTTACGGAAATGGTTTAAATGGCATCGACTTGGTCCGGTCTGGGTCACTTGGCGAATACTCCCATTAAGCCGCGCTCGGCTTAATGTGTACCTATACAAAGTAACAGACGACCCAATGCGCCCACGGTTGTGACGACTTACCGAGATGATGTGGCAGATGCTACAACCCGATCCTTCTTTGAAGGAGGGTAATGTTATCAACAATACCTTGAGTTACTTCCATACGCAAAAAGAACCCGCCCCGCGATGAAGTTACCGATCTTAATAAATACTCTTTAACATGTTTACCTCTTTTGTACTTATAATTCCTTATCTTTTCCACAGGCCGGTGATGATTTCTGGAAAGTCAGATATGACCACGAGGCCGCCCAACAAGCCAGAGAAGCCAAGAAAAATGAAAGGAAAAACGCCAAGACGGGGACTTCAAAAAAGAAGAAACCCAGCGCCTCCGAATTGCTCAAACTGGATGACTCTTCTTCAGATGAGGAAGAGGTAATCCCTTATTCTCTTAACTCCTTTGTTACTATTTTTTTGATATTTCCGCCTTTTAGGAAGACACTGGAAACAGCCAAGCTCATGGCGAAGAGGTAACTATAATCTTCTCCGACTCAGAGCCTTTGCCAAAGCACAAAACCCGGCGGGTGACCCGAAAGGTAAGATTTTCACATCCCTTAGCTTATCAAGATCCTCAATTTCTTTTGAAGCAACAACAGCTTGAGAGCCGGAGGCAAACCCGGACAAGTAAGGATGTAGAGCTCTCTTCCGGCTTACCTGATGTGAGCAGGAAGTGTCGAACTGAGGTCATGTCCGCTTTGTGTTCTGTTTATCCTTTGGCGGGTTTAATTCGTCAGCCTCTCAATTCATCTGACTCCAATTATCAGGATACCTCTCCTTCCTCTGGCGAGTCTATGCAATCCAACATGTCGGCCTTCAAGACTGCCCACGGTAATGTACCTTTGTTATCCTCATGCTTTGCCTTACTCATATTTTGTACTCATCCCTTTGTTTTATCCACGATTATGCAGGTGAAGCCCGTAAGAGGGCAAAAAGAATAAGCCGATTGAAGACCCGGTAGCAACGGGCGGAACCGGAACCATCGCCTCGATGCTTCTACTCATCAACCTCCTCCTGAGCCGGCCCATGAAATTCCGACACCATCTTCCGACCCGCCTCAAGAAGACACTCTTGACAGCTTCGATAAACCGGAAATTCCTAGCCCAGTCCGGACGGCTGAGGCGGAAGTTGAATTCTTGAAAAGCCAGTATGTTGAACCGAGCTGACCTCTTGTCCTAGCGGATGTACCGCCAAGGAAGAACTTGTCAAAAGCCTAAGCCCAAACAGGACATCGCTGATTATGCTCACTTAAGCATTGGCGATATAGTCTCAGGCTATCTGAATCAAGTGCATAACAGCCGCGACCTGGAAATTGACATGGTGAAACAGATACAGCATAAATCTGAGGTATAATTTATATTATTTTTCCTGAATCTTACTTACTGTACCAGCCCCCAAGTCTACTGCTTATAAGTAAATATGTCGTAGACTTAGATACTGGCTTACTGCTAGTTCACCCGGTCTACAAGAAAGGATATTTAACCCGGCCATAATATAGCAACTTTAAAGCGTCGATACACATTAGCCCCAAGTGTCAAGTATCTTTACTTGTAAAGTGCTTGAGACTTTAATATGCATAATCTGGCGTTATAAAGTAAAATTTTCTTCAGCATACATTCGCCCCCAAGTGTAACTTATCTTTAACTGTAAAGTGCTTGAGACTTTCATATGCATAATCATAACCGAATTATAACCCAAGGCCAATGCAGGTCTCCACCAGTCAATTTGAATTGGAGATTGCTGATCGAAGACCCGTTTGGCCCAAGAACTTGAAATTCAAAAGCCAACTCCAAATTCGCATTCAGCGTCTCTGAGCAAGAAAAGTTGAAGAAGGATTTTGACGCGGCGAAGAAAACCTGGGCAGATGAAAAATCTTCACTTGTGACCCGGGCCGAGATAGCAGAAGCAGCTCTTGACAAAGCAACTGCCGAACTGTCTGGCTTAAAGCACCAGATATCCCAAATGGTCTCAGCAATTTTCGGTAAGTTACTATGTGTAACCTTTGAACATCACCATGATTTATTTGATAACTATTTCAGATATTATCTCCGGCTTAATCTTATATGTATAAACGCAGGCCCTGTGAGTACCAACTTTGAAGCAGAATATGTTGATCAAGCTTAAGGCGGTGTACACTCTAGTGGAACAGCTGTACACCGGGTCACAACGTGCTTTGGCCGTTGTGGCTTTATCAAATGATACTCCTTATCTCCTGCAGGATGTGCTCAAACGGCTTGCCGTGTTACCTCAACGGATTCAGGAGCTAAGGCGGGCATCTGGTAGAGCCGGGGCCATAGCCGCCTTAAGCCGGGCCAAAGCGTTGGTTCCAGAGCTAGACTTAGCCGATGTTGCTCTTGGATATCCTAGCTTGAAGGAGGACGGCTCTGCATTCAATGAATCAGACTTCACCGCCTGTGTGAGAGTCGTACGTCCTGTGGCCACCATCATCGGCAATGATATTGATCTTACGAAGTATCAGCCGGGTTATGACAACGAGAACCGGAGGATTCCAACTCCGCATTATGATGATGTCAGCCTGATCGCTCCAACTCGTAAGCATACCTTTGCTCCTGAAGTTGACCCGGCCAATTTAATAGATGATGAAGCTGAATTTGAAGCCTTAAGCGGCATTGACTGGACCTCGTCAACCTTCCAGGACAAAACAGCATTTAAGAGGCGGAGAGGGATAACCCGAGTCTTCAAGTCCACCAAAGGAGTAACCACTTTGGCACTAAGTCTTTGAAAAAATAATGCTTCATTATTCAGACTCGGGGAGTCTTGTAATAGGGTAGAAAAAAACTTCTTAACTCTGTCATGCCTTCGCGCATCTTTGTGGTGCTTAACAATGTCACAAGCCGCTATCATTGTATACTGCCGGCTTACATGAATTGCTTCTTGACATCCAAAAACTTTTTGCTTTACCCTGTGTATAAAAAACAAAAAAATCCTTTGGCGTCTTACCACATCCGGGGTCATGTAAAATAATGTTAACCCGGAGTATGAACCAAAACATCATAAGTATCTGCCTGTTCATGATCATGACCATAATAATACACATGTTATCTTATTGAAGCATACATTACCGGCTTACGTGATCCCAAAAAGCAGTCAGTTTAAACTTAACTTCTGGAAATTGGCACATATAATGTTTACCTGGCCCTTAATATTATTTACTCTTATAGAATAAAGTAAACCTAATTTCAAAGGCCTCTGATTCGAATATGATCAGTAGAACCATTCCAAAGGGGTTAAGCTAAGATTCGGATACGATCATATAGCCCCCAATGGCTTTGGCGATGCCGATCAAGTGGGTATCGACAGTTATGTTCTCTTTGGTTCGAATACGACCTATGTTTGAACAGGAAGCCCCCAAGTGACCATGAGAGTTGTTTAATGACGCTGATTCGAATACGATCCACGTCAGACCCAAAGGGGTTAAGCTATGATTCAAATATGACCAAGAAGCCCCCAAGTGGGTTTGGCAGTGCGCCGATCAATTGGGTATCGACAGCTATGTTCTCTTTGGTTCGAATACGACCTATGTTTGAACATGAAGACCCCAAGTGACCATGGATAGATTCAGATATGATCATAAGCCGGACCAAAGGGAAAACCGGATTCAGATATGACCCGCTCCCTGTTAGTTGTTTCCACCACCTGGTAAAGAAAACACATAAACTTTGTAGGATGGAAAGGAAAGAGGTCCTGCTTTATTGCTTTATATAATATATACATTGCTAAAAAAGAAAACAAATATACTCTGAGAGTCGGTGGCTTAAGTATAGTAGGGCCGGAGATGCGCTATGTTCCACGGCCGGCGGGTCTCTTCCTCCGACTTACGTGAGTCTTTGTGCTCTCGAACATCGATGAGGTAATATGACCCGTTGTTGAGATTCTTGCTGACCACAAAAGGTCCTTCCCAAGGAGGGACAACTTGTGCACATCAGATTGATCTGGATGAGCCGGAGCACTAAATCACCTTCTGGAAAGTTCTGCTTCTAACCCGACGGTTGTGATAACGGCGCAGGTCTTGCTGGTAAATCGCCGAGCGGGCTATTGCCAAGTCTCGCTCTTCATCCAACAAGTCAAGTGCATCCTGACGAGCTTTTTCATTATCAGCCTCAACGTAAGCCGCCACCCGGGGCGAATCATGCCAGATATCACTTGGCAGAACCGCCTCTGCTCCGTACACCATGAAGAAAGGTGTATAACCAGTAGACCTGTTAGGCGTTGTGTTGATGCTCCATAGCACAGAGGGTAACTCCTCCACCCAACAACCCAGAGTTTGCTGTAAGGGAACTAAGAGCCGGGGTTTGATACCTTTCAAGATCTCTTGATTAGCTCTTTCTGCTTGATCATTAGACTGGGGTGAGCAACAATTTGAAACATCCAAATGGATGTGCTCTTGTTGATGTAACTCTTCCATGGCACCCTTGGAGAGATTAGTACCATTATTAGTTATAATGCTGTGCGGAAGACCAAAACGAAAGATCACCTTTCTGATGAACTGAACCACCGTGGCTGCATCACACTTACTGACCGGCTCTGCTTCAACCCACTTGGTGAATTTATCCACTTCCACCAATAGGTGTGTCTTCTTATCCTTAGACCTTTTGAAAGGTCCAACCATGTCAAGCCCCCAGACTGCAAACGGCCAAGTAATCAGAATCATCCTCAATTCTTGAGTTGGCACATGAGCTCGTCGTGAGAATTTTTGACATCCGTCACATTTGCTGACCAGATCCTAAGCATCAGCATGAGCCGCCAGCCAATAAAAACCATGACGAAAAGCCTTGGCTACCAGAGACTTTGAACCGGCATGATGACCGCAATGACCTTCATGAATCTCACGAAGTATCTCCTGACCCTCCGTAGGTGATACACAACGTTGAAACGCCCCAGTGACACTGCAGTGATGCAACTCGCCATTAACAATCGTCATGGATTTGGACCGCCTGATGATTTGTCTTGCCAAGGTCTCGTCCTCAGGCAACTCTCCCCGGGTCATATAGGCCAAATATGGGACCGTCCAGTCCGGGATGGCATGGAGAGCCGCCACCAGCTGCGCCTCGGGGTCTGGCACTGCAAGCTCTTCCTCTGTAGGCACTCTGACAGAAGGGTTATGCAAAATGTCAAGGAAAGTATTAGGCGGCACCGGCTTATGCTGAGACCCCAGCCGGCTTAAAGTATCAGCCGCCTCATTCTTCCTTCGATCAATGTGCTCTACTTGATAACCTTTGAAGTGCCCAGCCACCGCATCAACTTCACGACGATAAGCCGCCATAAGGGGATCCTTAGAATCCCACGTGCCTGACACCTGTTGATCGACGAGGCCTGAGTCGCCCAAGCATCTTACCCAGCTCAAATTCATCTCTTTGGCCATCCGGAGGCCATGGAGTAAAGCCTCGTATTCAGCTGCATTGTTAGTATAGGGAAACATAAGCCGGAGCGCATAACAAAATTTGTCACCTCGGGGGGAAGTTAAAATGACTCCAGCCCCCGAGCCTTCCAACTGCCTAGACCCATCGAAGTGAATAGTCCAATATGTGTTTTCCGGCTTCTCCTCTGGTGCCTGCAACTCCGTCCAATCATTGATAAAGTCCACTAGGGCTTGAGATTTGATAGCTGTGCGCGGCATATACTTCAAACCGTGAGGCCCGAGCTTGATGGCCCACTTGGCAACTCGCCCTATGGCCTCCCTGTTCTGGATGATGTCTCCCAAGGGGGCTGAACTTACCACAGTTATAGGATGACCCATGAAGTACTGCTTTAGCTTCCGGCTCACCATGAACACCCCATAAACAAGTTTCTGCGAACGCGGATACCTCTTCTTGGATTCTATGAGCACCTCACTGATGTAATAAACCGTCCGTTGAACTGGATGCTCCTTGCCAGTCTCCTTACGCTCCACCACAATGGCCACACTAACAACACGTGAGTTAGCAGCAACATACAACAACAACAACTCTTTATCAATTGGAGCCGCGAGAACTGGCGGCTCAGACAACTGTCTCTTTAAATCTTCAAAGGCAGCATCAGCAGCCTCACCTGCATAAAAGTGTCTGCTTTTCTTCATCATCCGATACAATGGTAGAGCCTTCTCACCTAGCTCGCTTATGAATCGGCTTAGCAAAGAACGCGACCCGGCCAACCCGAACATCATTGATGCACACCAGTTTAGCCAGAGAGGTAATCGCCTTGATCTTCTCCGGGTTAGCTTCAATGCCCCTGTTTGAGACTAGGAATCCCAAAAGTTTCCTGCAGGTACACCAAATACACACTTGTCCGGGTTAAGCATCATCTTGTAGACCCGAAGATTATCAAAGGTTTCCTTTAAGTCGGATATCAAGTTTTCCTTCTCTCTGGACTTCACCACAATGTCATCCACACAAGCATGAACATTGCGCCCAATCTGATTGTGGAGGCAATTCTGCACACACCGCTGATAAGTCGCCTGGGCACTCTTGAGCCCAAACGACATAGATACATAGCAGAAGGCTCCAAACGGAGTAATGAAAGCCGTCTACTCCTGGTCCTTAACTGCCATCTTGATCTGATGATAACCAGAGTAAGCATCCAAAAAACTCAAACGATCGCAACCCGCTGTAGCATCGATGATTTGATCGATGTGGGGCAGAGCAAAGGGATCAGCCGGACAAGCTTTATTCAAGTCCGTGTAGTCCTCACACATCCGCCAGGTGCCGTTCTTCTTAAGCACAAGCACCGGGTTAGCCAACCACTCCGAGTGAAAGACCTCCACGATGAACCCGACTGCTAAGAGCCGAGCGACCTCCTCCCCTATAGCTTTTCGCCTTTCCTCATTGAATCACCGGAGAAACTGCCTGACCGGCTTATACTTTGGATCAATATTAAGAGTGTGCTCAGCGAGTTCTCTCGGGACACCCGGCATGTCAGAAGGTTTCCATGCAAAGATGTCCCAGTTCTCACGGATGAACTCGATGAGCGCTCTTTCCTATTTGGGATCCAAATTGGCACCGACATCGAATCGCTTGGAAGAGTCGCCTGGAGTGAAATCAACCAGTTTTGTCTCGGCAGCCGACTTAAATTTCAACGCCAAGTCTTGCTCTGTGGTTGGCTTCTTCAAAGAGGTCATATCCGCTGGGTCAACATTAGTTTGATAAAACTTCAGCTCCTCTTCAGCACAAACAGATTCATCATAAGCCGCATCGCCTTCCTCGCACTCCAAGGCTACCTTTCTACTCCCATGCACAGTGATGGTGCCCTTGTAACCCGGCATCTTGAGCTGCAGATAAACATAACACGGTCGTGCCATAAACTTGGCATAAGCCGGCCGTCCAAACAGAGCGTGATATGGGCTCCTGATTTTGACTACCTCAAGCGTCGACTTCTCAGCCACGGAATCATATTCATCTCCAAAAGCCACTTCCAAATTTCGATCTTTCCAAGCTGGATATGCCGACTTACCAGGTACCACCCCATGAAAAACAGTGTTAGACGTCCTCAAGTCCTTATCAGTCAAACCCATGCGACGAAAGGTCTCATAATAGAGAATATTGATGCTACTTCCTCTGTCCATGAGCACCTTAGTGAATTTATATCCACCGATCTGAGGGGCCACCACCAAGGCCAACTGACCTGGGTTATCAACCCGGAGGGGGTGATCTTCTCTACCCCAAATGATAGGCTGCTCTGACCACCACAAGTAACGGGGAACCACCGGCTCAACCGAATTCACAGCCCTTTGATGAACCTTCAGTCACGTTTGCACAAGTTAGTGGTAAACACATGGTATTGCCCACCGTTCAACTATTTTGGATGGCTCTGATAACCTCACTGCTATTGCTGCTGTCCTCCTTGACCGGACTGCTGCTGATTATAGCCACCTTGACCGCCCTGAAAGCCGGAACTTGAACCGCCACCCGGGCCATGGAAACCACCTGCTCCTGAACCGCCGCCTGATCCGTGATTGCCATCGAACATGTTTGAATTCTTGAAAGCCTTCATGATCGCGCAGTCCTTCCACAAGTGGGTGGCAGGATTTTCCCGAGTACCGTGTCTTGGACAAGGCTCATTCAAAAGCTGCTCAAGAGATGGACCTGAGCCACCAGATCGAGGTGGTGCTCTCCCCTTATGCTTCTTGTTATTACCTTGGGCATTAGCATTGGCCACAAACTCCGGGTTACCCTCCGGCTTACGCTTGTTGCCTCCTTGACTTACCGGGTGATCTTCTTGTCCCTTTCCATTGCCGTTCTTCTTTCCTTTCCTGTCTTTTCCTCCTCGGGACGGGATCATTGGTAGTATCGAATCGGCATATTTAACCAAAGCCGCCATCAAGCGTGCCCATGTCATTGCAATCACGCTTATAGCGCCAACCGCTTCACCGCTCAAAACGACAATTTTGATGGAGCATAAGTACCGCAGAGCCGGCATCCATCTTATCAGATGAATGTATTATTTCCTTGACCCGGCGCACCCAATGAGTTGTGGACTCACCCTCCTCCTGCTTACAATTGGTCAGGTCCACAATTGACATAGATTGCTTGCAAGTGTCCTTGAAGTTCTGGATAAATCGAGCCTTTAACTCGGCCCATGAACTGATGGAATTGGGAGGCAAACTTTTCAACCAAGATCGGGCCGTTCCATCTAACATCATGGTGAAATACTTAGCCATTGCCGCGTCGCTGACCTCCAATAACTCCATGGCCATCTCGTAGCTTTCAATCCATGCCCCTGGCTGTAAGTCGGCCATGTAATTCGGCACCTTTCGAGGTCCCTTGAAATCCTTGGGCAGGCGCACATCCCGCAGAGCTGGCACTAGACAAGGGACACCACCGGTTCTAGTGGCCACTCCTGCTCTGACAGAAGTCGTTGGATACTCTGGGAGACCTTCATATGCCGTCTGCTGAGCCGCTAATTGAGCCGCCCGTTCATCCTCCTGACGCAACCGATCCTGTACCGGGTTATAACCACCGGGTTGGTTACGACCGGGCATTCTGGATAAAGCTTCTGACTCCATGTGCCTGTTGTAACTCGGACTCCGGTTTGGACGAGGTGCTAGCCAAGGCCGAGGAGTGGAATGAATCCTGTCCCTGCTGTAAGAATAGGTCTCTTGATGTGCCAAGGCCGTCTGAAGAAGATCCCTGACCCTCCAGGTTTCCACCGCCGTCGGGTCATCACCATCCACTGGAAGAGCCGCCAGACGCGCCGATGCTGCTATGAAGTTCTCCATGGGGTTGGAGAAGTGGCCCGGCGGTGTCGGATGTATCGGGGCGGGGCCATGCTCCCGTGAAGAGGTGCCATCTCTCGAGGATGAACCGTCCCTCCAGCTCCGGGTGTTGCAAACTGATTGGCTTCGGGCGGGTTGCTAGGACCAGCTCCGGGTGTTGTGAAAAGATTCCGAGGATCGTAAACCGGAGGCAGACGGGACTGTGTCTTCTGATGTCTCCTTCTCATCACCTCATTGGATGCATTCAGACTCATATTAAGCTGGAAAGCCTCTGACTGGAGTCGCTGCGCTCGTACATCCAAAGCCGCCCGCTCCGCAGCTAGCCTGGTGTCCTCAGCCGCCAAGGCCTCCTTGGCCAGGGCTATCTCCTCACACACCTTTGACACCTCCGCATTGTGCTCATCCGGATTTGCAGGAATAACCGTGGTGGTTAGCAGGGCCGTCAACTTGTCCATAAGATCTATCAAGACTGAGCCGGGCGGGCGCCAGAGCCTCCTGCCCCGGCCGCTCCTGAACCGGACATTACTACTGTCGCAGCCGCCGAGTTTTGGCCGGGTTGAGTACCAGCCATGAAGACTCCTGCCCAGCTTGGCGGCTCATAGAAGTCTGGAATGCTAGAGTCGTCAGAACAGCCGCCAAGCATGCCTTCTTGGACCTGATACAGAGAATCTGTTGAACCAGAGGACGAATCGTCATCTGATGGGACGGCCGTCTCTTCGCCATCTTTAGATCCTTCAGAAAGTGCCTCTCCGTGAATACAGCCCACAAAGGCACGCTTCATGGTAGGTTGAATCCGGGCGGGTCTCGCACGCTGAGCCGTCTCAATGAGGTCGGTGCAGCTGTCCGGCTCTGGGCCCGGCTCACCAATCCGGCCGATGAAGACGTGGATTCCGCCAAAGGGGACCGGATACCCGTACTCAATTGAGTCGGCCTCGGGGCCCCAACCTTCGTTGTCGATGTAGATCTTGCCGACGACTCTTGGTCATCCGCCCTTTGCATATCCTCGAGCCCTTGAAGCTGCCCTTGAACTCAAATCCACCGTGTGCTGGCCCCACGGTGGGCGCCAACTGTCGTGGAATTGTCACGGCAGATGTCCTCTTGCAAGGACTTAGTTGTGGAGCCATCGCAACTAGGAAGCTTAAAGGGGTTAATCGGGACAAAGGACACGAGAGGTTTTATACTAGTTCGGCCCCTTACGGTGAAGGTAAAGCCTACGTCTAGTTGGGTTGGTATTGCTTGAGGTTTCGACGACCAGGGAGCGAGATACGCTATGCCCGGTTCTCGATTGGTTGTTTCTTGCCCTAAGTCGCCAATAGGTCGTCCCCTTATATACACGGGTTGACGCCCTGTGGCCTACAGAGTCCCGGCCGGCTTATAAACAATGTCCGGCTCGGTGACTAGTTAAGTCTACCTTATGATACAAGTCATGCCATTATGGCGGTTTACTACAACGGGCCTTAAGTCGCCTGTGGGCCTTAGGACCTTTGTTGAGACGCCATCTTCATGCTTGGACTTGGGCTTCTGTCTGGTAATCTCTTTACGTAACCCGGCCCCTCCTGGGCGGCTTACACAAATAGTTATATCCCCAACACTATCAAAACGTTTATTCCAACTCTGAGAGGCTTGCACCAGTCCATAAATGGATCACTGGAGCTTGCACACTTTGTTAGCTCCCTTTGGATCGACAAAACCTTCCGATTGCATCATATACAACTCTTCTTCCAAAAATCCATTCAGGAATGCAGTTTTGACATCCATTTGCCAAATTTCATAATCATAAAATGCGGCAATTGCTAACATGATTCGGACAGACTCAAGCATCGCTACAGGTGAGAAAGTCTCATCATAGTCAACTCCTTGAACTTGTTGAAAACCTTTTGCAACAAGTCGAGCTTTGTAGACAGTAACATTAACATCAGCATCAGTCTTTTTCTTGAAGATCCATTTATTCTCTAGGGCTTGCCGATCATCGGGCAAGTCAACCAAAGTCCATACTTTGTTCTCATATATGGATCCCATCTCAGATTTCATGGCCTCAAGCCATTTTGTGGAATCTGGGCCCACCATCGCTTCTTCATAGTTCGTAGGTTCGCCTTGGTCAAGTAACATGACCTCCAGAATAGGATTACCGTACCACTCTGGTGCGGATCTTACTTTGGTTGACCTACGAGGTTCGGTAGTAACTTGATCTGAAGATTCATGATCAACATCATTAGCTTCCTCAATAATTGGTGTAGGTGTCACAGAAACCGGTTTCTGTGATGAACTACTTTCCAATAAGGGAGCAGGTACAGTTACCTCATCAAGTTCTACTTTTCTCCCACTCACTTCTTTCGAGAGAAACTCCTTCTCTAGAAAGGATCCATTCTTAGCAACAAATGTCTTGCCTTCGGATCTGTGATAGAAGGTGTACCCAACAGTTTCCTTTGGGTATCCTATGAAGACACATTTCTCCGTTTTGGGTTCGAGCTTATCAGGTTGAAGCTTTTTCACATAAGCATCGCAGCCCCAAACTTTAAGAAACAACAACTTTGGTTTCTTGCCAAACCACAGTTCATAAGGCGTCGTCTCAACGGATTTCGATGGTGCCCTATTTAACGTGTATGCGATGCGTCTCTAAAGCATAACCCCAAAACGATAGCGGTAAATCAGTAAGAGACATCATAGATCGCACCATATCTAGTAAAGTACGATTACGACGTTCGGACACACCATTACGCTGTGGTGTTCCTGGTGGCGTGAGTTGCGAACCTATTCCGCATTGTTTCAAATGTAGAGCAAACTCGTAAATCAAATATTCTCCTCCACGATCAGATCATAGAAACTTTATTTTCTTGTTATGATGATTTTCCAGTTCACTCTGAAATTCTTTGAACTTTTCAAATGTTTTAGATTTATGTTTCATTAACTAGATATACCCATATCTGCTTAAATCATATGTGAAGGTGAGAACATAACGATACCCACCGCGAGCCTCAATATTCATCAGACCACATACATCAGTATGTATGATTTCCAACAAATCGGTTGTTCGTTCCATTGTTTCGGAGAACGGCGTTTAGTTCATCTTGCCCATAAGGCATGGTTCACAAGTACCAAGTGATTCATAATCAAGTGATTCCAAAAGTCCATCAGTATGGAGTTTCTTCATGCGATTTACACCAATATGACCCAAACGGCAGTGCCACAAATATGTTGCACTATCATTATCAACTCTGCATGTTTTGGCTTCAACATTATGAATATGTGTATCACTACTTTCGAGGTTCAACAAAAATAGACCACTCTTCAAGGGTGCATGACCATAAAAGATATTACTCATATAAATAGAACAACCATTATTCTCAGATTTAAATGAATAACCGTCTCGCATCAAACAAGATACAGATATAATGTTCATGCTCAACGCGGCGGCACCAAATAACAATTATTTAGGTCTAAAACTAATCCCGAAGGTAGATGTAGAGGTAGCGTGCCGATGACGATCACATCGACTTTGGAACCATTTCCCACGCGCATCGTCACCTCATCGTTAGCCAGTCTTCGCTTAATCCGTAGTCCCTATTTCGAGTTGTAAATATTAGCAACAGAACCAGTATCAAATACCCAGGTGCTACTACGAGCTCTAGTAAGGTACACATCAATAACATGTATATCAGATATACCTTTGTTCACCTTGCCATCTGTTCCGCTTCCAGTGACCAGTCTGCTTGAAGTAGAAGCAATCGGTCTCAGGCTTAGGTCTTGACTCGGGTTTTTTTCTCTTGAACAACAACTTGTTTGCCGTTCTTCTTGAAGTTCCCCTTCTTCTTCCCTTTACCCTTTTTCTTGAAACTGGTGGTCTTGTTGACCATCAACACTTGATGCTCCTTCTTGATTTCTACCTCCGCAACCTTTAGCATTGCGAAGAGCTCGGGAATTGTCTTATCCATCCCTTGCATATTATAGTTCATCACGAAGCTCTTGTAGCTTGGTGGCAGTGATTGAAGAATTCTGTCGATGACACTATCATCTGGAAGATTAACTCCCAATTGAATCAAGTGATTGTTATACCCAGACATGTTGAGTATATGTTCACTGACAGAACTATTCTCCTCCATCTTGCAGCTGTAGAAATTATTGGATACTTCATATCTCTCAATCCGGGCATTTGCTTGAAATATTAACTTCAACTCCTGGAACATCTCATATGCTCCATGACGTTCAAAACGTCGTTGAAGTCCCGATTCTAAGCCGTAAAGCATGGCACACTGAACTATCGAGTAGTCATCAGCTTTGCTCTGCCAAAGGTTCTTAACATCGTCAGTTGCCTCTGCATCAGGCCTGGCACCCAGCGGTGCTTCCAGGACGTAATTCTTCTGTGCAGCAATGAGGACAATCCTCAAGTTACGGACCCAGTCCATGTAATTGCTACCATCATCTTTCAACTTTGCTTTCTCAAGCAACGTATTAAAATTCAACGGAACAACAGCACGAGCCATCTATCTACAACAACATAGACAAGCAAAATACTATCAGGTAGTAAGTTCATGATAAATTTAAGTTCAATTAATCATATTACTTAAGAACTCTCACTTAGATAGACATCCCTCTAATCATCTAAGTGATCACGTATTCCAAATCAACTAAACGATGTCCGATCATCACGTGAGATGGAGTAGTTTTCAATGGTGAACATCACTATGTTGATCATATCTACTATATGATTCACGCTCGACCTTTCGGTCTCAGTGTTCCGAGGCCATATCTGCATATGCTAGGGTCGTCAAGTTTAACCTGAGTATTCTGCGTGTGCAAAACTGGCTTGCACCCATTGTAGATGAACGTAGAGCTTATTACGCCCGATCATCACGTGGTGTCTCGGCACGACGAACTTTGGCAACGGTGCATACTCAGGGAGAAAACTTTTATCTTGAAATTTAGTGAGAGATCATCTTATAATGCTACCGTCAATCAAAGCAAAATAAGATGCATAAAAGATAAACATCACATGCAATCAATATAAGTGATATGACATGGTGATACGTCTCTAACGTATCTATAATTTTTGATTGCTCCATGCTATATTATCTACTGTTTTGGACATTATTGGGCATTATTATCCACTTTTATATTATTTTTGGGACTAACCTATTAACGGAGGCCCAGCCTGTAATTGTTGTTTTTTGCCTATTTCAGAGTTTCGAAGAAAAGGAATATCAAACAGAGTCCAAACGGAATGGAACCTTCGGGAACGTGATTTTCTCACCGAACATGATCCAGGAGACTTGGACCCTACGTCAATTTCACGCCCAAGATGTGACCCTATCCTAAAGGAACTCGAAGGTCCCACCAAGGATAGAAGCGCATCTTGAAGACGCTTTTGCAAGGTGGATATCATTACATCAACATTACATAATAGATGGGGATACATACAAGGCATACAAATGCCGCAAGAATACATCAATATACATGAGAACAACATCCGGCTACAGATGAAACATAAATAGAAACTCAAACAATATCCACCCTGCTAGCCCAGGCTGCCGACCTGGAACCTATCCCCTGATCGAATAAGCAGAAGAAGAACTCCAAAACAAGTAAACATCGCTCTCACGTCATGATCATCGCACAGCCTGTACCTGCAACTGTTGTTGTAGTAATCTGTGAGCCACGAGGACTCAGCAATCCCATTACCATGGGTATCAAGACTAGCAAAGCTTAATGGGTAAGGAAGGGGTAAAGTGGTGAGGTTGCAGCAGCGACTAAGCAAGGTATGGTGGCTAACTTACGGAACAAGAGCGAGAAGAGGAGCTAAGAAAACAGTAGCCAACTAGTAATGATCAAGAAGTGATCCTAAACTCCTGCTTACGTCAAACATAACACAAAACCGTGTTCTCCTCTCGAACAACCCCGAAAAGAGACAGTCACGGTTACGCACGCGGTTGATGTATTTTAGAAGAGTTTACTTCAAGATTACTACAACCGGATATTAACAAATTCCCATCTGCCACATAACCGCGGGCACGGCTTTCGAAAGTTCAAACCCTGCAGGGGTGTCCCAACTTAGCCCGTCATAAGCTCTCACGATCAATGAAGGATATTCCCTCTCCCGGGAAGACCCGATCAGTCTCGGAATCCCGGTTACAAGACATTTCGACAATGGTAAAACAAGACCAGCAAGACCACCCGACTGTGCCGACAAATCCCGATAGGATCTGCACATATCTCGTTCTCACGGCACACCAGATGAGCGAAGCGTACAGGTACCAACGTAACCCAAGTTGCCAAGGGACGGTCCCGCACGGTACTCTAGTTCGGACCAACACTTAGAGAAGCATTGGCCCGGGGGGGCTAAAATAAAGATGACCCTCAGGTTAATTACTCCCAAGGGAAAGGTACAGGTGGTAGGTAGGCAAATGGTAAAACCAATGTTGGGCTTTGCTGGAGAAGTCTTATTCAAGGAGAACTATCAAGGGGTTCCCATAACACCCAGCCGCGTTAAGGACGCAAAATCCGGGAACATAATACCGATATGACGGAAACTAGGGCGGCAAGAGTGGAACAAAACACCAGGCATAAGGCCGAGCCTTCCACCCTTTACCGAGTATATAGATGCATTAATAATATAAGAGATATTGTGATATCCCAACATAAACATAATCCAACATGGAGCAATCTTCATCTTCACCTGCGACTAGCAACGCTATAAGAGAGGCTGAGCAAAAGCGGTAACATAGCCAAACAACGGTTTGCTAGGAAGGGTGACAAAGGTTAGAGGTTCATGGCAAATTTAGGAGGCTTGATAAGCAAGTGGTAGGTAACACGGCATAGCGACAGAACGAAGCAACTAGCATAGCAATGATAGTAATGAGATCCAAGGTGTCGGTCATCTTGCCTGAAATCCCGCTAGGAAGAAAAATGAGTCCATGAAGAAGATGAAGCCACGAAGACGAACCTAGCATAGACGAACGAATCCTCACGAACGCAACGAAATGGGAACAATCGAGAAGAAGTACACAACATGGTAAACACACAACACATAATGAGACATGATGCTCAACCAAGTATGATGCATGACAAGGCTACATGAAAAGCTACTCATGGCAAGAGATGATGCATACAAGAACAACACATCAAAGCAAGTTTAAATGAGGCCGGAAACAACATATAACAATTTCGGTAAGTCCTCATATGCAAATTTCGAAATTGGTCAAGATCTGAATAAACCTTATGTTCAAGTTGTTAAACAGCAGGTTAAGATGCACCACGATGATCTACACGAAATTCTATTCAAGTTACATATAAAGTTCATTTAATTCGAAGCTACGGCCTAGAAGATATGAGCAAAACAAGTTAAGCATGACATTGGTGCACAATGCATTCAAACATCAAGCACACACCTCAAAACATGGATGCAACAAGGTAACATTAAACTACATGCAAAACTAAGCAAGTTTCATATAGAGCACTGTCAAAACGGAGCAACGGTTCAACACATACACATGAAAAGTTTAAAGGGCATACTGTCCAAAACAGCAACTAGGCATATTGTAAGCACCAAACCAATATGCTACAGCACTACAACATGAAAACAAAAGGCATGGACATGATGTACAGGTAAAGCATAACAAAACATGAACACTGAGCTATCTCCATAATTCACTAGAACATGCTCAAAAGGACATGACAAGATTGCAAATAATAACAGTTCACAGACTTGGAGGAAATCACTGGACATGGCAGAAATAACATCAGGTTACAAAGTTTAGAGCTATCAAAAAACATGCTACAGGAACTTATCATGGCAACCAAAGGCATGGAATGAATCTACTAATTTCATATAACAAATGTCCCTTACTGATCATTAGCCAAAAAGGCACAGAAGATATGATGGCACCCAAGTAAACATAGCAAGTTTTATTAGCAGGTTCAGACAGCAGAAAAACTGAGCATGGCATAAACAGAATTATGAAGGCATCTTTGCGAGCTCGAATCACTCATCACAAAGCATTTCATGACAATACAAGCATACCTAAAGCAAGATGACATGTTCATGAAGCTAAGAATGGAAATATCAAGTTCATAGGGTGCACGGATCACTAGCAAAACACATGACAAAACTGAACTTAATGTTAACAGGCTGACAGCAACATTATTTAGCAAGTTTGGAGCATGATAACAACAAGCTACAGAAGGACATAAATGCAAAACAAGGCATGTATGGATTCATCATAACATGTATAACAAAACACCCTTAGTGAACATCTCCAGAATATGCATATAACTCATGGTATCAACAGGTTCACATAGCATCCCAATATATCAGTTTCAGACAGTAGAAATGACGTCACAGAAATCAGCAACATCACGGAGGCTACTTTGCAAGCTTGTAATGATCAACAAATTGCATGTAATTAAGAGTGGATTGCACCACAGAAAAGATGGCATATTGGTGCTCACAACACATGTATACACCATTCTCAAAAGAAAATCACACAAAAAGATACAAAAATGACAAATGAGCAAGTTCTGTTAAACTACAGCGGACAACATCACATAGCAGTCTTGCAATGATGATTTGGGCATCAAGATGGATTCAAACAGGCATGGCACTATGGAACAAAATGAAGAGCATCTCATGATGAAGATTTTGATATATCACATGCACAAAACGGAGCAACATGCATGTAGATATGGTAGGTCAAAGTATGCAACATGCAACAATTTCCAGGGACTTCGAGAAGATCCCGGGATGGAGGGATCCGGGACGGGGGCGCGCGTTTGGATGAGATCCCGGTGGATCTCGTCCCGATCCACCAGATCTCACCAGAGAAGACGACGACGGCCGGAGAAGGGCGGAGCCGGCCGGATCCGGCCACCTGGGCACCGGATCTGCCCGAGAGGCAGCGAGGACGACGGGCGGCGGTCTCACGGCTCTGGCAGAATGAGAAGGAGGCGTGGGAGGCGGCCTTGGCTGGCGCAACGAAGGCTCGCGGCGGAGGGCAGCGTTAGGCGGGACGACTTCGGCGCGAGGCGGAGCGCTGGCGATGGGTGGCGGCTTGGGCGACGCGGCAGAAGTGGCGGGCGGGCAGCGAAGCGGAGCTGCGGCTCAAGGAAGACGAGGCAGGCGGCAGGCGGTGGGGACGCCAGAGTCCGGCGAGGCTCCGGTGAGCGGGCGCGGTCGATGGCGCGCACGGGCTGCGGCGGGCTGACCCGGGCTCGTGCGGGCCCCGAATGAGCCTGGGTGGGCCACGCGGTGGAGAGGAGCCGGACAGGGACGCGTGGCTTGACGTGGTTGGCGCGGGAGGCGGCGGCGACGACGTGGCGCGACGGGATTGGCTAGAGCGACATGGCTGCCGGAGGTGGACATGTCCGGCGGCGGGGTGGACGCGTCCGGTGGCGCGAGGAGGAAGGGGCTAGGGTTTAGACTGTGATTTTGAAGGGGAGGTGTCTATTTATAGCTAGAGGGAGCTAGGAGAGTCCAAATGGGGAGCGGTTTTCGCCCACACGATCATGATCGAACGACCGGGAGCATGGAGGGGGTTTGGATGGTGATGCGGAGCATCCCACGTTCATCCCCATGTACACTCCGACTACTCTCCAAGCCCCAAGAGGACATATAATGAGGGCTCGACCATACGCCATTGGACACAAGGTGAACTCACTCCTCTTCGAACCTTCACTTTCCACATGTGAGACATGGCTACTACCTCATGCATGGACCTTGCATATACTCAGGTACAACCGAGACGACCATGGAGGATCCAAGGACCAAGGCCAAGCATGGAAGAGGAGAAGGAAGAAGAAGCTGGGACAATCTTCTGGAAAGCCCGGACCTTCCGGCCTCTGCCCGGAACTTCTGGCCCCCGGACCTTCCGGCCTGCCCGGAACCTCTGGCCCCCGGAGCCCAGACCAGCCCCGAGCGCGCCAACTCTCTGGTTAGCCCGGAACCCGGCCGGAGCCTTCCCGGAACTTCCGGAGCCCGGAACTTCCGGCCCTGCCCGGAACTTCCGGCCTGCATGCGTGCAAAGACTCGGGCCGAAGCCCATGTAACCCTTTCCCACTTACCCCTTCGTGGCTTAGACTATAGACTATAAATAGACCACCCCTCCTCCTAGTTAAGGTTAGCAATGGTTTAGCTCATATTTTGTGTGAGATCCTTGCTCATCCACTTGGTTACTTCTCCTCGGAGCCCACGACCTCTTTGGAGAAGATCCCCCAAGCGGATTCAAGACCCCTTCAAGGGAAGGCCATCAAGACCTCCTCACGGAGAAGAACCCGGTTACCTCTTGTATCGTCCTTTGTTGATCGTGGATCGTGTATCTCTCTTTGTGTTCATCGATCTAGCGCATGTGTAATCGAATCTTGTTGGTTTGAGTGATTATCTTGTGTTTTTCCCCGTGATTTCCCTCGTGCTCTTCCGCTCGTTCTTCGTGTTCCTCGTAGGGATCCTCTCCAAACGTGAAAGATCATCCACATAGGGTTCCACCCTGAAGGAAATATGCCCTAGAGGCAATAATAAAGTTATTATTTATTTCCTCATATCATGATAAATGTTTATTATTCATGCTAGAATTGTATTAACCAGAAACATGATACATGTGTGAATACATAGACAAACATATAAGTCACTAGTATGCCTCTACTTGACTAGCTCATTAATCAAAGATGGTTATGTTTCCTAACCATAGACATGTGTTGTTATTTGATTAATGGGATCACATCATTAGGAGAATGATGTGATTGACATGACCCATTCCGTTAGCATAGCACTTGATCATTTAGTATATTGCTATTGCTTTCTTCATGACTTATACATGTTCCGGTAACTATGAGATTATGCAACTCCCGTTTACCGGAGGAACACTTTGGGTGCTACCAAACGTCACAACGTAACTAGGTGATTATAAAGGAGTACTACAGGTGTCTCCAAAGGTACATGTTGGGTTGGCGTATTTCGAGATTAGGTTTTGTCACTCCGATTGTCGGAGAGGTATCTCTGGACCTTCTCGGTAATACACATCACATAAGCCTTGCAAGCATTGCAACTAATAAGTTAGTTGTAGATGATGTATTACAGAGCGAGTAAAGAGACTTGCCGCTAACGAGATTGAACTAGGTATTGGATACCGACGATCGAATCTCGGCAAGTAACATACCGATGACAAAGGGAACAACGTATGTCGTTATGCGGTTTGACCGATAAAGATCTTCGTAGAATATGTAGGAACCAATATGGGCATCTAGGTTCCGCTATTGGTTATTGACCAAGAATAGTTCTAGGTCATGTCTACATAGTTCTCGAACCCGTAGGGTCCGCACGCTTAATGTTACAATGACAGTTTTATTATGAGTTTACAAGTTTTGATGTACCGAAGTTTGTTCGGAGTCCCAGATGTGATCACGGACATGACGAGGAGTCTCGAAATGGTCGAGACATAAAGATTGATATATTGGAAGCCTATATTTGGATATCGGAATGGTTCGGGTGAAATCGGGATTTTCTTAGGAACACCGGGTTACGGAACCCTCCCGGGGGTTAATGGGCCTTAGTGGGCCATATGGGAGAAGAGGAGGGCCAGCCAGGGCAGGCCGCGCCCTCCCCTAGTCCGAATAGGACAAGGAGAGGGGGGGCGGCGCCCCCCTTCCTCTTTCCCCTTCCCCCTTTCCTTCTCCAACAAGGCAAGAGGGGAGTCCTACTCCGGTGGGAGTAGGACTCCTCCAGCGCACCCCTTGGTGCCGGCCGCACCTCCCCTCCCTCCTTTATATCACGGGGCAGGGAGCACCCAGAACACACAAGTTGATCTACGGATCGTTCCTTAGCTGTGTGCGGTGCCCCTCCACCATATTCCACCTCGGTCATATCGTCGCGGAGTTTAGGCGAAGCCTGCGCGATGAGAGCATCATCATCGTCACCACGCCGTCGTGCTGACGGAACTCATCCCCGACGCTTTGCTGGATCGGAGCCCGGGGATCGTCATCGAGCTGATCGTGTGCTGAACTCGGAGGTGCCGTGCGTTCGGTACTTGGATCGGTCGGATCATGAAGACGTACGACTACATCAACCGCGTTGTCATAACGCTTCCGCTTATGGTCTACGAGGGTACGTGGACAATACTCTCCCCTCTCGTTGCTATGCCATCACCATGATCTTGCGTGTGCGTAGGAATTTTTTTGAAATTACTACGTTCCCCAACAGTGGCATCCGAGCCTGGTTTTATGCGTTGATGTTATATGCACGAGTAGAACACAAGTGAGTTGTGGGCGATACAAGTCATACTTCTTACCAGCATGTCATACTTTGGTTCGGCGGTATTGTGAGATGAAGCGGCCCGGACCGACATTACGCGTACGCTTACGCGAGACTGGTTTCACCGCTGCGAGCACTCGTTGCTTAAAGGTGACTGGCGAGTGTCTGTCTCTCTCACTTTAGTTGAACCGAATGTGGCTACGCCCAGTCCTTGCGAAGGTTAAAACAGCACCAACTTGACAAACTATCGTTGTGGTTTTGATACGTAGGTAAGAATGGTTCTTGCTCAGCCCGTAGCAGCCACGTAAAACTTGCAACAACAAAGTAGAGGACGTCTAACTTGTTTTTGCAGGGCATGTTGTGATGTGATATGGTCAAGACGTGATGCTATATTTTATTGTATGAGATGGTCATGTTTTGTAACTAGTTATCGGCAACTCGCAGGAGCCATATGGTTGTCGCTTTATTGTATGAAATGCAAACGCCATGTAATTGCTTTACTTTATCACTAAGCGGTAGCGATAGTCGTAGAAGCAATAGTTGGCGAGACGACAACGATGCTACGATGGAGATCAAGGTGTCGTGCCGGTGACGATGGTGATCACGACGGTGCTTCGGAGATGGAGATCACAAGCACAAGATGATGATGGACATATCATATCACTTATATTGATTGCATGTGATGTTTATCCTTTATGCATCTTATCTTGCTTTGATTGACGGTAGCATTTTAAGATGATCTCTCACTAAAATTATCAAGACGTGTTCTCCACGAGTATGCACCGTTGCCAAAGTTCGTCGTGCCTGACACCACGTGATGATCGGGTGTGATAAGCTCTACGTCCATCTACAACGGGTGGAAGCTAGTTTTGCACACGCAGAATACTCAGGTTAAACTTGACGAGCCTAGCATATGCAGATATGGCCTCGGAACACGGAGACCGAAAGGTCGAGCGTGAATCATATATTAGATATGATCAACATAGTGATGTTCACCATTGAAAACTACTCCATCTCACGTGATGATCGGTTATGGTTTAGTTGATTTGGATCACGTGATCACTTAGATGACTAGAGAGATGTCTGTCTAAGTGGGAGTTCTTGAGTAATATGATTAATTGAACTTAAATTTATCATGAACTTAGTACCGATAGTATTTTGATTATCTATGTTTGTAGATAGATGGCTCGTCTTGTTGTTCCGTTGAATTTTAATGCGTTCCTTGAGAAAGCAAAGTTGAAAGATGATGGTAGCAATTACACGGACTGGGTCCGTAATTTGAGGATTATCCTCATTGCTGCATTGTAAGAATTACGCCCCGGAAGCACCGCTGGGTGCGAACTGCTTTGCAGAACAACGAGAAGTTGTGAATGTCCGCGAGCAAAGTCGATGACTACTCTATAGTTCAAGGTGCCATGCTTTACGGCTTAGAACCGGTCTTCAACGACGTTTTGAACATCATGGAGCATATGAGATGTTCCAAGAGTTGAAGTTAATATTTCAAGCAAATGCCCGGATTGAGAGATACGAAGTCTCCAATAAGTTCTATAGCTGCAAGATGGAGGAGAATAGTTACAAGTGAGCATATACTCAAAATGTCCGGGTATAATAATCACTTGATTCAACTGGGAGTTAATCTTCCGGATGATAGTGTCATTGAAAGAATTCTCCAATCATCGCCACCAAGCTACAAGAGCTTCGTGATGAACTATAATATGCAAGGGATGACCAAAACAATTCCGAGCTCTTCGCAATGCTAAAAGATGCGGAAGTAGAAATCAAGAAAGAGCATCAAGTGTTGATGGTCAACAAGACCACTAGTTTCAAGAAAAGGGCAAAGGGAAGAAGAAGGGAACTTCAAAAGAACAGCAAGAAAGTTCTTGATCAAGAGAAGAAACCCAAGTCTGGACCTAAGCCTGAAACTGAGTGTTTCTACCGCAAGCAAACTGGTCACCGAAGCGGAACTGCCCCAAGTATTTGGCGGATAAGAAGGATGGCAAGGTGAACAAAGGTATATGTGATATACATGTTATTGATGTGTACCTTACTAGAGCTCAGAGTAGCACCGGGTATTTGATACCGGGTTCTCATTGCTAATATTTGCAACTCAAAACAGGGACTACGGAATAAGCGTTAATCGGCCAAGGACGAGGTGACGATGCGCGTGGGAAACGGTTCCAAAGTCGATGTGATCGCGGTCGGCACGCTACCTCTACATCTACCTTCGGGATTAGTTTTAGACCTAAATAATTGTTATTTGGTGCCAGCGTTAAGCATGAACATTATATATGGATCTTGTTTGATGCAAGACGGTTATTCATTTAAATCAGAGAATAATGGTTGTTCTATTTATATGAGCAATATCTTTTATGGTCATGCACCCTTGAAGAGTGGTCTATTTTTATTAAATCTCGATAGTAGTAATACACATATTCATAATGTCGAAGCCAAAAGATGCAAAGTTAATAATGATAGTGCAACTTATTTGTGGCAATCGCCGTTTAGGTCATATCGGTGTAAAGCGCATGAAGAAACTCCATACTGATGGGCTTTTGGAATCACTTGATTATGAATCACTTGGTACTTGCGAACCGTGCCTCATAGGCAAGATGACTAAAACACCATTCTCCAGTTCTATGGAGAGAGCAACAGATTTGTTAGAAATCATACATACAGATGTATGTGGTCCGATGAATGTTGAAGCTCGTGGCGGATATCGTTATTTTCTCACCTTCACAGATGATTTAAGAAGATATGGGTATATCTTCTTAATGAAACATAAATCTGAAACATTTCAAAAGTTCAAAGAATTTCAGAGTGAAGTTGAAAATCATCGTAACAAGAAAATAAAGTTTCTACGATCTGATCGTGGAGGAGAATATTTGAGTTACGAGTTTGGTCTACATTTGAAAAATATCGGAATAGTTTCGCAACTAACGCCACCGAACACCACAACAGAATGGTGTGTCCGAACGTCAGAATCGTGACTTTACTAGATATGGTGCGGCCTATGATGTCTCTTACCGATTTACCGCTATCGCTTTTGGGGTTATGCTTTAGAGACGGCCGCATTCACGTTAAATAGGGCACCATCAAAATCCGTTAAGACGACTCCTTATGAACTATGGTTTGGCAAGAAACCAAAGTTGTCGTTTCGAAAGTTTGGGGCTGCGATGCTTATGTGAAAAAACTTCAACCTGATAAGCTTGAACCCAAATCGGAAAAATGTGTCTTCATAGGATACCCAAAAGAAACAGTTGGGTACACCTTCTATCACAGATCCGAAGGCAAGACATTTGTTGCTATGAATGGATCCTTTCTAGAGAAGGAGTTTCTCTCGAAAGAAGTGAGTGGGAGAAAAGTGGAACTTGATGAGGTAATGATACCAGCTCCCTTATTGGAAAATGGTTCATCATGAAATCGGTTCCTTGACACCTACACCAATTAGTGAGGAAGTTAATGATGATGATCATGAAACTTCCGATCAAGTTTCTCTTGAACTACGAGGTCAACTAGAGTAAGATCCGCACTGTGAGTGGTACGGTAATCCTATTCGGAAGTCATGTTACTTGACCATGGTGAACCTACAAACTATGAAGAAGCGATGGTGAGCCCAGATTCATAAAATGGCTGGAAGCCATGAAATGTGAGATGGGATCCATGTATGAGAACAAAGTATGGACTTTGGTTGATTTGCCCGATGATCGGCAAGCCATTGAGAATAAATGGATCTTTAAGAAGAAGACTGACGCTGATGGTAATGTAACTGTCTATAAAGCTCGACTTGTTGCGAAAGGTTTTCGACAAGTTCAAGGAGTTGACTACGATGATACTTTCTCACCCGTAGCGATGCTAAAGTCTGTCCGAATCATGTTAGCAATTGCTGCATTTTATGATTATGAAATTTGGCAAATGGATGTCAAAACTGCATTCTTGAATGGATTTCTAGAAGAAGAGTTGTATATGATGCAAACAGAAGGTTTTGTTGATCCAAAAGGTGCTAACAAAGTGTGCAAGCTCCAAATGATCAATTTATGGTGCAGTGCAAGCTTCTCGGAGTTGGAATAAACGCTTTGATAGTGTGATCAAAGCATATGGTTTTATCTGAGACTTTTGGAGAAGCTTTGTATTTACAAGAAAGTGAGTGGGAGCTCAGTAGCATTTACGATATTATATGTGACGACATATTATTAATTGGAAATGATATAGAATTTCTGGATAGCATAAAAGATACTTAAACAAAAGTTTTTCAATGAAAGACCTCGGTGAAGCTGCTTACATATTGGGCATCAAGATCTATAGAGATAGATCAAGACACTTAATTGGACTTTCACAAAGCACATACCTTGATAAAGTTTTGAAAAAGTTCAAAATGGATCATGCAAAGAAAGGATTTTTACCTGTATTACAAGGTGTGAAATTGAGTCAGACTCAATGCCCGACCACAGCAGAAGATAGAGAGAAAATTAAAGATGTTCCCTATGCTTCAGCCATAGGCTCTATCATGTATGCAATGCTGTGTACCAGACCTGACGTATGCTTAGCAATAAGCTTGGCAGGAAGGTACCAAAGTAATCCAGGAGTGGATCACTGGACAGCGGTCAAGAACATCCCGAAATACCTGAAAAGGACTAAGGATATGTTTCTCGTATATGGAGGTGACAAAGAGCTAGTCGCAAATGGTTACGCCGATGTAAGCTTTGACATCGATCCGGACGATTCTAAATCGCAAACCGGATACGTGTTTTTATTAAACGGTGGAGCTGTCGGTTGGTGCAGTTCTAAACAAAGCGTCGTATGGCGGGATCTACATGTGAAGCGGAGTACATAGCTGCTTCGGAAGCGGCAAATGAAGGAGTCTGGATAAAGAGTTCATTTCCGATCTAGGTGTCATACCTAGTGCATCGGGACCAATGAAGATCTTTTGTGACAATACTGGTGCAATTGCCTTGGCAAAGGAATCCAGATTTCACAAGAGGACCAAGCATATCAAGAGACGCTTCAAATCCATCCGGGACCAAGTCCAGGTGGGAGACATAGAGATTTGCAAGATAAATAAGGATATGAAAGATGCAGAACCGTTTACTAAGCCTCTTCCACGAGCAAAACATGATCAGCACCAAGACTCCATGGGTGTTAGAATCATTACTGTGTAATCTAGATTATTGACTCTAGTGCAAGTGGGAGATCAAGGAAATATGCCCTAGAGGCAATAATAAAGTTATTATTTATTTCCTCATATCATGATAAATGTTTGTTATTCATGCTAGAATTGTATTAACCGGAAACATGATACATGTGTGAATACATAGACAAACATATAAGTCACTAGTATGCCTCTACTTGACTAGCTCATTAATCAAAGATGGTTATGTTTCCTAACCATAGACATGTGTTGTTATTTGATTAATGGGATCACATCATTAGGAGAATGATGTGATTGACATGACCCATTCCGTTAGCCTAGCACTTGATCCTTTAGTATATTGCTATTGCTTTCTTCATGACTTATACATGTTCGGTAACTATGAGATTATGCAACTCGCGTTTACGGAGGAACACTTTGGTGCTACCAAACGTCACAACGAATCGGGTGATTATAAAGGAGTACTACAGGTGTCTCCAAAGGTACATGTTGGGTTGGCGTATTTCGAGATTAGGTTTTGTCACTCCGATTGTCGGAGAGGTATCTCTGGGCCTTCTCGGTAATACACATCACATAAGCCTTGCAAGCATTGCAACTAATAAGTTAGTTGCGAGATGATGTATTACGGAACGAGTAAAGAGACTTACCGGTAACGAGATTGAAGTAGGTATTGGATACCGATGATCGAATCTCGGGCAAGTAACATACCGGTGACAAAGGGAACAACGTATGTCGTTATGCGGTTTGACCGATAAAGATCTTCGTAGAATATGTAGGAACCAATATGGGCATCCAGGTTCCGCTTATTGGTTATTGACCAAGAATAGTTCTAGGTCATGTCTACATAGTTCTCGAACCCGTAGGGTCCGCACGCTTAACGTTACGATGACAGTTTTATTATGAGTTTACAAGTTTTGATGTACCGAAGTTTGTTCGAGTCCCGAGATGTGATCACGGACATGACGAGGAGTCTCGAAATGGTCGAGACATAAAGATTGATATATTGGAAGCCTATATTTGGATATCGGTATTGTTCGGGTGAAATCGGATTTTACCTGGAACACCGGGTTACCGGAACCCTCCCGGGGTTAATGGGCCTTAGTGGGCCATATGGGAGAAGAGGAGGGCCGGCCGGGGGCAGGCGCGCCCTCCCCTAGTCCGAATAGGACAAGGAGAGGGGCGGCCCCTTCCTCTTTCCTTCCCCTTTCCTTCTCCAACAAGGCAAGAGGGGAGTCCTACTCGGTGGGAGTAGGACTCCTCCAGCGCACCCTTGGGGGGCCGCACCTCCCTCCCTCCTTTATATACGGGGCAGGGAGCACCCCAGAACACACAAGTTGATCTACAGATCGTTCCTTAGCCGTGTGCGGTGCCCCCCTCCACCATATTCCACCTCGGTCATATCGTCGCGGAGTTTAGGCGAAGCCCTGACGTTGATCACGTTTTTGGAGCCCCTGCCCTTTGTTTTCTAGCTTGATTTTGTTTATTTCGTCCTAAATCCGAAAATCCCCACTAAAAATAGCCCCCAAATGTTTTTGTGATTTGTTGGTTTTGATGATGTTTTGTTGATTTTGACCCATGGATTCGTTGTGTTTCAAGTGGATCTAGCTTTCCCCCATCATTTCCCCCCTTTCCATCCACGAAATCTCCCCAATTTTGACCTTGGAAATCGAGTTTTTCCGCCCCCGTTCTCAGATCTGGAATTTAGGGTTCGTCCCGGACGAAATCCCACGACCCCCGGAACTTCCGGCCTCCCCCGGAACTTTCGTCCCCCGGAACTTCTGGGCTAAGCAGAAAGTTTACCCCCAAAATCCCCCTGAACCCCGCACTTTTTCCGCGACCCCCGAAACTTCCGTCCACCCCCGGAACTTCCGAAGCCCGGAACTTCCGGCCCTAGGCCCGGAACTTCCGGCCTAACCCGAAACTTTACACAAAATTTCAGCATCAGCCTCCTTCACCGTTTTCATCATAACTTTTCACTCTGAACTCCGATTTGAGTGTTCTTTGGCTCGTTTTGAAGCTATCGACGTGCCCGAGGTCCTCACCTTTGTTTCACCACCTTTTGAAACAATCAAAATTTTGGTACTTTGGCATCTTTCCCTAGGGCTCCCACCATATCATCCGCATAACCACCATAGCCTTCCGCAACCTAACCAATTTTGTTCCCCATGGTTGTTTGAGTTGTGATTCGAGTCTCCTAAGGTGTTTCGGCTACTTAGGGACGATTGCTTCTTCATCAACCACCACCGCCACTTTCGCATAGGCTTACCCAACATACACTTCCACCTCAACTTAACCCAATTTTGTTTGTGTTGTGAGTTGTGTCTCCTAAGGTGTTTCAGATACTTAGGGACCGTGCTTCCAACTCCGACACCGTGTATAGCCCATCATACCCTTCCACATTAACCCATTTTGACCGGGTTTCCACCAATACTTCCGCAACCACCACCGCATTTTCGCTACCACCATTTGACTTTTGTCCTTGAGATTTTGAGTTGTGGTTTTTCCGTTTCCTAACGTGTTTCGGCTACTTAGGGACGAGTCTACATCATCTTGGTATCTACATCAAGAACACCGCCACTCATCTTCGACATTGACGGTAACCTCCATATCATTGGTATCGTGGTATCCCTCCTTTGTATATTCCCCTTGCCATTGCATTGTTAACCCCTAGCCCATTTTGCGTTACTTGCCTATCAAAACTAGCCATTTGAGTATTGCCGGCAATGTTACTTGTGCACATTAGTGATCATACTTCCCATAGCATACATACCATATCATCGTGGTGCATATCTTGGTATCATATCATGTGTCACAAGTTTGTTCCCGCATATACACAATTGCTATCTTGGTTTGTGCATTGTGCAAAAGTGGCCATACAACAAAAGAAAAGAGAATAAGCTTTTAAGCAAAGAAAAAGAGAAAGAGCAAAGAAGCTTGTAAGCAAGTGCCATAGCATCATACCACATTGCATATAAGATTTTCATATCCGATCATCTTGGATAAAACACCGGGAACCATACATACATAGCATACTTGGGATAGAAAGTTTATCCATTTTGCATCTTATAGGTTGTGCACAAGTGTCGTATCCGCCTATTGAGCAATCGTGCTAGCGTCTCTTTTGAGTTGTGCAACACGAGCGTTTTGGTGCATTCCACATTTTGAGCTCATTCCTTGGTTGCACGGCCCCATTTATCTATCCGTGTGTGTGTTTCCGTGTGCCATTCATTGCAATTGGTCTACTTGTTTCACTTGCGAATTTGTGAATCTCTTTCAACATTATTGACTCTTGCTAACATTTTTGCATCAAATTTTTGTGCCACTATCCTCACCAAGCTCCACCATAAGCCTTATTTGTGTAGGCGTGAGAAACCGGCAAGAATTGGTACCAATTGTGCTATTTTCTTGTTACACATTGAGTGATCATTGATCCATTTTCAACATCTGTCAAGGTACATATGGTATAAGTTCTTCTCTTTCTCCCACTCATATTTGCTCGAGTCTTGTGATGGATAGGCAAGGCATTTCATCTCTGGTCTTCGACAACAACGACGGCCTGAACAACTACATCACCAAAGCGTCAATCTTCGATCTACAATGACAAACGCAAGGCGCACAATCAAGATTGCAAGAGCGCATCGAGAACCTCTCCATCGACATTCATCTCTCCGAAGCAAGGAAAAGGGACTACATCGACAAGAAGCTTTCCGCACATAAAGAGGAGCAAGATGCAAGGATGGAGGAGGTTAGAGCCTTGATCAAGTCTTCTTCCCTTCATCATCTTCAAGGCGGCGACGTTCAAGCCACAAGTCTTCGGAGCGCCCAAGCGATGCAAGCGCAAGTCGTCCACGTCCACATCTACATGGCGATCACCATCACGTTCGTGATCCACATCGTCATGAAGGGCAAGTCACCTCCAAGCATCATGTGCACGAAGACGACGAATGCCATAGAGCTCAAGCACGACAACGACATCACCATCAACATGAAGATGCTCCACAAGCACAAATGCACAAGTCCCAACAAGCCCTACTTCACGCCACGTCCAAGCTTCAAGAGCACAAAATAAGACCGCGAGACGAGCACCACCAAGACGGTGCTACGGCTACAACAACCACTTCGGCATCTTCGCCAAGTGTTATCAAGGCATCTTCGCCTTTGGACGTACGGCATCTTCGCCTACTTCCCACATGTATGTACGCCTACATCGACTTCATCAAGTCCAAGGTGACTACCTACGAGCGAGGGTGACACTTCCATCTTCGGAAGCCCCCCAAGGAAGATGGCCGAGCATGGGAAACTCCCTTCGGTCATGGAGACGAGCTACGAGGTGCCACATCATATGGGCCTCCCACACCAAGACGGTGACAAGAAGGTCGAGCAAGGGCCATCCCCTTCGACCACAGCGATAGGAATTGAGCATGGAGACATTTGCACCAACATCTCTCCGACACACACATATGTCAAGATGCCCCATTTGTCATGTGAGTAGAGCCACCACCCCATGAGAGAGATGAGTGACTCCACCATATGTGACATTGAGAGCATTTCCTTTGAGAGGATGAGTGTGACCACCACTAGCCCCACACATGAGAGCATGCCACACATCCTATGTGAGGTTGAGCGCCATTTGAGTGACTCCACCAACCATATGAGTGAGTGCATCCTTGAGGGAGTGAGTGAGCCACAACACTTACAGAGTGAGGTAGTTGATACGGCATGTGAGGCCACTTTGATTTCTAACGACTTAACCTCTACTCCTAGTGTGTTTTCTTCTTTGGTGCTAGGTCTCCTACATGACGACATGCCTATCCTTGATGATTCCTTACCTCCAATGGAGACGGCGATGGCCATGGTGGACGATGATGCACCCCCCACATGGTTCCATCAAGATGAAGATGACAACGATTGGATCTTCAACACCTCACCTACAACACATGAGCGATGCTCCAAAGGTAACATAGGTGATGGTGCTTCTCTTGTCCCACTAGTGGACTATCTTGACATCGATTGCTTGCATGATGTTGATCCACCTATTCCCATGCTTCATGCTAGTGCGATTTCTTCATGTCATGACTTACCTATTTATGATGAATATGATGATGAGCATGTTGAGTTGCCTAGTTGTGATGCTATGCTCCATAGGATATCATGTGAAAATTCTATTGGTCACGTCATGTTTGAAAATCCATTGAACTTGTCATATGCTATGAGTGAGATCTCCCATATTGCATCATTTCAATCTCAACATAGTAACTATGCATACCCCATTAAAATCAATCCCATTTGCACTTATGGCATAGATGACGAGATGATGGTCATTGGCTTTTGCTTCTCTTGTGATGATATTGCCATGCTTCCTTTACATGATTTATGTAATTCATCTACTATGTCATGCCATGATCACATTGTTCCAAATATGCATTGTTTTGGATGTTGTCAATATTCTCCACGTGATGTTTCTATTCTTGCTCATGAGGAGACCCCATAGTTTCCTCATACATATTAGGAGATTTTGATGCATCTCATACTTTGCATGATTCCCATAATTGCGTGAACCATATGCATTCCATGAATAACAATGCTCTACATATTTCTCATGATGCATTACACAATTTGAGTCTCCATTATGCTATACATAACAACAAACCTATCATGATGGATGACATGTTTCTATATCACGCATCTCATTTATTTGAGCATTGGCTATTTTGTACTAACCGACACATGCATGTGCGCATCATGATGGATGATGTGTACATCTACCACGAACACACAATTTTCCCTTTGTCTTTGTTTTGTGTAGGTACCCACATACACTCGTCAACTTCTCAATCCCATGAGTTGACGAAACGAGCTCTTTAGAGCAATGACGATTTGGGATCCCCGTGGACTATCCTTACCACCATTCCCTCCACACAAGGACTACGCGCATCTCTTTTACTTGTCTCTCACACGGCTATGGGCTATTTACCACTTCTCACCTTATGCTCATTTTACTGTGTTCACTTTGCATGCTATGCTTGCTTCTATACCTTTGCCATGCAATTGTGACCCTTGCTTGCATCTACCAATGATTCACCATTATGCTACTCCTATGTGTATTTGCATGCTTGGTGGAGATCCTTGTTGCTATTGCCATGTTTATCATGTGCCCCATGCTATTGATGCTATTTTGCTCATATCTTGCCTTTATGCTTGTGCTATGACATGTGAATTATTCATGCCCACTATTTGCACCAATGACATGCTTGCCATGATTCCTTCTAGTACGTTGCATCTTCGCACTACTAGCTTGCTTGACTTGATCTCTATGATTGCTTGCTTTGTCGCATCACCCATGTTCCATTACACGCTTTCTTGGGTTGATGACTGTAACATCCCAAATTTTCAATTTGGAATGTTATACATTAAGTCATCATGCATATCATATTTTCTTGCATTTTCCGATCCTAGAAAATTTCACGCAACTCAAGGACCCTCGGAGAGAGTTGGAGATTTCATTATTTTCATATTTGAGTTCTCTCAAAACTATGAAAAGAGGATCGTTGGATTTATTTATTTTATCTTCAAATATTTTTCCAATAAAAATACGAGAGGGAATAATATGACTTTCCCAAAATTTAGGAAAATGAAGACTTAATAAATAAATCAAATTTTGGATTTTCCGGAGTGTATTTGCTCTAGGAAAAACTTCGTATTTTCAAAAAAAAATTGCATTTGGCCCGAGTAAAAGTTCATTTTGTTTGACTCATTTTTAGGAGTCGGGGAAAATTTACTTTATTAATTTTGGAGTCCGTTTAGATTTTATTTTATCCATTTTCTGTGAGTTTTTAAACCCCCCATCAGCCTTGTATGTTGGGGGCCCAGTGACGCCCACCTCGGCCGACCGCCTCCCGCCTTGGGAGTCTCGCCGCCGCCGCCGCCAAGTCCGGCTCGGCCACGCCCGCCGCCGTGGCCCCTTCCCCAAGGCACCTCCCTCCCTCCTTAAAAGCCCCCCTCGACCCACCCCTTGCCGCCACCCGAGCCTCGCCTGACTCCGGCCGACGCCTCGACGCCGCCTCGAGCCCACCGTCGTCGCCAGGCGTCTTGTCGCTCATGCCCTACCGCCGACCCGCCCGACCCGCTGAGCGCGTTCGCCCGCCGGCGACCTCGCCGGAGGTAGCCGCCGCGCCTCCCCGGTCCGGTTTTGTCTAAAAAAAAACCTTCCGGTTTTCTTTTTGTTGTTCGGTTTTTTTCATAAAAAATAACCTAGATCGGTATATTTTTTTCGGTTTAGTTATTTAGTGAACGTTCACCGAGCCGTTCGTTTTAACGAACGCGTTCACCGGTTAGTTTCTGTTAACGAACGTCCGTTCGTTTAACCATTCGTCGTTTTTCTTTTAACCGGATTTAATCCGATTATTTTTCGATCTCGATTTCAGATCCAATCTTCAATCTAGTTTATTTCCTCGCTCGTTTATCGGAATCAGGTGATTCAAGCACCTGGAGTTTCGTTTCGAAACCGCCGTTCCGACTAATCAACTTAAACAAAGTTTTGCTACTGTAAAATTTTGACCTAGTTTCAAATTGCTAGAACCGAGTCGTTTTCTTTCGATGTTTGACTTTTGTTGCTTTATTGGATTCGATTCTTTTTGCAACCAGGGTTCTTAAGTTGAACTTTCTGATCAGATCTTCTATTCGAGATTTACCTGTGCATTAGATGAGTACTTATTGTATGCTTGTTGTTTGTCTGCGATAGATCACCCGGAGTGCGCCGCTTGTTACTTCGAGTCTCTAGGTTTCGCGGATCGTCAGCAAGGCAAGTAACACTTGATCATTCCTTTTCTTCTACCCAGTTTTTATGCATTAGATCAATCCTCAAACACTTGCATGATTAGGATCTAATTAAATTGTGGGATGGGAAGTAGATTGAGGTAGTACCTATTACCTGTTTTACTTATGAAACCACAGGAGTTACTTCTACGTTTGCTTATTATGCCATGCTATGCTCAGAGACGTGGATTGGGTGAGTGATATCCATGACAGATGTGAGATTGTTAATTTAATGGTTTATCTAAGGTGGCAACTTAAACACACATACGGGTGGATTGAGGCACCTGGTTTCTATCAGGACTTGCCTGTTTTTCTTTGGACCGCCACCCAGGCTCAAAGGGATCATAAGATCATTCATGCTAGAAACTTCCGTGTGCAGCCACAAGCCATTATGGGCTCTGGCATAGTTGAGTAAGTCGTGCGAACTCTTATAGTGGTGGACTAGCAGATGTAGGGGATGTAGGTGTACTGGTCCACCCATCGTAAGGTGCTAGCGCTTCTGAAAGACTGTGTCTCGGTCTACCGTCTCTCAAACACCCTGTAGTGCGATAACCAAACGGAGGCGATCAAGTCTTGTGGGGAAAAGTGCGCAAACCTCTGCAGAGTGTATAAACTAATCATGATTAGCCGTGTCCCCGGTTATGGACATCTTGAGTATCTAGTACTTGAATATCATGTGAATCTCAACATGTTACTCTAATTAATGTTATTGGGTTTTAATGAGTACTTTTAATTGGGATTGAGGATGTCAACCATTCTCAATGTTTAACAACCACCATGATAGTTAAACAAATTTATTCCTTTGCGATGAGGGAAAAACTAGCTTTATGCAAAAGCTGTAAATCAGAGAGCTTATCCACCAGCCATATATGCATATAGTATAGGCTTATTCCTTCATTATTCTCTATGTGTTACATTGCCAAAGATATTCCATGTGCTTGACCCGTTTTGGCTGCAACATTCATGTTGCAGACTTTTCGAACGACAGTAAGGTGTTTAGGTCGTGGTTCTATACTCGGTGATGCCGATGGAGTTGATGGACTCACTTATCTTCCAAGTCTTCATTTATTATCGTTATTATATGGCCTTAATCCATATTTATTGTAATAAGTCCTCTTTGGACAACGCTGTAATAAGTGTGTGATTGCTACTCATTATAAATCCTTGAAGTAATCTTGTGTGGTGTCGGCATTCTGATCCAGGATGACACCGAGCACGAGAGACTTGATCCATTCGGGTCGGGTCGCCAGAGATGGTATCGAGCACACGCCGACCGTGAGGGACACGACCACTAAGTTAAAGCCATAGATCACTACTCTCTTCTCAATTTCTAACTCCTCATCTTTTCCACTCTTTTAGGATGAAGGAGGAGAAGATCAAGTACACCCAACCGGATGAAGGCACACCTTTTGGATTTCACTTGAAGGAAGTCACTAAGTACCTGAACATTGGACTACCAACACCGGGACGTTCAACGCCACTCTGCCTGAAGAGGAGCGCTGTAAGATTCAAGCTCATGTACCAGGAAGGACATTCGCCCCAATCACCAATCCTATAGATAGTGTTTTCAGTGCCCCAACACGAGATGCAGGAATGAGCATGGAAGCTCATATCACCATGGGACGCATTTGAGAAGTTTTTCAAGAAGACCTCAAGGACACCATCTATCGATTGCGGACGCCGAGATGAACAATGGGAGATAGTCGGCACCAAGAAGGACCGATCCATTACAGCTTTCATCCAGAGTTAAACCAAAGCACATTCGGCCTTGACGCCAGGAAAACCAGATGTGCAATGATATGCTCGAATTAAAGGAGGCGAAGGGAAGGATCATCGAACTTGAAGGAGAACTAAAGTCAACGCATAAGGACTACATGGACGAGATCGTAGCGTTAGCAAGACACAATAACGATCTTAAGTATGAGATTGAAGAACTCAAGAAGAAATTGGCACTCAAGAATGAAGACCAAGACGTCGGTTGTCCAAGCGACTACATCAACATCGACGACACCGATTCGGATCCAAGTGAACCCGACTTTGAAGATGAAGTCTGGAGCAGACATCATGGAGTCTTCCACCGGTTCAAATTAATAGATGACCCCCACATATTAGTAGTATTTCATCCATGTAACCTTTTTAGTTCACGCACTTTTGCGTTAGTTAGACCGTTGTAAGCCCTTTGTTTGAATTGAATGAAGTGATTTTGTGTGCATTTGCTCATATACATTTCGGTAGTGTTTCTCCTTAGACCCCACTCTATTCTTAAATTCTCATCTTTTCTAAACCCATCAGATGCCTCCGAGACGCGACCCCGGATTTGTTTTCCCGCCAGAGATCACCCAGTTGATTCAAGAGGTAACACCTTGATCCAAACATTGGTGCAGAATCAAGGCAACAACAACAACAACCCACCGCCACCACCACCACCTGCGGATCACTTGACACGTTTCTTAAGACTGAATCCGCTAGTATTTTCCAGTAGCACCTAGCCGATAATAGCAGATGATTGGCTCCGTAAGGTAGGAAGGGAGTTAACCACTGCAAGATGTACAGATGGAGAGAAGGTGAAGTTTGCTGCACACCAACTTGAAGGACCAGCAGCAGCATGGTGGGAGAATTTTACAGCCACTTACCTCAGAGACACCGTCACATGGGATCGGTTTGACAAGCTTTCCGACCTTGCCCATGTCTCGGCGGGAGCTATGGCCATGAAGAAGCGTGAGTTCGCAACTTACGCCAAGGAGGAAGGACTGTTGGCACAAGATGTGGATGATTTTAGTAAGTTAGCACGTTATGCCCCGGATGACGTTGCTACAGATGCAGCTAAGCGGAGAAGTTTACGGAAGGACTGAATGATGAGTTAAGCATGCGATTGATGGTAGCAAGTTTCAACAACTACCAGGAGTTGGTAGACCGTGCCCTCATGATTGAAGGAAAGCAGCAACAAATTGAGAATCGCAAGAGGAAGTATGGACAGGGGAAGTATAACTCTGGAGCCCAGCAGAAGCCCCGTTATACCCCTAAACAGGGAGTTCCGTTTCAGCATACCCACGGAGGAAGTAATTCGCACAACCATAATGGCACCAAGAATGGGAGCAGGGAATGGAGGAAGCAATGGACAGAACCGCACCACACCGTCAACCCCAACCAAGAAAGACCTAAGCCATGTCACCTGTTTCAAGTGTTCCAAGACCGGACATTATGCAAATGATCGTCCCGAAGGCCAAGGTGGCAATGGAAGCTACGAAAGAAGCCCAACCCTTTCAACAGGGGACGGGTGAACCACATTGATGTGGAGGAGGTTGAAGATCAGCCCGATGCGATGTCGGTAAGTTTTTGGTTAAGTCATTTCTTGCACTAATTCTTTTCGATACTGGTGCATCGCATTCATACATATCAAGGGGATTTGTAGAGAAGTATAGTCTACCTACTCGGATTCTTAAAACCCCTTTGCCAGTAAGCTCACTAGGAGCGGAGTATATGGCCAGACAAGGATGTTTTCAAGTGCCATTAAGTATAGGAAGGCATGTGTTCCCGGCGGATTTGATCATTCTGGAATCCCAAGGATTTGATGTGATATTAGGCATGGATTGGCTGTCGATGTATGGAGGAAACATCGATTGCGCAAGTAAGACGATTTTGCTCACAACACCAGAAGGAAGAAGGATTAAGTATGTATCACGGCATCAGCCGAGGAGAGCTCATGTAAATTGCTTATCAGGAGTGGTGCAGGAAGAAGTACCAGTAGTGAAGGATTACCCTAATGTATTTCCTGAGGAATTGCCAGGAATGCCACCGGATAGAGACATTGAGTTTTTGATTGAACTTTTGCCGTGAACAGGCCCAATATCGGCGACCATACGAGGATGCCCGCATGATTTGGCGGAAATCAAGAAGCAGATTAAGGAGCTATTGGATAAAGGTTTTATACGCCCAAGTTCTTCGCCTTGGGGATCACCCGTACTTTTAGTGGAGAAGAAGGACGGATCGTTAAGGATGGTTGTTGATTATCATGGATTGAATGAAGTAACAATCAAGAACAAGTACCCACTACCAATGATAAATGATCTGTTTGATCGTTTGCAAGGAGCTAAAGTGTTTTCCAAGATCAATTTGCGATCAGGGTACCATCAGTTGAAGATTCGAGAGCAGGACATACCTAAGACAACATTTACCACGAGATATGGACTGTATGAGTACACCGTTATGTCATTTGACTGACTAACGCTACCTGCCTATTTCATGAACCTGATGAACAAAGTGTTTATGGAGTTTTTGGATAAGTTCGTCGTGGTGTTCATAGATGATATTTTGATTTTCTCGAAGAATGAAGAGGAACATAAGGAACATTTTCGATTGGTTTTGGAGAAACTAAGGGAACATCAATTATATGCCAAGTTCAGCAAATGTGAGTTTTGGCTAAAGGAAGTTGGATTTCTTGGACATGTTATATCCGGAGAAGGGATAGCAGTTGACCCCACAAAGGTTGAGACCGTAACCAAATGGGAAGCACCAACGACAGTTGGAGAGATTCGGAGTTTCCTTGGACTCGCAGGATACTACCGAAGATTCATTGAGAATTTCTCAAGAATTGCAAAGCCTATGACAGAATTATTGAAGAAGGATACCAAGTTCATATGGACTGAGGATTGTGAGGCAAGTTTTCAGGAGTTGAAGAAAAGATTGGTTACCTCAACAGTGTTAATTTTGCCAGATCAGACCAAGGATTATGAGGTGTATTGCGACGCTTCACGTCGAGGACTTGGAGCAGTGCTTATGCAAGAAGGAAGAGTTGTTTCGTATGCTTCACGACAGCTTAAGCCTCATGAGTTGAATTATGCCACACATGATTTGGAGTTAGCAGCCGTTGTGCACGCATTGAAGACACGGAGACATTTCCTCATTGGAAATCATTGTGAGGTGTACCACGGATCACAAGAGTTTGAAGTACATCTTCACGCGAAGGAATTAAATCTCGACAGAGGAGATGGCTGGAGCTTATTAAGGATTATGATATGAGATTGCATTATCACCCCGGAAAGGCTAACGTTGTAGCCGATGCATTGAGCCGTGAGAGCCACGTCAATACCCTAATGATGGGAGGAATACCCAAGGAGTTAGCCGAGGATCTTCGAGAACTATGTTTAGAAATAGTTCCGAGAGGCTTTGTGGCAACATTGGAGATTCAGTCTCACTGATGGACAAAATCAGAGAAGCTCAAAAGGCGGAACAAGGAAGTTGCCTCTATATAGGAGAAAATGAGCGTAGGAAAAGATAAGGGATTTCTTGAGGATGAGAACGATACCCTATGGTTTGAGGACCGTGTTTATGTGCCAAATAACCCGGAGATCTGGAAGTTGATTTTGCAAGAAGCACATGATTCACCATATTCGATTCACCGAAATACCAAGATGTATTTGGATTTGAAGGAAACGTTCTGGTGGACCGGAATGAAGGAGGATATTGCGGAGTATGTAGCAGTTTGCGATGTATGTCAGAGAGTGAAGGAAGAACATCAGAAGCCACCAGGATTGTTACAACCATTGCCAATACCCGAATGGAAGTGGGATAAACTAGGCATGGATTTCATCACAGGTTTGCCAAAGACTCGTTCTGGCTATGACTCAATTTGGGTTATAGTCGACCGCTTGACGAAGGTAGCTCATTTCATTCGATCAAGACTAGCTATAGCAGTGCTAAGTTGGCAAAGATATACATGACCAGAATTGTGTGTTTACACGGAGTTCGAGGAGTATCAGACGATAGAGGAACTCAATTTACCTCAAAGTTTTGGAATCAGTTGCACGAAACATTGGGAAACAGGCTGGAATTCAGTACAACTTTTCACCCACAGACCGATGGACAGACTGAGAGAGTCAATCAGATTTTGGAGGATATGCTGAGAGCTTGTGCACTAGATTGTGGATCTAGTTGGGATGATAATTTGCCGTATGCAGAATTTTCTTATAACAACAGTTACCAAACCAGCTTGAAGATGGCACCTTTCGAGGCTTTATGCGGAAGGAGGTGCGAGACACCGTTATCATGGGACGAAAGCCGAGACCGTCGATTGTTTGGACCAGATTTGATTAAGGAGTGCGACAGAAGGTTAAGTTGATTCGCGATAGGCTCCAGGTAGCCCAGTCCAGACAGAAAAGCTATGCGGATTCAAAGCGCAAGGCGATGGAATATAAAGTTGGAGACAGAGTTTATCTTAGAGTATCCCCGCTTCGAGGAGTTAAGCGTTTCGGAGTTAAAGGAAAATTAGCACCGCGTTTCGTTGGACCGTATAAGGTTTTGCAACGCATGGGAGAAGTTGCTTATAAGCTGGAATTGCCAGAGGGACTGTCAGGAGTTCATGATGTGTTCCATGTTTCTCAGCTGAAGAAATGTCACGCCGAGATGGCGGAAGTACCGCTAAGAGATACAGTGCCACTTGAAGCAATTCAGCTACAGGATGATTTGACATATGAGGAGAAACCAGTCAAGATTATCGATTATGCCAAAGAGTTACTCGCAGCAAGGTTATCAAGTTTTGCAAGGTTCGATTGGAGCCACCACACCGAGGATGAAGCCACTGGGAAAGAGAAGAAGATTTGCTCAAGGATCACCTCACCTATTTTCTAGCCAACCCGAATCTCGAGGGCTAGATTCATCTTAAGGGGTAGGTTTGTAACATCCCAAATTTTCAATTTGGAATGTTATACATTAAGTCATCATGCATATCATATTTTCTTGCATTTTCCGATCCTAGAAAATTTCACGCAACTCAAGGACCCTCGGAGAGAGTTGGAGATTTCATTATTTTCATATTTGAGTTCTCTCAAAACTATGAAAAGAGGATCGTTGGATTTATTTATTTTATCTTCAAATATTTTTCCAATAAAAATATGAGAGGGAATAATATGACTTTCCCAAAATTTAGGAAAAATGAAGACTTAATAAATAAATCAAAATTTGGATTTTCCGGAGTGTATTTGCTCTAGGAAAAACTTCGTATTTTCAAAAAAAAAATTGCATTTGGCCCGAGTAAAAGTTCATTTTGTTCGACTCATTTTTAGGAGTCGGGGAAAATTTACTTTATTAATTTTGGAGTCCGTTTAGATTTTATTTTATCCGTTTTCCGCGCGAGTTTTTTTAAACCCCGGCTTGTGGCCACACACTGACCGGCCAAGGCCTGACGGCCCACCCCACCTCCCGCCTCCCGCCTTGGGAGTCCGCGCCGAAGTCCGGCCCACGCCCCGTGGCCCCTTCCCAAGGCACCCTCCCTCCTTAAAAGCCGCCCTGGACCCACCCGCCGCCTCACGCCACCCGAGCCCCGCCTGACGCCGCCTTGAGCCACCAGCCGTCGCCTGACGCCACACTGCCGACCCGCCGACCGGAGCCCGTTGCTCGCTTGGCGACCTCGCCGGAGGTAGCCGCCGCGCCTCCCCGGTCCGGTTTTGTTTAAAAAAAAACTTCCGGTTTTCTTTTTGTTGTTCGGTTTTTAAAAAAAAAACTAGATCGGTTTATTTTTTCGGTTTAGTTATTTAGTGAACGTTCACCGAGCCGTTCGTTTTAACGAACACGTTCACCGGTTAGTTTCTGTTAACGAACGTCCGTTCGTTTAACTGTTCGTCGTTTTTCTTTTAACCGGATTTAATCCGATTATTTTTCGATCTCGATTTCAGATCCAATCTTCAATCTAGTTTATTTCCTCGCCGTTTATCTAATCGGTGATTCAAGCACTGGAGTTTCGTTTAAACCGCCGTTCGACTAATCAACTTAAACAAAGTTTTGCTACTGTAAAATTTTGACCTAGTTTCAAATTGCTAGAACCGAGTCGCTTTTCTTTCGACGTTTGACTTTCGTTGCTTTATTGGATTCTATTCTTTTGCAACCAGGGTTCTTAAGTTGAACTTTACGGTCAGATCTTCTATTCGAGATTTACCTGCATTAGATGAGTACTTATTGTATGCTTGTTGTTTGTCTGCGATAGATCACCGGAGTGCGCCGCTTGTTACTTCGAGTCTCTAGGTTTCATGGATCGCCGTTAAAGGCAAGTAACACTTGATCATTCCTTTTCTTCTACCCAGTTTTTATGCATTAGATCAATCCTCAAACACTTGCATGATTAGGATCTAATTAAATTGTGGGATGGGAAGTAGATTGAGGTAGTACCTATTACCTGTTTTACTTATGAAACCCTGGGAGTTACTTCTACGTTTGCTTATTATGCCATGCTATGCTCGTAGACGTGGATTGGGTGAGTGATATCCATGACAGATGTGAGATTGTTAATTTTAATGGTTTGTCTAAGGTGGCAACTTAAACACACATCGGGGTGGATTGAGGCACCTGGTTTCTATCAGGACTTGCCTGTTTTTATTCGGACCGCCACCCAGGCTCAAAGGGATCATAAGATCATTCATGCTAGAAACTTCGGTGTGCAGCCACAAGCCATTATGGGCTCTGGCATAGTTGAGTAAGTCGTGCGAACTCTTATAGTGGTGGACTAGCAGATGTAGGGGATGTAGGTGTACGGTCCACCCATCGTAAGGTGCTAGCGCTTACGAAGATCGTGTCTCGGTTATCCGTCTCTCAAACACCTCAGAGTGCGAGAACCAAACGGAGGCGATCGAGTCTTGTGGGGAAAAGTGCGGAAACCTCTGCAGAGTGTATAAACTAATCATGATTAGCCGTGTCCCCGATTATGGACATCTTGAGTATCTAGTACTTGAATATCATGTGAATCTCAACATGTTACTCTAATTAATGTTATTGGGTTTTAATGAGTACTTTTAATTGGGATTGAGGATGTCAACCATTCTCAATGTTTAACAACCACCATGATAGTTAAACAAATTTATTCCTTTGCAGTAGGGAAAAACTAGCTTTATGCAAAACTGTAACCGTAGAGCTTATCCACCAGCCATATATGCATATAGTATAGGCTTATTCCTTCATTATTCTCTGTGTGTTACATTGCCAACATATTCCGTGTGCTGACCCGTTTTCGGGCTGCAACATTCATGTTGCAGACTTTTCAGACGACGAGTAAGGTGTTTAGGTCGTGGTTCTATACTCAGTGATGCCGATGGAGTTGATGGACTCACTTATCTTCCAAGTCTTCCGCTATTATCGTTATTATATGGCCTTAAGCCATATTTATTGTAATAAGTCCTCTTTTGGACAACGCTGTAATAAGTGTGTGATTGCTACTCTGTTATAAATCCTTCGAAGTACTGTGTGGTGTCAGCATTACTGATCCAGGGATGACACCTGAGCACAGAGACTTGATCCATTCGGGTCGGGTCGCTACAACGACATATATGTTCATGCCTCTCACTTTATTTGTCTTGATCATTGTCTCTTGTCTCCATTAGTTGCATCTCTCATATCACCTTGTGTTGAGTGCCAACTTGCTATGCTTATTGATCGTGGAGACTTGGACATATTACTTGTGATGCATGCTTGCTTACTTGAGCCTATTGTCTTTGGTTGTAGTTGCATCATATGCTTTCATACCATACCACACCTTGTTCTTTCTTATGATAATAATGATGAAAACACTTGTTGGGTATCTCGCCCCTCGAATGATAGGTCTTGCATTTGCACTAACCTCATTTGTTTTTCCGAGTGTTTCTCATGTTCTTTCATTTTGAAGGATTTACAAGGCGGTACCATAAAAAGACATTTTGGTTATGTGAAGGTGTACATGATGTGCAACACCAACATTTGCGAGAATCTCCTAAAGGTGACCTCCTTCCCTTTGAGCCATCCTCAAATACACATATTGGATGGGTCATTCTTTCATTGTTGTTTCCTTCTTCTTGTCTACATGATACATATATTGGATGGAGGACCGACATTGGAGATGGACCCTACGGACCTTCAAGTTGAGGAGTGCCACGACATCGAGCTATGGTACAACACCACCCATGACAAATTTGCACCCTATGCATGGATTGACACACATTATGATTGTCTTGTTGCACCTATTCCCATGTCATCCATGATATATGAGCTTGTGCATTTTCTTAGCAAATTTGTTGTGATCTTTATTGATGGCATATTCATACATCGTGATCATATTGCCTACCATCAATTGCATGATAACATAATCATATTGAGCATCCATTGCCATATTCATGCTATTGATGAACCGTCTCACTATGACATCATTTTGCACCATGGTTGCATTCTTCATATTCACAACACATTTGTGTGCACAATGATTGCATTTCCTACCATGAATGATTTGCATCTCATTCTAGATCATCTTGATAAGCTTCATGCGTTTTGTCACGACCAATCTTGCCGCACGGACTCATTCTTACATGATGGACACTTTGTGTGCGCTAACCATTGTATTTCCGAGTGTTGCTTGTGTTTGCTCTTTTGCATGTCTATCTCTCCGGCGACACCTTGGACTACTTGGATTGCGCCATGTCTTCAACTCCGTCCAACTACAAGTTCGTCCCCGACAACCTTTTCCATGGTGATGAGGATCACGATCCGAGGTCGGATCTTTCCCAAGGGAGGGGAGATGATGCGGAGCATCCCACATTCATCCCCATGTACACTCCGACTACTCTCCAAGCCCCAAGAGGACATATGACGAGACCTCGACCATACGCCATTGGACACAAGGTGAACTCACTCCTCTTCGAACCTTCACTTTCCACATGTGAGACATGGCTACTACCTCATGCATGGACCTTGCATATACTCAGGTACAACCAAGACGACCATGGAGGATCCAAGGACCAAGGCCAAGCATGGAAGAGGAGAAGGAAGAAGAAGCTGGGACAAGTTTCTGGAAAGCCCGGACCTTCCGGCCTCTTCCCGGAACTTCCGGCCCCCAGACCTTCCGGCCTGCCCGGAACCTCTGGCCCCCGGAGCCCAGACCAGCCCCGAGCGCGCCAACTCTCTGGTTAGCCCGGAACCCGGCCGAAGCCTGCCCGGAACTTCCGGAGCCCGGAACTTCTGGCCCTACCCAGAACTTCCGGCCTGCCTGCGTGCAAAGACTCGGGCCGAAGCCCATGTAACCCTTTACCACTTACCCCTTCGTGGCTTAGACTATAAATAGACCACCCCTCCTCTTAGTTAGGGTTAGCAATGGTTTAGCTCATATTTTGTGTGAGAGCCTTGCTCATCCACTTGGTTACTTATCCTCGGAGCCCACGACCTCTTCGGAGAAGATCCCCCAAGCGGATTCAAGACCCCTTCAAGGGAAGACCATCAAGACTTCCTCACGGAGAAGAACCCGGTTACCTCTTGTATCGTCCTTTGTTGATCGTGGATCGTGTATCTCTCTTTGTGTTCATCGATCTAGCGCATGTGTAATCGAATCTTGTTGGTTTGAGTGATTCTCTTGTGTTTTTCCCCGTGGTTTCCCTCGTGCTCTTCCGCTCGTTCTTCGTGTTCCTCGTAGGGATCCTCTCCAAACGTGAAAGATCGTCCACATAGGGTTCCACCCTACATCAGATGGGCTCATGGGCTGTGGTGAAGAGGGGCTGGGCTACAAAGAGAGAGGGGTTTCGGGCTACGCGGTTAACCGTTAGGGCGTCAAATGACCTCCAAATGGAACGAAAATTGACAGGCGGTCTACCTACTCTATAACAACACCGCACGCCAAGTTTCATCCCATTCCAAAAACATTTTTAAACCACTCACGAAACGAGGTCTGAGAGCGGCAACGGGTGCGTGAGAGAGAGTCGGATCGCGAAACGGACAACGGAAGGAGCGGGAAGACCGGGACGGATGCAAGTTTTTTTTAAAAACATGAGGATGCAATGCAGATGATGACATGGCAAAATGCAACACGCAAGCACATGACATGGCAATGACGGCGAATAATTGGCAGACACCTGGCGCATCGGATCCGGGGCGTTACAGTCAAGAAACGGAGGAGGAAGCCACGAGGTAGGGGGCGTGCCCACCCCCCAGGGCGCGCCCTCCACCCTCGTGGGCCCCCTGTTGCTCCACCGACGTACTCCTTCCTCCTATATATACCTCATTACCCCCCAAGCGATCGAATCACGGAGCCAAAAACCTAATTCCACCGCCGCAACCTTCTCTACCCACGAGATCCCATCTTGGGGCCTGTTCCGGAGCTCCGCCGGAGGAGGAATCCATCACGGAGGGCTTCTACATCAACACCATAGCCTCTCCGATGAAGTGTGAATAGTTTACTTCAGACCTTCGGGTCCATAGTTAGTAGCTAGATGGCTTCTTCTCTCTTTTTGGATCTCAATACAATGTTCTCCCCCTCTCTCTTGGAGATCTATTCGATGTAATCTTCTTTTTGCGGTGTGATTGTTGAGACCGATGAATTGTGGGTTTATAATCAAGATTATCTATGAACAATATTTGAATCTTCTCTGAATTCTTTTATGTATGGTTGGTTATCTTTGCAAGTCTCTTAGAATTATCAGTTTGGTCTGGCCTACTAGATTGATCTTCTTGCAATGGGAGAAGTGCTTAGCTTTGGGTTCAATCTCGCGGTGTCCTTTCCCAGTGAGAGTAGGGGCAGCAAGGCACATATTGTATTTTTGCCATCGAGGATAACAAGATGGGTTTTTAATCATATTGCATGAATTTATCCCTCTACATCATGTCATCTTGTTTAAGGCGTTACTCTATTTTCTTGAACTTAATACTCTAGATGCATGCTGGATAGCGGCCGATGAGTGGAGTAATAGTAGTAGATGCAGGCAGGAGTCGGTCTACTTGTCTCGGACGTGATGCCTATATACATGATCATACCTAGATACTCTAACTATGCTCAATTCTGTCAATTGCTCAACAGTAATTCGTTCACCCACCGTAAAATTCTTATGCTTATGAGAGAAGCCACTAGTGAAATCTATGGCCCCTGGGTCTATCTTCATCATATTAGTCCTCCAATACTTAGTTATTTCCTTTGCTTTTTTACTTTGCTTTTATTTTACTTTGCATCTTTATCACAAAATACCAAAAATATTATCCTATCATATCTATCAGATCTCACTCTCGTAAGTGACCGTGAAGGGATTGACAACCCCTTATCGCGTTGGTTGCGAGGAGTTATTTGCTTTGTGTAGGTACGAGGGACTCGTGCGTAGCCTCCTACTGGATTGATACCTTGGTTCTCAAAAACTGAGGGAAATACTTACTCTACTTTGCTGCATTACCCTTTCCTCTTCAAGGAAATCCAACGCGGTGCTCAAGAGGTAGCAGAGAAGATTTCTGGCGCTGTTGCCGGGGAGTATACGCAAAAGTCAACATACCAAGTACGCATCACAATCCCTTATCTCCCGCATTACATTATTTGTCATTTGCCTCTCGCTTTCCTCTCCCCCACTTCACCTTTGCCGTTTTATTCGCCCTTTTTCCGTTCGTCTTTTCGTTTGCCTTGATGTCTTACTTGGCTCGTTTGCTCGTTTGGTTGAAATAGTTGAGTATTTATTCCTAACCAAAGAAGCTAATATCTATGGATCCTCATCTGCTTGCCAATCTTTTTAAGAGATCCAATTATGATGAACCAATTCCTAGTGATTTGGATGCACTAGATTATCTTTATAAGGTTTTGCTTGAAATCCGTGAATCTGAAAATTGTGATGAAGTGCTTTATGAAGTGATTCACGATAGATCTTTGAATAAAAAGCATGATTGCAATGATTTTATTGATGTAAATTATGATAATAATATGCAAAACCCTAAGCTTGGGGATGCTAGTTTTGCTATGTCCACTACATGTTGCAATAATCATGATTGGGGAGATTCTTCTTATGATCTTGAAAACTTATTTAAGCCCCATGATGAATATAAGATTGATAATAGTGTTTGAAATAATATTGAAAGTGGGTTTGGAAGAGTCTCAACTTTAGATCCCACATATTTGTATAATATTCAATCTTATGAAATTTTTGATAAAAGTGGGCTTGGAGAAATCATGACTTTAGTTAATGATAATCCCACTATTTTGGAAGAGTGTCAACTCCGCATGCATGTAGATCGTGTTGAGAATATGTTATGTGATAGCTATATTGTTGAATTTTCTTATGATCCTACATGTAATTATTATGAGAGAGGAAAATATGGTTATAGAAATTTGCATGTTACTAAATTACCTCTCGTTATGTTGAGATTGCTATTGTTCTTTTCCGCTTCCTTGCATATGCTAGTTTTTGCTTGCTATGATAATTTGTTTTTCTATAAGATGCCTATGGATAGGAAGTATGTTAGACTTAGATGTGTTTGTCACGTGTTTTATGATGCTCTCTTTGTGCTTCAATTCTTGTCTTTCATGGGAGCATCATTAAAATTATCAATGCCTAGCTAAAAGGCTTTTAAAAAAAAGCGCTTGTTGGGAGACAACCCAATATTTTTCCTTGCTGTTATTCAATAAATATTTGTTCTAGCCTCTTATTAGATGTGTTTTTAGGTTTTAATTAGTGTTTGTGCCAAGTTAAACCTATAGGATCTTCTTGGATGATAGTTATTTGATCTTGCTGTAATTTCCAGAAACTTTATGTTCACGAAAACAATTGTTAGAAATCACCAGAACGTGATAAAATAGTGATTCCAATTGCTGCTGATCAATAAAAAAATTGCCTAGGTTGTCCTATTTTGTCTGATTTTTTTGGAGTTCCAGAAGTTTGTGTTAGTTACATTACTACAGACTGTTCTGTTTTTGACAGATTCTGTTTTTCGTGTGTTGTTTGCTTATTTTGATGAATCTATGGCTAGTAGAATAGTTTATAATCCATAGAGAAGTTGGAATACAGTAGGTTTAACACCAATATAAATAAAGAATGAGTTCATTACAGTACCTTGAAGTGGTCAATGTTTTCTTTCGCTAACGGAGCTCACGAGATTTCTGTTGAGTTTTGTGTTGTGAAGTTTTCAAGTTTTGGGTGAAAGATTTTGATGGAGTATGGAACAAGGAGTGGCTAGAGCCTAAGCTTGGGGATGTCCATGGAACCCCCAAGATAATCCAAGGACACCTAAAAGCCAAAGCTTGGGGATGCCCCGAAAGGCATCCCCTCTTTTGTCTACTTCCATTGGTGACTTTACTTGGAGCTATATTTTTATTCACCACATGATATGTGTTTTGCTTGGAGCGTCTTGTATGATTTGAGTCTTTGCTTTTTAGTTTACCACATTCATCCTTGCTGCACACACCTTTTGAGAGAGCCATACATGATTTGAAAATTATTAGAATACTCTTTGTGCTTCACTTATATCTTTTGAGCTATATAGTTTTGCTCTAGTGCTTCACTTATATCTTTTAGAGCCCGATGGTAGATTTGTTTTATAGAAACTATTGATCTCTCATGCTTCACTTAGATTATTTTGAGAGTCTTAAATAGCATGGCAATTTGCTTAAATAATCCTAATATGCTTGGTATTCAAGATTTGTAAAACTTTCTTATGAGTGTGTTGAATACTATGAGAAGTTTGATACTTGATAATTGTTTTGAGATATGAAGATGGTGATATTAGAGTCATGCTAGTTGAGTAGTTGTGAATTTGAGGAATAATTGTGTTAAAGTTTGTGATTCCCGTAGCATGCACGTATGGTGAACCATTATGTGATGAAGTCGGAGCATGATTTATTTATTGATTGTCTTCCTTATGAGTGGCAGTCGGGGACGAGCGATGGTCTTTTCCTACCAATCTATCCCCCTAGGAGCATGCGTGTAATACTTTTCTTTGATAAATTGTAGATTTTTGCAATAAGTATATGAGTTCTTTATGACTAATGTTGATTCCATGGATTATACGCACTTCTCCTCCTTCCACCATTTCTAGCCTCTCTAATACCGCGCACTTTTCGCCAGTATCATACACCCACCATATACCTTCCTCAAAACAGCCACCATACCTACCTATCATGGCATTTCCATAGCCATTCCGAGATATATTGCCATGCAACTTTCCACCGTCCCGTTTATTATGACACGCTCCATCATTGTCATATTGCTTAGCATGATCATGTAGTTGACATCGTATTTGTGGCAAAGCCACCATTCATAATTCTTCCATACATGTCACTCTTGAATCATTGCATATCCCGGTACACCGCCGGAGGCATTCATATAGAGTCATATCTTGTTCTAAGTATTGAGTTGTAAGAAAATAAAAGTGTGATGATCATCATTTTTAGATCATTGTCCCAAGTGAGGAAAAGGATGATGGAGACTATGATTCCCCACAAGTCGGGATGAGACTCCGGAGGAAAAATTAAAAAAAAAGAGAAAAGGCCCAAATAAAAAAAATTAGAGAAAAGAGAGAAGGGACAATCTTACTATCCTTTTACCACACTTGTGCTTCAAAGTAGCACCATGATCTTCATGATAGAGAGTCTCTCATTTTGTCACTTTCATATACTAGTGGGAATTTTTCATTATAGAACTTGGCTTTTATATTCCAATGATGGGATTCCTCAAAATGCCTTAGGTCTTCGTGAGCAAGCGAGTTGGATGCACACCCACTTAGTTTCTTTTGTTGAGCTTTCATATACTTATAGCTCTAGTGCATCAGTTGCATGGCTATCCCTCTTGACTCACATTGATATCTATTGATGGGCATCTCCATAGCCTGTTGATACGCCTAGTTGATGTGAGACTATCTTCTCCCATTTTGTCTTCTCCACAACCACCATTCTATTCCACATATAGTGCTATATCCATGGCTCACGCTCATGTATTGCGTGAAGATTGAAAAAGTTTGAGAATGTCAAAAGTATGAAACAATTGCTTGGCTTGTCATCGGGGTTGTGCATGATTTAAATACTTTGTGTGGTGAAGATAGAGCATAGCCAGACTATATGACTTTGTAGGGACACAACTTTCTTTGGCCATGTTATTTTGAGAAGACATAATTGCTTTGTTAGTATGCTTGAAGTATTATTATTTTTATGTCAATATTAAACTTTTGTCTTGAATCTTTCGGATCTGAATATTCATACCACAATTAAGAAGAATTACATTGAAATTATGCCAAGTAGCACTCCGCATCAAAAATTATCTTTTTATAATTTACCTACCGAGGACGGCAGGAATTAAGCTTGGGATGCTTGATACGTCTCCACCATATCTTTTATTTTGATTGCTCCATGCTATATTATCTACTGTTTTGGACATTATTGGGCTTTATTATCCACTTTTATATTATTTTTGGGACTAACCTATTAACCGGAGGCCCAACCCAGAATTGCTGTTTTTTTTGCCTATTTCAGAGTTTCGAAGAAACGGAATATCAAACGGAGTCCAAACGGAATGAAACCTTCGGGAACGTGATTTTCTCACCGAACATGATCCAGGAGACTTGGACCCTACGTCAAGAAACGAAGGAGGAAGCCACGAGGTAGGGGGGCGCGCCCACCCCCCAGGGAGCGCCCTCCACCCTCGTGGGCCCCCTGTTGCTCCACGACGTACTCCTTCCTCCTATATATACCTCACGCCCCCAAATGATCGAGATCTGAAGCCAAAACCTAATTCCACCCCGCAACCTTACATACCCACGAGATCCCATCTTGGGGCCTGTTAGGAGCTCATGGGAGGAGGAACCCATCACAGAGGGCTTCTACATCAACACCATAGCCTCTCCGATGAAGTGTGAGTAGTTTAATTCAGACCTTGGGTCCATAGTTAGTAGCTAGATGGCTTCTTCTCTTTTTGGATCTCAATACAATGTTCTCCCCCTCTCTCGTGGAGATTTATTCGATGTAATCTTCTTTTTGTGGTGTGTTTGTTGAGATCGATGAATTGTGGGTTTATGATCAAGATTATCTATGAACAATATTTGAATCTTCCCTGAATTCTTTTAAGTATGATTGGTTATCTTTGCAAGTCTCTTCGAATTATCAGTTTGGTTTGGCCTACTAGATTGATCTTTCTTGCAATAGGAGAAGTGCTTAGCTTTGGGTTCAATCTTGCGGTGTCCTTTCCAAGTGACAGTAGGGGCAGCAAGGCACGTATTGTATTGTTTCCATCGAGGATAACAAGATGGGGTTTTTTATCATATTGCATGAATTTATCCCTCTACATCACGTCATCTTGTTTAAGGCGTTACTCTGTTTTCTTGAACTTAATACTCTATATGCATGCTGGATAGCGGTCGATGAGTGGAGTAATAGTAGTAGATGCAGGCAGGAGTCGGTCTACTTGTCTCTGACGTGATGCCTATATACATGATCATACCTAGATACTCTCATAACTATGCTCAATTCTGTCAATTGCTCAACAGTAATTCGTTCACCCACGTAAAATACTTATTCTCATGAGAGAAGCCACTAGTGAAATCTATGGCCCCGGGGTCTATCTTCATCATATTAATCCTCCAATACTTAGTTATTTCCTTTGCTTTTATTTTACTTTGCATCTTTGTCACAAAAATACCAAAAATATTATCCTATCATATCTATCAGATCTCACTCCCGTAAGTGACCGTGAAGGGATTGACAACCCCTTATCGCGTTGGTTGCGAGGAGTTATTTGCTTTGTGTAGGTACGAGGGACTCATGGCGTAGCCTCCTACTGGATTGATACCTTGGTTCTCAAAAACTGAGGGAAATACTTACTCTACTTTGCTGCATTACCCTTTCCTCTTCAAGGAAATCCAACGCAGTGCTCAAGAGGTAGCATATGGCCATCATCTTGTGCTTGTGATCTCCATCTTTGAAGCACCGTCATGATCACCATCGTCACCGGCGTGACACCTTGATCTACATCGTAGCATCGTTGTCGTCTCGCCAACTATTGCTTCTATGACTATCGCTACCGCTTAGTGATAAACTAAAGCAATTACAGGGCGATTGCATTGCATACAATAAAGTGACAACCATATGGCTCTCGCCGATTGCCGATAACTTCGGTTACAAAACATGATCATCTCATACAACAAAATATAGCATCATGCCTTGACCATATCACATCACAACATGCCCTGCAAAAACAAGTTAGACATCCTCTACTTTGTTGTTGCAAGTTTTACGTGGCTGCTACGGGCTGAGCAGGAACTGTTCTTACCTACGCATCAAAACCACAACGATAGTTTGTCAAGTTAGTGTTGTTTTAACCTTCTCAAGGACCAGGCGTAGCCACACTCAGTTCAACTAAAGTTGGAGAAACTGACACCCGCCAGCCACCTGTGTGCAAAGCACGTCGGTAGAACCAGTCTAAAGCGTCACAGCGTAACGTCGGTCGGGCCGCTTCATCCAACAATACCGCCGAACCAAAGTATGACATGCTGGTAAGCAGTATGACTTGTATCACCCACAACTCACTTGTGTTCTACTCGTGCATATAACATCTACGCATAAACCTGGCTTGGATGCCACCGTTGGGGAACGTAGTATTTTCAAAAAAAATCCTACGCACACACAACATCATCGTGATGCATAGCAACGAGAGGGGAGAGTGTTGTCCACGTACCCTCGTAGACCGAAAGCGGAAGCGTTAGCACAACGCGGTTGATGTAGTCGTACGTCTTCACGATCTGACCGATCCAAGTACCGAACGTACGGCACCTTCGAGTTCAGCACATGTTCAACTCGATGACGTCCCGTGAGCTCCGATCCAAAGAGCTTCACGGAGAGTTCCGTCGACGACGGCGTGATGAAGGTGATGATGATGCTACAGACGCAGGGCTTCGCCTAAGCACTGCTACGATATGACAGAGGTGGAATATGGTGAAGGGGGCACCGCACACGGCTGGAATAGACCAACAGATCAACTTGTGTGTCTAGAGGTGTCCCCTGCCCCCATATATAAAGGAGCAAGGAGGGAGAGGTGGCCGGCCAAGGAGGACACGCCAGGGGGGAGTTCTACTCCCACCGGGAGTAGGACTCCTCCTTTCCTTGTTAGAGTAGGAGAAGGGAAGGAAGGGAGAGAGGAGGAGAAGGAAAAAGGGGGGTGCCGCCCCCTCCTTGTCCAATTCGGACTAGAGGGGGAGGGGGCGCGCGGCTGCCCTAGCCGCCCCTCCTCTTCTCCCACTAAGGCCCATGAGGCCCAATTAACTCCCCGGGGGGTTCCGGTAAATGTCCGAAACCTCCCAAAACACTTCCGGTATCCGAACATAGTCATCAAATATATCGATCTTTACATCTCGACCATTTCGAGACTCCTTGTCATGTCTGTGATCATATCCGGAACTCCGAACTACCTACGGTACATCAAAACACATAAACTCATAATACTGATCGTCACCGAACTTTAAGCGTGCGGACCCTACGGGTTCGAGAACTAGGTAGACATGACCAAGACACGTCTCCGGTCAATAACCAATAGAGGAACATGGATGCTCATATTGGCTCCCACATATTCTATGGAGATCTTTATCGGTCAAACCTCATAACAACATACGTTATTCCCTCTGTCATCGGTATGTTACTTGCCCGAGATTCGATCGTCGGTATCTCAATACCTAGCTCAATCTCGTTACCGGCAAGTCTCTTTACTCGTTCCGTAATACATCATCCCGCAACTAACTTATTAGCTACATTGCTTGAAAGGCTTATAGTGATGTGCATTACCGAGAGGGCCCAGAGACACCTCTCCGATAATCGGAGTGACAAATCCTAATCTCGAAATACGCCAACTCAACAAGTACCTTCGGAGACACATGTAGAGCACCTTTATAATCACCCAGTTACGTTGCGATGTTTGGTAGCACACAAAGTGTTCCTCCGGTAAACGGAAGTTGCATAATCTCATAGTCATAGGAACATGTATAAGTCATGAAGAAAGCAATAACAACATACTAAGCGCATCAAGTGCTAAGCTAACAGAATGGGTCAAGTCAATCACATCATTCTCCTAATGATGTGATCCCGTTAATCAAATGACAACTCATGTCCATGGCTAGGAAACTCAACCATCTTCGATTAACGAGCTAGTCAAGTAGAGGCATACTAGTGACACTATGTTTGTCTATGTATTCACACATGTATTATGTTTTCGATTAATACAATTCTAGCATGAATAACAAACATTTATCATGATATGTGGAAATAAATAATAACTTTATTATTGCCTCTAGGGCATATTTCCTTCACATACTCAGGGAGAACACTTGTACCTTGAAATTCAGTGAGAGATCATCTAATAATGCTACCGCCGAACTAAGCAAAATAAGATGCATAAAGGATAAACATCACATGCAATCAATATAAATGATATGATATGGCCATCACCATCTTGTGCCTTTGATCTCCATCTCCAAAGCACCTTCATGATCACCATCGTCACTAGCTTGACACCTTGATCTCCATCGAAGCATCGTTGTCGTCTCGCCAACTATTGCTTCTACGACTATCGCTACCGCTTAGTGATAAAGTAAAGCAATTACATGGCGATTGCATTTCATAATAAAGCGACAACCATATGGCTCTCGCCGATTGTCGATAACTGTGTTACAAAACATGATCATCTCATACAACAATTTATATAATCACGTCTTGACCATATCACATCACAACTTGCCCTGCAAAAATAAGTTACACGTCCTCTACTTTGTTGTTGCAAGTTTTACGTGGCTGCTACAGGCTTAGCAAGAACCGTTCTTACCTACGCATCAAAACCTCAACGATTTTTCGTCAAGTTTTCTGTTTTAACCTTCAACAAGGACCGGGCGTAGTCACACTCGATTCAACTAAAGTTGGAGAAACAGACACCCACTAGCCACCTGTGTGCGAAGCACAGCGATAGAACCGGTCTCATGAATGTGGTCATGTAATGTCGGTCTGGGCCACTTCATCCAACAATACCGCCGAATCAAAGTATGACATGCTGGTAAGCAGTATGATTATTATTGCCCATAACTCTTTGTGTTCTACTCGTGCATATAACATCTACGCATAGACCTGGCTCGGATGCCGCTGTTGGGGAACGCAGTATTTCAAAATTTTCCTACGATCACACAAGATCTATCTAGAAGATGCATAGCAACGAGCGGGGAGAGTGTGTCCACGTGCCCTCGTAGACCGAAAGTGGAAGCGTTAAGTAACGCGGTTGATGTAGTCAAACGTCTTCGTGATCCAACCGATCAAGTACCGAACGCACGGCACCTCCACGATCTGCACACGTTCAGCTCGGTGACGTCCCATGTACTCTTGATCCAGATGAGGTCGAGGGAGTGTTTCGTCAGCACGATGGCGTGGTTACGGTGATGATGAAGTTACCGCCGCAGGGCTTCGCCTAAGCACCGCGACAATATGACTCAGGTGGAAATCTGTGGAGGGGGGCACCGCACACGGCTAAACAATCAACTTGTGTGTCTATGGGGTGCCCCCTGGCCACGTATATAAAGGAGGGGGAAGAGGAGGCCGGCCTAGGAGGGGCACGCCTATAGGGGGAGTCTAACTAGGATTCCCAATCCTAGTTGGAGTGCCCTTCCTTTTCCAAGAGGGGAGAGAGGGAAGGAGTAGGAGAGGGAGAAGGAAAGAGAGGGGGGGTGCCACCCCCTCCCTAGTCCAAATCGGACTTGCCATGGGAAAGCATGTGGCCACCCCTTGAGGCCCTTCTCTCCTTTCCCGTATGGCCCATTAAGGCCCACTACTTCCCCCGGCGAATTCCCGTAACTCTCCGGTACTCCGAAAAATACCCGAATCACTCGGAACCTTTCCGAAGTCCGAGTATAGCCTTCCAATATATCGATATTTACGTCTCGGCCATTTCGAGACTCCTCGTCATGTCCGTGTTCTCATCCGGGACTCCGAACGACCTTTGGTACATCAAATCACATAACTCATAATACAAATCGTCATCGAACGTTAAGCGTGCGGACCCTATGGGTTCGAGAACTATGTAGACATGACCGAGACACATCTCCAGTCAATAACCAATAGCAGAACCTGGATGCTCATATTGTCTCCTACATATTCTACGAAGATCTTTATCGGTCAAACCGCATAACAACATACATTGTTCCCTTTGTCATCGGTATGTTACTTGCCCGAGATTCGATCGTCGGTATCACCATACCTAGTTTAATCTCGTTACCGGCAAGTCTCTTTACTCGTTCCGTAATGCATCATCCCGCAACTAATTCATTAGTCACATTGCTTCCAAGGCTTATAGTGATGTGCATTACCAAGAGGGCCCAGAGATACCTCTTCGACAATCGGAGTGACAAATCCTAATCTCGATCTATGCCAACTCAACAAACACCATCGGAGACACCTGTAGAGCATCTTTATAATCACCCAGTTACATTGTGACGTTTGATAGCATACTAAGTGTTCCTCCGGTATTCGGGAGTTGCATAATCTCATAGTCATAGGAACATGTATAAGTCATGAAGAAAGCAATATCAATAAACTAAACGATCATAGTGCTAAATTAACGGATGGGTCTTGTCCATCACATCATTGTCTAATGATGTGATCCCATTCATCAAATGATAACACATGTCTATGGCTAGGAAACTTAACCATCTTTGATTAATGAGCTAGTCTAGTAGAGGCATACTACGGACACTCTGTTTTTTCATGTATTCACAAATGTACTAAGTTTCTGGTTAATACAATTCTAGCTTAAATAATAAACATTTATCATGATATAAGGAAATATAAATAACAACTTTATTATTGCCTCTAGGGCATATTTCCTTCGTTTTTTCGTCATTTTTATTCAAAAAAATTCACTTTGTTCGGTAGATTTTAAGAAAGATGTAAGATTGTCCAAATGTTTTGAAAATTTTCAGTGAGATTTCAAGAAAGTCATTTTAATCCAAACATTTGAGTCATTTATGCATTATTTCATTTTCTTAATAAAATACATATATATTTAATAAAAAAACACGCAAAACTCAATTATTTTTTCACATTTAAATCAATTTCAAGGAACATTACACCTAGATCTCGCACAACCTTTATTTGATTAGTCATATTCAGACATTTTTCATAGATGCACCCGATATTTCAATTGTTTCAGTCATATTTCAATAAAATTTTGATATGGGTACCTAACATTTATACACGTCGTTTTGAAAACGTGAAACATGTGCTACCTACATGAAAAATGTTTTAATTTGATTGGAATACGACTAAAATAATTGAAAGTTTTGCGAGATTTCTATGAAATGTTTCTGAAATTTATTTAAGAATTAATAAAATAACAAAGAAAATGCGTGATCAGATGAATGTATTTGCAACTGTTCTAAATAATGACATGTCCCTAAAATATATCAAAATTTATTTTTTTAAATTATTTTTTCAAAATATCATTCAAATGATTTTTTTAACATCGCAAGTCTTCCATGGGCTAATAGAGCTGAAAACTTTGGGCATGTGGTAGTTGACTCGTTTAGCTCGTAGGAATATCCTATTTGACGCTCTTTGCGTCAAACTGCCGGCGCTTCGCACAGGCGAGCGACCGAGCAGCGACGCAAAGAGCCGTCACAGTTTTTGCGCATACAACCGCTACTAGCCAGCCGGTTTTGGGAACCTTCTAGAAGGTTCCCTGAAACTTTTTTCTTTTAATGATTTTTCTGTTTTATTTTTTTGTTTCTGTTTCTTTTCCTTTCCTTTTCCTTTTTTTCTATTTTTTTCTTTTCAAAGCTATTTTATCTTTTCTAAAATGATTTCAAGTTCGAAAATTGTTCTTAAATTTAGAAAAATGTTCTTGCCTTTAAAAAATGTTGGAAATTAAAAAAAATTGATTTTTTCAGAAAAATCATAATTTCGAAAAATGTTCGTGATTTTCAAAAAATGTTCTTGTTTTCATAAAATGTTGCAAATGCTTTTTTTTCAAAATTTTCAAAAAATATTCGTGTGTTCAAAATTGTTCCTGATTTGAAAAAATGTTCAATGACTTCAAAAAATTCTTTTGTTGAAACTGTAGAATAATGTTCTTCCTTTAAAAATTTGTTCACATTTTCAGAAAATGTTTTTGATTTTCATAAACTTATTCGTTTTTTATTTTTTATTTTTAAATAAATAATTGGATTTTAATAAAACTCCGAAATTTTCAGAATTTCTTCGCCTTTTCTATAATATGTTCAACACTTCGAAATATGTTCCCATTTTCAAATTTTGTTCTCAAATTAAAAAAATGTTTGTGTTTTCATAAAAAAATGGAAATTGTAAAATGTTCGTATTTCAGAAAAATGTTCAAGAGTTCAGAAAATGTCCCTGTTTCCAATTTTTTTGTAAAATTTCAGAAAATGTTCGGAATTTCGTAATATGTTCACATTTTCCAATTATTCTTCACAGTTTTTAAAATTTGTTCATGTTTTTAAATTAGTATTCAAAATTTAGAATTTGTTCACATGTTTCGATAAGTGTTCAAAATTTGTTCAATATTTCAAAGTTCTATTCACGTTTTCCAACATTGCTCATATTTTTATAACTTTGTTCATAATTCCAAGAGAATGATCGAAAACTCTGAAAAAGATCGGATCTCTGTCTTTACATTCTTTACTAGTTTGCGCTTATTGAATGTCACTAGGACTCGCCAGCCCGAGTGGCTAGCGAGAATGCCTCCCGAGCTGGATGTAAGGAGTTCGATTACCTCCTCTGTAGGATTTTTCGCTGATAATTTTACATCTTCACGACGCCTAAATGAGCCGGCCCAGTTGGAGCTCCGTGTGTGCGTCGCGGCGGCAATTTGACGCAGAGCGCATCACATAGGAGGTCCCTAGCACGTAACCCGTCGCTTCACCAAACGCGCACCCCTAAGGCGTTGTATGGGCCGACCCAACTTTTTTCTCTTCTTTTCCCACCGTTTCTTTAGCAAGGTTCTAGAACCTTCTTCGATCAATTCTTTTTTTTTCGTTCTCTCAAAAAAATCAATTCTTTTTACTTCTTTTTGTGTTTTCTCTGATGGTTTGTCGGTTTTCTTAAAAAATTAATTTTTACTTTTCTTTTCCTATTCGTTTTTGTAGTTTAATTTTATTTTATCCATCTTCTTATTCATGATTTTTTTAGTTCATTAATATTTTTTCAAATTCAGAAATATTTTAAATTGCTGAACATTTTTCAAATGTTGGAGTATTTTTTAATTTTTCATTTGTGCCCATTCTATATGTCGTCATTCGTGTTTGAAGTCTTATGATTTGTCAAGTAAGTTGTTATTTTGTGGTGAACTCTATGTGTGCAGTCCAATTTAAAGCTCCAGGCAACATGATCTCAAGACCTACGCAGGTAACACATATTGTTTAGGAAATCTGGGACCTCTGACGTGACAGATAGAGATATCTATGAGGGTCAAAGATGAAAGTGCGTTATATCGACTATAGGGGGGTGAATAGGCGATTTTTATGAATTCTTCACTGAGGAATTTCAGGGTGAGGAAATCCTAAGCGAAGAACTACTAGCAGCGGAATAAGTACTCAGATGTAAACATAACATAACATAAGCATGGTCATCATGATGAAATAAAAACAATCACAGAGTACAGAAAGCATAAACACAGGATAAACCAGGATGAAGATAAACAGACTGAAGAAAATGAACTAAGAAAATTGAGAAAGTCTTAAGTCAAAGTCTTCAAACAGATATGAACAAGCACACAACAACTGTAATGAGGAAATGAAAGAGTTGAGGAAATAGAACCAGTAGGCTTGGTGAAGACAATGATTTGATAGACCAGTTCCAAGCGTGACAGGTTATGCGTATGGTTGGAGCGGCTAGGTATTTAAACCTGATGACACACAGTCCCGGACACACAGTCCTCACCGTATTCTCCTTGAGCTAAGGTCACACAGACCTCGCCGAATCACTCGTGGTAAGTCTTCAGGTGACTTCCAAACCTTCACAAACTCGTTCACTCGGTGATCCACAATTTCCTCTTGGATGCTCTAGACCATGACGCCTAACCGTCTGGAAGATGCATAGTCTTCAAAGGTAACAAGCGTCGGATCAACGCAGGATCAATCTCTTCAGTGATGCTCAATCACTTTGGGTTTGTAGGTGTTTGGGTTTGGGTTTCCTCACTTGATGATTTTCTCTCAAAGTCCTCGGAGGATGGGATGCTCTCAAATGACAAGTGTCAGTTTCTCTCGAGCAGCCAACCAGCTAGTGGTTGTAGGGGGCGGCTATTTATAGCCTAGGGAGCAGCCCGACATGATAAGACATAAATGCCCTTCAATGATATGACCGTTAGGAGGGTAGATATTTTAGGACAGCTGGCGCGTAGCACAGCAACGGTCGGATATTTGAGGCTCAAGTTCCTCAAGGCTATCATGTTCCTCACTGTGTAGGCAATCCGCACTGGCGAATTCCTAACTCCTCAGTCAGAACAAATCCTCAGCGACCAGAAGAACTTTGTCTCTGTCACTGAAGAAATTGACTGAACTGTGATGAGATTTCCAATGGCTTCACTCGAAGGGATTGGTAGGTGTAGGATTTTGAGTTGAGCATCACATGGTAATTTTTCCTTAGTATTTCCTCGACCCCTTTAACAGTACGGTGTTTCCTATGACTCAAGAAAGAGAAAATGAAACTACGAAAACAAAAGTCTTCACGCTTCATGTTCCTCGAATGAATGCCAAGTCTTCAAGGTCACACCAATTTCTTCACTTTCAAAGTCTTGAGAAAGTCTTGAAATCCAAAGTCTTGATCGAAGAACTTCATTTTTAGGGGTCGACTTTCTCTGTAAATATCAAACTCCTCATAGACTTATAGACCTGTGTACACTCATAAACACGTTAGTCCCTTAACATATAAGTCTTCAATACACCAAAATCACTATGGGGAACTAGATGCACTTACAATCTCCCCCTTTTTGGTGATTGATGACAATATAGGTTAAGTTTTCAACGAGGATAAACATATGTAGTGTAATTACTGATATTGAGGAATTTGATTGCAAGATATAGAAGAACTCCCCCTGAAGATGTGCATAGTGAGGAATTTGCTTTTGAAGCAATGCACACTAGAAGAGTAGAATCATGGAGATCTCCCCCTATATCTTGTAATTCATACACGCATTTGACATATAATATGAAGAATTTGAAATGCATGATAAAATATGGCGACTGATGTAATTCAACATGCGTGCATTAACATATATGAGGAATAAGCATGCAGAAGAACACATCAAAAGTATCAGACCACCATCGGGTTTAAGTTTACAACTCGATCCAACAAAGACATCAAAAGAACGAGAGTTGTAACTTAGCAAAAAATGCCCCATATATGTAGACCCGCTTGAAGACTAACTCAAAATTTCTCCCCCTTTGTCATCGAATGACCAAAAGGATCGAAAATGAGGACTAACGCCCTTGAGGAATATTATGATGACGAAGGAGCGCCAACGTTGTTGGGGTCATTTGTTGTTGTAGGGCCTGCCGCAGTGTCGTCCAAGTCTTCATGTTCATCGGTTTCGCGTGATGAAGAATATGAGCTGGCCACCAAGGAAGGAACCTTGACCTTCTTGAATTTCTTTGGTGGAGGAGCATACCAGTCAAAATCCTCCTGGAGACCCATTTGCCTCAGATCTTCTTCACCATACATATGTGACAGAATAGCCTAGGTGCGACCGAAGACTTCATGGAGGTAGAAATGGTTTTTCTTCACTTCATTGTGTGTAGCAGTCATGTTGTGAAGAATAGAACCAAACTGACGCTTAACCCATGTGTGGTTTTGATCCACCTTCTGGTGAAGACTAAGAAGCAGCTCACGGTCAGTCATCACTCTTGGAGCTATGGCTTAAGGATTTGGCTTGGATGCATTGGCAGCAGAATCATGAGTGGCAGAGTCATCATTGGTGGAATAAGATGCGACTTTGCTTGGCCGACCATCCAATGGACGAATGCCTTCATCAATAACACCAGCGGCCTTGCCCTTTTCATCAGCTGAGGAAAACATCCGCTTGAGGACTTCAATTGGGGGCAAGTAGCTGAGGTGATTCTGAAAATCAGCCTTGTAGTTGAGTGAAGACCTTATTCTGAGGAATCTCATAATCCAAGGTGCGTAAGGCTTCAACTTAAACGGAGAGAGTGCAACATTTGCCAGAGTCCTCATGAAGAAATCATGATAATTGACAGGAATGACATGTATGATGTTGAATAGCAGATTCTTCATGATGCCAACAATTTCCTCATCAGACGAGTCGTGGCCTTTGATTGGACTCATAGTCTTTGTCAGAATGCGATAGACTGTTCTTGACACATATAGCAATTCCTTCACGAGGAATTTGGTCCTAGGGGCTTGACCGGGCTTCAGCGGCTTCATTAGCACTTGCATGTAATGGGCAGTGAGCTCGAGCTCTTGAATGCATTTACGGCGAGCACCTTCAAGGGGAGGACTGATTGGCAGGGCATGAAGTAATTCAGAGGCCGGTGCTTTGTAATGAGTATTTTCGGTCATCCAGTCCAACACCCAAGAGTTGATATCATCAGCATCGCCTGTGATGTGCAGGGTTGCATAGAATTGAAGAATGAACTCTTCATTCCAATCACAAGTATCCGTGCAAAAGTTGAGCAGTCCAGCATCATGAAGCACACTGAGGACTGGGGTGAAGCACAGTAGTGATTCCATGTCCACGTGAGGAATATGCTCATGGTCGAAGACTTTGTCCTTGTTGAAGGGCAGTGAAGAATAAAAATTTGCTTGGCTGGCAGTCCAGAAGCGTTTCCTTCTAAGACGAGCAGAGTCATACGGGTTGTAGTCAGTAAACAAAACATGCTCACCGAAGAAGTCATCAGCCTTGAATTTCCGCTTCTTCGAGAAGGGATCCTTTGGCTTGGGCTGAGGAGTATCGGTCAATTGCATCACCACCTCAGGAATCACAATCTCAGGATCCACAAGCTGAGGAATTTCAGGTTCTTCTTCAGTGACAGCCTGGGTCTTCAATTCTTCATTAACATTTTCATCAGCATTAGTGGCTGGAATTTCTTCATGGACAGACGGGGTTGCACGAGGTTCTTCAGATCCCATTTTTACTTCAGTATTGACAGGGGACTGAGGAATTTGTTGCAGAGGTGTGAACAGAGGAGAGTTGGGGTGCTGACTTTCCCAAAAGTCATCATTCAGCACTGGTGTTGTACATCCAATGTCCACATCTTCTTCTTCACTCTTTTCCTCAATGCAGGCCTCTTCAGCAGTGAATTGAGGCATGGGCGATGAGACTATTGGGGTTGAAGGGATTGCATCCGCTTCAATTTCTTCATCCAACTGCTCTGAAGAAGCAGCAGAAGGAATGTCATCATCAGATTCACTTGGAACCACATATTCTTCATCAAAAGGAACAAGGTCCTTTGATGGCATGGATGAGACCGGAACAACATCAATTGGATTTGCAAAAGAGCTGGTCAATGGCTTCATCTTCTTCGGAGCTGAAGAATCTTATGAAGTTCATGCTTTCCTTTTCTTCACCGTTGCACGCTCTGCAGCCTTGATCTTCTTCACATCTGATGCAGATGGAAGGATCAGAGTTGGTATAGGTGCAGGAGGAGCAGAGGAATTTGGTTCAATTCCTTCAGGCACAACTGATGCAGTTGCTCGACTTCTTGCTTTCTTGAGCGCAACACTAGTGGTTGCCACAGCAATTTCTTCGATGGCTGGAATGCGGTCATTAGCCCAGTACATCGAAGTTTCTTGGCTGACTGATTGTCATCAGTGGTGCAGGCATTTTCTTCACTCGGCTGAGCAGATGCCTCAGCCTGAGGATTTTGTTGTTGCGATGGGGCTGCAACATTGGAAGTGAACTTCTCAGTTAGATTCACAAACCTGACTTTGGCTCCAAGCCAGTCAACGCAGTATACGTAAAATTTGTCACTGAGTTTCTTGATCTCAGATTGAATAGTGACAAGTTCTTCAGTTGTCATAGACATAACGTTTTTCTTCAGGAAGCGCTCCTTCTTGTACTGCGCTTTCTTGATCTGCCTAGCCTTTTCAAATTTCCATTTTTCTTCCTGAATGAATGCAGTCAACATATGACTTTGGCCAGGAGTCAACTTGAAATCAGGCATAGGAGTGTTGGGGTCCTTGTGCCAGAGATCAATGTAATCAAGGATCAACTTTGGATCCAAAAGTAGAGGCACAGTTGTGCCTTTGGCTCTAGCGGCCTTGAGCTGCCTGTCTCTGATGATTTCAGCAAGTTCTTTATCATCAGCTTCATCTTCATCAGACGGCACTTGAAAGGCGACCTGCTTCTTGTGACGACTTGGGCGAGAACCTCGTCCAGCAGTGGCCTTTTTCTTCAGCAGAGAGGGACCAGTTGATGAATTTGGTGCAGCTGAGGAACTAGCAGAAGCTCCTGAGGCAATAGAGATGCATGTTTTCCTTTGGCACGTGGCGAGATGCATAGGTGCTGAGGATTTGGTGAAGCTGGAGGAGCAGTTGAGGACTTTGGCGGAGGAGCTGAGGACTTTGGAGAAGCTGGAGCAGCTTGAGGAGTTGGCTGTGAGGGCTTTGAAGAATCTGACCGTGAGGGCATTGCTGAGGAACTTGGTCGTGAGGGCATTTGGAGTGAAGCACTTGGCTTATGAGCAGGCTTCTTAGCCATGGCTTTCTTTGGCTTGCTTGCAGAGGCCTCAACAGTGGTAGCAGCAACGGAGTCTTCATTAAATTTCCTCACTGCTTCCTTAGCTATTTTGGCTAGCTTGGCCTGGCGCTTGGCCCATTCATCGGGATAGTCCTCACCACGCTTGAGGCTGGTGGGATCAGCTTCTTGGCCAGGTGCCAATGGAGGTCTTGTGCATGGAGGATTTAGAGCGAATTTCTTCATATACTTGGGAGTAACATACCTGTACTCCCTCCATTCCCTTACCCATCTGCTCTCTATCCTTTGTATGCGCACCTTGCGCTGACTTTTGTCCTCCTTGCCAAACTTGGCCTCATCAGGAGTGTAATAGTCCTTGTATATGTCATCCGGGATCTCGAAAGCAGTATTGATCTCATGCCTCTTTCCTCCCTTCTGTGGCTTTTTACCGTCAGCCATTTTCTTTAGATGAGGAATATGAACAACATAATTTTCTGAAGAGGTGTGCAACTTTTCTTCGAGGAACGCTGCAAATGAGTTAAGTTGACGAGAACCTAGTGATTCAGCAGCGGGCATGAGTACCTGTGAATAGAGTATAGTTGCGAGGAACTTGGAGAGGTCATATGCGTTCTCAGAAGTTTTTCAAAAAGAACAAGTTTGAGGAATTGGACCAGATGAGTCTTGAAGAATTTCACTAAGCGTTCTCTGTCTTAGGTTCCAGAGTTGTACAGATCGAAAATCCACACAATTGAGGAATCTTGAAGAAAAATGTTGCTTAGAGAAACGGATCAAGAACAGATGACAAGTGAGGTGTTTAGTGTGTGAAGATTTGGAGAATAAACACCTTTGAAGATTTTGTAGAAAACATTTGAATCAAAGAGGGTAGTAAAAGTAACTTTTAATTACCCTGGATGAAGAACATGATGAACTGGGAAGTGTAGATGTGAAGCTCGTCAGTTCAGATCTTCCACGCCCTAACTTGGCTGAGGAAGACAGCTACGGCGGCGGCGGAGTAAAGAAATCCGCAGTTGGCGTGAGTACGACGACGACGAGGTCGAGGCAGTGAAGCTCTTCCTCATCGGCGACGATGGAAGTAGCGACGGCGCTAGGGTTTGAGAAGCTCGAGCGGGAGAGAGATTGAGCGGAGTAAAAACGAAGTGAGGAAGGGGAGGGGTATATATAGCCGAGGTGAAAAACTGTTCTCCCGAAGAAATTGGATGAACGTGCCCCTGACCCTTCTCATTCGCTTGACATGTGTCACCCACGTACATATAGGTGGCGATCGTGTGAGATCCTGGGTGAATAGATAAGTGTTATCGTGGAATGCGGAACGGTTTGAGCGGCAAAAACTAAAAATTGAGATAAGATAAGTTTTAAAGATCCGTTCGCAAATTCTTCAGCTGACAAGGACACAGTGAAGATTTTGAACGAGTTTCAAATAGAACGCACATGAAGAATTTGTGAATAGACTGGGTTGAGTTTAGCATAGAGGGGGAAGGGTCCGATCACATTCACTTAGCCGAAAAAGCAACTTGAAGAATTAACAATAAGTGAATGCTATAGAGGACATAAACTCATATATATATATTCAATGAAGAAAAACGACGGAAACAGTGAAGACAAAGCAAAGTTGAAGAAAAAGAGCAACTGAGGAATTTCAAAACTGAGGAAAAACTCAAATTGAAGATTTTTAACTTTTGGTGGTGGCGTGACCCACCGTGTAAGAATGATGATTTCAGACACCACGTACAATTGTCGTAGGGTTATGAGAATCAAATTCTTTGTTAATTTCTTCACACTTAGAGTGTTAGTCTTCATTGATTGAAGAAAAACGTTTCTTCGCGTGTTGCACATCTAAGTCATCAATTTTGCATAAGTGTTAGGATGAGTGTCCTTTTCAAAGAACATTTGAAGATTCTAGGATATTTAGCTCACACCTCAACTTGCTAAATCTCTACTCATCCAAGGGCTTTGTGAAGATATCGGCTAGCTGTTCTTCAGTCCGTACATGCTCAATAGATATGTTGCCCTTTCACACATGATCACGAAGAAAATGATGACGAATTTGAATGTTCTTTGTCTTCGAGTGCTGAACTGGGTTGTGAGCAATCTTGATTTCACTCTCATTGTCACAGTAGAGTGCCACATTCTTCATGTTGACGCCATAGTACTTGAGAGTTTGCTTCATCCACAGCAATTGAGCACAACAAGAACTAGCAGCAATGTACTCAGCTTCAGCAGTAGACAGTGATACGCAGTTCTGTTTCTTTGAGGACCAACATACCAAAGATCGTCCAAGGAATTGGCATGTGCCTGATGTTGACTTGCGGTCCACACGATCACCAGCATAGTCAGATTCTGAATATCCAATGAGATCAAAAGCCGAGCCCTTGGGGTACCATAATCCAAGTGTTGGTGTGTGAGCTAGATATCGAAGAATATGCTTTACAGCCTTATGGTGTGATTCCTTCGGTGTAGCTTGAAATCGGGCGCACATGCAAACACTAAGCATAATATCTGGCCTAGATGCACATAAATACAATAAAGAGCCAATCATGGAGCGGTATACCTTTTGATCGAAGTCAATACCATTTTCATCAGTGCATAGATGGCCATTGGTGGGCATGGGAATTTTGACCCCTTTACAATCTTGCATGCCGAATTTCCTTAATACATCCGTGAGGTATTTCTCCTGAGATATAAATATGCCATTGCGCCGTTGACGAATTTGAAGACCTAAGAAGAATTTCAGTTCTCCCATCATAGACATTTGATATTCTTCACTCATCATATAGGCAAATTCATCATTGTAACGTTGGTCAGTACAGCCAAAAATGATATCATCAACATAAATTTGGCACACAAAAAATTCACCATCATAAGATTTAGTGAAACGAGTTGGGTCAAGTGAACCGGGTTTGAAGCCTTTCTTCATGAGGAATTCCTTCAAAGTATCATACCACGCCCGAGGGGCCTGCTTGAGGCCACTCTGAGGCCTTATTGAGTCTGAAGACTTTGTCAGGATGCTTTGGATCTTCAAAACCTGGGGTTGAGCAACATATACTTCTTCCTCAAGCTTACCATTGAGGAATGCACTTTTCACATCCATTTTATATAGAGTTATATCATGATGGTTAGCATAAGCAAGTAATATGCGAATAGCCTCAAGTCTAGCAACAGGTGCAAAAGTTTCGTCAAAATCAATTCCTTCAACCTGTGTGTAGCCTTGAGCTACAAGCCGTGCCTTATTCCTCACCACAAGGCCATTTTCATCTTGCTTGTTGGGGTAGATCCACTTTGTGCCAATGATATTGTGCTTGCGAGGATATGGACGATTAACCAGTTCCCAGACGTTGTTGAGCTCGAACTGATGTAATTCTTCTTGCATAGCTTGAATCCACTCAGGCTCAAGAAATGCTTCATCTACCTTAGTGGGCTCTGTGATAGAGACGGAAGCAAAGTTCCCACAAAAGTTAGACAAATGTGAAGCTCTTGAGCGTGTGAGAGGACCTCGAATGTTGATGTCGCTGATGATTTTCTCAATTTGCACTTCGTTTGCAACGCGAGGATGAGCGGGTTGTCGTTGAGGAATTTGATCAGCATTCTCTTCAGCACCGTTTTCTTCAGGTGCATCTGCATGGCGTTCTTCACATTCTGGAATGATTTCTTCAACAGATTCTTCGGTAGGAATGACATCCTCAGTAGCCGTGAACTTGATAGTTTCCTCAGGTGACTGTTCATCTAACACAGAAGGTAGGTGCTCTCTTTGCGAGCCATTAGTTTCATCGAGCCGCACATCTACAGTTTCAACAACTTTGTGGAGAACGTTGTTGAAGACTCTGTAGGTGTGCGGGTCCTAAATAACCAAGCATAAAACCCTCATGTGCTTTCGGTGCAAATTTAGAACTGTGAAGAGGATCTCTAATCCAACATTTAGCACCGAAGACTTTGAAATAACTCACATTGGGTTTCTTGTCAATGAGGAGTTCATAAGCAGTCTTCTTGAAGAATTTGTGAAGATATACCCTGTTGATGATGTGGCACGCAGTATCAATTGCCTCAATGTAAAACTTGACGAGGCGTCTTGTATTCATCAAGCATAGTGCGAGCCATCTCAACAAGAGTCATGTTCTTGCGCTCCACGGCGCCATTCTGCTGAGGAGTATAAGGAGCATATAACTCGTGAGTAATACCAAGTTCATCAAGATAGTCATCAAGACCAGAATTCTTGAACTCGGTTCCATTGTCACTTCTGATGTGCTTGATCTTCTCACCGAAGTTGGTTGAAGCCCTCGAGGAAAATCGTTTGAAGACTTCCTGCACCTCATGTTTGTAAGTGACAATATGCACCCATGTGTAACGAGAGTAATCATCAACAATGACAAAGACATATTGAGATGCATCATTTGTAACTGCAGAATAATGGTTAGGACCAAAGAGATCCATATGAAGCAATTCAAATGGTCGAGTGGTAGTCATGATAGTCTTCGAGGATGTTTGGCCTTGGTCATTTTCCCAGCTTCGCAGGCTCCGCATAAGTGATCCTTGAGGAATTTGACATTCTCAATGCCAATGACATGCTTCTTCTTCGCGAGCGTGTGCAGATTCCTCATGCCAGCATGACCAAGTCGTCGATGCCATAGCCAGCCTTCTGAAGCTTTTGCAAGTAGACATACAACTGGTTGAGGTCCTGTAGTGAAATCAATAATATACAAGTCTCCTCTCCTAAAGCCTTCGAAGACTTTGGAATTGTCAGCTTCCATGATCACAACACAACGATACTTGCCAAAGACAACAACCATATCAAGATCGCAAAGCATTGAGATAGACGTGAGGTTGTATCCTAAGGACTCGACAAGCATGCCTTTGTCCATGTGTCGATCCTTTGAGATCGCAACCTTACCTAGACCCAATACCTGACTTTTGCCTTTGTCAGCGAAGATGATATGCTTGAAATGCGATGGGGATAAGGGAACATCCATCAAAAGATTCTTGTCACCAGTCATGTGATTTGTACATCCACTATCGAGGACCCACTCATTGGCTTTGGGTTGATCATCCTGCAAATGAATTAGTGCAACTTACGAACTCGTATACTTCATCAGTGAAGAATATGACATCAATTTCATCAAGCAATAGAACAGATAAAGCAGTATGAGGACGTGAGAAATGAAAGTTCATTTCTTCATGATTAGCCTGCGTCCTTTCAGGCATTTTCAGGTCTCCAGCAAATTCTTCAGACGTTTAAGCACGTCTGGAGACCTGACCCTGCATAAGAGATTAGTTCCTTTTCTTCACCACCCACATCTGCAGGGGTGGCAAAGAGTTCATCACTCTGTGAGCTCCATACGAGAAAGGTGGCATAGAAACCAGTCCACTTCGTTTCACATAAGAGGAGTTAGGATAAGCATATGAATAAGCAGAGAAATTCTTCGATGACTTATGAACATAATGATTAGAAGAATAATGCTCGTATTCATAGCCCTTAGCTCTTCCCTGCGAAACAGAGGTGTTAGCACGATGATGTTCATATGAGTACTTTGATCCTTTTGAGGAATTTGATCCACGTGAGGAATTTGGTCCGTATGAGGACTTGGATCCATATGAAGAATTTGATCTGGGGTTCCTATTCTTCACAGGTGGTGTCATGATGACATTCACCTGAAGATTTTCAAGGCAACTTTTGGGAACCCAGATTTTCTTCACGGGGGAACCGTTCCTGCAGTTAGTGCCAACATATCTAGCAAATACTTCACCATTCTGATTTTTGAACAGTTTATAGTTGGAGTCAAATGACTCATCAGTAGAATGAGGAGATTCACATGTAAAGCCAGATAAAGTAGATGGATCTATTAGAGGTCCCTTTGCAGCAACCCATGAGGTTTTGGGGTACTGCTCAGTCTTCCAATATGTTCCAACAACATTGATTTTCCTCTCAAAGGCAATACCCTCTTTCCTAGGGTTCCTATTGAGGATCTTCATTGTAATCACATCACAAAGAGTCTGATGCCCTTTGAGGCTTTTGTACATGCCTGTCATGTACAATTCCTTTAGCCCTGCATCATCAATGATACTAGCAATGTCCTTAGGTGAGGAATTAGTGATAGGAGAGACAGGTGAAGAATTTGTAGCATTAGAAGCATTTGAACATGGATACATCTCCGTCGTATCTATAATTTTTGGTTATTCCATGCCAATATTATTCAACTTTCATATACCTTTTGTAAACTTTTTATACTATTTTTTGGGACTAACATATTGATCCAGTGCCCAGTGCCAGTTCCTGTTTGTTGCATGTTTTATGTTTTGCAGAATATCCATATCAAACGGAATCCAAACGGGATAAAAACGGACGGAGCTTATTTTTGGAATATTTGGAAAATCTGGGAGAAAGATCGACGCGAAACGGTGTTCGAAGTGGCCACGAGGTAGGGGGCGCGCCTGCCCCCCTGGGCGTGCCCCTGACCCTCGTGGGCCACCCGTAAGGCAGTTGATGCCCTTCTTCGGCCGCAAGAAAGCTAATTTTTGGTAAAAAAATCATGGTGAAGGTTTCGATCCAATCGGAGTTACGGATCTCCATATATATACAAAACGGTGAAAGGCGTGAGACGAGAGCGAAGCAGAGAGAGACAGAGAGACAGATCCAATCTCGGAGGGGTTCTTGCCCCTCCCATGCCATGGACCAGAGGGGAAACCCTTCTCCCATCTAGGGATGAGGTCAAGGAAGAAGAGGAAGAAGGGCACCCCTGTCGGATGTGGGGTTCCGGCAAACCCTTAAGTTTCAAACACTGGGGTGCGCGCGGAGTCTTTCCCTCCTACCGATCTACGCTCTAGCTCGCTTAGATCTCGCGGACGAACTCGATGAACCCGCAACACAGAAAGACACGGGATTTATACTGGTTCGGGCCACCGTTGTGGTGTAATACCCTACTCCACTGTGGTGGTGGTGGATTGCCTCTTGGGCTGATGATGAACAGTACAAGGGAAGAACAGCCTCCTAAGGTTGAGGTGTTCTTGTGCGTATGAACTTGTGGTGTGAGGGTTCGATCAGTTGCTGATCAGATGCCTCCTACTGTGGTGGCTAGCTCTACTTATATAGGTCGTGGTCCTCTTCCCAAATATCGAGCGGGAAGGGAGCCAACAACGGCAGGTAAATTTGAAGGGGGACAGCTAGTACAAGCTATCCTAACAAAAGCGGTCTCTGCCTGTGAAAAGCTCTGGGGTGACGCCGTCTTGGGCTCCACGATGACCTCCGCCTTGCCGTCCTCCTGGTCTTGGTCTCGTTGCATCAATATGGCAACCTTTGCCTGATGCCTCCGTACTCTTCGCCCATGCTGGCCTCCTTAGCACCAAAGAGGAAATAGGGACGCTGCGTGCACTGGCGCCCGCCTGGCACCCGCCTGGTACCGTTCGTCGTGGCTCACGTCATGAGAGCCTTGTGAGGTTTGCCTCACCTTGATATCTCCGCTCCTCGTGAGCACCTTGGCTAAAGCCACTCGGAGGAGGTCTTGCATCGTCCGCTTCACGAGGCTTGGACCCTCGCGAGGGTCTTGGGTGTCTTGTTGACGAAGATGGGCCATACGGCCTGCTGCTTGGCCACGCTGTGGGCCGCAGGCAGGCAAGTCTGGGGACCCCGTTCCCGTGAACGGCAGCGATAGCCCCCGAGCCCAAGGTGTGCTCGGGCTTGGCTTCGCGGCGAAGCCAAGGGTCAAGTTCGGAGCACCGCGGGCCTCAAAAGCCTGCGGCCTCGGTCGACGCATGGCGGTTGATTGGACGTGGGTGTCTCCGCTTCCCCATGCTGCCTTGGAAACTACATGACTTGACAAGTCCCTGCGACATGCAAGGAAAACCATCATTACCTGCGATCGTGGGAGATGACGGTTGGCCTTCTCTTGCTATAAATGGGGAGGGGGGCGGAGCCCTAGTTGCCCATCTCTTCCTCGCTTGCTTGCTTCGTCCTCCTTGCCCCACTGCTGACAACAATGGCGCCCATTAGAAGGTTTTCCGCCGAAGAGAAAGGAAAAGCTCCCCGTAACGATCCGGGGCCACTTCCGCTGAAGAAGAGGTCGATACACCGCCGTGATGAGGCGGCGATGCAGGTGGTGACGAGGCCTTGGTGCGAGCGGCCTCCTCCGGGGTACCCGCTACCCTTGTACGCCCGAGCCGAGGGCTCGGGAGGTTGGAGCGATGAGCAGCGCCACCCGCGCCGCGTCCGAAGCCGCCGCGCCACCCGCGCCGCGTCCGAAGCCGCCGCGCCACTGCGCCACGTGCCGTTGCCCCTGGGGTCCACGCCACGGACTCCTCGCGCGAGCTGGTGCTGTGGGCGCTGATGCCTCCAAGCTCCTGGATCCGCTTCCCGCGGTTCTTCTCCGACGTGATGCCGCCAAGGGGGCCTCTCGAGCTCTGGCTGCAGCACGCTGACTGCAGCGCTCCGGCGACCGGAGCGGAGATCGAAGAGGTCCCCACTGGGAAGATCTTCATGACTCGCGGCTCGGGCGAGATCGCGCGGGTCTGCCGTGCGAGGGGAGCCCTCGCGATCCACTTCGAGTACGACGGCGCCTCCACGCTCCTCTTCAAGGTCTTCGACACCGAGGGCCGCCGCCTGGAATGCTGCCCTGGGGAGGAGCGCCAGACCGACGCGCGCTCCGCTCGCAGCTACTCCAACAGCAGTATCCCTTGGGAGTCCGGCAGCTATCCTGAGCTTTACGAGACTCCGGAGACGAGCAACGACAGCTACGTGCCCCCGAGCTCTCGCCGCGCTCGGGGCAGGGCTGCGGCGTCCGGCCGTCGCCGCCGCTGATCTGGATGGGGTTGGCGCCGACCTCCCGTGGCCCACTGTTGATGATGGCGTCTACCACGGAAGGGTGTAGATAGGATTCCCCTTAGTATCAACTTTTGTTGCCTGCAAAGAATCATGAATCACCCCGTGGGGGCATGTAAGGGTCTGTAATGTCTTTGGCGCTTATCTTCCTTGTTATGAAAACTTGGTCAATGCATGTCCCGTTGAGGCTTGGTCCCCCCTTTCTTTCCTCGTGATGGCTTGTTACACTACGCTGACAGGTCCCAGTCCCCAGGCAAGCTACAACCGTCGCTGGTATGCCAGGTCGCGTGCCGTGGTCAAGGCCAGGAGGTGTGCGGCCCGAGGTCCAGTAAGAGCCCCTGAGGCGCGATGCAAAGGAGGTCCCCCTTAGCGCTCAAGCAGCCATGGCAAGGCAAGAAAGGAAGATGACTTGGCCACAACGGGGCTGCGGCACGGCGCGAATGACCATTAGGCCCTGATATTTAGCTGATCCTGGGGCGAAACTTATCTTACTGACTTCGCGGTGATTCCTGATGTTGCGCTAGGGCTGTGCACCAATTCGCGTGGCATAGCCAGGTCGGCCCATACGAGTTTCTCTCCACTCATGCTCTCCTTAGTGCTCTACGTCCTCAGGTCCCGGCCCTCGAGCGAGCTCAGCCGCCGTTGGTATGCCAGGTCGCGATGCCGTGGTCAAGGCCAGGGGGTGAGGACTGGAGAACCAGTAAGAGCTCCGGAGTTGCGATGCTCAGGAGCCCCCCTTTTAACGCGCAAGCGAATTGCACGAGAGAAAAAGAGACTCGCGGTGCCACCTGCTATCCTTCCCTCGGGATCCCTGTGAGCAGGCACAAGAAGAAACATGGTTTGCCGTTATAGCTGTCAGTCTGCCGCTGGTTGCTCTGGGTGAGGTGAAGGCATTGAGGGCCTGGTGAGGTGACGTGCGCGGCGCGTGCCACGAGCCAGAGCTCAACCACTCAGATTTGTTGGTGTGACAGGGACGGACCCATGCACCAGCGCCATGCCTGTGTGAAGGCCCCGGGGGAGGCGATGATCGAGCAGGTGATAGTCGTTGGCAGGTCAAGCATGGAGAGCAGATCAACTTGGATAAATGCAGGAAGATACATGCCACTAGGTCCGGCCCGAGCGGCTTGGGGATGATGCAGCCCGAGGGGCGCCCCCAACAAGGTAAGCTAAAGACATAAGCAAAAGGGATACATGCCACAGGGACGGACCCATGCGGCCTGGGAATAATGCAGCCCGAGGGGCGCTCCTAGCTTAAACAAACTTGGAAGATGTCACCTGGTTCTGTAGACGAAGTAGAGTTCGTGCACCTGAAGCCACGCGTTGAAGGAATGGCTCCTCACGAGCCACCGGGGCCCTGAGCCTCGAGAGGCTCTGGAGGTTCAAGAGGTTCCCTGAAGACCGTCTCCATCTCCTCCAGGACGGTGTGGAACCTGGCCTCCTGAGCCGCCAGGACTTGCCGCATGTTGCGCTGATAGGCCGTCGCCACGCTCGGAAAGCCGAAGGGCATGCGAACATAGCTGTGTGGTGGGCCCTCGTAGCGGACCACACGCGATGGCCAGAAGCGCTCCTGAGATGCGACCATGTCGAGCCCTGGGACGTCAACGCAGACACGCATCCCGGCATCCTCGCCTGGATGGGGAGCTGCACCTTTGTGAGCGGTCGTGGCCGCACATGGCTCTTGCTTCTTGCAGTTCCTGGGTGGTCTTGGTGATGAACTCCTGGGTGGTGGGCACTCCTTGCTCCGTGCTCTCCTAAGGAAGGTGTCCCATGAGGCACGCTTCCAAGTGGTGCCCAAGCGCCTCCCTCGTAAGGTTGGCAAGGTCTGAGGCCCTCCAGAAGAGAGCCCCCGAGCCCTGCCTAAGGAGGGCGCCGGGCGCGCCTTCCTATGCGATGGAGGGAGGCGCCCCTGGAGCGGGCGCTGATCCTGACGAGGCTCCTGCCGCGACGCCATCCTCCCCGAGGTCCTACGCGCGCCGATCGCTTCTTCTTGGGGATGGCCTCGGGAGGCCTTCACTTCTGCGATCATGATGCGTCGATTGTTGCGGTTTGAAAGGCGCGCTCGAGGGAGCACACCGCATCCCTCTCTTCACACGGGACTGTGATGATTCCTCCACTCCCTGGCATCTTGAGAACGTTGTAGCCGTGGTGAGTGACCGCCATGAACTTGGCCAGGGCTGGATACCCGAGGATGGCATTGTACGGCAGGCGGATGTGCGCGACGCCGAAGTCGATGAGCTCGGTGCGATAGTTCTTGCGCTCCCCGAAGGTGACAGGCAGGCGGACCTTCCCTATCGGTGTGGTGGAACCGTTGGTCACTCCAGAGAAAGGCTTGGTTGGCTGGAGCTGCTCATATGGTACTTGGAGGTTGTCGAACGTGTCGACGGATAGGACGTTGAGCCCCGCGCCGCCATCGATGAGAGTCTTGGTGACTTGCACATTGTTGATGACTGGGAGCACATCATAGGGAGGGCGCCAGTGGTGGCTGCGCACTTGAGCTGGTCTGCCGAGTTGAAGGTGATGGCACATTGGGACCACCTCAGAGGGCGCATGGCCTCGAGCTTGGGGAGCACCGCGTTCACCTCGCGAGCAAACTGTTTGAAGATGCGCTGAGAGGCTGGGGCCTGGGCACCGCCCAAGATGTGACGATCGCACGCTCTGGAAGCCCCAGCCCCTTCGTCCTGGTGGTGATCGTCGTTCCTTCTTGGTGGCGGCAGCGGGGGAAGACCGGTGTTGCCCTGGGGGCGATCCTCACGAGGCGGGTCCCTCCAGGCGCCCTCGCGAGGTTGGTCCTGCCAGCGGTCCTCATGAGGCCGGTCGTGCCACTCCTGGCGCGGGCCACGGTCGTCCCAGCGTCCGCCTCCGCGGCCGTAGCCCCGTTCGTTGCGCTTGAGGCATCGACCGTAGCGTCCTTCCCGTATGGCTCTTAGCTCTTGGCAGTCGCTGGTGTTGTGGGTGTTCAGGTTGTGGAAGGCGCAGAACGGTCGGCCGTTCTTGGATGACTCAGGCTGATCTCTGCCTCGCTTGGTGTCGGGCTCCGCTGCGAGCACTACTGCCTCTTTGCGCTTCACGTCCTTGGCCTTGGCCTTCTTCTCCTCCGCTCCTGCAGCTGGCAGCTCAAGGAGAGAGAGGCGCCCCTCCTCATCTCTTACACACTTGGTCGCCAAGTTGAACAGCTCCTAAGATGTGGAGAGATCCTCGTGGATAGCGAGCTCTTCCTTCATCTTGACGTCACGGACGCCGTCCGAGAACGCAGAGATGATGGCTTCGTCTGTGACCTTGGGGATCTTGAGGCGGGTGTTGTTGAAGTGCTGGATGTACTTCTGGAGGGTCTCTCCCGGTTGTTTCTTGATGCGGCGTAGATCACCTGCGGCCGATGGGTGGTCGCGAATGCCCTGGAAGTTGGCGATGAAGCGGTCGCGCATCTCGTCTCAGGAGGAGATCGAGCCATGCTGCAGGTTCAGGAGCCAGGAGCGGGCCCCATCCTTGAGAGCCATGAGAAACCAGTTCGCCATGACTTTTTCGTTGCCGTTGGCCGCTTCGATGCTCAGCTCATAGAGCTGCAGGAACTCCCGGGGTCGGCGGTGCCGTCGTAGCGAGGAGGCAGATCTGGCTTGAACTTGCCTGGCCAGGCGACGCTACATAGCTTGGGGGTGAAGGCGCGGCAGCCGGCTGTGGTCGCCGGAGCCCGCTTCTGAGGTGGAGCTTGGTCTTGGCGAGGTCCGCGCTGCACCGCTGCAGGAGGGACGTGGTCTTGGCGAGGTGGCGCGGGGAGCGCCAGTGCAGCTTCTCGCGGCTGCGGGATTTCTTGGCATCTTCTCTCTTCACGCGCGGGCGCTGGGCGCTGTGGATCGCGCCGCGGAGGCGCGTGCCTTGGTGCCAAGGCACCGTCTTGGGGTTGAGGTGGCGGAGGCATGCCATGAGCCCCATCGCCTGCGGCTGGTTGAGGGGGAGGCAGAGAGTAGGACGGCGCCGGAGAGCCCCCTGCGGCGCGGACGAGCTCGGCGACGCGGTCGAGCCACTCCTCATAGACGTCGTCGACGGGGCGGTAGCGCAGGAGCTCGTTCGCCGCGATGAGCACGGCCCGTGCCTCCATGGGAGCGCGGTGCGCATGAGACGAAGAACCGGCGGCGGTAAGTGATGGAGTAGCGGTGCGGCCGTCCTGCCGCGCCGAGGGATGCAGCGAGGACGCCTCCTGCTTGTTCCCCGCGGGGCCGGTGGCAGCGTTGGCGGCGGGAGACGGAGAACGACGAGGTGGCCCGCCTACGGGAGCCGTCTGAGCGACGCGGGCGGAGAGGGCAGCCCGACGCTCAGCTCGAGCACGGCGACCGTCCACCACGGAAATGATGGATCGATAGAGCAACGAACTGATGGAAGGGAAACTACGGCGCACCCCTACCTGGCGCGCCAAATGTCAGATGTGGGGTTCCGGCAAACCCTTAAGGTTCGAACACTGGGGTGCGCGCAGAGTCTTTCCCTCCTACCGATCTACGCTCTAGCTCGCTAAGATCTCGCGGACGAACTCGGATTTAACTTCGCAACCTGAGAATGACACGGGATTTATCTTGGTTCGGGCCACCGTTGTGGTGTAATACCCTACTCGGTGTGGTGGTGGTGGATTGCCTCTTGGGCTGATGATGAACAATACAAGGGAAGAACAGCCTCCGAGGTTGAGATGTTCTTGTGCGTATGAACTTGTGGTGTGAGGGTTCGATCGATTCTTGATCGAGATGCCTCCTCTTGTGGTGGCTATCTCTACTTATATAGGCCTGGTCCTCTTCCCAAATATCAAGCGGAAGGGAGCCAACAACAGCGGGCAAATTTGAAGGGGGACAACTAGTACAAGCTATCCCGACAAAAGCGGTCTTCGCTGCGAAAAGCTCCGGGTGACGCCTGCCTTGGGCTCCATGATGACCTCCGCCTTGGCGTCCTCCTGGTCTTGGTCTCGTTGCACCAATATGGCAACCTTTGCCTGATGCCTCGGTACTCTTCACCTGCGCTGGCCTCCTTAGCACCAAAGAGGAATTAGGGACGCTGCACGCACTGGCACCCGCCTGGTATCGTTCGTCATGGGTCACGTCACGAGAGCCTCGTGAGGGTTGCCTTGCCTTGATATCTCCGCTCCTCATGAGCCTGCTTGGCTAGGCCACTCTAGAGGAGGTCTTGTGTCGTCCGCTTCGCGAGGCTTGGACCCTCGCGAGGGTCTTGGGTGTCTTGTTGACGAATATGGGCGTCTGACTGCTGCTTAACCACGATGTGGGCATGAGCGAGCAAGTCTGGGGACCCCCGTTTCCAGAACGCCGACAGCCCCTCTCCCCCTCTCCTCCGGTGGCGCCGAAACACTACCGTGGCCATCATCATCATCACCGCAATCTTCACCAACACCTCCGCCATCTTCACCAACATCTCCATCACCTTCCCCCCTCTATCTACAGCGGTCCACTCTCCCGCAACCCGCTATACCCTCTACTTGAACATGGTGCTTTATGCTTCATATTATTATCCAATGATGTGTTGCCATCCTATGATGTCTGAGTAGATTTTCGTTGTTCTATCGGTTGTTGATGAATTGCTATGATTGATTTAATTTGCTTGTGGTTATGTTGATGTCCTTTGGTGCCCATCATATGAGCGCGCGCGTGGATCACAACATAGGGTTAGTTGTATGTTGATAGGACTATGTATTGGAGGTCAAGGGTGACAGAAGCTTCAGCCTAGCATAGAAATTGATGCATACGGGATTGAAGGGGGACCAATATAACTTAATGCTATGGTTGGGTTTTACCTTAATGAACGTTAGTAGTTGCGGATGCTTGCTAATAATTCCAATCATAAGTGCATAGAATTCCAAGTAAGGGATGACATGCTAGCAGTGGCCTCTCCCACATGAAACTTGCTATCGGTCTAGTAAAGTAGTCAATTGCTTAGGGACAATTTCGCAACTCCTACCACCACTTTTCCACACTCGCTATATTTACTTTATTGCTTCTTTACTTACAACAGCCCCTAGCTTTTATTTACGTGCTCTTTATTTTCTTGCAAACCTATCCAAAAACACCTACAAAGTACTTCTAGTTTTATACTTGTTCTAGGTAAAGCGAACGTCAAGAGTGCGTAGAGTTGTATTGGTGGTCGATAGAACTTGAGGGAATATTTGTTCTACCTTTAGCTCCTTGTTGGGTTCGACACTCTTACCTATCGAAAACTGTTGCGATCCCCTATACTTGTGGGTTATCAAGACCTTTTTTCGGCGCCGTTCTTGGGAGCAATAGCGTGGGGTGAATATTCTCGTGTGTGCTTGTTTGCTTTATCACTAAGTAATTTTTATTTGTTGTTCTTAGTTGTTCTCTATCTTTATTTATGGATATGGAACACGAAATACCAAAAAAATTAGGTGTACTTGCTGCTCATGGAGATGGGGAACCTCCTAAAACTCTCGATGCTCAATATGTGAATAATATTATGTACCACTTTGATAATCCTGAGAAAACCTCATTCAATTTGGTAATGGGAGTAAAGTTTGATCAACGTGAATACTTTAGGGATTGTCGCTTGACACAAAAAGGGAAACTATTATGGGATCAAATTTATATATTGAAGTGGTATGCTCGGCAAGTATGCTTGAGTTATGATTATACTTGTTGCTCTAGGATGAAGGCTCCACACCTTCCCTTTTCATGCAAATTATATGATAATAAAACCTTAGCTTCTTATGCTAATGGTATATATGATTACTATGATGTGGAACAAATAGAAGAATTTGTTGCTTTTAAGGGTGCTTATGAAATTGAATCTTTGTTTGAAAAGTATGAAGCTTTTGATGATGATGTTTATAGGCCTGAAAATTTAGCTATCCTAAAATATTGCTATGATAATTATGAATATAATTCCTATATTAATGCGCTTATTGAGAAAGTCTCCCTGTCCAAGAAGAGACTAATATTTTGCAGGAATCTATGGAAGAAGAAGTTGATGAAACTGTGAGCTCATTGGATGAAAAAGATGAGGAGGAGAGCGAAGAACAAAAGGAGGAAGAGCGGATTGATCACCCATTCCCACCTTCTAATGAGAGTAACTCTTCAACTCATACATTGTTTAATTCCCCTTCGTGCTTACCGAAGGATGATTGCTATGATGACTTTTATAATCCCTATGATTCTTTTGAAATATCCCTTTTTGATGATGCTTGCTATGCTTGTGGCCAAGATGCCAATATGAATTATGCTTATGGATATGAACTTGCTATATTTCCTTATGTTAAACATGAAATTGTTGCTATTGCACCCATGCATGATGGTCCTATTATCTTTTTGAATTCTCCAAACTACACTATATCGGAGAAGTTTGCACTTCCTAAGGATTATATTGATGGGTTGCCTTTTACCATTGCACACGATGATTTTGATAGATATAATATGCATGTGCTTGCCGCTCCTACTTGCAATTATTATGAGACAGGAACTATATCTCCACCTCTCTATGTTTCCAATATGATAAAATTGCAAGAAACTGCTTATACTATGCATTGGCGTTTACTAGGTGCGCATGAATTGTTCTTTTATGACATGCTGATGCATAGGAAGAGAGTTAGACTTCGTTGTTGCATGATATATGTTACTTTGTGCTCATTACTAAATTACAAACCATTGCTAATTAAAATTGGCTTTGATATACCTTGGGATCCGGGTGGATTCACTACTTGAGCACTATATGCCTAGCTTAATGGCTTTAAAGAAAGCGCTGCCAGGGAGACAACCCGGACGTTTTAGAGAGTCATTTATTTCTGTTGAGTGCTTTCATATAGTTTAAAAACAACAAAAATAAGGAGGGGAACCCAAAATCTTTCAAAAAGGAAAGTGAAAGTGAGAACGACAAGCATTGTTGAAGTGGGAGAGCTCCTTGAACTTTGTTCATGCTCACGGCAACTTTGTGAATCTTTATTACAGAAACTTTTCAACAAAAATAATTATCCCCTTGCACAATTCCATTGTATTATAAAAATAATGTCCCAAGGTTTGCCTTTATGATGTTTACAATGCTTGTTGGTTTGTGCGGTGCAGGACAGAAACTTTGTCTGTAGTGCGCGAATTTTAATTTTTTATTGGGACGACAAATGGTTCTGATTATTTTCGCACTCTCTTGCTGTACAAATTTTTTATTTTTCCTAATTTTGGCAGAATTTTTCAAGTACCAGAAGTATGGTTAATGTTCAGATTATTACAGACTGTTCTGTTTTAGACAGATTCTGTTTTTGATGCATATTTTGCTTGTTTTAATGAAACTATCGATTTATATCAGTGGATTAAGCCATGAAAAAGCTATATTACAGTAGACACAATGCAAAAACAAAATATGAATTGGTTTGCAACAGTACTTAGAGTAGTGATTTGCTTTATTATACTAACGGATCTTACCGAGTTTTCTGTTGAAGTTTTGTGTGGATGAAGTGTTTGATGATCGAGGAGGTCTCGATGTGAGAAGAAGGAAGAGAGGCAAGAGCTCAAGCTTGGGGATGCCCCAGGCACCCCAAGCAAATATTCAAGGATACTCAAGCGTCTAAGCTTGGGGATGCCCCGGAAGGCATCCCCTCTTTCTTCAACAAATATCAGTATGTTTTCGGATTCGTTTCATTCATGTGATATGTGCAAATCTTAGAGGGTCTTTTGCATTTAGTTTTCATTTTTCTTTTATGCACCATGCTGGTATGAGATGGTACTTGGTTTATTTATAGAATTCTCATTCCACTTCACTTATATTCTTTGAATATGGCCTTATAGAATGCTTCATGTGCTTGACTTATATCATTTGAAGTTTGGATTGCCTGTTTCTCTTTACATAGACAACCGCCATTTGTAGAATGCTCTTTTGCTTCACTTATAATTGTTAGAGAGTGGGCATATCTTTTGTAGAAAGAATTAAACTCTCTTGCTTCACTTATATCTATTTAGAGTGATGACAGGAACTGGTCATTCACATGGTTAGTCATAAAATCCTACATAAACTTGTAGATCACTGAATATGATATGTTTGATTCCTTGCAATAGTTTTGCGATATAAAGATGGTGATATTAGAGTCATGCTAGTGGGTAGTTGTGAAATTGATAAATACTTGTGTTGAGGTTTGCAAGTCCCGTAGCATGCACATATGGTGAACCGTTATGTAACGAAGTTGGAGCATGTGGTGTTTATTTATTGACTTCCTTATGAGTGGCGGTCGGGGACGAGCGATGGTCTTTTCCTACCAATCTATCCCCCTAGGAGCATGCGCATAGTACTTTGTTTTGATGAGTAATAGATTTTTGCAATAAGTATGTGAGTTCTTTATGACTAATGTTGAGTCCATGGATTGTACGCACTCTCACCCTTCCATCATTGCTAGCCTCTTCGGTACTGTGCATTGCCCTTTCTCACCTCGAGAGTTGGTGAAAACTTCGCCGGTGCATCCAAACTCCGTGATACGATATGCTCTATCACACATAAGCATCATTATATCTTAAAACAGCCACCATACCTACCTATCATGGCATTTCCAGACATTCCGAGATATATTGCCATGCAACTTCCATCATCATCATATACATGACTTGAGCATTTATTGTCATATTGCTTTGCATGATCGTAAGATAGCTAGCATGATGTTTTCATGGCTTGTCCGTTTTTTGATGTCATTGCTATGCTAGATCATTGCGCATCTGGTACATCACGGAGGCATTCATATAGAGTCGTATCTTTGTTCTAGATATCGAGTTGTAATATTGAGTTGTAAGTAAATAAAAGTGTGATGATCATCATTATTAGAGCATTGCCCCAGTGAGGAAAGGATGATGGAGACTATGATTCCCCCACAAGTCGACATGAGACTCCAGACGAAAAAATAAATAAAAAAATAAAAAGAGAGAGAAAGGCCAAAAAAAGAGAAGGCCCAAAAAAAGAAAAAAAAGAAAAAATATGAGAGAAAAAGAGAGAAGGGGCAATGTTACCATCCTTTTACCACACTTGGGCTTCAAAGTAGCACCATGTTCTTCATATAGAGAGTCTCTTGAGTTATAACTTTCATATACTAGTGGGAATTTTCATTATAGAACTTGGCTTGTATATTCCGATGATGGGCTTCCTCAAATGCCCGAGGTCTTCCTGAGCAAGCAAGTTGGATGCACACCCACTTAGTTTCAGTTTGAGCTTTCATACACTTATAGCTCTAGTGCATCCGTTGCATGGCAATCCCTACTCCTCGCATTGACATCAATTGATGGGCATCTCCATAGCCCATTGATTAGCTGCGCCGATGTGAGACTTTCTCCCTTTTTGTCTTCTCCACATCACCCCCATCATTTTATTCTATTCCACCTATAGTGCTATGTCCATGGCTCATGCTCATGTATTGCGTGAAAGTTGAAAAGGTTTGAGAACGTCAAAAGTATGAAACAATTGCTTGGCTTGTCATCGGGGTTGTGCATGCTGTGAATATTTTGTGTGGTGAAAATGGAGCATAGCCAGACTATATGATTTTGTAGGGATAACTTTCTTTGGCCATGTTATTTTGACAAGACATGATTGCTTTATTAGTAGGCTTGAAGTATTATTGTTTTTATGTCAAAAGATAGACTATTGCATTGAATCACTCATGTCTTAATATTCATGCCATGATTAGATACATGATCAAGATTATAATAGGTAGCATTCCACATCAAAAATTATCTTTTGTTATCATTTACCTACTCGAGGACGAGTAGGAATTAAGCTTGGGGATGCTGATACGTCTCCGTTGTATCTATAATTTTTGATTGTTCCATGCCAATATTATTCAACTTTCATATACCTTTTGGCAACTTTTTATACTATTTTTTGGGACTAACATATTGATCCTTGCCCAGTGCCAGTTCCTGTTTGTTGCATGTTTTATGTTTCGCAGAATATCCATATCAAACAGAATCCAAACGGGATAAAACAGATGGAGCTTATTTTTGGAATATTTGGAAAATCTAGGAGAAAGATCAACGCGAAACGGTGTCCGAGGTGGCCACGAGGTAGGGGGGCACGCCTGCCCCCCTGGGCGCGCCCCTGACCCTCGTGGGCCACCCGTAAGGCAGTTGATGCCCTTCTTCGACCGCAAGAAAGCTAACTTTTGGAAAAAAATCACGGATAAGGTTTCGATCCAATCGGAGCTACGGATCTCCATATATATACGAAACGGTGAAAGGGCAGCAGACGAGAACGCAGAAACAGAGAGAGACAGAGAGACAGATCCAATCTTGAAGGGGCTCTTGCCCCTCCCATGCCATGGAGGCCAAGGACCAGAGGGGAAACCCTTCTCCCATCTAGGGAGGAGGTCAAGGAAGAAGAGGAAGAAGGGGGCCCCTCTCCCCCCCTCCTCCGGTGGCGCCGATACGCTGCCGTGGCCATCATCATTATCACCGCAATCTTCACCAACACCTCTGCCATCTTCACCAACATCTCCATCACCTTCCCCCCTCTATCTACAGCGGTCCACTCTCCCGCAACCTGCTGTACCCTCTACTTGAACATGGTGCTTTATGCTTCATATTATTACCCAGTGATGTGTTGCCATCCTATGATGTCTGAGTAGATTTTCGTTGTCCTATCGGTGGTTGATGAATTACTATGATTGATTTAATTTGCTTGTGGTTATGTTGTTGTCCTTTGGTTCCCATCATATGAGCGCGCGCGTGGATCACACCATAGGGTTAGTTGTATGTTGATAGGACTATGTATTGGAGGGCAAGGGTGACAGAAGCTTCAGCCTAGCATAGAAATTGATGCATATGGGATTGAAGGGGGACCAATATAACTTAATGCTATGGTTGGGTTTTACCTTAATGAACGTTAGTAGTTGCGGATGCTTGCTAATAGTTCCAATCATAAGTGCACAGAATTCCAAGTAAGGGATGACATGCTAGCAGTGGCCTCTCCCACATGAAACTTGCTATCGGTCTAGTAAAGTAGTCAATTGCTTAGGGACAATTTTGCAACTCCTACCACCACTTTTCCACACTCGCTATATTTACTTTATTGCTTGTTTACTTACAACAGCCCCTAGCTTTTATTTACGTGCTCTTTATTTTCTTGCAAACCTATCCAAAAACACCTACAAAGTACTTCTAGTTTTATACTTGTTCTAGGTAAAGCGAACGTCAAGCATGCGTAGAGTTGTATCGGTGGTCGATAGAACTTGAGGGAATATTTGTTCTACCTTTAGCTCCTCGTTGGGTTCGACACTCTTACTTATCTAAAACTGTTGCGATCCCCTATACTTGTGGGTTATCAAACATTCAGGTGAAGAATTAGCAGATTCACGTTCAATGCACTTCAAACATTGAGGAACAAATTCTTCCTGAGTAGCGCTGATTTGTTGAGCAAGTAATGAATCGCGCTCCTTCTGAAGATCTTCATAACTCACTCTTAGCTTTTCAAGATCTTGCTTTCCTTGAACAAATTCATAAGAAAGCTTCTCATGATCAGATAAGAGAGTGTTATGATGACCTTGAAGGTTGTCAAACCTAGACTGAAGTCTCTGAAGATTTTAAGTCAAGGTTTTAGTGCGATCCATTTCTTCACCCAACATATCATCACTTTTGTCTAGCATGTTTTGAACCTTTTCAAAAGCCTTTTGTTGTTCCACAACAATCTTAGCAAGTTTAGAATAGCTGGGCTTTAGGTTTTGATCAGATTCATCCTCACTAGATTCAGAGGAGGTATATTTGAGTACCTTGGCACCCTTTGCCATGAAGCAATAGGTGGGAGCGTAGCCATCATTGCCTTCATCAGCCTTGTTGGTGAAGTCATTTTCTTCAAAGTTGAAGATACTTGCTGACGAATGCAGTAGGGAGAGCTAGGCTCGCCACACCGGACTTGGACTCCTCAAATGCCTCCCCTTCCTCATGTTCCTCAGATTCAGCCTCAGAGTCCATTTCCTTGCCAATGAATGCCCGAGCCTTCTTGGAGCTGCTCTTCTTGTGAGATGAATACTTCAAGGATTTTGATGATGAAGACTTTGAAGATTTCTTCTTCTTCTTTGATTCATCAGAACTGTAATCCTTGTATTTCTTCTTCTTTGATTCCTTTTCCCACTGAGGAGAATCTTGAATGTAGTGAACAGGTTTCTTGCATTTGTGGCATAGCCTCTTCTTGTAGTCACTGGATGAGGAATCATTGCTCCTTGAGGATTTTCCAAAGTGACCATGTCTTGAGAACTTCTGGAATTTCTTCACGAGCAGTGCTAGCTCCTGGCTTAGTTCTTCAGGATCACCAAGGCTACTACCAGAATCTTCACCTTCAGATTTAGAGACAGCCTTGGCCTTCAGGGCACGTGATCTGCCATAGCTTGAACCATAGAGATCTCTCTTCTCAGCAAGCTGGAACTCATGAGTGTTTAGCCTCTCGAGGATATCAGTGGGATCAAGTGACTTGTAATCTCCACATTCTTGTATCATCAGTGCCAGAGTATCAAATGAGGAATCAAGCGATCTCAGCAATTTCTTCACCACCTCATGGTCGGTGATGTCAGTGGCACCAAGTGCTTGAAGCTCATTTGAGATGTCAGTGAGGCGATCGAAGGTTTGTTGAACATTTTCATTGTCGAGTCTTTTGAAGCGGTTGAAGATATCGCGAAGAACGTCAACTCGAGAGTCACGCTGTGTTGAGACTCCTTCATTGACTTTGGACAGCCTATCCCAGATAAGCTTAGCAGTTTCCAAAGCACTCACTCTTCCATACTGCCCTTTGCTCATATGGCCACATATGATGTTCTTCGCTTGAGAATCGAGTTGCTTGAATCTCTTAACGTCAGCAGCATTCAGAGAAGGTGTGACTGACGTAACACCATTTTCCACAACATACCAGAGATCGTTATCAATTGCCTCAAGATGCATTCGCATCTTATTCTTCCAGTAGGGGTAATCCGTCCCATTGAAGGTAGGACACCGAGCAGAGACCTTGATCATACCTGCGGTCGACATAACTAAAACTCCAGGCAGTTAAACCAAAATCACACAGAACAAGGGAGTACCTTGCTCCGGTACCAATTGAAAGTGCGTTATATCGAGTAGAGGGGGGTGAATAGGCGATTTTTATGAATTCTTCACTGAGGAATTTTAGGGTGAGGAAATTCCTAAGCGAAGAACTACTTGCAGCGGAATAAGTACTCAGATGTAAACATAACAGAACATAAGCATGGTCATCATGATGAAATGAAGACAAGCACAGAGTACAGAAAGCGTAAACACAGGATAAAATAGGATGAAGACAAACAGACTGAAGAAATTGAACTGAGGAAATTGAGAAAGTCTTTAGTCAAAGTCTTCAAACAGATATGAACAAGCATACAACAACTGTAATGAGGAAATGAAAGAGTTGAGGAAATAGAACCAATAGGCTTGGTGAAGGCAATGATTTGGTAGACCAGTTCCAACTGCTGTGACAGTTGTACGTCTGGTTGGAGCGGCTAGGTATTTAAACCTGAGGACACACAGTCCTCACCATATTCTCCTTGAGCTAACATCACACAAACCTCGCCCAATCACTCGTGGTAAGTCTTCAGGTGACTTCCAAACCTTCACAAACTCGGTCATTCAGCGATCCACAATTTCCTCTTGGATACTCTAGACCATGACGCCTAACCGTCTGGAAGATGCACAGTCTTCAAACGTAACAAGCATCGGATCCACGCAGGATCAATCTCTTCAGTGATGCTCAATCACTTTGGGTTTGTAGGTGTTTGGGTTTGGGTTTCCTCACTTGATGATTTTCGCTCAAAGTCCTCGGAGGATGGGATGCTCTCAAATGACAAGTGTCGGTTTCTCTCGAGCAGCCACCAGCTAGTGGTTGTAGGGGGCGGCTATTTATAGCCTAGGGAGCAGCCCGCCATGATAAGACATAAATGCCCTTCAATGATATGACCGTTAGGTGGGTAGATATTTTGGGACAGCTGGCGCGTAGCACAACAACGGTCGGATATTTGATGCTCAAGTTCCTCAGGGCTATCATGTTCCTCACTGTGTAGGCAATCCGCACTGGCGAATTCCTAACTACCCAGTCAGAACAAATTCCTTAGCGACAAAAAGAACTTCGTCTCTGTCACTGAAGAAATTGACTGAACTGTGATGAGATTTCCAATGGCTTCACTCGAATGGATTGGTAGGTGTAGGATTTTGAGTTGAGCATCACATGGAAATTTTTCCTTAGTATTTTCTCGACCCCCTTTAACAGTACGGTGTTTCCTATGACTCAAGAAAGGGAAAATGAAACTACGAAAACAAAAGTCTTCACACTTCATCTTCCTTGAATGAATGCCAAGTCTTCAAGGTCACACCAATTTCTTCACTTTCAAAGTCTTCAGAAATCCAAAGTCTTCAGTCGAAGAACTTCATTTTTAGGGGTCGAGTTTCTCTATAAATATCAAACTCCTCATAGACTTATAGACCTGTGTACACCCATAAACGCATTAGTCCCTTAACCTATAAGTCTTCAATACACCAAAATCACTAAGGGGCACTAGATGCACTTACAAAAGACAATATGAGATAACGATGATCCATTAAACTCAATGCTTGGTTCTGGTCTAAGGGCCTTAATTGTGGAGACGACCACTTTGTTGCAACGGGGAAGCATGATCATATAATGGAATGTAGTCCCTCGAGGAGGAGTTCCATGACCTTAGGGTGATCCGCCTACTGAACAAACTTATCGAACACTAAATTTATGGTACAAGGTAACTGGTATTACCGTCACACCGGCACACTTGATGTATACCATGAACTGAATTCTCTTTGCATCTAACTTCTCTATTGCAGGAAAAACAACCTTACTCTTTTATGTTCTTTATTTCAAGTGTTATTATCCCCGCTACTGCAAACTCATCATATTTACTACTTTGGTTTATTTGCCTCTTGGGACAGTAACGGTGTTTGCAGATCACAAGCAGTTACTTCACATAGGAACTTTGACAACTTATGTGTGTGACAGAAATGCTACTTATAAATACCCTCCTACACTCTTCGTTGGGACTATTACTAATTGGAATACTTACGTGCAAGTGCTACACCCCTTGTGTGTCTTGTAGTCCAACAGGGAGACCCCATGCCAATAGGGGTGGAGGAAGCCATCCCTCCTCTCTCTCTCTCATGACATTGTCGTTGCTCGGACACCCTTGCCGTAGAGCTGGTCGTGCCGGTTGTTGTTTGGGCATGAGCATAACCGTAGGTGGGGAATTGTCACTGGTGTCAGACAATGCAAAGTAGTGCGCGGAAACCGCGAAGCTGATGTAAAGGTCGGCAAGAGCGACGCAGCCCCAGTAGCAGCCACAAGTGGGTAGGAATTGGATGTTGTTCGACGTGTTATTCTGCTTAGATGACCGGTCTACTCTCTTCGCTGGAGCTCAAGCCATCATGCCACTGCAGTTCCAAAGTTGTAGGAGTAAACTGGCACACCTTCGGTAGTTTTAGGACCTATAATTGCAGTTTCAAAGTTATATGACTAAACTGACACACGCCAATAGTTTTACAACTTACAATGCATTTTACTCAAAAAAGATGAAAAGCTCATGCGGTAGAAAAGGAGAAGAAGCTATGCATTAGTGTAAAAAAACTATGTGTGTATATTGCACAAAGACTTAAATAGTTATATGTGATTTAGGAACTCGCCAGCTAAGGGGTAATCCTAGTGAAGGCCCTAAAACTCTTGTTGTCACTACAAATGTACAAGTGAGGAAGGACGTTGCACACACGTTTTTTCAGGAGAAATATCCTTCAAATTATGAACAACTTTCACTGTTGCGTCTTCGTGTTGATTTTTAAAACTAGAACCCATGCAGATAGGTTTCGACAAAAAAATCTAACAAAATGTATACTCCAAGCGACAACAAATTAATACTCGAAGCAGTAATGTATATGTGCTTCTCACTGCAGTTCACTTGCAATTCCTCAAGTCACACACACGCAACACAGTTCCCACCAGAAAAGTGACACATGGCACGCTCTCGCGTATCCACCAAAAATGATCTCGCGCCCCTAGTTAGGACTAAGGAAATATGCCCTAGAGGCAATAATAAAGTTGTTATTTTATATTTCCTTATATCATGATAAATATGTATTATTCATGATAGAATTGTATTAACCGGAAACTTGATACATGTGTGAATATATAGACAAAACACCGTGTCCCTAGTAAGCCTCTACTAGACTAGCTCATTAATCAAAGATGTTGGGGAACGCAGTAATTTCAAAAAATTCCTACGCACACGCAAGATCCATCTAGGTGATGCATAGCAACGAGAGGGGAGAGTGTTGTCCACGTACCCTCGTAGACCGAAAGCGGAAGCGTTATGACAACGCGGTTTATGTAGTCGTATGTCTTCACGACCCGACCGATCCTAGTACCGAAAGTACGGCACCTCCGCATCTGCACTCGTTCAGCTCGGCGACATCCCACGAACTCTAGATCCAGCCGAGTGTCGAGGGAGAGCTTCGTCAGCACGACGGCGTGATGACGGTGATGATGAAGTTACCGACGCAGGGCTTCGCCTAAGCACTACAACGATATGACCGAGATGGAGATCTGTGGAGGGGGCATCACACATGGCTAAACAATCAACTGATGTGTCTATGGGGTGCCCAACTACCCTGTATATAAAGGAGTGGAGGAGGGGAGGGGCCGTCCCTCTCTATGGTGTGCCCTAGGGGAGTCCTACTCCCACCGGGAGTAGGATTCCCCCCTTCCATAGTTGGAGTAGGAGAGGAAGGAAGGAGGAGAGGGGGAGGAAGGAAAGGGGGGCCGGCCCCTGATGACCCACAAGTATAGGGGATCTATCGTAGTCCTTTCGATAAGTAAGACTGTCGAACCCAACAAGGAGCAGAAGGAAATGATAAGCGGCTTTCAGCAAGGTATTCTCTGCAAGCACTGAAATTATCGGTAACAGATAGTTTTCTGATAAGATAATTTGTAACGGGTAACAAGTAACAAGTGTAAATAAAGTGCAGCAAGATGGCCCAATCCTTTTTGTAGAAAATAACAAGCCTGGACAATTTCTTATATGAAGGAAAACGCTCCCGAGGGCACATGGGAATTATCGTCAAGCTAGTTTTCATCACGTTCATATGATTCGCGTTCGGTACTTTGATAATTTCATATGTGGGTGGACCGGTGCTTCGGTGTTTTCCTTACTTGGACAAGCATCCTACTTATTATTAACTCCTATTGCAAGCATCCGCAACTACAAAATAAGTATTAAGGTAAACCTAACCATAGCATGAAACATATGGATCCAAATCAGCCCCTTACGAAGCAACGCATAAACTAGGGTTTAAGCTTACATCACACTCTAGCAACCCATCATCTACTTATTACTTCCCAATGCCTTCCTCTAGGCCCAAACAATGGTGAAGTGTCATGTAGTCGACGTTCACATAACACCACTAGAGGAGAGACAACATACATCTCATCAAAATATCGAACGAATACCAAATTCACATAACTACTAATAGCAAGACTTCTCACATGTCCTCAGGAACAAACATAACTACTCACAAAGCATATTCCTGTTCATAATCAGAGGGGTATTAATATGCATAGAGGATCTGAACATATGATCTTCCACCAAGTAAACCAACTAGCATCAACTACAAGGAGTAATCAACATTACTAGCAACCTACAGGTACCAATCCCGGACTTGGAGACAAAGATTGGATACAAGAGATGACTAGGGTTTTAGAGGAGATGGTGCTGGTGAAGATGTTGATGGAGATTGGCCCCCTCCCGATGAGAGGAGCATTGGTGATGACGATGGCGATGATTTCCCCCTCCCGGAGGGAAGTGTCCCCGGCAGAACAGCTCCGCCAGAGCCCTAGATTGGTTCCGCCAAGGTTCCGCCTCGTGGCGGCGGAGTCTCGTCCCGAAAGCTTGCTTATGATTTTCTCTCGGTTGAAAGACTTCATATAGCAGAAGATGGGCACCGGAGGGCCACCAGGGGGCCCACGAGGCAGGGGGACGTGCCCAGGGGGGTAGGGCGCGCCCCCACCCTCGTGGCCAGGGTATGAGCCCCCTCTGGTATTTTCTTTGCTCAGTATTTTTTATTATTTCCAAAAATAACTTCCGTGGAGTTTCAGGACTTTTGGAGTTGTGCAAAATAGGTCTCTAATATTTGCTCCTTTTCCAAATTTGAATTCCAAATGCCGCATTCACCCTCTTTATGTAAACCTTGTAAAATAAGAGAGAATAGGCATAAGTATTGTGACATAATGTGTAATAACAGCCCATAATGCAATAAATATCGATATAAAAGCGTGATGCAAAATGACGTATCAACTCCCCCAAGCTTAGACCTCGCTTGTCCTCAAGCGGAAGCCGATAACGATAAATATGTCCACATGTTTAGAGATAGAGGTATCGATAAAGTAAAATACGGACATGAGGGCATCATGATTATTCTTAGAACAACAACATATATGGATATTATCATATGATTTCTTATGCTCAGGTAATAATTTATTCACAATGTCAAGTATGAATCAGAAACTTCATTGAGAACTAACAAACTATAATCTCAGTCATTGAAGCAACTGCAATTTATCATAACATCAGAAAGAGTCAATATAAGAACTTTTCAGCAAGTCCACATACTCAACTATCATTTAGTGTTTCACAATTGCTAACACTCACGCAATACTTGTGGTTACGGAGTTTTAATCGGATAAAGAGAAAGATAGGGGCTTATAGTTTCGCCTCCCAACCTTTTACCTCAAGGGTAATGTCAACAATAATAGCTCATGCTAACTTACATCCAATTATATATATATATATATATATATATATATATATATATATATATATATATATATATCAGGATCTTTCCAACACACTGTGCTTGCCAAAGGATAAAATGTAAAAAGGAAAGGTGAAGATCACCATGACTCTTGCATAAGGGTAAGAGATAAAAGTAAAAGATAGGCCCTTCGCAGAGGGAAGCAGAGGTTGTCATGCGCTTTCAGGGCTGGATGCACAAAATCTTAATGCGAAAGAACGTCACTTTATATTGCCATTTGTGATATGGACCTTTATTATGCAGTCCGTCGCTTTTATTTCTTCCACATCACAAGATCGTATAAAGCTTATTTCCTCCACACTAATTAATCGTACATATTTAGAGAGCAATTTTTATTGCTTACACCGATGACAACTTAGTTGAAGGATTTTACTCAATCCATAGGTAGATATGGTGGACTCTCATGTCAAAACTGGGTTTAAGGGTATTTCGGAAGCACAAGTAGTATCTCTACTTGGTGCAAAGAATTGGCTAGCATGAGGGGGAAAGGCAGACTATACATGTTGGATGATCCATGACCATATACTTTATCTCAGATATAAGAAAACATGACCCAGTACGTTGTCTTCCTTGTCCAACATCAACTATTTAGCATGTCATACTTTAATGAGTGCTCACAATCATAAAATATGTCCAAGATAGTATATTTATATGTGAAACCTATCTTTCTTTATTACATCCTATTAATTGCAGCGATGACCAAAACTATGTTTGTCAACTCTCAACAACTTTTAATCATCATACTCTTTACGTGTGAAGTCATTACTCTTCATAAGATCAATATGATATCTTTGTTTCTTTTTATTCTTCCTTTTTATTTTATTCCCTCAAGATCATAGCAAGATAATAAAGCCCTTGACTCAACACAAATCTTTATTATATAGCTCACGGACACGATTACATAAATGGATCATAAGGCAAAACTCAAAACTAGATCATACTAAAACTTTATTCTACTAGATCAAGATATTACTAAAAGGATTGAACTAAGAAAAATGGTAAAGATAGGAGTGTGATGGTGACACGATACCGGGGCACCTCTCCCAAGCTTGGCAGATGCCAAGGGGAGTGCCCATACCCATGTGATTATGTCTCTTTCTTCGGAGGTGGTGGTGATGGAGTTGTTGATGATGTAATTTGTGCTTTCAGCTTCTTCATATTGTAATTGAGGAGAGCAATTTCCTCCTTTAAATCATCGACCTCTGACTCCAGCTTCAAGATCTTGTCACATAAATCTCCTTTGTTTTTCTGCCAAAAACGAGAAGGAATAGATCGACTGTTAGATAGTTTAGCCTTCTTAGGGAGACTAGACTTCTTGAACTTCACGTGCATATCCCTAGGTTGAGGTAGAGGGGCATCCTCCTCCTCTGAACTTGAATGATTGATCCTCATCAAATGAGCATCCTCCTCCTCGTCTGTAGTTCGACCACAAGGAGATAGATCCCCATAGGTCTTTGGGTCAGCAATGAGGTGTGAGACATAGCTCTCTCCGTCGGAATCCTGAGATGACATCTTGCTCCAAATCTGCTACAGAGACAGCTCTAAACAAGGACAGAGGATAATTGCGTGATACGGTGGTCAAAACCTTCAGGAGATTATCTAATGAATTTTTACCGACCGAAAGAAGTATCGTGCAAGAAAACGGAGTCCAGAGATCACACGAGGTGCCCACGAGGTAGGGGGCGCGCCCAGGGGGTAGGGCGCGCCCTCCACCCTCGTGGAGGCCTCGTGTCCTTCCCGGACTGCTTCTTATTTTCCTACTTTTATAAATATTCCAAAACGGAGAAAATTTGCCATTAGAATTGTTTTGGAGTCGGTTTACTTACCGTACCACATACATGTTCCTTTTCGGAGTCTGAAACGTTCTGGAAAGCGTCCCTTATGTATTCCTCCGGTGTTACGGTTTCAGTAACATTAGTTTCAACATTTATAGGGTTACCTGAGATATAATGTTTGATTCTTTGACCGTTCACCACCTTCAGATTTGTGCCTTCAAAGTTGTTGATTTTTATGGCACCGAAACGATAGGCCTCCGCGATAACGTAAGGACCTTCCCATTTAGAGAGAAGTTGTCCTGCAAAAAATCTTAAACGAGAGTTGTATAACAATACACAATAACCTACATTAAACTCACACTTTTGTATCCTTTTGTCATACCGTCTTTTAACTTTTTCTTTAAACAACTTGGCATTCTCATAGGCTTGGGTTCTCCATTCATCAAGTGAGCTAATGTCAAATAGCCTCTTCTCACCGGCAAGTTTGAAATCATAATTGAGCTCTTTAATAGCCCAATATGCCTTATGTACTAGTTTAAGAGGTAAGTGACATGCTTTTCCATACACCATTTTATACGGAGACATACCCATAGGATTTATATATGCAGTTCTATAGGCCCATAATGCATCATCAAGTTTCTTGGACCAGTTCTTTCTGGATCTATTAACAGTCTTTTGCAAAATTAATTTAAGATCTCTATTGCTCAATTCTACTTGACCACTATAATGTGGGTGATAAGGGAATGCAATTCTATGACTAACGTCATACTTAGCAAGCATTTTACAGAAAGCACCATGAATAAAGTGTGAACCACCATCAGTCATAAGTATCTAGGGACTCCAAATCTCAAAAAATAACTTCTTTAAGCATCTTAATAGAAGTGTTATGATCAGCACTACTAGTTGGAATAGCTTCTACCCACTTAGTCACGTAATCAACAACAACTAAAATATGTGTATACCCATTAGAGGAAGGAAAAGGTCCCATGTAATCAAAGCCCCAAACATCAAATGGTTCAATAACAAGTGAATAATTCATAGGCATTTCTTGACGTCTACTAATGTTACCAATTCTTTGCCATTCATCACAAGATAAGACAAACTTACGAGAATCCTTGAAGAGAGTAGGCCAATAAAAACCGGATTGCAATACCTTATGTGCAGTTCTGTCTCCAGCGTGGTGCCCTCCATAAGCCTCGGAGTGACACTTGCGTAGGATCTGTTCCTGTTCATGCTCAGGTACACAACGTCGAATAACACCATCTACTCCTTCTTTATAAAGATGCGGTCATCCCAGAAGTAATGTCTTAAATCATAGAAAAACTTTTTCTTTTGCTGGTATGTGAAACTAGGTGGTATAAATTTAGCAACAATATAATTAGCATAATCAGCATACCATGGAGCAGTACGATAAGCATTTATGACAGCTAATTGTTCATCAGGAAAAATATCATCAATAGGTAGTGGGTCATCAAGAACATTTTCTAACCTAGACAAGTTATCTGCAACGGGGTTCTCAGCTCCCTTTCTATCAATAATATGTAAATCAAATTCTTGTAGCAAGAGAACCCATCTAATAAGTCTAGGTTTAGCATCTTTCTTTTCCATAAGATATTTAATAGCAGCATGATCAGTGTGAATAGTTACTTTAGAATCAACTATATAAGGTCTAAACTTATCACAAGCAAATACAACTGCTAAGAATTCCTTTTCAGTAGTAGCATAATTTATCTGGGCACTGTCTAGAGTTTTACTCGCATATTGAATAACATTTAATTTCTTATCAACTCTTTGTCCTAGAACAACACCTACAACATAATCACTAGCATCACACATAATTTCAAAAGATAAATTCCAATCAGGTGGCTGAACAATAGGTGCAGAGATTAATGCTTTCTTAAGTATTTCAAATGCTTCTACACAATCATCATCAAAAACGAAAGGTATATCTTTTTGTAAGAGATTAGTCAGAGGCCGAGAAATTTTTGGGAAGTCCTTAATGAACCTCCTATAAAAACCGGCATGACCAAGGAAACTTCTTATACCTTTGATGTCTTTGGGACATGGCATCTTTCAATAGCATCAACTTTAGCTTTATCCACTTCAATACCCCTTTTAGAAATTTTATGCCCCAAAACAATGCCTTCGTTAACCATAAAGTGGCACTTATCCCAATTCAAGACAAGATTAGTTTCTTCACATCTCTGCAAAACTCGATCAAGGTTGCTCAAGAAATCATCAAAAGAGGATCCATAAACGGAGAAATCGTCCATGAAAACCTCACAAATCTTTTCACAAAAGTAAGAGAATATAGCCATCATGCATCTTTGGAAGGTAGCAGGTGCATTACATAAACCAAAAGGCATACGTCTATAAGCAAAAGTACTGAAAGGGCAAGTAAAAGTGGTCTTTGCTTAATCATCAACTGACACAGGTATTTGAGAGAAACCAGAGTAACCATCTAGAAAGCAAAAATGTGTATGTTTGGACAATCTTTCTAGCATTTGATCAATAAAAGGTAAAGGGTAATGATCTTTTTTAGTAGCCTTATTTAATTTGCGTAAATCAATTACCATCCTATAACCTGTAATAATTCTTTGCGGAATCAATTCATCTTTATCACTAGGAACGACAGTAATACCTCCCTTCTTAGGGACACAATGGACAGGACTTACCCACTGACTATCAGCAATAGGATAAATTATACCTACCTCAAGGAGCTTTAGTATTTCCTTTCTTACCACTTCTTTCATCTTAGGATTCAGCCGTCGTTGATGATCAATAACTGGTTTGGCATCTTTCTCTGTGTTGGCATAGAGTGGGACTAATGTCCTTAAGATCATCAAGAGTATATCCAATAGCAGCACTGTGCTTCTTCAGAGTTCTCAATAATTTCTCTTCTTCATGCTCTGAAAGGTTAGCACTAATAATAACAGGATATATCTTCTTTTCATCTAGATAAGCATACTTAAGAGTATCAGGTAACGGTTCAAGCTCAAACACGGGACCACCCTTGGTTGGAGGAGGATCTCCTAGGATTTCAACAGGTAAATTGTGTTTCAGAATAGGTCACTGTTTAAAGAATACTTCATCTATTTCCCTTCTTTCATTCATAAACATATCATTTTCATGGTCTAGCAAATATTGTTCTAAAGGATCACTAGGAGGCACAACAATAGAAGCAAGACCAATAATTTCATCTTTACTAGGCAATTCTTCATCACGAGGTTGTCTACGAAATTTAGAGAAATTAAACACATGAGACATATCATCCAAACCAATAGTAACAACATCCTTTTCGCAGTTTATCTTAACATTAACAGTATTCAAGAAGGGTCTACCAAATATAATGGGACAAAATCTATCTTTTGGGGAACCAAGAACAAGAAAATCAGAAGGATATTTAGCTTTCCCACACAAGACCTCAACATCTCTAACAATCCCAATTGGTGAAATAGTATCTCTATTGGCAAGTTTAATGGTGACATCAATATCTTCTAACTCAAATGGTGCAATATCATGCATAATTTCTTTGTATAAAGAAATAGGTATTGCACTAGCACTAGCACCCATATCACATAAGCCATGATAACAATGATCTCCTATTTTAACAGAAATAACAGGCATGCCTACCACAGGTCTATGTTTATATTTAGCACCAGGCTTAGCAATTCTAGCAGTCTCATCACAAAAGTAAATAACATGACCATAAATATTATCAGCCAAGAGATCTTTAACAATAGCAATATTATGTTCAACTTTAACTTGCTCAGGAGGTTTGTTTGTCCTAATATTACTTTTGTTGACTACAGTTGAAGCTTTAGCATGATCCCTTATCCTAACAGGAAAAGGTGGTTTCTCAACATAAGCAGTAGGAACAATAGGATCATTATAAGTGATAGTCTTTTCTTCAACTTTAATAGGTGCAACTACTTTTACTTCAACGGGAGGATTATATTTAAACCACTTCTCCTTAGGGAGATCAACATGAGCAGCAAAAGATTCACAAAAAGAAGCTACTATCTCAGAGTCAAGTCCATATTTAGTGCTAAATTTATGGAAAACATTGGTATCCATAAAAGATTTAACACAATCAAACTTAGGTGTTAACCTGACTCCTTACCTTCGTCGAGATCCCAATTTTTAGAGTTGCGTTTATTTCTTTCCAATAAATCCCATTTGAATTCAATAGTCTTCATCATAAAAGAACCAGTACAAGAAGTATCGAGCATGGAGCGATTGTTGTCAGAAAGCCGAGCATAATTTTTTTGAATAATCATCTCTCTTGAGAGCTCATGATTGGGGCATGAATATAACATTGAATTAAGCCTCCCCCAAGCTTGAGCGATGCTTTCTCCTTCGTGAGGCCAAAAATTATATATATAATTACGATCACGATGAACAAGATGCATAGGATAAAACTTCTGATGAAATTCCAATTTCAACCGTTTGTAGTCCCATGATCCCATATCATCACATAGCCTATACCATGTCAATGCATCTCCCTCCAAAGATAAAGGTAAGATCTTCTTCTTGATAACATCATCGGGCATACCTGCAAGCTTAAATAATCCACAAGCTTCATCCACATAGATTAAGTGTAAATCGGGATGCAATGTTCCATCTCCTGCAAAAGGATTAGCTAGCAGTTTCTCTATCATACCCGTAGGAATTTCAAAGTAAACATTTTCATTTTTAGTAGGTTGAGGAGCAACTCTTTGCTCTACATGTCGAGGTGAAGATACCCCGAACAAACCCCTCAAAGGATTACTTTCCATAGTAACAAGTGACAGTAAATTTCAGCACACTATATAAATATTTCCTTACCAAATTCCACCTACCAAAGGCGCTTCACTCCTTGGCAACGGCGCCAGAAAAGAGACTTGATGACCGACAAGTATAGGGGATCTATCGTAGTCCTTTCGATAAGTAAGAGTGTCGAACCCAACAAGGAGCAGAAGGAAATGATAAGTGGTTTTCAGCAAGGTATTCTCTGCAAGCACTAAAATTATCGGTAACAGATAGTTTTGTGAAAAGATAATTTGTAACGGTAACAAGTAACAAGTGTAAATAAAGTGCAGCAAGATGGCCCAATCCTTTTTGTAGCAAAGGACAAGCCTGGACAATTTCTTATATGAAGGAAAACACTCCCGAGGACACATGGGAATTATCGTCAAGCTAGTTTTCATCACGTTCATATGATTCGCGCTCGGTACTTTGATAATTTGATATGTGGGTGGACCGGTGCTTAGGTGTTGTCCTTACTTGGACAAGCATCCTACTTATGATTAACTCCTATTGCAAGCATGCACAACTACAAAAGAAGTATTAAGGTAAACCTAACCATAGCCTGAAACATATGGATCCAAATCAGCCCCTTACGAAGCAACACATAAACTAGGGTTTAAGCTTCTGTCACTCTAGCAACCCATCATCTACTTATTACTTCCTAGTGCCTTCCTCTAGGCCCAAACAATGGTGAAGTGTCATGTAGTCGACGTTCACATAACACCACTAGAGGAGAGACAACATACATCTCATCAAAATATCGAACGAATACCAAATTCACATGACTACTAATAGCAAGACTTCTCCCATGTCCTCGTGGAACAAACATAACTACTCGCAAAGCATATTCATGTTCATAATCAGAGGGGTATTAATATGCATATAGGATCCGAACATATGATCTTCCACCAAGTAAACCAACTAGCATCAACTACAAGGAGTAATCAACATTACTAGCAACCTACAGGTACCAATCCCAGACTTGGAGACACAAATTGGATACAAGAGATGAACTAGGGTTTTAGAGGAGATGGTGCTGGTGAAGATGTTGATGGAGATTGGCCCCCTCCCGATGGGAGGAGTGTTTGTGATGACGATGGCGATGATTTCCCCCTCCCGGAGGGAAGTGTCCCCGGCAGAATAGCTCCGCCAGAGCCCTAGATTGGTTCCGCCAAGGTTCCGCCTCGTGGCGGCGGAGTCTCGTCCCGAAAGCTTGCTTATGATTTTTTTCTCGGACGAAAGACTTCATATAGCAGAAGATGGGCACCGGAGGGCCACCAGGGGGCCCACGAGGCAGGGGGCGCGCCCAGGGGGGTAGGGCGCGCCCCCACCCTCGTGGCCAGGGTGTGGGCCCCCTCTGGTATTTTCTTCGCTCAGTATTTTTTATTATTTCCAAAAATAACTTCTGTGGAGTTTTAGGACTTTTGGAGTTGTGCAGAATAGGTCTCTAATATTTGCTCCTTTTCCAGCCCAGAATTCCAGCTGCCGGCATTCTCCCTCTTTATGTAAACCTTGTAAAATAAGAGAGAATAGGCATAAGTATTGTGACATAATGTGTAATAACAGCCCATTCAATAAATATCGATATAAAAGCATGATGCAAAATGGACGTATCAGCCCCCCACCCAATTCGGATTGGGCTTGGGGGGGCCCTCCTTGGCCGCCTCCTCCTCTCTCCCACTAAGGCCCAATAAGGCCCATATACTCCCCGGGGGGTTCCGGTAAACTCCCGGTACTTCGGTAAATGCCCGAACACACCCGGAACCATTCCGATGTCCAAACATAGCCATCCAATATATCGATATTTATGTCTCGACCATTTCGACACTCCTCGTCATGTCTGTGATCACATCTGGGACTCTGAACAACCTTCGGTACATCAAAACACATAAACCCATAATACCGATCGTCACCGAACGTTAAGCGTGCGGACCCTACCAGCTCGAGAACTATCTAGACATGACCGAGACTCATCTCCGGTCAATAACCAATAGCGGAACCTGGATGCTCATATTGGTTCCTACATATTCTACGAAGATCTTTATCGGTCAAATCGCATAACAACATTCATTGTTCCCTTTGTCATCGGTATGTTACTTGCCCAAGATTCGATCGTCGGTATCTCAATACCTAGTTTAATCAAGTTACCGGCAAGTCTCTTTACTCATTCCGTAATGCATTATCCCGCAACTAACTCATTAGTCACATTGCTTGCAAGGCTTTTAGTGATGTGCATTACCGAGAGGGCCCAGAGATACCTCTCCGTAACGCAGAGTGACAAATCCTAATCTCGATCTATGCCAACCCAACAAACACCATCGGAGACACCAGTAGAGCATCTTTATAATCACCCAGTTACATTGTGATGTTTGATAGCACACTAAGTGTTCCTCCGGTATTCGGGAGTTGCATAATCTCATAGTCATAGGAACATGTATAAGTCATGAAGAAAGCAATAGCAATAAACTAAACGATCAAGTGCTAAGCTAACGGAATGGGTCAAGTCAATCACATCATTCTCTAATGATGTGATCCCGTTAATCAAATGACAACTCATGTCTATGGCTAGGAAACTTAACCATCTTTGATTCAACAAGCTAGTCAAGTAGAGGCATACTAGTGGCACTCTGTTTGTCTATGTATTCACACATGTACTAAGATCCCGGTTAATACAATTCTAGCATGAATAATAAACATTTATCATTATATAGGGAAATATAAATAACAACTTTTTATTGCCTCTAGGGCATATTTCCTTCAGTCTCCCACTTGCACTAGAGTCAATAATCTAGATTACACAGTAATGATTCTAACACCCATGGAGTCTTGGTGCTGATCATGTTTTGCTCGTGAGTCAACGGGTCTGCAACATTCAGATCCGTATGTATCATGCAAACCTCTATGTCTCCCTCCTTGACTTGATCACGGATGGAATTGAAGCGTCTCTTGATGTGCTTGGTTCTCTTGCGAAATCTGGATTCCTTTGCCAAGGCAATTGCACCAGTATTGTCACAAAATATTTTCATTGGACCCGATGCACTAGGTATGACACCTAGGTCGGATATGAACTCCTTCATCCAGACTCCTTCATTTGCTGCTTCCCAAGAAGCTATGTACTCCTCTTCACACGTAGATCCCGCCACGACGCTTTGCTTAGAACTACACCAACTTACAACTCCACCGTTCAATATAAACACGTATCCGGTTTGTGACTTAGAGTCATCCGGATCAGTGTCAAAGCTTGCATCGACGTAACCATTTACGACGAGCTCTTTGTCACCTCCATAAACGAGAAACATATGCTGAGTCCTTTTTAGGTATTTCAGGATGTTCTTGACCGTTGTACAGTGATCCACTCCTGGATTACTTTGTTACCTCCCTGGTAAACTAATAGCAAGGCACACATGAGGTCTGGTACACAACATTGCATACATGATAGAACCTATGGATGAAGCATAGGGAATGACTTTCATTTTCTCTCTATCTTCTGCAGTGGTCGGGCATTGAGTCTGACTCAATTTCACACCTTGTAACACAGGCAAGAACCCTTTCTTTACTTGATCCATTTTGAACTTCTTCAAAACTTTATAAAGGTATGTGCTTTGTGAAAGTCCAATTAAGCGTCTTGATCTATCTCTATAGATCTTGATGCCTAATATATAAGGAGCTTCACCGAGGTCTTTCATTGAAAAACTCTTATTCAAGTATCCTTTTGTGCTATCAAGGAATTCTATATCATTTCCAATCAACAATATGTCATCCACATATAATATTAGAAATGCTACAGAGCTCCCACTCACTTTCTTGTAAATACAGGCTTCTCCAAATGTCTGTATAAAACCATGTGCTTTGATCGCACTATCAAAACATTTATTCCAACTCCGAGATGCTTGCACCAGTCCATAAATGGATCGCTGGAGCTTGCACACTTTGTTAGCATCCTTTGGATCGATAAAACCTTCAGGTTGCATCATATACAACTCTTCTTCCAGAAATCCATTTAGGAATGCAGTCTTTACATCCATTTGCCAAATTTCATAATCATAAAATGTAGCAATTGCTAACATGATTCAGACAGACTTAAGCATCGCTACAGGTGAGAAGGTCTCATCGTAGTCAACTCCTTGAACTTGTCAAAAACCTTTCGCAACAAGTCGAGCTTTGTAGACAGTAACATTACCCAGCGTCAGTCTTCTTCTTGAAGATCCATTTATTCTTGATGGCTTGCCGATCATCGGGCAAGTCAACCAAAGTCCACACTTTGTTCTCACACATGGACCCCATCTCAGATTTCATGGCCTCAAGCCATTTCGCAGAATCTGGGCTCATCATCACTTCCACACAGTTCGTAGGTTCGTCATGGTCAAGTAACATGACCTCTAGAACAGGATTACCGTACCACTCTGGTGCGGATCTTGCTCTAGTTGACTTACGAGGTTTAGTAGTAACTTGATCTGAAGTTACATGATCATCATCATTAGCTTCCTCACTAATTGGTGTAGGAGTCACAGGAACTGATTTCTATGATGAACCACTTTCCAATAAGGGAGCAGGTATAGTTACCTCATCAAGTTCTACTTTCCTCCCACACACTTCTTTCGAGAGAAACTCCTTCTCTAGAAAGGACGCATTCTTGGCAACGAATGTCTTGCCTTCGGATCTGTGTTTGAAGGTGTACCCAACAGTCTCCTTTGGGTATCCTATGAAGACACATTTCTCTGATTTGGGTTCGAGCTTATCAGGTTGAAGCTTTTTCACATAAGCATCACAACCCCAAACTTTAAGGAACGACAACTTGGGTTTCTTGCCAAACCATAGTTCATAAGGTGTCGTCTCAATGGATTTAGATGGTGCCCTATTTAACGTGAATGCAGCTGTCTCTAAAGCATAACCCCAAAACGATAGCAGTAAATCAGTAAGAGACATCATAGATCGCACCATATCTAGTAAAGTACGATTACGATGTTCGGACACACCATTACGCTGTTTTGTTCCGGATGGCATGAGTTGCGAAACTATTCCTCACTGTTTCAAATGAAGACCAAACGTGTAACTCAAATATTCTCCTCCATGATCAGATCATAGAAACTTTATTTTATTGTTATGATGGTTTTCCACTTCACTCTGAAATTCTTTGAACTTTTCAAATGTTTCAGACTTATGTTTCATCAAGTAGATATACCCATATCTGCTCAAATCATCTGTGAAGGTCAGAAAATAATGATACCCGCCGCGAGCCTCAATGTTCATTGGACCACATACATCAGTATGTATGATTTCCAATAAATCTGTTGCTCGCTCCATTGTTCCGGAGAACGGAGATTTTGAAGGAAATATTCCCTAGAGGCAATAATAAAGTTGTTATTTATATTTCCTTATATCATGATAAATGTTTATTATTCATGCTAGAATTGTATTAACCGAAAACTTAGTACATGTGTGAACAAATAGACAAACAGAGTGTCACTAGTATGCCTCTACTTGACTTGCTCGTTGAATCAAAGATGGTTAAGTTTCCTAGCCATAGACATGAGCTGTCATTTGATTAATGATAACCCACAAGTATAGGGGATCACAACAGTTTTAGAGGGTAAAGTATTCAACCCAAATTTATTGATTCGACACAAGGGGAGCCAAAGAATATTCTCAAGTATTAGCAGCTAAGTTGTCAATTCAACCACACCTGGAAACTTAGTATCTGCAGTAAAGTGTTTAGTAGCAAAGTAATATGATAGTGGTGGTAACGGTAACAAAAGTAAAGACAACAAAAGTAATGTTTTGGTATTTTTGTAGTGATTGTAACAAAGAGTAATGGAAAAGTAAATAAGCGAGAACCAAGATATGGAAAACTTCGTGAGCCTTTGGATTAGTGATGGATAATTATGCCGGATGCGGTTCGTCATGTAACAGTCATAACATAGGGTGACATGTAACTAGCTCCAATTCATCAATGTAATGTAGGCATGTATTCCGTATATAGTCATACGTGCTTATGGAAAAGAACTCGCATGACATCTTTTGTCCTACCCTCCCGTGGCAGCGGGGTCCTATTGGAAACTAAGGGATATTAAGGTCTCCTTTTAATAGAGAACCGGAACAAAGCATTAGCACATAGTGAATACATGAACTCCTCAAGCTATGGTCATCACCGGAGTGGTCCCGATTATTGTCACTTGAGGTTCTTTGGATCATAACACATAGTAGGTGACTATAGACTTGCAAGATAGGATCAAGAACACACATATATTCATGAAAACATAATAGGTTCAGATCTGAAATCATGGCACTCGGGCCCTAGTGACAAGCATTAAGCATAGTAAAGTCATAGCAACATCAATCTTAGAACATAGTGGATACTAGGGATCAAACCCTAACAAAGCTAACTCGATTACATGATAAATCTCATCCAACCCATCACCGTCCAGCAAGCCTACAATGGAATTACTCACGCACGGCGGTGACCATCATGAAATTGGTGATGGAGGATGGTTGATGATGACGACGGCGACGAATCCCCCTCTCTGGAGCCCCGAACGGACTCCAGATCAGCCCTCCCGAGAGAGATTAGGGCTTGGCGGCGGCTCCGTATCGTAAAACGTGATGATTTCTTCTCTCTGGTTTTTTTCTCCCCGAAAGCCAATATAGGGAGTTGGAGTTGGCGTCAGAGGGTGTCCAAGGGGCCCACGAGGTAGGGGGCGCGCCTAGGAGGGGGGGCGCCCCTCACCCTTGTGGACAGGGTGTGGGCCCCCTGGTCTTCATCTTTGGCGAGGATTTTTTATTATTTATTCTAAGATATTCCGTGGAGTTTCAAGTCATTTCGAGAACTTTTGTTTTCTGCACAGAAAACAACATCATGGCAATTCTGCTGAAAACAAATACAATCCGGTTAGTTCCATTCAAATCATGCAAGTTAGAGTCCAAAACAAGGGCAAAAGTGTTTGGAAAAGTAGATACGACGGAGACGTATCAACTCCCCCAAGCTTAAACCCTTGCTTGTCCTCAAGCAATTCAGTTGACAAACTGAAAGAGAAAAAAGAAAAAACTTTTACAAACTATGTTTGCTCTTGTTGTTGTACCTATGTCAAGCCAGCATTCAGGTTTTCAGCAAAGATTATAACTAACCACATTTGCAATAATTCTCAGGTATCATGTTTACTCATATCAATAACATAATCAGCTAGCAAGCCATAATAATAAATCTCGGATGACAACACTTTCTCAAAATAATCATAATATGATATAACAAGATGGTATCTCGCTAGCCCTTTCTGAGACCACAAAACATAAATGCAGAGCACCTTCAAAGATCAAGGACTGACTAGACATTTTAATTCATGGTAAACGAGATCCAACCATAGTCATACTCGATATAAATTAACAGTAATGAATGCAAATGGCAGATGTGCTCTCCAGCTAGTGCTTTAAATAAGAGGGTGATGACTCAACATAAAAGTAAATAGATAGGCCCTTCGTAGAGGGAAGCAGGGATTTGTAGAGGTGCCAGAGCTCGGTTTTGAAATAGAGATCAATTATATTTTGAGCGGCATACTTTCATTGTCAACATAACAACTAAGAGATGACGATATCTTCCATGCTAAACAAATTATAGGTGGTTCCCAAACAGAATGGTAAAGTTTATACTCCCCCTCCTCCACAAGCATCAATTCATGGCTTGCTCAAACAACGAGTGCCTCCAACATTCAACGGGTCCTGTGGGGAGTTTTGTTTGCAATTATTTTGATTTAGTTTGCATAAAGCATGGGACTGGGCATCCGGTGACCAGCCATTTTCTCGTGAGTGAGGAGCGGAGTCCACTCCTCTTGACAATAACCCGCCTAACACGGAAGATAAGGGCAGCCCTAGTTGATATATGAGCTATTCGAGCATGCAAAATGTAATGTTTATTTGAAGGTTTAGAGTTTGGCACATACAAATTTACTTGGAACGGCGGTAGATACCGCATATAGGAAGGTATAGTGGACTCATATGGAATAACTTTGGGGTTTAAGGGATTGGATGCACAAGCAGTATTCCCGCTTAGTACAAGTGAAGGCTAGCAAAAGACTGGGAAGCGACCAACTAGAGAGCGACAACAGCCACGAACATGCATTAAAATTAATAAACATTGAATAAAAGCATGAGTAGGATATAATCCACCATGAACATAAATATCGTGAAGGCTATCTTGATTTGTTTCAACTACATGCGTGAACATGTGCCAAGTCAAGACACTTAAATTATTCAAAGGAGGATACCACCCCATCATACCACATCACAATCATTTTAATAGCATGTTGGCACGCAAGGTAAACCATTATAACTCATAGCTAATCAAGCATGGCACGAGCAACTATGATCTCTAATTGTCATTGCAAACATGTTTATTCATAATAACCTGAATCAAGAACGATGAACTCATCATATTTACAAAAACAAAATAGGTCGAGTTCATACCAGCTTTTTCCCATCTCAAATACCCATCATATATGTCATCATAATTGCCTTTCACTTGCATGACCGAACGGTGTGAATAAAAATAAGAGTGCACGTGCATTGGACTAAGCTGGAATCTGCGAGCATTCAATAACCAGGAGAAGACAAGGCAATATGGGCTCTTGGTTAAATCAACAATGATGCATATAAGAGCCACTACAACAATTTAATCATGGTCTTCTCCTATCGAATTTCAAAGAAAAGAAGAGAAATAAAAACTATTTACATGGGAAAGCTCCCAACAAGCAAAAGAAGAAGGGAAATATTTTTGGGTTTTCTTTTTAGTTACTACTACAGCAGGAAAAATAACTACTACTAATTTTTTTTGGTTTTTCTTAAGGTTTATTAAACACACAAGAAGAAAGCAGGAAAAAGAAAATAAACTAGCATGGATATTACAGTGAAAGAGTATGAGCACCGACATCTAGCAATGAGTGTGTGTGAACATAAATGTAATGTCGGTGATAAATACGATTCTCCCCAAGATTAGGCTTTTGGCCTAAGTTGGTCTATTGCCAGGATAGCCTGCGGATACCCGTAGGTGTAGCTGGGTCAGATCATGCGATGCAGCTTATCGCCTCCTGAGCTGCAGCGTGGCATCGAGCCACCTCCGCTCTCCTCTCGTACTCATCTGCCTCCTCTCTGGTAATAATATATCTTCCTTTTGTCTGAGAATCAAAGAAGGCAGGAGCAGGAAGAGTAATATGGACAACATGCCGTTTGTTAAAGATTAGTCGATACTGGAGAGGTGGTTCAGTCCTCTCAACAAACTGGTGGGAAACCATAGAATCAAAATCTAAATAAGTTGGGGGTAACTCCATATCACCCTCATGAATGTCTATCTCAAGAAAATTAGCTAAGCGGGTTGCATATATTCCTCCAAAGAAATCTCCGTTATGTCTATTATGATGCAACCTACGAGCTACAATGGCTCCCATATGATAAGGTTGGTCTCCTAACACAGCACTTCTGAGAATGCTGAGATCAGGGGCACACATGTGACATGCTTCATCCTTAGCGTTTATGCATCTACCTATGAAGGGAGAAAAATAATGTATAGCAGAAAGTGAATGCTCCCTATAGTGGCTTGTGTTATATCTCTAGATTCCCCAGTTATTCTAGCAAGAAAGTCTCTATATTCAGATTTAGGGGATCCCGACACTACCCCAAGATGGAAGTTTGCACGCAAAAGTGAAATCCTCTAAGTCCATGGTATACGATTTGTCATAAAGGTCAAACATGATCAAGGAAAATTACGCCAAGATGAAAACTCAAACCTCCTCACAAATGAACTTGTGAGATCATGATAATCGGGGGCATTTGTCAGCTTCAAAGTCCTCAAGACCGGCATTGCGATATATATGCTTGAATTCTTCTTTGATTCCCGCTTGATCCATAAAATTTTCTCAAGGCCATTCATGTGGCCTCACAGGAGCGTCTCTTGGTGGTTCCTCGTCAGCATCACGCATTGCAAGCCCGGGGCCTTGCTTCCTTGAAGAACCACCTTGGAACATCTTCCTAAACATATTGTTTCCTCTGAAAAATTTCTGAATTTTTTAGTAACTACAAACAAAAGTGAACCAACTTCAATAAAACTGATAGCAACTACTCCTACAAGTGCCTAGAGCCTATATCAAGCATTAGAACTACTTGGAACCATATAAATTTGACATGCAAGCTCAAGAACATGGTCACCTATCCAGCACAAATTTGCAATGAATAAAGCACTAGAACAAAAACTAATTGGACCAATGGAGGAGTCACATACCAAGGAACAATCTGCCCAAGCAGTTTTGCAAGAGGTGCTTTGAGCAAGGAGATCGAAAATCACAGCAAAAGTGGCTGGAACTCGAGCTTGAGTTGGTTTTTCGGGTTTGTGTGAGGCAGAGGAAGAAGATGGGTGCAGGGATAAGTGGAGGAGGGCCACCATGGGCCCACGAGGCAGGGGCGCGCCTGTGGGGTAGGCGCGCCTCCACCCTCGTGGGCTGTGGAAGCTCCCTCATGTAATTTTGCACTAAAAATCCTCAAATATTCGAAAAAATCATATTAAATTGGCATGGCATTCGAGGACTTTTGTCGGCATTCTGGGAACGGGGTCCCAGACTTGCTGCTCGCTCATGCGGGCGTGGCTCGAAGGAGGCCCAGGACAGCCCATCTTCATCAACTAAGCTCAAGACCCTCACGAGGGGCCAGATTGCTGGGCGGACGACAAGGAGCTTCCTCGTGCACGGCCTCGTCGAGGCTGGCTCATGAGGAGGCGGAGAGTTCAAGGCAGGGTACCTCGCGAGGTGCCCATGACGCAAGCCATGACGACCAAGGGCGCTCGGGCGCCATCCTCGCAGCTGCCTTCCTTTCCTCTTTGGTGCAAAGGGAGCAAGCGCAAAGTAGAGCATCAAGCAAAGGCATCCGCTTCGGTGCAACAAGACCAAGACCAGCCCCAACGGCTGGAAGGGAGTCATCATGGAGCCCAAGCAGCGTCATCACGAGCCTTTGGCGGCGAGGACCAACTTTAGTCGGGATAAGTGTACCGCTGTTCCCTTCAAAATGGCCAATTGTTGGCGCCCGTCCCGCTCAATATTTGGGAAGAGGCCCAGGGCCTTAGACTATATAAGTAGAGCTAGCCACCATAGTAGAGGCATCTAGCATCTAGAGAGAGACGAAGAGGCAGCTGGAAGAGGGGAGATCCGAGATCCGAATCCTCATCAAGGAACCAGTAGCTAGAGCGACTGAACACCACCTAGAAGTTCATCGCACCCGCCAAGAACAGACCCTCGCGAGGCTGTTCTTCCTTGTATTGTTCCTCATCAGCCCAAGAGGCAATCCACCACACCACACACTGGAGTAGGGTATTACACCACAATGGTGGCCCGGACCAGTATAAATCTCGTGTCTCTTGTGCTGTTCCGTTTAGTAGTTTAGGTCCCAAAGTGATTCGGGCGAGGTGCGAGACGGTGGAGGGTTGGATCTCCGCGCAAGACCCCAAAGGTTCGAACCTCAAGGGTCCGGCTGAACCCAAATCGACATTTGGCGCGCTGTAGGGTGCGCCGGAATCCACCTTCTGCCACCTCATGTCCCGTCGCATCGTCGTCACCATGTCCGACGACCAAGCGGGCAACCCAGATCCTTGGGCGGCATGGCCCGCTCGCGTAGAGCCGCTCGCCTCGAGCGACCCCGTGCCCCAGGCAGCTCGCGGTCCGCAGGGTGCTACGGGCCGCGGGCGACACGGACAGGCTTCGACGGCTCTCACACCGCGGCAGACGCGGTCGGCAGCGAGGGCCTCCAACCACGCAGCAGCCACGTCACCGTACACCCGCCAGGAGCAGGCGAACTCAAGGGCCGCGCTCACGGTGGCCCGAGAACTGCTGCAGTGCAGACTGATGGAAGGCGGCCGTGACGTGCTGCTGGAGCGGGTGGCGGAGCTCTGGCTTCGCCGCCTCGGGGCTCACCCTTCGCACCCGCTCGCCCCGCCAGCCTGTGGCGGCCCGTGGGGGCTCCATGCGTGCCGTGGGCTCCAAAGCTACTCCAACACCGGCGGTTGTCAAGACGGTCACGTGGGTTGCCCCGCCCGTCCGCGGAGAAGAAGGACTCGACGTAACCCACGGCCTAGGTGGACCGTCGCGCCACCACCCCACGGTGGGCGCATCAAGCAGAGCCGCATGGCACGCTGAGCACTACGGCGTGGCCTTCGGGATGACGGCGCCAGAAGAATACGTGCCCCACATGATGGACCAAGGGCACCCGCATGAAGGAGAACAAGGCTCGCTCCTTAGCCCGAGCTGGGGAGATGAGGCACCGGAAGCCGAGCTCTTCCAGGAGCCTCGGGACGGTCCCACTGGTCACGCCGGGCGACGACATCGGGTACCGCTACTTCCTCAAGAGCAAACGACGCTAACCATAGATCGCAGGAGGTGCAGTGTCGCCACGACGGCGGCTGCCCGCCTCTGCAGTCTCCTACCCTCGGGAGGAGGGCGCAGGGGCTGCCGGAGAGGGCAGAGATCCCACATCACCACCGCAGCGTCGGGGCAAGGCGTTCTCAGGAGGTAGGCCCTGGCTGGGAGGCGCCTCGGGCCTGCCTGGCGGAGGACTCCGTGGTCGTCGGGAACTGGCCGGGCGACCGCTCTACCCCATCGGCGGCGGCCTGGTTTCCGGTCGTCGTTGATGGCACTAGAGTGCGGCGCAAGGCGGGGCCCTCGTCTGGCGATATGAAGCAAGGCCGGTACCTGTGAAGAAGGCCCAGTGCCTGTGAAGCTCGCCGCCCCGTGACACTCTCACGTAATAATGAGTGGGGCTGTACACGCCCCAGAGTCTCAGGGGTGCTGGCCTGAGGCCCTGGGCTCCCTCCCACGCCCATGGCAGCACTTAGCTCCGCTGGTGAGAAGACGCCCAAGACTAGACTAGGTGCCGGACGCGCTTTTCTTCCGCTTTCTTCGCCTTTCCATTTGGTTGTCGCTTTCCCATGGATTTAAATTGGATTCAATTTGAGATTTGCGTGTGTTCGGGAAGGGTGCTTAGTCTCGTTCGAGCAAATCTCTCGCGTTTCGGTTAGCACTCCGCCTCAGCTGCCTCCCTCATGAGCCCCTCGCGAGCCGGGCCAGCCTAGCTAGCTTGCGCGCAGCCCACCGTCATCACAAGGCCTCTCCGGAGGGTTTTTACTGCAGATCCTACGGATTCGATCAGGAGACACTCAGGTCACCGCAGGCTATCTCAGGGCTCGTACGAAACAAAGGTAAACCAGCCAACCAGCACGTCGCTTAGCCAACCACTTGGCGCGAGCGTATGGGAGATTTAACACCTGCTAATACGATGAACACAAGTTTTACATGAGGGGCTCCCCCTCCCAAAATGCTCTCACAGCCATCAGGCCAAAACCTGAGTTCTATTCATGCAGGGTAATGGAACAGGGACAATACATAATCAGTCGGATAAATCCCCCAATGCGTCCTCAGGAGCACCTTCCGAGCCGCTGCTGGTGTCGCTGGCCTCGCCGTCACTATCCGCGTGGCCATCGGCGGCGTCTGGGCCGTTCACCACGCCGCCCTCATCGGCGGCCACGACCACGTCGTCGTTGTCCGCAGCAAAGGCCCTGACGAGAGCATCCACATTGTCTTCCACCTAGTGCGCCAGGTCGCCCCGGACGGCCTGGGGAACTGGGGCGATGGTTGCGTCAAAGTCAAAGTGGGGGTCCATGTTTCGGAGATGGCTGAAGACACGAGAAAAGGCGCGCCCAAGCAGCGCGCGGCTCCTCTCCTCCACCAACCTATTGGCCCTGACCGACCGCGCCTCCATCCGCGCCACCACGTCGGTGAAGAACTGGAGGTTGCCGGTGTAGTTAACCGCGTGCGGCTCGCCAACAACCGCCTCGCAGATGTTACCCAAGGCCGTGTTGGCTCTTTCCCGGAGCGTGGCGAGCATGGGGCCGTGCTCATGCTCCAGGATTCGCCGCTGACGTATCTCGTCCGCATTCTGGCGCGCGACGGCCTCGGCCTCCTCCACCCATTGGCGAAGAAGGAGCGCCTCGGCCTGAGAGGTGGTTGACTCCCCCTGCGCCACCTCGAGGGCAGCCCGAAGAGCATCGGCCCGCCGCGTCGCCTCCTCCAGCTTGGCCCACAAGGCAGCAGTCCTGCCTTCAGCCTCGGCCTTGATCGACCCCAGCCTCTCCTCGAACTCGTGCTCGAGGTTCGAGCGCGCCGTCGCCACTCGGCGTCCGACCTCCTCCAGGATGCGGGCTTCCCGTGCAGCGACCTCATCCTCCGCCTGCCGCCAAACGCCTCCCTCGTCTCCAAGCTCAGACGTACAAGGCTCGGGCGGCTTCAGCCGCCAATGCCTCCTCACGCACGAGCTCCGCTGGTCGCCAGAGGCCACCTTCATTGACGCGAGGGCTGCCTCGCGCAGCTCTACTTGCTCCTCCAGTGAGTGACACCGGGCCAGAAGTTCCCGTGCCCGCTCCTCCGCCGCCTCTCGCCGCCTGTTAGCTTCCCGAGCCTCCTCGACGGCCCGAGAACAGGCCTCCCGAGAGGCCGCCAGCGACGCCTTGGCCTCTTCATCATCAAGATCGCGCTGGTGCCGCGCAAGGGCGACAGCGCCCTCCAGCTCACGCCTCTCTGCGGCCAAGCGCAGGCCCTCGGCCTCAAGGCGCGCGTCTTCGTCGTGAGCTCTTCACCAAGAAGGCTCACCGCCACCCGCCCTTCAAGAAATCCTTGGAGAAGGGCGCGGCGCTCCCGGGCGCGCTCGTGCACGTCCTCCACACCATCAACCGCCCCAAGCGGGTGTCGGGAGCCACGAATCAGCACTCCCCCTCCGGGCAGGGGGTTGGGGGCTGGCACCCTCGCGACGGCCGGGCACGCCGCGCCAGAAGCCCGGCCTGGATCCAGCCCACCCCCAAACGAAGGGCGCAGGAAGCGCCTCAGCCAATCGCCGTCCACAACCAGGCGAGAAGCCCACGGCAGGCTAGCTATGCCACGAGAAGGCTCGCGAAGAAGGGTCGCGAGGCGCGCAGGGCCACGATGCGCCTCGGGACGGTTCGCCTCCCCGGTCGCCCTCACCACAAGGGCTCCACTGCTCGGAGCGCTCAAGGACGGGAAAGAGGGCGAAGCCAAGGGGGACGGCTCTTCACCCGTCTCCGTGAGCTCGGCAGGAAGGGGCCTGCAGGGCGAGGATCAGTACAAGCAGCAGAAGGATTAGGAGCTGGAGAAGGAGAAGGCTTACTCATCAGTGGCGAAGTACTTCCTGCGCTCAAAGACGACAAGGGTAATCATCGCCTGTGGCCTCCCTTCTCTTCCGGAGGGCCTCAAGTCCACGCGAAGCGACCCAAGATTTGAGCGCAGGGGTCACCTGCGATGAGGGAGAAGCATCAAGGTGACCTGCGTCAGGGGCACCCACCTGACGCACGCTGCTGGTCGCCTCACCACGAGACGCGGCTGGGGCCTCGGGAGCCTCAGCCGCAGGCGCTGCTGCGCCCTCGGCCACCACGGGCGTGGGCCTCGGGAGATGCTCCCTCATGAGCATCGCCCGGTGCTGTCACCCCGATGGGGGTCCCTTCAGCCTCTGGCGGCTCGTGCCTCCCTGCTCCGCCACTTGAGGAGGAGCCGCCTCGGGCGACTGGAAGCGCTGTCACCATCACTGGATTCTTGCGAGGCCCCTGGAGGCCAGCGGGGCGCGGCCCCCATTCATCAAAGATAGGCATCTGGTTCACAAAATCACCCTTGTTCTGGCAAAGGTACAGCAAGGCCCCTCCATGCCGGATGCCACCGGGGTTGGGGTCGCCAGTCAGGACCAGGAGCACTTTCCTTAGCGCTCAGCGCCAGTCTTCTTCCGGAGCCTCATACGATCACCAGTTCACCAAGGCCCACATCCGTGGGAATGGCGTTGGAGAGGAGCAATGCGGCACATCAGGAACTCCTTTACCACCTTGGGCGCCACAAAGAAGTTTACCTCAGAACGCCAAGCGGTGCTGCATAAAGATGAGCCGAGGACTTGAAAGCGCCTCTCGCCCCACTGAATTGGGGACAAGAAAGTAGGTTGGCTCGAGATAGCAGGGGCTGGGCACCCGACATCCACGCACAACCACCTCTCATGGAACTCAGCCAAGGGCGGAGGGAGGCTGAAGTCAATCCCCGAGGCCGCTTGGGCGCAAGGCGACGACGCTCACGCACGCCGAGCATTGGGTGTGGTCGACAAGGCGCAGAGAGAAGAAGTGGCGCAGCAAGGCAACCGAAGGAAGGATGCCCATCATTGCCTCACAAACGAAGGTGAAGACCGAGAGGAGAGTGATGGACTCAGGACCCAGATGCATCATGTGGATCTGATAGTGGGAAAGCACGGCATTGAAGAAATCAGAAAAGGGGAACCAGCCCCGCCATTGTGGCATCAAAGAAATAACGGACCTCGGTGACTATCCTGCCGATGGAGAAGTGGGACGTGGGCCAGCCGTCGTCCTCCGCATTCGTTGAAGGTGGTGGCGAGCCGAACTAACCTTGCCCAAGCCCTCTATATTGAGTATGATCGACGGGTCGACAGCGGAGGCCGGCGGCGGCGGCGAGCGAGGCGGATGCACAAGTTTCTTCCCTTGCCCCTTCTTCGTCGGAGCCATTGCGATTTAAAGGGGGAGATTCGAGATTGGATTGAAAATGGAAGTCGGAGTTCGAGAGGGGAAGGACAGGCGCCTGAAAGCAGAGAGGGGAACGGATGTGTACAGCAAAGGTGTCCGCCAAGCAAGGCAACGAAATAAGGAGGCGTGGGGAACAAAGGTCGCCACGCCCAATCAACCGCCACGCTGACGCCCAAGGCCGCAGCTGTTAGGGCGGCGACGCTCAGACTTGCCCTTTCGCCTCTCGCCGCCAAGTTCGGGCGCGCCAGGCCTAGGGGCTATCGGGCTGCTCGGGAACGGGGTCCCCAGACTTGCCTGCCTGCGGCCTGCGGCGTGGCTCAAAGGAGGCCCAGGACAGCCCATCTTCATCAACGCAAGCTCAAGACCCTCGCGAGGGGCCAAGCCTCGCGGGGTGGACGACAAGGAGCTTCCTCAGGCACGGCCTCGTCAGGTTGGCTCATGAGGAGGCGGAGAGTTCAAGGCAGGGTACCTCGCGAGGTGCCCATGACGCAAGCCATGACGACCAAGGGCGCCCGGTCGAGCGCCCGGCCTGCTGGCGTCCTCCTTTCCTCTTTGGTGCAAAGGGAGCAAGCGCAGCGAGAGCATCAAGCAAAGGCATCCGCTTCGATACAACAAGACCAAGACCAGCCCCAACGGTTGGAAGGAGTCATCGTGGAGCCCAAGCAAAGGCGTCATCACCAGAGCCTTTGGCAGGCGAGGACCAACTTTAGTCAGGATAAGTGTACCTGCTGTTCCCCTTCAAAATGGCCAATTGTTGGCGCCCTTCCCGCTCAATATTTGGGAAGAGGCCCAGGGCCTTAGACTATATAAGTAGAGCTAGCCACCATAGTAGAGGCATCTAGCATCTAGAGAGAGACGAAGAGGCAGCTGGAAGAGGAGAGATCCGAGATCCGAATCCTCATCAAGGAACCAGTAGCTAGAGCGACTGAACACCACCTAGCAGTTCATCGCACTCCGCCAAGAAACAGACCCTCATGAGGCTGTTCTTCCTTGTATTGTTCCTCATCAGCCCAAGAGGCAATCCACCACACCACACACCGGAGTAGGGTATTACACCACAATGGTGGCTGAACCAAGATAAATCTCGTGTCTCTTGTGCTGTTCCGTTTAGTAGTTTAGGTCCCAGCGATTCGACGAGGTGCGAGACGGTGGAGGGTTGGATCTCCGCGCGCACCCCAGTGTTCGAACCTCAAGGGTCTGCCGGAACCCGAAATCCGACACTTTTATTTTCAGGATATTTTTTTATTGCACAGATAAATCAGGAGACAGACAGAAAAAGTACTATTTTACTTTATTTCTACTAAATAACAGAAAATATAAAGAGGGTACAGAAGGTTGTGCTTCTAGTTTTATTCATCTCATGCTCATCAAAAATAATCCACTAACAAGGTTGATCAGGTCTTGTTAACAAACTCATTCCGACTGACATGGAACCGGAGAAATTTCGAATAACACTATGTTACCTCAACGGGGATATGGACATCCCCAATAATAAGAATATCATATTTCTTCTTGACAGTAGGAAGAGGAAATTCAAAACCTCCAAATATAATCGATGGAATTTTTCCAATAGAGTTGATATTATAAACTTGAGGTTGTTTCCTCGGAAAGTGGACCGTGTGCTCATTACCATTAACATGAAAAGTGACATTGCCTTTGTTGCAATCAATAACAGCCCCTGCAGTATTAAGGAAAGGTCTTCCAAGAATAATAGACATACTATCATCCTCGGGAATATCAAGAACAACAAAGTTCGTTAAAATCGTAACGTTTGCAACCACAACAGGCACATCCTCACAAATACCGACAGGTATAGCAGTTGATTTATCAGCCATTTGCAAAGATATTTCAGTAGGTGTCAACTTATTCAAGTCAAGTCTACGATATAAAAAGAGAGGCATAACTCTAACACCGGCTCCAAGATCACATAAAGCAGTTTTAACATAATTTCTCTTAATGGAGCATGGTATAGTAGGTACCCCTGGATCTCCAAGTTTCTTTGGTATTCCACCCTTAAAATTATAATTAGCAAGCATGGTGAAAATTTCAGCTTCCGGTATCTTTCTTTTATTTGTAATGATATCCTTCATATACTTAGCATAAGGATTTGTTTTGAGCACATCACCAATCGTGACACGCAAAAAGATAGGTCTAATCATTTCAGCAAAGCTCTCAAAATCCTCATCATCCTTTTTCTTGGATGGTTTCGGAGGAAAAGGCTTGGGTTTCTGAACCCAAGGTTCCCTTTCTTTACCATGTTTCCTAGCAACGAAGTCTCTTTTATCATAACGTTGATTCTTTGATTGTGGGTTATCAAGATCAACGGAGGTTCAACTTCTACATCATTATCATTACTAGGTTGAGCATCATCATGAACATCATCATTAACATTTTCGGTAGGTTCATGTTCATTACCAGATTGTGTTTCAGCATCAGACATAGAGATATCATTTGGATTATCAGGTGGTTCAGCAATAGGTTCACTAGAAGTTTGCAAAGTCCTATCATTTTTCTTTTTCTTCCTTTTAGAAGAACTAGGTACATGAGTATTATTTCTCTGAGAATCTTGCTCGATTCTCTTAGGGTGGCCTTCAGGATACAAAGGTTCCTGAGTCATTCTACCAGTTCTAGTAGCCACTCTAACAGCATAATCATTTTTCTTTCTGTTCATTTCATCAAGCACTTCTTTCTGAGTTTTAAGTACTTGTTATACTTGAGTGGTAACCATAGAAGCATGTTTGCTAACAAGTTTAAGTTCACCTCTAATATTAGCCATATAATCACCCAAGTGTTTAATCATATTGGAATCATATTTCAACTGTCTACCAAAATAGGCATTACAATTATCTTGTTTGACAATGAAATTATCAAACTCATCGAAGCATTTCCTAGCAGACTTATAATGAGGAATATCACATTCATCAAATCTATAAAGAGAATTTACCTTTACTACCTGTGTCGGGTTATCGGGATCAGGAGGTTCTTCAATAGGTAATGGATCAAGATCATATGTTTCTTCAACAGGCGGTAGATTAAGACCATGTATTTCTTCAATAGGAGGTAAATTCTTAATATCTTCAGCTTTAATACCTTTTTCTTTCATAGATTTCTTTGCCTCTTGCATATCTTCGTGGATCGAGAAATAGAACACCTCTCTTCTTCGGAGTTGGTTTAGGAATAGGCTCGAATTGGCTCTAGAGCTGGCTCAGGAGTTGGCTCAGGTGCCCAATTATTTTCATTTGTCAACATATTATTCAATAAAATTTCAGCTTCATCCGGTGTTCTTTCCCTGAAAAGAGAACCAGCACAACTATCCAGGTAATCTCTGGAAGCATCGGTTAGTCCATTATAAAAGATATCAAGTATTTCAGGTTTCTTAAGAGGACGATCAGGCAAAGCATTAAGTAACTTGAGAAGCCTCCCCCAAGCTTGTGGGAGACTCTCTTCTTTAATTTGCACGAAGTTGTATATTTCCCTCAAAGCAGCTTGTTTCTTATGAGCAGGGAAATAATTAGAAGAGAAGTAATAAATCATATCCTGGGGACTACGCACACAAACAGGATCAAGAGAATTAAACCATATCTTAGCATCACCCTTTAGCGAGAACAGAAATATTTTGAGTATATAAAAGTAGCGCGATCTCTCATCATTAGTAAACAGGGCAGCTATATCATTTAACTTAGTAAGATGTGCCACAACAGTTTCAGATTCATAGCCATAAAAAGGATCAGACTCAACCAAAGTAATTATATCTGGATCAACAGAAAATTCATAATCCTTATCAGGAACACACATAGGTGAAGTAGCAAAAGCAGGTCGTTTCATTCTGTCTCTAAGAGATTCTTTACTCCATTTAACTAGCAGCCTCTTAAGTTCGTATCTATCCTGGCAAGCAAAAATAGTTGCAGAAGATTCCATATCAAAAAGATAACCCTCAGGAATAGCAGGCATATCTTCATCATCACTTTCATCAATATTATCAGTTTCAATAGTTTCTCTCTCTAGACCTAGAAATTTGTTCATCTAGAAATTCACCAAGGGACACAGTAGTATCAGGCATAGAAGTAGTTTCATCATAAGTATCATGCATAGCAGAAGTGGCATCATCAATAACATGCGACATATCAGAACGAATAATGTAAGCAGGTTTAGGTGTCGCTAGCTTACTCATAACAGAAGGTGAATCAAGTGCAGAGCTAGATGGCAGTTCCTTACCTCCCCTCGTAGTTGAGGAATAAATTGTTGTCTTAGCGTCTTTCAAGTTCTTCATAGTGTCCAGCAGATATAAATCCCAAGTGACTCAAATAATAGAGCTATGCTCCCCAGCAACGGTGCTAGAAAAAGGTCTTGATAACCCACAAGTATAGGGGATCGCAACAGTTTTCGAGGGTAAAGTATTCAACCCAAATTTACTGATTCGACACAAGGGGAGCCAAAGAATATTCTCAAGTATTAGCAGCTGAGTTGTCAATTCAACCACACCTGGAAACTTAGTATCTGCAGCAAAGTGTTTAGTAGCAAAGTAATATGATAGTGGTGGTAACGGTAACAAAAGTAAAGATAGCAAAAGTAATGTTTTGGTATTTTTGTAGTTATTGTAACATAGCAACGGAAAAGTAAATAAGCGAGAACCAAGATATGGAAAACTCAGAGGCACCGGATTAGTGATGGATAATTATGCGAGATGCGGTTCGTCATGTAACAGTCATAACATAGGGTGACATGTAACTAACTCCAATTCATCAATGTAATGTAGGCATGTATTCCGTATATAGTCATACGTGCTTATGGAAAAGAACTTGCATGACATCTTTTGTCCTACCCTCCCGTGGCAGCGGGGTCCTATTGGAAACTAAGGGATTTTAAGGTCTCCTTTTAATAGAGAACCGGAACAAAGCATTAGCACATAGTGAATACATGAACTCCTCAAACTATGGTCATCACCGGGAGTGGTCCCGATTATTGTCACTTCGGGTTGCCGGATCATAACACATAGTAGGTGACTATAGACTTGCAAGATAGGATCAAGAACACACATATATTCATGAAAACATAATAGGTTCAGATCTGAAATCATGGCACTCGGGCCCTAGTGACAAGCATTAAGCATAGCGAAGTCATAGCAACATTAATCTCAGAACATAGTGGATACTAGGGATCAAACCCTAACAAAGCTAACTCGATTACATGATAAATCTCATCCAACCCATCACTGTCCAGCAAGCCTAGTTCCATTCAAATCATGCAAGTTAGAGTCCAAAACAAGGGAAAAAGTGTTTGGAAAAGTAGATACGACGGAGACGTATCAATTAACAGGATCACATAATTAGAGAATGATGTGATTGACTTGACCCATTCCGTTAGCTTAGCATTCGCTCGTTTAGTATATTGCTATTGCTTTCTTCATGACTTATAAATGTTCCTATGACTATGAGATTATGCAACTCCCGAATACCGGAGGAGCACTTTGTGTGCTACCAAACGTCACAATGTAACTGGGTGATTATAAAGGTGCTCTCTGGTGTGTCTCCGATGGTACTTGTTGAGTTGGCATAGATCAAGATTAGGATTTTTCACTCCGATATACGGAGAGGTATCTCTGGGCCCTCTCGGTAATGCACATCAATATAAGCCTTGCAAGCAATGCAACTAATGCGTTAGTTGTGGGATGATGTATTACTGAACGAGTAAAGAGACTTGCCGGTAACGAGATTGAACTAGGTATTGAGATACCGACTATCGAATCTCGCAAGTAACATACCGATGACAAAGGGAACAACATATGTTGTTATGCGGTTTGACCGATAAAGATCTTCGTAGAATATGTAGGAGCCAATATGAGCATCTAGGTTCCGCTATTGGTTATTGACCAGAGACGTGTCCCGATCATGTGTTCATAGTTCTCGAACCTGTAGGGTCCGCACGCTTAACGTTCGGTGACGATCGATATTATGAGTTTATGTGTTTTGATGTACTGAAGGTAGTTTGGAGTCCCGGATATGATCACAGAAATGACGAGGAGTCTCGAAATGGTCGAGACATAAAGATCGATATATTGGAAGCCTATATTTGGACATCGGAATAGTACCGGGAGGTTACCGGAACCCCCCAGTAAGTGTATGGGCCTTATTGGGCCATAGTGGAGAGAGAGAGAGAGGAGGAGGCCAGGGCAGGCTGCGTGCCCCCTCCCCCTCTGGTCCGAGTTGGACTAGGAGGGGGCGGCGCCCCCCTTTCCTTCTCTCCTAGTCCAACTAGGGAAGGGGGAATCCTACTCCCGGTAGGAATAGGACTCCTCCACGGCGCGCCATAGAAGGCCGGCCCTCCCCCTCCTCCACTCCTTTATATACGGAGGAGGGGGGGGCACCCCATAGACACACAAGTTGATCAGTTGATATTTTAGCCATGTGCAGTGCCCCCCTCCACCATAATCCACCTCGGTCATATCGTAGCGGTCACTACAAAAAAAAGACACATTTGTGACATTTTGGGCCGAACAAATTTTTTTCTGTCATACTTATGACACTTCTATGACGATAATTGTGACAAAACCCGGTATCATCATAGATGTGGTGGGCTCCTACTTCTATGACAAAAAATCATGATGTAAAATGGGCTTTTCGTCACAGGCGGTGGGAGACGCAGTTGCATGACATTCTTTGGGCCGTCCCATGACGGAAAAACCGTGGTAGAAGCGAGGCGAGGAAAATATCGGGTGTTCCCGGTTACGGTGGGTGGTCGGGCCGGCGATGCGCTGCTTTCTCGTATAAGCATGCACGTGGGTGCGAGACATTGGGCTCTAATCGAACCCGGCGATTGACCGCAGTTACGCTACGCGTTACTAAACCCGAGCGATCGATCGATGGTTGTTAACTGAACCCGATCGAGCGATTCCTTCGCTACTGCTGCTAAATGAAGCCGATCGATGCTGCCTCTGGATGAACAGTGAGCGTTGCTGGGGGGGTTTGGAGGAACAGTTCTCGGTGGGGGTGGATGAACAGGACCCCGTGGTGTTGCCTCTGGATGAACAGGACCCCGATCGATCGAGCCGGTAGGGGCTGGATGAACCGGACCCCGTGGAGGGCTGGATGAACAGGACCACCCCGTGGAGGGCTGGATGAACAGTAGATGGTGGAGGGCTAGATGAATAGTAGCCCGTCGAGGGGTGGTTGAACAGGAGCCCGTGGAGAGGGCTAGTTGAACAGTAGCCGGTGGAGTAGCGCACGGTGGAGGCTGGATGAACAGGAGCCCGTGGATGAACAGTCGTAGGTGGAGGCTAGAGGAGGTCGATGGTGGATGAATAGTAGCCCGTGGAGGCTGGAGGGGGTCGACGATGGAGATGAACAGTATCCCGTGGAGTCCCGTTTTGCGGTACGCCACACCTCTCCTGATGAATAGGACCCCCGTTTCGACCGTAAAGCTCCAACACAAGTCCGTTTCCTCCGTTTTGTGGTACGCCACACCCCTCCCAATGAACAGGACCCCCGTTTCGACCGTAGGAGGTCCGTTTCCTCTGTTTTGCGGTACGCCAGACCCCTCCCGATGAACAGGATCCCGTTTCGACCGTGGCCGGTTGAACACAAGGCCGTTTCCTCCATTCTGCGGTACGCTAGGCCTCGTTTCCATCGGCTGTTCCATCCAAGCCGGTTGGCTCCCACGCGTTCCGTTGCCTCCCGATGACCACGACTAATTCCGTTGCCTCCCCATGAACACGACGACGACGCAGTTTATTCGTTCCGACCCAGCCATGTACATGAGCCCTGGCCGTACGTATGCGCGAGTAGGCGTTCGAGACCCCTCCCGTATGTATGTACGTGGTCGTATTTACTTTTTTGCAACATGGCCGATGTACATACGTGTACATGCTACGTGCACGCCTCTACTACCACACGTGCGCGCCTCTACTACCAGACGTGCCCTTCCTTGCACGGCCACGGTTCATCGCTGCAGCCTGCAGACATACCGATCGACTAGTATGTACGTACACGTTCGCGACCAGAATGACAATGCTATGTGCGCTTCGACCAGGTGGGTCCCGACTCTCAGGCACTTCCTTCCGTGCGAAGATGTAGCAAGTGGGTCCCAGCAGTCAGGGGGGAGAATCGTTTTGTTTTTGCCCGGACGCACTTCCTTGCGTGCGAAGATGTAGCTGGTTGGTCCCAATAGTTAGGGGGGAAACATTTTTTTCGCGAAATACGGTGGCCCGTCCGGTGGGTCCCTGCTGTCAGGTGGAGGAATAATTATTTTGCGCGTAATAAGGAGGCACTTCCTTGCTGCTGCCATGGACCCAGCTGTCAGCCTCTCCACGTACAGTAGTCTTCCGATGAAAGTTGTTCCTTGACCACGTTGACCACGCCGCGCCGAGAGCACCAGGGCGGTGGACGACGGCGAGCCCTAGGAAGGGGACGACGCGGAACCGGGGAAGACGCGGTAGTGGAAGCCCGCACGGAGAGGAGTACGAGGGTTCACTGGTTCGGCTGTCGTGTGAGGCTGCTGTCGCCGCAGGGCCTGGCCAGCGGTGGGAATAGTAGGGGGCGGTGAGGCCTCGACGACAGCACAACCAGCCACGGGAGGCAGGAGCATGCGGCACGACCGGCGCTGCTTTGGGCGACTGGAGCAAGCAGACCAGAGGTTGAAGAAGCACTACGGTCGTTGTATGGACATCGTACGGTCACTAGAGCTAGAATCGTTCATATTGACTAAGTTGACAAAGCACTCCATCCCCGTCAACTTAGTAGGCCCACAAGTCAGCCTCCCACCAAGGTGGGTCCCAACTAGCAGGGGGAGTATTCATTTTTTTGTGCGTAATAAGGAGGCACTTCCGGTGGGTCCGAGCTGACAGCGGGGGGGATGTTTTTTTGCGAAATACGGTGGCCCATCCGGTGGGTCCCAGCAGTCAGGCGGGAAACATTTCTTTCGCCAAATACAGTGGCCCGTCCAGTGGGTACCTGCTGTCAGGTGGAGTAATAATTATTTTCCGCGTAATAAGGAGGCACTTCCTTACGGCTGCCGTGGACCCAGATGTCAGCCTCTCCATGTATAGTTTCCGATGGAAGTCGTTCCTTGACCACGTTGACCACGCCGTGCCGAGAGCACCAGGGCGGTGGACGACGGCGAGGCCTAGGAAGGGGACGGCGCGGAGTCGGGGAAGACGCGGCAGTGGATGCCCACGCGAAGAGGAGTACGAGGGTTCACTGGTTCGGCTGTGATGTGAGGCTGCCGTCGCCGCAGAATAATAGGGGGTGTGGGTGAGTAGAGGGATGCCCTGGCCAGTGGTGGGAGTAGTAGTGGGCGGTGAGGCCTGCACGGCAGCAAAGCCGGCCACGGGAGGCGAGAGCAGGCGGTCCCGCAGGCGCTGGATTTGGCGGCTAGAGCAAGAAGATTAGAGATTGAAGAAACACGACGGCCGTTGGATTGACATCCAACGGTTACGTCTGCTAGAATTGTTTGTTCACGTATATAATAACTAAAAAAATCTTGCATACGCGTCAACTTAATAGGCCCACAAGTCAGACCATTGATTCTTTTTTTAATAATTTATACATAGCTCATTGCGACTTCTTATGTAATTTATTGCAGTCTGTTTTTTTTGGTTGGCCAGGGCCAATTTCGCATATTTCTGTGGGTTCCAAACTATTTTTAATACCGAAGTGTCAAGCCAGATTTAAAGTACTTTGAAGATATATTTGAATTAGGTTAATGCCCAGTGAAATAGGAATCTGAAAATGTGAAAAATTCAGAAATTATAAAGTAATTGCCAATTTGTCATCTGTTTTTATATTTACAACCCATTTCATATTACTTTCAAGATTTGCGAGCGCCTTGAAAGAGTTGCAGCCCATCGTATGTAAAAAAATAAGTAGGCTGGATTGGGTATTTGCTACGCCTTGAGCTTGCGTTGGTTTTCCCGAAGAGGAGAGGATGATGCAGCAGAGTAGCGTAAGTATTTCCCTCAGCTTTTGAGAACCAAGGTATCAATCCAAAGAGGAGGCTACGCACAAGTCCCTCGTACTGCACAAAACAATAGCTCCTCGCAACCAACGCGATTAGGGGTTGTCAATCCCTTCACGGTCACTTATTTAGAGTGAGATCTGATAGAGATGATAAATAATATTTTTGGTATTTTTGGTATAGAGATGCAAAGTGAAAAGTAAAAGGCAAAGTAAAAACAAAGCAATTATTAAAATACTGGAGATTGATATGATGAGAATAGACCCGGGGGCCATACGTTTCACTAGTGGCTTCTCTCAAGAGCATAAGTATTCTACGGTGGGTGAACAAATTATTGTTGATCAATTGACAGAATTGAGCATAGTTATGAGAATATCTAGGTATGATCATGTATATAGGCATCACGTCCGAGACAAGTAGACCGACTCCTGCCTGCATCTACCACTATTACTCCACTCATCGACCGCTATCCAGCATGCATCTAGAGTATTAAATTAAAAACAGAGTAACACCTTAAGCAAGATGACATGATGTAGAGGGATAAATTCATGCAATATGATAAAAACCCCATCTTGTTATCCTCGATGGCAACAATACAATACGTGCCTTGCTGCCCCTTTCGTCACTGGGAAAGGACACCGCAAGATTGAACCCAAAGCTAAGCACTTCTCCCATTGCAAGAACTACCAATCTAGTTGGCCAAACCAAACGGATAATTTGAAGAGACTTGCAAAGATAACCAATCATACATAAAAGAATTCAGAGAAGATTCAAATATTGTTCATAGATAATCTTAATCATAAACCCACAATTCATCGGACTCAACAAACACACCGCAAAAAGAAGATTACATCAAATAGATCTCCACGAGAGAGGGGGAGAACATTGTATTGAGATCCAAAAGGAGAGAAGAAGCCATCTAGCTACTAGCTATGGACCCGAAGGTCTGAAGTAAACTACTCACACTTCATCGGAGGGGCTATGGTGATGATGTAGAAGACCTCCGTGGTGGATGCCCCCTCCGTGAGCACCGAACAGCCCCAAGATGGGATCTCGTGGATACAGGAAGTTGCGGCGGTGGAATTAGGTTTTTGGCTCCTGTTCTGATCGTTTGGGGGTACGTAGGTATATATAGGAGGAAGGAGTACGTCGGTGGAGCAACAGGGGGCCCACGAGGCAGGGGGCGCGCCCTAGGTGGGGCGCCCCCACCCTCGTGACCGCCTCTGTTACCTCTTGGAGTAGGGTCCAAGTCTCATGGATCACGTTCGGTGAGGAAATCACGTTCCCGAAAGTTTCATTCCGTTTGGACTCCGTTTGATATTTCATTTCTTCGAAACACTGAAATAGGCAAAAAAACATCAATTCTGGGCTGGGCCTCCGGTTAATAGGTTAGTCCCAAAAATAATATAGAAGTGGAAAATAAAGCCCAATATAGTCCAAAACAGTAGATAAAGTAGCATGGAGCAATCAAAAATTATAGATACGTTGGAGACATATCAGGCATCCCCAAGCTTAATTCCTGCTCGTCCTCGAGTAGGTAAATGATAAAAGAGAATTTTTATGCGGAGTGATACTTTGGCATAATTTCAATGTAAATCTTCTTAATTGTGGTATGAATATTCAGATCCGAAAGATTCAAGACAAAAGTTCATATTGACATAAAAATAATAATACTTCAAGCATACTAACTAAGCAATTATGTCTTCTCAAAATAACATGGCAGAAGAAAGTTATCCCTATAAAATCATATAGTCTGGCTATGCTCCATCTTCCCCACACAAAATATTTAAATCATGCACAACCCCGATGACAAGCCAAGCAATTGTTTCATACTTTAAAATTTTCAAAACTTTTTCAATCTTCACGCAATACATGAGCGTGAGCCATGGATATAGCACTATATGTGGAATAGAATGGTGGTTGTGGAGAAGAAAAAAGGAGGGAAGATAGTCTCACATCAACTAGGTGTATCAACGGGCTATGGAGATGCCCATCAATAGATATCAATGTGAGTGAGTAGGGATTGCCATGCAACGGATGCACTAGAGCTATAAGTATATGAAGGCTCAACAAAATAAACTAAGTGGGTGTGCATCCAACTCGCTTGCTCACGAAGACCTAGGGCATTTGAGGAAGCCCATCATTGGAACACACAAGCCAAGTTCTATAATGAAAAATTCCCACTAGTATATGAAAGTGACAAAATGAGAGACTCTCTATCATGAAGATCTTGGTGCTACTTTGAAGCACAAGTGTGGTAAAAAGATAGTAACATTGTCCCTTCTCTCTTTTTCTCTCATTTTTTTATTTGGGCCTTTTCTCTTTTTTTTATGGCCTCTTTTTTTCATTTTCTTTTTTTTATTTTTCGTCCGGAGTCTCATCCCGACTTGTGGGGGAATCATGGTCTCCATCATACTTTCCTCACTTGGGACAATGCTCTAAAGAATGATAATCATCACACTTTTATTTTTCTTACAACTCAACAATTACAACTCGATTCTTAGAACAAAGTATGACTCTATATGAATGCCTCCGGCGGTGTACCGGGATATGCAATGAAACAAGAGTGACATGTATGAAATAATTATGAAAGGTGGCTTTGCCACAAATACGATGTCAACTACATGATCATGCTAGCAATATGAAAATAATGGAGAGTGTCATAATAAACGGAATGGTGAAAAGTTGCATGGCAATATATCTCGGAATGGCTATGGAAATGCCATGATAGGTAGGTATGGTGGCTGTTTTGAGGAAGATATATGGTGGGTGTATGATACCGGCGAAAAGTGCGCGGTATTAGAGAGGCTAGCAATGGTGGAAGGATGGGAAAAATTGCGTATAATCCATGGACTCAACATTAGTCGTAAAGACCTCATATACTTATTGCAAAAATCTAGAAGTTATCAAAGCAAAGTATTACGCGCATGCTCCTAGGGGGATAGATTGGTAGGAAAAGACCATCGCTCGTCCCCGACCGCCACTCATAAGGAATACAATCAATAAATAAATAATGCTCCAAGTTCATCACATAACGGTTCACCATAATGCATGCTACGGAATCACAAACTTCAACACAAGTATTCTTTAAATTCACAACTACTCAACTAGCATGACTTTAATATCACCATCTTCATATTTCAAAACAATTATCAAGCATCAAACTTTTCTTAGTATTCAACGCACTCAAAATAAAGTTTCACAAATCTTGAATACCAAGTATATTAACATTAAGCAAATTACCATGCTATTAATGACTCTCAAAATAATCTAAGTGAAGCATGAGAGATCAATAGTTTCTTTAAAACAAATCCACCACCGTGCTCTAAAAGATCTAAATGAAGCACTAGAGCAAAAATTATCACGCTCAAAAGATATAAGTGAAGCACTATGAGCAAAACTATCAAGCTCAAAAGATATAAGTGAAGCACATAGAGTATTCTATCAAATTCCAATTTATGTATGGCTCTCTCAAAATGTGTGTACAGCAAAGATGATTGTGGTAAACTAACAAGCAAATACGCAAATAATACAAGACGCTCCAAGCAAAACACATATCATGTGGTGAATAAAAATATAGCTCCAAGTAAATTACCGATGGAAGTAGACAAAAGAGGGGATGCCTTCCGGGGCATCCCCAAGCTTTGACTTTTTGGTGTCCTTGGATTATCTTGGGCGTGCCATGGGCATCCCCAAGCTTAGGCTCTTGCCATTCCTTGTTCCATAATCCATCAAAAGAATTTACCCAAAACTTGAAAACTTCACAACACAAAACTCAATAGAAATCTCGTGAGCTCCTTTAGAGAAAGAAAACAAAAGACTACTTTAAGGTACTGTAATGAACTCATTATTTATTTATATTGGTGTTAAACCTACTGTATTCCAACTTCTCTATGGATTATAAACTATTTTACTAGCCATAGATTCATCAAAATATGCAAACAACACACGAAAAACAGAATCTGTCAAAAACAGAACAGTCTGTAGTAATCTGTAACTAACGCAAACTTCTGGAACTCTAAAAATTCTACCAAAATAGGACGACCTAGAAAATTTGTTTAATTATCAGCAGCAATTGGAATCAGTATTTTATCTCGTTCTGGTGATTTTTAACAATTGTTTTCGTGAACAGAAAGATCTGGAAATTACAGCAAGATCAAATAACTATCATCCAAGAAGATCCTATAGGTCTAACTTGGCACAAACACTAATTAAAACATAAAACCACATCCAAACAGAGGCTAGATGGATTATTTATTCCTAAACAGAAGCAAAAGCAAAAAACTAAAAATAAAATTGGGTTGCCTCCCAACAAGCGCTATCGTTTAACGCCCCTAGCTAGGCATAAAAGCAAGGATAGATCTAAGTAGTGCCATAGTAATAAGATAGATCGGTGAAACTCATTTCATATTCTCTATGTTCGGCAGAAGGTTTTCTTTGAGGCAAGCAAAAGTAATCAAAAGGGCTAAATTTAATAGGACAGAAGTTCCCAAGATCAATTTTAGGAGGTATTGGTTCCTCTTTCGGCCCTTCGTATTGCACAACCAATTCATCATTATAAGCGTTCTTCTGACAGAACTTGGTGAGCCTATACTCAAGAGAGCATCCTAGCTCATTATTTTGAATAGCCAAATCATCATTAAGTTTAGAGATTCTATCAATTAAAATATTGGTAGGCACCTTTTTTCTAAGATTTTCATTGAAAGCAACATAGTCGATAGATTGAAAACGCATTATTTCTTCTTGATAAAAAAAGGATAGATTCTATGGGAGGACGGCCAGCGTCCACCCTATAATGCGCAAAGATTTCTTTGGCTTCTTTTATAAATCTGAATTCATGAGCCAAAAAGATTGTAGCAGCACGCTTAACAGAAGAGTGTTCAATATTAGAAAATTCTAGGAAAATTCTTTATATAGAAGGGTGCATATGCATAAATTGCCTTTCAAGTTCAACGATAAGCATGGAAATAGCGTCCGCAAGGCTACTAGTTCTATGGAGAATATAACCACCCATAGAGGGCAAAGCACCAGCACAAGTAAAGAAATCTTGAATAACTCCTTTTCCAATAATATTACCACTACCGATTCGAAATCTTTTTGTATGATAGGTAGGGGATTCTTCAGCAGGAGCTTCAGAATTTTCTATGATATTATTATCGCCCAATAATTTCCCCAATTTCAGACATAACGACAAGCAAGCAAACTAACACACGAGAAAACAAGCGGACGAGGAAAAGGCAAAGGGGAAAAAGAGGAGGAGGTTGGGAAAGAGAGGGCGAATAAAACGGCAAGGGTGAAGTGGGGGAGAGGAAAACGAGAGGTAAATGGCAAATAATGTAATGCGGGAGATAGGGATTGTGATGGGTACTTGGTATGTAGACTTTAACGGTGCCGGAAGTGGCTTGTTGTTAGGAGTCCAAGTCTTGACTTGCTCTTGCGTAAGCCTCCCCGGCAACGGCGCCAGAAATCCTTCTTGCTACGTCTTGAGCTTGCGTTGGTTTTCCCCGAAGAGGAGAGGATGATGCAGCAGAGCACCAGGGCGGTGGACGACGGCGAGGCCTAGGAAGGGGACGGCGCGGAGTCGGGGAAGACGCGGCAGTGGATGCCCACGGGAAGAGGAGTACGAGGGTTCACTGGTTCGGCTGTGATGTGAGGCTGCCGTCGCCGCAGAATAATAGGGGGTGTGGGTGAGTAGAGGGATGCCCTGGCCAACGGTGGGAGTAGTAGTGGGCGGTGAGGCCTGCACGGCAGCACAGCCGGCCACGGGAGGCGGGAGCAGGCGGTCCCGCCAGCGCTGGATTTGGCGGCTGGAGCAAGAAGATCAGAGATTGAAGAAACACGACGGCCGTTGGATTGACATCCAACGGTTACGTCTGCTAGAATCGTTTGTTGACGTATATAATAACTAAAAAAATCTTGCATACGCGTCAACTTAATAGGCCCACAAGTCAGACCATTCCCTCTTTTTTTAATAATTTATATATAGCTCATTGCGACTTCTTATGCAATTTATTGCAGTCTGTTTTTTTTGGTTGGCCAGGGCCAATTTCGCATATTTCTGTGGGTTCCAAACTATTTTTAATACCGAAGTGTCAAGCCAGATTTAAAGTACTTTGAAGATATATTTGAATTAGGTTAATGCCCAGTGAAATAGGAATCTGAAAATGTGAAAAATTCAGAAATTATAAAGTAATTGCCAATTTGTCATCTGTTTTTATATTTACAACCCATTTCATATTACTTTCAAGATTTGCAGGCGTCTTGAAAGAGTTGCAGCCCATCAGGGCGTAGAAAAATAAGTAGGCCTGGATTGGGTATTTGCTACGTCTTGAGCTTGCGTTGGTTTTCCCCGAAGAGGAGAGGATGATGCAGCAGAGTAGCGTAAGTATTTCCCTCAGTTTTTGAGAACCAAGGTATCAATCCAGTAGGAGGCTACGAACAAGTCCCTCGTACCTGCACAAAACAATAGCTCCTCGCAACCAACGCGATTAGGGGTTGTCAATCCCTTCACGGTCACTTACGAGAGTGAGATCTGATAGAGATGATAAATAATATTTTTGGTATTTTTGGTATAGAGATGCAAAGTGAAAAGTAAAAGGCAAAGTAAAAACAAAGCAAGTATTAAAGTAATGGAGATTGATATGATGAGAATAGACCCGGGGGCCATACGTTTCACTAGTGGCTTCTCTCAAGAGCATAAGTATTCTACGGTGGGTGAACAAATTATTGTTGAGCAATTGACAGAATTGAGCATAGTTATGAGAATATCTAGGTATGATCATGTATATAGGCATCACGTCCGAGACAAGTAGACCGACTCCTGCCTGCATCTACTACTATTACTCCACTCATCGACCGCTATCCAGCATGCATCTAGAGTATTAAATTAAAAACAGAGTAACGCCTTAAGCAAGATGACATGATGTAGAGGGATAAATTCATGCAATATGATAAAAAACCCATCTTGTTATCCTCGATGGCAACAATACAATACGTGCCTTGCAGCCCCTTCACATTTGGGAAAGGACACAAGAAGATTGAACCCAAAGCTAAGCACTTCTCCCATTGCAAGAACTACCAATCTAGTTGGCCAAACCAAACGGATAATTCGAAGAGACTTGCAAAGATAACCAATCATACATAAAAGAATTCAGAGAAAGATTCAAATATTTTTCATAGATAATCTTAATCATAAACCCACAATTCATCGGACTCAACAAACACACCGCAAAAAGAAGATTACATCGAATAGATCTCCACGAGAGAGGGGGAGAACATTGTATTGAGATCCAAAAAGAGAGAAGAAGCCATCTAGCTACTAGCTATGGACTCGAAGGTCTGAAGTAAACTACTCACTTCATCGGAGGGGCTATGGTGATGATGTAGAAACCCTCCGTGGTGGATGCCCCCTCCGACGGAGCTCCGGAACAGGCCCCAAGATGGGATCTCGTGGATACAGGAAGTTGCGACGGTGGAATTAGGTTTTTTGCTCCTGTTCTGATCGTTTGGGGCAATGAGGTATATATAGGAGGAAGGAGTACGTCGGTGGAGCAATGGGGGCCCACGAGGCGGGGGGCGCGCCCCACCCTCGTGACCGCCTTTTGTTACTTCTTGGAGTAGGGTCCAAGTCTCGATCACGCTCGTGAGAAAATCACGTTCCCGATGGTTTCATTCCGTTTGGACTCCGTTTGATACTGCTTCTTCAAACACCGAAATAGGCAAAAAACAGCAATTCTGGGCTGGGCCTCCGGTTAATAGGTTAGTCCCAAAAATATTATAAAAGTGGAAAATAAAGCCCGATATAGTCCAAAACAGTAGATAAAGTAGCATGGAGCAATCAAAAATTATATATACGTTGGAGACATATCAGTATTCTTCAGAAAAAATAAACTGGTCTTATTTTCACAAAGAAAAAATAGCTGGGCTGGTCACATGGTGAACATAAAATATGAACCTGGGCTAGACGGGCCACAGCCCAGTTCAAACCCTGCTCCGTCTCAAGAATAACAAAAAAAATACTTCTCGAGCAGCTACGTCCCAAGTGTCATCCGATCTTGTGCTGCTCTCTTGTCTATTGACTATATACGCTCACAATGTCATGGGTCCCAGATGTCAAGAAAACACTAGGAGGAAGCATTCGATTTTTCCATACGCTGACATGGTGGGCTCTACTGTTATCCTCTCCACGTACCTCTGCCGATTCCTGTTGTTTGTTGACCATGTTGACAACGTGAGAGGGCGGCGCCACGGCGAGCGCACCAAAGCACGCGGAGGACAACGACGAGGCCTCGGATGTTGGCGTTAAAGATTTAGGAGACGGTGGGGCGGTGATGCGTGCGCTGAGGCGCAGCCAGCCGTGGGAGGCGAAAGCAGGCGGCCCCGCTGTCGGTGTACAAAAAGAGGGCGCACTTTTGTACCCCTTTACCTGTGCACGCGCAGTCAGAGTCGCGCCCGCGGTCACATCAAGCAGAACAGGGGAGGCGAGCCAAGGTAAGACCGAAGCCCAAGATAATCAAAGCAACGCCAAGGCCAAGACCACAAAGAGGAGAGGGACGAAGCAGGTTCCCCCGGCAAGACCCTTGCCGGGGCAACCTCAGCATCCCTGCCAAGACCCTTGCCGGGGCAGCTCGCCCCACACCAACAGAGCGACCCACCCTTGAGCCCACGGTCCCCAACGCCATCATCCACGTGGGGCCAGGGCTCGGGAAGGCACCTCTGTGGTGGCATGCAGATCTTTGTGAAGACATATTCAAGATCAGATGAGGATTAGAAGACGATGATCCTCAGCAAGATCCTTGCCGAGGAAGGCCACCAGACCCCCGGCAAGGCCCTTGCCGGGGATGACAGCGCGCCACGGCAAGACACTTGCCGGGCCACCCAACAAGACCCTTGCCAGGCCGCCCGGCAAGGCCCTCACCAAGGACGCCAGCAGGGCCACCGCCAGGCCCACGTCAACCAAGTTTCCGCCGTCGTTCGCATGCAGCTGCCAGCTCAACCAGCTAAGCAGGCACCTGCGTGACGACATACAGCTCCCGGGCCAACTCGTCAAGCGCCTACGTGGCGGCATGCAGATCTTCGTGAAGGCTCCACCACCGCCCCACCCCAGCTGCCTGCCTGCCTACATGGCACCGCATGCCTCACTGTCCAGGGCGCGTGTCGAAGCGACAAGGAGCGGCGACGGACGGGACGGGCCTCGCCCCCGTCCCTGATAAAGCAAGGGGACACCTAAGCTACGCATTAAATGCGTCTTGTCCTGTAATACCAGCGATAAGCTTAGGCACTGTACGCCTTTCCACCTCTTGTGTGCCACTGTGGCAGCCCCTTTCGACTATAAAAGGAGGCCCATGGCATACTGGAGAGGGATTCGCTCTTTGAACCACGACCGACCATTAGCTAGTTCGAGAGCTCAAGAACTCTCTGAAATACACCCACCAAAGCAGGACTAGGGTTTTACGCATCCTCGCGGCCCGAACCTGGGCAAACGATCCTTGTGCTATCTACTAGCCCTGCTCTTCTCGCAACCCCGTGCCCCGGCAACCGTAGTAGGGATTCTTGTGATCCCATAGGTGTCGTTCCACACCGACATCTTTGGCATGCCAGGTAGGGGGCGCAATTGTGAGAATCTGGTCTAGTAGTTAGCCTACCAGTTCCTCGTCGCCATGGCTCCTAAGAAGAAGACGGCCATGGCGGTCGGCTCATTGGGAGCCAAACGGCACGCGGCAAGGGCGGCGATGGACCGTCACAGACAGGACCCGGGCCGCGGTCCGCGAGCATCAGCATCGCCCTGGTAGTCAGAGCCTGGCGAGCGGCATCGTTCGCGCACCAGACGACCGGCTACACGTTGCCGGATCCGAAGACGGAGCTGGGCCCCCTGCAGGTGGCGCAGGGCCCCCCGGGATGTCGTTGTGCCACCTCCGGGCGGCGCAACAACCTCCAGGACGCCCACACCGGCAACCACTGCGTGCTCTTCCCATGGTGTGCGCGTCGAGCAGCGTCACCGCGTTGGTGACCCTGGGCACCGCCGTGGGAAGAGCCCCGTGCGTCGTCCGCAGGATGAAGGGGTTCAGCACGCCCGCTAAAGCGCTGGCAAAAATGGCACGCGGCCGCTGGGTCGTAACAGAGCTCCTTCTAATGTAGTTAGAAGTCGAAGCGCGCCGTGATCCACGCAGCTGTCGCCGCCGCCCACGCCAGCAGAAGCTCTGGCGCGCGCAGCTACTCCTTGACTTTCCTCATGCTACGGAGAAGCTTGATGAGTGGAGGGCCACCATCCGGAGCCTCATCTCCGTCGCCAACAAAGACGATCCGCGACCGGCGGGACCCTCGGGTTGGCGCTCCACCAAGCCACCGCATGCTGGCGCTGGGAGGACCGGGGGAGTTGGGGCCACGGTGCACCCTCCTCCTCCTCGCCAGCCGCCGCGGGCGTCGGCCCGTCGTGACGACGCTTGTCATAACATCTCCATAGCGTCGTCCGACCCGAGGATCCTCCGCGACTAGCGCCATGTCCTTCGGGAACGAGCTCACGAAGACGCTCGAACCACCATCGAGCGCTGGCGCGAAACGCGCTGCTAGTCAGACAAGCGGGCGGGACCCGCTGTGGACCACCCGGCACCGGGGGGCTCCGACGGCCTACCTTACGAGGTGGGCTGCCCGGCCTTTACCCGTGAGCCGCGGCAGTTCTAGTGGCCGTCCCACCGCACGTTCAAGCCCGATGTCGGCGAGAAGTACACTGGCAAGACCCATCCATCCGAGTTCCTCAGCATCTACACCATCGCGATACAGGCTGCTGGGGCTTGCGGCGACAAGGTGCTTGCCAACTATTTCCGCTGGCGCTCAAGCCCAATGTGATGTCTTGGTTGATGCACTTGCCGGTGGATTCCATTTCTTCTTCGACGGATCTGTGCCATGAGTTCGTTGGCGCCTTCACAGGAGGCCACCAAGCTCATGACCAGGCCAGTGATCTGCATATCATTCCCCAGAAGGAAGGGGAGACCCTGCGCAAGTACATCCAGAGATTCAGCCGGGTGCAGTACAACATCCCCGACGTTCATCCCGCCGCTGTGATTAGCGTGTTCCACCAGAACATGCGCAATCGCAAGATGCGCGAGGAGCTAGCGATGACCAAGGTTAAGGATGTGGCCGAGCTCTACGTTCTGGCTGATAGATGCGTCTGGGCTGAAGAGGGAAGGAAGTACCCCGACGAAGACGCCGGTGCGGAAACCAACTCTACTGATGAAGACGCCGCCACCCCGACGAAGAAGGGCCGACGTCGCAACAGGAAATGCAAAGGCAAGGATGTGCTTGCCGTTGAGGGATCTGACGATACCGGTGCCGGCAAGAAGGTCAAGGCAGACGCCCCCAGCAAGGACATTGTCGGGTGCGCCGCCTGTCGGGCCTTGGCGGCTACCGACAAGCCAGGAAGCTCCGGCAAGCAATACTGCAAAATCCACCGCACCAAGGGCCACGACCTCCAGAACTGCCGACAAGTCGAGCTGCTTGCTGCGAAGCAAAAGGCTGAGTACGAGAGGCGGGACAAGGAGAAGGACCAGGATGGTGCTGAGGGATCCGGCAAGAAGCATGGCGGCCAAGGAGGCCGCCCCGGCAAGGACAACCAGCAAGAGAGGCCCGCCCGGGGCCGCGACAAGAGACAAGAAGACGATGATCACGACTAGGACGACGAGTCTGGTGAGCAAGGGTTCCAAAAGTCTACGGAGGCCATGTGCGTCGATGGCGGTGCCTCGCTGCATACCTCTTGCCGCCCGGCTCAAGCGATTAGCGTGAGATTACAGCAGAGTCGTCGTTCGGCCTCGAAAGCTTGTTGAAGTGGTCCAGCACGCCCCTCATCTTTGACGCCGAGGACCACCCTGACCACACTATTGTGGTCGGATGTTTGCCATTGTTGGTATCACCAATGATACGCAACCTCAGGGTGAACAAGATGTTGGTTGACGGCGGGGCCGGCCAGAACCTGATCTCGCCTATCGTGATCAAAAGGTTGCAAATCCCTGATGGAGACCTCAAGGAAACGGGCACGTTTCAAGGGGTCAATCCGGGGAGGAGCCAGCCGAAGGGAAAGGTCACACTGCCCGTGACATTTGGAGGAGAGTTGAACTACAGGACGGAGAGGATCGTCTTCGACGTGGCCGAGATCCCCTTGCCCTAAAACGGGATCCTCGGCCGCCCGGCACTTGTTCATGGCGGCGTCACACTACGCCTACAACATGCTAAAGATGCCCGGGCCGTTGACCATCATCTCCGTCCCCTCCGACAAGAAGGACGCGTTGATCTGCGCCGACCAACTCTACGGGGAAGCAGTGGCAGCAGCTATCGTCAAGGCAACTTCTCCTGCTGCTGAAGGCCCGGGAGGGAAGAAGAAGCCCGGCAAGACCTCTCGCACCCACTTCGGCAAGCGCACCTCCTCGGAGTGTTGTGCTACCGTCGAGGACGTGCCAGAGAGCTCTACCGACAAGAGCAAGAGATCCAGAGCCGAGCCGCCGCAGACCAAGAAGGTGCCCGTCAGGGAGGATGGCACGGGAGGGGCCTTCACCATAGGCTCCACCCTCGACAGCAAATAGGAAGGTGCACCCATCACCTTCCTGCGGGTGAATGTCGATGTGTTTTCATGGCAAGCATCCGACATCCCCGGTGTTCCTAGGGAGGTGATTGAGCACCACCTAGCTGTCTGCCCCCATGCGCGGCCCATCAAGAAGAAGGTCAGAAAGCAGGCTCTGGAGAGGCAGGAGTTCATCACAGAGGAGATCAGGAAGTTGGAAGCGGCAGGGTTGGTGAGAGGAGTGCTCCACCCGATGTGGTTGGCCAATCCGGTAGTGGTGCGCAAGGCGAATGGGAAGTGGAAGCTGTGTATTGATTACACAGATATCAATAAGGCTTGTCCTAAGGACCCCTTCCCGTTGCCGCGCATCGACCAGATTGTCGACTCCACAGCCGGGTGTGATCTGTTATCATTCCTCGAAGCCTACTCAGGCTACCACCAGATCTTCATGACAAGAGAGGATGAAGAGAAGACAGCATTCATCACCCCATGTGGTACGTATTGCTTTTTACGGATGCCTTTCGGGTTGAAGAGTGCTAGCTCAACGCTCAAGAAGAGAAGCCCAAATTGGTTTTGAACCTCGGCTCCATAGAAATATGGAGGCATACATGGATGACATAGTGGTCAAAACCAAGGACGGGCCAACTCTTGTGCAAGATCTGGAAGAGACATTTGCCAACCTGCGCAAGATCAACATCAAGATGAACCCTGAGAAGTGTGTCTTCGGTGTTCCATCCAGCAAGCTTCTCGGGTTCTTTGTGTCGCAGCGCGGGATCGAGGCAAACCCAGACAAGATCAAGGCTATTGAGCAGATTGAGGCTCCCAAGCGGATCAAGGATGTGCGTCGGCTCACCGGCTGTGTTGCTGCCATGAGCCGATTCATCTCCAAGTCCGCCGAGCGCGCCCTTCCTTTCTTCAAAATCTTGAAGAAGGCGGGCCCAATGGAATGGACCCCAGAAGCCGAGGCAGCATTGCAGGATCTGAAGAAATACCTTTCCTCCATGCCAATACTGGTTGCGCCTAAACCACAAGAGCCATTGTTGCTGTATCTGGCGGCGACGAATCAAGTGGTCAGCGCCGCGCTAGTGGCACAGAGGGAGGTCAACAAGGAGGCAGTGATGGCGGCAGAATGAGCAAATGGCAAACCCAAGATTCCCCCGGCAGGGCCTGGTGCCAGCAAGGCGAGGCCCCTGGCAGAGTCTGATGCCACCGAGGTAGTGCCTGCGCAGTCAAGTGAGGTGGTGCATAAGAAGAAGATGATGCAGCACCCGGTTTACTTTGTCAGCTCCCTCTTGCAGGGCGCTAGATCGAGGTACTATGGTGTGCAGAAATTGCTCTTCGGACTCCTTATGGCCTCGAGGAATCTGCGTCATTACTTCCAAGCCCACGAGATCACTGTCGTCACCCGCCTCCCTTTGCAACGGACACTGCATAACCCGGATGCGACTGGGAGGATTGTGGAATGGGCCTTGGAGTTGTCAAGCTTTGGTTTATAGTTTGAAAGCACCTCGACAATTCAGAGCAGAGTCTTGGCGGAGTTCATTGCAGAATGGACCTCGACGCCTAACGGAGAAATCCAAGAGACCACTCTCCCCGACAAGGAAGTAGACCGCGACTGGATCATGTACTTTGATGGGGCTTTCTCGCTGCAAGGCGCCGGTGCCGATGTGCTGCTTGTCGCACCCACCAGAGAGCACCTCAAGTACGTGATCCAGATGCACTTCCCTAGGGAGATGTCCACAAACAACACTGCTGAGTATGAGGGATTGCTTGCCGGTCTCAGGATCGCGGCAGACCTCGGGGTTAAGAAGCTCATCGTCAGGGGTGACTTGCAGCTCGTTGTGAGACAGGTCAACAAGGATTATCAGAGCCCATTGATGGAAGCTTACATAGATGAGGTGAGGAAGCTGGAGGAACGCTTTGGTGGTATCCAAGCGGAGCACATCCCTCGAGCGGATAACGACATCGTCGATTACCTGTCAAAGCGTATCGCATTCAAGATACCTGTGGAACCAGGTACCTTTTTCCTCCGGTTAACTCAACCATCCGTTGAACCATCAGCAGGGCAGAACAAGTGGAGGAAGTCAGGTCCCGGCAAGTACTTTCCTACCGAGCCCCCTGGGGCTGCCGGCAAGAAGTCGCCATGACGCTGAGCCTGCCCAAGAGCAACTGGCTCCAGCAAGGCGTCAAGCCCTGGCCATAGAGACATCCGCTCCCATGGCGGAAGAAATGCCTTTGGTCCTTGCCGTCGAGCCCCAGGCTCCGGCGTGGGCACAACATACCGTCCAATTCCTCCAAACAAGGGAGCTTCCTGAGGAGCAGGAGGAAGCGGAAAAAGTAGCCCGTCGGTCCGCCCTGTACCAGTTCGTCGATGACGTCCTATACCAAAGAAGGCCGAACGGTGTGAAATTGAAGTGCATCCCCCGGGAGGAAGGACTGGAGCTGTTGGCGGAGATACATGGAGGCATATGTGGCTGCCACATAGGGTCGAGGGCCCTTGTCGGGAAGGCGTTCCGGCAAGGTTTCTTCTGGCCCACCGCCCTCCAGGATGCAACAGCACTAATAACCAAGTGTGAAGTGTGTCAGTTCCATTCAAAAAAGCTTCATCAACCAGCTCAAGCCCTTCAAACAATCCCTCTCTCCTGGCCATTCTCGATGCAGGGGCTCGATATCTTGGGCCTTTTCCCTCAAGATTGTTGGGGGCTTTGAGTACTTGTACGTTGCGTTCGACAAGTTCACAAAGTGGCTGAAGGTGGAAGCGGTGAGAAAGGTGACTGCTCAATCAGCTGTCAAGTTTTTCAAGGGACTGGTCTGCCGTTTTGGTGTGCCAAACAGAGTCATCACCGACAACGGCACACAGTTCACGAGCCACACCTTCATGCAATACATTCAAGACCTCGGGAGCAAGGTCTGTTTGCTTCTGTGGCACACCCACGGAGAAACGGCCAAGCAGAGAGGGCAAATGCGAAAGTGTTGCGAGGCCTAAGGACAAAGACTTTTGACAAGCTGTGCAAGAGCGGAAGGCGCTAGATTGGTAAATTGCCGGCGATTCTTCGGTCGATCAGGACGACGCCAAATCGAGCCACCAGCTAGACACCTTTTGCCCTGGTCTACGGGGCAGAAGCAGTTCTCACCACGGAACTCATATACTGGTCACCTCGAGTGCTCTCTTATGATGAGCTTGAGCAAGAGCAGTTGCGCCAAGATGACGCGACGCTCCTTGAGGAAGATCGTCTTCGGGTGGCTGTGAGAGCAGCGTGCTACTAGCAAGCCTTGCGCCGCTACCATAGCTGCAAGGTTCATGCCCGAAGCTTTGAGAAAGGCGACCTTGTTCTTCGGCGCGTTCAGTCGGCCAAGAATACCAACAAGTTGATGCCAAAGTGGGAAGGCCCTTATCGGGTAATAGGAGTCACCAGGCCGGCGCAATCCGCCTGGAGACCGAAGATGCCATCCCAGTGAGCAACTCCTGAAACATCGAGCATCTTCGCAAGTTTTACCCATAAGGCGCGGCTTGCCAGGCCTTCCGGCAAGCCACCTTTTGTACAAGCTTTGCCGGCAAGGCATGTGACCCTTCGTACAAAGCCAGGCGCAGACCATGAGCATAAATAAATGAAGCGCTGGCGCCCTAAGTCATAGCATGCATGCTAGGTCGAGTCTCTTCCTTGGTTAGGGTTGATAGTGCTCAGCAGCGACTAACCCCTAGCTTAGAGGTCGAGTGCGCGTCTATCTGTTCTCTTCTGTCCTCCTTTGGTTCGCAGGGCACATGAGCACTTCTGCCGGGCTACTTGGAAGAAAGAAAATGGACCGGCGTCCCGACCCCGACAAACCAGAGTTGTCGGGGGCTGCAAACACAAGGATCCAACCACGGCAAGATGAAATTGCCGGGGGCTGCAAATCTAGATAAGTCGTTTATCCTCTGTCGTGCATTTCGGAACAGGACTAGGGTTTGTGAAACTTTGTTTTTATCTCTAGGCTGCCGTGCTCCCCTTTTTCCTATACCTAAGGATTATTTCCTGGGTCCGGATTTGGTTGTAGCCGCAGCGGCAAGGAGGTAGAACGAGGAGCCTAAATCCCACTTCATCCCTGCCTCCGCAAAGAGCGCGAGAACGGTCGAGTGGAGTGGGGGACGGCAAGGCATGTCGCCGGGCGAAAAACATTTATCTTAAACAATAACAAGGATTCGCTCCTTGTCGCGGGATTTACCCACGAACGAGAGACCCGGCAAGCATCCCTTTTTCATTAAAAACATCCCATACAGGTACAGTTCGTACGAAATGAAAAACATGAGCAAGGGTATTACAAGTTCTAAATTTAACAAAGGCACGCAGGCTTACAAACTAAAAAGAGATAAGATGCTCGTAATCCCTTTCTTGTCCCTCTCCTCAGGAGGTAGGTCAAGGAGGAGAGAGGGCAGAAGGGGCGCCTAGGCGAGCTACGAGCAGCAGAAAGCACCAAGAGAGCACCTCGGTGGCCACCCACGGGTGGGCCGATGATGACGGTGCCGGGAAAGGAGCTGGAAGACGAGGCGGCAGGACCGGCAATACGCGATGAAGGCGTCGGTGCCCGCGTACTCTGAGTTGAAGGCCTTGCCACCCGCTCTCATCCTCTTCTGCAGCCTCCCGACGCCAGCCGCCCGAGGAGACGGCCCCGAGAAGTTCAAGGAGCTGGCCCCACCCCCGGCAAAACCCTGCTGGAGGAGCGGCCAGGTGCAGATGCTGCTGCTGCCGCACCCGCCCAGGCGCGGGGCGTCCGACGCCTAGTCGGACTCATCCCCGTCATCTGCCCCGCTGTCCTCCTCATCACTCTCGCTCGAGGAAGAGCTTCCATCGTCGGAATCTCCATCGGAGGAGCTCTCCACGCAGCACTTCAAAGTAGTCCCGAAGTCTCCGAAGACCTTGACGGAGAGCAGGCCATCCTCCATCAATTTGAAGTAGAGGACGAGCCCCGCCATCAGGATGTGGATGCGAGCGAACGTCTTCCACCCACGACAGAGGTACATGACCCAAGGAGCCGGGAAGTCGACGTCGACCCGCGTGCCCCCATTCCCACAACCCCTCATGTGCAACCTGAGGGATTGGGGCCGGTCACGCTCCATCTCCCGAGCAAACGGGGCAGGAAGACGGAGACAGCGATGCGAAGGCCGGCGCAGCCTGATGAAGAACACGCGGGGCTGGTCTCCGACATGGCCTTCCATCGGGAAAGGCACCATTGGCGGGGGCAAAGCTGGTGCGCCGCCCCGTCCTCCTCTTCCCCAAGCACTACGACCTCTGCCCCGGCCTCGGCCCCTCCCCGTTCCCCTCGTGGCCGGTTCCACCACCACAGGCTCAGGAGGAGGAGGGACGTGCTGTCGAGCGGCGACCCTCGCCACCACCGTCGAGGGACCCGGGTTCCCTTTCTCCATGGCGAGTGAAAGGAAGAAGCAGAAGCAAGAGGAAATAGATGACAGAAGAGTGCGGGACTCCATTCCCCTCCCCCTCTTTATAACGGGGCGGGGTCGGGGCTCGGCCGCCCCGCTCGGCCAATCCAGCCACCGGAGGCGCAGGGAATCAGGACCGGCCCGCTGCCCCAACCAGCGACGGCCCGGTTTCCCGCCTCCACCGCTTGCCACCCCAGGCGCATGAAGGACGCGTGGCGGCGTGAAGAACTGAGGGGACGGGTGAAGCGACCTATCCCCACCCCGTGATCGTGGGGAGTGGACGCCTTGAAGACCATGACCCAGCCACGTTCAGTAAATGAGCCACGCCTCCACGCCTCCCTCTTTTTACGGGGAAGGCGCGAGCCGCCTCTTTATTGTGATATGACGCATGCGTGTGGAAACCGCCCCACGCATGCCGCCCACGTCAAGCACACCCCTCCACGCCACGCCGCGCGCGGGTCAGGGGAAGCAAAGCGCGCGAAAAGTCTTACCACGGTAAAACCGCCTACCGCTCACAAGACCGCTTTGGGCCTGGCCCAACAACGTGTCGCGCTTATGTGTGGCCCAGTGCCCGGGGCTCCAAATGGTGTACAAAAAGAGGGGCACACTTTTGTACCCCTTTACCTGTGCACGGGCAGTCGGAGCCGCGCCCGCGGTCACACCAAGCAGAACATGGGAGGTGAGCCAAGGTAAGACTGAAGCCCAAGATAATCAGAGCAAAACCAAGGCCAAGACCACAAAGAGCAGAGGGACGAAGCAGGTTCCCCCGGCAAGACCCTTGCCGAGGCAGCCTCAGCAGCCCCGCCAACACCCTTGCCGGGGCAGCTCGCCCCACACCAACAGAGCGAGCCACCCTTGAGCCCACGGTCCTCAACGCCATCATCCACGTGGGGCCAGGGCTCGGGAAGGCACCTATGTGGTGGCATGCAGATCGTTGTGAACACATATTCAAGATCATATGAGGATTAGAAGACGATGATCCTCGGCAAGATCCTTGCCAAGGAAGGCCACCAGACCCCCAGCAAGGCCCTTGCCAGGGACGACAGCGCGCCACGGCAAGACCATTGCCGGGCCACCCGGCAAGACCCTTGCCAGGCCGCCCGGCGAGGACCTCACAAAGGACGCCAGCAGGGCCACCGCCAGGCCCACGCGAACCAAGTTTCTGCCGTCGTTCGCATGCAGCTGCCAGCTCAACCAGCTGAGCAGGCACCTGTGTGGCGACATACAGCTCCCGGGCCAACTCGTCAAGCGCCTGCGTGGCGACATGCATATATTCGTGAAGGCTCCACCACCGCGCCACCCCAGCTGCCTGCCTGCCTACATGGCACCGCATGCCTCACTGGCCAGGGCGCGTGTCGAAGCAAGAAGGAGCGGTGACGGACGGGACGGGCCTCGCCCCCGCCCCCGATAAAGCAAGGGGACACCTAAGCTAAGCATTAAATGCGTCTTGTCCTGTAATACGAGCGATAAGCTCAGGGGCATCAGACGCCTTTCCACCTCCGTATGTGCCACTGTGGCAGCCCCTTTCGACTATAAAAGGAGGCCCATGGCATACTGGAGAGGGATTCGGCTCTTTTGAACCATGCACTGACCACAGCTAGTTCAAGAGCTCAAGAACTCTCTGAAATACACCCACCAAAGTAGCACTAGGGTTTTACGCATCCTTGCGGCCCAAACCTGGGTAAACGATCCTTGTGCTATCTACTAGCCCTGCTCTTCTCGCAACCCCGTGCCCCGGCAACCGTAGTAGGGATTCTTGTGATCCCATAGGTGTCGTTCCACACCAACACCCGCCGGCGCTGGTTTGGTTTTGGCGGCTGGAGGAAGACTGGACTGAAGAAACACGACAGACTGTAAAAGCAGCAGGAGTACTTAAGAACCTTAACTTAAACCAGCAGGGGCACTTAACAACCATAGCTGAAAGCAGTATGAGTACTTATACAGGTTCAACCGTACAAAGCACGCCTCGAACAGTGCTACTTTTCCTACAGTTAACCAAGGGTGAGGCCGCCAAGCCCCAGGCGCCAGCCCGCGCATCCACAACCTTCTGAAAGCGACTTCATCTCGCAATGTGATCAATAAACAGGAATTTCACTTTAGAGCCATGGAAAAGCAGGAACATAATCTTCTGTCCTATTCTCCAAGATGGACGGGCCTTCATTATTTGAGACCACCCATGAATAAGTATATTTTCACCTCCAAGGGGAATGGAGTTTGTCGACATAAACATCTTGTTGTGACCAAGCGCAAGTCTGACCCGACCCTGGTCAGGCATCTGTATAGGAACAATAGAACTGGGCAGTTTCTGTTTCAAGAAGATCACAGCTGTAAAACTGTGTATAAGCAATAGTTTATGAACAACATATATAATAGAAAACAGCTCGTACCATAAGTTTCTCGACTTAGTTGGACCTGTTCAATGAGTGCAGCAGTGGCACACATATCCCACGTGGCCTTCCACCATTGAAACGCCCCACAAGGACCTCAAGCCGATCAATAAAGTGTAGGAACTTGTGGATGTCGTCCCAGTCAACTTCAGTGCTATCAGTAACAGCCGAGTTGTTACAGAATAACAAACAAGCAGCCTGCATAACTGTGAAAAAACCTACACGTGCCACCAATTATAAGAAAATATTAGTTAGAAGTAGCATCTTCGTGAGAGATTTGTTGCTACTTCTAAAGTCAAAATTGTGATTAGTTAGACAGAATAGGTGGATTAAGAAGTAATCGATGCAATAAGCAAGAACCAGGTACAAAACTAACATGGATGAACAATTGGAACGACGTCGGGGTGGAAGATCGCAGTGAAGATGAGACCAGGTTCTGCTATTTCCATCAACATTCGTGCGCCAACTTTCAGTCCGTAACACTTGAGAAAGTTTATCCAAGTTTGGCCATAAAAAAACAGCGATCTTCTTGGTTCATGAACCCAACTCGGAACTTATATCCATGGCTTGTCTTCACTGTGACCATTAAACTGGTGTATTCAGTTATGGCAAGGCCGAGCATCTTGAGTACATGTGTTCTGGCAGAGCAAATAATGCACTGCAGGAAAAATAATATGAGAACACAATGTATTCCCTATCCAAATCTAGAAATAACTTCCTCCTTCACGTCAGTGTTGACCATCGTACTGGTAGTACCTTTTGTCCAAATATAGCAATGCAGATTTCCAAATTAGTCAGCAGCATGTTCAAAAAAACCCCACCTTCCCGGATAGAAAAGAGGATTCTAGGAACATACTGTGCGTGTTTTAAAATCCTGCGTGGCGTCTCGCCGAGGGCGCAGAAACCTGTAGGGTCCTTGCACTTTGGGCACTGCAAATGAAACACACTAGATTCGGTAGGAAGGAAAATGCATCAATGGCGGCGGCTGCCATCCTAGGATTACCCGCGACCAAGGGACTTGGATTCATCGGGGATGGATGAAGAATTCGTACCTGGTTCTCCATGAGAAAACCCTATGAAATCGCCGAGAGGGGGTTTTCTATGAACAAGCAGACGAGGGAGAAGGGGATTCAGACCCAGTGAAATATTGCCGCTTCGTCCGTCCGACCATCGCTACAATTGGAAAGGGGGTTGTGATTTGACGGCTCATTGGGCATTCGGCGGGGGCTCTGACGGGGTGTGTCTACCATGCAGTTGTGCACTCTAATTTGTGCATATGGCACGTGGACCTGCTGCTTGGGATGCCCCACATATCGCTGAAAGGAAGTAGAAAGACAGGAGTAACTAGTTACACATAAATATATTTTTGATGAGAGATACTCCTCCGTAAAGAAATATACAAATCTTTTATATCACAACTTTATACATAAGAAAAATCAAGGGGAATATATGTAACATATATAATTATAAAAAACAGAGTTTTTTAACACAATATTGATGAGTTGGTGATGATGGTGTGCCTGCCATCCTACAATATAGGCCGTCAGATTTATATCTGATGGATAGGAAGGAAACTATGGCAATTTTGCAAAAAGGTACCCACACACCTCTCCACATTTGCAAATAAGGCCTTCCCTCGTTCATCCTTTTCTCTCACAAGATAAAATACTCATACAAATGCATCTTGATGTTACGTGCAACGCACGGGCATTATGGGAGTTCAGCTGAGAATATAATACTCAGACAGGCTCACGGTTCTGGACTTTGGGCCGCAGGCCCACCCTGCATGTTTGGGGGCCCATGTGTTCTACCTCAGCGCTTTTCATATTGTAAGCGATCGGTACGCCGCTGGTTTAAGATGTTGTCGCAAGGTGAATACACAAAATTGAATAAAGCATGATAGTTGTTGGAATGAAATCGAACGACAGTTCATAACCAGCAATGAGAGTTGCAGTTCTATCAATGATATACCATGTGATAAATAATATTGTCGTATTACTTATACACAGGACACTTGTTTCACCATGCCAGATTATTACATCCAAATCTCTCGGAGGATAGATTAGTTCGGCAGCTATGCGTCGCCATCAAGAATTTCAAAGTTGATTTGGACCAGCTCTCCTTGCCGAGAAAGTTCGATTTTGAGATCATCCCCTACTGCAAGATATGATTTAGATTTGAACCTTGACCATCCTTTAGCATCAATCATCATGCGACCATCCTTTGTACTTATGGTATATTGAGCAGGTTCATTCACACCAAGGCTGCGCATGGTAAGAGAATCTTGGCCGTTGTCGCCCGGATTGTTGAACGACTCCCTCGTTGCTCTAGGAATTCTCAGTTTGCAAACAAGAAGACATACCCAAATAGTTAGATCAACACAGTGAATCATGCGAAACAACATGGAAATAAAAAAGAACGAAACACTTGGGCGGCCAATGCTTACCAAGAAGGTGGACATGTCGGTTTTGTAAGGACTTTGGTATATGAAGTGCGAATCGCAGAGACGGTCATTGTCGGTGCAACTGCTTTCGTTGCCGCTTTGCACGGGCTGCAGCAGTATGCAAGTGCAACTGCTTTGAGGTGCCGAAGCCACTGCTGCTGCCAGAGATGGTGCTCTTTGTAGAGCTGGTGCCAGTGTCAGAGCAGGTGCCAGTGTCGATGCCCGATCCTCTGGTAGATCAGCCTGATCCGCTGATGCGGTCGGTGCCCAATCCTCAGCTGGATCAGACTAAGCTGATGCCGCTGTCAGTGCTAGAGCAACTGCCGGTGCTCGATCAGTTGCTGAAGGTGGTACCGATGTGCGAGACAGCAGTGACCGTGTCTGGTCTTCTATGATCAGCTTTCTAACTTGACTAGGCTTCGTGACCGTGATCCAGTTTTTTTCTTCATTTCCTTTAAACGCGAGAAGGACAAATTGTGGCATTTTTGTTAAACCAAACTGCAGTTCATCATAGGGATTCAGCTTGTACTCAGACAACAGACTGATCCAATTTTTCCAGTAATATAAGTGATGGACAGTGCCTTCGTTAATGACACAACATAAGAAGTGAAACCTGCAAAAATAGCCATCGTAGAGCAAACCAAACGGTTTATTCTGTGATGAATGTCACATGGCAAAACATGCATCGTAAAATTGGAGGAAAATAAAGAAAACATGACATCAAATCAATAAGATTTAGAAAGTAAATCAATAAGATTTACTTGATGTGACACGAGTGAATCCTTACCAGGAAATCACTATGTTGAAGTACTAAACAGAAGATTGATCGTCCAACTACGGGTGGCATGCAGGGGCCCCACCTACTCCCACAAGCAGGGCAGTCCAAAGGTCGTGACAAATCGTATGGACCGAACATCCATGGGACTAGAAATCCTGGTGGGGGCGATAAACCCTGCAATGCATACAGATATTAGAGTGTAACCATAATTGATAAACTGTCCTCACAAAAAATATGATCTGGATACTTCAAAATATACAGACTGAATTGAGTGGACAGACATTAACATAGACCATTCTCAGGACTGACCACGCACCAAAAAGCGGCAGTACTAATAAACAATACATGGTTCACAAACACAAATCAAGTACTCCCTCCGGCATGACTTTGAGAACTTCATCTCCACCGCGGACCTGGTTCTAATTCAAACAGAAACCATATTTTATTACTACCTCCGTTCAGAAATATAAGATGATTTTCGATATTATACTCCATATATGACTACATACGCACAGAAATGAGTGAACAAAGACACTAGAACATGTTCTTAAAGGCATGAGAGCAGAGGGATTACTTGCAATATCCATAACACAAGTTACTGACGCAAATATACCCTCTTCAAAGGAAGCATTGATGTTCATAAAGTACTCCCTCCGTCCCAAAATTCTTGTCTTAGATTTCTCTAGATACAGATGTATCAAGTCACATTTTAGTATTAGATACATCTGTATCTAGATAAATCTAAGACAAGAAATTTGGGACAGAGAGAGTAGTTGAAAGTAATCTATAAGAAATCAGTGTCAACCTCTCGCATGTTTTGGTCAAAAGAGGAATTTAGAACCGTCATTTGGGACACAAAAATCACATGCAAGATCACCCAAAAAGTTGTACTACTAGTACTAGTACTGCGTGTTAGATGAAAAAACACGATCAAGATAGAGAAAAAGATCGTTGAGAAGAGATATTACCTGGACTTGCTTAATGAGGGATCCCGGAGAGGGAGGCTTGGACAGGGCGATGGCTTTGAGCTTGTCTGCCGTAGTCTCGGCGGGGTGCTTGCGCTTCTTCGTACCATGAGCCTCGACGGTTTTGGCCAGAGCCATAGACATCACTTCGGCCGGTGCTCCAGCGTCCATCAAGAAACTGTCAAATAGAAATAAAAGAAAAGAAACCATAATCACAAACCCAAAAGAAGAACAGAGAGGGAGTTATAGGATCAGTTTCGGGGTTGCAAGACCGGACCGTGGCCAGAATCAACACCATTGATGCGCTCACCTTTCCTTCTTTGGGAAAGAAGAACAATGGCAGAAGCAGGTCGGGGTTTTCTTGAAGAAATGAGGAACAAGATGAGGGAGAAGCGAGTTGGGTATAGAGGAAGCTGAGAGAGAAGAGTGAAATGATTGTTGCTTCGTCCGTCCAACTTACTGCTAGAAAGGATGGGGTTTTGTGATTTGACGACTCATTGGGCATTACTGCGGCGCTTCGATAGGGGTAGTCTACCGTCACTCTACTACAGAGTAATTTAGTGCATGGCTGGTGGACCCCGATGCTGGTTGTCCCACACGTCGGTGAAAGTGAGTAATTTAGTGCATGGCTGGAGGAGGATCCTCACGGTAGAGCATGTCCACTATTTTTCTGAAGAAAAAAATGATTACAACAAGCGTTTCCACTCTTATGACGGAGGAGTGCGAAACACGGCAGCCACTTGAACATACATAGTGCTCCTACTACTAGGCATGTGCAGTGGTTCATACGTCAGTACTACATAATCTTGTTGCTAGTGTAGTAACATATGACGACAACAAATGATGTTGTGCGCATGTCAACTATATGAACAGTAATGTAGTAACATAGTACCGCTTTTTCGACTGTCCGATCGAGAATGAACGGGGAGATCAATGTTAGGAGAACTAGGTCTACAGCGCACGGAGAGTATGGTGCTACAGTACTCCACGAAACATGAACCATATGAAGCACAAATAGTGTTAGGCAGGGTGTATGAAGGGTGCACGGGATAGGAGAAAAAGTTCCCTTCTTAACCCACTTTTGGGTGTTTGGCAGAGCTCATGAAGGGTGCGTGAGTCCACACTAGTAGGTTTACACAAATACACGAAGAGGAAACAACTATATTGAGATGAGAATGCAACCAAAGACACCCACACGCTTTGTGCTACAGTGACTGATCTGCACCGTCTAAGTTTGATCCAAATGGTCATGTTGCGCCGAGACATGGACATGCCCATGCAGAGGGCTCCTAAACACTACCGAAGTCCCTCTGCTTCTCGAGGCGCACGACGTTGGTGATGCAGGGGCGAAACGGCTGAAAGGCAATGCAATCTACGTGAAGGCGGAGGGAGCCAGCCGAGGAGCGGGGAATCTTTTGGTTTTCACCATGGTAAAACACCAGTCGACGACTTCTCACATCAGGGAGCAGTGGGTTTTACAGGCAGAGTCATCGTGACTAACTGCTGTCGCGCCTGCTCTCGTCAATCAAAAAAAATCCTGCCGCTCCTGCTCCCGTCAATCAAAAAATTAAAAATCTTGTCGCACCCAAACACTAGAGCAACGCCGTGGTGGATATTTAAATTTACCTGCCGGCAAGTAGATAAAAGAAGGGGTGAAAAAAATGTGGCAGCGGCCTAGCTAATCGATCGAACTAGCCCAACTAGCTAGCCACCGTGCTTCACAGATGTACTCGGCGGGAAAGGTGGTCTGTCGTGATTTGATGACTCATTTACTTGCTTCGGCGAAAAAGCGCAATAGGGCGTCCCTCGTCAGGAAGAATATATGCGTGCACCACCTGGGAGGACCCCGAAACCGCGCGGTAGGGTGTGCCATGTCTCGGCACGGAGGAAAAATGTGCGTGTAAAATATATCAGACGACGTAGTACCTATGGTTCGACCTCGGGACCCAGCCAGTCGGTCGAAAACACCCCTCTAGCCAGACAGCTTCATCATGCTAACGTGGCACGGAGGATAGGTGTGGTTAGCTCTGTCTCGACCAGCCACAACGTCTCTTGTTCTATGTGATTCTTCTAATCCCTCCATTCCAAATTATTTGACTTGAGTTTGTTTAAATACAGATGTATCTATACTTATTTATTGTCTAGATACATCCGTGTCTAGATAAATATGGGTCAAGTAATTTGGAAAGGAGGGAGTATTTTCCAAGCTTTTTTTAGTTGTAATAACACCACGGCAAGCTAGCGCCGCTCTTCGTGTGTGCCCGTGCAAAGGTTAGACGATGGAGAGAAGAGAGAGATTGCAAACCTTGGACCCACCAGTAAGTGAGTCAACGGTCATGCACGTGTTGACGAGGCACTCCCTCTACTCTAGTCAACGTAATACTGTATAAAATCAAGTTATGGGACAAAGCAAACAACCGTTGTTGTTTCAGGCTATCGACTTACACATTGTAGTCCAGGTTGCCAGTTCGAATCTCATCTTTCAGATTTGTTAGTTTTAGGTCCAAATTTGATTAATGAAAAGTGGGACCCCCGTGTGTTGTTCCGATATTTCAGTGTAGGATGGTTTTTTGAACAAACACTTTGCGCGGTTAGACAAGTAACGGCACGAGTTACACGTATTTTCCAAGTTTACGAACAAAAATGACAGTGGCATAGAATATCACATCCACCCCGCAGCTTAAATGCTATGGTGATACGAGTTTTTTCACCGTTGGAAGTGAGATCCAATGACTTGGGATTAGTCTTTGTAGTTATGCGCAATTTCCAAACTCTCCAAAGGTTTTTTTGCAAATAAAACATTCAGGACTCGTGTGTGACGCTGCATCTTGGATCCAAGGGCTCCCCGTTGCTCATATTAGGTGCTCCCTGTAGCTTAATTACCCGCTACGGCGATATGACCATCTAGGTCGTATGATCAGTGATCAGATGGCACATGCGTAGTACTTGTACTTTCTGCGCAATTCCCAAACTCTCTCAGCCGTATATTGCATAAACATTTAAACCTTCTACTGTGGGCCGTTAGATCTCCGTGAACTCGTATCACCATAGAATCTATGGTGCGGGGGCACCTTATCTTCTCCCGTGCGAGAAAACATAAGGTGCTCTCGCAGCTCGGATGCTACGGTGATATGAGCTTCGAGGTCGTTTGATCTGAGATCCAATGGCATCTGAGCAGTCTTTGTGCTTGTAAGCAGTGGCCGAACTCTTTGGGGGCTTTTCTGCAAAAAACCATTCGAACCACCGAGGAGGTTTTGGGTCACAACTAACGGCTCAAGAGCTTGTATCACCAAAGCATCTAAGGTGTGGTAGCACACGATATTCTTACATCTGAGATGTCCTCCTTCATCTTAGATGCTACGGTGATACGAGCTTCGAGGTCGTTGGATATGGGATCCAAGGGTATCTGAGTAGTTTTTTTACAAATTGTGTGCAATTCTCAAACTCATCAAGGTTCCTGTAAAAATATTAAGGCATCATGTGAGCTGCTATATCTCAGATCTACAAGCTCCAAGCAACTCGTATCGGCATATAGCATCTAAGGTATGGGGGCACATGCTATTCTCCCGGGGAGGAGGGGTGGGGGGTGCACAACCAATCGGTGGTTGGGAGGGTGGGGACAAATATAATCTAAATAACCCTAAACAGAGCTTCACAATTTTATCTAAGGTCGAGGGGTTGACGCGAATCATAGCTCTGCCTAATTAAACACAACATTTGCATGTACTGTAGTACTAGACTTAATATTCATGTTTCAGTTTCATGTTCATTTTGAATATTGAATTGAGGACCATGCATTTCTTACATTTTGGGCATGTTTGGTTCCAATAAGTCACTTGACTTATAAGTCAGGTGACTTAAAATCAGTGACTTATAAGTCACGTCTGTTTGGTTGTCACCTGACCACACCTTCCCAACTTGTTTTCTTATGTAAAGGTGGTGGGACCCACGCAAAAGGGGGTGATATAAGTTTTAAGTTGGGGTGGAGCAACTTATGACTTATAAGTTGGGGTGACTTATAAGTTGGGTCTGTTTGGCAAAAGAAGTCACTTTTTCCACTTTTCGACTTATAAGTTGGTGACTTATTTGGAACTAAGCAGGCCCTTACTCCCTTCGTTCCTAAATATTAGTATTTTTAGAGATTTCAAATGGACTGGCACATACGGATGTATATAGACATATTTTAGAGTGTAGATTCACTCATTTTGCTCCGTATGTAGTCACTTGTTGAAATCTCTAAAAGACTAATATTTAGGAACAGAAGGAGTATTTCTTAATTCGTGTCATACATGCATTGTTTTGAAAAATAGATGCACTATACTTATTGGATTGTTGTTGTGTTCGTGTGTGGGTGGCTCTCTCTCTCTATCTGTGTGTGTGTGTGTGTGTGTGGTCATATGCTTGATACATACAAAGTTTTCTCACCTCCATATTGTTCATCTTTTAAATTTGAATTTCATTGAAAAACTTACTAGGGATACCATGAAATGTGAAATCCACGTTGAGATCACTATATCACAAACTGGCTCTCATTCAACAACTCGTCATAAATCAATTACCACGTTGAGATTAGTATTTGCAAGGAAAATAAGGGCATTGTAATACACATAGATTCGTTCGGCAATTTAAAAGGTTCATTTCGTATTCTCGAATGGTAGGACCCAACAGCGTACCAGCTAGACCTTGGCTCGTGTTGATCCTAAAAAAATAAAAAATCAGGCTCGTGTCCTTCTGGTGGCGTGCGTGGTACGCACATTAGGCAACCCCAACCAGTCGAGCCTCCGTGTTTCGAGTCAAAATATCTGGCGGCCAGAATTCCAGCCCTAGGAAATTCCCCTCATGTCCCCGGTCCATAATGACTACCGATGTACAATGGAGGGATGCTTTAGTAACTAGACAACGTTACCTACCATGCCGAGCACGGTTCAATTCCCTCGCCGCCGCCAAGGTCACCCGTCAACTCGCATTGCCTAGTACTACTACTACTACACCAGGATGAGCACAGAATTGAGCCCGTTTGTTCGTGCCTAGTACTTGAGTTAATATATCACGCAATGCACTGGTACGGAGGGTTTATCTTTTTACTCTGCATATATAACTTTTCTGAAGTCTAACTAAGCAAAATGTTTGACCAAATCCTTTCTTAAGAAATACAACAGGACAGATGTATGGCTTGAAAATTTATTGCATGACGCAGGTTATGATATTGTTTCGAATCCTGGATCTTAAATTTTAGAAAACCCCAAAGTGACCATAAATTCTTGAAACTGAGCATGGTCACGTGATATGGCACAAATATTACTTCGTATTTTTTTTCGTCAATTTGAGACAAGCTGCTTATGACAAGTTGCACAAATGAAGAGCGAAGGTATTTTGAAACAAAGAACTATCACGTTAAGGAGAACGCTTTCGCTATTGAAACCGTGGGCATTTACATGCCGCCACGAGTCCCGCTTCTCATCGGCAGGTGCCGTCCGAGCAAGCGTGTGAGTCGACGGGAGGCGTGCGAGCAGACCGCTGCGCCGGCTGAGAGGGAGGCGTGCGAGCATCGGCCGCCGGCCGAGAGGGAGGGAGGCGAGCAGATCATTGCAGGTGCTCACCGGGAGGTGAGCCCTTTGACCAGGCTCCGCCGCCCACCTTCGTCCCAACTGCTCCCGCTTTAAAGTCGCCGGCGCCGCAGTTTAAAATAAACCCCGCACTACCCTGTATCGATACAATCTTCTCTCTTCCTCTCTGATTCTCATGTCGTCTACATAAGGCGCTTTGGGATGAGCTTGAACTGGCCTTGCGGGAATACGCCGCGCCTGTCCCTGCTCCCGTTCCGGCTCCCGTCGCCCGGCTGATCAAGGCGCCCATCCCGTGGCATTGATGGGCTGGGAGCCGCACATTATCGCCGAGCTTGATGCCACGGGGTTCCACGAGGTCCCCGCCGACTTTCACGCTACCACAAGACCTGCCAAGATGCGCGCATACAGGCGTCTGCGGCAGCGGTGCCCGTGCACACGAATGTCTCCGCCACGCCGTTGACAGCGCATGTCCCCGCGCGGGTGCCAGTGCCCCCCTCAGCGGCAAGGATGGCCGTCGTCGACCGCTTCCTTGCACCAACGCCAGTCGCCTCCTCCCGCCAGTTGGCTCGCTCCGAAGTCCAGAACATTTTGGCCTTCCTTGAAGCTAGGCCAACGTCCAGGAGTACGCCAACAACGGCGCAAGGCGCCGCTGTCGTCGTCGGTCAGTGGCCCGACGACACACAGAGCACGACAGAGGAGCTGCTTCCCACCGCAAGACGCCCCCGCCAACGCCGCGTAATCTAAATTTGCCATGAAAAACGTTCGGATTTCCATGCTTAAAATCCGAACGTTTATCATTTCCGTTTATTTTAGATCGATCGTCATATAATTTAAAGTCGGAGTCAGACTGAATGAAATCTATGGTTTTATCGATTGAATGTTCTACTAGAGCCGTATCAAATTAAATATAAAACGTCATCAAGCCACATGTATTTCTTGTCATCCAACGACCTAGACTGCTTCAATGTCGAGCGCTCAACATGTTTAGCATGCAGTTAATTTCATACCAAAAAGAGTGCTAATCACATAATAACATGCAAATAATATCCTACTTAATATCCGCATGCACTTAATATACTTCCAAATTAACGTGCATTGCACGTACACACTAACTAGTGCTGCTAGCACGTGAAACTGGTGCCATAACTTGTGAACGCGTCCAGATATGGTCAACGGCAACATCGCCCGCGAGTTCTTCGTGTTTGCCCGTGCATCTAAACGCATAAGGGGAGGAGAGAGAGAGAGCACACATGGAACCCACCAGTAAGTGAAGGCGAATAGTACTAAAAATAATATTACATATTATCCATTAAGTAGGATGTGGTAATATAAAAACATTATGTGAACAAAGGGAGGTATAACAAACATTGATGTTCTACGTATGTTGCCTATTGACGTTCGGCTTGAAGGTCGTGGTCGCATGTTCGATCCTCGTCCTTTATTTTTTAATTTGTACATGGGTCCAAATTTGTTTCATGACATGTGGGCCCCTCGGTGTGTAGTTTGTAGCACTTTAATTTGTGGCTTGAAATTTGTTCCATTCCAAGTGGAGTATTGGTGTGTAGTTTTGTAGCTTATTTATAATAATTAAAGAGAACAACAGAGTTTTTTGCAATAATACCATGGTGCAACATTGAAGGCAAGAAAGGACGTGTGGGAGAGCGATGGCCGAGCCAGAGGGAAATCAACTAGGGGAGTTGCGGGGGTTGTAACGGTGTTCGGAGTAGTTGTGGGCCGAATGCTACGAAAATATAATCTAAACTGACCGGAATAAATGCCTACACAAATTAATCCAAGGTTGGAGTGCCCCTCGCAATGTAAATAGCTTCGGCTTTGCAAGGAATGGAGAGGTAGCTTCAATGTGTGGAAGATACGGCGTGAGAAAGTGAGGTCAATCGAGAGACATATATATAGAGAGACAAAGTGAGTGTGGCCCGAAATTCATTGAATAGATATATATGCTCTGGAGAGATATTGTCCGATTGAGCTTTTGGCAAGGGTGAGGGTTGTAAAATAGATCTTGAGAGATGATCCAGTCACAGACGTGTAGATATAGTTTGTGCATGGGAGCAAGCAAGGTCAATCGATCACATAGGGTCGTCGTGCGATCGAAAGAGTGAGACGGGTTGGAGAGAGTGACCTAGATAGACAATGTGCGTGAGAGAGTATACAATGTGAATAGGTCGAATTGGGCTCAAACATGGTGATATATCTTTTTTGTCCGAGAAAGAGCGAGGTCAATTGAGACATACAGAGAGAGAGAGAGAAATAGAGAGAGAGAGAGAGAGAGATAGAGAGAGAGATTGAGCGAGCGTGGACCGCCATGAGGTCGAAAGAGTGGGGGCGGCTTGGTTGGACTGACCTGGATAGACAATCTGCGTGAGAGAGTATAGAGTGTGTTGATCGAGGCCCGAACAGGGAGATATATCATTTGTGTGTGAAAGAAAATGAGGTTAAACGAGACTCAGATAAAGAGTGCGATATTGAGCGAGTATGGCCCGCCGTGCGGAAGAAAGAGTGAGACAGTCTCGAGGGAGTGACCTAGATAGCCAACGTGTGTGCGTGCACACGAGAGGTTGGGGGACTAGATAGGCAATGCATGTATTTAGCGCGAGAGGGTGAGAGGGAGAGGGAGAGAGAGAGAGCTCGGCATGGGGTGCAATGGCGGGTGTGTGAGGTAAATACATTTGGTAACAGAGTGGGAAAAGGGGGTTGTGTAGTTGAGAGAGTTAGAGATCGAAACATGGAGAGAAAGAATGAATGTGTGTTGGAAACCGATAGCTTCCTAAGGTGCTTAGGAGAGGAAGATTGACCGATACATGAAGTACTTAATATCGATGTTTCAATTTGGTGTACATTGGTAAGATTTGAACTGAGGACTATGCATATGGGTAATTATTTCGAATTCGTGCCATACTAGGTTTTGAAAAGTTGACATTGACTCGATTTGTTGTGCTATTTTGTAGGTCATATGTTTGAATCCATCCAAAAGTTTTCTCAATACCATGGTGTTCATCATATACATATGAATTTGTATTAAAAAAGTAGCATGGATACAGTGAAATGCGAAACCCACGTTAGAATTGGAGATCTCTATGTGACACACACTCTAATTCAAATAACTAATTATGTGACACACACTCTAATCCACGTTAGCGTGGATACCGTCTCTATTTTTTTTCAAATAACTCCTCATTAATTAATTAATTGTATCTCGTTTCGAATGACTAATTATTGCAAGGAAAACATGGGCATGGTAATACATACAGATTCGTTTGCAAATGAAAGAAGATTTGTTTGCATTCTCAAATGTAGGCGCACCAGGCAGATCAGGGTCGTGTCATGGTGGTCGCGTGTGTCAGATGGACGCTTAGCACCCAGCCACCCACCCCCTCCCTACCCCCCCCCAAAGGACGGCAACAAAATAAGTTCGCGCTTCCACGTTTCGGATTGAAATATCTAGCAGCCCCAATTCCATCCCAGCAAAATCTCCCTTCTCCACCGTCCCCTTCCGCGCCCAGATTGCTCAAATCCCTAATTCGCCGCCAACCCAAGAAAAGTTCGAATCGCCCCTCGTCTCCTCTCTTTCCCCACCTATGTGCCGGACGAAGACGACGAAGACGGCGGTCGCGCTTCACCGCCGCACCGGAGCTACCTCATCTACGCCCTCGTCCACCGCACTGGGTGGTCCACCGACAATGTCGGCCGCCGCAACCGACGTGCCTCACAGACACCGACTTCCACCGCATCAAGTACGCTTCACCGACGCTATCTCCCAGCTCACCAGGGCTACTTCACCGAGCACATCGCCGCGCCTCGCCCCCGAGGCCGCTGGGGCTTCACCAACGGTCTCGTCCACCGCATCGTAGCGCTCTGCTGCCACTCAAGATTTGCATTCGTGCGCGGCCAGCCAATGCCAGCGCATCATCCTCAACGGCTCTGAAGTGACCCGCACTCTAGCTAGGCGAGCATGCCCAAACGCCGGCCCGAACTAGGTATACACACATCACTCCCTTGTGCACTGTTCCAACGATGTTTGGATATCCTTTCACTACTCTCTTAGCTTACACGCCTATCCAACTCTGACTTTAACTCTTATTTCTTTTGGAGATATCATCTGAAACAAGCAAATCCATTTTTTAGCGAAGCATGACGGCGCTACGGGATCTGGTACACATCCTGCACACCTGTATAACCTTGTACGTATATGTCCTCTGGTACAACAGCAAGGTCGATTCCTCTTATTTGATCAACCATTCGCCGTGTCAAAAATGCAGAGGGGGATGCAAGGAGCACAAGGCCTGCACATCCAAGCAAGTGGTAACATGGACTTGTACATGGAACATCCAAAGCGCAAGCAGAGCTATAGTGAGCCTGTACAACGAGCTAGCGTAAGTCCCTGCATTTCATTTAATTCATATCGGCATTCGTGTATGATTTGTGTGCGTATGGCGGATCCACGAATTCAAGTTACCAGGGGCGAACATTTAACTTAAAAAATACGAAGGCACTTGCACTACGGAAATCAACATAACTTGAGAAATGTGAAGCTACATGCACTTTGAAAACTAGCTAATGATCCAAAGTAGTTCAGACTGTAAACACTAAATGATGCAAGCACCCAAAAACACAAAATGCAACATGGTGTACAAGGACTACAAACATGGTCTGTACCTGCTTGAATTATTCGTTCTCTGGCTGAAAATATCGAAGTGTAATTGCACCTATAACCAGTGCGCAAACTGCATATCAATATATCTATCCTGCACAAGTACGCCAATAATTTCAAACAATAGATTAGAAAAGTATTTATGCTACGTTGTCATGATACGGGGACTTTCTGGTAGATGGCCTTGATGTTTCCTCAAGCCATGAAAATGCACTATAATTTTCTTGTCATCAATGCCTGCAAATCTCTATGTCTCTCTCAACATAGCAGATCATCATTAGACACTAAATCCTTCAATGGGAGCTTGCAAAATGCTTGCATTAGATCCCTCATTAGACACTATATGTTCATCACCAGGAGCATGTAAAATGTTTGCATCAAATCCTTCATTAGCAAACTGTTCATTAGACACTTGTGCTCAAGAACAACATGAGCTTGGAAGTTTGCACCGGAAACTTGATTAGATACATTAGATTCAGTCAGTTCAATATTGATTGGGGGAGTTATAAAATAAGTAGAAATTGGTTTCATTTTCTCATAGATTCCCTACATACAAGCAGTTTTACAACACCGTCAGGTTTAACTATTGGCCAAAAATTGAAGAGTTGAATTAGATATAATCAGGGACATGATGTACCTGCTTGTTGCGCATGCTACTCTTGCAAGCTGCGATCGTCTGCTTATGCAAGCTCGATGCCATGCCCGTGCTGCCGTCGCTGCCTCCCACGCAGGCTACACCCAGGGTTGGATCTTCATCTTCTTGTCCTTCCATTCGCTTGAAGCCCGGCGACCGCCCTCCAACGAGGGTGCGAGGAAGTTGCTGTGTCGGTCTATCCACCGGCGGCTAGGTTAGGAGCAAACCAGACTGGAGGCTGGAGCGAATGAATTGGGATTTTTCCTTTTGTAGATCGATATGGGAGGCGCTCGTTCGGGCCGCGAGCCCGCGATAGGGCCTGCCTTGCACTTATGTTATTGGCACATCCAAATTGGAACATTTTTCTTCATTTTTTACATTGCTTGCTCGTGCGTTGGGACAACAAAACTAGCCTGGGCCAACCTGGATGACTCAAACTAGGTGCACACTTTCCAGCCACCCGAGGTGGCCGCCCATACTAGCCCCTATGATGGCGTCGCCCCTTTTTGCGTGTATGATTGGGGTAGTGAAAAATATTTCAGTGGCGCTTTTGATTTACCCACAGAATGGTTGAATTTCTTGTTTCTATGAACTGAGTTCGCCAATAATGTGAAGGATGCCAGTCTTTTCATCCTATTGTAGATTGCTTAGATCTCGATATGCCAAAAGTAATCGCATGAAATATACAGTAAAAGCCAGTGTGATGTGTGTGGCCACAACTAGTCTGACTACACGTCCTCATATAACATATCAAAGACGCACCATCTTACCAGATTAACCATTCGACTTACCAATACACTGTGGGAAGAAAGAAGTATTGGGACTGCGTATCCAAGCAATTGATGCCATGGACTCCTTCGTACAACCTTCTAAGCGAAAAAGAAGTTGCAGTGTGCCTGTACAAAGAATTAGTGTAAGTTCAGTTACCTGCTTCTCAGAATTTTAGTTAGCCACTTATTGCAAAATTGTTCAATTATGTTGCTTGGTTTAATTTAGTTTGCTACTGATTACATAATGCCACAGCCTGTTAATCCTATTATAGACTGCGCCTATCTATGTGTTTGATACTTACTGTTAAGAATTACCTGTTTGCCTGAGCTTAAATAGCTACTTGTTTGTTTAACTGCTTTGCTGCTACAACAACGGGTTACAATGATGTTAATAACTACTTTTCAACATCCAATTGAAGCTCTTTAATTCCTTGTTTGTTTAACTGGTTTGGTTCTATAACTCCCAGTTGAGATGTTTTGCTAACTTCAACTTTTCTGAATCCAATCAAAACTTTAATGGCAAAACAGGTTAGCCCAAGATCAAAGAGCGAGGTCCCCATGGACGTTGTATCATCCCACAATAGTGGCACTGGCCCAATCGTGCATTATGAATTGCCAACTGCTGATGCTCTAGAGGCTAAACTAGTGGTAGAAAGAGATTCTCGTGCACTTAGAGATGAAGTTGACATGTTGAGGAAGCAAACAAAGACAATCACTAGCGATTACTCAAGACAACCATTAAATATTTGGTGGATTTCAAAACGAAGCAAGCTGAGGCTGACCACATTGTTAAGGTCCTGAAGGAAAAAAGGAAATTAAATTCCCACTTGGTAAATCATACTCCCTCCGTCCGCCAAAGAGTGAACGTCTGGGTATTCCAAGACAAATTAAGGATTTTGCAAAAAAGCCCTCCCACCACTCAATTAAGGTGCCAACAGCTTTACCAAAGCGTCGATTCCCGTTGATAATAAATGAGAAGGAAGTAGTAAAACACAAGTTTGCCAACAGAATTTTCTTCCCGCCACAACACTTCCCGCCATGTACAACTAGTAGCTGAGTACTAGTACAATATGGCACCAGATTATAGAATTAGAAGCGCCAGATTACAGAATTGAGCCCAGATTTCAAATTTAGAAGACCAAGAGACTATACACAGCTATAAAGCCAGCACACTAACACCAGACCAAGTAGTACAACACACAGACAGACCATGGCCATTGACTTGAACATAGCACCAGAAGAGGGAGAAGTTGAACATGAGAGTCCCTTGCATGAAGAAGTGCTCCAGGTTGGTCATCAAATCGATCTGAACTTGAACCCAGGTACATCTTGACCATCTTTTCATTTGTTCTCCTTGTTCATGTGCGCATGCTAATGATTCTTCTTCACCATAGAGGACGAACTTGAGGCTGCCTTGCATGAAGAACCCCATGTCGGCTTTGAGCGTCACTTGCATGAAGTACTCCAGGCCGGCCACCAATTCGTCGGAGAAGCTGAACATGAGTCTCCCTTGCATGAGGAAGAGCTCCAGGTTGGTCACCAAATTGATCTGAACATGAACCCAGGTACATCTTGATCGTCTACTCCTTTGTTCTCCTTGTTCATGTGCACATGCTGATGATTCTTCTTCGCCATAGAGGACGAACTTGAGCCCGACATTGCCCATGGAGAAGAGGAACATGAGGCCGATGTTGCCCATGGAGAAGAGAACCTGCATGAATCAAATGAATCGGGTTAGTAAAATAATTTAGTTATAGCATATATGAATGTTTAGTTATAATCTTATTAAACTACTCACATAACCTCACCTTGTAGATCATGAACTTGAAGACCAAGGCGGTGCTTTCCAGAGCATGGAAGAGGAAGTGCAAGCAATGGATGAAGCTCTACATAACCTTCGAGTTGACGAGGAAGACTATGGTGTGTATGCAGGCGATATAGAGATTCAATTTGAGGAAGAAGAGCTTCACGATTCAGCAGATGAAGCCATGTATGATTCAGCACCAGAAGAAGACATCTATGTGGAGCAAGAGCAACAAGATAATGAGCAAATTCATGATGAAGGCAAATACAAGAACATAACAGATTTGAAAAGGACCGGTATTTATGAAGAATTGCTAGCAAGAAGTGTCAATCGAAAATTAAAGAAGACCACAGCCAGAGAAGTTGCAAACATGTTCCACGTTTGGTGCAGAAGGTCAGACGTGTTTGGAGGAGAGTGAATGAGTGCCTTCGACAAGGCATATCCGTTGATGTAAGATCAAGGAAAGCCGAAAAACTGTGTGCGCAAAAGGATTGTAGTTGACCTTAGTATGGTGATACGTCTCTGTCGTATCTACTTTTCCAAACACTTTTGCCCTTGTTTTGGACTCTAACTTGTATGATTTGAATGGAACTAACCCGGACTGACGTTGTTTTCAGCAGAATTGCCATGATGTTGTTCTATGTGCAGAAAACAAAAGTTCTCGGAATGACCTGAAACTCCACGGAACATCTTAGAAATAATAATAAAAAATCCTCGCCAAAGATGAAGACCAATTTCTGGCACCGTTGCCGGGGAGCATAGCTCTATCCTTTGAGTTACATGGGATTTATATATGCTGGACACTATGAAGAACTTGAAAGATGCTAAGACAAAAATTTATCCCTCAACTACGAGGGGAGGTAAGGAACTGCCATCTAGCTCTGCACTTGATTCACCTTTTGTTATGAGTAAGCTTGCGACACATAAACCTACTTCTGCTATTCGTTCTGATATGTCCCATGTTATTGATGATGCCACTTCTGCTATGCATGATACTTATGATGAAACTAGTTCTATGCCTGATACTACTGTGCCCCTTAGTGAATTTCTTGATGAACAAATTGCTAGGGCTAGAGAGAAAGAAATTATTGAAACTGATAATGTTGATGAAATTGATGATGAAGATATGCCTGTTATTCCTGAGGGTTATGTTTTTGATATGGAATCTTCTGCAGCTATTTTTGCCTGCAAAGATAGAAACAAACTTAAGAGGGTGTTAGTTAAACGAAGTAAAGAATCTCTTAGAGATAGAATGAAACCTGACCCTGCTTTTGCTACTTCACCTATTTGTGTTCCCGATAAGGATTATGAATTCTCTGTTGATCCTGATATAATTACTTTGGTTGAATCTGATCCTTTTCATGGTTATGAATCTGAAACTGTTGTGGCACATCTTACTAAATTAAATGATATAGCCACCCTGTTCACTAATGATGAGAGATCTCGCTACTTTTACAATTTTAAAATATTTCCGTTCTCATTAAAGGGTGATGCTAAGATATGGTTTAATTCTCTAGATCCTGGTTGTGTGCGTAGTCCCCAGGATATGATTTATTATTTCTTTGCTAAATATTTCCCTGCTCATAAGAAACAAGCTGCTTTAAAGGAAATATACAACTTTGTGCAAATTGAAGAAGAGAGTTTCCCACAAGCTTGGGGGAGGCTTCTCAAGTTACTTAATGCTTTGCCTGATCATCCTATTAAGAAAAAAGAAATACTTGATATCTTTTATAATGGACTAACCGATGCTTCCAGAGATTACCTGGATAGTTGTGCTGGTTCTGTTTTCAGGGAAAGAACACAGAATGAAGCTGAAATTCTATTGAATAATATGTTGGCAAATGAAAATAATTGGACACTTCCTGAGCCAGCTCTAGAGCCAATTCCTGAGCCTATTCCTAAACCAACTCCGAAGAAGAGAGGTGTTCTATTTCTCAGTCCTGAAGATATGCAAGAGGCAAAGAAATCTATGAAAGAAAAAGGTATTAAAGCGGAAGATGTTAAGAATTTACCTCCTATTGAAGAAATACATGGTCTTAATTTACCGCCTGTTGAAGAAACTTATGATCTTAATCCATTACCTATTGAAGAACCTCCAGGTCTTGATAACCCGACACAGGTAGTAAAGGTAAATTCTCTCTATAGATATGATAAAGCTGAAGTCCCTCCTACTAAAATTGCTATCCAGTGCTTGGATGGATAACTTTATTGTCAAACAAGAAAATTTTAATGCTTATTTTGGTAGACAATTGAAATATGATTCCGATATGATTAAACACTTGGGTGAATATATGGCTAATCTTAGAGGTGAACTTAAACTCATTAGCAAACATGCTTCTATGGTTACCACTCAAGTAGAACAAGTACTTAAGGCTCAAAATGATTTGCTCAATGAAATGAATAGTAAGAAAAATGATTATGCTGTTAGAGTGGCTACTAGAACTGGTAGAATGACTCAGGAACCTTTGTATCATGAAGGCCACCCTAAGAGAATTGAGCAAGATTCTCAGAGAAATAATACTGATGTGCCTAGTTCTTCCAAAAGGAAGAAAAAGAAAAATGATAGGACTTTGCAAACTTCTAGTGAACCTATTGCTGAACCACCTGAGAATCCCAATGATATATCTATGTATGATGCTGAAACACAATCTGGTAATGAACATGAACCTAGTGAAAATAATAATGATGATGTTCATGATGATGCTCAACCTAGTAATGATAATGATGTAGAAGTTGAACCTGTTGTTGATCTTGATAACCCACAATCAAAGAATCAATGTTATGATAAGAGAGACTCTGTTGCTAGGAAACATGGTAAAGAGAACCATGGGTCCAGAAACCCATGCCTTTCCCTCCCAAACCATCCAAGAAAAAGGATGATGAGGATTTTGAGCGCTTTGCTGAAATGATTAGACCTATCTTTTTACGTATGCGATTAACTGATGTGCTCAAAACAAATCCTTATGCTAAATATATGAAGGATATCATTACTAATAAAAGAAAGATACCGGAAGCCGAAATTTCCACCATGCTTGCTAATTATACTTTTAAGGGTGGAATACCAAAGAAACTTGGAGATCCAGGAGTACCCATTATTAGAAATTATGTTAAAACTGCTTTATGTGATCTTGGAGCCGGTGTTAGCGTTATGCCTCTCTCTTTATATCGTAGACTTGATTTGAATAAGTTGACACCTACTGAAATATCTTTGCAAATGGCTGATAAATCAACTGCTATAATTGCCGGTATTTGTGAGGATGTGCCTGCTAGGTTGCAAATGTTACTATTTTAACGGACTTTGTTATTCTTGATATTCCCGAGGACGATAGTATGTCTATTATTCTTGGAAGACCTTTTACGAATCATAGGGGCCGTTATTGATTGCAACAAAGGCAATGTCACTTTTCATGTTAATGGTAATGAGCATACGGTACACTTTCCGAGGAAACAACCTCAAGTTGATAGTATCAATTCTATTGGAAAAATTCCATCGATTATATCTGGAGGTTTTGAATTTCCTCTTCCTACCGTCAAGAAGAAATATGATATTCTTATTATAGGGGGTGTGCATATCCCCGTCGAGGTAACATAGTGTTATTCGAAATTTCTCCGGTTCCATGTTATTCGGAATGAGTTTGTTAACAAGACTTGATCAACCTTGTTAATGGATTCCTTTTGATGATCATGAGACGGATGAAACTAGAAGGCACAACCTTCTGTACCCTCTTTATACTTTCTGTTATTTAGTTGAAATAAAGTAAAAGTAGTATTTTCTGTCTGTTTCCTGATTTATCCGTGCAATATAAAAATATCCCGAAAATAAAAGTCCTCAGAATGCCATGCTAATTTAATATGATTTTTTCGAGAATATTTAAGGATTTATGGTGCAAAAAATACTGCGGGGGGAGCTGCCACCTGGCCACGAGGGTGGAGGGCGCGCCCCTTGCCTCGTGGGCCCACGGTGGCCCTCCTCCACTTATTCCTGCACCCATCCTCTTCTTCTTCCTCCCACAAACACGAATATCTGGCTCAAACACGAGTTCCAGCCCCCGTTGCTGTGATTTTCAATCTCCTTGTTCAAAGCACCTCTCACAAAACTGCTTGGGGAGATTGTTCCTTGGTATGTGACTCCTCCATTGGTCCAATTAGTTTTTGTTCTAGTGCTTTATTCATTGCAAATTTATGCTGCATAGGTGACCATGTTCTTGAGCTTGCATGTCAATTTTATATGGTTCCAAGTAGTTCTAATGCATGATAAAGGCTCTAGGCACTTGTAGGAGTAGTTGCTATCAATTTTATTGAAGTTGGTTCACTTTTATTTGAAGTTACTAAAAATTTCAGAAACTTTTCAAAGAAAACAATATGTTTAGGAAGATGTTCCAAGGTGGTTCTTCAAGGAAGCAAGGCCCTAGGCTTGCAATGCGCGTCGCCGATGAGGAGCCCCCAAGGGACGCTCCCGTGAGGCCCTGTGAATGGCCTTCGGAAAATTTTATGGATCGAGCGGGAATCAAAGAAGAATTTAACTCATATTTGTGTAACGCCGGTCTTGTGGACTTCGAGGCAGACAAATGCCCACAGTATCATGATCTCACTAGTTCATTTGTGAGGAGGTTTGAATTTTCATCTTCGCGTGATTCCCCTTCTGTCATGTTTGATCTTTATGATAAATCTTATACCATGGACTTAGAGGATTTTACTTTTGCTTGCAAACTCCCACAATGGGGTAGTATTGTTGATCCTCAGAATCTGAATTTAGAGACTTCCTTGCTAGTATAACTGTGGGGGAATCTAGAGATATAACGCAAGCCACTATAGGGAGCATTCACTTTCATGCTATACATTATTTTGCTCTTTTCATAGGTAGGTGCATAAATGCTAAGGATGAAGCATGTCACATGTGTGTCCCTGACCTTAGCATTCTCAGGAATGCTGTTTTAGGAGACCAATCTTATCATATGGGAGCCATTGTAGCTCGTAGGTTGCATCATAATAGATATAACGGAGATTTCTTTGGAGGAATTTATGCAACCCGCTTAGCTAATTTTCTTGAGATAGACATTCGTGAGGGTGATATGGAGTTATCCTCTACTTATTTAGATTTTGATTCTATGGTTTCCCACCAGTTTGTCGAGAGGACTGAATCACCTCTCCAGTATCGACTAATCTTTAACAAACGGCATGTTGTCCAGACATTCTCCCCGCCTCGCCTTCTTTGATTCTCAGACAAAAGGAAGACATGTTATTACCAGAGAGGAGGCAGATGAGTACGAGAGGAGAGCGGAGGCAGCTCAACGCCACGATGCGGCTCAGGAGGCGATAGACGCTGCATCGTAGTACGACCCCAGCTACACCTACGGGTATCCGCCAGGCCATCCCTGGCAATGAACCAACTTAGGCCAAAAGCCTAAGCTTGGGGGAGTGCGTATTTCCCACCAACATTACATTCATGTTCACACACACTCATTGCTAGATGTCGGTGCTCATACTCTTTCACTGTAATATCCATGCTAGTTTATTTTCTTTTTCCTGCTTTCTTCTTGTGTGTTTAATAAAATTTAAGAAAAACAAAAAAATTAGTAGTAACTTCTAGTTAGTTTACTTTCTTGCTGTAGTAGTAATAATTAAAAAGAAAAACCAAAAAGATTTCATGTTCTTCTTTTGCTTGTTGGGAGCTTTCCCGTGTAAATAGTTTTATTTCTTTTCTTTTCTCTGGGGGTCGATAGGAGAAGACCATGATTAAATTGTTGAAGTGGATCTTATATGCTTTATTGTTGATTTAACCAAGAGCCCATATTGCCTTGTCTTCTCCTGTTTATTGAATGCTCGCAGATTCCATCTTAGTCTAATGCACGTGCACCCTTATTATTATCCACATTGTTCGGTCGTGCAAGTGAAAGGCAATAATGATGATATATGATGAATTGATTGGGATAAGCGAAGCTGGTATGAACTCGACCTCTCTTGTTTTTGTAAATATGATGAGTTCATCGTTCTTGATTCAACTTATTATGAATAAACATGTTTGCAATGGCAATTAGAGATCATAGTTGCTCGTGCCATGCTTGATTAGCTATGAGTTATAATGGTTTACCTTTATGTGCCAACATGCTATTAAAATGGTTGTGATGTGGTATGATGGGGTGGTATCCTCCTTTGAATGAATTAAGTGACTTGACTTGGCACATGTTCACCCATGTAGTTGAAACAAATCAACATAGCCTTCACGATATTTATGTTCATGGTGGATTATATCCTACTCATGCTTGCATCCAATGTTTATTAATTTTAATGCATGTTCATGACTGTTGTCGCTCTCTAGTTGGTCGCTTCCCGCCTTTTGCTAGCCTTCACTTGTACTAAGCGGGAATACTGCTTGTGCATCCAATCCCTTAAACCCCAAAGTTATTCCATATGAGTCCACTATACCTTCCTATATGCGGTATCTACCGCCGCTCCAAGTAAATTTGTATGTGCCAAACTCTAAACCTTCAAATAAACATCCTGTTTTGTATGCTCGAATAGCTCATGTATCAACTAGGGCTGCCCTTATCTTCCATGTTAGGCGGGTTATTCTCAAGAGGAGTGGACTCCGCTCCTCGCTCACGAGAGAATGGCTGGTCACCGGGATGCCCAAATTCCCATGCTTTATGCAAACTAAATCAAAATAATTGCAAACAAAACTCCCCCTGGGACCTGATGTTTGTTGGAGGCACTCGTTGTTTCGAGCAAGCCATGGATTGATGCTTGTTGGTGGAGGGGGAGTATAAACTTTACTGTTCTGTTTAGGAACCTCCTATAATGTGTGTAGCATGGAAGATATCGCCATCTCTTAGTTGTTATGTTGACAATGAAAGTATTCTGCTCAAAATATTATTTATCTCTATTTCAAAACCGAGCTCTGGCACCTCTACAAATCCCTGCTTCCCTCTGCGAAGGGCCTATCTATTTACTTTTATGTTGAGTCAGCACCCTCTTATTAAAAAGCACTAGCTGGAGAGCGCCTCATCATTTGCATTCATTACTATTAATTTATATTGGGTATGACTATGATTGGATCTCTTTTACCATGAATTACAATGTCTAGTCAGTCCTTGATCTTTAAAGGTGCTCTGCATTTATGTTTTACGGTCTCAGAAAGGGCTAGCGAGATACCATCTTGTTATATCATATTATGATTGTTTTGAGAAAGTGTTGTCATCCGAGATTTATTATTATGGCTCGCTAGTTGATTATGCCATTGATATGAGTAAACATGAGACCTGAGAATTATTGCAAATGTGGTTAGTTATAATCTTTGCTGAAAACCTGAATGCTGGCTTTACATATTTACCACAACAAGAGCAAACAAAGTTTGTAAAAGTTTTTCTTTTTCTCTTTCAGTTTGTCAACTGAATTGCTTGAGGACAAGCAAGGGTTTAAGCTTGGGGGAGTTGATACGTCTCCGTCGTATCTACTTTTCCAAACACTTTTGCCCTTGTTTTGGACTCTAACTTGTATGATTTGAATGGAACTAACCCGGACTGACGTTGTTTTCAGCAGAATTGCCATGATGTTGTTTTATGTGGAGAAAACAAAAGTTCTCGGAATGACATGAAACTCCATGAAACATCTTAGAAAAAATAATAAAAAATCCTCGCCAAAGATGAAGACCAGGGGGCCCACACCATGTCCACGAGGGTGGGGGCGCCCCCCCTGTAGGGCACGCCCCCTACCTCGTGGCCCCCTTGGAGCTCCTCCGACGCCAAATCCAACTCTATATATTTGCTTTCGGAGAGAAAAAATCAGAGAGAAGGATTCATCACGTTTTACGATACAGAGCCGCCGCCAAGCCCTAAAACCTCTCAGGAGGGCTGATCTGGAGTCTGTTCGGGGCTCCGGAGAGGGGGATTCGTCGCCGTCGTCATCATCAACCATCCTCCATCACCAATTTCATGATGCTCACCGCCGTGCGTGAGTAATTCCATCGTAGGCTTGCTGGACGGTGATGGGTTGGATGAGATCTATCATGTAATCGAGTTAGTTTTGTTAGGGTTTGATCCCTAGTATCCACTATGTTCTGAGATTGATGTTGCTATGACTTTGGTATGCTTAATGCTTGTCACTAGGGCCCGAGTGCCATGATTTCAGATCTGAACTTATTATGTTTTCATGAATATATGTGAGTTCTTGATCCTACCTTGCAAGTCTATAGTCACCTATTATGTGTTATGATCCGACAACCTCAAGTGACAATAATCGGGATACTTCTCGGTGATGACCATAGTTTGAGGAGTTCATGTATTCACTATGTGCTAATGCTTTGTTCCGGTTCTCTATTAAAAGGAGGCCTTAATATCCCTTAGTTTCCATTAGGACCCGCTGCCACGGGAGGGTAGGACAAGAGATGTCATGCAAGTTCTTTTCCATAAGCACGTATGACTATATTAGGAATACATGCCTACATTACATTGATGAATTGGAGCTAGTTCTGTGTCACCCTATGTTATGATTGTTACATGATGAACCGCATCCGGCGTAATTATCCATCACCGATCCAATGCCTACGAGCTTTCCACATATTGTTCTTCGTTTATTTACTTTCCCGTTGCTACTGTTACAATCAATAAAAAACACCAAAAATATTACTTTTGCTTTCATTACTCTTTTGTTATTGTTACCACTACTATCATACTACTTTGCTACTAAATACTTTGTTGCAGATACTAAGTTATCCAGGTGTGGCTGAATTGACAACTCAGTTGCTAATACTTGTGAATATTCTTTGGCTCCCCTTGTGTCGAATCAATAAATTTGGGTTGAATACTTTACCCTCGAAAGCTGTTGTGATCCCCTACACTTGTGGGTTATCATATGGTTCCTGAGATTCCTCGCAGCCAAAGGAGAACTATACGCAGTCTTGCAAGAGCTTTGGGTGTGAAGAAAAGCACACTACATAGGATGTTTACAGACGGCTTTCTCGATAGGCATTCAAGCTCACTCAAACCATATTTGAAGGAAGCAAACAAAAAGGCTAGGCTGCGATTTTGTCTCTCTATGTTCGACCAACAAAGTTTGCAAAATAGGGCGACGTTCAAAGATATGCGTAACATAATACATATAGATGAAAAGTGGTTTAACACCACTCAAAAGACCATGAAATTCTACAAGCTGCCATCAGAAGAAGAGCCACATAGGACCGTGCAAAATCAGAACTCCATTGGCAAAATAATGTTTTTGGTGCTATAGCCAGGCCTAGATACAATGCAGAAGGTATTTGCATTTTTTATGGGAAGATAGGCATTTCGCCCTTTATCAAAAAGGTTAATTTGAACCTGTAGTCCTTTTATTTATTATGCACATCAGTACTTGATTTAACTTCAGTTGTTTTGGTGGTTGTAGGAGCCAGCGCCAAGGAAAAGTGATTACCGTCCAAGAGGGACACTAATCACGAAAACAATCTCAGTTAAGAGAGATGTATCGAGGGAGTTTTTGATTCAAAAGGTACTACTAGCTATTCAAGCAGTTTGGCCTCAAGAGCTCGCAGGTGAGACGATATGGATCCAGCAAGACAATGCACCCTCATATGTCCCAAGTAATGACCCAGGTTTCCTTAATGTTGTTACCCAAACTAGGCTTGATATTCGCCTCATGCAACAGCCTTCGAACTTGCACCCTCATATGTCCCAAGTAATGACCCAGGTTTCCTTAATGTTGTTACCCAAACTAGGCTTGATATTCGCCTCATGCAACAGCCTTCGAACTCACCGGATACGAATATCCTAGACCTTGTCCTATTTTCCTCACTACAGTCCATGTCAGATAGATTGGTCTCTAACAATTTAGATGAGCTAATCAGCAATGTGCACCAGGAATATGATGCCTATGATGCCGATAAGATAAACATGATTTTTCTTACACTACAAAGCTGCTTAATTGAGGTCATGAAGAGAGGTGGGGGCAACGACTACAAGATCCCTCACATGTAAAAGGATGGCCTAGAACGTGTAGGAAATCTTCCTAATGTTTTAGGTTGTGATCGTGAACTCTATGAGAACATCTTGCAGATCTTAGCCGACTAGAAGTTCTAATATTAGATGTGACAACTTTTGTAATGCTGGACATTGGGTTGAAATTGTTTATCCAAGTATTATTGAGTTCATCATTTGTTTATCCAACTTAAAATTGGAACAACATTGAAAATCTAAAAAAATGCATCATCTAGAATCGAGTAATTTTCATGCCACTTCCAGCATTACTCTCTGGCCATGCATCATAAAATAAAGAATGTAAATTATCCGTCATCTAGTATCCATGGCTAGAGTAATTTTCGTACCAAATCAGTTGATCAAAATCATCATCTGGTACAAGAGATCATCATGATTGTGCACTTGAAAAGTCCATCACCTGTGCAACCGAAGTAGCTATATGGACCAGGAATTGATTGTTCATTCATCAAGATAATACCTTATTTATCCAACTAAATGTTGTAACAATAGCACTACAATCTCTGTATGAGAGCATGATGCAGACCTTAGCCGCCTAGAAGTTGTACTAGTAGAAGTGGTAGCTTTCTGTAATGTTGGACATTGTGTTAAATTATTTATCCAACTGCTTATTCAATTCATCGTTTGTTTATCCAATTATTTATCCAACTTGGAATTGGAACAAAATGAAAAATCTGAAATTATGCATCACCTAGCATCGATAGCGAAAGTAATTTTCACCCCAGTTCTATTAAGAAAAATAGACAATCTAAAGTATCCATGCATAGTCAGAGTTATTTTCATGCAAATCAGTTGCACAAATTTGACAATCTAAAATTGCATCATATGTGCACTCGAAGTAGCTACAGAGACAGAGTGTATTACAACAGTCAAGCCTTAATTTTAGAGATCAGGACTTGATTGTTTATTCATCAACATAGTACCATTTATCCAACCTAAAATTACTGTCGTAACAAGAGATCATCCATAACCGAAAAATATCTTTAGGGACCAGGACACTAATCACCATAACAATAGATCATCCATAGTAATGATATCTTCCATACTCCAATAGTACGAATCAATTTTCATACTTGCCGAACATAAAAATATCTAGCCATACTTACTACATCCAGCCAAACTAAAAGCCAAACAAATTGAAGATTGCATCCAGCCAACTTACGGAGCTAGTAGTGCTGTGCATCTTCTCCGCAACATCCCCAACACCTGCGGCCGCTGCGTCATGGTTAGCCGCAGGATGCAGTGATGCCGCTGTGCCGTCTTGCCCAACACCTACAGATGCGCTGACCTGCCAAAGACTCATCGTCGTGCCGACTGGTTAGTCAGATGACCCGGCAAAGACCGGTACAACGCCTCCACGGCCTACACCTGCTTCACCATCAGCCCCTATGTCCTCGTCCAGGTCAAGGATCTTGGCGCCGCAACCGAATTGCTGCTACGTCTTGAGCTTGCGTTGGTTTTCCCGAAGAGGAGAGGATGATGCAGCACAGTAGCGTAAGTATTTCCCTCAGTTTTTTAGAACCAAGGTATCAATACAGTAGGAGGCCACGCGCAAGTCCCTCAGACTGCACAAAACGATATCTACTCGCAACCAACGCGATTAGGGGTTGTCAATCCCTTCACGGTCACTTACGAGAGTGAGATCTGATAGAGATAATATTTTTGGTATTTTTGGTACAAAGAAGCCAAGTGAAAAGTAAAAGGCAAAGTAAAAACAAAAGAAAGTATAAAAGTGATAGAGATTGATATGATGAGAATAGACCCGGGGGCCATAGGTCTCACTAGTGGCTTCTCTCAAGAGCATAAATATTCTACGGTGGGTAAACAAATTACTGTTGAGCAATTGACAGAATTGAGCATAGTTATGAGGTTATCTAGGTACGATCATGTATATAGGCATCACGCCCGTGACAAGTAGACCAAACGATTCTCAAGATCTACTACTATTACTCCACTCATCGACCGCTATCCAAAGATGCATCTAGAGTATTAAGTTAAAACAGAGTAACGCCTTAAGCAAGATGACATGATGTAGAGGAATAAATTCATGCAATATGACAAATACCCCATCTTGTTATCCTCGATGGAAACAATACACACGTGCCTTGCAACCCTTTCTCACATCGGGTAAGGACACCGCAAGATTGAACCCAAAGCCATGCACTTCTCCCATTGCAAGAACTACCAATCTAGTTGGCCAAACCAAATGGATAATTCAAGAGACTTGCAAAGATAACTCAATCATACATAAAAGAATTCAGAGAAGATTCAAATATTATTCATATATAAGCTGGATCATAAACCCACAATTCATCGGTCTCAACAAACACACCGCAAAAAGAAGATTACATCGAATATATCTCCACGATAGGGGGAGAACATTGTATTGAGATCCAAAAAGAGAAGAAGCCATCTAGCTACTAACTATGGACCCGAAGGTCTGAAGTAAACTACTCACACTTCATCGGAGGGGCTATGGTGTTGATGTAGAAGCCCTCCGTGGTGGATGCCCCTCCCAGAGCTCCGGAACAGGCCCCAAGATGGGATCTCGTGGATACAGGAAGGTACGGCGGTGGAATTAGGTTTTTGGCTCCTGTTCTGATCGCTTGGGGTACGTAGGTATATATAGGAGGAAGGAATACGTCGGTGGAGCTTCGAGGGGCCCACGAGGCAGGGGGGCGCGCCCTCCACCCTCGTGACTGCCTCGTGGCTTTTTTGACGGAGGGTCCAAGTCTCCTGGGTCTTATCTGATGAGAAAATCACGTTTCCAAAGATTTCATTCCGTTTGGACCTGCTTGATATTATGTTTCTTCAAATACTGAAAAAGGGCAAACAAAGAATTTCGGGTTGGGCCTCCGGTTAATAGGTTAGTCCCAAAAGTAATATAAAAGTGGAAAATAAAGCCCAATATAGTCCAAAACAATAGATAAAGTAGCATGGAGCAATCAAAAATTATAGATACGTTGGAGACGATCGTGCATCCCCAAGCTTAATTTCTACTCGTCCTAGAGTAGGTAAATGATAAAAAGAGAATTTTTGATGCGGAGTGATACTTTGGCATAATTTCAATGTAAATCTTCTTAATCATGGAATGAATATTCAGATCCGAAAGATTCAAGACAAAAGTTCATATTGACATAAAAATAATAATACTTCAAGCATACTAATCAAAGTAATCATGTCTTCTCAAAATAGCATGGCAAAAGAAAGTTCATCCCTACAAAATCATATAGTTAGGCTATGCTTCATTTTCGTCACACAAATATGTTCCCAACTTCTATACCCCCGATGACAAGCCAAGCAATTGTTTCATACTTAAATAATCTCAAACTTTTTCAACCTTCACGCAATACATGAGCATGAGCCATGGATATAGCACTATGGGTGGAATAGAATATGATGATGGGGATTGTGTGGAGAAGACAAAAGGAGAAAGTCTCATATTGACGAGGATAATCAATGGGCTATGGAGATGCCCATCAATTGATGTCAACATGAGGAGTAGGGATTGCCATGTAACTGATGCACTAGAGCTATAAATGAATGCTCAACAAAAGAAAACTAGTGGGTGTGCATCCAACTTGCTTGCTCATGAAGACCTAGGGCATTTGAGGTAGCCCATCGTAGGAATATACAAGCCAAGTTCTATAATGAAAAATTCCCACTAGTATAAAAAGACAACTTATGATACTCACTACATGAAGAACAAGGTGCTACTTTGAAGCACAATATATGAGACTCACTACATGAAGAACAAGGTGCTACTTTGAAGCACAAGTGTGGAAAAAGAGATAGTTGCATTGCCCTTTTTTTGTTTTTTGGGCCTTTCTTTTTTTTCTTTTTGGCCCTTTTTTTTATTTGGGCAATGCTCTAATAATGATGATCATCACACTTCTATTGATTACAACATAAGCATTACAACTCGAAACTAGAACAAGGTATGACTCTATATGAATGCCTCCGGCGGTGTACCGGGATGGTGCAATGAATCAAGAGTGACATGTATTAAAAATAATGCATGGTGGCTTTGCCACAAATACGATGTCAACTACATGATCATGCAATGGCAATATGACAAAAGTAATGTATGTCATGATGATGATGAACGGAACGGTGGAAAGTTGCACGGCAATATATCTCGGAATGGCTATGGAAATGCCATAATAGGTAGGTATGGTGGCTGTTTTGAGGAAGATATAAGGAGGTTTATGTGTGAAAGAGCGTATCATATCACGGGTTTGGATGCACCGCTAAGTTTGCACCAACTCTCAAGGTGAGAAAGGGCAATGCACGGCATCAAGAGGCTAGCAAAGGCGAAAAGGTAAAAGTGCGTATAATCCATGGACTCAACATTAGTCAAAAGAACTCATATACTTATTGCAAAAATTTAAAAGTCATCAAAATCAAGTACTACACGCATGCTCCTAGGGGATAGATTGGTAGGAAAAGACCATCGCCGTCCCCGACCGCCTCTCATAAGGATGCACAAGCCATGTACACTTCATGTTTCAAATGTGTTACACAACTTTAACCATACGTGCATGCTACGGGATTTGCTAACTTCAACACAAGCATTTCTCAAATTCACAACTACTCAACTAGCACGACTTTGATATTATCACCTCCATATCTCAAAACATATATCAAGCATCAAACTTATCTTAGTATTCAACACACTCAAAAGAAAGTTTCACATATCTTGAATACCAAGTATATTAACATTAAGCAAATTACCATGCTATTTATGACACTCAAAATAATCTAAGTGAAACATGAGAGATCAATAGTTTCTTTGAAACAAATCCACCACCGTGCTCTAAAAGATCTAAGTGAAGCACTAGAGCAAAAACTATCACGCTCAAAAGATATAAGTGAAGCACTATAAGCAAACTATCAAGCTCAAAAGATATAAGTGAAGCACATAGAGTATTCTATCAAATTTCAATTCATGTATGGCTCTCTAAAAAGGTGTGTACAGCAAGGATGATTGTTGTAAACTAACAAGCAAAGACGCAAATAATACAAGACGCTCCAAGCAAAACACTTATCATGTGGTGAATAAAAATATAGCTCCAAGTAAATTACCGATGAAAGTAGATTTAAAGAGGGATGCCTTACGGGCATCCCCAAGCTTTGAATTTTGGTGTCCTTGGATTATCTTGGGAGTGCCATGGGCATCCCCAAGCTTAGGCTCTTGCCACTCCTTGTTCCATAATCCATCAAAAGAATTCACCCAAAACTTGAAAACTTCACAACACAAAACTCAATAGAAATCTCGTGAGCTCTGTTAGAGAAAGAAAACAAAAGAATACTTTGAGGTACTGTAATTAACTCATTCTTTATTTATATTGATGTTAAACCTACTGTATTCCAACTTCTCAATGGATCATAAACTATTTTACTAGCCATAGATTCATCAAAATAAGCAAACAACACACGCAAAACAGAATCTGTCAAAAACAGAACAGTCTGTAGTAATCTGTAACTAACGCAAACTTATGGAACTCAAAAAATTCTACCAAAATTAGAACAATTGGAAAATTTGCTTATTGATGATCAGAAATTGGAATCAGTATTTTATCACGTTCTGGTGATTTTTAACAATTCGGGCACTAAGCACAAAGTTTCTGGAAATTACAGCAAGATCGAATAACTATCATCCAAGAAGATCCAATAGGTTTAACTTGGCACAAACACTAATTAAGAGATAAAACCACATCTAAACAGAGGCTAGATGGATTATTTATTCCAAAATAGAAACAAAAAACAAAAAACTAAAAATAAAATTGGGTTGCCTCCCAACAAGCGATATCGTTTAACGCCCCTAGCTAGGCATAAAAGCGAGGATAGATCTAGGTATTGCCATCTTTGGTAGGCGATCCATAAGTGCCTCTCATGATAGATTCATATGGTAATTTTATTTTCTTTCTAGGGAAGTGTTCCATGCCCTTCTTTAATGGAAATTGGAATCTAATGTTCCCTTCCTTCATATCAATAGTTGCACCAATCGTTCTAAGGAAAGGTCTACCAAGAATAATAGGACATGAAGGATTGCAATCTATATCAAGAATGATAAAATCTACGTATGAATAATAGGACATGAAGGCTTCTCTCAAGAGCATAAGTATTCTACGGTGGGTGAACAAATTATTGTTGAGCAATTGACAGAATTGAGCATAGTTATGAGAATATCTAGGTATGATCATGTATATAGGCATCACGTCCGAGACAAGTAGACCGACTCCTGCCTGGATCTACTACTATTACTCCACTCATCGACCGCTATCCAGCATGCATCTAGAGTATTAAGTTAAAAACAGAGTAATGCCTTAAGCAAGATGTCGGGGAGGCTGATCGTACCCGCGGACACCTATGGGTCGGCGGAGCAGGCCCCTTGTGGTTCGGAGGGGGGCGGAGATCGCACGAAGAGCGGATCGAGGCGATGCACACGAGCAGTTTACCCAGCTTCGGAGCTCTCGGAGAGATAAAACTCCTACTTCGCTTGTTTGATCTATTGTGTTCCTGCCAGGAGCAATGCGAGCTACAAAACCTAGCGTGAGTGTCTCGGCCTCGGTGGGTCGAATGAACCGAACGAGCCAACCTTGCGAAAACGCGACCTCCTTCACGCTGCACTCGGGCCTCCTTTTATATGCTCAAGGGTCTCCGGCAGGTGGCAACATAGACGGGGTACAAATGTAAAAACAGGAGTTGGTACACCTACTTGAACAAAGGTAGGTGCAAAATACCTAACTCGACGGCAAGGGACAAAAGCAATAAATTCCTGTCATTGTCGCCCAAACAAAGGTAACAGACCGTCAGGCGCCCGCCGCCACGATGGCGAGCCTGTCGGCCGCTTATCGCTGCTCTCCGCTGGCTGCACAGCTGCTCGACACGCCGCGCATGGAACGGTCCCGCATGGCGACACGCCGCTGGGTGAGCTGGAGCGGAGACGGAGAGAAGTTGCATGCCGCGGCAAGCGCTTTGCCGCGATCGAATCCTTGTCGCGCCGGAGACTTGTCGCGCTCGAGCCTTCCCGACAAGCTCCTCTTGCCGGGCCTTGTCTTCTGCGTTCGAGGGCCTTCCCGACAAGCTCCTCTTGTCGGGGCCTTGTCTTCTCAATCTAATACTTTGTTCTTGAATGGCTCCAAGGGAGCCACGGAGGATATTGGCGGTGACGAGGCAAACCTTGCCGCTGGTGCAGAATCGTCTGCGTGCACGTAGCACGGGATACTAGGGTACCCTACTCTAGTACACCGACAGAGCCCCGTGCTCGGGCCGCATACGGTGCCGAAGCGCTTGTCGGGCCAGGCCCGTAATCGCAGACGGACACGCTGCGGGCCTCGACCACGCCGCAATCTCGCCCGGACCCACCACGATCTCCACTAACGGCACGCACCGGACGTGGCGTCAGGCGAGATCGTGGGCGCAATGGGGGGTTCTTTATTAATATAAGCGGAATGTCCGCCTCCTCCCTTTATAAGCGGAGGAAACAGAGGCGGCCAACCACCCCTGCCATTGCTGTCTTGTCAAGAAACCACCGCCGCCCCTCTTCTTCTCCGGCATAAGAGGGCAGTGCCGCTTCTTCGCCGCAAGCAAGCACACTCACCACCGCCGACCTCCTCTGCCCTCCTCGCCATGGCTCAAGGCCGATAAGGAGAAGGGCGTCAAGTCGGCCGAGGCGCAGCGGCTCGCGCGCCGCGCAAGGAGCGAGCCATCTTCCCCCGCAGCTCGGGCGCACGGGAGCTGCGGACGCCTTCTACCTTTTCGTCGCCGGAGACTCAGGCGCATCCGCGCACGAGGGTGCTCCCCGCCCGCCGCTGATCCGCCCCAATAGGGTACCCTTTCTTCGCCATTTTCTTCTATTAAGGTCTTTGCCCGCCAGATTCCGAGTTCTTTTGCGACATAATGAACACCTTTAGCCTCCGCCTCCTTGATTTCACCCCCAACGCCATCTTGACCATGGTCGTTTTAGCACAATTTTGCGAAAACATTGTCGGAGTCCACCCGAATGTGGCACTCTTCCGCCATTTCTTTGTTCCCCGCGTCGAGAGAGGAGAGCCACTTGCCGGAGGCATAGCCTGGGTCTCTAGGATCGGCAAGAAAGAGGCCTACCTAGAGGGGGAGTTCCGGAACAAGTGGGAGGAGTGGAGAGCCAACTGGTGCTGGGTCGAGAGGAGGACCCACAGTTTTCACCGCTGCAGGCGCCAAACCCCAATAGCGCGGCAAGGATTGGAGTAACTTGGCGCCGGTGGATGCGAAGTCAAGATAGGCTGTGACTCCAAATTCTGCGCCTCGGGCTTGCCGGGTTGACAGTAGGAGCAGTTGGCGCAGACTTCATTCGCCGCCGCATCGCTCCCTTGCAGGAAAGGAGGAGGCCTGCTTGGGAGTTCCAGAATGCGGCGGACATCATGAGGCTGCGCCCGGGCCTGAATTGGAACTTCACTGTCATGGAGCTGGATTCAGTGTTGCTCGAGCTGTTCAAGAACGACCCTGAACATCCAGAGTGGTTCAGGTTGCCACGAGGGGTCGTCCCATTGTGCAACAACTCGGCGCTCGACCGCATCCGCGCCATGATGCCACCAGGCGACTCCCACGGGATCGCCCCAACCTGGCAGGAGCCCCGACGAGGTCGTGCAGCAATTCTTTGATGACTTGCAAGAAGTGCCGATCCGCGCCGACGTAGCGTAAGAGGCTCACCCGCGACACCACCGACCGTGAGATGGCGAGGATCGCCACCAGGTGGAGGAGGCGGCAGCAGCCGCCGCCGGAGCCTTCGGGTTCACCGTGGAGGAGGCGGACGCGGCGAGGGCGGCAAGCTCGCTGAGCGAGGGAGGTCGCCGGGCGAGGAGGACGAGCTTGTCGAGCCCGAGGCCAGGTCGAGTGGACCCGCCGAGGGCGCTTCTTCCCACCGCCAAGCGACTTGCCGCCAGCCGGAGCCCCGGCTCCGCCGAGGAGGCGCCTCCGCGGAGTTGGAGACGAGCCGGGCGACAAACTGCCCACAGCAGTAGCGCCGACGCAGCCCACCGCTGCAAGCGAGGTTGCTGCGAGCGCCACACCGCGGCGACAACCGGGCGGAATCTTCTCGTGCCACCGCCGACGCCCGCTTAAGCGGCCAAGAGAGCCCACTTCGCCTCATCGCACCGGAGGCGGGCCGAGTTTGACTTCTCCGCGCTCAGCTCCGAGGAGGAGGGCGAAGAGTAAGCTTCTCGAGATTGTGCTTGTATTTCTTCAATTTTATTGCTTCATCTTGAATCTGATTTGCTTGCTCGACTCTTTTCTTTTCAGGACGCTGGCCAAGAGAGCGGCGAAGAGGGCCAAGATCCCGACGATCGTTGTTGAGGACGATTCTCCCGTGGCGACGGGGGACGCGTCCGAGACCGCCTTGCCGGACCCGGAAACCCTCCCTCAGAGCAGCCCCCAGAGTAAGTGTGCAGTTTTCTTCTTACTATTAGGTGTGCAGGGGTGCTCCTTCATTGTTGATATCTCGATGTGGTGCTTGTGTAGGAGCAGAGCAGCCTCATCGGGAGGGCTCGAAGCCGCCTCCGAGATCCTGCCCGCTGCCACTACGCCGCCAAGGGGGAACTCCCCGGCAAGGGAGCTCCCTCCGACAAGGGAGGCCACCCCGGCAAGGGAGGCCACTCCGGCAAGGGAGGCCACCCCGGCAAGGGACGGCGCCAGCGACCCTCCAGCGGTCGAGGTCGTAGCTGCGGATCCCGTTGCAGGTAACTCCCTTACACGAAATTTTCCCTTGGGCTTGCTTTCTTTTATTTCTCTTTTTTGAATATCTGCTTGACTGCTCTTTCTTCGTCTGACGCAGACCCGATGGAGGTCGAGGCCGCCGGCGAGGAGAAAATGCGCAGCAACACCGACGAGGCCGCCGTCGAAGAAGAAGAGGTCGTCGTCGTGGAGGAAGAGGCCGTCGCCGACGAGCCTGTCGGCGAGGAGGCCACCGAGGCTGCCGACGCAGAGGCCGGCGAGGGGTCGGGTGGTCGTACTGACGGCCATGAGGCCGCAGGAGCGGCAAGCACTACACCGACAGCCGACTCCCCCGCTGTTGCCGTGGCGTCAGGCTCCGAGGAGCCCCGGCTCGGCGCCTACCTGAAGGCCGGCGAAGGCGTCTTCATCAAGCTCCCCCGGGAGCCAAGCTCAGGCGCCCGGTCGAGGAGAAACCTCGACGGCGAAGCTACTCGCCTCATTGGCTGACGCTGGTGGACGCGCCAAGCAGCAGCAGCGGCGAGTCCGAGGAGGAGCAGCTACTGAAGAAGCTGCTGTCGCTCTACCGCGCCCGGCAGGCCAAGTTAGAGACCCGGGAAGCCCTTGTCGCGAGGGCGGGAGCGGATATGGAGAAGCGCGCCGAGGAGCTCCGGAGTGCCAACAAAGAAGCCCTCCACGACGTGGCGGAAGCACGGGGGCAGCTCGCAGAAGAGCGCACGGCCTTCATCCTTGAGAAGGCCGCAGCTGATGAGGAGCAAGCTGTCGGTTGCCGAGAAGCTCGCCAAGCAGAAAGGTAGCCGGGCGCAGCGGAAGGTCAACCTGGACAGCCACGAGGAGGACCTTGCCGCGAGGAGTCGCTGGGCGCTTCAGAGGCGAAGCGACGCTGCCGCAGCCGCCGAGGCCGCGAAGGAAGAGCTGAAAGCGAAGGTGGCATAGCCTGGAGGCCACCCTCAAGAAGAGCGGCGAAGAGCTTGCCGTGCTCAAGCGTGAGCGCGAGAAGGACGCTTACACCCTTGGCGAAGCTGCAGAGCCGTCTCGGCCGACAGGCCAAGGAGCTCGACGCCGCCAAGGATTCCAAGGCGGATCTGGAGCTGAAACTGACCACTCTGACGCAGACGTTGGATGGCGCCAGAGAGCGGGAGGTGGCCTTGTTGGAGGCGATCAAGACCAAGGAGGAGCTGCTGGCGAATGCTGCCTCCGTCCAGAACACTTTGAGGGAGAGCGTGGAGCATTGGACCGAAGGTCTTGTGGACACCGCCGCCGACATCCACAACGAGCTGATGGAGCTGGGGATGGCGGACCTCGATACTCCTCCGACGAGCATCTCCAACCCAGCGCCAAGCTCAGCCTGTTCTTCAAGGCGTGGTGGACGGGTCTCCGCGACTCCGGAAGAAGTCCCGAAGCAGCTGGCCGAGGAATCGCGCCAAGTTTGTGCGGGGGCCCTCGAGAAGGTGTTGATGAAGGTGGCCTTCCGCAACCCGGCCTCAACCTTAACAGGCGTCCTCAGATCCTTGCCGTGCAAGCCAACGTGGAGGAGCTCAAAGCCCTTGTCGCACCCATTGTGGACAAGGTGAACAAGATCAAGCGGATCGAGGCGACCGCGTGGACTAGGCCGCCAACCTTATCTTTCCTTGTCGTTCTTGATCATGTTTAGAAAACTTTGTTAGATCAGCGACAAGTTATTATGTAATATACTCTATCTTAGGTGAATCGATCAATGCAATGTTATTTCCTCTATTTGATTTCTTCCTTTGTAATGCGTTTCGCCTTTACGCATTCGGGGACTTGTCGGTGCGGGCACTTTGTCATGAAGCGCCGAAAGTGCGAACGTCAGCAGCCGGCAGCGATGCCGCCTCCGACAAGCAACCTTGTCGCGACCACCGCAGCTCACTTAAGTTGTTGAGCGGACTCGAAACAAAGTAAGGGCGCGACTAGCCGGCGAGTTGGTTCCTCTGCGCATGTGTTTTCCATACAAAGTACTATCGCTCGAGGAAGATAACGAAAATTTAAAATTGATTGCTCAAACTTTGGCAACTTAGCTTTTCTATTTCTTGCTTCCCGATGAGGTGAAACTTCCTCGAGCGGTGCTCGGTCCATAGTATTATCTCCTCCTCCCCCGGTTAACTTGTGCGCGAGGGAGCCTTCCTTTCTTTGAGAGAAGAAAAGAAGAGGAAATAACGTTATGGAGCCTAGCGGCTCGATTCTGCTTACCGGGTGTGGTTGCTGCACAAAGTGTTAGCCAAAGCATGCAATAAATTGATGAAAGCATGAACTTGACAAGTTGTGCGCAACACACGAGCTTTTACTGATGCACGGGTCTCATACCGGCTTTGTACAAAGGATTACATGCAACTGCGGCAAGATTTGTGCAAAAGGTGGTTGCATTAACGGGTTCCGACAACCGCGCCCTATGGGTAAAACTTACGAAGATGCTCAATGTTCCAGGAGTTGCTCACCGGAACACCATCTTCGGTCTCAAGGCGGACAGCGCCAGGCCTAGTGACTCGTTTCACCCGATAAGGGCCTTCCCACTTCGGCGTCAACTTGTTTGAATTCTTGGCGGACTGAACGCGCCGAAGAACAAGGTCGCCTTCCTCGAGACTTCTGGCACTAACCCTGCGGCTATGGTAGCGACGCAGGGCTTGCTGGTAGCGAGCGGCTCGCACAGCGGCCTGAAGACGATCCTCCTCGAGGAGCAGCGCGTCATCTTGTCGCAGCTGCTCTTGCTCAAGCTCATCATAAGCGAGTACTCGAGGCGATCCGTATACGAGTTCCGTGGGGAGAACTGCCTCTGCTCCATAGACTAGAGCAAAGGGTGTCTGGCCAGTGGCTCGATTTGGCGTCGTCCTGATCGACCAAAGAACCACCGGCAGCTCCTCGATCCAGTTTCTTCCGACTTGTGCAGCCCGTCGAAAGTTCTCGGTCTTGAGTTCGCGCAGCACTTCAAAGATTTGCCCTCTTCGCTTGACCGTTGCTTCTCGGGTGAGCAACGAAGCATAGCAGACCTTGGCGCCAAGGTCTTGGACGACCGCATGAAGGTGCGACTTCGTGAATTGTGTGCCGTTGTCGGTGATGATCCGGTTGGGGATTCCAAACGGCAAACAATTGACCAAGAACTTGATCGCCGATCGTGCGTCACCTTCCTCATCGCTTCCACTTCCGGCCACTTTGTGAACTTGTCGATGGCGACGCATAAGTACTCAAAGCCCCGGACAGCTTCGGGGAAGGGGCCGAGGATGTCGAGCCCTGCATCAAAAATGGCGGGGATAAAGGGATCGCCCGGAGAGCTTGAGCTGGCTGGTGTATCTGCTTGGAATGGAACTGGCACGCTTCACACTTGGTTACTTGTGCAGTTGCATCCTGGAGGGCTGTCGGCCAGAAGAAACCCTGCCGGAAAGCTTTGCCGGCAAGTGCTCTTGCGCCAATGTGGTGACCACATATGCCTCCATGTATCTCTGCCAACAACTTCTGTCCATCTTCCCTGGCAATACACTTCAATTTCACACCGTTGAGTCTTCTTCTGTACAGTATGCTATCGACAAACTGGTACATACTTGACTGCCGGGCTACTCTTTCCGCTTCTTCTTGCTCTTCGGGAAGTTCTCCTGTCTGAAGGAAATGGACAATCTGCTGCGCCCATGTTGGAGCTTGCGGCTCGACAACAAGGACTAAAGGCACATCTGCTGCTGGGAACATCAGCTTCTACGGCAAGAGCTCGCGGCTCTGTCCGAAGTTAGATGCTCCCCGACAAGCTTGCCGGAGCAAGACTTGTCGGGAGCGCCCGCCGATTTAAACAAACCTCGGGTGCAGCCGGGAGCGCATCGCTCCTCAAAGACCTTTGGTGTTGATCTTGGGGACCTTTGCAACGACGGCTTCGGGAAGCTCTGTCGGAAAGTAGTCACCAGAGGCTAACTTCCTCTTCTTGCCTTGTCCTGTTGATGGTGTTACAGTTGATTGAGTCAGCTTGAGCACGAAAATCTCTGGTTCCACAGGCAACTTAAGTGCAGCGCACTTTGACAGCCGTCAAGAATATCATTCTCGAGCTCTTGGAACATGTTCCATTTGCGAGCCGTCAAAGTGCTCTTCTAGCTTCCTCACTTCATCGACGAGGCTTCCATCAACGGACTCTGGTAATCTTTGTTCACTTGGCGGAATGACGAGTTGTGAGTCACCCACGACAATAAGCTTCTTGATCCCAAGGTCCACTGCGATCTCGAGACCGGCAAGCAAACCTTCATACTGCAAAGATTGTTTGTCGCTTGCTCCTTGGGAAAGTGCATCCGACGACATACTTGAGGTGCTCTCCGGTGGGTGCGATAAGCAGACGCTTGACCGGGCGCCTTTGCAGCGAGAAGGCACCATCAAAATACATCAGCCACTCTTTGCTTGCTTCTTTGACGGGAATGCTCGTCTCCGGAATCTCTTCATCCGGCGCTACGCCCATTCTGCTATGAATTCTGCCAATGCTCGCTTTGGATAGTTGATGTGCTTTCAAACTTAAGACCAAAGCTCGACAGCTCTAGTGCCCACTCGACAATCCTGCCTGTCGCTTCTGGATTCTGCAGTATCCTCTTCAGCGGGAAGCGAGTGACAACTGTGATCTCATGTGCTTGGAAGTAATGGCGCAGCTTTCTTGAGGCCATGAGGAGGCCGAAAAGCAATTTTTGCACACCAGAGTACCTTGACCTAGCCCCCTGCAGGAGGGAACTGACAAAGTAGACTGGGTGCTGCACCATCCTTTTCTGCATCTGTTCATGCGTCTTCGCGGACTCGTCCTTGTCGGGACCAGAGCTTGTCGGCGAAGCCCCCTGCTTGTCGTTGGGTGTGCTTGCCGCGGTTGTGGGCTCGTCATCCGCCTCCCTCTCCGCCACTAACGCAGCACTAACCACTTGATTGGTTGCCGCTATATATAGCAGCAACTTCTCTTGTGGCCTAGGTGCGACAAGTGTTGGAGTGGAGGACAGTATCTCTTCAAGTCCTGCAGCGCAGCCTCCGCTTCGAGTCCATTTTATCGACCTGCCTTTTTCAAAATCTTGAAAATGGCAGGCGGCGCTCAGCAGAACCTAGAAATAAACTCGCCGAGAGCAGCCACGCAACCGCAAGTCTCCGTACATCCTTGACGTGCCTTGGTGCTTCAATCTGCTCAATGGCCTTGATCTTGTCGGGATTAGCTTCAATCCTCGCTGAGACACGAAGAACCCGAGAAGCTTGCGGAAGGGACTCCAAACACGCACTTCTCGGGGTTGAGCTTGAGGTTGATCTTGCGCAGATTTGCAAAGGTCTCGCCCAAATCTTGAACCAAGGTTGCTTTGTCCTTGCTTTTGACCACTATGTCATCCATGTAGGCTTCTACATTTCTGTGCATTTGCGGCTCAAAAGCGTCCATGGACTACCCTTGCAAATGTTGAACCAGCATTCTTCAAACCGAAAGGCATCCGTATGAAACAAAGATGTGCCACATGGTGTGATGAACGCGGTCTTCTCTTCATCTTCTTCAGCCATGAAGATCTGATGGTATCTCGAGTATGCATCAAGAAATGAAAGCAAATCACATCCAGCCGTGGAGTCAACAATCTGGTCAATGCGCCGCAAGGGAAATGGATCTTTGGGACAAGCTTTATTAACATCCGTGAAGTCAATACAAAGTCTCCATTTCCCATTTGCCTTGGCGCGACTACAGGATTGGCCAACCACGAGGGATGGAGCACTCCTCGACAAGGCCCGCCGCTTCCGGTTTCTTGATCTCTTCGGCTATGAATTCTTGGCGCCCAACGCTTGCTTCCCGACTTTTTGCTTGACGGGCGCGCGATGAGGACAAACGGCCAGCGGTGCTCAATCACTTTCCTGGGAACACCGGGATATCGACGGTTGCCATGCAAACACGCCGACATTCGCCCGCCAGAAAGCAACGAGCGCGCCTTCCTATTTAGGGTCGAGAGAGGCACTGATGGTGAAGGTACCCCCAGTGCCGTCCTCCTTGGCGGGCACCTTCTGGGTCTTCGGCGGAGCCACCATCTTCTTGCACTTGCCGGTGGAGCTCGATGGTGCGTCCTCGACGGTAGCGCGGCACTCCGAAGAGGTGCGCTTGCCGGAGTGAGCATCAGAGCCCTTGCCGGACTTGGACTTGGTCTTCTTCCCCCCGGGAGCTTCAGCGGCAAGTGTTGGGCAGTCTTTCGCGGCTGCTGCATCACGGTAGATCTTGTCGGCACAGGTAAGGGCATCCTTCTTGTCGCCGTGGACAGAGATGACGCTTATCGGGCCTGGCATCTTGAGTAGGTTGTAGGCATAGTGAGAGGCCGCCATGAACTTGGCGAGTCCGGATTTGGCCAAGTATCCCATTGTAAGGCAATGGGAAATCGGCAACGCCAAATGTAACCCTCTCAGTCCTGAAGTTCAGCTCACGCCAAATGTGACCGGCAACGTAATCTTCCCTTCGCTTGCTCCTTCCCGGATTGATTCCTTGGAAGGTACCGGTCTCTTCGAGCTCGCCGTCAGGGATTTGAAGCTTCTGGAGCACCGCGGAGGAGATCAGATTCAAGCCGGACCCACCGCCAACTAACATTTTTGTGACCTTGAGGTTGCAGATGGTTGGAGAGACCAACATCGTCAAGCACCCGACCGCAGTTATGCGATCAGGGTGGTCCTCAATATCAAAAATGATAGGCGTGCTGGACCACTTCAGAGGCTTGTGTGACTCTACGGATGGTTCCGCTGCATTGACCTCCCGCATCCATTGCTTGAGTTGGCGGTGGGAGGTATGCAGGGAAACACCTCCGTCAACGCAGAGGACCTCTGTGGCTTTCAAACTCCTGCTCATCGGCGCCGCCGTCCTCCATATCTTCGTCGTCATCATCATCTTCATCCTTGTCGCGCCGCTGGGAGGTCGATCTCCTTGCCGCTGCTTGACTTTGCCGCGGTGTCCTCCCGGCCGGACGTTTCTTGCTTGCTCCCCAAAGACCTTCCTGGGCCTTCTCCTTGTCGTGCCGCTCGTACTCAGCTCTGCTGTTCGACAAGCTGCTCGACTTTCTTGCAGCTACGGAGGTCGTGGCGCTTTGGTGCGGTGGATCTTGCAAGATCGCTGTCGGAGCTGTCCTGCTTGTCGGCGGCCGCCACCGACTGGTGGTTGGCGTCAGCGGCAACCTCCTTGCCGGAGCCACCAGCCTTGGCGTTCTTGTCGCCACCTCCATTGCTGGACTGCTCGACTGCTAGCACTTCTCTGGACTTCTTCTTCCTGTTGCCTCGCCGCCGGCCCTTCTTTGCCGGGGCGGTGTCATCACTGTCAGATCCCGCTTCTGCATTCTCTCCTGGGAGTCTCCTCCCTTCCTCAGCGCGTGCACACTTGTCGGCCAAGGCGTACAGCTCACTGACGTCCTTGACTTTGCACATCGCCATCTCCTCCCTCATCCTGCGGTTCCGCACATTCTCGATGAAATGCGCCGATCACCGCGGCGGGGTGGACGTCTGGGATGTTGTAGTGCACACGGCTGAACCTCTGAATGAACTTGGCGCAGGGACTCTCCTTCCTTCGGGCGAGCAAGTGAAGGTCACTCTCTTGGCCATGAGGTTTGTGGCCACCGTGAAGGCGCCAACAAACCGATGGCACAGATCTGCCCAAGAGGATATGGAGTTGTCCGGAAAGTGCATGAGCCAAGATCTCGACGTTGGGCTTGAGGGACGAGCGGAAGTAGTTGGCGAGGATCTTGTCGTCCCGCCCCCGCAGCTTGCACCGCGATGGTGTAGATGCCGAGGAACTCCGACGGATGCGTCCGCCATCATACTTCTCCGCACGCCGTGTTTGAATTTTTTCCGGCTGGGCCACTTTGGACTTGCCGCAGCTCACGAGTGAACGCAGGGCAACCTACCGCGTCAGACGGCAAGTCGCCTGCCCCTCCGGCGCGTGCACGCCAACAGAAGGCCCAGCGCGCTTGTCGGATCGACGTCGCGCTTCTCTTCGGGCGCCGATGCGAAGTTCGAGCGTCCTCTTGTTGTCGCTCATGAAGAACTTGGCGCTGATCACGGCGAGCTCGCGGATCCGACGACGCAGTGGAGTCGCTGTCGAGGTGGATCCGGTGAGTCGGCGATCTTGGCCTTCTTGGCGGAGAGTGCACGGTGGTTGCGCCTCCGACAGTCCTTGCCGCCACCGGCTCGTGCCTTGTCATCTCGCCGCGGCAATGATGGCGTTGGTTGTCATGAGCGCCGCCGCTGGCAAAGCCGATGAGGCTCGGATAGTGGCCTTCCACCGTCGACCTTTGTCGGTCGTTGGAGGATAGTCGAGGAGCAGCTGAGCTCTTGCCGAGCTTCGCTGGAGTAGTAGGCGGCATTGGAGAACGGTGCGAGGAGCGGACACGCCGGACTTCAACCACGTTAGAAGGAGCAGCGCCCGTCCGGGCGATCAGATCTCACTAGTGCCAGCATGTTGGCGCGCATGCTGGTCTTGAGGGTCTCGATCCAACGAACGTATGGCGTTGTGAACGCCATGACGTTGTTGGTCCCGTCTCCTGAGATGGGCGCGGGGGGTGCGCGGACGCCGAGGTTTGCGGTGCCTTGTCCTTGGACTTGGCAACGTCGCGAGCACCTTCATCGGCGCGCCGTCCCTCCGCCAGCGTCGCCCCACCACCCGCTTTGCTGCGGTGAGGGTGGGTACGACGCGACGGTTTCGCTTCGCCAAGCCTTCTTCTTCGGTGGCATGTTGAGGAAGATGTTGATGACGCTGCTCGCGTGAACGCCGGATCGGATTCACACGGCCTCGACGCCTTCTACCGGGCGCGCCAGAGATGTCGGGAGGCTGATCGTACCGCGGACACCTATGGGGCCGGGCGGAGCAGGCCCCTTGTGGTTCGGAGGGGGGCAGAGATCGCACGAAGAGCGGATCGAGGCGATGCACACGAGCAGTTTACCCAGCTTCGGAGCTCTCCGGAGAGATAAAACTCCTACTTCTGCTTGTTTGATCTATTGTGTTCCTGCCAGGGAGCAATGCGAGCTACAAAACCTAGCGTGAGTGTCTCTGGCCTCCGGTGGGTCGAATGAACCGAACGAGCCGAACCTTGCGAAAAACGCGACCCTCCTCTACGTTGCACTCGGGCCTCCTTTTATATGCTCAAGGGGTCTCTGACAGGTGGCAACATAGACGGGGGTACAAATGTAAAAACAGGAGTTGGTACACCTACTTGAACAGTGTACAGCGCAAAATACCTAACTCTGACGGCAAGGGACAAAAGCAATAAATGCCTGTCATTGTCGCCCAAATAGTGTAATGAGACCGTCAGTGCGCCCGGTCCGCCACGATGGCGAAATGTCGGCGCCGCTTATCGCTGCTCTCCGCTGGCTGCATGACTGCTCGACACGCCGCATGGAACGGTCCCTTGGCGACACGCCGCTGGGTGAGCTGGAGCGGAGACGGAGAGAAGTTGCATGCCGCGGCAAGCGCCTTTGCCGCGATCGAATCCTTTGTCGCGCCCAGAGACTTGTCGCGCCTCGAGCCTTCCGGCAAGCTCCTCTTGCCGGGGCCTTGTCTTCTGCGTGCTTGGAGTGGCCTTCCCGACAAGCTCCTCTTGTCGGGGCCTTGTCTTCTCAATCTAATACTTTGTTCTTGAATGGCTCCAAGGGATCCACGGAGGATATTGGCGGTGACGAGGCAAACCTTGCCGCTGGTGTCAGAATCGTCTGCGTGCACGAGTACGGGATACTAGGGTACCCCTACTCTAGTACACCGACACAAGAGGACATGATGTAGATGGATAAATTCATGCAATATGATAAAAACCCCATCTTGTTATCCTCGATGGCAACAATACAATACGTGCCTTGCTGCCCCTTCTGTCACTGGTAAAGGACACCGCAAGATTGAACCCAAAGCTAAGCACTTCTCCCATTGCAAGAACTACCAATCTAGTTGGCCAAACCAAACGGATAATTTGAAGAGACTTGCACATATAACCAATCATACATAAAAGAATTCAGAGAAGATTCAAATATTGTTCATAGATAATCTTAATCATAAACCCACAATTCATCAGTCTCAACAAACACACCGCAAAAAGAAGATTACATTGAATAGATCTCCATGAGAGAGGTGGAGAACATTGTATTGAGATCCAAAAGGAGAGAAGAAGCCATCTAGCTACTAGCTATGGACCCGAAGGTCTGAAGTAAACTACTCACACTTCATCGGAGGGGCTATGGTGATGATGTTGAAGACCTCCGTGGTGGATGCCCTTCCCATGGAGCACCTAACAGGCCCCAAGATGGGATCTCGTGGATACAGGAAGTTGCGGCGGTGGAATTAGGTTTTTGGCTCTGCTCGACTGCTTGGGGGTACATAGGTATATATAGGAGGAAGGAGTACGTCGGTGGAGCAACAGGGGCCCATGAGGCGGTGGCGCCCTAGGGGGGCGCCCCACCTCGTGACCGCCTCTGTTACTTCTTGGAGTAGGGTCCAAGTCTCACGGATCACGCTCGGTGAGGAAATCACGTTCCCGAAAGTTTCATTCCGCTTTGGACTCCGTTTGATATTTCGCTTCTTCAAACATGAAATAGGCAAAAAAACAACAATTTCGGGTTGGGCCTCCGGTTAATAGGTTAGTCCCCGAAATAATATAAAAGTGGAAAATAAAGCCCAATATAGTCCAAAACAGTAGATAAAGTAGCATGGAGCAATCAAAAATTATAGATACGTTGGAGACATATCAGGCATCCCCAAGCTTAATTCCTGCTCATCCTCGAGTAGGTAAATAATAAAAAGAGAATTTTTTATGCGGACTGCTACTTTGGCATAATTTCAATGTAAATCTTCTTAATTGTGGTATGAATATTCAGATCCGAAAGATTCAAGACAAAAGTTCATATTGACATAAAAATAATAATACTTCAAGCGTACTAACTAAGCAATTATGTCTTCTCAAAATAACATGGCAGAAGAAAGTTATCCCTACAAAATCATATAGTCTGGCTATGCTCCATCTTCCCCACACAAAATATTTAAATCATGCACAACCCCGATGACAAGCCAAGCAATTGTTTCATACTTTAAAATTTTCAAAACTTTTTCAATCTTCACGCAATACATGAGCGTGAGCCATGGATATAGCACTATATGTGGAATAGAATGGTGGTTGTGGAGAAGACAAAAGGAGGGAAGATAGTCTCACATCAACTAGGTGTATCAACGGGCTATGGAGATGCCCATCAATAGATATCAATGTGAGTGAGTAGGGATTTCCATGCAACAGATGCACTAGAGCTATAAGTATATGAAAGCTCAACAAAAGAAAGTAAGTGGGTGTGCATCCAACTCGCTTGCTCACGGAGACCTAGGGCATTTGAGGAAGCCCATCATTGGAACATACAAGCCAAGTTCTATAATGAAAAATTCCCACTAGTATATGAAAGTGACAAAATGAGAGTCTCTCTATCATGAAGATCTTGGTGCTACTTTGAAGCACAAGTGTGGTAAAAGGATAGTAACATTGTCCCTTCTCTCTTTTTCTCTCATTTTTTTATCTGGGCCTTTTCTCTCTTTTTTATGGCTGAAAGTGCAACTATCCCTAGGTGGTTTTGGTAATTCATAACAACATATAGCTCATTGAGCTAATGCTATTCCAAGACTATTATTTCAGGAAAGCTCAATGAATGGCATGGCATGGATGATGAAAGTGGATCCTCAAAATACTAAGGACAAAGGATTGGCTCAAGCTCAAAAGCTCAAGACTCTTCATTTTACATTTTAGTGATCCAAGATCACATTGAGTCTATAGGAAAAGCCAATACTATCAAGAAGGGATGAGGTGTTGCTTAATGAGCCTTTTGCTTCATGTGCTTAGTGATATGCTCCAAAACCCTCAACTACTTTCCCACATCCACATATGACCTAAACCTAAAGCCAAAATCGGTCACACCGATTCTTTCTATCCGCGCCACCGATTCCAAAAGTCATAGCCTCTCGCCACAAACCCTAAGAAAATCGGTCTTACCGATAGGGATCTCGGTCTCACCGAGATGGGGTTGCAATCTCTGTTTCCTTCGTAACGCTTCGGGTCTAACCAAGTGAGCGATCGGTCCCACCGAGATTGCAATGTAAACTCTCTGTTTCCTTTTTGTAACATTTCGGTCTCATCGAAAAGAGCAAATCGGTCCCACCGATTTTACCTGACCAACTCTCTGGAAAGCTTATTACCAAAATCGGTCCCACCGAGTTTGAGTAATCGGTCTCACCGAGATTACGTTATGCCCTAACCCTAACCATATCAGCCTCACCGAGATGCATGTCAGTCCCACCGAAAATCACTAACGGTCACTAGGTTTACTAATTCGGTCCTACCGAGTTTAACGATACGGTCCCACCGAGTTTGGTAAATTGTGTGTAACGGTTAGATTTTGTGTGGAGGCTATATATACCCCTCCACCTCCTCTTCATTCGTGGAGAGAGCCATCAGAACGAACCTACACTTCCAACTTACCATTTCTGAGAGAGAACCACCTACTCATGTGTTGAGGCCAAGATATTCCATTCCTACCATATGAATCTTGATCTCTAGCCTTCCCCAAGTTGCTTTCCACTCAAACCTTCTTTCCACCAGATCCAAATCCTATGAGAGAGAGTTGAGTGTTGGGGAGACTATCATTTGAAGCACAAGAGCAAGGATTTCATCATCAACACACCATTTGTTACTTCTTGGTGAGTGGTGTCTCCTAGATTGGCTAGGTGTCACTTGGGAGCCTCCGACAAGATTGTGGAGTTGAACCAAGGAGTTTGGAAGGGCCAGGAGATCGCCTACTGCGTGAAGATCTACCGCTAGTGAGGCAAGTCCTTCGTGGGCGACGGCCATGGTGGGATAGACAAGGTTGCTTCTTCGTGGACCCTTCGTGGGTGGAGCCCTCCGTGGACTCGCGTAGCCGTTACCCTTCGTGGGTTGAAGTCTCCATCAACGTGGATGTACGATAGCACCACCTATCGGAACCACGACAAAAACATCCGTGTCTCCAATTGCGTTTGAATCCTTCAAACCCTTCCCCTTATATTTTTGCAAGTTGCATGCTTTATTTTCCGCTGCCTATATACTCTTTGCATGCTTGCTTGAATTGTGTGATGATTGCTTGACTTTTCCTAAAATAGCTAAAATCTACCAAACTCTAAAATTGGGAAAAGGTTAAGTTTTTATTGGTCAAGTAGTCTAATCACCCCTCTAGACATACTTCAAGGTCCTACAAGTGGTATCGAGCTTTGATCTCCATTTGCTTTGATTTCCATAGCTTTTGGTGGTCATAGCCTTGGTTTCACAACCTAGGAGAGTATGGCGTCTAGCGAGGGAAATTATCACCGAGAGGTCCTTACTTTGATGGTACTAATTTTGCTAGTTGGAAGCATAAGATGAAAATGCATATTCTTGGACATAACCCATTGCTTATGCAATTATTTTTATTGGCTTGCAAGGTGAATTATTCGATGGGAGAGAACCGAACCGTGAAGCTAATGCGGAAGAATTGAAGATGCTATAATACAACGCTCAAGCATGTGACATCATCTTCAACGGATTGTGCCCCGAAGAATTCAACAAAATCAGCCGTCTTGAGAATGCAAAGGAAATTTGGGATACTTTGATTGATATGCATGAAGGTACCGAGTCCGTCAAGGAATCCAAGTTGGATGTGCTCCAAAGTCAGCTTGACAAGTTCAAAATGAAGGATGGTGAAGGTGTCGCTGAAATGTACTCTAGGCTTGCTCTTATCACAAATGAGATTGTCGGCTTAGGGAGTGAAGAGATGACCGACAAATTCACCATCAAGAAAATCCTAAGAGCATTGGATGGAAAGTATGATACCATGTGCACATTGATCCAAATGATGCCAAACTACAAAGATCTCAAGCCAACGGAAGTCAATGGAAGGATTGTTGCTCATGAGATGTCACTCAAGGATAAGGAGGAACTTCACAACAAGTCAAGTGGTGCTTACAAAGCCTCAAGTGAAGCCCCCACATCATCAAGTGAGAAACCAACCTTCAATGAAGAATTGAGCTTAATGGTGAAGAACTTCAACAAATTCTACAAAAGTAGAAGCAAAGAAAGAAGCTCCAAGTCAAGGTCTTACAATGACAAGAGATCTTCTAGTCGAGAGCTTAATTGCTACAATTAGGGAGACCCGTACACTATTCCAATGAGTGTACGGCACCCTACAAAAGAAGAGAAGATTCTCCAAGAAGAAGGAGCAAAAGAGAAGAATCACCACCAAGAGAGAGGAGGAGTAGAGATGATCGATATGAACGAAGACCCTCACGGAGAAGCAAGGATTCGGAAAGGAAGGACAAGTCATCAAAGAGCTACACAAAATGAAGACATCAAGCTCATGTTGGTGAATGGGTATCCGGCTCCGACTCCGACCATCACTCCGAGAGAAGCTATCACTCCGACTCCGAATATACTCAAGATGAAGGTGTTGCCGGTCTAGCACTTGTGTCAACCAACTCCTACGACATATTTGACTCACCAAATGAAGGAATTGGTAGATGCTTCATGGCCAAAGGTCCTAAGGTAACACATCCCGAGTATGTTGATTTTAATACTGATGAAGATGACTTGCTAGGTGATGATGATTTACTTGTTGACAACTCTTACTATGATGGAACGTCAATTAATCATGCTAATCAAACGAATGACAATGATAAGGAGAAAATTGAGCTTCTAACTAAAGAACTAAACACTCTTAAGTTGGCTCATGAAACTATCTTCGAAGATCATCGAGAACTTTTAAGGGCTCATGAGAAGTTACGCTTTGAAAAGCTCAATCTTGAGCAAGAGCATGAGTTCTTAAAGGCAATCAATGATGATCTCCGCAAGAGAAGTTCTTCTTACATTGCCAAGCGTTTACTCTTATCTACTTACATGCCTCAAGTCAAGTCTCGTAACAAGTACAAGAAAGATACTTCCTCTAGTAGTAACAATAATAATGTCAAATCCAATGTTGTTGCTTCTAGTAGTTCTCTTGATTCCACTAATGATTCTCTTAGCCAAGTTACACTTGAGCAATAATATAGTTTATTGAAGGGAATTATAGAGAAAGGTGTTTACAAGAGCCTTCTTTGGGGAGTAAGCAATTCGAGGAAATTGTACGCAAGCAAGGAAGGCAACGGAAGAATCAAGGTGTTGGTTTTGAACGAAAGTTCAACGCCAATGGAGTTGAGTGGGAAGAAGATCAATACCCCAAGACAAAGTTTGTTCCTCAACAAGAGAAGTATGATCCTACTTCCTTCAAGGGGACACAAGCTCAAGATGATCTTCCACCACAAGACCACAAGAACAAAGGCAAGGACAAGCTTCAAGAAGAGATTGATGCATTTGAAGAAGCACCTAAAGCCTCGTTCGAGTGGGTCCCCAAGACTACGTCAAGTTCTAATTCATCAAGTACAACTACAACTCCAAGGATTCCCATCAAGATGATGTGGATCCCGAAGAAGAAGAACTAGAGAGTTCTTGAGGGTGACTCTGCCAACATTCTTCACTCATATCATTTTGGCAAGAACAAGTGCAATCAACTTTCACATCTTGCACTAGTTCAAGGAGTCACAAACCCTCATGTTGGTGAGGCAAGGGACAAGGTAACCTAATGTTTCCATGGACATCATCTTGTGTGTGCATCACTCTATGTCTATGGATATTCTTGTTTGTTCCTTGTGGGACTAACCCATGTAGGTATTGAAAGTGCAACTCACTCCAAAAGTTTGCTCCAAATGATCTACATCAACATTGAGCATCTACATCTTCAACACCTACATGAAGTCATCATCGACAAAACCCAAGGTTAGTTCATCCCTCTAAGGGGGACCTCACATCTAGGGGAGCTTAACTCTAAGAATTGAGTCAAAGCAACTCTAATGGTGTGAACACATTAATGCATTATGTAAAAGTGGTAACCCCACTTGAGCTTAAACGATGAGTATGACCTATGATCAAATGTTCTCATTTGACTCCTAAGTTAATATACTCATATATAGATGACCTAGTCATCGCCAATTGTTTGATAGTTGCTAAATTTGGTTGTGCATGCTTTGCCACATATTTCAATTGCCATCTTATTGTGTGAGCATGTTGGTGCATATTTTACTCATTCAAGGACATCCACTTGTTGTTTTGCTTGTTTGGATTCTTTTCTTTGTGCCAAGTGGATGGACAAGAATGCCTAAGAACCTTCTTTAGCTATCTATGCTTTTCTCGTCTCAAACTCTATTCATGCTACATCACAAAATTTGATCAAGTCAGATTCGAACCACTCAGGTGAGGAGCACTTTCGGAGTCCCGATTCGTCATAGACTTAACTTCCAAAACCTCTTAGTGATTCTCGGTCTGACCGAGCCTTCCATTTCGGTCCTACCGAGATCATCAAGTTGATCAGATTTTCAATCTCGGTGCAACTGATTTGAACTTTTCGGTCTCACCGATTTGCTGTAACTGAATACAATTATGCATCTCGGTGCCACCGAGTCGTTCCACTCGGTCACACCGACAGGGTCGAGCTATATATAGCCAGGGGCAAAATTTTGGAAATTTCTCCGAAACCCTTCGCCCGCGCAACAACTCACTCTGCCATCGTGGTCTCCGGATCGTCTCCTCGCTGCCAGCAGCCTCCTGTCGCTGGTCTTCGCCACCGTCAACGGATTTTGTCCCCGCCGTTGCCGCCGTAGCAAGTCCACCGCCAAGTTAGGGTATGGACTTGAACTTTGTGCTATCCACGCCCGATTCTCGCACATTGTTTTCATATTGAATCTTGCCACGATTGAAACTCATCTATCCAGCCAAAGTAGTTCATAGATTAGATGTGATTCAAATTTTTAGGTTTAGGTTTCCACCGAAACCATCTCGGACCCACCGAGTTGAAAAACTCGGTCTCACCGATTTGGCTTATGCCATTGCACAAGTGACCCTCGGTCTGACCGAGAATTACTAATCGGTGCAACCAATTTGAGAATTCTGTGAAACCCTAGTAGTCTCGGTACCACCGAACTGAAACTCGGTCCAACCGAGATCATCAGTTTAGGTTCCAAAACTGCTTCGGTATCACCGAGTTTGAAAATCGGTGGATCCAAAATGCTTTGTGGAAAACTAAGATTGAACTTTTGAGTCATTCTTTTCCAAAAACCTCTGCATTTTGTGATGCTCATCTTTTCTATCTCATCTACAACTCTTCATGTGGTCAAGAATCAGCTTTTTGTAGTATGTCCGATCAAAGTGACGTAACAGTGTCGTAACAACATATGGACTTGAGTCAGGGCACTAGTCCCTCAACTTCAGATGAAGGGAGCAGAAGTACTCCTAGCAATTTGCCTAAGGCTGCAACTAGGCAAAGGAGGAAAAGAACTTCAGATTTAGAGGATGAAGATTATAGAGCTGAGGAAGATGAGGCTATCTCCAAGAAAGTGGTGCTCAAGAAGGAATATGGCTCAGCAAAGAATGCAAAGCTAGGCATGAAGATCAAAAGGCCTGCAGGAAGACAACCGATGTCCAAGGCCAGAGAATCAACTAAACCGCCGAGAAGCCTCGATCCCAAAGAGCCTCGTCAAGGGAAGAAAAGGAAGGAAAGGGTCAAGATGACCATGGCGGAGTTATTGGGAAGCCTTCCATGATGGAAGAGGAAGAGCTTGCTGCACCAGCTCCAAAGGCACCAAAGCTTATGGGTGATGCTATTAGATCCGGGCTGCCACATCTAAGCCCAAGGAAGCACCCAAAGCTGCCCCCAAGGCCAAGTTCAGACCAAAGAGGAATACCAGGAGTATTCCAAATTACCGAGAAGAACAAGGCCCCAAAGGTTCGAGGATGCTGATGAGGAAGATGAAGAAGGACAAGTTATGAGGAAGCTCAAGCCCAAGATACCAGACCACAATGATGCCCATCCTGTGGCTGAGGACATGAGAATCAGGAATGATTCAGGGCTGAGGATATGGAGGATGGAAGATCCATATGCATCAAGGAGAAGAACTGCTGTTGACTACAGGTTCCATACAAAGGAACATCAGGACTTCTATGAAACCATTCTGTTGGACAAGAAGCCCCTAGTCTGTGACATGAGGTGGGTTGACTGGAATTTCATCAAGGAGAATGAACAACACTATCCTGGAGTGCAAGATAGCTTTGTTGGTTGTGGAGTTGCATATTTTGTTGGGCAAAAGCTCACAAATTGGAATGATGAACTTATCATGCAGTTCTACTCCGCAGCACTTTTTATCCAGATGGAAGAATTGTTTGGATGTCTGAAGGTACAAGGTACCAGTCAACTGTTGAAGAATGGGCAAGTCTGATAAATGCCCCAGAGGAAAATGAGGATGACCTAGACATTTATGCCAAGAAGAAGATGGGTCACAATTCAATGGCTCACATGTACAAGGAGATTCCAGACAAGGCATTAGGAACTCACAAGTTTGGATCAGTTCACTTTCTCGCTATCGTGGTTGCCAACCATAAATTGGATTACGAGGCACACTTTGTTGCCCAAGTCCGTGACCATAACATGATCGGAGGGCATGCCATCAACATGTTGCATGTGTTTGATGTGCCACAGAAGTTCAAAGTCATGAGCCTGATCATTGAAACAATCAAGAGGACTGCAGCAGATCAGAAGAGGAGCTATGGATATGCACCTCAGATTCAAGAATTGATAAACTCAAAAATGGGCACAGGAAAATATAAGTTGGATAAGGAACACTTTCCACTTTATCCAGACTTTGAGGACAATGAGGTTGTCATGAATGAAGATGATCCACAATCAGTTCAAGCTCAGGAGAAGAAGGAGAAGGCAAAGAGGGAGAAAGCTGCCAAGATGCCAACTCAAGAGGAGGCATCTGAGTATTTTTGAAGAACAAGCAGGAGCAGCTCGGATACTTAATAGCACCAACCCTGAGGATAGAGAAGGGATTGGCCACCCTCACTCAAAATCAGGAGAGCCTAGAGAATCATAGAACAAAAGTTCTATAACTTAGATGTGAAAGTAACTGAGATTCAGTCTGCAATGGAGGAACTACAAGATGACATGCAGGAGAGGAAGGGCAAAACAACAACTAATGCATTTGCCAGAGTGCCTAGAGCCCAGAGGTCATCTGTTGTGCCAGTTTCTGACACAAGAGCAACTTCATCTGCACCAGCTTGTAACATCCCAAAATTCTAAATTTTGGAATGTTATAAACAAATAGATAGATTTGATTGATTGCTTGATTGATTGACTGAAAGTGAGTGAATTCGAAACTTTTGAAAGTTAGATGAGAGGGAATAAAAGGACTTTCCCAAACTTTCATTTTGCTTTTTATGATCTTCGGGAATTCAAATTCTTTTCATCACAAAACCCTGGAGAGAAGATGACATGACTTCTTCCATTTATTTAAATGACAAGGGGTGTTGAAAATATTTGAATTTCATTTGGAAATTATTTCCGATTCTGAAACTTTATGCAACTCAATGATTTTCACGAGAGAAGATAAAATGACTTCTTCAAATTAAATGAAATATGAGTTGGGAGTTTTAAAAGAATTTAATCCAAAGTTCTTTTGAATTTATTTCCAATTTGGAGTTATTTGAGTTTTATTCAAAATATTTTTCTCCAAAAACAAAATATATGGAAAATAGGGTAACATGATTCCCTACATCAGAAAATTGGAGAGAAATTAATTTGAAGTCATTTTGGTATTTTAAAAATGATTTTGTTGGATTTTATTGGACCAGTAACACTGTGTGAATTATTAGAATTTTTGTGGATTTTATTTGAAGCTAAAATAATGTTCATCATGTAGGAAATCTTTTTCTGAAAATTTTGATATATTATATGCCTATATAATATTTTTATTTATTTGGTTTTATTATTTTTATTTTGTCTCTGTTAAAAAAATTCTCCGTTGGGCGGCCCTAACCCGGCCACCAGCCACCCGGCCATGACCCATCCATTACGCGCCCCGTCCCCGAGCTTCCGGGCGGGACTCCGCCCACCGCACGCCGCCGCGCCGACATGGCCGTCGTGCCCGTCCCGGCCTCCTCTTTCCCCTCCTCCAAGCCAGCGCCTCCCCGGCCCCCTTAAATACCGGGCCCCGGCCCCGTTTCCCTGACGCCCCTCTCTCTCCCTCTCCGCCCGAGCCGCCGCCTGCCGTCGCGGCAAGATCCGCCGAGCCCCGCCACCAAGCCTCCACCCTGGCCGCCGATGGCCACCGCCGCCACCACCGCCAAAGACCGCCTCCCGACCACTTTGTCGGCCTCGACGACCGCCGGAGCCGCCGCCCCGCCTCGCCGGAGAAAGCCTCCGCCGCCGCCCGATATGCCGGAGCCGGTCCGAGACGCCGCTGGTTCATCTCACCGAGCCGGTAAAAACCGCGCAAAAAAACCCTCCCCGGTTTTTCTTTAGTACGGTTTTTATGTTAAGATCGGTTTTATTTATTTTTAGTTAGATTAATTAGTGGACGTTCGTCCGTTAGTATTCGGTAGCGAACGATTTTCACTGTTTAGCGTTCGGTAGCGAACGTTCGCTATTTAGATTTTTCTTTTTATTTTTTTATTCCGGCCAGGGACCTATTCGTGATAATTTTCTTCACAGATTAGTCCCCAATCTTCAAACGCTCATAACTTTTTACTCATTAATCCAAATCCAACGAAACCAACGCCCACTTCTTCGTTATGATCCCCTCTATCCAGCAAAACAAATCAAACATATTTTTGAAAGCTTTAAAATTTTAATTCAAACAGATTTGTATTTGAACTTCGTTTGATCATAACTTGAGTTTCGTAACTCCGTTTGAGTTGATTCTTTTTGCAAATCGAAGCTCTTGACCTAAACTTTCTGATAAGGCCAAATTCACATAATTTTGGTACTGTTAGAAATTGTTTTATGTTGCAAGAGTTATTTGATTGGTTTTGATGTTTTCCGAATTGTTTCTTCGTTCTTTCTGATGTTTTGAGTGATTGCTTATGTGTGGCTACTGTTGATTGCTTACGATAGATTGACCGGAGTGTGACGAGTAGAGCTATCAAGATTTTGAGTGCGCATCATCTTCATCAACTTTGCAGGCAAGTAACACTTGATCATGCCTTTTCTACTACCCAGTTTTATGCATTAGATCTATTCCTCAAACACTTGCATGATTAGGATCTAATTAAATTGTGGGTTTTGGGAAGTAGTTAAGGTAGTACCTATTACCTGTTTTACTTATGAAACCTTGGGAGTTACTTCTACGTTTGCTTATTATGCCATGCTATGCTAGTAGACGTGGATTGGGTGAGTGAATATCCATGACATATGTGAGATTGTAATTAAAGGTTTATTTAAGGTGGCAACTTAAACACGCATCTGGGTGGATTGAGGCACCTGGTTTCTATCAGGACTTGCCTATTTTTCTTCGGACCGCCACCCAGGCTCAAAGGGATCATAAGACTATTCAAACTAGAAACTACGTGTGCAGCCACAAGCCATTATGGGCTCTGGCATAGCTGAGTAAGTTGTGCGAACTCTTACGGGTAGACTAGCAGATGTAGGGGTTGTAGGTTGGTACGGTCTACCCACAAGTAAGGTGCTAGCGCTTCTGAAAGACTATGTCTCGGTCATCCGTCTCTCAAACACCATGTAGTCACGTAGAAACCAAACGGAGGCGATCAAGTCTTGTGGGGAAAAGTGCAAACCTCTGCAGAGTGTATAAACTAATCATGATTAGCCGTGTCCCGGTTATGGACATCTTGAGTATCTAGTTCTTGGATTATCCTGTTGATCTCATCATGTTACTTAATATAATTTGTTTGGGTTTAATGAGTACTCTTAATTGGGATTGAGGATGTCATCAACCATTCTCAATGTTCAACAACCACCATGATAGTTAATTAAATTTATTCCTTTGAAGTAGGGAAAAATTGGCTTTTCGCAAAAATTGTACCAGAGAGCTTTCCACCAGCTATATATGCATGTAGTATAGCTTATTCTTTTATTACTCTCTATGTGTTACATTGCCAAAGATATTCCATGTCTTGACCCGTATACGGGCTGCAACTTTTCAAGTTGCGGACTTTTCAGACGACGAGTAAGTGATACGTTAGGGTTACGATTTCCTATACTCAACTTTGCCGTTGGTGTTGATGGGAATCCACAACCTTGTTGCTTCCGCTATGTTTTGGATTGAGGTAATAGTTTTTACGTTACTTTATACATGTGATTTACCTCTGTTATAAATCCTTCGAGTACTGTGTGTGTCAGCATACCAATCCAGGGATGACACGAAAGCACAGAGACTTGATCCATTCGGGTCGGGTCGCTACAAGATGGTATCCGTGCGGGATGGATTGATCACCATACCGACTTACTCTTATTATTCGCTTTGCTATGTGGGATGGTAAATCTAGGTGACTTACCTATAGTAGAGAGACGACGATCAAAACCTTGTTTAAACCTTAGAATGGTATAAGCATTTTTTCCCTTGTACAAGGCAGTTGTTGCCAACCGTAGGTCATACGGTGAGATTCAACCTGCACTCCATTTTCTCGCAGGAGAAACCATAAATTGTTGACCACCATGAGATATCGATAGTTGTTTAGAATTGGCGCCTGCATCTGGCCGCCTAAGAAGACCCAATTTCGGGATAACCTTACCAAGAGGAAAGGACAAAGGAATTGAGGAAAAGGTTATGCCACTACGGAAGAGCCCAGAGAAGGAATTATCCTTCCGACACGAGAAGACGGACCTTGCCAACAATAAGGATGGAGTATATGAGTTTTGATGGAACCGTAACCAAGCTTCTAAGGGTGGTAGCACCGAGACCCCTAAACGATCGATGGATTTTGAAGACCCCTACCCTAACCTATTTCTTGATAGTTTCTCCGAATCTCGAGGACGAGATTCATTTTAAGTGGTAGGTTTGTAACATCCCAAAATTCTAAATTTTGGAATGTTATAAACAAATAGATAGATTTGATTGATTGCTTGATTGATTGACTGAAAGTGAGTGAATTGAAACTTTTGAAAGTTAGATGAGAGGGAATAAAAGGACTTTCCCAAACTTTCATTTTGCTTTTTATGATCTTCGAATTCAAATTCTTTTCATCACAAAACCTCGGAGAGAAGATGACATGACTTCTTCCATTTATTTAAATGACAAGGGGTGTTGAAAATATTTGAATTTCATTTGGAAATTATTTCCGATTCTGAAACTTTATGCAACTCAATGATTTTCACGAGAGAAGATAAAATGACTTCTTCAAATTAAATGAAATATGAGTTGGGAGTTTTAAAAGAATTTAATCCAAAGTTCTTTTGAATTTATTTCCAATTTGGAGTTATTTGAGTTTTATTCAAAATATTTTTCTCCAAAAACAAAATATATGGAAAATAGGGTAACATGATTCCCTACATCGAAAAAATTGGAGAGAAATTAATTTGAAGTCATTTTGGTATTTTAAAAATGATTTTGTTGGATTTTATTGGACCAAGAACACTGTGTGAATTATTAGAATTTTTGTGGATTTTATTTGAAGCTAAAATAATGTTCATCATGTAGGAAATCTTTTTCTGAAAATTTTGATATATTATATGCCTATATAATATTTTTATTTATTTGGTTTTATTATTTTTATTTTGTCTCTGTTAAAAAAAATTCTCCATTGGTAGGCCCAATAACCGGCGAGCCACACCCAGCCAGGCCCATCCGCCCACGCGCCCGTCCCGAAGCTCCGGCGGGACTCCGCTGGCCACGACATGGCCGTCGTGCCCGTCCCGGCCTCCTCTTTCCCCTCCTCCAAGCCAGCGCCTCCCCGGCCCCCTTAAATACCGGGCCCCGACGCCCCTCTCTCTCCCTCTCCGCCGCCCGAGCCGCCGCCTCGCCGTCGCCGGCAAGATCCGCCGAGCCCCGCCACCCGAAGCCGCCACCCTCGCCGCCGATGGCCACCGCCGTCGCCACCACCGCCCAGCACCGCCCCTCCCCGACCACTTTGTCGGCCTCGACGATCACGAGCCGCCCGCCTCGCCGGAGAAAGCCTCCGCCGCCGCCCGATCTGCGGAGCCGGTCCGAGCCGCTGGTTCATCTCACCGAGCCGGTAAAATCGCAAAAAAAAACCCTCCCGGTTTTTCTTTAGTATGGTTTTTCCGTTAAGATCGGTTTTATTTTTTTAGTTAGATTAATTAGTGGACGTCGTCTGCTAGTATTCGGTAGCGAACGATTTTCACTGTTTAGCGCTCGCAGCTTAACGCTCGCTATTTAGATTTTTCTTTTATTTTTTTATTCCGCCAGGACCTATTCATGATAATTTTCTTCACAGATTAGTCCCCAATCTTCAAACGCTCATAACTTTTTACTCGTTAATCCAAATCCAACGAAACCAACGCCCACTTCTTCGTTATGATCCCCTCTATCCATTAAAACAACTCAAACAGATTTTTGAAAGTTTTAAAATTTTAATTCAAACAGATTAGTATTTGAACTTCGTTTGATCATAACTTGAGTTTCGTAACTCCGTTTGAGTTGATTCTTTTTGCAAATCGAAGCTCTTGACCTAAACTTTCTGATAAGGCCAAATTCACATAATTTTGGTACTGTTAGAAACTGTTTTATGTTGCAAGAGTTATTTGATTGGTTTTGATTTTTTCTGAATTGTTTCTTCGTTCTTTCTGATGTTTTGAGTGATTGCTTATGTGTGGCTACTGTTGATTGCTTACGATAGATTGACCGGAGTGTGACGAGTAGAGCTATCAAGATTTTGAGTGCGAATCATCTTCATCAACTTTGCAGGCAAGTAACACTTGATCATGCCTTTTCTACTACCCAGTTTTATGCATTAGATCTATTCCTCAAACACTTGCATGATTAGGATCTAATTAAATTGTGGGTTTTTGGAAGTAGTTAAGGTAGTACCTATTACCTGTTTTACTTATGAAACCTTGGGAGTTACTTCTACGTTTGCTTATTATGCCATGCTATGCTAGTAGACATGGATTGGGTGAGTGAATATCCATGACAGATGTGAGATTGTAATTAAAGGTGTATTTAAGGTGGCAACTTAAACACACATCCGGGTGGATTGAGGCACTGGTTTCTATCAGACTTGCCTGCTTTTTCTTGGACCGCCACCCAAGCTCAAAGGGATCATAAGACTATTCAAACTAGAAACTTCCGTGTGCAGCCACAAGCCATTATGGGCTCGCATAGCCGAGTAAGTTGTGCGAACTCTGACGTGTAGACTAACAGATGTAGGGGTTGTAGTTTGGTAAGGTCTACCCACCAGTAAGGTTCTAGCGCTTATGAAAGACTATGTCTCGGTCATCCGTCTCTCTAACACAATGTAGTGCGAGAAACCAAACGGAGGCGATCGAGTCTTGTGGGGAAAAGTGCGAAACCTCTGCAGAGTGTATAAACTAATCATGATTAGCCGTGTCCCCGGTTATGGACATCTTGAGTATCTAGTTCTTGGATTATCCTGTTGATCTCATCATGTTACTTAATATAATTTGTTTGGGTTTAATGAGTACTCTTAATTGGGATTGAGGATGCTGTCAACCATTCTCAATGTTCAACAACCACCATGATAGTTAATTAAATTTATTCCTTTGAAGTAGGGAAAAATTGGCTTTTCGCAAAAATTGTACCCGTAGAGCTTTCCACCAGCTATATATGCATGTAGTATAGCTTATTCTTTTATTACTCTCTATGTGTTACATTGCCAGCATATTCCATGTGCTGACCCGTTTTCGGGCTGCAACTTTTCATGTTGCAGACTTTTCAGACGACGAGTAAGTGATACGTTAGGGTTACGATTTCCTATACTCAACTTTGTCGTTGGTGTTGATGGGAATCCACAACCTTGTTGCTTCCGCTATGTTTTGGATTGAGGTAATAGTTTTTACGTTACTTTATACATGTGATTTACCTCTGTTATAAATCCTTCGAGTATTGTGTGTGTCAGCATACCGATCCAGGGATGACACGAAGCACGTAGACTTGATCCATTGGTCGGTCGCTGCTACATTCTGACCTCGGTGCCACCAGCTCCAAAGATCTACATCAGCTCCAGCTCCATCTACTTCAACTGAAGCTTTCGCCCTCTGCGTTATTCGGACTCCACCACCACCTGAAGATCAAGCCTGAGAGTCGATCTAGCATTATGCATTTTCTATGAACTTTTTGGTAACTTGTTGCCAAAGGGGGAGAAAAATGTATAGATCATAGGCTTCGAAAGAGAGAGTGTTGCTTTTGTTCTCTCTTGCTTTATTTGGTGGTTTTTCAAATTCTGTTTGCTTTTGGTTGAGATACTATCATGTGAGACATTGATGATCATGTGTTTGATCATAAGCTACACTTATGCATGCTTGATATTATCCTATCTATCTTATGTGATCACTCACTATTCTCCACCAAGATGTATGTGACATGGAAGAGTAACCCATGAGCCTAATTCATTGTGCATTTGCAGTCCAAAGCAAATCTAAAACTATGCACAAATTTAGGGGGAGCTCTTGCTTATCACATACTTCTCAAAGCGACGATGCTATTCAATTTTTATTATCATTTGTCGAAGCTTTGATCTATATGTTGTCATCAATTACCAAAAAGGGGGAGATTGAAAGTGCAACTATCCCTAGGTGGTTTTGGTAATTCATAACAATATATAGCTCATTGAGCTAATGCTATTCCAAGACTATTATTTCAGGAAAGCTCAATGAATGGCATGGCATGGATGATGAAAGTGGATCCTCAAAATACTAAGGACAAAGGATTGGCTCAAGCTCAAAAGCTCAAGACTCTTCATTTTACATTTTAGTGATCCAAGATCACATTGAGTCTATAGGAAAAGCCAATACTATCAAGAAGGGATGAGGTGTTGCTTAATGAGCCTTTTGCTTCATGTGCTTAGTGATATGCTCCAAAACCCTCAACTACTTTCCACATCCACATATGACCCAAACCTAAAGCCAAAATCGGCCACACCGATTCTTTCTATCCGGCGCCACCGATTCCAAAAGTCATAACCACTGCCACAAATCCTAAGGAAATCGGTCTTACCGATAGGGATCTCGGTCTCACCGAGATGGGGTTGCAATCTCTCTGTTTCCCTTCAGAACGCTTTTCGGTCTAACCGAAGTGAGCGATCGGTCCCATCGAGATTGCAATGTAAACTCTCTCGCTTCCTTTTGTAACATTTCGGTCTCACCGAAAAGAACAAATCGGTCCCACCGAGTTTACCTGACCAACTCTCTGGAAAGCTTATTACCAAAATCGGTCGCACCGAGTTTGAGTAATCGGTCTCACCGAGATTACGTTATGCCCTAACCCTAACCATATCGGCCTCACCGAGATGCATGTCGATCCCAATCAAAATCACTAACGGTCTATAGGTTTACTCATTCGGTCCGACCGAGTTTAACGATTCGGTCCCACCGAGTTTGGTAAAATTGTATGTAACGGTTAGATTTTGTGTGGAGGCTATATATACCCCTCCACCTCCTCTTAATTCGTGGAGAGAGCCATCAGAACGAACCTACACTTCCAACTTACCAGTTCTGAGAGAGAACCACCTACTCATGTGTTGAGGCCAAGATATTCCATTCCTAGCATATGAATCTTGATCTCTAGCCTTCCCCAAGTTGCTTTCCACTCAAACCCTCTGTCCACCAGATCCCTATGAGAGAGAGTTGAGTGTTGGGGAGACTATCATTTGAAGCACAAGAGCAAGGAGTTCATCATCAACACACCATTTGTTACTTCTTAGAGAGTGGTGTCTCCTAGATTGGCTAGGTGTCACTTGGGAGCCTCCGACAAGATTATGGATTTGAACCAAGGAGTTTGTAAGGGCAAGGAGATCGCCTACTTCGTGAAGATCTACCGCTAGTGAGGCAAGTCCTTCGTGGGCGACGGCCATGGTGGGATAGACAAGGTTGCTTCTTCGTGGACCCTTCGTGGGTGGAGCCCTCCGTGGACTCAAGGCAGCCGTTACCCTTCGTGGGTTGAGGTCTCCATCAACGTGGATGTACGATAGCACCACCTATCGGAACCACGACAAAAACATCCATGTCTCCAATTGCGTTTGAATCCTCCAAACCCTTCCCCTTATATTCTTGCAAATTGCATGCTTTATTTTTCCGCTGGCTATATACTCTTTGCATGCTTGCTTGAATTGTGTGATGATTGCTTGACTTGTCCTAAAATAGCTAAAATCTACCAAACTCTAAAATTGGGAAAAGGTTAAGTTTTTATTGGTCAAGTAGTCTAATCACCCCCCCCCCTCTAGACATACTTCAAGGTCCTACAATGGCCTCTCTTTTTTTCATTTTCTTTTTTTTTATTTTTCGTCCGGAGTCTCATCCGACTTGTGGGGGAATCATGGTCTCCATCATCCTTTCCTCACTTGGGAAAATGCTCTAAAGAATGATGATCATCACACTTTTATTTTTCTTACAACTCAACAATTACAACTCGATTCTTAGAACAAAGTATGACTCTATATGAATGCCTCCATGATGTACCGGGATATGCAATGAAACAAGAGTGACATGTATGAAATAATTATGAAAGGTGGCTTTGCCACAAATACGATGTCAACTACATGATCATGCTAGCAATATGACAATAATGGAGAGTGTCATAATAAACAGAATGGTGAAAAGTTGTATGGCAATATATCTCGGAATGGCTATGGAAATGCCATGATAGGTAGGTATGGTGGCTGTTTTGAGGAAGATATATGGTGGGTGTATGATACCGGCGAAAAGTGCGCGGTATTAGAGAGGCTAGCAATGGTGGAAGGATGGGGAAAATTGCGTATAATCCATGGACTCAACATTAGTCATAAAGACCTCATATACTTATTGCAAAAATCTAGAAGTTATCAAAGCAAAGTATTACGCGCATGCTCCTAGGGGGATAGATTGTTAGGAAAATACCATCGCTCGTCCCTGACCGCCACTCATAAGGAAGACAATCAATAAATAAATAATGCTCCGAGTTCATCACATAACGGTTCACCATACGTGCATGCTACGGGAATCACAAACTTCAACACAAGTATTCTTTAAATTCACAACTACTCAACTAGCATGACTTTAATATCACCATCTTCATATCTCAAAACAATTATCAAGCATCAAACTTTTCTTAGTATTCAACGACTCAAAATAAAGTTTCACATATCTTGAATACCAAGTATATTAACATTAAGCAAATTACCATGCTATTAACGACTCTCAAAATAATCTAAGTGAAGCATGAGAGATCAATAGTTTCTTTAAAAAATCCACCACCGTGCTCTAAAAGATCTAAGTGAAGCACTAGAGCAAAAATTATCACGCTCAAAAGATATAAGTGAAGCACTATGAGCAAAACTATCAAGCTCAAAAGATATAAGTGAAGCACATAGAGTATTCTATCAAATTCCAATTTATGTATGGCTCTCTCAAAATGTGTGTACAGCAAGGATGATTGTGGTAAACTAAAAAGCAAAGACGCAAATAATACAAGACGCTCCAAGCAAAACACATATCATGTGGTGAATAAAAATATAGCTCCAAGTAAATTACCGATGGAAGTAGACAAAGAGGGGATGCATTCCGGGCATACCCAAGCTTTGACTTTTGGTGTCCTTGGATTATCTTGGGGTGCCATGGGCATCCCCAAGCTTAGGCTCTTGCCACTCCTTGTTCCATAATCCATCAAAAGAATTTACCCAAAACTTGAAAACTTCACAACACAAAACTCAATAGAAATCTCGTGAGCTCCGTTAGAGAAAGAAAACAAAAGACTACTTTAAGGTACTGTAATGAATTCATTATTTATTTATATTTGTGTTAAACTTACTGTATTACAACTTATCTATGGATTATAAACTATTTTACTAGCCATAGATTCATCAAAATAAGCAAACAACACACGAAAAACAGAATCTGTCAAAAACAGAACAGTCTGTAGTAATCTGTAACTAACGCAAACTTCTGGAACTCCAAAACTTCTACAAAAATAGGAAGACCTAGAAAATTTGTTTAATGATCAGAAGCAATTGGAATCAGTATTATATCACGTTCTGGTGGTTTTTAACAATTCGGGCACTGAGCACAAAGTTTCTGGAAATTACAGCAAGATCAAATAACTATCATCCAAGAAGATCCAATAGGTTTAACTTGGCACAAACACTAATTAAAAGATAAAACCACATCTAAACAGAGGCTAGATGGATTATTTATTCCTAAACAGAAACAAAAAACAAAAAACTAAAAAAAAAATTGGGTTGCCTCCCAACAAGCGATATCGTTTAACGCTCCTAGCTAGGCATAAAAGCGAGGATAGATCTAGGCATTGCCATCTTTGGTAGGCGATCCATAAGTGCCTCTCATGATAGATTCATATGGTAATATTATTTTCTTTCTAGGGAAGTGTTCCATGCCCTTCTTTAATGGAAATTGGAATCTAATGTTCCCTTCCTTCATATCAATAATTGCACCAATCGTTCTAAGGAAAGGTTTACCAAGAATAATAGGACATGAAGGATTGCAATCTATATCAAGAACAATAAAATCTATGGGCACATAATTCCTATTTGCAACAATAAGAACATCATTAATTCTTCCCACAGGCTTTTTAATAGTGGAATCCGCAAGATGCAAGTTTAGAGAGCAATCATCAAAGTCACGAAAATCTAGCAAATCACACAAAGTTTTGGGAATAGTGGAGACACTAGCACCCAAATCATACAAAGCATTAAACTCATAATTTTTAATTTTAATTTTAATGGTAGGTTCCCACTCATCATAGAGTTTTCTAGGGATAGAAACTTCCAACTCAAGTTTTTCTTCATAAGATTGCATCAAGGCATCAACAATGTGTTCGGTAAAGGCTTTATTTTGACTATAAGCATGAGGAGAATTTAGCACGGTTTGCAACAAGGAAATAAAATCAATTAAAGAGCAATTTTCATAATTAAATTCCTTGAGATCCAATAAAGTGGGTTTATCAATATCTAGATGTTTATTTCTTTCAATCCCACTTTTATCAATTTCATCATCGTGATCTAAAAACTCTGAATTCTTAGAATGCCTTCTAGGTAAAGGAAGATCATATTCAGTTTTATCAAGATTCATATTGCAAATCAAAGATTTAATAGGGGACACATCAATAACCTTTAGATCTTCATCTTAATTTTCATAGGAATTCGGTTTAGCGGCCATCTTATTGACTAAGGTAGCTTGCATATCTGAAATTTCAGCGGTCATCTTTTCAAGACGAGCAATTTGGGCTCTTATACCATCAAATTCTTTGGACATATCATCGAGCTCTTTATTCATATAACTCATAAAACTCTTTTGTTCCTTAAGCTCGTTTCTAAAGAAATTATTATGCTCAAATTGCAAAACCAGAAACTTCCTGACATTGTTTTCAATCTCCTCTAACCTTTTAAGGTGAAGATCACCAAATTTAGGTAAGGCCATCGTGACAAACAAGCAATCCAACAGACGAGCAAACAAACGGACGAGGAAAAAGGCAAAGGGAAAAAGAGAAGGAGATTGGGAAAGAGAGGGCAAATAAAACGGCAAGGGTGAAGTGGGGAAGAGGAAAACGAGAGGCAAATGGCAAATAATGTAATGCGAGAGATAGGGATTGTTATGGGTACTTGGTATGCTGACTTTTATAGAGACTCCCAAGAACGGGCGCTTTAAATGGCTCGTTGTCGGAGTCAAATCTTGACTTGACTTCGTAAGCCTTCCCGCAGAACGGTGCCGTAAATCCTTCTTGCTACGCCTTGAGCTTGCATTGGTTTTCCCGAAGAGAAGAGGATGATGCAGCACAAGAGCGTAAGTATTTCCCTCATTTTTGAGAACCAAGGTATCAATCCAAAGAGGAGGCCACACGCAAGTCCCACGCACTGCACAAAACGATAGCTACTCGCAACCAACGCGATTAGGGGTTGTCAATCCCTTCACAAATCACTTACTAGAGTGAGATCTGATAGAGATAACATTTTTGGTATTTTTGTTACAAAGATGCAAAGTGAAAAGTAAAAGGCAAAGTAAAAACAAAGCAAGTATAAAAGTGATAGAGATTGATATGATGAGAATAGACCCGGGTCCATAGGTTTCACTAGTGGCTTCTCTCAAGAGCATAAATATTCTACGGTGGGTGAACAAATTACTGTTGAGCAATTGATAGAAATGAGCATAGTTATGAGGTTATCTAGGTATGCTCATGTATATAGGCATCATGTCCGTGACAAGTAGACCGAAACGATTCTGCATCTACTACTATTACTCCACTCACCGACCGCTATCCAGCATGCATCTAGAGTATTAAGTTAAAAACAGAGTAACGCCTTAAGCAAGATGACATGATGTAGAGGAATAAATTCATGCAATATGACAAATACCCCATCTTGTTATCCTCGATGGCAACAATACAATACGTGCCTTGCAACCCTTTACATCACTTTGGGTAAGGACACCGCAAGATTGAACCCAAAGCCATGCACTTCTCCCATTGCAAGAACTACCAATCTAGTTGGCCAAACCAAACGGATAATTCAAGAGACTTGCAAAGATAACTCAATCATACATAAAAGAATTCAGAGAAGATTCAAATATTATTCATAAATAAGCTGGATCATAAACCCACAATTCATCGGTCTCAACAAACACACCGCAAAAAGAAGATTACATCGAATAGATCTCCACGAGAGAGGGGAGAACATTGTATTGAGATCCAAAAAGAGAGAAGAAGCCATCTAGCTACTAGCTATGGACACGAAGGTTTGAAATAAACTACTCACACTTCATCGGAGGGGCTATGGTGTTGATGTAGAAGCCCTCTGTGGTGGATGCCCCCTCCGGCGGAGCTCCGGAACATGCCCCAAGATGGGATCTCGTGGATACAGGAAGGTACGGCGGTGGAATTAGGTTTTTGGCTCCTGTTCTGATCGTTTGGGGGTACGTAGGTATATATATGAGGAAGGAGTACGTCGGTGGAGCTTCGATGGGCCCATGAGGCACGGGGGCGCCCAGGGGGGCGCGCCCTCCACCCTCGTGACCGCCTCGTGGCTTTCTTGACGGAGGTTCCAAGTCTCCTGGGTCTTATCTGATGAGAAAATCACGTTTCCGAAGATTTCATTCCGTTTGGACTCCGTTTGATATTCTGTTTATTCGAAATACTGAAAAAGGCAAAAAAAACAACAATTCTGGGTTGGGCCTCCGGTTAATAGGTTAGTCCCAAAAGTAATATAAAAGTGGAAAATAAAGCCCAATATAGTCCAAAACAATAGATAAAGTAGCATGGAATAATCAAAAATTATAGATACGTTGGAGACGTATCAATTGCCGCCGCCGACTGATGTACAAGCGCGAACGCGGTCGAAGCTTGACTGCACGAGCACGGTGAGGGCCTCCAGAACCAGATCCTCCGTGGCCGCGTGTTGCGCCGCCGGCCGTGACGACGGCCTCGACTCGCTGGCCATCGTCGGCTTCCGCTCCTCCGCCCGCTCCGCCGCCCGCCATGGCTCAAGTGAGGTGCACACCGTACTGGGATTTTATATGGACTGGCGCTATTACTCTCTCGATGACCAACGACTGGCTTGGATTGGAGGATTGACTCCCAGCGGACTGGGATTGGATCGGGGAGAGGAGGAAGATTGGGGAATATTTGGGGGAGAGGACGGGTGGATTGGGTCATCGGGGTGAGAACGAGTGGATTGGGTGGTGGACCGCTGCGGTTGCCTCGAGGCGTAGACCGAGGGGGTGAACATAAAATTACCTCGGTGGATTGCTGCGGAGCCAGATGTTCACTTATTTTGGGAAAATTACTCTAGCCAGACATTCACTCTTTGGCGGACGGAGGGAGTAGGTGAAATGTTCTTTCCATCATTGAATAACCTTTGTGTTGTTTTCGCATGTAATCAATCAGACCATTTGTTTTAGAGATCATGTAATAAACTAATAATTGTTTTTTGTTTTTTGGTTTGTAATTTTATTTGAGCACAAGTCTATATTAAATGATAAGACTCGGAGACATTTCATTTTGATTGCTATGCCAGACCTACAAATATGCAAATCGGGCTGAATGTGCATTCAACAATAATAGTAGTATAGATGGACCATAAGTGGCACGCATTGGAAAGGGCCAAGATGTTGTAGTAGCTTGGCTAAAAAAAGGATGTTGTTGTAGAAAAAAAAGTACAGCGGCCTGGCTTATGTATGTTAGTTGATATTATTGATCCATATACTATACAAGTGTTTATATGTCTGTTAGTTCTGTACATTCTTGGTTGATTGACTCGGTATTTGAATCTTGATACATCGCTTGTGTACATATCTAAATGGGAGTACACATTGTGTTGCATGTGACATTTGAGTTGGACATGAAGTGTTCCAAATATTCGAATTCACCTTAAACTGGATTCTAGCTTCAAAATTTGAGTATCGGCATTTGTAAAACATATTCATATATGACAGTGGAATACATCTTTGTCGTCCTTTTGAAGATATATAAAAACACATAGAATGATTTATAAATATTTGTATAGGAATACAAAATGGATTCGAATTTAGTTGCCAGGGTAAACATGGATGGTTATTGTCCCAAAATTCGAAAGAAGCGGCAAAATGTCTCACTCCCACGTCGGCTGCCCGAAGCCAAGTGTTTGGGAGATGGAAATTACTATATACCCATTACACAGACAATCCATTGGCCCGATTTCCACTACTCTAAATAGGGGTAGGTTAGTAACTTCAATTAGACGTGACACGACCGCCTCTGAGCCCATTCCGACACGGTGGGCGCGAAACATGGTGACAAAACACATTTGATTCAAGCTCGTCCAAAAGACCTCTGTTTCTCCCTCCATTTCCCCATTCATACACGGTGGGCGGCAAAACAAACTCGACTCGGCCGAAATTGATGTAGGCAAATATTTTCAATAGGGGCAGGTTTGTAACTTCATTCAGACGTGACACAACCGCCCTACCTGTCAGCCCTGTTCACACATCATGGGCGCCAACCACCCTCTCCTCGCCCGAAATCGCATACAGGAAAATATTGGCGAGATCTTGAGATTACCGTCGTATCCCCAACCGACGAGACGTCCAAATTTTAAACGGGGCTAAGTTCAGAACTTTCCCATATTTTAGACAAAGGCCCCAAAAACATGGTTCCCCGTACCTCTCCCTCCATTTTCCCATTCATACACCGTCCGCGCTAGAACACCATCCCCACACCAGCCTCCGTCCGCCATACCATCCATCACCGCCGTCCTCCACCCCATCCATCACCGCCGTCCTCCACCACATCCATCGCCACCGTCCTCCACCATGTCGGAGCGCCTACCAAGACCGCGTCGTCCACTGCTAGAGATGGACATTTCTCATCCACGGTGACGGACCAAGAGCCTTGCATCACGTCCTCTCGCTTCATTGGCGCTGTCGTCCTCTTTGTCGGGGCCGCTCACACGACCTTCTCGTCCACCGCAACGGGACTTATCCCCCGATGCACCTGTCTACCATTGCAGATCTGCTTCAACGCCACCGACACCCATCGCACCCTCGATGCCTACACGGCGCCGCAAGAGAGGTGGTACTTCATATCTCCTCAACTTTTTGATCTCAACCAGAAAAATAGATCTTAACTTGGTTACTCTACTTTCTTTTCAGCTCTTAGAATTTAGTTCTTAGTTCGAAGCAAACAATGGCTGCTAAATATCATTTCTCCGGTTTGTAGCTTCAAATCTTCCATGGCACAGTCATAATACAGTTTAATTGATCATGTTGTTTCCATGGTGGTTTCTTTAATAGAAATCAGAGGGGAAACCCTCTTTTGCTAAAAAAAATATGCTTAGAGTTTCCCCCTTTTTTGACCACTATACAATCAGAATACGTGCTTTGTGTCATAATAGCACTGCTCCACCCATCAAGCTAAACAAGCTTAGTTGTTCAAATACGAATCTGATATTATTAAAACATAGTCGTTTAATTGGTCAGCTAAATGTTCCTAAATTAGTTTCGAAAATGCATGTTTGCCGCTCGAGTGTGTATCTCTACAGGGTGCCCACGGTGGGCCGGCCCACCCTGGGATTTTGGGTCATCCCAGGCCCCGATTCCCCTTTGTTCTGCTGTGCCCTTCCAATCTCTACTCAGCTTGCTGCCTGCTGGCGACTTTGTCATTCCTTGGACGGCATGACTCTAGGAGGAGACGCCGGACTAACAGGAGGTCAGGAGCCGCTCGCCCAACAGCGTCATTGCTGCCCAGGCACGCCGCCGTGCCTACCTTCCCAGTTCGTTCAGGGCTCAGGCGTGCAACACCCACTAAGCCAACCCGATATATCCTGAGATACGTCCTCAACACTCAGTAGCCACTCCTCATCACCCATTTTCTAATTGATTCATTACTCATTAGGCAGGACTGTCATTAGGGTTTGTTGTGTGCTCAGTGCTACCTACACTTAATGGTTCGGATGTATTTCGGTAATCTTTAGTACTGTAAAGTTCACGGTGGTTTTCAAAATTCCGGCCCTAGGAACATACACTAGTCATTTTGGATTGTTGATCGTAGTGACATTGACCCAGATTACTACTACAAGCCAGGTTTGTTGACAATTTTACTTGTCTTTCTTACTCATCTGATATAATATCCAATTATTCACGTCGATTAGTTGCAAACAATAAGTGCTAGACAAACTTCTTGATTCAGATTTTGGACGGTCTCTTACTTCAGTTACAATTCTGCATACTTGTCCTAGTAAGCTCAAAAGTAAATGATTGATTCACTACATCTATGCTTGCCTTGTCATATTTGTTGTCAATATTCTTTTAGGGTGGACCACCCTGTTTCTAAATACTGGAACCGTAGGCTTCGATCTTTTACATGGAATACGATCTGCCTCCTTGCTTTGTGTCGCACTACCAACACTCCACCCTTGAAGCTAAACATTATGCCACTCATAATTCCTTAGTTTATTTTTCAAATACGAATTTCATATGATTCTAATGTTCCCACTTTAGTTTTGAAATGTGTGTCTGCCTGTTATAGAGACATAAGGGGTTTGTATTTCTGTGTGTGGTCTAGTCAGCACGGTTAGGGGGTGAACTTTGCATATGTAGGGGTTTATAGGGAGACACTCTTAGAGTTGAATCCGCAATGCATTCCATAGATAATCTGACTACTTTTATGTTTTCATGAATCTTAGATTCTGAACAGCATCATAATGATTATGAGCTTGCGCACATGAAAAGAATAAAGCAGAACAATGCCATGGTTGTCAAACTTGGCATTAAGGGACTGAAATCAAGTCTGGATGCAATGCAATGCAAATGCTCTCCACCTATAGATTCATGCTCAGAATATGATCCTAACAGTGATTACGAGCTAGAGGGAGACCTAAGTCAATGTAGCTCCCTAGTGGAGGAGCCGAGGAAGATGCCCTATCTTGTTCACCCATCAAGGTGCTTGCTCTAACTTTCCAAGGTTATATTGGTCGCACATATCTTGCAACTGATGCTTTGCATTGCTTCTACTTTGTTGAACCGCCATTAGCTTAGTTTACACATCGTGTATGTGAATAGGCCCTACCTATCCATTTTCAGTACATATTCCATCTGTCATCATACCATATTTATCCATTCAAATGTTGTTCTTGTGTATCAGACGTTCAAAAAATAAGAGGGCGATTACTGATCGTGGAGGAGCACAAGCAAAGTATTTGGAAAAGGTAGTGGCACCTGATAAATCAAATAGCCCATTAGGTGTAGTTGCAATATCACCTGACCCACAAAACACCCCAACTCTAGCAGACTCTAGCTGTACTACACTGGTCATTTCTGATGCCCCAACTCAGCAGACCCCAACTACAGCAAACATTATGATTATGCCAGTTGACATAGCACCAGCTCTACGACGCAAAACCCCCATTCCAGCAAAGAGTACACCAAATCCAGTTGCCAAATCCCTTTTCGAACCAGAGAGAGCCCCAATTGCAGCAAATAGGACCCCTGTTCCATTTCTTCCCAGTTTAGAAGATGAAGCTTATATTGTTGTCAGGAACTTTGTGCGCATCTTTCCTTCATGGAAAGATTATACTGCAACACGGAACAATTTCTAGTCTTCCTCCGCAACTTACGCGTAAGTAATGTAATAATGTTATTCATGGTCATTCTGCATATGTTTCTGTTGAGAGAAGACACAAGATTTCATTCTTTTAAATAGGCGAGGACCAAACTGGATTGTGAAGACGAGCAAGGGTTGGTTGCGCTTTTCAAGCACTCGTTGATGAAGTATCGTTCCTACCTGAGGCAAGCGCACTTCGATGGCAAGCCTCTAAACGAAATTTATGTAGTCTCTGGTGCTACATTTATCCGACGGTGACTGAAATAATCTTGTTACACATTGGTCTCGGTTGCAGCGTAAGGTACTGTCTATGATATCACATCACAATTAGAACTACATTTCTACATTTTCCTTATCATCTCACTTGTACGAAAACTGTTAGCAGAAGAACATTCATTCTCAAGGGACCACAAAATCTCGCAATTATACTGCACACTGCATTGCTCTTGTGAGTACCTCTTGCCATGTATGACCATACTTACTTTCATAGCAGTTTGATTATGTAGCATCACTGCACATGTTAGCCTCGTTATCGTCCATTTGGTGGACATTATAAGATTTGTATGGACTCTTACATAAATTTAGAATCAACCCAACTCTTTTGAACAGGTTTAGCTCTGCAGTCCTCTTGTAAGGACTGAACATCGCCTATCACTGTACTTACATTAACAGCTACTCCCTCCGTCCCATAATATAAGAACGTTTTGTATAGTACACCAGTGTTCAAAACACTCTTGTATTATGGGAAGAGGGATTGGTTCATTGTGTAGCATTCTGCATCTTATCTCCCACGCCCACCATTTACTAAAAAAGATCAGATCTGTATTTAATCTTACCAAAAAGTAGAATACACAGACAATGTCAAGGTATGTAGCCCATTGCTCTTGTCAAGACATTTTGTCCTCAGAATGCGTGTACTTCAGGGAATGGTAGTTGATTATGTAGCATCAATCTGCATCTTATCTTCATTATCCTCTATCCCTTCCAAAGATTATCATATCTATAATTACTCTCTACAAAATGTAGAGTACAGGCAATGCTTATGAAGAAGATTTTGTGCTGAAATTCTTGAGTTATCCTTCCCTTGACATGGAGAAGGGCATTATAAAGCCGGTGTTAACTGTTAATGTAAGTCAGTCCTTCTAAAGCCTTTATCCTTAACTGCTGTTTAATTTGCTCATACTCCCTATCGTTTACTGCTGTTTCTACCAAAATGCATGTTCACAAGAACCGTAAGTTCTAAGTTTTACTTGTAAAACCAAATTCCTTATTCATACCATGCACATTACTCAATACTCCCTATATGTATGCTTGTTTTTGTGGATCTATAATCCAGTGTGTGGTGAAGCAGCCCACATTTGCACCTTGTCATCTCTGTTTTATCTTCTTGATGTGGCTGATGATATGAACAACATGCCATGCACATTAACCAAAATAGATACAATGATTTTCTTTGCCCTTCATCTATGCTTGTTATGTTGACATGGTAATCCAGTAGTGTGGTGTAGCTCCCCGCATTATGAACAATGCCAAATTACGCTATTGATATTTTGAACTTACTCTTTATTTTCTAATTTGAAATTGGATGGAATTGACAGCACAGTTATCATCTTTGTTTATACACGTGCAAAACCTGTCATCTCTCTGCTTTGTTTCAGGGTGATATGCCTGATGGCATGCACAAGTCTGCTGAAGGCTGTGAGACAGACCCAACATATATTGCAGCAAAGAAGGCAAAACATCTTGAAGATAGCGAGACAACCCGAAAGTCTTGTCTTGATGCAGTGTTCAAGTTACTTGAGACTAGCGATGACAAGCTCGTAATTCCTTATGCGAATCAGTTCAACTTCTTCAGTCCCAAGTTCTAGCAGAAAGACATTCTGCAACTCAACTTCGACTTGAAGTCCTACCTCTAAGAAAGATTACGTAGAACACCAATGAGAAGCTCATCGCTAAACAACTACACCTGGAAGCTATGACCTACATGCTAGGCCGGTCTCATAGCCTTGCTTTCAAGACTTATGCAGTTAGCCTCAAGAAGGCTAACCTTTCTTGAACTGTCTTGGAGGTGGTCTCGATTCAAAGATTATTTTGTTACGCTGCAATGGTTCCCGCTTTTGTAATACGCTTCTTCGCTATGCGCTTTATGATCACTGGTGGCGAACTTCGATGCCCAGTGGATGTAATATACCATAAATCCTTTATTGTATAGTGTAGGTTATTCTTAGTTACTATGCCGTAATTTCTTTATTGTATAGAGTAGGTTTGTTCTTAATTCCTACTACTTACTGCCATCATTCGCTATCTGAAAAAAATCAGATGCAATCGACCGGCCGAAACATTCGCCTCTAATGGGCTTGGTTTTTAGCGGGCCACAATTGGGCCGGCCTGCATCTTTCTTGGGCCCGGATGATTGGGGCCTTCACACTTTGCGCGAGGCCCACAACATACACCGGCCTATATTTTAGTTGGGCCTTTTGTGGACCCAATGCTTAGTTTGTCCAAGGTAGCGTTGGCCCATTAATAGACTGAATATTGTACTGGCCTGTTACGGCCCAGATGAAACCATGGGCCTTTAGCAGGCCGAAATGCATGTTGGGCCTCAATTTTCACTAGTCGTCGACGGGCCTTCAGCAGGCTGAAATGTAGACCGGGCCTTTTTGGGCCCAGTTATATCACGCAGGCGATCGGGCGAAACATATCTCGGCCTTAGTTGGCCCATCGATATCATGGGCCTTTAAGATCTTTGAAAGCTTATTACAAACATCAACGGGCCGAATTATGCGACAGGCCTTTAACAGGCCCAAAGTCACGTTGGGCTTAACTGTTGCCACCTTTATCACGGGCCGTTAGTGGGCCCGATGTCCCGTCGGACCATATATGGCCCATGGGCAGCACAGGCCATTCCCAGGCCGAAAGTCACACCGGGCTGAAATGGGCCCATGTCTACATCGGGCCTCTAACAGGCCGAAAGTCACTGGGCGATAATTGGGCCCAAATATTCGGCGAACAATTAACGGGCCAAGATCTGGCTTCGGGCCGTAAATGGGCCCAAATATTCGGCGAACAATTAACGGTCCAGATCTGGCTTCGGGCCGTAAATGGGCCTTTATTAAGCAGGCTGTTATTGGGATGGCCCACTAGTACCTGAGTAAGTATTATGGGCCTTTGACTGGGCCGGCCTTTTTAACCTATATGGGCCTCTGTTGGGCCCAACCACGTGTCGACGTATCATAGGCATGTCTCCTCCAATGGACGGGTGACATCTGGCCCACTGACGAGCTGACATGTGTTCCCTCCGGCCAATCAGAATTTTACACGTGGAAATTTCCCATTGGTCCCGGTACATTAACGGGTTATCGGATCCAAAATCAGACCCGATAGCTTAACAGCGTTCCGCTAAGGTGGATGCCACGTGTCGGTCACCCTTGACAAAAGCACTTACGGACGCGCGATTTATCGTCATGGAAGTGGACACTTCCGTGATGATAATTTTGGTAATGTCATGGAACACTTCTACGACAGCACAGGTATGACTATCTTGATTCTGTTATAAATTTGTCATGGATGTACATGCATGACAGAAAACGTGACCTACTGTGACAAACACGTATCATCACGGAAGTGCATTTTTTTGTAGTCGGTTCTTAGGCGAAGCCCTGTGTTGATAGCATCATCATCACCATCATCACGCCATCGTGCTGAAGGAACTCTCCCTCGAAGCTCTGCTGGATCGTGAGTTTGTGGGATGTCACCGAGCTGAACGTGTGCTAAACTCGGAGGTGCCATGTGTTCAGTACTTGGATCGGTCGGATCGTGAAGACGTACGACTACATCAACCGCGTTGTCATAATGCTTCCACTTACGGTCTACGAGGGTACGTGGACGACACTCTCCCCTCTCATTGCTATGTATCACCATGGTCCTGCGTGTGCGTACGAATTTTTTTGAAATTACTACGTTCCCCAACAGTGGCATCCGAGCCAGGTTTATGCGTAGATGTTATATGCACGAGTAGAACACAAGTGAGTTGTGGGCGATACAAGTCATACTGCTTACCAGCATGTCACACTTTGATTCGGCGGTATTGTTGGATGAAGGCCCGGACCGACATTATGCGTACACTTACGAGAGACTGGTTCTACCGACGTGCTTAGCACACAGGTGGCTGGCGGGTGTCAGTTTCTCCAACTTTAGTTGAATCAAGTGTGGCTATGCCCGGTCCTTATGAAGGTTAAAACAACACATACTTGACGAAATATCATTGTGGTTTTGATGCATAAGTAAGAACGGTTCTTGCTCAGCCCGTAGCAGCCACATAAAACTTGCAACAACAAAGTAGAGGACGTCTAACTTGTTTTTGCAGGGCATGTTGTGATGTGATATGGTCAAGACATGATGCTAAATTTTATTGTATGAGATGATCATGTTTTGTAACCAAGTTATTGGCAACTGGCAGGAGCCATATGGTTGTCGCTTTATTGTATGAAATGCAATCGCCATGTAATTGCTTTACTTTATCACTAAGCGGTAGCGGTAGTCGTAGAAGCAATAGTTGGCGAGACGACAACGATGCTACGATGGAGATCAAGGTGTCGCGCCGGTGACGGTGGTGATCATGATGGTGCTTTGGAGATGGAGATCAAAGGCACAAGATGATGATGGCCATATCATATCACTTATATTGATTGCATGTGATGTTTATCTTTTATGCATCTTATTTTGCTTAGATCGACGGTAGCATTATAAGATGATCTCTCACTAATTTTCAAGGTATAAGAGTTCTCCCTGAGTATGCACCGCTATGCATCGCTCGTCATGCCGAGACACCACGTGATGATCGGGTGTGATAAGCTCTACGTTCACATACAACGGGTGCAAGCCAGTTTTGCACACGCAGAATACTCGGGTTAAACTTGACGAGCCTAGAATATGCATATATGGCCTCGGAACACTAAGACCGAAAGGTCGAGCATGAATCATATAGTAGATATGATCAACATAGTGATGTTCACCATTGAAAACTACTCCATCTCACGTGATGATCGGACATGGTTTGGTTAATATGGATCACGTGATCACTTAGATGATTAGAGGGATGTCTATCTAAGTGCGAGTTCTTAAGTAATATGATTAATTGAACTTTAATTTATCATGAACTTAGTACCTAATAGTATTTTGCATGTCTATGTTGTTGTAGATAGATGGCCCGTGCTGTTGTTCCATTGAATTTTAATGCGTTCCTTGAGAAAGCAAAGCTGAAAGATGATGGTAGCAATTACACGGATTGGGTCCGTAACTTGAGGATTATCCTCATTGCTGCATAGAAGAATTACGTCCTGGAAGCACCGCTAGGTGCCAAACCCGCAGGAGCAACGCCAGATGTTATGAACGTCTGGCGAGCAAAGTCGATGACTACTCGATACTTCAGTGTGCCATGCTTTACGGCTTAGAACCGGGACTTCAACAACGTTTTGAACGTCATGGAGCATATGAGATGTTCCAGGAGTTGAAGTTAATATTTCAAGCAAATGCCCGTATTGAGAGATATGAAGTCTCCAATAAGTTCTACAGCTGCAAGATGGAGGAGAATAGTTCTTTCAGTGAGCATATACTCAAAATGTCTGGGTATAACAATCACTTGATTCACTGGGAGTTAATCTTCCGGATGATAGTGTCATTGACAGAATTCTTCAATCACTGTCACCAAACTACAAGAGCTTCGTGATGAACTATAATATGCAAGGGATGGATAAGACAATTCCCAAGCTCTTCGCGATGCTAAAGGCTGTGGAGGTAGAAATCAAGAAGGGGCATCAAGTGTTGATGGTCAACAAGACCACCAGTTTCAAGAAAAAGGGTAAAGGGAAGAAGGGGGACTTCAAGAAGATCGGCAAGAAAGTTGCTGCTCAAGTGAAGAAGCCCAAGTTTGGACCTAAGCCAGAGACTGAGTGCTTCTACTGCAAAGGGACTGGTCACTGGAAGCGGAACTGCCCCAAGTATTTGGCGGAAAAGAAGGATGGCAAGGTGAACAAAGGTATATGTGACATACATGTTATTGATGTGTACCTTACTAATTCTCGTAGTAGCACCTGGGTGTTTGATACTGGTTCTGTTGCTAATATTTGCAACTCGAAACAGGGACTACGGATTAAGCGAAGATCGGCTAAGGACGAGGTGACGATACGCGTGGGAAATGGTTCCAAAGTCGATGTAATCGCGGTCAGCATGCTACTTCTACATCTACCTTCGGGATTAGTTTTAGACCTGAATAATGAAGGAAATATGCCCTAGAGGCAATAATAAAGTTATTATTTATTTCCTTATTTCATGATAAATGTTTATTATTCATGCTAGAATTGTATTAACCGGAAACATAATACATGTGTGAATACATAGACAAACAGATAGTCACTAGTATGCCTCTCTTGGACTAGCTCATTAATCAAAGATGGTTATGTTTCCTAACCATAGACATGTGTTGTCATTTGATTAATGGGATCACCTCATTAGGAGAATGATGTGATTGACATGACCCATTCCGTTAGCTTAACAATTGATCGTTTAGTATGTTAATGCTTTCTTCATGACCCATACATGTTCTGTAACTATGAGATTATGCAACTCCGTTTATCGGAGGAATACTTTGGGTGCTACCAAACGTCACAACGTAATCGGGTGATTATAAAGGAGTACTACAGGTGTCTCCAAAGGTACTTGTTGGGTTGGCGATTTCGAGATTAGGTTTTGTCACTCCGATTGTCGGAGAGGTATCTCCGTGCCTTCTCAAGAATGCACATCACTTAAGCCTTGCAAGCATTACAACTAATGAGTTAGTTGTGAGATGATGTATTACGGAACGAGTAAAGAGACTTACCGGTAACGAGATTGAACTAGGTATTGGATACCGACGATCGAATCTCGGGTAAGTAACATACCGATGACAAAGGGAACAACGTATGTCGTTATGCGGTTTGACCGATAAAGATCTTCATAGAATATGTAGGAACCAATATGGGCATCCAGGTTCCGCTATTGGTTATTGACGAGAATAGTTCTAGGTCATGTCTACATAGTTCTCGAACCCGTAGGGTCCGCACGCTTAAGGTTTCGATGGCGGTTATATTATGAGTTTATGAGTTTTTGATGTACCGAAGGAGTTCGGAGTCCCGGATGAGATCGGGGACATGACGAGGAGTCTCGAAATGGTCGAGACGTAAAGATCGATATATTGGACGACTATATTCGGAGTTCGGAAAGGTTCCGAGTGATTCGGGTATTTTTCGAGTACCGGGAGTTACGGGAATACGGGGAAAAGTATTGGGCCTTAATGGGCCTTAGTGGGATGGAGCATGGTGGTGGCGCGCGCCCCTCCCAAGCCCAGTCCGAATTGGACAAGGGGTTTGTGGCGCAGACCACCTCTCCCTTCCTTCTCCACTTCCCCCCTTCCCCTTCTCCTAGTTGGACTAGGAAAGAAGGAGTCCTACTCGGTGGGAGTAGGACTCCCCTTGGCGCCGCCTCCTCCTAGGCCGCCACCTCCTCCCTTGCTCCTTTATATCACGGGGCAGGGGGCACCCCATGACACACAAGTTGATCTACGGATCTTTCCTTAGCCGTGTGCGGTGCCCCTTCCACCATATTCCACTTCGGTCATATCGTCAGAGAGCTTAGGCGAAGCCCTGCGCCGGAGAAGTCATATCGTCATGGAGCTTAGGCGAAGCCCTGCGTCGGTGGAGCATCATCATCGCCACCACGCCGTCGTCTTGACGGAACTCATCCCCGACACTTTGCTTTGGATCGGAGTCCGGGATCGTCATCGAGCTGAACGTGTGCGTAACTCGGAGGTGCCGTGACGTTCGGTGCTTGGATCGGTCGGATCGTGAAGACGCACGACTACATCAACCGCGTTGTTATAACGCCTTCGCTTTCGGTCTCACGAGTGCGTGGACGGACACTCTCCCTCTCGTTGCTATGCCATCACCATGGTCTTGCGTGATCGTAGGAAATTTTTTGAAATTACTACGTTACCCAACAAAGGGCATCCGAGCCTGGTTTTATGCGTAGATGTCATATGCACGAGTAGAACACAAGTGAGTTGTGGACGATACAAGTCATATCGCCTACCAAAGCATGTCATACTTTGGTTCAGCGGTATTGTTGGACGAGACGATCCGGACCAACCTTACGCCAGACGCTTTACGCGAGACCGGTTCCCTCGACGTGCTTTGCACATAGATGGCTTGCGGAAGACTGTCTCTCCAACTTTAGTTGAACCGAGTGGCTACGCCCGGTCCTTGAGAAGGTTAAACGGAGTCTATTTGACAAACTATCATTGTGGTTTTGATGCGTAGGTAAGAACGGTTCTTGCTCAGCCCGTAGCAGCCACGTAAAACTTGCAACAACAAAGTAGAGGACGTCTAACTTGTTTTTGCAGGGCATGTTGTGATGTGATATGGTCAAGACGTGATGCTATATTTTATTGTATGAGATGATCATGTTTTGTAACCGAGTTATCGTCAATCGGCAGGAGCCATATGGTTGTCGCTTATTGTATGCAATGCAATCGCGATGTAATGCTTTACTTTATTACTAAGCGGTAGTGATAGTCGTGGAAGCATAAGATTGGCGAGACGAGAACGATGCTACGATGGAGATCAAGGTGTCGCGCCGGTGGCGATGGTGATCATGACGGTGCTTGGCGATGGAGATCACAAGCACAAGATGATGATGACCATATCATATCACTTATATTGATTGCATGTGATGTTTATCCTTTATGCATCTTATCTTGCTTTGATTGTCGGTAGCATTATAAGATGATCTCTCACTAAAATTATCAAGAAGTGTTCTCCCTGAGTATGCACCGCTATGAAAGTTCTTCGTCTTTGAGACACCACGTGATGATCGGGTGTGATAGGCTCTACGCTCAAATACAACGGGTGCAAAACAGTTGCACGCGAATACTCAAAGTTAAACTTGACGAGCCTAGCATATAACAGATATGGCCTCGGAACACGGAGACCGAAAGGTCGAGCGTGAATCATATAGTAGATATGATCAACATAGTGATGTTCACCATTGAAACTACTCCATCTCACGTGATGATCGGACATGGTTTAGTTGATATGGATCACGTGATCACTTAGATGACTAGAGAGATGTCTATCTAAGTGGGAGTTCTTAAGTAATATGATTAATTGAACTTTAATTTATCATGAACTTAGTCCCGGTAGTATTTTGCAAATTATGTTGTAGATCAATAGCTCGCATTGTTGCTTCCCTGTGTTTATTTTGATATGTTCCTAGAGAAAATTGTGTTGAAAAATGTTAGTAGCAATGATGCGGATTGGATCCGTGATCTGAGGTTTATCCTCATTGCTGCATAGAATAATTATGTCCTTGATGCACCGCTAGGTGACGGACCTATTGCAGGAGCAGATGCAGACGTTATGAACGTTATGCTAGCTCAATATGATGACTACTTAATAGTTTAGTGCACCATGCTTAAACGGCTTAGAATCGGGACTTCAAAGACGTTTTGAACGTCATGGAGCATATGAGATGTTCCAGGAGTTGAAGTTAATATTTCAAGCAAATACCCGAGTTGAGAGATATGAAGTCTCCAACAAGTTCTATAGCTAAAAGATGGAGGAGAATCGCTCAACTAGTGAGCATGTGCTCAGATTGTCTGGGTACTACAATCGCTTGAATCAAGTGGGAGTTAATCTTCCAGATAAGATAGTGATTGACAGAATTCTCTAGTCACCATCACCAAGTTAGTAGAACTTCGTGATGAACTATAGTATGCAAGGGATAACGGAAAATAATCCCAAGCTCTTCGCGATGCTAAAATCGGCGAAGGTAGAAATCAAAGAAAAACATCAAGTGTTGATGGTTGACAAGATCACTAGTTTCAAGAAAAGGGCAAAAGGAAAGAACGGGAACTTCAAGAAGAACGGCAAGCAAGTTGCTGCTCAAGTGAAAAAGCCCAAGTCTGGTCCTAAGCCTGAGACTAAGTGCTTCTACTGCAAAGGGACTGGTCCTTTGGAAGCGGAACTACCTCAAGTGATTGGCGGATAAGAAGGATGGCAAAGTGAACATAAGTATATTTGATATACATGTTATTGATGTGTACTTTACTAGTGTTCATAGCAACCCCTCAGTATTTGGTACTAGTTCAAGTTGCTAAGATTAGTAACTAAAACAGGAGTTGCGAGAATAAACAAAGACTAGTTAAAGGGCAAGGTGACGATGTGTGTTGGAAGTGGTTCCAAGATTGATATGATCATCATCACACACTCCCTATACTTTCGGGATTAGTGTTGAAACTAAATAAGTGTTATTTGGTGTTTGCGTTGAGCATGAATATGATTTGATCATGTTAATTGCAATACGATTATTCATTTAAGTTAGAGAACAATTGTTGTTCTGCTTACATGAATAAAACCTTCTATGGTCATACACACTAATGAAAATAGTTCATTGGATCTCGATCGTAGTGATACACATATTCATAAATTTAAAACCAAAAGATGCAAAGTTAATAATGATAGTGCAACCTATTTGTGGCACTGCCGTTTAGGTCATATTGGTGTAAAGCGCATGAAGAAACTCCATGCTGATGGGATTTTGGAATCACTTGATTATGAATCACTTGATGCTTGCGAACCATGCCTCTTGGGCAAGATGACTAAAACGCCGTTCTCCTAACAATGGAGCAAGCAATGATTTGTTGGAAATCATACATCTTGATGTATATGGTCCGATGAATATTAAGGCTCGCGACAAGTATCATTATTTTCTAACCTTCACAGATGATTTGAGCAGATATGGGTATATCTACTTGATGAAACATAAGTGCGAAACATTTGAAAAGTTCAAAGAATTTCAGAGTGAAGTGGAAAATCATCGTGACAAGAAAATAAAGTTTCTACGATCTGATCGCGGAGACAAATATTTGAGTTACGAGTTTGGTCTTCAATTAAAACAATGTGGAATAGTTTCACAAACTCATGCCACCGGAACACCACGACATAATGGTGTGTCCGAACGTCATAACTGCATTTCTTTATTGGATATCGTACAATCTATGATGTTTCTTACCGATTTACCAATATCATTTTGGGATCATGCATTAGAGACAGCTGCATTCACGTTTAATAGGGCACCATCTAAATCCTTGAGACAACACCGTATGAACTATGGTTTAGCAATAAACCTAAGCTGTCGTTTCTTAAAGTTTGGAGTTGCGATGCTTATGTGAAAAAGTTTCATCCTGATAAGCTTGAACCCAAATCGGAGAAATGCGTCTTCATAGAATACCCAAAAGAAAATGTTGGGTACACCTTCTATCACAGATCCAAAGGCAAAAATGTTGCTAAAGTCGGAAACTTTCTAGAGAAGGAGTTTCTCTCGAAAGAAGTGAGTGGGAGGAAAGTAGAACTTGATGAGATAACAGTATCTACTCCCTTATTGAGAAGTAGTACATCACAGAAATCTGTTTCTGTAACACCTACATCAAATAGGGAGGAAGCTAATGATAATGATCATGAAACTTCAGATCAAGTTTCTACTGAACTTCGTAGATCAACCAGAGTAAGATCCGCACCAGAGTGGTACGGTAATCCTATTTTGGAAGTCATGTTACTAGACCATGATGAACCTACGAACTATGAAGAAGCGATGATGAGCCCAGATTCCGCGAAATGGTTTGAGACCATGAAATCTGAGATATGATCCATGTATGAGAACAAAGTATGGACTTTGATGGATTTGCCCGATGATCGGCAAGCCAAAGAAAATAAATGGATCTTGAAGAGGAAGATGACAATCGATAGTAGTGTTACTATCTACAAAGCTAGAATTGTCGCAAAAGGTTTTCGACAAGTTCAAGGTGTTGACTACGATGAGAGTTTCTCACTTTCGTATCTATGCTTAAGTCTGTCCGAATCATGTTAGCAATTGCCGCATTTTATGAAATATGGCAAATGGATAAACAAAACTATATTCCTTAATGGATTTATTAAAGAAGAGTTGTATACGATGCAACTAGAAGGTTTTGTCGATCACGAAGGTGTTAACAAAATATGCAAACTCCAAATGATCCATCTATGGACTGGTGCAAGCATCTCGGAGTTGGAATATACGCTTTGATAAGTTGATCAAAGCATATAGTTTTATCTGAGACTTGCGGTGAAGCCTGTATTTACAAGAAAGTGAGTGGGAGCACTACAACATTTACGATAAGTATATGTAAATGACATATTATTAATCGGAAATAATGTAGAATTATTACGTGAAGCATAAAGGAGTATTTGAAAGGAGTTTTTCGAAGAAGGACCTCGGTGAAGCTGCTTACATATTGAGCATCAAGATCTATAGAGATAGATCAAGACGCTTGATAAGTTTTTCAATAAGTACATACCTTGAAATTTTTTTTTTTTTGAAGTAGTTCAAAATGGAACAGTCAAAGAAAGAGTTCTTGCCTGTATTACAAGGTGTGAAATTGAGTAAAACTCAAATCCCGACCACGGCAGAAAATAGAAAAGAGAATGAAAGTCATTCCCTATGCCTCAGTCATAGGTTCTATAAAGTATGCTATGCTATGTACCAGACCTATTGTATACCTTGTTCTGAATTTGGCAAGGAGTACAATGGTGATCTAGGAGTAGATCACGGACATTGGTCAAGAACATCCTTAGTGAGGACTAAGGAAATATTTCTCGATTATGGAGGTGTAAAAAAGCCCGTCAGAAAGAGTTACATCGATGCAAGCATTTTACACTGATCCAGATGACTCTAAGTCTCAATCTGGATACATATTGAAAGTGGGAGCAATTAGCTAGAGTAGCTCCATGCAGAGCATTGTAGACATAGAATATTTGCAAAATAGATACGGCTCTGAATGTGACAAACCCGTTGACTAAGCTTCTCCCACGAGCAAAACATGATCATACCTTAGTACTCTTTGGGTGTTAATCACATAGCGATGTGAACTAGATTATTGACTCTAGTAAACCCTTTGGGTGTTGGTCACATGACGATGTGAACTATGGGTATTAATCACATACAGATGTGAATATTAGTGTTGAATCACATGATGATGTGAACTAGATTATTGACTCTAGTACAAGTGGGAGATCAAGGAAATATTCCCTAGAGGCAATAATAAAGTTATTATTTATTTCCTTATTTCATGATAAATGTTTATTATTCATGCTAGAATTGTATTAACCGGAAACATAATACATGTGTGAATACATAGACAAATGTATTGTCACTAGTATGCCTCTATCGGACTAGCTCATTAATCAAAGATGGTTATGTTTCCTAACCATAGACATGTGTTGTCATTTGATTAATGGGATCACCTCATTAGGAGAATGATGTGATTGACATGACCCATTCCGTTAGCTTAACAATTGATCGTTTAGTATGTTAATGCTTTCTTCATGACCCATACATGTTCCTGTAACTATGAGATTATGCAACTCCCGTTTACCGGAGGAATACTTTGGGTGCTACCAAACGTCACAACGTAACTGGGTGATTATAAAGGAGTACTACAGGTGTCTCCAAAGGTACTTGTTGGGTTGGCGTATTTCGAGATTAGGTTTTGTCACTCCGATTGTCGGAGAGGTATCTCGAGCCTTCTCAAGAATGCACATCACTTAAGCCTTGCAAGCATTACAACTAATGAGTTAGTTGTGAGATGATGTATTACGAACGAGTAAAGAGACTTACCGGTAACGAGATTGAACTAGGTATTGGATACCGACGATCGAATCTCGGGTAAGTAACATACCGATGACAAAGGGAACAACGTATGTCGTTATGCGGTTTGACCGATAAAGATCTTCGTAGAATATGTAGGAACCAATATGGGCATCCAGGTTCCGCTATTGGTTATTGACCGAGAATAGTTCTAGGTCATGTCTACATAGTTCTCGAACCCGTAGGGTCCGCACGCTTAAGGTTTCGATGACGGTTATATTATGAGTTTATGAGTTTTTGATGTACCGAAGGAGTTCGGAGTCCCGGATGAGATCGGGGACATGACGAGGAGTCTCGAAATGGTCGAGACGTAAAGATCGATATATTGGACGACTATATTCGGAGTTCGGAAAGGTTCCGAGTGATTCGGGTATTTTTCGGAGTACCGGGGAGTTACGGGAATACGGGGAAAAGTATTGGGCCTTAATGGGCCTTAGTGGGAAGGAGCAAGGAGGTGGCGCGCCCTCCCAAGCCCAGTCCGAATTGGACAAGGGGTTTGGGCGCAGCCCACCTCTCCCTTCCTTCTCCACTTCCCCTTTCCCCTTCTCCTAGTTGGACTAGGAAAGAAGGAGTCCTACTCCCGGTGGGAGTAGGACTCCCCTTGGCGCCCTCCTCCTCCTAGGCCGCCACCTCCTCCCTTGCTCCTTTATATCTGAGGGCAGGGGCACCCCAGGACACACAAGTTGATCTACGGATCTTTCCTTAGCCGTGTGCGGTGCCCCCCTCCTCCATATTCCACTTCGGTCTTATCGTCAGAGAGCTTAGGCGAAGCCTGCCGGAGAAGTCATATCGTCGCGGAGCTTAGGCGAAGCCCTGCGTCGGTGGAGCATCATCATCGTCACCACGCCGTCGTCTTGTGGAACTCATCCCGACACTTTGCTGGATCGGAGCTGAACGCGGTGCGTAACTCGGAGGTGCCGTGACGTTCGGTGCTTGGATCGGTCGGATCGTGAAGACGTACGACTACATCAACCGCGTTGTTATAACGCTTCCGCTTTCGGTCTACGAGGGTACGTGGACGGACACTCTCCCCTCTCGTTGCTATGCCATCACCATGGTCTTGCGTGATCGTAGGAATTTTTTTTGAAATTACTACGTTACCCAACAAATAATTGTTATTTGGTGCCAGCGTTGAGTATGAACATTATATCTGGATCTTGTTTGATGCGAGATGGTTATTCATTTAAATCAGAGAATAATGGTTGTTCTATTTATATGAGTAATATCTTTTATGGTCATGTACCCTTCAAGAGTGGTCTATTTATATTGAATCTCAATAGTAGTGATACACATATTCATAATATTGAAGCCAAAAGATGTAGAGTAGATAATGATAGTACAAATTATTTGTGGCACTGCCATTTAGGTCATATTGGTGTAAAGCGCATGAAGAAACTCCATACTGATGGACTTTTGGAATCTCTTGATTATGAATCACTTGGTACTTGCGAACCATGCCTCATGGGCAAGATGACTAAAACGCCGTTCTCCGGAACAATGGAGCGAGCAACAGATTTGTTGGAAATCATACATACTGATGTATGTGGTCTGATGAATGTTGAGGCTCGAGGCGGGTATCGTTATTTTCTCACCTTCAGAGATGATTTCAGCAAATATGGGTATATCTACTTGATGAAACATAAGTCCGAAACATTTGAAAAATTCAAAGAATTTCAGAGTGAAGTGGAAAATCACCGTAACAAGAAAATAAAGTTTCTACGATCTGATCGTGGAGGAGAATATTTGAGTTATGAGTTTGGTCTTCATTTGAAGCAATGTGGAATAGTTTCAAGAACTCACGCCAATCTAACAACACCACAACGTAATGGTGTGTCCAAACGCCAGTAATCGTGATTTCTTTACTAGATATGGTGTGATCGATGATGTCTCTTACTGATTTACCGCTATCATTTTGGGGTTATGCTTTAGAGACGGCTGCATTCACGTTAAATAGGGCACCATCTAAATCCGTTGAGACGATGCCTTATGAACTGTGGTTTGGCAAGAAACCAAAGTTGTCGTTTCTTAAAGTTTGGGGCTGTGATGCTTATGTGAAAAAGCTTCAACCTGATAAGCTCGAACCCCAAATTGGAGAAGTGTGTCTTCATAGGATACCCAAAGGAGACTGTTGGGTACACCTTCTATCACAGATCCGAGGGCAAGACATTCGGTGCTAAGAATGGATCCTTTCTAGAGAAGAAGTTTCTCTCGAAAGAAGTGAGTGGGAGGAAAGTAGAACTTGATGAGGTAACTGTACCTGCTCCCTTATTGGAAAGTAGTTCATCACAGAAATCAGTTCCTGTGACTCTTACACCAATTAGTGAGGAAGCTAATGATGATGATCATGTAACTTCGCATCAAGTTACTACCGAACCTCGTAGGTCAACCAGAGTAAGATCCGCACCAGAGTGGTACGGTAATCCTGTTCTGGAGGTCATGTTACTTGACCATGCGAACCTACGAACTATGAGGAAGCGATGATGAGCCCAGATTCCGCGAAATGGCTTGAGGCCATGAAATCTGAGATGGGATCCATGTATGAGAACAAAGTGTGGACTTTGGTTGATTTGCCCGATGATCGGTAAGTCATCGAGAATAAATGGATCTTCAAGAAGAAGACTGACGCTGACGGTAATGTTACTGTCTATAAAGCTCGACTTGTTGCAAAAGGTTTTCAACAAGTTCAAGGAGTTGACTACGATGAGACCTTCTCATCCGCAACGATGCTTAAGTCTGTTCGAATCATGTTAGCAATTGCCGCATTTATGATTATGAAATTTGGGAAATGGATGTAAAGACTGCATTCCTGAATGGATTTCTGGAAGAAGAGTTGTATATGATGCAACCTGAAGGTTTTATCGATCCAAAGGATGCTAACAAAGTGTGCAAGCTCCAGCGATCCATCTATGGACTGGTGCAAGCATCTCAGAGTTGGAATAAACGTTTTGATAGTGTAATCAAAGCATGTGGTTTTATACAGACTTTTGGATTAGCTTGTATTTACAAGAAAGTGAGTTGGATCTCTGTAGCATTTCTAATATTATATGTGGATGACATATTGTTGATTGGAAATGATATAGAATTTCTGGATAGCATAAAAGGATACTTGAACAAGAGTTTTTCAATGAAAGACCTCGGTGAAGCTGCTTATATATTGGGCATCTAGATCTATAGAGATAGCTCAAGACGCTTAATTGGACTTTCACAAAGCACATACCTTGATAAAGTTTTGAAGAAGTTCAAAATGGATCAAGCAAATAAAGGGTTCTTGCCTGTGTTACAAGGTGTGAAGTTGAGTCAGACTCAATGCCCGACCACTGCAGAAGATAGAGAGAAAATGAAAGATGTTCCCTATGCTTCAGCCATAGGCTCTATCATGTATGCAATGCTGTGTACCAGACCTGATGTGTGCCTTGCTATTAGCTTAGCAGTGAGGTACCAAAGTAATCCAGAGTGGATCATCGGACAGCGGTCAAGAACATCCTGAAATACCTGAAAAGGACTAAGGATATGTTTCTCATTTATGGAGGTGACAAACAGCTCGTCGTAAATGGTTACGTCGATGCAAGCTTTGACACTGATCCGGATGACTCTAAGTCACAAACCGGATACGTATTTATATTGAGCGGTGGAGCTGTCAGTTGGTGCAGTTCTAAGCAAAGCGTCGTGGCGTGATCTACGTGTGAAGCGGAGTACATAGCTGCTTCGGAAGCAGCAAATGAAGGAGTCTGGATGAAGGAGTTCATATCCGATCTAGGTGTCATGCCTAGTGCATCGGGTCCAATGGAAATCTTTTGTGACAATACTGGTGCAATTGCCTTGGCAAAGGAATCCAGATTTCACAAGAGAACCAAGCACATCAAGTGATGCTTCAATTCCATCCGCGACCAAGTCAAGGAGGGAGACATACAGATTTGCAAGATACATACGGATCTGAATGTTGCAGACCCGTTGACTAAGCCTCTCTCATGAGCAAAACATTATCAGCACCAAGACTCCATGGGTGTTAGAATCATTACTGTGTAATCTAGATTATTGACTCTAGTGCAAGTGGGAGACTGAAAGAAATATGCCCTAGAGGCAATAATAAAGTTGTTATTTTATATTTCCTTATATCATGATAAATGTTTATTATTCATGCTAGAATTGTATTAACCGGAAACTTGATACATGTGTGAATATTTAGACAAAACACTGTTTCCCTAGTAAGCATCTACTAGACTAGGTCGTTAATCAAAGATGGTTAAGTTTCCTAACCATAGACATGTGTTGTCATTTGATGAACGGGATAACATCATTAGGAGAATGATGTGATGGACAAGACCCATCCGTTAGCTTAGCATAATGATCGTTAAGTTTTATTGCTATTGCTTTCTTCATGACTTATAAATATTCCTTTGACTATGAGATTATGCAACTCCCGAGTGCCGGAAGAATACCTTGTGTGCTATCAAACGTCACAACGTAACTGGGTGACTATAAAGATACTCTACAGGTATCTCCGAAGGTGTTTGTTGGGTTGGCATAGATTGAGATTAGGATTTTTCACTCCGAGTATCGGAGAGGTATCTCTAGGCCCTGTCGGTAATGCACATCATGATAAGCCTTGCAAGCAATGTGACTAATGAGTTAGTTACGGGATGATGCATTACGGAACGAGTAAAGAGACTTGTCGGTAATGAGATTGAACTAGGTATGAAGATACCGACGATCGAACCTCGGGCAAGTAACATACCGATGACAAAGGGAATGACGTATGTTGTCATTGCGGTTTGACCGATAAATACCTTCGTAGAATATGTAGGAACCAATATGAGCATCCAAGTTACGCTGTTGGTTATTGATCGGAGATGTGTCTCGGTCATGTCTACATAGTTCTCGAACCCGTAGGGTCCGTACGCTTAATGTTTGATGTCGATTTGTATTATGAGTTATGTGTTTTGGTGACCGAAGATTGTTCGGAGTCCCAGATGAGATCACGGACACCACGAGGAGTCTCGAAATGGTCGAGAGGTAAAGATTGATATATTGGATGATAGTATTTGGACACCGAAAGGGTTCCGAGGGGTACTGGGTACATATCGGAGTTCCGGGGGATTACCGGAACCCCCTGAGGAAAGTTATGGGCCCTATGGGCCATAAGAGGGAGGCACACCAACCCACTTAGGGGTGGCGCCCCCCTTTCCTTCTCCTCCTCCTACTCCTTCCTCCTTTCCCCTCCATGAGAAGGAATAGAGGGGGGGGGGGGAATCCTACTAGGACTAGCAGTCCTAGTAGGACTCCCCTCTCCTTGGGGCTCCCCTAGGGATGCCTCCCTCCCTCTCCCTCCTTTATATACGTGGGGAGGGCACCCCTAGAACACAGATCAATTGTTCTCTTAGCCGTGTGCGGTGCCCCCCTCCATAGTTTGCTCCTCAGGTCATATTGTCGTAGTACTTAGGCGAAGCCCCGCGCGGATCACTTCACCATCACCGTCACCACGCCGTCGTGCTGACGAAACTCTCCCTCGACACTTTGCTGGATCAAGAGTTCGAGGGACGTCATCGAGCTGAACGTGTGCAGAACTCGGAGGTGTCGTACGTTTGGTACTTGATCGGTTGGATCGCGAAGACGTTCGACTACATCAACCACGTTAAACTACCGCTTTCGCTTTCGGTCTACGATGGTACGTGGACACACTCTCCCCCTCTTGTTGCTATGCATCTCCTAGATAGATTTTGCGTGATCGTAGGAATTTTTTTGAAATTGCATTGCTACGTTCCCCAACAAGGACATCTCCAACACTGACACCTATTCCGCCCTTACATTTGCAGATGGACGGTCTGGACACTTGTCGACCTCCAATGTGGACGCTTATATTGGGCCGGACACGTGTGGACAGGGAAATCCCTGATTGCAGCCCCAAATCAAGGGGACGACTAGGAGCCGAGGAGGAGGAGCCGCGCCCGCCGCCCTCGTTGATGACGATGCCGGCGCTGCGGGTGCGCCGGCCGAGCGGCGTCTCCGCTACGGGCTCGGCCTTGACGCCGAACACCGCCAGCGAGCCGGAGGAGTGGGAAGAGGAGCGGGAGGAGGAGTGGGAGGCGAGGACGAGGAGGAGCCGAACCTCCTGGGCATCCATTGCCCGGCGCTCCGGCGGGGGACTGGGGCGGCGGCCGCGGCGGGGTACTTCAGCGGCGGGTGGTTGCCGCCCTCGAGGTGCTGGAGAACCTTGCGCAGCGTGCGGCCGGGGGCGCCCCACCACAGGCGGCGCCCCTCGCTGTTCTTGACGCCCTGGTGGGGCGCCCCTCGCTGTTCTTGACGCCCCACCACCGGCGCTTCGTTGGTGGAGGCCAGCCGGCGCTCCTGCCGCTGCTGGAAGTATGCCGCCCACGCCGTGTGGTTGTCGGCGGCGTACTGCGGGAGGGTGCGCTGCTCTTCCGTCAGCGACGCCCGCACGCGGTCGACCTCGTCGGCGAAGTAGTTCACGCGTGCGTTGACGTCGGACACCGGGGGGTGGGACGCCACCGGCGCTGAGCCTCCACCCACCCGGCCCTGCGCGCATGTCGGGCGGCGCCGGGATGTTCGCCTCGAAGAGGAGGTACGCCTCCCACACGTGCAGCGAGCGGCGGCCGAAGCCGTTGGCCGCCACCGCGTCGCCGGGGAAGTGCACGCCCATCGTGATGCTCGGCTTGGGGAGAGTGGGGAGCATCGTCGGTGGCTTGGGGAGAGAGGGGAGACGGGGACAGAGTACGGTGGGGTGTGGCCAGAGACGAGGGGGGCGTCGCCGCGCCGTCCGTGAGGAATCAATGGAAGGCTGACCGGCGGCAGCCTTGACATTGATTCTCCGCGGGAAACCGAGGCGGTGCAAGGACGACGAGGCGCCTGTCACTGACACGGAGGGCCCGTGGTTTGTTCGCGCCAAAATCGCTCGCCTCGGCGCTCCCAGGCACCCCTCAGCACGTCGGGTTCGGCCCGGGTCCGCCGGCTCCAATTTAGGCCTAACCCGGCAAAAAACGGACTTCTGAGGGCACGACTGGGCCAATTTTCGTCTGCTAACGCTAAAAAATCGCCTAGGGGTGTGTTGGGGGCGCGGCTGGAGATACTTAACTGTATCTTCCCCGCAACCACTTCAGGCTTCGCGCATTCTACCCAGGCCAGTAAACAACACAGACCAGCACCACACTGCGTATCCGCCGTGGACAATGGCTGTACGGCGAATTTAATGGCAAATTCAGGGTAGCAGTAACTTGTATTGTCTCGCGTACGCCACAGTCTGAAATTATCAGAATTTAACTTGACCCAACCGACCATAAGTTTGCCCGAACTTCACGTTCTCAAACTGCAAAAAAAGTAGACAATGCCTCTGCAGATCATACTAGGGGTTTGCTCATCAGGCGCTCTTTGACGGCGCCGGGTACTTGACGGCGTTCTTCACGATCTTCTTCAGGGCCGCGTCCCCGAGGTCGACGCCGCACATGTCAGAGAGCCGGATCAGGTAGAGCAGCACGTCGGAGAGCTCCTCGCCGAGGTGCTCCTTCTCCCTCTCCTCCCAGCCAGGCAAGCCCTTCTGCAACTCGCCTTTCCACATGAACAGCTCCGACAGCTCCCCGACCTCGCCGACCTGCACAGGAACATATTCTCAGGTAAGAACAAGTGCTCCGAACATGCAAAATCTCCGAGTCGGAGTACAAAGTAACAGATCGTGCAAGTTACTATCGTGAAAGTTCTCCGATCCGGTCCAAGCCTGATCCTACAGCGCCCTGCAAAATGTCTAGTGGTGCTCGAGCACGTCCTGGACAGACTGAACACGGTGACAGAACGGCATGTGCCTTATATGGAACAGCATCTGCCGATGCTATTAAACCATGGATCAACATAAGCATCTCATTGCTGACAGATGAACTGCAAATTATGGTGCAGAATTTTCGGAATAGAAAAGCTTGGCACTGAATCACATTCCTGCTTCAGAAAATTCAGTGAGAAGTTAGACAGGCTAGTCTGAATTGTACCGGCATCAACAAGTCGGACTCCGGAATTTTGGTGGTTTTGACGGTTGACGTAGGAAATTCGTTCCAGGGGTCAGCGTACGTCGCATCCAAGATGCTAAGCATGAAAGCTGCACCCTTGGCCACGACCCACGAGTTATGAGAAAATTAGTTGCTCGACCAGGAACCTACAAGTCTCCAAAAAATATCTGATGATCATGTGGTACATGTCCGAGGTAGATGAGAACCTGAGGTGAACTCTGACCACTCCAAAGCTACATGTTCGCCGTCCACAAACAATGAATCACTCGCACAGAACAAAATGGATAGGTCTCAAGAATATTTAGCTGCGACAATTAGCAGATATGAGGTGCAAAGTAATCCCATTGAATGGTTGGTCGAAAGGGAGCGCACCACAACATACAAAAAAAGGGATTGGTCAAGAATGACCTGTGATGGCTTCAGAATGAAGCGTTACTACCTTTAGTTGTTTAGTAGCGCAACCTAGAAGCAGTTCAATACTTTAAACTGGTGAAGACATTGTTAGATCATGTGCATGTGTTGTTCCAAATATCGATACTGCCTTGTCAATATTTTAAATAAATAAATGAAAAGATTCTGACTACTAACTAGCGGATACAATGCACCCTGAGACTTGCAATTGCAGCTAAATATGCTTCTACAGTAGTCAAAGACCGAACACATTATAATACACACCTTCTGGAATTCCACTATTAAGGATCCAGAGAGCCATAAAAACAACATTGGATCTAATGTACAAAAATAACCAAATAATTCTCCTAGGTGTAAAAAATTCCCATAGTTACTATTTACTTTGGGGTCAAATGCAGTCAAATTCTAGAGGAACTATAATCTTTTTTTTCTGCGGAGAAGAGGAACTATAATCTGGAAGCGTCGCGCCCTAAAATAAAAGTTAAAACGCCCCTGCCGTGCATCAGTTTCCATTTCGATAAAAACAGAGTAGCCTATGATACCACAAGTAAGAAATCGAAACTTACTTTGCACAAAACGGAAGGTAAATTAATAGAATAACCCTAAGATTTCCGACGGACTACGTGTTGACAAAACACAGAAAGATCAACACCCGACAAAAAACAGGATCAGCGGAAGAAAAGAAGGAGAGGGAAAGAGCGGAAGAAAGAGGATGCAAATTAACCATGGCAAGCAGAAGGTTCCTTGGGCTGTGGTGCTTCTCCCAGTCCCTCTCCTTGGCGAAGTCGTCGAGCTTCCTGGACAGATCCTTCAGGCTCACATCGCCGGCCACCGCCTCCGTCGTCTCCTTCCCTCTCGCCTCCTCCACGGCCGCCTTCTTCTCCGCCTCCATCGACCTCGCCCGGCACCAACCTTAAACAAATACGAGTGCCTGCCTTTGTTTGGTTCGGTACTTCGGAAAGCGCAGCTAAGGGACGGAGGGGTATATATATTCGCAGGCTTGCAGCAAACTTTGGCAAATGATAATGATTAATTAATTAGGAAAGATTGGCTAAAAAATTAATTAGGAAAGTGTTAACGGCAGCGCGTACACCGCGATTTAAGTTGATCTTTCTTTGCTGCATGAGGGCACCTGCGCCAGAGGGATCAAATATTTTGACATCTGGAATATCGAGAGCTTTTACTCGTAGTACCAGCCAAGGCAGGCAGGTAGTTAATACTTGCCTTGTGTATTAGCAAGAGATTCTATGGGAGAGATGAGCTTGCACTCTGCTGCAGACGGGGTCATATCTGTTGTGTATTGCCTTTTGCAGATACACGGGTGTATTAAATAAGGAAAGTGTGCAGGGTAAGAAAGATGGCACTGGATTCCTTCGATAAGAAATAAGTACTTACCATATATGGGGCCGCATCGGATGCGCACAGGGCTCTCTGAGACGCAGTTATGGTCGGTTGTCTGGGCAATTTGATGGGGGTCTTGAAGAGTGGCGTCTCTCTCTATCGGCACATGTTGTATGTGGCGTGACGATTGCGGCACACCTTATGCAGATGGTCTAAGGGAAAATTTGGTGCACTCATACGTTTTTACAAACTGTCGTCGAAAACTCGAATGGCAGATTCGTAACGGCAGCAAACAAAGAAACCGATTGACGCGGAAAGCTTAGGGCGTATTTGATTACCTGCATCGTTTTTGGGCACTTTGCATACTTATCTCAACTGGCCTGGCCGAGCATATGCAAGAAAAAACTAACATTTGCATGTTGATTGGTTGCCTGCATTGCATCAAGGCTAAGATGGCTGCAACTTGTTTGGTTTTCTCTGTTTGTGCTTTAGGTGTGAGCAGATGCAAAAGCACAATTGTTTGGTTGTGCACAAGTACTTGATCTGCTCACCCTTTCAAATGTGGTGGGCTTACCATCCATTTGACAGCACACAACACACACACACACACAACACACTATGATCAACAGTAGCACAAAAACAGCAAGAACAAGCAAAGAATAGGCAGATCATAAGCTACTAGGCATAAGTTTAAAATAGCAGACCCATGCTGAACACCAGGGTGTTGCTTGATACGTCTCCAACGTATCTATAATTTTTGATTGTTCCATGCTGTTATATTATCAATCTTGATGTTTTATAATCATTTTATAGTCATTTTATATCATTTTTTGGTACTAACCTATTGACATAGTGCCAAGTGCCAGTTGATGTTTTCTGCATGTTTTTTACATCGCAGGAAATCAATATCAGACGGAGTCCAAACACAACGAAACTCCACGGAGATTTTTTTACCAGAAGGAACATAACGGGCCCTGGTTGCGCCTGGGGGGTGCTCCGAGGAGAGCACAACCCGCCAGGGCGCGCCTGGGGGGTGCTCCGAGGCCCAGGCGCGTCCTGGTGGGTTGTGCCCACCTCGGCTGCCCCCGGACCGCCTATTTGCTCTATAAATACCCCAATATTCCAGAAACTCTAGGGGAGTCGACGAAAATCAATTCCAGCCGCCGCAGAGTCCAGAACCACCAGATCCAATCTAGACACCATCACGGAGGGGTTCACCACTTCCATTGGTGCCTCTCCGATGATGCGTGAATAGTTCTTTGTAGACCTTCGGGTCCGTAGTTAGTGAAGGAAATATGCCCTAGAGGCAATAATAAAGTTATTATTTATTTCCTTATTTCATGATAAATGTTTATTATTCATGCTAGAATTGTATTAACCGGAAACATAATACATGTGTGAATACATAGACAAACAGAGTGTCACTAGTATGCCTCTACTTGACTAGCTCGTTAATCGAAGATGGTTATGTTTCCTAACCATAGACATGAGTTGTCATTTGATTAACGGGATCACATCATTAGGAGAATGATCTGATTGACATGACCCATTCCGTTAGCCTAGCACTTGATCGTTTAGTATGTTGCTATTGCTTTCTTCATGACTTATACATGTTCCTATAACTATGAGATTATGCAACTCCGTTTACGGAGGAACACTTTGGTACTACCAAACGTCACAACGTGAATCGGGTGATTATAAAGGAGTACTACAGGTGTCTCCAAAGGTACATGTTGGGTTGGCGATTTCGAGATTAGGTTTTGTCACTCCGATTGCTCGGAGAGGTATCTCTGGGCCTTCTCGGTAATACACATCGATAAGCCTTGCAAGCATTGCAACTAATAAGTTAGTTGCGTAGATGATGTATTACGGAACGAGTAAAGAGACTTGCGGTAACGAGATTGAACTAGGTATTGGATACCGACGATCGAATCTCGGGCAAGTAACATACCGATGACAAAGGGAACAACGATATGTTGTTATGCGGTTTGACCGATAAAGATCTTCGTAGAATATGTAGGAGCCAATATGGGCATCCAGGTCCCGCTATTGGTTATTGACCGAGAATAGTTCTAGGTCATGTCTACATAGTTCTCGAACCCGTAGGGTCCGCACGCTTAAGGTTTCGATGACAGTTATATTATGAGTTTGTGAGTTTTGATGTACCGAAGGAGTTCGGAGTCCCGGATGAGATCGGGGACATGACGAGGAGTCTCGAAATGGTCGAGACGTAAAGATCGATATATTGGACGACTATATTCGGAGTTCGGAAAGGTTCGAATGATTCGGGTATTTTTCGGAGTACCGGAGAGTTACGGGAATTCGCCGGGAGAAGTATTGGGCCTTATTGGGCCTGCGGGAAAGAGAGAGGGCTGCCTAGGGCAGGCCGCGCCCCATGGCCTAGTCCGAATTGGACTAGGGGAGGGCCGCACCCTCCTTCCTTCCCTTCTCTTCCCTTCCTTGTCTCCTACTCCTAATACATGGAAGGACTCCTAGTTGGACTAGGAAGGGGAATCCTACTCCCGGTGGGAGTAGGACTCCCCATGGCGCCCTCCTAGGGCCGGCCTCCTCCTCCCTCCCTCCTTTATATACGGGGCAGGGGCACCCATGGACACACAAGTTGATCCTTGAGATCGCTCCTTAGCCGTGTGCGGTGCCCCCTCCACCATATTCCACCTCGGTCATATCGTAGCGGTGCTTAGGCGAAGCCTGCGTCGGTGAAACATCAAGATCGTCCTGCCACGCCGTCGTCTTGTGAACTCCATCTCCCCGGAGCTTTGCTGGATCGGAGCCCGTGGAGCGTCATCGAGCTGAACGTGTGCCAAGAACTCGGAGGCGCCGGAGTAACGGCGCTGGGATCGGCTGGATCGTGAGGAGAACGTACGACTACTTCCTCTACGTCATCATCGACTCGGAGGTTCAGGAGGAACGGAGCTGGGAACGGCAGGATCGCGAGGAGAACGACGACCACGCCCTCTACGTTGTGATCGCTTCCGCCACGGTCTCACGAGGGTACGTAGACAACACTCTCCCTCTCGTTGCTATGCCATCACCATGGTCCCGTGTGCGTAGGAATTTTTTGAAATTACTGCGTTCCCCAACAATGGCATCCGAGCCTAGGTTTTATGGTTTGATGTTTTGCACGAGTAGAACACAAGTGAGTTGTGGGCGATACAAGTCATACCGCCTACCAGCATGTCATACTTTGGTTCAGCGGTATTGTGAGATGAAGCGGCCGGACCGACATTACGCCAGACGCTTACGCGAGACTGGTTTCACCGTTCTGAGCACTCGTGCTTAAAGGTGGCTGGCGGGTGTCTGTCTCTCTCACTTTAGTTGAACCGAGTGTGGCTACGCCCGGTCCTTGAGAAGGTTAAAGCGGAGTCTATTTGACGAAGTATCGTTGTGGTCTTGATGCGAGGGTGAGATTGGTTCTTGCTTAAGCCCGTAGCAGCCACGTAAAATTTGCAACAACAAAGTAGAGGACGTCTAACTTGTTTTTGCAGGGCATGTTGTGATGTGATATGGTCAAGACGTGATGCTATATTTTATTGTATGAGATGATCATGTTTTGTAACCGAAGTTATCGGCAACTGGCTGGAGCCATATGGTTGTCGCTTTATTGTATGAAATGCAACGCCCTGTAATTGCTTTACTTTATCACTAAGCGGTAGCGATAGTCGAGAAGCAATAGATGGCGTAAACGACAACGATGCTACGATGGAGATCAAGGTGTCGGCCGGTGGCGATGGTGATCACGACGGTGCTCGGAGATGGAGATCACAAGCACAAGATGATGATGGCCATATCATATCACTTATATTGATTGCATGTGATGTTTATCCTTTATGCATCTTATTTTTCTTTGATTGACGGTAGCATTTTAAGATGATCTCTCACTAAAATTATCAAGTAGTGTTCTCCACGAGTATGCACCGTTGCCAAAGTTCGTCGTGCGAGACACCACGTGATGATCGGGTGTGATAAGCTCTCACGTCCATCTACAACGGGTGCAAGCCAGTTTTGCACGCCAGAATACTCGAGGTTATACTTGACGAGCCTAGCATATGCAGATATGGCCTCGGAACACGGAGACCGAAAGGTCGGCGTGAATCATATAGTAGATATGATCAACATAAGATGTTCACCATTGAAAACTACTCCATCTCACGTGATGATCGGTTATGGTTTAGTTGATTTGGATCACGTGATCACTTAGATGACTAGAGAGATGTCTATCTAAGTGGGAGTTCTTAAGTAATATGATTAATTGAACTTGAATTTATCATGAACTTAGTCCTGGTAGTATTTTGCAAATTATGTTGTAGATCAATAGCTCGCGTTGTTGCTTACAAATGTTTATTTTCATATGCTCCTAGAGAAAATTGTGTTGAAAAATGTTAGTAGCAATGATGCGGATTGGATCCGCGATCTGAGGTTTATCCTCAATGCTGCCTGAGAAGAATTATGTCCTTAATGCACCGCTAGGTGACAGACCTATTGCAGGAGCGGATGCGCGTTATGAACGTTTGGCTAGCTCAATATGATGACTACTTGATAGTTTAGTGCACCATACTTAACGGCTTAGAATCGGGACTTCAAAGGCGTTTTGAACGTCATGGACCATATGAGATGTTCCAGGAATTGAAGTTAATATTTCAAGCAAATACCCGAGTTGAGAGATATGAAGTCTCCAACAAGTTCTATAGCTAAAAGATGGAGGAGAATCGCTCAACTAGTGAGCATGTGCTCAGATTATGCGAATACTTCAATCGCTTGAATCAAGTGGGAGTTAATCTTCCGAGATAAGATAGTGATTGATGTAATTCTCTAGTCACCATCACTAAGTTACTAGAACTTCGTGATGAACTATAGTATGCAGGGATGACGAAAACGATTCCCGAGCTCTTCGTGATGTTGAAATCAACGAAGGTAGAAATCAAGAAAGAGCATCAAGTGTTGATGATTGACAAGACCACTAGTCTCAAGGAAAAGGGCAAAGGGAAGAAGGGAACTTCAAAGGAACAGCAAGCAAGTTGCTTTGCTCGAGTGAAGAAGCCCAAGTCCGGACCTAAGCACGAGACTAAGTACTTTGCTGCAATGGAACTGGTCCTTTGAAGCGGAACTACCCCTGAATATTTGGTGGATAAGAAGGATGGCAAAGTGAACAAAGGTATATTTGATATACAGATTATTGATGTGTATTTTACTAGTGTTCATAGCAACCCTCGGTATTTGATCTGGTATGGTTGCTAAGAGTAGTAACTTGAAACGGGAGTTACATAATGAACAGAAACTAGTTGAAGGGGAAGTGACGATGAGTGTTGGAAGTAGTTCCAAGATTGATATGATCATCATCGCACACTCCCTATACTTTCGGGATTAGTGTGGAACCTAAATAAGTGTTATTTGGTGTTGAGCATAAATATGATTTGATCATGTTTATTGCAATACGGTTATTCATTTAAGTAAGAGAATAAATTGTTGTTCTGTTTACATGAATAAAACCTTATATGGTTACACACCCAATGAAAATGGTTCATTGGATCTCGATCATAGTGATACACATATTCATAATATTGAAACCAAAAGATGCAAAGTTAATAATGATAGTGCAACTTATTTGTGGTAATCGCCGTTTAGGTCATATTGGTGTAAAGCGCTTGAAGAAAACTCCATCTTGATGGACTTTTGGAATCACTTGACTATGAATCATTTGATGCTTGCGAACCGTGCCTTTTGGGCAAGATGACTAAAACTCCATTCTCGGAACAATGGAACAAGCTCTTGACTTATTGTAAATAATACATACCGATGTATGCGATTCAATGAGTGTTGATGCTCGTGGCAAGTATCGTTATTTTCGACCTTCACAAAATGATTTGAGCAGATATGGGTATATCTACTTGATGAAACATAAGTCTGAAATAATTGAAAAGTTCAAAGAATTTCAGAGTGAAGTGGAAAATCATCGTAACAAGAAAATAAAGTTTCGCGATCTGATCGTGGAGATAAATATTTGAGTTCTGAGTTTGGTCTTCATTTGAAACAATGTGAAATAGTTTCGCAACTCACGCCATATGGAACACCACAACATAATGGTGTGTCCGAAAGTCGTAACCGCACTTTATTGGATATGGTGCGATCTATGATGTCTCTTTATCAATTTACCACTATCGTTTTGGGGTTATGCATTAGAGACAGCTGCATTCACGTTTAATAGGGCACCGTCTAAATCCGTTGAGGCGACACCGTATGAACTATGGTTTAACAAAGAAACCTAAGCTGTCGTTTCTTAAAGTTTGGAAGTTGTGATGCTTATGTGAAAAAGTTTCATCCTCATAAGCTCAAACCCAAATCGGAGAAGTGCGTCTTCATAGAATACCCAAAGGAAATTGTTGGGTATACCTTCTATCACAGATCCGAAGGCAAAAACATTCGTTGCTTATAAATGGATCCTTTCTAGAGAAGGAGTTTCTCTCGAAAGAAGTGAGTGGGAGGAAAGTGGAGCTTGATAAGGTAATTTGTACCTTCTCCCGAATTGGAAAGTATTTCATCACGGAAATCAGTTCCGATGATTCCTGCAGATTAGTGAGGAAGCTAATGATGATGATCATGTAACTTCAGATCAAGTCACTACGAATCCCGTAGGTAAACCAGAGTGAGATCCGCACCAAAGTGGTACGGCAATCCTGTTACGGAAGTCATGCTACTAGATCATGACGAACCTACAAACTATGAAGAAGCTATGGTGAGCCCAGATTACGCTAAATGGCTAGAAGCCATGAAATGCGAGATGGGATCCATGTATGAAAACAAAGTGTGGACTTTGGTTGACTTGCCCGAGGGTCGGCAAGCAATAGAAAATAAATGGATCTTCAAGAGGAAGACGGACGTTGATAGTAGTGTTACTATCTACAAAGCTCGACTTGTCGCAAAAAGGTTTTGACAAGTTCAAGGTGTTAACTACAATGAGATTTTCTCAACTGTAGCGATGCTTAAGTCTGTCCGAATCATGTTAGCAATTGCCACAATTTATGAAATTTGGCAAATGGATGTAAAAACTGCATTCTGAATGGGTTTACGGAGGAAGAGTTGTATATGATGCAACGGAAGGTTTTATCGATCCAAAGGAGCTAACAAAGTGTGCAAGCTCCAGTGATCCATCTATGGACTGGTGCAAGCATCTCGGAGTTGGAATATACGCTTTGATAAGTTGATCAAAGCATATAGTTTATCTGAGACTTACAATTGAAGCCTGTATTTACTAGAAAGTGAGTGGGAGCACTACTGACATTTACGATAAGTATATGTGAATGACATATTGTAGATCGGAAATAATGTAGAATTATTCTACAAAGCATAAAGGAGTGTTTGAAAGGAGTTTTTCAAACAAAGACCTCGGTGAAGCTGCTTACATATTGAGCATCAAGATCTATAGAGATAGATCAAGACGCTTGATAAGTTTTTTCAATAAGAACTTTTCAAAGAAGGACCTCGGTGAAGCTGCGTACAAATTGAGCATCAAGATCTATTGAGATAGATGAAAAACGCTTGATAAAGTTTTCAATAAGTACATACCTTGTCAAGATTTTGAAGTAGTTCAAAATGGAACAGTCAAAGAAAAGTTCTTGCCTATGTTGCAAAGGTGTGAAATTGAGTAAGACTCAAATCCCGACCACAATGAGAAAATAGAAAAGAGAATGAAAGTCATTCCCTATGCCTCAGTCATAGGTTCTATAAAGTATGCTATGCTATGTACCGGACCTATTGTATACCTTGCTCTGAATTTTGCAAGGAGTACAATAGTGATCTAGGAGTAGATCACTGGACATTGGTCAAGAACATCCTTAGTGAGGACTAAGGAAATATTTCTCGATTATGGAGGTGATAAAAGAGCCCGTCGTAAAGAGTTACATCGATGCAAGCTTTTTACACTCATCCAGATGACTCTAAGTCTCAATCTGGATACATATTATAAGTGGGAGCAATTAGCTAGAGTAGCCCGATGCGAGCATTGTAGACATAGAATATTTGCAAAATACATACGGCTCTGAATGTGACAGACCCGTTGACTAAGCTTCTCTCACGAGCAAAACATGATCATCCCTTAGTACTCTTTGGGTGTTAATCACATAGCGATGTGAACTAGATTATTGACTCTAGTAAACCCTTTGGGTGTTGGTCACATGACGATGTGAACTATGGGTGTTAATCACATACAGATGTGAATATTAGTGTTGAATCACATGATGATGTGAACTAGATTATTGACTCTAGTGCAAGTGGGAGACTGAAGGAAATATGCCCTAGAGGCAATAATAAAGTTATTATTTATTTCCTTATTTCATGATAAATGTTTATTATTCATGCTAGAATTGTATTAACCGGAAATATAATACATGTGTGAATACATAGACAAACAGTGTCACTAGTATGCCTCTACTTGACTAGCTCGTTAATCGAAGATGGTTATGTTTCCTAACCATAGACATGAGTTGTCATTTGATTAACGGGATCACATCATTAGGAGAATGATCTGATTGACATGACCCATTCCGTTAGCCTAGCACTTGATCGTTTAGTATGTTGCTATTGCTTTCTTCATGACTTATACATGTTCCTATAACTATGAGATTATGCAACTCCGTTTACGGAGGAACACTTTGGGTACTACCAAACGTCACAACGAATCGGGTGATTATAAAGGAGTACTACAGGTGTCTCCAAAGGTACATGTTGGGTTGGCGTATTTCGAGATTAGGTTTTGTCACTCCGATTGTCGGAGAGGTATCTCTGGGCCTTCTCGGTAATACACATCAGATAAGCCTTGCAAGCATTGCAACTAATAAGTTAGTTGCGAGATGATGTATTACGGAACGAGTAAAGAGACTTGCCGGTAACGAGATTGAACTAGGTATTGGATACCTCGAATCTCGGGCAAGTAACATACCGATGACAAAGGGAACAACATATGTTGTTATGCGGTTTGACCGATAAAGATCTTCGTAGAATATGTAGGAGCCAATATGGGCATCCAGGTCCCGCTATTGGTTATTGACCGAGAATAGTTCTAGGTCATGTCTACATAGTTCTCGAACCCGTAGGGTCCGCAACTTAAGGTTTCGATGGCGGTTATATTATGAGTTTATGAGTTTTGATGTACCGAAGGAGTTCGGAGTCCCGGATGAGATCGGGGACATGACGAGGAGTCTCGAAATGGTCGAGACGTAAAGATCGATATATTGGACGACTATATTCGGAGTTCGGAAAGGTTTCGAATGATTCGGGTATTTTTCGGAGTACCGGAGAGTTACGGGAATTCGCCGGGGAGAAGTATTGGGCCTTATTGGGCCCTGCAGAAGAGAGAGGGCTGCCTAGGGCAGGCCGCGCCCATGGCCTAGTCCGAATTGGACTAGGGGGAGGGGCCGCACCCCTCCTTCCTTCCCTTCTCTCTTCCCCTTCCTTGTCTCCTACTCCTAATACATGGAAGGACTCCTAGTTGGACTAGGAAAGGGGGAATCCTACTCCCGGTGGGAGTAGGACTCCCCATGGCGCGCCCCTCCTAGGGCCGGCCTCCTCCTCCCTCCCTCCTTTATATACGGAGGCAGGGGGCACCCGATGAACACACAAGTTGATCCATGAGATCGTTCCTTAGCCGTGTGCGGTGCCCCCCTCCACCATATTCCACCTCGGTCATATCGTAGCGGTGCTTAGGCGAAGCCTGCGCCGGTGAAACATCAAGATCGTCACCACGCCCGTCGTCTTGTGGAACTCCATCTCCCGGAGCTTTGCTGGATCGGAGCCCGTGGAGCGTCATCGAGCTGAGCGTGTGCCAAGAACTCGAGGCGCCGGAGTAACGGCTGGGATCGGCTGGATCGTGAGGAGAACGTGACGACTACTTCCTCTACGTCATCATCGACTCGGAGGTGCCGGAGTAACGGCGCTGGGATCGGCAGGATCGCGAGGAGAACGTCGACTACTTCCTCTACGTTGTGATCGCTTCCGCCACGGTTCACGAGTGCGTAGACAACACTCTCCCCTCTCGTTGCTATGCCATCACCATGGTCCTGTGTGTGCGTAGGATTTTTTTTGAAATTACTGCGTTCCCCAACAGTTAGTAGCTAGATGGCTTCATCTCTCTCGCTGAATTCTCAATACAATGGTCTCTTGGAGATCCATATGATGTAACTCTTTTTGCGGTGTGTTTGTTGGGATCGGATAAACTTTGAGTACATGATCAGATCTACCTTTTTATATCCATGAAAGTTATTTGAGTTTCTTTGATCTCTTATATGCATGATTGCTTATAGCCTCGTATTTCTTCTCTGATATTTGTGTTTTGTTTGGCCAACTTGATCTATTTATCTTGCAATGGGAGGAGGTGCTTTGTAGTGGGTTCGATCTTACGGTGCTTGATCCCATTGACAGAAGGGGAACCGACACGTATGTATCGTTGCTACTAAGGATAAAACGATGGGGTCTATCTCTACATAGATAGATCTTGTCTACACCGGGTCATCGTTCTTATTACATTACTCCGTTTCTCCATGAACTTAATACACTAGATGCATGTTGGATAGCGGTCGATGTGTGGAGTAATAGTAGTAGATGTAGGCAGGAGTCGGTCTACTAATCTTGGACGTGATGCCTATGTAATGATCATTGCCTGGATATGGTCATGATTATTTGAAGTTCTATCAATTGCCCAACAGTAATTTGTCTATCCACCATTTGCTATTTTTCTCGAGAGAAGCAACTAGTGAAACCTACTGCCCCCGGGTCTCTTTCTCATATTATTTGCCTACTTTTCGTTTGCTTATATTTTCAGATCTATTAAACCAAAAATACAAAAATACCTTGCTGCGTTTTATTGTTATTTATTTTATTTGACGTTCGATCTATCAATCTACTATAATTTATTTCACGTCTGTTTGCCTATCTTGAGGCGCCGCTACCCGAAAGGTATTGACAACCCCTTTTACACGTCGGGTTGCGAGGATTTGTTATCTGTGCACAGGGGTTGTTTACGTTGTGTTGCTTGGTTCTCCTACTGGTTCGATAACCTTGGTTTCATCACTGAGGGAAATACCTACCGCTGATGTGCTGCATCATCCCTTCCTCTTTGGGGAAATACCGACGTAGTTTTAGCAGACATGAAAAGGAATTTCTGGCGTCGTTGCCGGGGAGGATCTTCAACATATACCAGGTTCCTAATCACAAATCTCATATCCTCACAATTTACATTATTTGCCATTTGCCTCTCGTTTTCCTCTCCCCCACTTCACAAAAATTTGCCGTTTTATTCGCCCCTCTTATTCATTCACCGTTTTCTTGCCGGATCTGTTTTTGAGTGCAATCTTGTTGCGTAGTCATCATGACTCAAGAGAACACCAAGTTGTGTGATTTCTCAAATACCAACAACAATGATTTTATTGGCACTCCGATTTCTCCTCCCGCCACTAGTGTGGAGTCTTGTGATATTAATACTGCTTTGCGATATGCAAAAGAAAAAAGATGTTGACAATGATGTGGTGAAGATGAAATTATTTCCGTTTTCTTTGCGTGATTCTGCAAAATTTTGGTTTTCTTCTTTGCCTCGCAATAGTATCGATTCTTGGAATGAGTGCAAAGATGCTTTTATCACTAAGTATTTTCCGCCCGCAAAAATTATTTCCCTTAGAACCCAGATCATGAATTTCAAGCACTTGAACATGAGCATGTTGCACAATCTTGGGAAAGTATGAAAATGATGCTAAGGAACTGCCCAACTCATGGGTTAAATCGTTGGATGATCATACAATTTTTTTATGCGGGGTTGAATTTTGTTTCTCGTAATCTTTTAGATTCCACCGCGGGTGGTACTTTTATGTAAATTACTTTGGGTGAAGCTACCAAATTTCTTGATAATATTATGGAAAATTATTCGCAATGGCATACCGAAAGAGCTCCTACTAGTAAAAAAATTAATTCGGTTGAAGAAATTTCTTCTTTGAGTGAAAAAGTCGATGCTCTTATGAAATTGGTTGATAGTAAAAGTGTTCCTATTTATTTCAATGATATGCCTTTGTCTACTTTGATTGAGCAAAATAGTGATGCCGTAGATGTGAGTTTTATCTCTCGAAATAATTTCAATAACAATTCTTATAGAGTTACTTTTAATCCTAGGCCTTTTCCTAGTAATTCCTCTAATAATTATGGTAATTCCTATGGAAATCAATCTTATAATAATAATAGGAACACCTCTTATCTTGAGATTAATATTAAATAATTTATCAATACGCAAAAAGTTTTCATCACTACCATAGAAGGAAAGTTGAATAAGATTGATAATTTATCTAGAAGTGTTGATAGAATTTCTCATATGTGGAAAATCTCAAGATGAAATTTTTTGTGCCTAAGGTTGATAAATCAATTAAAAATCTTTATGTTTCTATGGATGAAAGTAAGAAAAGAACCGCTATGCTGAGAGCTAAAAGCGATTTTTTAGAAAAAGTGTTTTCTAGTTATTACTTTCGCAATAGTGATGAAGATCTTAAAATGATTGGTGTTTCTCCTATTGATTCCTTGTTTAGTAAAATTAAGATTGATGAAAAAGGGACTCGAGAAGATTCAACTTTAGTTAGAAGGCATCCCAATAATTCGGAGGGTGAAAATCTTGTTGAGAAAATTGATAAAAGTGGGTTTGAAGAGGTAAAAACTTTAACTAGTGATGTGCCCACTCTTTTGGATTACAAGGATTTTAATTATGATAGTTGTTATTTGATTTATTGTATTACTTTGTTGCAATCCATGATAAATTCACCCCATGCCTATGAACAAAATAAAGCTTTTACTAAACATATTGGAATTAGAAGTTTCAATTCGTAGAAAATTGCATGATGAATGGGAACCTACTATCAAAGTCAAGATTAAAAATTATGAATGCTTTGCTTTGTGTGACTTGGGTGCTAGTGTCTCTACAATTCCGAAATCTTAATGTGATGTGCTTGGTCTTACCGATCTTGAAGAATGCTCTTTAAATTTGCACTTGACGGATTCTACTATTAAAAAGCCTATGGGAAGAATTAATGATGTTCTTATTCTTGCAAATAGGAATTATGTGCCCATAGATTTATTGTTCTTGATATTGATTGTAATCCGTCTTGTCCAATTATTCTTGGTAGACCATTTTTACGTACTATCGGTGCCGTGATTGATATGAAAGAAGGCAATATTAAGTTCCAATTTCCCTTGAGGAAGGGTATGAAACACTTTCCTAGAACAAGAATTAGGCCACCCTATGAATCAATCATGAGGGCATCTTATGGATCTCGAAACAAAGATGAGAAAACTTAGATCCTTGCTTTATGCCTAGCTAAGGGCGTAAAACTATAGCGCTTGTTGGGAGGCAACCCAATGAATAAAATTTATTTTTGCTTTTTGCTTTTTGTTCTTGAGTGTTTGCACAATTCTGCTACTGTTATGATTGTGTTTTTTGTGTTTTAATTAATGTTTGTGCCAAGTAAAGCCTTTAGGATCATCTTGGGTGATAGTTGTTTGATCTTGCTGAAAACGGAAACTTTTGCGTTCACGAAAACAATTCTTATTTTTTACAAGAGCATGATAAAATGCCAATTCTTTTTGTAGTAGATTAATATACAAATTGCTCAGGTCGTCCAGAATTTTTGGAGTTTCAGAAGTATTCAAACAATTCAGATTGCTACGGACATTTCTGTTTTTGACAGATTCTGTTTTCTTTGAGTTGTGTGCTTATTTTGATGGCTCTATGGTTTTCTTTGATGAGTTTTTGCCATAGAAAAGTTGGAATACAGTAGATATAATGCAAGAATAAAATATGAATAAGTTGCAATAGTACTTATAGTAGTGATTTATTTTCTTATACCAACAGATCTCACGAAGGTTTTGTTGAGTTTTGTGTGATTGAAGTTTTCAAGTTTTGGGTTATCTTATGATGGATGAAGGAATAAGGAGTAAGAAGAGCCTAAGCTTGGGGATGCCCCGGCATCCCAAGCTATTATCCAAAAGAGAGCAAGCAACTAAGCTTGGGGATGCCCCGAGTGGCATCCCCTCTTTCTTCTAACGACCATCGGTATTTTACTCGAACCTATATTTGTATTCGTCACATACCATGTGTTTTGCTTGGAGCGTCTTGTATGATATGAGTCTTTGCTTGCTTTATTTTGTGTTTTAAGTCTTGATCCCTTGCTGGACAGACCTATTTGAGAGAGCCAAAATTATGTCATGACTTGTTAGAATTGCTCTCTATGCTTCACTTAAATTTTTATGAGCTATGGACTTGCTCTAGTGCTTCACTTATATCTTTTTGAGAACGGTGTGCCTAGTATTTTTTTAAGAAATGCTCTCTTGCTTCACTTAGATTTATTTGGGAGTTAGTAAAATTTTTAAGAAATTTTCTCTTGCTTCACTTAAATTATTTAAAGAGAAAGAAAAATTATGCTCATGATCTTCACTTATATTTGTTTGAGCTTATGAAAAGCAACACATGAAAATTAGTCCCAAAGTGACCACTACAAGGTTTCAGACTTGAAATGCTCGAATCTTGTCAACATCCAGCACCACTACAAGGTCTGGGGCAGCGACAAAAACAAACTGAACTCCCTGGTTGACCTCGCCTCGGCCATCATCGACCCCTACTACGCGAAGATGAAGGAAGAGAGCAATAAGGACAAGAACGCTGGCATAGTGTGTGGCATGAGAGACTGGATGAACAACATGTCAGAAATGCTGGCGTCCATGGACGCGCATACACAAGCTTCTAAGATGTACAAAGGATCGTTGACATGAGGAATTGTCTTCTTCCTGACCCAGACGAGGGATCGAGCCACATAGCAGTGGCGGGAGCGTCACAAGAAGTAGATGACTAGACGATCATTTCTCCTACTTTAGAATGCATGCAATTGTTTATTGAGGTGTGTGCGAATGATCTGTATAGTCACTTATGTAATTGGATGTCTATTTCAGTTGTATATATACATGTTATTCTACTATAGATAGAGCAATTCACACGGCTTATTAGCAACAATCGTCTGTGTTATTAATGGTCTTCGCACACATTCCTTATTACGAACCTGTTTGCCGCGTATCACACACATCTTGTTCAGTTGAACCGTTTCCATCGTGTTTCCTAATCACACACAGTTCATCCCAGTGAACCATATGCTGTATATCGCACATGTCTTCATCTGGCTGCCCGTTTCTTTTGTTCCTCCTCATCCCAAACAGTTAATTGAGCTGAACCGTATGCCCTGCATCGCCCACACAACTAAATTCTGATCTGTGTTTGATGCATCTGTCATCGCAAACATTTTGCACCTTTTTTGACGGTTTTTTACACCACCGTTTGCGATTATGGCATCACACATAGTTTCTCGAAGGGTCTCTGATCGTAGTGTCGCGTTTGGACCATCCTGCAGTAGTGGTACCAGAGCTCAAAGCGAAAAACTTAGAGATAAAAACATTTTGGGAGGTGTGTCCACCCCACCAACGAAAACGACTTAGAGTTGCCAACACTTTCCATGCTAGATATATCATAGGTGGTTCACAAACATAAAATAAAGTTTATTCCTTTTTCCACCATACTTTCACTTTCCATGGCTAACCGTATCCACGGGTGCCTTCCATACCAACACTTTTCAAGGAATTTATTATTTGACAACATAAAGTAAATTCATTTTTCATTTCGGGACTAGGCATCCCTAATACCTTTGCCTTACTCTCGTGCAATGATAAGTGAATAAACACTCATCGTGATAATAACACATCTAGCATGGAAAATATTAGCCACCCATCACCGCTCTACGAGCGAAACTAACACACAAAAGAGAAGTTTATTTTGAAAATTAGAGATGGCACATGCAAATTTGCTTAGAACGGCAAAAGAATACCGCATATAGGTAGATATAGTGGACTCATGTGGAAAAACTGGTTCAAAAGGTTTTTGGATGCATAAGTAGAGATCATACTTAGTGCAAAATGAAGGCTAGCAAAAGATTGAGAAGCGACCAACCAAGAAATGGATAATCTCATAAGCAAGAATTAAGCATAATTAACACTGAATAATGCACCACAAGTAGGATATAATTTCATTGCATGACTATTGACTTTCGTGCTTGCATAGGGAATCACAAACCTTAACACCAATATTCTTACTAAAACATAATTTCTCATCAACATAACTCACATATCACATCATCATATCTCAAAACTATTACTAAGAATCAAGTTTATTTTGTCCAATGATCTTCATGAAAGTTTTTATTATATCCTTCTTGGATGTCTATCACTTTGGGACTAGTTTTCATGTGTTGCTTTTCATAAGCTCAAACAAATATAAGTGAAGATCATGAGCATAATTTTTCTTTCTCTCAAAATAATTTAAGTGAAGAAAGAGAAAATTTCTTAAAAATTTTACTAACTCCCAAATAAATCTAAGTGAAGCAAGAGAGCATTTCTTCAAAAATACTAGGCACACCATTCTCAAAAAGATATAAGTGAAGCACTAGAGCAAGTCCATAGCTCATAAAAAAATTAAGTGAAGCATAGAGAGCAATTCTAATTAACAAGTCATGACATAATTTTGGCTCTCCCAAATAGGTGTGTCCAGCAAGGGATCAAGACTTAAAACACAAAATAAAGCAAGCAAATACTCATATAATACAATACGCTCCAAGCAAAACACATGGTATGTGACGAATACAAATATAGGTTCGAGTAAAATACCGATGGTCGTTAGAAAAAAGAGGGGATGCCACTCGGGGGCATCCCCAAGCTTAGTTGGTTGCTCATTTTTGGATAATAGCTTGGGATGCCGAGGCATCCCCAAGCTTAGGCTCTTCTACTCCTTATTCCTCCATCCATCATAAGATAACCCAAAACTTGAAACTTTAATCACACAAAACTCAACTAAACCTTCGTGAGATCCGTTAGTAAAAGAAAGCAAATCACTACTATAAGTACTGTACCAAACCAATTCATATTTTGTTTTTGCATTATATCTACTGTATTCCAACTTTTCTATGGCAAAAACTCATCAAAGAAAACCATAGAGCCATCAAAATAAGCACACAACGCAAAGAAAACATAATCTGTCAAAACAGAACAGTCTGTAGTAATCTGACTATTTCAAAAACTTCCGTAACTCCAAAAATTCTGAAAAACTAGGATGACATTGGTAATTTGTATATTAATCTTCTGCAAAAAGAATTGGCATTTTATCACGCTCTGGTAAAAAATAAGAATTATTTTCGTGAGCGCAAAAGTTTTTGTTTTTTCAGCTAGATCAAACAACTATCACCCAAGAAGATTCTATCGGTTCTACTTGGCACAAACACTAATTAAAACACAAAAAACACAATCATAATAGTAGTATAAATTTTGCTAACACTCAAGAACAGAAAGCAAAAAGCAAAAATAAATTTATTCATTGGGTTGCCTCCCAACAAGCGTTATAGTTTTACGCCCTCAGCTAGGCATAATATTTCAATGGTGCTCACACAACAGATAATAATTGAAACACAAAGTGAGTGTCATGAAACATGTGAAAAAACATTTAAGCCTAACATACTTCCTATGCATAGGAATTTTATATGAAAAAAAATTATCAAGACAAGAAATATCTAGCATATGCAAAGGAGAGGAATAAAACATTGACAATCTCAACATGACGAGAGGAAATTTAATAACATGAAAATTTCTACAACCATATTTTCCTCTCTCATAATAATTATATGTAGGATCATAATCAAATTCAACAATATAACTATCATATAAAATTTTCTCTTCATGATCCAGATGCATGCAAAGTTGACACTCTTCCAAAATAGTGGGATTTTCATTAAATAAAGTCATGACCTCTCCAAGCCCACTTTCATAAAAAATTTCATAAGATTGAACACTCTCCAAATATGTGGGATTATTTTTAGCTAAACTTGACACTCTTCCAAACCTACTTTCAATATTATCACAAACATATTCATCATGAGGCTTAAATAAATTTTCAAGATCATAAGAAACATTATCACCCCAATCATGATCATTGCAATCAGTAGCGGACATGAAAAAACAAGCATCCCCAAGGTTGGGGTTTTGCATATTATTAGCACAATTGACATTAATAGAATTTATAGTAAAATTGTTGCGATCATGCTTTTCATTCAAGGAGCTATCATGAATCACTTCATAAATTTCTTCATTTGTAACATCCCAAAATTCTAAATTTTGGAATGTTATATTAAATAAATAGTTTTGATTGTTTGTTTGATTGTGGTGTGGTTGCTTGCGTAAAATGGAGTGAAATTTAAAACTTTTGAAAGTTGAATGAGAGGGAATGAAGTGACTTTCCCAAACTTTCACCTTCATTTATGATCTCCATGAATTTAAATTTCGTTTCATCACAAAACCCTAGAGAGAAGATGATATGACTTCTTCCATTTAATTAAATGAAAAAGGGTTTTTGAAAAAGGTTTGAATTCTATTTGAAAATATTTCAGATTCAGAAACTTTATGCAACTGAATGACTTTCATGAGAGAAGATAAAATGACTTCTTCAAAACATATGAAATATGAGTTGGGAGTTTCAAAGAATCAAATTTAACGTCCCTTTGAATTATTTGATATTTGGTTTTAATCCAAATTATTTTTATCCAAAAGTAAAATATATGGAAATTAGGGTAAAATGATTCCCTACAGTAGAAAAATGGAGAGAAATAAATTTGAAATTATTTTGGTATTTTTAAAATGATTTTTATTAGGTTTTATGGCAACAGTAGCACTGTTTGCTTTATTTAAATTTTTGCGGATTTTAATTGATGCTATAAAAATGTTCACATTGTAGAACAACTTTTTCTGAAAATTTCAATATATAATATGCCCATGGAAAGTGTTTAATTTATTCTCTTCTTATTTTCCGTTTACCCCTTTTCCGTTTTTATAAAAAAAAGCTGTACGAGCGACCGACTGCTATCCCTCACCAGCGTGCGCATCATAGCCAGCAGGCCGGGTGATGCGTCCATTTTGCATCATGCTTTTATATCAATATTTATCACATTATGGGTTGTTATTACACATTATGTCACAATACTTGTGACTGTTCTCTCTTATTTTACAAGGTTTACATGAAGGTGGAGAATACCGGCAGCTGGAATTCTGGGTTGGAAAAGGAGCAAATATTAGAGACTGTCGGGGAGGCTGATCGTACCCACGGACACCTATGGGGCCGGCGGACCGGGCCCCTTGTGGTTCGGAGGGGGGCGGAGATCGCACGAAGAGTGGATCGAGGCGATGCACACGAGCAGTTTACCCAGCTTCGGAGCTCTCCGGAGAGATAAAACTCCTACTGCTGCTTGTTTGATCTATTGTGTTCTTGCTAGGGAGCAACGAGGGCTACAAAACCTAGCTTGAGTGTGTCTAGTCTACGGCCAGTCGAAAGAACCCAACCAGCCGAACCTGCGGAACCAGCGAACCGAGCCCCCTCTACGTTGCACTCGGGCCTCCTTTTATATGCTCAAGGGGTCTCCGGCGGTGGCAACATAGGCGGGGTACAAATGTAAAAACAGGAGTTGGTACACCTACTTGAGCGATGTATGATGCCAAATACCTAACTCGACGGCAAGGGACAAAAGCAATAAATGCCCGTCGTTGTCGCCCAAAGCGATGTAACAGAGACCGTCAGTGCGCCTCCGCTTCGCCACGATGGCGAGCCGTCAGCCGCCGCTTATCGCTGCTCTCCGCTGGCTGCCGATCGCTCGACACGCCGCCATGGAACGGTCCCATGGCGACACGTCGCAGGTGAGCTGGAGCGGAGACGGAGAGAAGTTGCATGCCGCGGCAAGCGCCTTGCCGCGGCCGAATCCTGTCGCGCCGAAGACTTGTCGGCGCTCCGAGCCTTCCGGCAAGCTCCTCTTGCCGGGCCTTGTCTTCTGCGTGCTCGAGTGGCCTTCCCGGCAAGCTCCTCTTGCCGGGGCCTTCTTCGTGCCTAGAGAGGCCTTCCCGGCAAGCTCCTCTTGCCGGGGTCTTGTCTTCTGAAAGGCTGCGGAGGGTCTTGGCGGACGCCCGACGATGCTTGCCACGGGGACACTGCGACTGCCCGTGCACAAGTTCGGGGTACTAAGGTACCCCTACTTTAGTACACCGACAGGAGCCCCCGGGTCTGGGCCATACACGGTGCCAAGCGCTGTTGGGCCAGGCCCAAAACAGGGCACGGGCACGCGCGGCCTGGGTCCAAACCAAACCCACTCAGATCCGCGCGTTCCCCGTGAACGACACGCGCCAATTGCGGCGTCGTGGGGAAGTGGGCAGCGTGCTTGGGATCGCTTCACCCGTCGCCTCGATTCTGCATCCCCGCCACGTGGTTCCCATGCTCTTGGGGTCATGGACGGTGGAAGTAAAAAACTGGCCGTTCTGAGCAGAGGCAGCAGGTCGGCCCCGATTCCTGCTCTTCCTATGCCCTGATTTGCGGCGGGCGGTCGAGCCCCACCTTGCTTCCTTAAAAGAGCGGAAGGGAGCGCAGAAGCCCGCACTCTCCTATCTCCTCCTTTCCTCGGTTTACGCTCCCTTTCTCTCATTCGTCATGGAGAAAAGGAACCTTGGTTCTTCATCGGTGGCGGCGAGGGTCGCCACAGACAGCGCTCCTCCCAACCCCACGCCCGGGTGGCGTAACCCGGCCACAAGGGGAAGAGGGAGGGGCGAGGTCAGACGAGGTCGAGGCGCCGGGAAGAGGCGGACGGGCGGCGCTTGTCTCTCGCTCACGGGCGGTTCCTCCCTGTGGTGGTCCATACAGGGGCGACCCTTGCGAAGTTCTTCGTCAGGCTGCGCTGGGCGCCTCGTCGTCGCCTCCGTCTTCCAGCTCCGTCATGAGTGCGATGGAGTCGGATCCGCCGAGACACCGAGGCTGCACATGAGGGGCTGTGGAATCAGCGGCATGCGAATCCGTGTTGTATTCCCAGCCCCTAATGTGATGTATCTCGATCGTGGGTGGAAGACGTTCACTCGCATCCACAGCCTGATGGCGGGGTTTACCCTCCATTTTAAGTTAATGGAGGGTGATCTCCTCTCCGTCAAGGCCTTCGGGGATCTCGGTACTCGGGCGAAGTGCTGCGTGGATAGCTCCTCCGACAGCGAAGATTCCCCCTCGAGCGAGAGTGACGAGGAGGAGAGCGACAGCGACGACAAGGGTAGCGGGCCCGATTAGTTGTCGGGCGCCGCTTCGTGCGTCACCGGCGACCCCATCATCCGTCGCCCGGCTCCTTGAACTCCCCGGGGTCGTCTCCTTGGGCGACTGGCGTAGGGAGGCTGCGGAAGGGGAAGAGGGATGGCGACAAGACCGTCAAGTCGGAGTACGAGGGCGTAGTACCCTCGACAGCGTGCTGACGTCCTGCCGCCCTGTCTTCGAGCCCCGCTTCCGGCGCTGCCGTCTCCGTCAAGCCCTCGGGGAGCTCCCGGGATGTTCCCTTGGTGCCTTCTGGCACTTGTAGCTCGCCTAGGCGTTTCTTTTGCCCTTCTCGCCTCCTTGACCTACCTCCTGAAGAGAGGGACAGGAAAAGTATTACGGGCATCTTATCTTTTTAATTTGTAAGCCTTCGGGCCTTATCCGCATTTAAAACTTGTAATCTTCTCTTTCATGTTTTTCATTCCCCACGGATTGTATCCGAGTAGAATGTTTTTAATGAAAAGGATGCTTGAAAAGGACGAAGGGCTTATCTCGATATCGCAGCCCGGCAACTCGGCTTGCCGCAGGCCCCCGGCAACTCGGCTTGCCGCAGCCCGGCAACTACGGCTTGCCGCAGCCCTCGGCAGCTCACGGCTTCTTGGGGCTTGGGTGCAGCGCCCTTCTTCTCCTCTTCGCTGTTATTTCAGTTCCGAGAACGATTTAGCTTGATGCCGCAATAAGTTATTTTTGTAATATAACTTTATTCAGGGCAACATTTGCTACATTACTTCCTTTACTCGACTCTTGGCTTTGTATGTTATTTCACGCTTTTCAGTGGAAACTTGCGGTGCAGAGCACCCTTGCCGCGAGCCGAAAAGTGCGGAACTTCAGCGACTTCTTTGGCAAGGGGTCGCTACCGACAAGCAACCTCGTCGCGGACTAGCCGCAGCTCACTTAAGTTGTTGAGCGGACTCGAAACAAAGTAAGGGCGCGACCGATCACGATTTGGTTCCTCCGCATGGGTTTTTCATACAAAGCGCGGTCGTTCAAGGAAGATAACTTTAAAATTTATTATCGATCGTTGAAACTTAGCAACTTAGCTTCTCTGTTGCCCATTTCCCGGCAAGGCGACAGTTCCTCGGGCGATCCTGTCTGAAGGAAATGAATAATCTGCTGCGCCCATGCTGGAGCTTGTGGCTCGACAACAAGGACTAAAGGCGCATCTACTGCTGCGGGAACATCAGATTCCACGGCGAGGACCTGAGGTCCTGCCGGAGCTTGATGGTCCCCGACAAGCTTGCCGGAGCAAGACTTGTCAGGAGCATCTGCTTCAACGAAACAAACCACGGGGTGCAGCCGGAGCAGACTGCTCCTCAGCACTGTTGGTGTTGATCTTGGGGACCTTTACAGCGACGGCTTCGGGAAGCTCTGTCGGAAAGTACTCACCAGAGGCCAACTTCCTCTTCTTGCCTTGTCCAGTCGATGGTGTTACGGTTATTGAGTCAGCTTGAGCACGAAAATCCTCGGTTCCACAGCGACTTAAGTGCAACGCACTTTGACAGCCGTCGGCAATATCATTACGAGCTCTTGGAACATGTTCCATTTGCAGGCCGTCAAAGTGCTCTTCTAGCTTCCTCACTTCATCAACGTGAGGCTTCCATCAACGGACTCGATAATATTTGTTCACTTGCGGACGACAAGTTGCGAGTCACCCGACAATAAGCTTCTTGATCCCAAGGTCCATTGCGATCCACGAGACCGCAAGCAAACCTTCATACTCTGCGGTATTGTTTGTCGCTTGCTCCACAGGGAAAGTGCATCCGGACGATGTACTTGAGGTGCTCTCCGGTGGGTGCGATAATGACGCCGCACCAAATACTTTGCGGCGAGAAGGCACCATCAAAGTACATCAGCCACTCTTTGCTTGCTTCCTGAATTTTTGCTTGACGGGCCGCGCATGAGGACAAACGGCCAGGCGGTGCTCAATCACTTTCCTGGGAACACCGGGGATATCAGACGGTTCCCATGCAAACACGTCGACACTCGCCCGCAGGAAAGCAACAAGCGCGCCTTCCTATTTAGGGTCGAGAGAAGCACTGATGGTGAAGGTACCACCAGTGCCGTCCTCCTTGGCGGGCACCTTCTTGGTCTTCGGCGGAGCCACCATCTTCTTGCACTTTCCGGTGGAGCTCGATGGTGCGTCCTCGACGGTAGCGCAGCACTCCGAAGAGGTGCGCTTGCCGGAGTGAGCATCAGAGCCCTTCCCGGACTTGGACTTGGTCTTCTTCCCCGGAGCTTCAGCCGGCAAGTGTTGGGCGATGCCATGGCCGCTGCATCCCGGAAGATCTTGTCGGCACAGATAAGGGCATCCTTCTTGTCGCCATGGACAGAGATGACGCTTATCGGGCCTGGCATCTTGAGTAGGTTGTAGGCGTAGTGAGAGGCTGCCATGAACTTGGTGAGTGTTGGACGGCCAAGTATCCCATTGTAAGGCAACGGGAAATCGGCAACATCGAATGTAACCCTCTCGATCCCCGAAGTTCAGCTCACGCCAAAGGTGACCGCAACGTAATCTTCCCCTTCGCTTGCTTCTTCCGGATTGATTCCTTGGAAGGTACCGGTCTCTTCGAGCTTCATTGTCGAGGATTTGAAGCTTACGGAGCACCGCGGAGGAGATCAGATTCAAGCCGGGCCCGCCGTCAACTAACATTTTGTGACCTTGAGGTTGTGGATGGTTGGAGAGACCAACATCGGCAAGCACCCGACCGCGATTATGCGATCAGGATGGTCCTCAATATCAAAATGATAGGCGTGCGGACCACTTGAGGCTTGCGTGACTCTACGGATGGCTCCGTTGCATTGACCTCCCGCATCCATTGCTTGAGTTGGCGGTGGGAGGTATGCAGGAAGCACCTCCGTCAACGCAGAAGAACCTCTGTGGCTTTACGAAACTCCTGCTCGTCGGCGTCGTGCGTCTTCCATATCTTCGTCGTCATCATCATCTTCATCCTTATCGCGCCGCTGGGAGGTCGATCTCCTTGCCGCTGCTTGGCTTTGCTGCGGCGTCCTCCCCGCCGGACGTTTCTTGCTTGCTCCCCGGCACCCTCCTGGGCCTTCTCCTTGTCGCGCCGCTCGTACTCAGCTCTCTGCTGTTCGACAAGCTGCTCGACCTTCTTGCAGCTCTGGAGATCGTGGCCCTTGGTGCGGTGGATCTTGTAGTATTGCTTGCCGGAGCTGTCCTGCTTGTCGGCGGCCGCCATCGACTGGTGGTTGGCGTCAGCGGCAACCTCCTTGCCGGAGCCACCAGCCTTGGCGTTCTTGTCGCCACCTCCATTGCCGGACTGCTCGACTGCTAGCACTTCTCTGGCTTTCTTCTTCCTGTTGCCTCGCCGCCGACCCTTCTTTGCCGGGGCGGTGTCATCACTGTCAGATCCTGCTTCTGCATTCTCTCCAGGGAGTCTCCTCCCTTCCTCAGCGCGTGCACACTTGTCGGCCAAGGCGTACAGCTCACTGACGTCCTTGAATTTGCACATCGCCATCTCCTCCCTCATCCTGCGGTTCCGCACATTCTGATGAAATGCGCTGATCACCGCGGCAGGTGGACGTCTGGGATGTTGTAGTGCACACGGCTGAACCTCTGAATGAACTTGCGCAGGGACTCTCCTTCCTTCTGGGCGAGCAAGTGAAGGTCACTCTCTTGGCCATGAGGTTTGTGGCCATCTGTGAAGGCGCCAACAAACTGATGGCACAGATCTGCCCAAGAGGATATGGAGCTGTCCGGCAAGTGCATGAGCCAAGATCTGACGTTGGGCTTGAGGACGGCGGAAGTAGTTGGCGAGGATCTTGTCGTCCCGCCCCCGCAGCTTGCACCGCGATGGTGTAGATGCTTGAGGAACTCCGACGGATCGTCCAGCCATCATACTTCTCCGCACGCCAGGTTTGAAGTTTTTCGGCTGGGCCCTTTGGACTTGCCGCAGCTCACGAGTGAACGCAGGGCAACCTACCGTCTGACAAGTCGCTGGCCCTCCGTAGCGTGCACGCCAACAGAAGGCCCAACGCGCTTTGTCGGATCGACGTCGCGCTTCTCTTCGGCGCTCGATGCGAGTTCGAGCGTCCTCTTGTTGTCGCTCATGAAGAACTTGGCGCTGATCACGGCGAGCTCGCGGATCCGACGATGCAGTGGAGTCGCTGTCGAGGTGGATCCGGTGAGTCGGCGATCTTGGCCTTCTTGGCGGAGAGTGCACGGTGGTTGCACCTCCGACTGTCTCGTCACCACCAGCTCGTGCCTTGTCGTCTCGCCGCGGCAATGATGGGGTTGGTTGTCATGGGCGTCGCCGCTGGCAAAGCCGATGAGGCTCGATAGTGGCCCTCCACTCGTCGACCTTGTCGGCCGTTGGAGGGTAGTCGAGGAGCAGCTGAGCTCTCGCGAGCTTCGCTGGAGTTGTGGGTGGCATTGGAGAACGCGCAGGAGGCGGGACACGCTCGGACTTCTAACTACGTTAGAAGGAGCGGCGCCCGTCCGGCGACCGTATCTCACTCGTGCGGCATGTTGGCGCGCATGCTGGTCTTGAGGGTCTCGATCCAACGAACGTATGGCGTTGTGAATGCCATGACGTTGTTGGTCCCGCGTCTCCTGAGATGGGCGCGGGGGATGCGCGGACGCCGAGGTTTGTGATGCCTTGTCCTTGGACTTGGCAACGTCGCGAGCACCTTCGTCGGCGCCCGTTCCTCCGCCAACGTCTGCCCCACCACCCGTTTGCTGCGATGAGGGTGGGTACGACGCGGACGGCTCTGCTGCCGCCGAAGCCTTCTTGTTCGGTGGCATGTTGGGGAAGATGTTGATGACGCTGCTCGTGTGAACGCCGGATCAGATTCACACGGCCTCGACGCTTCTACCGGGCGCGCCAGAGATGTCGGGGAGGCTGATCGTACCCACGGACACCTATGGGGCCGGCGGACCGGGCCCCTTGTGGTTCGGAGGGGGCGGAGATCGCACGAAGAGCGGATCGAGGCGATGCACACGAGCAGTTTACCCAGCTTCGGAGCTCTCCGGAGAGATAAAACTCCTACTGCTGCTTGTTTGATCTATTGTGTTCTTGCTAGGGAGCAACGAGGGCTACAAAACCTAGCTTGAGTGTGTCTAGTCTACGGCCAGTCGAAAGAACCCAACCAGCCGAACCTGCGGAACCAGCGAACCGAGCCCCCTCTACGTTGCACTCGGGCCTCCTTTTATATGCTCAAGGGGTCTCCGACAGGTGGCAACATAGGCGGGGGTACAAATGTAAAAACATGAGCTGGTACACCTACTTGAACAGTGTATAGTGCCAAATACCTAACTCTAACGGCAAGGGACAAAAGCAATAAATGCCCGTCGTTGTCGCCCAAACAGTGTAACAGAGACCGTCAGGTGCGCCTCCGCTCGCCATGATGGCGAGCCTGTCAGCGCCGCTTATCGCTGCTCTCCGCTGGCTGCACATCCGCTCGACACGCGCCCATGGAACGGTCCCATGGCGACACGTCGCTGGGTGAGCTGGAGCGGAGACGGAGAGAGGTTGCATGCCGCGGCAAGCGCCTTGTCAGCGGCCGAATCCTTGTCGCGCTCAAGACTTGTCACGCTCGAGCCTTCCCGGCAAGCTCCTCTTGCCGGGCCTTGTCTTCTGCGTGCTCGAGGTGGCCTTCCCGGCAAGCTCCTCTTGCCGGGCCTTGTCTTCTGCGTGCTCGAGTGGCCTTCCCGGCAAGCTCCTCTTGCCGGGCCTTCTTCGTGCCTAGAGGCCTTCCCGCAAGCTCCTCTTGCCGGGGTCTTGTCTTCTGAAAGGCTGCGGAGGGTCTTGGCGGACGCCCGGCGAGGCTTGCCACGGGGACGCTGCGACTGCCCATGCACAAGTTCGGGGTACTAAGGTACCCCTACTTTAGTACACTGACAGAGACCTATTCTGCACAACTCCAAAACTCCTGAAACTTCACGGAGGCACTTTTTGGAATTAATAAAAAATACTGGCGAAAGAATCAACTAGAGGGGGCCCACACCCTGGCCACAAGGGTGGGGGCGACCCCCCTGGGCGTGCCCCTGTCTCGTGGGCCCCCTGGCAGGCCTCCGGTGCCCATCTTTGTCTATATGAAGTCTCGAGGCGGAACCTTCATGGAACCAATCTAGGGCTCCGGCGGAGCTGTTCTGCCGGGGAAACATCCCTCCGGGAGGGGGAAATCATCACCATCGTCATCACCATCGATCCTCTCATCGGGAGGGGGTCAATCTTCATCAACATCTTCACCAGCACCATCTCCTCTCAGACCCTAGTTCATCTCTTGTATCCGATCTTTGTCTCAAAACCTCAGATTGGTACCTGTGGGTTCCTAGTAGTGTTGATTACTCCTTGTATTTGATGCTAGTTGGCTTATTTGGTGGAAGATCATATGTTCAGATCCTTTATGCATATTAATACCCCTCTGATTATGAACATGAATATGATTTGTGAGTAGTTACGTTTGTTCCTGAGGACATGAGAGAAGTCTTGCTATAAGTAGTCATGTGAATTTGGTATTAGATTCGATATTTTGATGAGATGTATGTTGTCTCTCCTCTAGTGGTGTTATGTGAACGTCGACTACATGACACTTCACCATTATTTGGGCCTAGAGGAAGGCATTGGGAAGTAATAAGTAGATGATGGGTTGCTAGAGTGATGAAGCTTAAACCCTAGTTTATGCGTTGCTTCGTAAGGGGCTGATTTGGATCCATATGTTTCATGCTATGGTTAGGTTTACCTTAATACTTCTTTTGTAGTTGCGGATGCTTGCAATAGGGGTTAATCATAAGTGGGATGCTTGTCCAAGGAAGGGCATTACCCAAGCACCGGTCCACCCACATATCAAATTATCAAAGTAACGAACGCGAATCATATGAGTGTGATGAAAACTAGCTTGACGATAATCCCCATGTGTCCTCGGGAGCACTTTCCTTCATATAAGAGTTTGTTCAGGCTTGTCCTTTGCTACAAAAAGGATTGGGCCACCTTGCTGCACTTTATTTACTCTTGTTACTTGTTACCCGTTACGAATTACCTTCTCACAAACTATCTGTTACCGATAATTTCAGTGCTTGCAGAGAATACCTTACTGAAAACCGCTTGTCATTTCCTTCTGCTCCTCGTTGGGTTCGACACTCTTACTTATCGAAAGGACTACGATAGATCCCCTATACTTGTGGGTCATCAAGACTCTTTTCCGCGCCGTTCTCGGGGAGTTAAGCGCCTTTGGTAAGTGGAAGTTGGTAAGGAAAAATTTATATAGTGTGCGGAAACTTACTGTCACTTGTTACTATGGAAAGTAATCCTTTGAGGGGCTTGTTCGGGGTATCTTCACCCTGAACAGTAGAGCAAAGATTTGCTCCTCAACCTACTGAATCTACTGAAAATGTTTACTTTGAAATTCCTTCGGGTATGATAGAGAAACTGCTAGCTAATCCTTTTATAGGAGATGGAACATTGCATCCTGATTTGCACCTAATCTATGTGGATGAAGTTTGTGGATTATTTAAGCTTGCAGGTATGCCCGAGGATGTTATCAAGAAGAAGGTCTTCCCTTTATCTTTGAAGGGAAAGGCATTGACATGGTTTAGGCTATGTGATGATATGGGATCATGGAACTACAACCGATTGAAATTGGAATTTCATCAGAAGTTTCATCCTATGCATCTTGTTCATCGTGATCGTAATTATATATATAATTTTTGGCCTTGCGAAGGAGAAAGCATCGCTCAATCTTGGGGGAGGCTTAGGTCAATGTTATATTCATGCCCCAATCATGAGTTCTCAAGAGAAATTATTACTCAAAAATTTTATGCTCGGCTTTCTCTCAATAATCGCTCCATGCCCGATACTTGTACTGGCTCTTTTATGATGAAGACTATTGAATTCAGATGGGATTTATTGGAAAGAATTAAATGCAACTCTGAAGACTGAGATCTTGACGAAGGTAAGGAGTCAGGTATAACACCTAAGTTTGATTGTGTTAAATCTTTCATGGATACCGATGTTTTCCGTGAATTTAGCACTAAATATGGACTTGACTCTGAGATAGTAGCTTCTTTCTGTGAATCATTTGCTACTCATCTTGATCTCCCTAAGGAGAAGTGGTTTAAATATCATCCTCCCATTGAAGTAAAAGTAGTTGAACCTATTAAAGTTGAAGAAAAGACTATCACTTATAATGGTGATCCTGTTGTTCCTACCGCTTATATTGAGAAACCACCTTTCCCTGTTAGAATAAAGGATCATGCTAAAGCTTCAACTGTGGTTCGTAAGAGTAATACTAGAACACCTACACCTTCTAAGAAAATTAAAGTTGAAGCTAGTATTGCTATGGTTAAAGATCTCTTCGCCGATAATATTGATGGGCATGTTTACTTCTGTGATGAAGTTGCTAGAATTGCTAGACCCGATACTAAGGGTAAACATAGACCTGTTGTTGGCATGCCTATTGTTTCTGTTAAAATAGGAGATCATTGTTATCATGGCTTATGTGATATGGGTGCTAGTGCAAGTGCAATACCTCATTCCTTATACAAAGAGATTATGCATGATATTGCACCTGCTGAGATAGAAGAAATTGATGTTACAATTAAGCTTGCCAATAGAGATACTATTTCACCAGTTGGGATTGTTAGAGATGTTGAAGTCATGTGTGGGATATCCTACAGATTTTCTTGTTCTTGGTTCCCCACAAGATGATTTTTTTCCAATTATATTCGGTAGGCCCTTCTTGAATACTGTTAATGCTAAGATAGACTGCGAAAAAGACATTGTTACTGTTGGTCTAGGGGATATGTCTCATGAGTTTAATTTTGCTAAATTTCGTAGACAACCCCATGATAAAGAATTTCCTAGTCAAGATGAAATTATTGGTCTTGCTTCTATTGCCGTGCCTCCTAATGATCCTTCAGAACAATATTTGCTAGACCATGAAAATGATATGTTTATGAATGAAAGAAGGGAAATAGATGAAGTATTCTTTAAGCAAGGACCTATTTTGAAACACAACTTGCCTGTTGAAATCCTAGGGGATCCTCCTCCACCCAAGGGTGATCCCGTGTTTGAGCTTAAACCATTAACAGATACTCTTAAATATGCATATCTTGATGAAAAGAAGATATATCCTGTTATTATTAGTGCTAACCTTTTAGAGAAGGAAGAAGAGAAATTATTGAAAACTCTGAAGAAGCACCGTGATGCTATTGGATATACTCTTGATGATCTTAAGGGCATTAGTCCCACTCTATGCCAACACAAAATAAAATTGGAGAAAGACGCTAAACCGGTTGTTGATCACCAACGACGGTGAAATGCTAAGATGAAAGAAGTGGTAAGAAAAGAAATACTAAAGCTTATGGAGGTAGGTATAATTTATCCCGTTGCTGATAGTCAGTGGGTAAGTCCTGTCCATTGTGTCCCTAAGAAGGGAGGTATTACTGTTGTTCGTAATGATAAAGATGAATTGATCCCACAAAGAATTGTTATAGGTTATAGAATGGTAATTGATTTCCGCAAATTAAACAAAGCTACTAAAAGGGATCATTACCCTTTACCTTTTATTGATCAAATGCTAGAAAGATTATCCAAACATACACATTTTTGCTTCTAGATGGTTATTCTGGTTTTTCTGAAATACCTGTGTCAAAAGAGGATGAAGAAAAGACCACTTTTACTTGCCCTTTCGGTACCTTTGCTTATAGACGTATGCCTTTTGGTTTATGCAATGCACCTGCTACCTTTCAAAGATGTATGATGGCTATATTCTCTGACTTTTGTGAAAAGATTGTTGAGGTTTTCATGGATGATTTCTCCGTTTATGGATCTTCTTTTGATGATTGCTTAAGCAACCTTGAACGAGTTTTGCAGAGATGTGAAGAAACTACTCTTGTCATGAATTGGGAGAAGTGCCACTTTATGGTTAATGAAGGTATTGTCTTGGGGCATAAAATTTTCGAAAGAGGTACTGAAGTTGATAAAGCTAAAGTTGATGCTATTGAAAAGATGCCATGTCCTAAGGACATCAAAGGTATAAGAAGTTTCCTTGGTCATGTCGGTTTTTATAGGAGGTTCATTAAAGACTTCTCAAAAATTTCTAGGCCTCTGACTAATCTCTTACAAAAAGATGTTCCTTTTGTCTTTGATGATGATTGTGTAGAAGCATTTGAAATACTTAAGAAAGCTTTGATTTTTGCACCTATTGTTTAGCCACCTAATTGGAATTTACCCTTTGAAATTATGTGTGATGCTAGTGATTATGTCAGAGGGTGCTGTTCTAGGACAAAGAGTTGATAAAACATTAAATGTTATCCAATATGATAGTAAAACTCTGGACAGTGCCCAGAGAAATTATGCTACTACTGAAAAAGAATTTTTAGCAGTTGTATTTGCTTTTGATAGGTTCATACCTTATATTGTTGATTCTAAAGTAACTGTTCACACTGATCATGCTGCTATTAAATATCTTATGGAAAAGAAAGATGCTAAACCTAGACTTATTAGATGGGTTCTCTTGCTACAAGAATTTGATTTGCATATTATTGATAGAAAGGGAGCTGAGAACCCCGTTGCAGACAACTTGTCTAGGTTAGAGGATGTTCTTGATGACCCACTGCCTATTGATGATAGCTTTCCCGACGAACAATTAGCTGTCATAAATGCTTCTCGTACTGCTCCATGGTATGCTGATTATGCTAATTACATTGTTGCTAAATTTATACCACCTAGTTTCACATACCAGCAAAATAAAAAGTTTTTCTATGATTTAAGACATTACTTCTAGGATGACCCACATCTTTATAAAGAAAGAGTAGATGGTGTTATTAGACGTTGTGTACCTGAGCATGAACAGGGACATATCCTACGCAAGTGTCACTCCGAGGCTTATGGAGGACACCACGCTGGAGATAGAACTGCACATAAGGTATTGCAATCCGGTTTTTATTGGCCTATTCTCTTCAAAGATGCCAGTAAGTTTGTCTTGTCTTGTGATGAATATCAAAGAATTGGTAATATTAGTAGACGTCAAGAAATGCCTATGAACTATTCACTTGTTATTGAACCATTTGATGTTTGGGGCTTTGATTATATGGGACCGTTTCCTTCCTCTAATGGGTATACACATATTTTAGTTGCTGTTGATTATGTTACTAAGTGGGTATAAGCTATTCCAACTAGCAATGCTGATCATAACACCTCTATTAAGATGCCTAAAGAAGTTATTTTTCCGAGGTTTGGATTCCCTACATACTTAATGACTGATGGTGGTTCACATTTTATTCATGGTGATTTTCGTAAAATGCTTGCTAAGTATGACATTAATCTTAGAATTGCATCTCCTTATCACCCACAGTCTAGTGGTCAAGTAGAATTGAGTAATAGAGAAACAAAATTAATTCTGAAAAGACTGTCAATAGGTCCAGGAAGAATTGGTCCAAGAAATTAGATGATGCCCTTTGGGCTTATAGAACATCATATAAAAATCCTATGGGTATGTCTCCTTATAAAATAGTTTATGGAAAAGCTTGTCATTTGCCTCTTGAGTTAGAACATAAAGCATTTTGGGCAATCAAAGATCTCAACTAGGATTTCAAACTTGCCGGTGAGAAGAGACTATTTGAAATTAGCTCACTTGATAAATGGAGAACCCAGGCCTATGAGAATGCCAAACTGTTTAAAGAAAAAGTTAAAAAATGGCATGACAAAAGGATACAAAAGCGTGAGTTTAATGTAGGTGATTATGTTTTGCTATACAACTCGCGTTTAAGATTTTTTGCAGGAAAAATCCTCTCTAAATGGGAAGGTCCTTACGTTATCAAGGAGGTCTATCAGTCCGGTTCTATAAAAATCAACAACTTCAAAGGCACAAATCCGAAGGTGGTAAACGGTCAAAGAATCAAACATTATATCTCAGGTAATCCCATAAATGTTGAAACTAATATTATTGAAACCGTAACCCCGAAGGAATACATAAGGGACACTTTCCAGAACGTTTTAGACTCCGAAAAGGAATAGGTATGAGGTACGGTAAGTAAACCGACTCCAAAACAGTTCTAATGGTGTTTTTTCTCCATTTTGGAATATTTAAGAAAATAGGAAAATAAGTAGTCCGGGAAGGACACAAGGCGTCCACGAGGGTGGAGGGCGCACCTTACCCCCCTGGGCGTGCCCCCTGCCTCGTGGGCACCTTGTGTGCTCTCCGGACTCTGTTTTCTTGCATGATACTTCTTTTAGTCGGTAAAAATTCATTATATAATCTCCAAAGGTTTTGACCCTCGTATCACGACAATATCCTCTGTTTTTGTTTCGAGCTGTTTTCTGCCGGAGTTGTCAAAGCCAGGCATCATGTCGTCCCCCTTCTCCAACAATGAGAGCAATGATGCTTGGCTAATGAAGATAGAGCTGAAGAGAGAAGAACCCGGGGGGATCAACAAGGATGATGGGATCAAGAAGGCCATGGAGGATCAAGCTCCGGCAGCAGAAGAAGAAGACATCCTTCAACCTCATTACGATCTTCTTACCCAATGGAGATTGAAGCTTTCAAGATGATTGAGTTAGCTCGTATACAAAACAAGTATCTCACACGTGAAAATATTTTGTTGAAGGAGCATATCCGCAAATGGGAGGATCTCCTATGCTCGATGTGCGACTATCCATCATCACCACCATCTTCTTCACCAGCAAAGGAGAACTGAGTATCTGGTATGGGCACTCCCCTTGGCAACTGCCAAGCTTGGGGGAGGTGCCCTGGTACCGTATCACCATCACACTCCTATCTTTACCATTTTTCTTAGTTCTATCTTTTTGGTAATATCTTGATCTAGTAGAATAAAGTTTTAGTATGAATTAGTTTTGTGTTTTGCTTTATGATCCTTCTATGTAAACGAGTCCGCGAGCTATATATAATAAAGATTAGTTTCGAGTCAAGGGCTTGGTTATCTTGCTATGATCTTGAGGAAATAAAAGAAAGAATAAAAATAAATAAAGAGATCATATTGATCTTATGGAGAGTAATGACTTCACATGTAAAGAGTATGATGAATAAAAGTTGTTAAGAGTTGACAAACATAGTTTTGGTCATCGTTGCAATTAATAGGAAGTAATAAAGAAAGAGAGGTTTTCACATATAAATATACTATCTTGGACATCTTTTATGATTGTGAGCACTCACTAAAATATGACATGCTAAAAAGTTGATGTTGGACAAGGAAGACAACGTAATGGGTTATGTTTTCTTATATCCAAAATAAAGTATATTGTCATGGATCATCCAATATGTTGAGCTTGCCTTTCCCCCCTCATGCTAGCCAAATTCTTTGCACCAAGTAGAGATACTACTTGTGCTTCCGAATATCCTTAAACCCGGTTTTGCCATGAGAGTACACCATATCTACCTATGGATTGAGTAAGATCCTTCAAGTAAGTTGTCATTGTTGCATGCAATAAAAAATGCTTTCTAAATATGTATGATTTATTAGTGTGGAGAAAATAAGCTTTATACGATCTTGTGATGTGGAAGAAATAAAAGCGGCAATTTTGCATAATAAAGGTCCATGTCACAAGTGGCAATATAAAATGACGTTCTTTCGCATTAAGATTTTGTGCATCCAACCATAAAAGCACATGGCAACCTCTGCTTCCCTCTGCGAAGGGCCTATCTTTTATTCTTGTCTTATACCTTATACAAGAGTCATGGTGATCTTCCCCTTTCCTTTTTACATTTTATCCTTTGGCAAGCACATTGTGTTGGAAAGATCCTGATATATATATATCCAATTGGATGTAAGTTATCATGAACTATTATTGTTGACATTACCCTTGAGGTAAAAGGTTGGGAGGCAAAACTATAAGCCCCTATCTTTCTCTGTGTCTGATTAAAACTTCATACCCATAAGTATTGCATGAGTGTTAGCAGTTGTGAAAGACTAAATGATAGTTGAGTATGTGGACTTGCTGAAAAGCTCTTATATGACTCTTTCTGATGTTATGATAAATTGCAATTGCTTTAATGACCCGATTATAGTTTGTTAGTTCTCGATGAAGTTTCTGATTCATACTTGACATTGTGAACAGATTGTTACTTTAGCATAAGAAATCATATGACAATATATATATGTTGCTGTTATAAGAATGATCATGATGCCCTCATGTCCGTATTTTATTTTATCGACACCTCTATCTCTAAACATGTGGACATATTTTTCGTTATCGGCTTCCGCTTGAGGACAAGCGAGGTCTAAGCTTGGGGGAGTTGATACGTCCATTTCGCATCATGCTTTTATATTGATATTTATCGCATTATGGGCTGTTATTACACATTATGTCACAAAACTTATGCCTTTTCTCTCTTATTTTACAAGGTTTACATGAAGAGGTAAAATGCCGGCAGCTGGAATTCTGGGTTGGAAAATGAGCAAATATTAGAGACCTATTCTGCACAACTCCAAAGGTTCTGAAACTTCACGGAGGCACTTTTTGGAATTAATAAAAAAAACTGGCGAAAGAATCAACCAGAGGGGGCCCACACCCTGGCCATGAGGGTGGTGGGCGCGCCCTACCCCCTTGGGCGCCCCCTGTCTCGTGGGCCCCCTGGCAGGCCTCTGGTGCCCAACTTTGGCTATACGAAGTCTGCCGTCCAGAAAAAAATTAGAAGGAAGCTTTCGGGACGAAGCGCCACCGTCTCGAGATGGAACCTTGGCGGAACCAATCTGGGGCTCCGGCAGAGCTGTTCTGCCGGGGAAACATCCCTCCGGGAGGGGAAATCATCACCATCGTCATCATGATCGATCCTCTCATCGGGAGGGGGTTAATCTTCATCAACATCTTCACCAGCACCATCTCCTCTCAAACCCTAGTTCATCTCTTGTATCTGATCTTTATCTCAAAACCTCAGATTGGTACCTGTGGGTTGCTAGTAGTGTTGATTACTCCTTGTAGTTAATGCTAGTTGGTTTATTTGGTGGAAGATCATATGTTCAGATCCTTTATGCATATTAATACCCCTCTGATTATGAACATGAATATGATTTGTGAGTATTTACGTTTGTTCCTGAGGACATGGGAGAAGTCTTGCTATAAGTAGTCATGTGAATTTGGTATTCGTTCAATATTTTGATGAGATGTATGTTGTCTCTCCTCTAGTGGTGTTATGTGAACGTCGACTACATGACACTTCACCATTATTTGAGCCTAGAGGAAGGCATTGGGAAGTAATAAGTAGATGATGGGTTGATAGAGTGACAGAAGCTTAAACCCTAGTTTATGCGTTGCTTCGTAAGGGGATGATTTGGACCCATATGTTTCATGCTATGGTTAGGTTTACCTTAATACTTCTTTTGTAGTTGCAGATGCTTGTAATAGGGGTTAATCATAAGTGGGATGCTTGTCCAAGGAAGGGCAGTACCCAAGCACCGGTCCATCCACATATCAAATTATCAATGTAACGAACGCGAATCATATGAGCGTGATGAAAACTAGCTTGACGATAATCCCCATGTGTCCTCGGGAGCGCTTTCCTTCATATAAGAGTTTATTCAGGCTTGTCCTTTGCTACAAAAAGATTGGGCCACCTTGCTGCACTTTATTTACTCTTGTTACTTGTTACCCGTTATGAATTACCTTGTCACAAAACTATCTGTTACCGATAATTTCAGTGCTTTGTCATTTCCTTCTGCTCCTCGTTGGGTTCGACAAACTTACTTATCGAAAGGACTATGATAAATCCCCTATACTTGTGGGTCATCACCGGGCTATATTATTTTTCCGGTTGTCCTTCAATTTATTTATTTTCTATTTAAAAAATATAGTTTTCTTTCCTAAAAGAAAAGTTAGAAAAAAAAATCTGCGCACGCACACATGCGCAGGCCGGCCGAAGGCCAATGCCGCGGCGTTTTTTTCTTTGTTTTCCTATCTCTTGTGTCTCCTTTTTTGTCTACGTTTAGTACCACATTGCCTAGCCTTTGACCCCTAAACCTCTTTTCCACCTATAAATATAGACCCATAGAGCCTCCAAAAATCATCCGATTCGGGTTAAATCAATATTTTGATTTGACTAGATTCACTAAATAAAAATATATTTCTCCTCTCTGGCGGGACTTCTGGAAGTTGTCTCTTCTCTCCGAAGTCATCTTTTCTCTACCTTATAAAGGTATCTTTCTTTGTTTTTTTATATTTCCGTAGTTTATTATTTCTATGGAATAATTATATAATCAATTAGTCTATGTATTTATACATTATACCTAGAATTCTTTTAGCCGTAGCTATTTTTTTCTTCCATAAAACAGCTTGGCCCTGATTTTTCAAATAGCCATAACATTTTACTCGTTCATACAAATTAGATGAAACCAGCGCCTATAGTTTCGTCTTGTTTTCACCTATCCAGTGAACTTGTCACATCAACTTTTTGAAATTTTCAAATTTCGAAATTTGTTCAGATTCATATTCAATCTTCTTTTGATCATAGCTTGAGTTTCGTAACTCTGATTTGGTTGATTCTTTTTGCAAATCGAAGCTCTTGACCTAAAATTTCTGATAAGAACAAATCCACCTAATTTTGATACTGTTAGAAATTGTTTTCTTTTGCAAGAGTTAATTACTTGTGTTCGAGGTTTTCTGAGATCTTTTCTTCGATTCTTTTGCATGATTGCTTATGTGTGGTTACTATTGCTTGCTTACGATAGATTGTCCGGAGTGTGACGAGTAGAACTATCAGGAGTTATGAGTGCGAATCATCTTCATCAACAGTACAAGGCAAGTTCACACTTTGATCATACTTTTCATTACCCAGTTTTTATGAATTAGTTTCAACCCTCAAACATTGCATGAGTAGGATTGATAACATGTGGGTATTGGGAAGTAGTTGATGAGGTAGAACCTATTGTCTTGAAATTCAAACCCAGGTTGTTACTACGTTATGCTTAATGCTATGCTATGCTCGTAGACATGGTTTGGTTTTGAGAGAATTCATGGAAGATGTGAGAGTTATTGTTAACTAAGGTTTAACTTAAGGTGGCTACTTTAATACACATCTAGGTGGATTGGTTCGGGGAGCACCCAGTGGTTTGCCCGGGCACCTGGAAAACCCAGTGCTTGCCCAAGGGAATCCCGGAGTACCCGTGTGATCACCCTTTGAAATGCCACCCAGGCTCAAAGGGATCATAAGATTATTCATGCTAGAAACTTCCGTGTGCAGCCACAAGCCATTATGGGCTCTGGCCTAGTTGAGTAAGTTGTGGGAAACCTTTCCATGATGGGCTAGCAGATGTAGGGGATTGTAGGTGTACCGGCCTATCTATCTATCTGTTAAGGGGACCTCTTCAGAAAGACTGTGTCTCGGTCATCCGTTTCTCAAACATTAGGTAGTGCGACAAATCCAACGGAGGAGATCGAGTCTTGTGGGGAAAAGTGCAAACCTCCGGAGAGTGTACAAACTAATCATGATTAGCCGTGTCCCCAGTTATGGACATCTTGAGTATCTGGTACTTGAATTATTGATTTGATCTCATCACTTTACTTAAATTAATTTGTTGGGTTATAATTATTATTTTAGGATTGAGTTGGAGGAACCTTCTCAATAATTTTTCAACCAACGTGGTAGTTAAATAAAATATATTCCTTTGTTGTAGGGAAAAATTAGCTTTATGCAAAAAATTAAACTTAGAGCCTCCACCAGCCAAATATGCATGTAGTGATAGCCATTATTCAGCATTGCTTTATAGTGTGAAATTGCCAGTACATTCAATGTACTGGCCTATATGGCTGCAACGTCTCATGTTACAGGAATCTTACGATGAGTAAGTGATACGTTAGGGTTACAATTTCCACACTCGACTTTGCCGTTGGTGTTGATGGGAATCCACGACCTTATTGTTACTTCCGCTATATGGATTGAGGTAATTGTATTTACGTTACTTTACAATGTGATTTACCTCTGTTATAAATCCTCGAGTACTGTGTGTGACAGCATACCGATCCAGGGATGACACTTAAGCACAGAGACTTGACCGTCTGAGGTCGGGTCGCTACTGTTGGGGAACGTAGTAATTTCAAAAAAAATTCCTACGCACACGCAGGATCATGGTGATGCATAGCAACGAGAGGGGAGAGTGTTGTCTACGTACCCTCGTAGACCGTAAGCGGAAGCGTTTATCAACGCGGTTGATGTAGTCGTACACCTTCACGATCCGTCCCGATCAAGTACCGAACGTACGGCACCTCCGCGTTCAGCACACGTTCAGCTCGATGACGTCCTCGCCTTCTTGATCCGACAAGAGGGGCGAAGTAGTATGAGTTCTGGCAGCACAACGGCGTGCAGGACGGTGTTGGTGAAGAAGAATCTCCGCAGGGCTTCGCCTAAGCACTACGAAAACTATGACGGAGGATAAACTAGAGGGGACGGGGTTGCGGCACACGGCTTGGTATTTCTTGATGTGTCTTGGGTGCTAGCCCTACCCCTCTATTTATATGTTGAGCCTTGGGGTCGAAACTTGGAGTAAAAGCCTCCACAAAGTCAGTTTCACCCAAAAGACAAGAGTCCTTCTCGGACTCAAGGGCCAGACGCCAGGGTTCCCGACGTCTGGCCCCTGGACTCCGCAAAACTTCCTTTTGCGCTTTCCAAAAACCTCGTGGGCTTTCCCCTTTGGCCCAGATAAAGTGTTCTCGTGCCCAAAGATTTCGGGAAACATCCGGAACCCCTTCCGATGGATTCCGGAACCCTTCCAGAGATTAAACACTACTATCCACATATCAATCTTTACTTCCGGACCATTTCGGAGTTCCTCGGCATATCCATGATCTCATCCGAAACTCCGAACAACATTCGGTCACCAACATACATAACTCATAGTACTATATCGTCAATGAATGTTAAGCGTGCGGACCCTACGGGTTCGAGAACTATGTAGACATGATCGAGACACCTCTCTGGTCAATAACCAATAGCGGAACCTGGATGCCCATATTGGCTCCTACATATTCTATGAAGATCTTTATCGGTCAGACCGCATAACAACATACGTTGTTCCCTTTGTCATCGGTATGTTACTTGCCCAAGATTAGATCGTCGGTATCTCAATACCTAGTTCAATCTCGTTACCGGCAAGTCTCTTTACTCGTTCCGTAATACATCATCCCGCAACAAACTCATTAGTTACAATGCTTGCAAGGCTTATAGTAATGTGCATTATCGAGTGGGCCCAGAGATACCTCTCCGACAATCGGAGTGACAAATCCTAATATCAAAATACGCCAACCCAACAAGTACCTTCGGAGACACCTGTAGAGCACCTTTATAATCACCCAGTTACGTTGTGACGTTTGGTAGCACACAAAGTGTTCCTCCGAAAAACGGGAGTTGCATAATCTCATAGTCATAGGAACATGTATAAGTCATGAAGAAAGCAATAGCAGAATACTAAACGATCAAGTGCTATGCTAACGAAATGGGTCAAGTCAATCACATCATTCTCCTAATGATATGATCCCGTTAATCAAATGACAACTCATGTCTATGGCTAGGAAACATAACCATCTTTGATCAACGAGCTAGTCAAGTAGAGGCATACTAGTGACACTCTGTTTGTCTATGTATTCACACACGTATCATGTTTCCAGTTAATACAATTCTAGCATTAATAATAAACATTTATCATGATATAAGGAAATAAATAATAACTTTATTATTGCCTCTAGGGCATATTTCCTTCAGTCTCCCACTTGCACTAGAGTCAATAATCTAGTTCACATCGCCATTTGATTTAACACCAATAGTTCACATCACCATGTGATTAACACCCATAGTTCACATCGTCCTGTGACCAACACCCAAAGGGTTTACTAGAGTCAATAATCTAGTTCACATTGCTATGTGATTAACACCCAAAGAGTACTAAGGTGTGATCATGTTTTGCTTGTGAGAGAAGTTTAGTCAACGGGTCTGCCACATTCAGATCCGTATGTATTTTGCAAATTTCTATGTCAATAATGCTCTGCACGGAGCTACTCTAGCTAATTGCTCCCACTTTCAATATGTATCCAGATTGAGACTTAGAGTCATCTGGATCAGTGTCAAAATTTGCATCAACATAACCCTTTACGACGAACCTTTTGTCACCTCCATAATCGAAAAACATATCCTTATTGCACTAAGGATAATTTTGACCGCTGTCCAGTGATCTACTCCTAGATCACTATTGTACTCCCTTGCTAAACTCAGTGTAGGGTATACAATAGATCTGGTACACAACATGGCATACTTTATAGAATCTATAGCTGAGGCATAGGGAATGACTTTCATTCTTTCTCTATCTTTTGCCGTGGTCGGGCTTTGAGTCTTACTCAATTTCACACCTTGTAACATAGGCAAGAACTCTTTCTTTGACTGTTCCATTTTAAACTAATTCAAAAACTTGTCAAGGTATGTACTCATTGAAAATTTTTATCAAGCGTCTTGATCTATCGCTATAGATCTTGATGCTCAATATGTAAGCAGCTTCACCGAGGTCCTTCATTCAAAAACTCTTATTCAAATATCCTTTTATGTTATCTAGAAATTCTATATCATTTCCAATCAACAATATGTCATCCACATATGATATTAGAAATGCTACATAGCTCCCACTCACTTTCTTGTAAATACATGCTTCTCCAAAAGTATATATAAAACCATATGCTTTGATCACACTATCAAAACGTTTATTCCAACTCCGAGAGGCTTGCACCAGTCCATAAATGGATCACTGGAGCTTGCACACTTTGTTAGCTCCCTTTGGATCGACAAAACCTTCTGGTTGCATCATATGCAACTCTTCTTCTAGAAATCCATTCAGGAATGCAGTTTTGACATCCATTTGCCAAATTTCATAATCATAAAATGCGGCAATTGCTAACATGATTCGGACAGACTTAAGCATCGCTACGGGTGCGAAGGTCTCATCGTAGTCAATCCTTTGAACTTTTCGAAAACCTTTTGCAAGCTTTATAGACAGTAACATTACCATCAGCGTCAATCTTGTTCTTGAAGATCCATTTATTCTCGATGGCTTGCCGATCATCGGGCAAGTCAACCAAAGTCCATACTTTGTTCTCATACATGGATACCATCTCAGATTCATGGCCTCAAGCCATTTTGCGGAATCTGGGCTCACCATTGCTTCTTCATACTTCGTAGGTTCGTCATGGTCCAGCAACATAACCTCCATAACAGGATTACCGTACCACTCTGGTGCGGATCTTACTCTGGTTGACCTATGAGGTTTAGTAACAACTTGATATGAAGTTTCATGATCATCATCATTAACTTCCTCACTAATTGGTGTAGACGTCACATGAATCGGTTTCTGTGATGAACTATTTTCCAATAAGGGAGCAGGTACAGTTACCCCATCAAATTCTACTTTCCTCCCACTCACTTCTTTCGAGAGAAACTCCTTCTCTAGAAAGGATCCATTCTTAGCAACGAATGTCTTGCCTTCGGATCTGTGATAGAAGGTGTACCCAACAGTCTCCTTTGGGTATCCTATGAAGACTCATTTCTCCGATTTGGGTTTGAGCTTATCAGGATGAAACTTTTTCACATAAGCATCGCAACCCCAAACTTTAAGAAACGACATCTTAGGCTTCTTGTTGAACCACAGTTCATACGGTGTCGTCTCAAGGATTTAGATGGTGACCTTTTTAATGTGAATGCAGTTGTCTCTAATGCATAACCCCAAAACGATAGTGGTAAATCGAAGAGACATCATAGATTGCACTATATCCAATAAAGTGCGGTTATGACGTTCGGACACACCATTACGCTATGGTGTTCCAGGTGGCATGAGTTTGTGAAACTATTCCACATTGTTTTAGTTGAAGACCAAACTCGTAACTCAAATATTCGCCTCTGCGATCAGATCATAGAAACTTTATTTTCTTGTTACAATGATTTCCAATTCACTCTGAAATTCTTTGAACTTTTCAAATGTTTCAGACTTATGTTTCATTAAGTAGATATACCCATATCTACTCAAATCATCTGTGAAGGTTAGAAAATAACGATACCCGCCGCGAGCCTCAACACTCATCGGATCACATACATCAGTGTGTATTATTTCCAATAAGTCAGTTGCTCGCTCCATTGTTCCAGAGAACGGAGTCTTAGTCATCTTGCCCATGAGGCATGGTTTGCAAGCATCAACCGATTCATAATCAAGTGATTCCAAAAGCCCATCAGCATGGATTTTCTTCATGTGCTTTACACCAATATGACCTAAACCGCAGTGCCACAAATAAGTTGCACTATCATTATTAACTTTGCATCTTTTGGCTTCAATATTATGAATATGTGTATCACAAACCATTTTCATTGGGTGTATGACCATAGAAGGTTTTATTCATGAAACAGAACAACAATTATTCTCTTAAATGAATAACTGTATTGCAATAAACATGATCAAATCATATTCATGCTCAACGCAAACACCAAATAACACTTATTTAGGTTCAACACTAATCCCGAAAGTATAGGGAGTGTGCGATGATGATAATATCAATCTTGGAACCACTTCCAACACACATCGTCACTTCACCCTTAACTAGTCTCTGTTCATTCTGCAACTCCTGTTTCGAGTTACTACTCTTAGCAACTGAACTAGTATCAAATACTGAGGGGTTACTATGAAAACTAGTAAAGTACACATCTATAACATGTATATCAAATATACCTTTGTTCACTATGCCATCCTTCTTATCCGCCAAGTATCTAGGGCAGTTCCACTTCTAGTGACCAGTCCCTTTGCAGTAGAAGCACTTAGTCTCAGGCTTAGGTCCAGACTTGGGCTTCTTCACTTGAGCAGCAACTCGTTTGCCGTTCTTCTTGAAGTTCCCCTTCTTCCCTTTGCCCTTTTCTTGAAACTAGGGGTCTTGTCAACCATCAACACTTGATGTTTTTCTTGATTTCTACCTTCGCCGATTTTAGCATCGCGAAGAGCTCGGAAATTACTTTCGTCATACCTTGCATATTATAGTTCATCACGAAGTTCTAATAACTTGGTGATAGTGACTAGAGAATTCTGTCAGTTACTATCTTATCTGGAAGATTAACTCCCACTTGATTCAAGCAATTGTAGTACCTAGACAATCTGAGCACATGCTCACTGGTTGAGATATTCTCCTCCATCTTGTAGGCAAAGTACTGTGAGAGGTCTCATACCTCTTGACACGGGCATGAGTATGAAATACCAATTTCAACTCTTGGAACATCTTATATGCTCCGTGGCGTTCAAAACATTTTTGAAGTCCCGGTTCTAAGTCGTAAAGCATGGTACACTTAACTATGAGGTAGTCACAATACCGAGCTTTTGTCAAAACGTTCATTATGTCTGCATCTGCTCCTGCAATAAGTCTGTCACCTAGCGGTGCATCAAGGACATAATTCTTCTGTGCAGCAATGAGGATAATGCTCAGATCACGGATCCAATCCGCATCAGTGCTACTAACATTTTTCAACATATTTTTTCTCTAGGAACACAACAAACGGGGAGTAACATCGCGAGCTATTGATCTACAACATAGATATGCTAATACTACCAGGACTAAGTTCATGATAAATTAAAGTTCAATTAATCATATTACTTAAGAACTCCAACTTAGATAGATCTTTTATTCGATTCTTTTGCATGATTGCTTATGTGTGGTTACTATTGCTTGCTTACGATAGATTGTCCGGAGTGTGACGAGTAGAACTATCAGGAGTTATGAGTGCGGATCATCTTCATCAACAGTACAAGGCAAGTTCACACTTTGATCATACTTTTCATTACCCAGTTTTTATGAATTAGTTTCAACCCTCAAACATTGCATGAGTAGGATTGATAACATGTGGGTATTGGGAAGTAGTTGATGAGGTAGAACCTATTGTCTTCAAATTCAAACCCAGGGTGTTACTACGTTATGCTTAATGCTATGCTATGCTCGTAGACATGGTTTGGTTTTGAGAGAATTCATGAAAGATGTGAGAGTTATTGTTAACTAAGGTTTAACTTAAGGTGGCTACTTTAATACACATCTAGGTGGATTGGTTGGGGCACCCTGGAGCACCCAGTGGTTTGCCCGGCACCTGGAAAACCCAGTGCTTGCCCAAGGGAATCCCGGAGTACCCGTGTGATCACCCTTTGAAATGCCACCCAGGCTCAAAGGGATCATAAGATTATTCATGCTAGAAACTTCCGTGTGCAGCCACAAGCCATTATGGGCTCTGGCCTAGTTGAGTAAGTTGTGGGAAACCTTTCCATGATGGGCTAGCAGATGTAGGGGATTGTAGGTGTACCGGCCTATCTATCTGTTAAGGGGACCTCTTCAGAAAGACTGTGTCTCGGTCATCCGTTTCTCAAACATTAGGTAGTGCGACAAATCCAACGGAGGAGATCGAGTCTTGTGGGGAAAAGTGCGCAAACCTCTGGAGAGTGTACAAACTAATCATGATTAGCCGTGTCCCCAGTTATGGACATCTTGAGTATCTGGTACTTGAATTATTGATTTGATCTCATCACTTTACTTAAATTAATTTGTTGGGTTATAATTATTATTTTAGGATTGAGTTGGAGGAACCTTCTCAATAATTTTTCAACCAACGTGGTAGTTAAATAAAATATATTCCTTTGTTGTAGGGAAAAATTAGCTTTATGCAAAAAATTAAACTTAGAGCCTCCACCAGCCAAATATGCATGTAGTGATAGCCATTATTCAGCATTGCTTTACAGTGTGAAATTGCCAGTACATTCAATGTACTGACCTATATGGCTGAAACGTCTCATGTTGCAGGAATCTTACGACGAGTAAGTGGTACGTTAGGGTTACGACTTCTACACTCAACTTTGCCGTTGGTATTGATGGGAATCCATAACATTCACTACAAAAAAAAAGACACATCCGTGACATTTTGGGCCGAACGAATTTTGTGTGTGTCATACATATGACACTTCTATGACGATAATTGTGATAAAACCCGGTATCATCATAGATGTGGTGGGCTCCTACTTCTATGACAAAAAATCATGACAGAAAATGGGCTTTTCGTCCTGGGCGGGCTGGAGACACAGCTGCATGACATTCTTTGGGCCGTCCATGACGGAAAAAACTGTGGTAGAAGCGAGGGGAGGAAAATTTCGGGAGTTGCGGTTACGGCAGGAGGTCGGGGAGCGGCGATGCGCGTTTCTCGTATTACGACGCTGCAGCGTGTGTGCGAGGTGTTGGCTCTAATCGAACTCGAAGCGAGGCGTTGGGCTCTAATCAACCCGGCGATTACCGCACAGGCGTTCTTGAACCAGAGCGATCGATCGATGGCTGTTAACTGAACCCGATGGAGTGATTCCTTCGCTACTGCTGCTAACTGAAGCCGATCGATTGGATGAACAGTGAGCGGTGGCATTGCCTCTGGATGAACAGGACCCCATGGTGTGGAGGGCTAGATGAACAGTAGATGGTGGAGGGGTGGCCGTGGAGGGGTGGTTGAACAGGACCCCGTGGTGTGGAGGGCTGGATGAACAGTAGACGATGGAGGGGTGCCCGTGGAGGGTGGTTGAGCGATGGCCGGTGGAGAAGCGTGCGGTGGAGGCTGGATGAACAGGAGCCCGTGGAGGCTGGAGGAGGTCGACGGTGGAGATGAACAATATCCCGTGGAGTCCCGTTTTGCGGTACGCCACACCCCTCCCGATGAACAGGACCCCCGTTTCGACCGTAGGAGGTCCGTTTCGTCCGTTTTGCGGTACGCCACACCCCTCCCGATCAACAGGACCCCCGTTTCGACCGTAGGAGGTCCGTTTCATCCGTTTTGCGGTACGCCACACCCCTCCCGATCAACAGGACCCCCGTTTCGACCGTAGGAGGTCCGTTTCCTCCGTTTTGCGGTACGCCACACCCCTCCCGATCAACAGGACCCCATTCCGAACGTGGCCGGTCGAATACAAGGCCGTTTCCTCCGTTGTGCAGATGCGCCAGCCTCGTTCCAACGCCTGTTCCGTCCAAGCCGGTTGGCTCCCACGCGTTCCGTTGCCTCCCGATGAACACGACGCATTCCGTTGCCTTCCCATGAACAGACGCATTCCATTGCCTCCCCATGAACACGACGATGACTCTGTTTCTCCGTTCCGACCCAGCCATGTACGCTTGCGTGAATAGGCGTTCGAGACCCCGCCCGTATGTACGTGACGCTGTCAGATTTTCTTTCTTGCACCACGGCGGCTATGCGTGCGTGTACATGCTACGTCGGCGCCTCTACTACAACACGTCGTGCCTCTACTACGACTGCGTGCGCCTCTACATCGACCAGTATATATGTACGCATATCGTCGCGACTGTAATGACAACGCTACGTATGCTTCGACCAGGTGGGTCCCGACTGTCAGGCAGCTCCTTGCGTGCGAAAATGTAGCTGGTGGGTCCCAACAGTCAAAGGCAACCGTCGTTTTTTGGCCCGGAACACACTTCCTTTGCGTGCAGAAGATGTAGCTAGTGGGTCCCAGCGGTCGAGAAGCGAATCGTTTTTTGCCGGACGCACTTCCTTGCGTGCGAAGATGTAGCCGGTGGGTCCCAGCGTGGGGTGAATTGTTTTTTGCGGACGCACTTCCTTGCGTATAAGATGTAGCTGGTGGGTCCCGGCGATGGGGAAACTTTTTCGCGAAATACGGTGGCCCGTTCGGTGGGTCCCCGCTGTCAGGTGGAGGAATCATTATTTTCCGCGTAATAAGGAGGCACTTCCTTGCTGCGGCCGTGGACCTAGCTGTCAGCCTCTGCACGTACAGTCCACGTCCGACGGAAATCGTTCCTTGACCATGTTAACCACGCCGCGCCGAGAGCACCACGGCGGTGGACGACAGTGAGGCCTAGGAAGGGGACGACTCGGAGCCGGGGAAGACGCAGCAGTGGATGCCCACGCGAAGAGGAGTACGAGGGTTCACTGTTTTGGCTGCGGTGTGACGCTGTTGTCGCCGCAGAATAACAGGGGGTGTGGGTGAGTAGAGGGATGGCCTGGCTAGCGGTGGGATTAGTAGGGGGTGGTGAGGCCTCCGTGGCATCACAGCCGGCCACGGGAGGCAGGAGCACGCGGCACGACCGGGCGCTGGTTTGGGCGGCTGGAGCAAGAAGACCAGAGGTTGAAGAAGCACTACAACCGTTGGATGAACATCGTACGGTAACAGGAGCTAGAATCGTTCATATTGACTAAGTTGACAAAGCCCTCCGTCCCTGTCAACTTGGTAGGCCCACAAGTCAGCCTCCCAGTATGCCGGGTTCCAGCTGGCAGGGGGAGTATTCATTTTTTTTGTGCGTAATAAGGAGGCACTTCCTTCCGTGCGAAGATAGCTGGTGGGTCCGACAAGTCAGCGGGGCCACGTTTTTTTCGCGAAATACAGGGGCACTTCCGGTGGGTCCTAGATGTCAGGTGGAGGAATCATTATTTTGCGCGTAATAAGGAGGCATTTTCCTTGTGTGTGGCCATGGACCCACCTGTCATCCTCTCCACGCACAGTCTACTTTCGATGGTGTCGTTCGTTGACCACTTTGACCACGCCGCGCCGAGCGCATCCAAGGTGGTGGACGACGGCAAGGCCCCGGACAGCAACGAGCCGGAGATGGGAAGACGCGGGAGTACAGTCGCGGACGGAGAGGTGTACGAGGGTTAACTGGTTCTAGTGCGGTGTGGTTCGGCAGTCGGTGGAGAAGAACAGGAGGTGTGGAGGGGTGGAGGGAAGGCCTGGCCAACGGTGGAGTAGCGCTTCATAGCGAAGCGTGCTAAGCAGAGCTGCTAGCAGCAGGAGGCGGGAGGTGGTCCCGGCGGCGCTGGAGAAGAAGACGAGAGATTGAAGATGGATGTCGGTCGTTGGATGTAAATCCAACGACTAACAAGTCAGAATCATTTGTTGACTAAATTGACAACGACTTGCGTTGGCTTCGACCTATTGGCCCACATTTCAGCCTCCAAAAATGTGGCACGTATTCAACCCATTTTTCAGAATTTACAGTCTTTTTTTGCGCGGTAGAATTTACAGTCAATTTGATCTTTTTTTTTGAATTACAGCCATTAGCTGGGTTGGATGAACAATTAATGTAGCGTCCATGCGGCCCATTTATTTTATTTCCTAAAAAATTACAGGCCATTTGCACTTTCTCGAAATACACGATTTTGCTGGGCTGATTCTAATTATAATGTTGGGTTGGGCCAACAACGTTATCAAAAAATAAAAAAGGGCTGAGCATTTTGTTATAAATATTTTTAAATAATAAGTGATATTATTACATTTGTCCTTAAATCTTACCAAGCTTTTGTACACAATCACTAGGATTTTCGTGCCAAAACTATCCAGGATTTTATTTGTTAAGAAATTATATTTATAAGTTAATAAGATGTGGGATATTGTTTTCTTACATATGTAAGTATCTGTTAAATATATGATGACAATAAAAATAATATATAATAACATATAACATAATTTAAATATATATAATATAGTTAAAGGGAAACATAAGTTGTACCTGGCGTTCCTATTCTTATATAGAAAAATAGAACAGACCTCTGCGTTTTTTTCAAAAAAATACATAAATTGGGCTGCCAAAAATAAAACCTCGGATGGGAGGTCCATAGGCCGGTCGATACATGACGGCCCTAAGAAAATACAAACAGGCTCTCCCATCCGAGGTCGTGGGTTGCACATGTTAAAAATGAAAGCCTAGACGGGCAGCCCAAAACCACGTCCAACACTTGCCAAAACTTCGTCCCTCGTTTTCTCTGTGTTCCGCACACTCAACATTGTGTGGGCATTTTGACTGTGCACCATATGAAGATGTGCTATGCATGAATGTTGATCAGCATGATGTTAACTGGCTGGTAGTTCCATTTTCGACCATGAATAAAACTTCCAACATGATGTTAACCCTGTTTGAAAAGGCTGTGTTAATATAAATGCTCGCCTCTGAAAGTTGCAGCTTTCTTATCTCAAACTGAAACTTGCGCTTTCTTCTCGTCTGCACTTTTATACTCCTATGAAACTACATTTTTAAGTGCTAAAAATAGATCTCTAGAATTCATAAAATTCTTCATATGCTCAATCTGCAAATCTGAAATTCAAAAGACATTCATATCTGAAAGTACTCTCAAAATACACAACATAAAACACAATTCACAACCTGCAAATATCGACAACCCTAAGCTCCTCCCGACAATTCACAACCTGCCCGACTATTGGGGGGGAGCCCTCCTATTCCTCGGCGTGACCGCCCCGTGAGATGATGTGAATGGCGAGGGAGACGATGGCGGGGAAGCATCATCGGGCCAACTGCTTTTCTCCTCTTGCAGTTGGGTTCGGTCGACGAAGACTCCACCGGCTCGCTCTGGCAGGACAACCTCACAAACGACACCCTGTAGATGCTCGATCCTTCAATCTCTGGTGGATGCTCCATCTGGGATCGATACTCCCACCACCGCTCCCTCACGATCAGATTCGGTGAATCTATTTGCTCCATGGCCCAGAGGAGAAGCTCTATGTACTCCGGTGCTTCTCCCTTCGGGATTATCGCCGCCTTTTTGCTCTGTTGCAGATATTTGGCCATGGATGTCACCGTCGCCGCTAGTTGGTCCTTGTTGTCAAACCAAGACTGTATCTCCAACATCCTAGCTAGCTTCACAGGGTCGCGGTCTGTGATCCTCACGTATCGGTTGTACTCCTCCATCGATCTACTTCTCCACAACACCTTCACTCACCGGTGGTGGTTTTTGAATGGAAGAGGAGAGGAGCAGCGCTGGTTTTGGATTAGAACGGGAGAGGAGCAATGCTGGTTTTGGACTGGAACAGGAGAGGAGGGGCGGTGGTTTTGAAATGGAAGAGGAGAGGAGCGGCACTGGATTTAGATTGGAACAGGAGAGGAGCGGTGGTGGTTTAAGAGGAGAAGAGCAGAAGAGCGGCGCTGGTCTTGGAAGTATTTTTTTTGTTGTTTTGTGTATTTTTGGTCAAAGTTTGACCACGCATCAGATTTGACAAGCAAAATGTGAATGCATGTCACCAAAAATTGTATCGTTTGGTTCAGATTCGAATGTACTTTCAAATTATATTATTTTTGCAACGTATAACATACATTTTATGTGCGAAAATCATGGTCAATTATGACCCAGAATAATAGGGAGACAAGTTAATGTGGGGTCGCTTTCTTAATTGAAGGGTAAATTGATTTTGATTTTGATCCAGTCACAGCGCGCCGGCCCTCTCGCACAATCCTAAATCGCTGCCGCACGCTCCTCTCCCTTTTCGCCATTGCAAAACCACCTCCTCTCCTCTTGTCAGAGTAATGGGCCACGGGTAGGCTAACCCGAGCCCCCGAACCTTTCAAGACATCGGGGCAGGCTGCGCCCCTCGAGACCCCAAGACGAAGAGCCGCTTTCTGAGAGTTGGCGGCAAGGCCGCCGACTGCCCCTCACGGCCGAGTCCCAGGGACGACTTCGAGATAAGCCGACTCCTAACCGGCGGCTTCCAGAGAAGCCAGCTATGGGGAGTCGGCCCGCGACTCCAACCACCTCCTGCCTTCACAGTAATGGACGGGACGGGGTACGGCCACCGCGCGGCCCATCCTTGCCCCGTTCGTGAAGGGCGCGTGCATGGCCACAAAGGCGCTGCATCAACAGAGATCTCCATCCGGCGCTGCCTTGTTGCCATGCCAGCTCGACATCAGCCTCGTGGGCGGCCCTCGTGCCCACGATTTACCGTCTGCACGACCCGAGACGGCGGGACCCGCCTGTCGGGCCGGGTATAGAAGACGGCGAGAGCGCCACAAGACGGACCCGTTGGAGTCGGCCCCGTGAGTCGGCTAGCCCTCCCACGGGCCCCGCACGCCATTAACCAGACAAAGACGGGAATGGCAGCGGTGATCGCCCGTCGGTCAGCGGCGCTGCTGCCATGACCCCATGACCAAGCTAAGCGTCATTAGAGGCGCGGCTACAGTAATCATGATCGGCAAGACTACCACATGGCGGACAAGGCCTATCGGCTCCATGCCGGGCCCGTCGGCGGGGCCCACCAGTCGGCGGGCCCCAGCAGTCGGCGGAGAAGACGGCGACCTGAGAGACAGACGGCTGGGACCCGTGCCCAGCCGGATTACCATTGTACCCCCGGGGGGTAGGCCTATATAAACCCCTGGGGCACCCATGCAAAGGGTTGGGCCCTGATAGTTTTAGACACACGTAGAAGGAAGAGGAGAGCTAGCCGCGCCCTTCTCCTTGCTCACCCCGAACAGCTCAAGGAGCAACCTTGTACCCACTTTGCCATAGTGATCATGCGGAGACCTCAGCACAGCAAAGAGGGGGGTGTTATCTCCACGGAGAGCCCTGAAGCTGGGTAAGATCCGCCGGCGTGCATGCCTTCGCCTCATCCCGTTTCCAGGCACCGGCGACGTTCTACTCGCCCCCACCATGATAAGCCATCCCTTGGCATATGTCGCACCCAACCCCCGACACCTCTCCATCATCTCAATTCCAAAACCACCGTCTCGCCTCTCCCTCTTCTAATCTTCTCCATTGCAAAACCACCTCCTCTCCTCTCCATCATCTCCATTCCAAAACCACCTCCTCTCCTCTCCATCATCTCAATTCCAAGACCACCATCTCGCCTCTCCTTTTACGATCTTCTCTCCATTGCAAAACCACCTCCTCTCCTCTCCATCATCTCCATTCCAAAACCACCTCCTCTCCTCTCCCTCTTCTCTATTGCAAGACCACCGTCTCTCCTCCCATCTTCCAAAGCTAGCACCTTTGGACCACTCGAAGGACATCTATGGAGAGGATGCAACAACGAATCGAGCAGATCGGCGGCGGCCAGTGCAAAGTTAGCGAGTTGAAGGAGATCCTTAGTTGGTTTGACAATGAGTGGGAGATTTCGAGGACGGTGCGGGCCATGTGGCAATGTATGCGAAAGAGCGAGATGGCGGCGATGAGGGCGGCGATGTACATGTACTCCTCGGCGGCAGTCACGCCGCAGTCCTCCGAGTTCATCGAGTATCTCCTATGGGCGATGGAGCAGACAGATTCGCCCGAGGCGACAGTCAGGCAGAGGTGGTGGGCGTACAGGTCGAAGGTCGAGCACCCAGAGGATAACGAATCGATCGAGTATGGTGTGCCGTTCGTGAGGGTGCAGAGCCAGCCGGAGCCACAGGAGTATTCGTTCTCCCACCGCAAGAGGAGGCCGGATGGCGCGACGTCTCTTCCCCGCCATTCTCCATGGTTCCCTCGACGCTCGCCTCGTTTCAACGGCGGGCGGTAGGGTTTAAGGTAAGCTTCAGACTAACCTAATCTTCCACTGCTCATGCTTACAATCAGTGTGACAGCTAAAGAAAATCATGCTTACAATCAGGTCTCCGAGTACTACGCCAATCACCCTAAAATAGCTCCGGACCTTTGGGTCAAAGTTGTGACACGGTGTAAAAGAAAAGAAAAATAGATTGGTGCTTCTTTGGAAAAAGAGTACTCCCTAGAAAACTGCCAATATAAGCTACTAGTATTTGGTTAGAGGATTTCTGCCAAGAAAGATCCGTCCACAGAGAGCGCCACACATCCCACTGGTGGTGGTGGATGCCAATGCGTGCATGCAGCATGGTTGGTGTCGGTAATTTTTTACTTAGGACACCTCGCACTCTGCATATATGTCGGTTCCATACTTACATTTGTGCAGTTCCACCAAAATGCAGCTGAATAACCCTGTTTGCACAGATAATGAAAAAGTGTGATTACATTATAGTGGCACTAGTTGATGAAATACAAAAAATAAATAGAAGAAAATATTGCGATAGTACCATAGTATGCCATGCTGCGAGGGCGAGATGGGCCCTGCGGCGCCTCATACTGGACATCGTCCCAAGTCTCCCAGATACACCTTTCCGCGTTGATGAACATCAACAGACAAAGAAGAGTACAAGGAGGCGCCTTGAGACATTCAAATCTCTATTTTTGTACATATCAACTAAAATTAAGCACCCTAGTTTGCAGAAACGCTTAAACATTAACAATGGGACTAGTTGATGAAACATACTTTAACAAAGAGAAGCACTTTCGTTATCTACATTGGAAATGAAATGATAGAGATGACACTCGCTCTATTTTAACTGTATTATTACTTCATTTTATTAGTGACACTAGGATCGAGCAGGTGGCAAACGAGGTGTACCGTAAGGCCGCAAGGATGGAGGCCGGGGTGCTTAGACTGGGATGTCAAGCTGGCTCTTTGATCCACCAACATGGATGATTCAATTCATGGGACCTTTTGGTGCAGTTCACCTAAAATGAAGCAATGTCCCGTGAGCTAGCAGCTTCTTCTTCAATTTTTTTTAATAAAAGGGCTCCAGCCCCGGTTCCATTTCCATAAAAAAACGAAACCCACAGAGCTTCTTCTTCATTAGTTGCAATAAAACTGAGCAACATCAAGGTTGGTTGTGAAGCTCCTGGAATGCTCAACTATAATTTGGATATCAATTGTGCAGTTCAACTAAGATCGAGCGTGAAATGTTTATCTCTGTTTGCACAAAAAAGGTGGAAAGGAGGGTGACTAACAAGTGATGAAACATGCATCTAATGACCAGCGGTGAGCAGAGAGAGAGAGTGTGGCCACCACTGTCGTGTTTAGATCTGGAGAGGCCGAGACAGTGTGAAGAGAGCAACACTAGAAAGCAAGCGCGGAGGCTCCTGCCTATATAGTGGAGTAGTACTTAGTTTTCTTTTGTCTACTGGAGCCAGCTTGACCTCGTCAATGACTGTCGAGAAGTCTTCATGCACGTGGCCCAGAGGCGCAGTTGTCGTCATTTTCATCTGAAGCGCTGGATTATAACATATAACACGAAAAAAATGCCACATGACAAGAAATCATAACGTCACTGCCCAAAGGAGACAACATGAATCCTGACAGACAAACTAGACGAGGAACAAAGCTCAAATTAAAGATAAACTCGTAGAAAAGGGGTCCGTCGATAGATGTACTAATTAACATAGCCGGCATGACCTAGATGGCAGCCGAGTAGTCACTTGTTCCTGCATGTGCCCCAATGACTAGCCCAACTCAGCTTGTCATTGTTTAACCCTCGCAGTGATCCGAAGCACATGACACCTAATTTTGCGAGATGACAAGAAACCTTTTTTAGATTTCTCACCACAACTACAGCCATGTACAACACAGCACCGCACGATATGTAGACGATAGCCAATCCAGTGTGTCTGGCTGGAGTCCGGTCACATGCATGGATGAACTAATCTTCCGTGTCTTGCAGGGATCGTCCAGGCACCAACGTAGTACAACACTTCTCTAGTACTATCGCTCGTATCCCTCTTCTATTAAGTCACCCGACTTGCGGGGCCGGGGAGTTTTCCTATGGTCAGTTCTCAATTGCCGTCCCACATGTGTGTGCGAACGCAATATGACGCCAGTTCCATTCGAAGAGCAGCGTGCCAGACCGACCGACCGTCTGGGGTGTGACGCGAACCTGACGGGCGTGTTGTATACTACGTACATGTGTACCGCCGTTTTATAGACGCTTTGCTCCATGGCGCGGGCACAATCCATGGATACAAAATTAGTATACTGTATACTATTTAAAAGTCGAGGGCGGGGCTTTTCCTGCCCGGTAGGCGGCGGGACAGTTCCGCCTAGTCGGGTCGATAGAGACGCGAGAAGACGAGGGAGTAGGCTGCTGCAAATGTAGGGTTGTGTGATTTGACAGCGAGTTATTGCTGGACAGGTGGGGCCCTGTGATTTGACTTGCCATTATCATTTTAACTGTGGCGCTACGACGGCGTGAGTCTCCTGATTCCTGACCACCTCCATACAGGTGCCTCTCCCAATGCTCCACCATTTAGTAGAGGTTGGCTCTTGCATGAGAGCCCACTTCTCTACTTTTTCCTTGCCTCTCTTTCCTCCACATATGCAAAAATGCCATGTAAAGTGCACTATTGTACTTACTTCCTCCTACAGGTGCTTAAGCTTGCCACATAGGCAGAAAGTCGGATGTGGCAAGTTAATCAAGAAGAGAGAGACTAGTTTGGTGACCCAAGGAAGAAACGGTGCTAAGCGCGTGTACCTAGGTGAAAAGACAATTTTGAGTCTATAGATAATTAAATGAAGCAAACTTAGCAACACCATTTCATTGGAAGAGGTCACTCCTTCGCAAATGCAATAAATACTAGTATTTCCTCAGAAACCCATTATATAAGAACGTTTTTGACACTACACTAGTGTCAAAAATGTTCTTATATTATGGGACGGAGGGAGTACGAAGAAAGATATAGAGAGGAGTAAAAAAATACACTTATAGCCAACCTTGTTGTAGTATGAGTGACTAAGTGATGACTATGTATGACATGCCAACATTAGATAGCCTAACACACCGTGTTAAATCTCCATATGCTGACCGCCATGAGCGACGCGACGGTTGTGGTAAACACGACCATGATACGGGCTCTTTGGTAGCCCTTGGATCTGAGATCAAACGGTCGCATGCTAAGTTGTCAAGATTTGCGAATAACCTCCGTGATAGGATATTCACCCATAGGTCTAGAATCACGCCATGCAACCGCTCGATCTCAGATCCAAGGGCTCTCGGAAGCCCGTATCATGGGAGAATGGAAAGCCACTACCCCGCCGTCAGACGCCGGGCAGTTCGCTCCTACTCGTCCCCGCACGTCCTTTAATACTACGGCGGTTCGCTCCTAGTCGTCTCGTCCATTCACATTACGGCAGTTCCACTAATCCTAACCCTCCTCCCAAATCCATGGCGTCCCAAATCTTCCTGATCAGCGGTGAGTACAAGGTTAGAACCATCACCGGCGATGAGTTCGACGTCATCTACACCCGTACTTCCGCGACGGTGAAAGGATGCCTTTCTCGCTTTAGACGCATGTTCAAAGACTCAGATGATGAGTGGGTCGCTGGGCTAGATGTTGAGTACACCACAATCGTGGGACGAGAGAAGGATCTAAAGGACGAAGAGAAGAAGAAGCCCGCCGTGATCCAGGTTTGCGTGCATGACTTATGCTTGGTCTACCACATATGCCATGCCGACGTTGAGTGCCAGGATTATAAGGACTTCCTCGAGAGCAACCTAGTCAAATTCGTTACTGTAGACTTTGGTAACAACAAAGAAGTCCTGCATCGGATAGGCCTTGTTGTAGGAAACACCTTCGACCTCCAAAAGAATCGGCTTGTGTCCTCTCGTCAGCCTTCAATGTTGATCCTGGCAGGAGCCATGGTTCATCCTTCGTACGGTAAACTGGAGAAACCTCCATACACGTTTCATCGTCATGCATGGCAGCGGAATGTTCTAGATATAGACCAGATCCAAGACGCTGCAATGGATGGCTACCTTTGTTTCAATATCTACAAGGGTTGGATGAAGAGCAACAGCCAAGTTGGCGGTTCAAGCAAAGAAGTATCGGCCAAGAGGAAGAGGGACAAGGACGAAGTCGAGGACGTGGACGAGGACACCGAGTAAGGTGGCAGTGTCGTTGCTCATGGAGGTTATAAACTTCTAATGCAGTGTCTACCAGATTATTTGCATAGTTTAATTTCAGGTGTGCTTAGTTTAATTTGAGGGGTGTTGTGCCGAGCCCCAGCAGTAACTATGTTATGTTTCTTCTTGTTACTTTAACTCTTCAAAGACGTATATACTAGTATTTCTTATATTTCATCTTTTAGTTGGTATAGTACTACCACTGCTTTCTTCACATTATATACGCACAATATATATGGCCAACATCATATAGCCAGCAGTTTAGTTGTCAAAGAATTTCGTGGTGCTTAGTTTTTTCAAAGAATTCTGTGGTGCTTAGTTTTATTTGAGGGGTGGGTTGTGCTGGACACCATTATTGTGACTAGCCTTTTAATAGTACTATATGCATAATTTGGCCATTTAGCGCTCTCTATATGTACTACCTCCGTCTGGTTTATAGGTCCCCTTTGTAGTTTGTGTCAAATTTTGACTAAAGATTTAACTAACAAAATGTTAATGCATGTCAAGAAAAATTATCTCATTGGATTCGTACTTGAACATAGTTTTCAAAAATATAATATTTGGTGACATGCGTAGACATTTTGTTAGTTTAATCTGTGGTCAAAATTTGGCATGAAATATAATGGGGACCAATAATCCCGGACGGAGGTAGTACCACCTTTTTTTAGTTTCAAGTTTTGCACCATGACGCAATCCATCGATACTACTGTTGTACAAAAGTATACATTTTTTAAAAGGCTAGAGGGCGGGGCAGTCTAGCTTGGTCGGTTTCACAAGAGGCGAGGGCCTTTGTGATTTGACGGCTCATTACTGCTGGAAGGCGGGGCCTTGTGATTTGACTGCTCGTATAAATGCGCCGACGACCTGATCAAGGAGGAGCAAAGAACCGTGCGGTATACTCAAGTTTTCCATTGGAGTAGTACTGTGACGGAGGAGCACGAAACACGGCAGCCCAGTGCCATATGGCAATAAAAAATGATCTAATTTGCTAGTCATCTCATTGTTAGCATTGTTCTATTCATTCCCTCAAAAAACAAAAACCATTGTTCTATTCATGCCTCGCAGAGAACGTGACACGTATGCGTAAACACCAAGCAAAAGATGAAACACAACAGCAAAAGAAGAAGGAAGATTATCACCCCAAATGATCTAATTCACCGCGGAGTCGTAACTGCTTCTTCATCGCCTCCACGACCTCCATCTCCTTGCGTGTCTCCTCCGCCATCTTCTTCATTCTGTCCATGACGCGGGATTTCTCGACGCGAGCCTTCATCATCTGTTCCACGACCGCATTACGTACCTTGACAGCAGCCGGGTGCTCGAGACGGAGCTTCGCCAACTCCTCCTTCTGTTCCATGACGAGGGCCTGCAACATCTTCATCGAGGAACTACTATTCTCATGCAGCTTCTTCCAGCCGGCGTTCTTCTCCTTCAACAGGTCGATCTCGTGGCAGAGCTTCGCCTTTGTCCTCCTGAAGTCGCAGGATTTTGCCGGTCGCCTTCTTCTCCGAGGCAATACTCTTCTTCAAGAAGATCACCAAGCCGGCGGTCAACTCCCCCTGCTGATTGAGCTCAGCGGGCATGTCATCGAGGCTCTCCTTCAGCAACTCCGTCAAGCCTTGGATGAAATCCTTCTGCTTATTGAGGTGCTTATTGAGCTGATCGGTCATGCCGTCGAGGGATAACAACTCCAGCTCCGCCGGCTCGGCATGTTCGCCTCCGCGGCTAGGGCGCTCCTGGGAGCCATCGCCTGCCCGTGAGAGATCTTTCGAGGTCTCTACGTGGCGGCGAGCTCTCTTTTTTTTCCCGTAGCCTTGGTTGCCGCTCCCTTGTTACGAGTAGTTCTCGACCTAGAGCTCTGCTCACCGGCCATGGCAACAATGGACGAAGAAGAAGCACTTATGAGGAGGAAAGGTAGAGTAATTTTCGGTTAGGTAGTTCCCCTTTTATAACCTAAGTACTAGCACTAGTAGTACTAATACCTGCATAGTGGGAACACGCTCAGGTTTGGTACATACTAGTAGGTGTGTGCAGAGCTTTCGAATGTGATGGGAACAAGGTAAGGATTAATTGATGGTTTTGGTTTCGAGGCCCGAAACGGCTCCCGATGAGTTTAGCGGAACATAAATTTCAAGTACTACACTGCTCAAATGCGTAAATATTATGTTACTGTCAAAAATTGGCACAAAATACGAAGGAGACCAATGGAAGTACTACTATCAACCCACGATTTAACTACTCGCATGCGTGCAGTGGAGTAATAATGTCTTTCTTCCGCCCTCACGTCCACTCAATTTGCATGCCCTGTATTAATTGACCATCAATGAAGTGAACGACTTTACACGCGTCAAATTATCACATGGGGTGGATCTTGGTACAAAATTGCGTTCGCCCGTGTACCCGCGTGTGCGTGCGAGGGAATGCGTATGCGGCGGCGTGCACATCTTCGCTTCATGCATGTACCGCCAAGATGGCTCGGGGAGGACGAGTACATTCTTTTGGAACCAAAGAAGACGTCATCGTGATCAATCCACGCAAGGAGGTCGCGACAACGCCTCCACATGTGCCATGTGGCTTCATGAACTGTAAGAGAGACACCGTGTAGCGTGCCATTGGTATTCTAATTTACGTGTTTTGCACATACTCAAGTACTAGTAAGGTACACGTGCATTGCACGCATCAGATTTTGCAACCAAATTATGAATAAATACCACACTATAGCATGTAAGCTCTGAGTCATATATGCGTGATGTAGCCCTTTGTTTAATTCTTATAGTTCATCTCATTCAAAATCAATTAGTTTTTATAAAAAAGGTAAGAACGCGTGAATAGGAAAAACCTGGGATTATAGTGGAATGTCGTCTTTAATCCTACAGGATTGTATGAGTGTTTGATTGTGCATAGAAAAAACGCAGAATTCTTTCAAAGAGGTTTGAGTGGATGGGATGTTTCCTATGAAATCTAGTGCAAATAAATCATATGGAAAAATTCCTATGGTTTACAATCCTACGAATCAAACAACCAAGATAGGAAAAATTCCTAATGATTAGAATCCTCCAAAATTCCTTTGAGAATCCTTTGAATCAAAGAAGCCCTTAATCTATTTTATGATTCATGGAATTGTGCCTTGTAAAGCATAAAGTAAAACAAATAATGGCAATTCAACTAGAAAAAAGTTTGGGCAGTTATGATACGGAAGATTCTAGAACAAAAGAGAACCACTGTTGTTTTGAGGTTTGTGCATTATGCTTAAGTTCAACCATGGAGTCTGCTAGATTGTACATGTGGCAAAATCCGGTGGGGCTAGAAGATGGTGCGAGGGGCCGAGTGGAGGGAGACTATGAAGGAATGCACAAGCTGCGAGATCGATATTTAGAGAGAGGGGCGAACACGTCTTGTTGCGCAGTGATGGAGCCATGAAAAATAAATGAGCTAGGGGCCAAGCATTGCTAATCCTTTACGAGGAGGGTCAATTCATGAAATTAAACCTTTTTAGCAGCAATTGTCTAATGATCACATTCATATTAGCCTCGATATATAGTGATGTTAGTGGGGCAGGCCCCATCGCCTGTCTTTGCCATTGTGCACGCGTCTGAGAGATGAAGCGGAAGGCATGGATGATGAGAGGGGGACGTTGGATATATAATTAATGTGGGTTATTAGCTATACATGTTAATCCTATATAGAGAGGTATAGATTGATCGATGTGGACGTGGGAAAGAGGGTGAGACCTCACTGGATATATCGATTGATCGGTTTGTGTGGAAAACAATGAAAGACCTAGCTATATACACACATACATAGAGGAACATCGATCGTTGCGCATGCACGCGTGAGAGATAAAGAATGCCCGATATGATGGAGAGGGGATGTGTGTGGGTGTGTGCCTTCATGGGAGACCGACCTGAAGAAAAAGATTGCATGCGTCACGATGGATAATGCCGATCGGTAGTGTGTTTGCATGCATGCACGAGAGAAATTTAGTGGTACAATTATAAAGAGAAGACTACTGTGTGGGTGTAAAAGAATATGTGAGGTCATAATCAATGTAAAGTTGAATTCAAATATTTGAATAAGAGATCCTGATGTTTCAAACCCATGCATGCATGAATATAACGGAGAACTGTAGCGGTGTGGTTTGGAAACGAGCATGTTGTAATGTATACACATTGAACAAGGTCAGACCGATTTGAATTTGAGATACCGATGGCAGACATCATTTGCCCACGTCGCATCCGTGCATGGACACACTATTCTAATTGGAGATGATGGGCGGCTTTCGCATATTATTTTTTATATTGTGTGCGGGTAACTTTAACTTTGAAAGATGGTCGTTGGATGAGGCGAATCCGACGGTCCAATGATGGCAAATTTGAGCACTATTGGCCGTTGGATATCATCTAGATTCCACCAGATTTCGCCACATGTATAATCTAGAAGACTCCATGGTTGAACTTAAGCATAACGCACAAAAATCAAAACACAAGCACTTCTTATTTGTTCTAGAATCTTCCGTGTCAGAATTTCCCAAATGTTTTTCTACATGATTTGCCATTATTTGTTTTTTACTTTATGTCTTACAACGCACAATTCCATGAATCTTAAAATATATTAGCTTTCTTATAAAAACTAGATGATTTTGAATGAAATGAACTATAAGAATTAAACGAACATCTACATCATGCATATATGACTCAAAGCTTGCATGCTATAATGTGGTATTTATTTATAATTTGGTTGCCAAATCTCATGCGTGCAATGCACGTGTACCTTACTCTAGTCTAAATGGTGTTTGTGTGTGTGTGTTATGCGTGTTGAGGTGCAAATTTTCCTTTTTGGGAACACGTTAAGATTGTTCTTCCGAAATTTCAAGCCGCGCCTTGTTATGCCGAAAATTGAAGCTAGCGTCTCTGTCTATCGTGCTGCGAAACTCCCGCCTCTTCAACCCGCGCCTTGTTAGCCCGAAATATTTAAGATATATCTTTGTCTCATTGTGCTCCGACAACTCCCTCCATCTCAACCCGCGCCTTGCTATTCCGAAATTACAACGCGCGCGAAAACTCCCACCTCCTGTGAAATCCCGACACGTGAAATGCCCGTGGTACCCCTGAAACGAAAGAACCGCCTCAAATCGGTGGGGGTACTTCGGTAACTTAGACCACATTTCGGACAAGCTGCCTCTAAGCCATGGTTCCCCACCGCCATCCCATCCGCCCACCCATTCAGACACCGAGGCCGCGAAAACCCGCGATTTAAACCCCACACCCTGCTCCGTCCGCCACCCAGCCGGAGCCTCTTCCCCGACGATGTCGTCCACAGCAACACCTCGACGTCCCTCATCCACCGTACTGGATGAGGATCCGTCGTCGATCTCATCGTCCCGCCGGTTCAGCCACCTCCATTCCCACACCGCCGTCTTCACCTGCACCACCGGAAGAGCATCATCATCACCGTTTCCTCGGATGAAGCTGCGGCCTAATCGGCGCCACCAAAGAGGTTGTACACTAATTGCCGCATTTTCTTCTTGATTCGATCTCACGATGCTGCCGGCGCTTGGTCCCGAGCCGACACGGCACGGCTCCATCCACAGCAGCGTCGCCGGCCACTTCCTCCACGGCGTCGCTCCCTCGGCGGCGACGTCCACATCAGTAGGAGCTGCTGCTGCTTTAGCTCTCACTCGCGCTGCTGCTCTGTTCTTGCTCTCGGTCCCCTGCCTGGTCTACTCTTGCTATTGCTCTTGCTCGCGCTGCTGCTCTCGCTCTTGCTATTGCTTGCGATGCTGCTCTGATTTGGCTACCCTTCAGTCGACTAAATTGACTTTTGGGTCAGTCGATTTTCAAGGGGTGGGCTCGCCGGGGTGAAGGAAGAACCAGCATAGCTGGGAGGGGGGGGCTCACGAGAGGTACCCCACTATCTATCTTAGGGTTCGTGGATGGGGCGGTGGTCGGTCGGCGATGGCGGGCGTTGGCGGGGCGGTGGCGTGGGGATCGCCGGAGTAAAAGCTCGGCACGGGGGGCCTAGAGGGATGGCCGGGGTGGCGGCGGACCGGCGGTGGGCACTATTTTCGGGGCGGGCGGGGCGGCGCACCCGGCCTCGGGCTGCGGGGGGCTGCTGTTTGGCCGGTGGTGGTTGGCGGCTCAGGGGGGGTGGAGGTTGAAGATGAACCGCAGGCCCTTGATTTCATATCCAACGGCTGCAAAATCGACTGACCAGAGATGAAAAAGTCACGATCGACGTAGCCTCACCTTGCTAGTGCGTTCGGTTTTGACAAAGAAAATTCAGTTCGACAAAGAAAATTCAGTTTCGATGGTTAGGTTCAAGATCGGCGCTTAAGTTCGGGCCGACGCTTAAGTTCAGAGATGAGCGGCTGATGTATTTTACATCTAGCACTTTGTGGTTATGTATTTTACTTCATGTATTGGAGATGCTATTAGAATTCCACTCAAAGTTAACGTTGTTCGTTGTCTCTCTTGTCCTGCTTCAGACCTCGGCATCGCATACAACTCCGGAGCTGCTCCAACGACGAAACCCTCCATCACAAATGAGCAGTACCTGGCTCCATCTCCATACGCCTAAGTTCTTCTTCCCTCCTCCGACAAAGAAAGTCAAAGGAACATCCTCACCGCCAACCCAATCACGCCGAGATCGACATGGCTTCGCCAATGAGGTTGTACACTTGTTGCATCTCTTTTTACTCTACATGTTATATATATTGTCCATCGAGCACTCGTAGTAACGGGAAATATGATTATTTTATCCTACTATATGACAAGCAGTGAGGTACCAGGCAACTTAGCTATCCGTGATGGACTCTCTTGAACGCCATCATTATTTATCTCTACGTGTTTGAGTTGTGCATTTGTCGATGGCCCTGGGAGCTGAGCTAGTAGGGCAGTGGCCTGGGTCCAAAGTAATAGAAGTAGCACAAAAACATTTTTTAGTGTAGTATTTTCCTTGCTCAAGCCTGCCTACTAGAATCGCCAGTGGTTGAAAGGAAAAGTGAATGAAAAACATAGGAATTGGAAAGTTTCCTATGGTACTACTTTTCATGAATTTGGTGCAAAGGAATGGAGCAAAGGAAAACTGTAGGATTTGTTCCTTTAGTGTCTCCTTGAAAGAAAAAATGTAGGAATTTTAATTTCCACTTCTCCTCCTTTTCATATTCCTATTCATCAAGCACAAGACTAAGAGATAGTGGCATAATAGCATTATAACCGTACATTTTCTTGTGGTTTGACTTAATATCACCATGCTTTTTTGCATCCTGTGATCTTCCAATTGTTGTAAATCAAACACCCAGATTGGCAGAAATCCTGTGTTTTTCAATTCTCTGTTTTGCACATGCATTCCTATCCTATTCTTGTTTATTTCCTATCCCTGCATTGTTAGAATCCTCAAATTCAAACAAGCCCTTACTCAATTACTTCTGTTACAGATATGTGTCAAAGAAAACCCTGTGTGGTTTGTCCTGCTCTCAAGGGCCTGTGTTCTACCCCAGCTCACCTGCTCCAACGACGGAAGGGTTCACCACAGCGAGGATCCGCCTCTCAGACTGTCTTTCGCCGCCTCAGATCTTTCTTCCTGCCGCCGCAGCCACGATAACCGCATTACCATCATCAATCGAGCAAATGACCTTGAGGACTACACGGGCCCGCAAGAGAGGTCGCACTCTTCCGTGGTTCCGCTTATGTTATGCGTCGCTTAATATGATGACATGCTACATTATCGTCGTGTCCACCTATTAGACTCGAGTCAGTCCAAACTAATGCTGAAACTTGAGTTTTTAAATGGTTGTGGGGTACATATTAGGGCAGCAATCAAGATTATCTGGTTAATCTCCGGTGTCTACTATGAGTTTCATGTTGGGTGCAAACAAACATTAAAGGAGCCATTATCTGTATTTTTAACTAAAGCTATTATCCGCTCGCTATCATTGGTTTCGGGTCTATCCACAGCTTGCTACCATCACTCTGGATTTTGCATGCACTCCTTACATAATCTCACTATGTTTTATTCCTATGCATGCCGCTTATTGTACACAATGTAACCGATCATGTAGAGCAAAAGAGACGCAGCCTTGCGTGGCAATAAAATTTCATGCAGGGCGCCGTTCCATGGTGGGCGCAAAGGCATCCCCCCCACCACCCATTTCGGATCGTAATCAAGAGGAAGATAACTGTTCTGAGGGGGATTCAGAAGGAGAAGACCACTCCTATTTACCCCATGAGGTCTTCTCTCTAACTTGGCATGCTGATGTTGGTAATATCATGCATATGGTGCCTTGTATTGCCTATCAGATACATTAAAGATGTCATCTGCTTAGTTTAGACATGCTTTGTGTCAATGCCATCTGTTTAGTTTCTTTATCGTATATGTGAATCATGCAATGCCATCTTGTTTAGCCAGGCATCATATATATGAATTTTGCAATGCCACCCTGGTTAGCCAGTCATCTTATATGTGAAGTATATCATGCCATCATTTTTTTATTATGTGTTAAATTTGTCAACAATTTTAGTACATTCAATTACTCTTCCTGTGCGCCATTCGGCACGGTCATGGAAAAATCTAGAGCGGAAACAAGGTCTTCAGAGCAGACAATGCTATCTGACGAAGTGCATGTCTTGATGGTTACCGATAGCTCCTCAGAGGAGGATTCAGAGACAGATGACCAGTCATATTTCCCCCCCCCCCCCTGAGGTGCATGTTGTAACTTGGCAGGGTTATGTTACTCATATCGTGTGTATGATATCTTGCATTGCTATGTCATTTGCTTAGTTTAGACATGTTTTGTGTGAATGCCACCTGTTTAGTGTCTAATTATCATATATGTGAATTATGCAATGCCATCTTGTTGCAAGACATTATATATGTGAATTATGCAATGTTATCTTGTTGCAAGGCATTATGTATGTGAATTGTGCAATGCCATGCTGTTTAGGAAAGCGTCATATATGTGAATTATATCATGCTGTCCTTTTTTTGTATTTCTCATTGCTTTTGTCGACAGTGTTTGTATATTCAACTGCTCTTCCTGTGCATCAGCCATTTGAATTGGTGATGGAGAAATCTGGAGTGAAAACAAGGTCTTCAGAGCGCATAATGCTACTCATTGAAGTTTCCTCACAAGCAGATATCTTGTTGGTTCTGAGATAGCTCTTGAGAGGATGATTCAGAGGCGTATGACCAGTCCTATTATCCCCTCGAGGTGTATGCTCAAACTTGGCAGGGTTATATTACTCATATAATGCATATGTTGTATTGCAATGCTTAGTTTTTACATCATATACACAATATTGAATGCCATCTCCTTAGTTGACACATCATATATGCAATTGCCCTCTGCTCACTTCCTTAGTATATAAATCATATATCTGAATTATGTCATGCCATGATGTTTACATAGACAACATGTATCTGAATTATGGCATGCCAACCCATTTTTTAAAGACATAATATAGTTATATCATCTCATCTTGTTTACATAGTCATCATATTTTAAATTATGTCATTCTATCCGTGAATTATATCATGCCATCATGTTTCCATCGACGGTATGTTTGTGATTTATGGCATGCCAACCACTTTAATAGACACATCATATAGTTATATCATGTCATCCTGTTTACATAGTCATCATATTTTGAAGTATGTCATTATAACCTGTTTAGTTAGCCATCATACATGTGAAATTGTGTCATGCTATCCTGTTTAATTAGCCATCATATATGTGAAATTATGTCACTCGCTATTCTGCTTTGCTTAGACAACATAAATGTGAATTATTTCATGCCCTGTTTTCTTCCCTACTATCCATTGCACCTGTATATCTTACAATGTCTGTACATTCAATTACTTTTCTTGTTTATCAGCCATTTCAATTGGAGGAGTGATGGCAAGATTCTGTGGGAGTAAAAACACGGTCTTGAGAAAAGATCGTGCTACATGTCGATGCAGATAGAACCACGGTTGTACTTGCCCAAGAACCAGCCCCACCACACATAACCCACACTTATGCGATTGTACCCCTACGCAGTTGGACAGAGAACCAGCTACACCCCTTCTAACCCCAACCCCAGCAGATAGACACCCAGTTCCCGTTGACACAACACCGTCTCCACCACAGAGCACCCAAACACGAGCAGTTAGTAAGGCAACTGCAGTGCCCAAATCATGAGGACCACCACTCCGAACCCGAAGTCAACGCTTAAAGCAGAAGAAGAATTGTTCTCAGGTCAGGTTCCGTAGCTATGGTTCATACTACTTTGCTCTTGCATCATCGTATGCATCGATACCAACCAATTTCAAATTTGAAGGATGCAATTGAAACACCAATGGCACAACAGGTATGTTTTAAACCTGTTTCTTCAACGTGTTTGGCTGTTTGCTGTTGTAACTTGCTCTATGTTGATTTCAGTTTCAATTGAATAAACAGTTATGTTCTCATGCCATGCACATTACAAGTGTTGTTATTGCTGTGTAGTTTCCCACACTTATATTTTGTCTGTGATGCTTTGTCTTAAATAGACATGATTTGAACTGTATCTATCTTGATTTGGCAACATAAACTAGAATGATATAGACCATACAGTGACCATACTACATAGATATATGTTTGTTTCATGATGTTATCCTGTCCACCTTACTACTGAACTAGTTTACCAAAATGAGTTTCATATACTACATTGTAAACCCGAGATGTGTTTGTTTGTTTCTCTTTTAGAACGCGGATAAAATATTGGAGAAGAGTACCCTGTTATGCAATGGTAAAGGAAGTAATGCAGATAAGGTTCAAGATAGTAAGACATCCCTGTTGGTCTCCAAGAAAGTCGATAAAAACTATATTGAGGACACCGAGACAACCCCAAAGTCCTGTCTTGATGTAGTGTTCGAAAGCATCGGTTACCACTTCGGGCACCAGCTCTTGAACTTGTTGCCTAAATCAGTTTGGCTTCTTGAGTCTCAACTTCAAGTTGAAAGACATCGATCGAGATGTTATGCGACAGAAGTCAAGGACTGAGAAAGTCCTCGCAGAATTCAGATGCATACTTTTCGGTGCAACAAAGAAGTTACTGGAGGACTTAAGTGCCAAACAAGAGAAAGTTAATAAGCTTGCTAAGCATCTTGCCAGCATTATGGGTACCCAGGATATTGTTTCTTGAGCTCTTCTAAAGTGGTTTCAGTTCTGGACTTGTTTTGCTGCGGCGTTTATATGCTGACGTGTTCCCTATATTTGCACTAGTGGCGAACTTTGATGCCTAGTGGATGTAATATGTGTAATAGCCGTGATAGCCTAGTGTAAGTTGCTTGCTTATTTATTTCCTTGTTGTCTTGTTTATTTGTTTGCTTGTAGTCAGTGCAGTTCTTTTTCTGCGGTTTGCTAGTGGCTGCAATAACCTATTTTTAAAACTAGGTCACAATAACCATGGGCTAATATTTCTTTGTAGTGACCTTTGGACCTACGGGCCGTGAAAGCGATGGGCCTCCTACGGGCCGTATAAACAGTGGGCCTTCTACGGGCCGTAGAAACAATGGGCCTTCTATGGGCCATAGAAACAATGGGCCTTCTACGGGCCGTATCATCAATGGGCCTTATACGGGCAGTATGATCAATTGGCCAAACATGGGCCAATAACAGGCCGCATTATGGCCGTAAACGGGCTAGAGTTGGAATCGTCCGTTCATGGACCGACCATAACGGGCCATCGTTAATAGGCTGTATTTCATGACGCTATGAAAACGGCCCAACGTGTTAACGGACCACAAACGGGCCGACTGTAACCATGGGCTGAATTTGGCCCATAAGCAGAAAATTACGAGACGGGTCGTAAGTAAATGAATGCTGGAAATGAGCCCAAGAATAAATGGGCTCTGAGAAGGCCGAAAGATAACATGGGCTGGAAACGGCCCAACGGAATAATGGGCCCTTAATGGGTATAAAGTGATACACTGTTCATTACGGTCCAGTTTCAACACGGGCCGTTAATGGGTGTAAAGTAATACACTATTCATTACGGTCCAGTTTCACCACGGGCCGTTAATAGGCCAAGAGTTACATAGGGCCTCATATGGGCCGAAAGACGTCATGGGCCATACATGGGCCAAAAGTGAAAACAGGCTAGAATCATATTGGGTGGCCCAGATGACGCTACTGGGCCTAATTTGGATAGGGCATAACGGGCCTTGGGTTAGCGGGCTGTAAATGGGCTATATGCGAACAGACCGTTAACAGGCTTTACATGGGCCGGCCCACCACCTTTTGACCAAGTCAAACGGGCCGGCCTTTTCACAGGAATGGGCCTCTGTTGCGCCGTGCCACGTGTCGACGTATCATAGGCGCCTTCTGTCCAATGAGTGGATGACATCTGTCCCAACGGTGAGCCGACACGTGTTTCCTCCAGCCAATGATGATTTTACACGTGGAAAATCCCCATTGGTCGGGGCTGTTAACGGGTTATCGGATCCAAAACCCGACCCGATAGCTTAACGGCGTTCGATTACGGTGGATGCCACGTGTCGGTCACCCTTGACGAAAGCACTTACGGACGCTGCGATTTATCGTCATGGAAGTGGACACTTCCGTGATGATAATTTTGAATCTTGTCATGGAACACTTCTACGACAGCACATGTATGACTATCTTGATTCTGTCATAAATTTGTCATGGATGTACATGCATGACAAAAAACGCGACCTACTATGACAAACACGTATCATCACGGAAGTGTATTTTTTTTGTAGTGCTTATTGTTACTTCCGCTATATGGATTGAGGTAATAGTATTTACGTTACTTTACACATGTGATTTACCTCTGTTATAAATCCTCGAGTACTGTGTGTGACAGCATACCGATCCAGGGATGACACTTAAGCACAGATACTTGACCGTCTGAGGTCGGGTCGCTACATCATCACAATTCACAGATTCACGAATCTCAAGCAAAACTTTATAAAGATAATCAAGTGCACTCAACTCACTAGCAATTGGTACAACATAATCAGATCTTTTGAAAAGATTAGCAAGTGGATGAGGATCCATATCAATATATTTTTAGCAAGCGAATATGCAAGCAAATAGAAGCACATGGTAACATAAGCAGAGGTAGCAAACAAGATTGCAACCAAAAAGATAGATGTGACGAGAAAACGGCGAACGAAAAAGAGGGCGAATGGAACAGAAAATTTTTGTGACGTGGGGGAGAGGAAAACGAGAGGCAAATGGCAAATAATGTAAATTGCAAGGAGATGAGATTTGTGATTAGGAACCTAGTATATGTTGAAGATCCTCCCCGGCAACGGCGCCGGAACTTCCTTTTGATGTAGCTTGAAGCTACGTCGGTATTTCCCCAAAGAGGAAGGGATGAGGCAGCACAACAGCGGTAGGTATTTCCCTCAGATATGAAACCAAGGTTATCGAACCAGTAGGAGAACCAAGAAACACAACGTAAACAGCCCCTGCACATAGATAACAAATCCGTGCAACCCGACGTGTTAAAGAGGTTGTCAATCCCTTCCGGGTACGGCGCCTCAAGATAGGCAAACGAACGTGACATAAATTTGTAGTAGATTGATAGATCGAATGCCAAATAAAATAAATATAAATATAATGCAGCAAGGTATTTTTGTATTTTTGGTTTAATAGATCTGAAAATAAATGCAAGGAAAAAGTAGATCGCAAAGGCAAATATATGAGAAAGAGACCCCGGGCCGTAGGTTTCACTAGTGGATTCTCTTGAGAAAAATAGCAAACGATGGGTGAACAAATTACTATTGGGAAATTGATAGAACTTCAAATACTCATGACGATATCCAGGCAATGATCATTATATAGGCATCACGTCCGAGATTAGTAGACCGACTCATACCTGCATCTACTACTATTACTCCACACATCGGCCACTATCCAGCATGCATCTAGTGTATTAAGTTCATGGAAAAATGGAGTAATGCAATAAGAATGATGACATGATGTAGACAAGATCTATCTATGTAGAGATAGACCCCATCGTTTTATCCTTAGTAGCAATGATACATACATGTCGGTTCCCCTTCTGTCACTGGGATCAAGCACCGTAAGATCAAACCCACTACAAAGCACCTCTTCCCATTGCAAGATAAATAGATCAAGTTGGCCAAACAAAACCCAAATATCGGAGAAGAAATATGAGGCTATAAGAAATCATGCATATAAGAGATCGAAGAAACTTAAATAACTTTCATGGATATAAAAAGATAGATCTAATCATAAACTCAAAGTTCATCAATCCCAACATACACACCGCAAAAGAGTTACATCATATGGATCTCCAAGAGACCATTGTATTGAGAATTCAGAGAGAGAGATGAAGCCATCTAGCTACTAACTACGGACCCCAAGGTCTACAAAGAACTACTCACACATCATCAGAGAGGCACCAATGGAACTTTTATCATATACTTCTCATGAATAAGTAATAGTTCATCACACAATCGAAGTATAAAGAAAAAACTCTATTAGAAACCAACAAACTATGTTCTCAGTCAACTTTGGAACTACAATTCACCATCGTTTCAGGAAGGGTCATGTATCGGAGCCTTTAGGCAAGTCCACATACGCAACCATCATATAGTCTTCTATGATTGCTAACACTCACCGCGTACACATGAGCAAAACGTTTCAACCGGACACATAGAAAGATAGGGGCTTATGGTTTCGCCTCCCAATGTACTCACCTCAAGGGTGATGTCAACAATAATAACTCATGCTATCTATATTCAGCTGGACATATGTGCCTAGATCTTTCCTCACGACATGATGCTTGCCAAAGGAGAAAAATAAAAAGGAATAGAAGGAAAAGTTGACTCTTTGCATAAAGGTAAATACATAAAAGTAAAAGATAGGCCCTTCGTAGAGGGAAGAAGAGGTTGCCATGCGCTTATTTGTTTGTATGCTCAACGCTAATGGAAAAGAACATCACGTTGCATTGCCCCTTGTGATACGACCTTTATTATGAAGTTTGTCGCTTTTATTCTTCACCATCACAATTTCGTGCAACGCTCAATTTTCTCTTACACTAAATGATCTCACACTTTTAGAAGCAAATTTTATTGCCTTTTTGCACCGATGACAACTTACTTGAGGGATCTTGCTCAATCCCTAGGTAGGTATGGTGGACTCTTGAAAATAAGATTTGGGTTAAGGGCTTTTGGATGCACAAGTAGTATCTCTACTTAGTGTGGAATTTTTGGCTAGCAAAGATAGGGGGCAAGCATCACATGTTAAAGGATCTATGACAATATGACTTCTATGTGAATATAAACAAACATAAACCATTAAGTTGTCTTCCTTGTCCAACGTCAACAATTTTGGCATATAATATTTTGATGAGGGCTCACAATCACAAAAGATTTCTAGGATAGTATATTTATATGTGAATCTTCTCTTCCCTTATTAATTCTTTCATGAGTTGCATCATTGACTAATGCTATGTTTGTTAATCTCTAATAAAATTTTCTACTCATACTTTTCCTTATGTGGTGCCATCACCTACCATAGGATTAGTATATGATCTTATTAATTTATTTCCATTCTTTTATTTATTTCCTTTCTCTTTTCTTTTCTTAATTTGCAACATGAGAGTAAAGAAAGCAAAAACTCACACTAAACTTTATTATATAACTTGCACACGATTACAAGGATAGATCACTAAGCAAACTCTCAAGGAAGAAATGATCGAACTAACTTTTATTCATCTAAAGCAAAGGGTCGAACTAAAATAAGTAAAATAAAAAAGATAGTGGGGTGATACGATACCGGGGCACCTCCCTAAGCTTGGTGGAAGCCAAGGGGAGTGCCTGTTGGGGAACGCAGTATTTCAAAAAATTTCCTACGATCACGCAAGATCTATCTAGGTGATGCATAGCAACAAGCGGGGAGAGTGTGTCCACGTACCCTCGTAGACCAAAAGCGGAAGCGTTAAGTAACGCGGTTGATGTAGCCGAACGTCTTCATGATCCAACCGATCAAGTATCGAACGCACGGCACCTCCGCGATCTGCACACGTTCAGCTCGGTGACGTCCCTCGTACTCTTGATCCAGTTGAGGCCGAGGGAGAGTTTCGTCATCACGACGGCGTGATGACGGTGATGATGAAGTTACCGATGCGGGGCTTCGCCTAAGCACTACAACGATATGACCAAGGTCGAAATATGTGGAGGGGGGCACCGCACACGGCTAAGAATCAACCTGTGTGTCTATGGGGTGCCCCTCCCCCGTACATAAAGGAGTGGAGGAGGGGGAGGCCGTCCTCCTATGGCGCACCCCAAGGGGGGATTCCTACTCCTACTAGGAGTAGGTTTCCCGCCTTTCCTAGTCCAACTAGGAGGGGTAAGGAAGGGAAGAGGGAGAGGAAGGAAAGGGGGCCGGCCCCCTCCCCAATTTGGATTGGGCTTGGGGGGCGCGACCCCACCTTGGCCGCCTTCTCCTCTCTTCCACTAAAGCCCATTAAGGCCCATTAACTCCTTGGGGGGTTCCGGAAACCTTCCGGTACTCTAGAAAATGCCCGAACTCATCTGAAACCTTTCCGGTTTCCAAACATAACCTTCCAATATATCAGTCTTCATGTCTCTACCATTTCAAGACTCCTCGTCATGTCTGTGATCACATCCGGGACTCCGAACAACCTTCAGTACATCAAAACACATAAACTCATAATACCGATCATCATCAAACGTTAAGCGTGCGGACCCTACGGGTTTGAGAACTATGTAGACATGACCGAGACTCATCTCCGATCAATAACCAATAGCGGAACCTGGATGCTCATGTTGGCTCCCACATATTCTACGAAGATGTTTATCGGTCAAACCGCATAACAACGTACGTTGTTCCCTTTGTCGTCAGTATGTTACTTGCCCGAGATTCGATCGTTGGTATCTCAGTACCTAGTTCAATCTCGTTACCGGCAAGTCTCTTTACTCGTTCCGTAATGCATCATCCCGCAACTAACTCATTAGTCACATTGCTTGAAAGGCTTATAGTGATGTGCATTACCGAGAGGGCCCAGAGATACCTCTTCGACAGTCGGAGTGACAAATCCTAATCTCAATCTATGCCAACTCAACAAAGACCATTGGAGACACCTATAGAGCATCTTTATAATCACCCAGTTATGTTGTGATGTTTGATAGCACACTAAATGTTCCTCCTGTATTCAGGAGTTGCATAATCTCATAGTCATAGGAACATGTTTAAGTCATGAAGAAAGCAATAGCAACAAACTAAACGATCATCGTGCTAAGCTAACGGATGGGTCTTGTCAATCACATCATTCTCTGATGATGTGATCACGTTAATCAAATGGCAACTCATGTCTATGGTAGGAAACTTAACCATCTTTAATTAACGAGCTAGTCAAGTAGAGGCATACTAGTGACACTCTGTTTGTCTATGTATTCACACATGTACTAAGTTTCCGGTTAATACAATTCTAGCATGAATAATAAACATTTATCATGATATAAGGAAATATAAATAACAACTTTATTATTGCCTCTAGGGCATATTTCCTTTAGTCTCCCACTTGCACTAGAGTCAATAATCTAGATTACACAAGAATGATTCTAACACCCATGGAGTCTTGGTGCTGATCATGTTTTGCTCGTGAGAGAGGCTTAGTCAATCGGGTCTGCAACATTCAGATCCGTATGTATCTTGCAAATCTCTATGTCTCCCTCCTTGACTTGATCGCGGATGGAATTGAAGCGTCTCTTGATGTGCTTGGTTCTCTTGTGAAATCTGGATTCCTTTGCCAGGGTAATTGCACCAGTATTGTCACAAAAGATTTTCATTGGACCCAATGCACTAGGTATGACACCTAGATCGGATATGAGCTCCTTCATCTAGACTCCTTCATTTGCTACTTCCGAAGCAGCTATGTACTCCGCTTCACACGTAGATCCAGCCACAACGCTTTGCTTCGAACAGTACCAACTGACAGCTCCACCGTTCAATATAAATACGTATCCGATTTGTGACTTACAGTCATCTAGATCAGTGTCAAATCTTGCATCTACGTAACCATTTACGACAAGCTCTTTGTCACCTCCATAAACGAGAAACATATCCTTAGTCCTTTTCAGGTATTTCAGGATGTTCTTGACCGCTGTCTAGTGAACCACTCCTGGATTATTTTGGTACCTCCCTGCTAAACTAATAGTAAGGCACACATCAGGTCTGGTACACAACATTGCATACATGATAGAACCTATGGCTGAAGCATAGGGAATGACTTCCATTTTCTCTCTCCCTTCTGCGGTGGTCGGGCATTGAGTCTGACTCAACTTCACACCTTGTAACACAGGCAAGAACCCTTTCTTTGCTTGATTCATTGTGAACTTCTTCAAAACTTTATCAAGGTATGTGCTTTGTGAAAGTCCAATTAAGCGTCTTGATTTATCTCTATAGATCTTGATGCCCAATATATAAGCAGCTTCACCGAGGTCTTTCAATGAAAACCTATTGTTCAAGTATCCTTTTATGCTATCCAGAAATTCTATATCATCCATATATAATATTAGAAATGCTACAGAGCTCCCACACACTTTCTTGTAAATGCAGGCTTCTCCAAAAGTCTGTATAAAACCATATTCTTTGATCACACTATCAAAATGTTTATTCCAACTCTGAGATGCTTGCACCAGTCCATAAATGGATCGCTGGAGCTTGCACACTTTGTTAGCATCCTTTGGATCAATAAAACCTTCTGGTTGCATCATATACAACTCTTCTTCCAGAAATCCATTCAAGAATGCAGTTTTTACATCCATTTGCAAAATTTCATAATCATAAAATGCGGAAATTGCTAACATGATTCCGACGGACTTAAGCATCGCTACGGGTGAGAAGGTCTCATCATAGTCAACTCCTTGAACTTGTCGAAAACCTTTCGCAACAAGTCGAGCTTTGTAGACAGTAACATTACCATCAGCGTCAGTCTTCTTCTTGAAGATCCATTTGTTCTTTATGGCTTGCCGATCATCGGGCAAGTCAACCAAAGTCCACACTTTGTTCTCATACATGGATCCCATCTCAGATTTCATGGCCTCAAGCCATTTCACGGAATCTGGGCTCATCATCGCTTCCTCATAGTTCATAGGTTCGTCATGGTCAAGTAACATGACCTCCAGAACAGGATTACCGTACCACTCTGGTGCGGATCTTACTCTGGTTGACCTACGAGGTTTGGTAGTAACTTGATCCGAAGTTACATGATCATCATCATTAGCTTCCTCACTAATTGGTGTAGGAGTCACAGAACTGATTTCGTGATGAACTACTTTCCAATAAGGGAGCAGTACATGATTACCTCATCAAGTTCTAATTTCCTCCCACTCACTTCTTTCGAGAGAAACTCCTTCTCTAGAAAGGATCCATTCTTAGCAACGAATATCTTGCCTTCGGATCTGTGATAGAAGGTGTAGCCAACAGTCTCTTTTGGGTATCCTATGAAGACACATTTCTCCGATTTAGGTTCGAGCTTATCAGGTTGAAGATTTTTCACATAAGCATCGCAGCCCCAAGCTTTAAGAAACGACAACTTGGGTTTCTTGCGAAACCACAGTTCATAAGATGTCGTCTCAAGGGATTTAGATGGTGCCCTATTTAATGTGAATGCAGCCGTCTCTAATGCATAACCCCAAAACGATAGCGGTAAATCAGTAAGAGACATCATAGATCGCACCATATCTAATAAAGTGCGGTTACGATATTCGGAAACACCATTACGCTGTGGTGTTCCGGGTGGCGTGAGTTGCGAAACTATTCCGCATTGTTTCAAATGAAGACCAAACTCGTAACTCAAATATTCTCCTCCACGATCAGATCGCAAAAACTTTATTTTCTTGTTACGATGATTTTCCACTTCACTATGAAATTCTTTGAACTTTTCAAATGTTTCAGACTTATGTTTCATCAAGTAGATATACCCATACCGCATACATCAGTATGTTTTATTTCCAATAAATCTGTTGCTCGCTCCATTGTTCCGGAGAACGGAGTTTTAGTCATCTTACCCATGAGGCATGGTTCGCAAGTACCAAGTGATTCATAATCGAGTGATTCCAAAAGTCCATCATTATGGAGTTTCTTCATGCGCTTTACACCAATATGACCTAAACGGCAGTGCCACAAATAAGTTGCACTATCATTATCAACTCAGCATCTTTTGGCTTCAATATTATGAATATGTGTATCACTACTATCGAGATTCAACAAAAATAGACCACTCTTCAAGGGTGCGTGACCATAAAAGATATTACTCATATAAATAGAACAACCATTATTCTCAGATTTAAATAAATAACCGTCTCGCATCAAACAAGATCCAGATATAATGTTCATGCTTAACGATGGCACCAAATAACAATTATTCAGGTCTAAAACTAATCCCGAAGCACTACAAGAAATATGTCAACTAGTGACCTTCTGTCAGTGACCCTGGAAGAATTGGTCATAGATCTATGACCATTTCAGACCAATTGGTCAAAAGCTGTTCGGGGGGCTCCAAACCCTAAACTATTGCGACCATTTTGGTCAGAAAGGTCGTAATTTCCTTACACGAAATGGTCACAAAGCAAACAGTGCTAGTCCGCTACCTTATTTCTAGTTGTTAATGACCAATATAGATGGTCATAGCCTTGTAGATTGTGGTGGCTTGTGATGACTAGGCACCATCTCATCAGTTTTGCCTATGTGTCATGTCCATGTGGCAGTTTTTGCCCTAGGTTGTGAAGCAACCTATATTTCTGTTATTCCAAAAATTCCCAAAACAATCTCATAAATGTTTTGGATCATATCTTCATCAAATATGTCAAAAACATTCCTTGCCTAGTTCAAAAATAATTCGAAAATATTCATTTTCCTATTCTGTTCAGAGTAGCACTTTGTGAAGGAAGTACCACTTTGGCATGTCCAAATGGTATCCATTTTCTACAGTGCTTTCCTATGCCCAAATAACCATCCTCCACCAAATGCCACTCAATCCATTCATTATTTTGAGCGCAGCTTCAACATTCAGATTTATGTCCAAAGGTGGTACTTTGTAAAGCAAGTACCACCTAGGCTCCTCCTTTTGAGGTGAAAATTTGAGAAGATGGTCTTCTTAGTAACGATCATCCTCAGCCAAAACTCACGCCCATTAGCCATGTGCATTTCTGCACCGCAAATCAAACACTTGGTCGCTTATTCATGTTTGAGCATCGATCGGTCTCCTCGTGAGAATCTTATGTTGTGATTTTCTTCCTAGCACCTACCTGGGGAGTGCCCAACCCACTAGACATGCCTAGGCCGCCCAGAACACATGGCAACGCCACGGTCACACGGTGACCACGCGGCGGGCATGCGAGCTTACGCGCTCTAGAGTTGGGGCCCTCGGCCACCGTCCAAACCTCGATGTCTCGCCATCAAACCATGTATTTCTGATTAAATAGATACTTATTTACCTAGAAATGATTTTTGGAAAAAATAAAGAGCAAACTATGAGGCAGCCGCAGTTCAAATTTGACCCGCTTCCAGCTGAATCGACGGGAATTTGTCTTTTTCACCAGAGGTGGATTAAAAGTTTTGACACCCAACCATTTGGTTATTTATACATTAAATATGGTATAGTATTTTAGAAAAATGATTTGATACAATTTTGCAACAAATATTTGGTATGTTCTTCACAAAAAAAACTCATTTTGAGCACTCGAAAAATGAAAAATGAATTTTCGTGCAAAGAAAATGAAAAGTTCCTTATTAGTATTTTGTTATTTTTTCTTCTAAAAACTAGGTCACATTTGATGAAATGATGAGAAGGTTTTTCATTTGTTTCATTTTTTCCAATGTATCAGGTCAAGTAAATAGTTAAGATGATCTAACATCTTATTTTTAAATTTATCACGACCAATTCAATTGGTCATAATATTGTATTATGCTCGATTGGTCCGTGGACAAGGCACACGGATCATGCACAAAACACCATTGGATCCTCCCGGATCAAACGGTAGCCCTCGCTCCTCGCCTCCCCCACCAACCCCACCTGAGGCGAAACCCTAGCTGGCATCTTCCATCCACCCCCCCCCGCCTCCTTTCTTTCTTTCTTTCTTTCTTCCTCTCCCCTCTCCCCCGATGCAGATCCCCCTCGTCCCCTCGGATCCCGTCCCCGATCCCACCCGGCCGTGGCGACCTCCCGCATCCATGGCCTCCCGCGCCCATCCTCGCCACATCGCCACCCCGACCCTCCCTTCCCCACCGTGACGCCACCCCAAGCCACCTCCCTTCCCTAACCCTACACTGCGCCGCTCCCTCCTCTCCTCAACCGGCGGCCGATCCACCCACTCCTCTCCCCACCCACTCACCCAACTCCTCTCCGTCCGCCATCTAGGCTGGCAGCCATCTCCGGCTGCAAGGCGTCGGTGACTGTGGAGGAGGCATGGAGATGACCTTGAGGCGGAGGTGGAGGAGTGCCTGCCGTCGTCTGGCTGCCGTCGATATAGTTCAGCGGCGCCCCTCCCCCTCCCCGCCTCCCACCCCCCTCGCCGCCGCCTCCTCCTTCCTCCAGCACTACGTCTCCAACCTCACCTCTCGCTTAGCCGCCCCGCGCTCGCCGCCCGGCACTCTGGTCTCGAGAGCTCGCCAGGTAAGCTCCTCCTCCCTCTCTCTCTCTCTTCCCCGCCCCGCCGTCCTCCCCCAGTCCTCTAGATCCGCCGCGTCGTCGATCTTACCCCCGTCGTGGCTGACCTCTCGGTGTTTGCACGCAGTTCCACCAGTACCAGGTGGTGGGTCACGCGCTGCCGACCCCTGGTGACGAGCAGCCCAAGATCTACCGCATGAAGCTCTGGGCCACCAACGAGGTCCGCGCCAAGTCCAAGTTCGCCGGGTCTCCTCCCCGACCTCGATCTTCCTCACGCGCTGGTTTCGTCGGCGCTTATGTGTTTTATTGTTTGGTTGTTCGCGCGCAGGTACTTCCTGAGGAAGCTCAAGAAGGTGAAGAAGGCCAACGGCCAGATGCTCGCCATCAACGAGGTATATCACTTCTCTCTAGTTGCCATGATCCATGGATGCAACTTTAATCTTGGCCGGGCCGGGTACTAATCGTCGTGGTTGTGCAATAGATCATTTTTGGTACCGTGTTGGTCTTGTGTATGGCGAAGACGCTTGATTTTAGTTGCGTGCATAGGGAGATGTATGCAGCATCACAGTTGTTCTAGCTTTAACCAAACAAGAGAATAATATTGTTTACGTGGATCGTGCCGAGGTTTTGGTGGTTTCTCTTGAAGGTCCTTGGTTCCTTACTAGGTCATGTATATTGGTCCCGACCTCACTTGTATGTTAGGTTTAGTTCGTGTGTTACGTGATGTTGCTGAAATAGGGTATTTGGTAGATTTATACCAGATCATGTAAGTTGGTTCTGGCCTCATTCGGTGTGAACTTAAATTGAACGAGCCGCTCTCTTAAACAACACTGCGACACTGAGTTCAGTTTGCTCTTGTCTTGTTATGTAATAAGTGTTCTCAGTTGGTATCAAATGAGGTACCATGTTCACCCTGCTTCTGTTATGTTACAAGTGTTTTGAATTAAGTCCATAAATGATTGTTGTCCAGTGCACACAGTAGCACTGCAAAATGCAAGTATGCTGATTATTTTTTGAAAACTCTACATCTTATTTCTAGCGTCTTATACATGTAAAAAGAGAGTTAGAAAATGTGAATTAAGTGTAACCATCAGTTAGGACTTGTTGTTGTCTTTTGGTTAGACAATGAGCTTTGTTTGTTCTTGTACTCTTTGTATGTTCCTGGTCGCCACCACCGACTGCGAGCGGGGGTTCTGGTCCTCTCCCTCTCGTCCTCGGCAGCGGCATCGCGGCTTGGCGCCATTGCTGTGCCATGCGTCGACATCATGATCAGCTTCACGGATCGCCGTCTTCACGGTACGCACGCACACATTTCTGAAATCCACAGTCAACAGTTTGATGTACGCGCTGACTACTGAGTCATGAGCCATGCGTGTGGTTGTGCTTGTGCAGAGGTTGGTCGAAGAAGGTCAAGTTCATGCCGTTCCTCGCCCCCCTGTCGTGTTCCTCTTCGCACCTCCTGGTTCATCTTCGACCTCATCCTGGTGAGATTTCCATCCAACCCTCCCGTCCCCATGGTGCTCTTTCTAGTTAGTACTGTGACGAGAGAGTTGCAGTACCAACCGTTAGTTCTTGGTATATCAGGTGGCCAAGATTGTAGCTGATGAGATGAATAACTACCTCTTGTTTGAGCACACTCTGCAAATTGTGCCTGTCCCACTGGACAAAGTTCATGCCAAATTGTAATCACTGCAACTGTGCTTCTTACTTATGTTATTTTCACTTTTTGGTAACTCAAACATAGCCTTCGTCGTCTGTTTAGGAGTACACATTAATTACCACTAAATGAGGTCAATATTTGTACTCCATGGGAAAATGTTGTCTACTTTGGGTTTCTCTTTCATGGAATACTGTTTACAGTGATATACGCTTTCATTGGGGTAACACAAATTGGTAATGTGAATGTCAAAACTAAATTATAAAGTCAAGGAGTTGTGACAAGATTATGAATTGGTATATATACCATCGCATCGATAAGTGCAGAACTCAAGCATTGATGGCAACTCTTCTTTTTGTGCCTGTATATATATTATTGAATCCTTCTTATTTTTGTGTACTTAATATGAAGGTTGCTGCAACTCTTCTACAGCACTAGAGTTTTGTTTCCCTGCACTTTTGTAACATATTTAGTCCTGACTGAACTTTTGTCATGATCAGGTTGAAAATATTGGAGCTAAATTAGTCCGGTTGAAAATACTGGAGCTAAAGAGGTGTACACTGAAATTTGGTGTACACCGTCCGTCACATATGGTTCTGGACTATCCTGTTTTGTGTACTGTTCATTAACTTAATCATTGTTTCAGTTAAATTCAGTCCAGATTCAGTCCAGGAGTACTCCAAATTTAGTCCAAACACAGTCCAAATATTGTTTTGGTTTCCTTGTACTCCAAATTCATTCCAAACACAGTCCAAGAGTATAAACAAGTTTACAGATTCAGTCCAATTTCACTTGTGCAGGAAATTCACCGTAAGGGCGGCAAGGGAAGGAGCAGCACTGGCAGCCCTGACAGAGGAAGCCATGTTGCCGTTTTGTTTGTTCCCAGCCTTGACTATGGTTGTCCAGTGAGTCCGGCATGTCGTCATTTTCTTGTATCACACTTGTAGAGCTCGTTACACATGTAGATCTTGTAAAGCATCAGACACACATGGTCATATGTATTGGCAACGTGATCTGGTTGCTCTTATTTGAAGTATCATGTGTGCTTTTGTCTGCCAAGTTAAATACTAGTTGAAATATGAAGAATATGAGCCTGATAGATGGGACTCACTTACCAGACCCAAACCTGACAACTGGGACCCATCTGACTGGTGGACCCATTTAATAAAAAAAGGAAATTAAAATTATTTAGACGAAAAGGCCAAGGCCCAATAATAATAAAGGCTGCAATGTTGGGCCAGGCCCATGAAGTCGACCAAAAATTGATAGAAAAAATATAGAAAGGCTGAATTAATGGGCTAGGCCCATGTAGAAAATCGAATCGACCGGCTGAATCTTGTGCCACATCGACTTGCCACGCTGGATGCCTACGTGGCTCGGGAGGTTGCTAATGACCAAAACGCCACAAGAGACATATTTTGGTCATAAACGTCACGACCATTTCGGAAGAAAGGTCGCTATACTCAGTTTACGACCGCCAGCTTTTGACCTTCTGTTTTTGGTCACAAAAAGGTCGCAAATGAAAAACCATGACCTTTCAGTGACCAATAGTGGTGGTCACAAGTTGACATATTTCTTGTAGTGAAGGTAGATGTAGATGTAGCATGCCGACGGCGATCACATCGACTTTGGAACCATTTCCCACGCGCATCCTCACCTCGTCCTTAGCCAATCTTCGCTTAATCTGTAGTCCCTGTTTTGAGTTGCAAATATTAGCAACAAAACCAGTATCAAATACCTGTGTACTCATCATGAGCATTAGTAAGGTACACATCAATAACATGTATATCACATATACCTTTGTTCACTTTGCCATCCTTCTTATCCGCCAAATACTTGGGGCAGTTCCTCTTCCAGTGACCAGTCCCTTTGTAGAAGCACTCAGTCTCACGCTTAGGTCCAAACTTGGGCTTCTTCACTTAAGCAGGAACTTGCTTGCCATTCTTCTTGAAGTTCCCCTTCTTCCCTTTACCCTTTTTCTTGAAATTGGTGGTCTTGTTGACCATCAAAACTTGATGCTCCTTCTTGATTTCTACCTCCGCAGCCTTTAGCATTGCAAAGAGCTCGGGAATTGTCTTATCCATCCCTTGCATATTATAGTTCATCACGAAGCTTTTGTAGCTTGGTGGCAGTGATTGAAGAACTCTGTCAATGACACTATCAACCAGAAGATTAACTCCCAGCTGAGTCAAGTGATTATGATACCCAAACATTTTGAGTATATGTTCACTGGCAGAACTATTCTCCTCCAGTTTACAGCTATAGAATTTATTGGAGACTTCTTATCTCTCAATCCGGGCATTTGCTTGAAATATTAACTTCAACTCCTGGAACATCTCATATGCTCCATGACGTTCAAAACGTCGTTGAAGTCCCGGTTCTAAGCCGTAAAGCATGGCACACTGAACTATCGAGTAGTCATCATCTTTGCTCTACCAGGCATTCACAACATCCGGCGTTGCTCCTGCAGCGGGTCTTGCACCTAGCGGTGCTTCCAGGACGTAATTCTTCTGTGCAGCAATGAGGATAATCCTCAAGGTACGGACCCATTCCGTGTAGTTGCTACCATCATCTTTCAACTTAGCTTTCTCTAGGAACGCATTAAAATTCAAAGGAATAGTATCACGGGCCATTGATCTACAACAACATAAACATGCAAAATACTATCAGGTACTAAGTTCATGATAAATTAAAGTTCAGTTAATCATATTACTTAAGAACTCCCACTTAGATAGATATCTCTCTAATCATCCAAGTGATCACGTGATCCAAATCAACTAAACCATGCCCGATCATCACGTGAGATGGAGTAGTTTTCAATGGTAAACATCACTATGTTGATCATATCTACTATATGATTCACACTCGACCTTTCGGTCTCAGTGTTCCGATGCCATATCTGCATATGCTAGGCTCGTCAAGTTAAACCCGAGTATTCTGCGTGTGCAAAATTGGCTTGCACCCATTGTATGTGAACGTAGAGCTTATCACTCCCGATCATCACGTGGTGTCTCAAGACGCATTTAATGTGAGTAACGGTGCATACTCAGGGAGAACACTTGTACCTTGAAATTTAGTGAGAGATCATCTTATAATGCTACCACCGAACTAAGAAAAGTAAGATGCATAAAGGATAAACATAACATGCAACCAATATAAGTGATATGATATGGCCATCATCATCTTGTGCCTTTGATCTCCATCTCCAAAGCACCGTCATGATCACCATCGTCACCGGCTTGACACCTTGATATCCATTTAAGCTCGTTGTCATCTCGCCAAGTATTGCTTCTACGACTATTGCTACTGCTTAGTGATAAAGTAAAGCAATTACATGGAGATTGCATTTCATACAATAAAGCGACAACCATAAGGCTCCTGCCAATTGACGATAACTTTTACAAAACAAGATCATCTCATACCACAATTTATATATCATCACGTCTTGACCATATCCACTAGAAAAAAAAATACACTTCCGTGATGATACGTGTTTGTCACAGTAGGTCGCGTTTTTTGTCATGCATGTACATCCATGACGATTTTATGATAGAATCAAGATAGTCATACATGTGCTGTCGTAGAAGTGTTCCATGACATTACCAAAATTATCATCACGGAAGTGTCCACTTCCATGATGATAAATCGCACGTCACAGAAGTGCTTTCGTCAAGGGTGACCGGCACATGGCATTCACCGTAACGGAACGTCGTTAAGCTATCGGGTCGGGTTTTGGATCCGATAACCCGTTAACAGCCCCGACCAATGGGAAATTTCCACGTGTAAAATTCTTATTGGCTGGACGAAACACGTGTCACCGTCCAAGGTCGATAGGCGCCTATGATATGTCCACACGTGCCACGGCCCACCATCGCCCATTTAGCTTACAAAGCCGCCCGTTTGACTTGGTCAAAAGTTAACGGGCTAGCCCATAAAAGCTCGTTAACGGTCTCTTTGCAAATAGCCCATTTTACGGCCCGTTAACTCACGACCGTTAGGCCCTAAAGGAAATCGGCCCAACAATGTCATGTGGGCCGTCGAATGTAACACCAAATTTATTTCACTTTCGCCCATGTATGGCCCACGATGTCTTTCGCCCATATGAGGCCTTTCAGATCTTTCGCCCTTTACGGTGCCCATGGTGACTCTAGCCCATAATGAACAGTAATTTTCTTTGTACCCGTTAACGACCGTGATTTACATGGGCCGCTTTCAGCCCGTGTTAGCTTTCGCCTATTGACGCCCCATACGTTCTTGGGCTCCTTTCCACCCTCAATTACTTCCTACCACATCGCCTGTTTCCCCTAATGGGCCAAATTCGCCCATGGCAAGAGTCACCACATCGGCATGTTCCCCAAATGGGCCAAACTCGCCCATGGCAAGAGTCGGCCCACATCTTGGCTCAGCACCTAATGGGCCACCCGCCCATGGAAAGAGTCGGCCCGTTTACGGCGTGTTAACTCAAGGCGCTGCTTTCTAGCCCGTCTATATTCCGCCCATTAATGACCCGTTATGCTCGTGATGTAATTAAGTTTTCTGCAGTCCTACGGCACCGTTAACGTTCTGCATCTTTGGGCCGATACCAATTACGCCCGATTACGGCCCATGTACACCCATTTATCCGACGGCCCGAGGCCCACTGATTACAGGCCCATTTATCGACGGCCCGAGGCCCACCGATTATAGGCCCATTTATCGACGACCCGTAGGAGACCCATGGATCCTACGGCCCGTATATGGCCCATGGTAGTTGCGGCCACTAGCAAACCAGTGAAAAAGAAGATAGATATCAAATATCACCAGCATCCACTCGGCATCAAATATCACCAGCAGTGCAAATATAGGGAACACCCTACACTATACAAAAATTGGCTTGTTGTTTTCTTCAACCAGTGGCTGCACGTTAAGAATAAATTTTGTATCACACCAAAACAAATTACAACGATATAACAAAAGGAAGGTTGGCAAAAAACTTAACAATCTAGCAGATAAATGCACCACCAGAAGTTCAGAAGCTCGGTTCATTTGACCTGACTGTTACGTTTTCATGTTGTATTGTCCGATTGAGCACCATAACCCTCGCCTTCATTTCCCCTAGGCTCCTGAACAACATAGCAAATGTCTGATAGTCTGGTTTCAAAACCATGCATATCTTGACGACATTGAGCAATGTTTCTCCTTGTTTCACAAAGGGCCTCTGTTAGGGAATGGACTTGTGTCTGGAACGCAGATACAACATTGCTTTGAGCTTGCATATCTTGATCATGAGGCATTTTGGACGATATTGCCTTAACAACCAACCCAGTATTATGCAGGAACGTGCTTTTGGCAATCGTTAGTGGATGTCTTGACCCACCGCAGTTAAGAGCTTACATTGCGGTTATAGTTGCCTCGCCACCTTCGTAAGGTGGCGGTTCCACCATTTTTCCATAGCTCGCTGAAAAGTTGAGGTTTTACATTAGTAGTACCGTAATGTAAGATATTAAGGAGGCGAAAAACCAAACAAAATAGCTTTGGTCTATATACGTAACTTATTACTGTGAACCCATGTAAAATATTAGTTGTATTTTATTGCAAAGTACATAATAAAACCAGGTTCCAAACATATGACCATGTACCATCGCTAATGTATTGTCTATTTCTTCACATTGTATTGAGGGCTAAGGATAAAGAGACGAAGTTTATAATACGGTAAGCATAGTATGACATCATTCATATCACAAAACAACCGAGAATGCATAAACAGGCAATTGTAACATTGTGTGGGAAAGTCCAGCATGGAACTAGATTACGGGTCAAGATCAAAGGAACATCACTCCTCTCTTTTAAACCTTGTAAGGTGCAATGATACGCTAAGACAATTGTGTATAAAATTGAAAAGAGTAATAGACATTGGCTGCAAACCATGCAGTTCAAGGCACAAGTCGAGTAAGTAGTAGTTAAAAGGCATGAGGATTAAGGACTTACAACAACGGCTTTGACCGGTGTAGTCATGCCCTTCTTCTTGCCGGTGTGACAGTCCTTGAAGATTTCCACAACATTTGGTTTAGGTACTTTTGGTCCTTGCGGGCTTTCCTCCGCATTTCGAACAAGTCAATATAGATCTGATAATATGGTACAAATAAAAGAGTGAAACATCGCCTAATTACAAGAGCTTCGAAGGTGCAATATAGCTACGAGATCCTGTCGTATGTTGGAATTTCACTTTCGTACGGTTGGCCTTGTTCTTTGAACAGTTCACCTACAAGAAGATAGATTTGTGTGACACATGCGTAAATAGGACTTCAACATGTGATCCGATCACACATATATATATAATGTACCTGATACTTCGGATCAGACCAGTGTTTAACAAGGCCCCTCCAGTCTTCATCCGATACATTTTCCATCGGAGATGTTTGGGAAAGTTCATCGTTAGCCTTGCCTTCAAAGTGAGTTTTCCTCAAGTTATACCGACATCGTCGCAGAAAGCAGACTTGAAAACATGGGTGCAAGCTTGTCCGGTTGCATCATCTTGGCTATCCAACTTGAACCTCATACATTGAAAATTATGGGAGTCTCGTTATCAAAGAACCTAGAAAGTATGGGACAGAGCAAGACGATATTACTAGTTTCCATACATAACGATACTTACAGATAAATGGTCGAGGAAGGTGTTGAACTGGGTTTCGTTTTTGTCATTCCTGCATTGAATCCATGTTGGGAGGATACGTACATGACACCTAACGGCAACCGCTGCCATCGATACTAACTTGGTCGACTCAGAGCATCACATGGCCTTTTAAACCTGCCTCAGAACGGATCTCCATTCTTCCTCCTCTAGATTTAGTTAACCTATGGAGCATTATCCTCGATGTTTGTTTCCTCTTGCGCCTAGGTGCTAGTCCAACAAATGAACATAGGAAGTGTTAGTGTACATCAAACCGTGAGACTACATATAAAGAAGCATGGAATCAGAACTTGACTCCAAAGAACTACCTTGCTGTTGAAGCTCACAAGGTTCATCTCGATATTGCCAACTCGTCTTGTGTGAAGAGTGCTTGGGAAGTAGCGCCAGTGTGGCAAGGGAGCTTGGGAACGTCTTTGCTAGTTTCGATTGACGACGAGTATGTCGTGTGTTGGTAATCTTGTGGTAGGTGTTGCAAGAACTAGGGTTGTCTCTGCTTGTTTGGTGGCAGCTATTTGTTTCTGTTTGGCTTTTCTTGCAGCTCGTGTAGCATGGGATGCCGTCTTTGTAGAATTTTCCGCTGGACTTTGACCTTCCATTACACCATCATTACCAGCAGAATCTGCAGGATTCATCCGCTTCTCATTCCCTGCCATTCTGTGTTTCTTCCTCTTTCTCTGTGACATGTTAAGTCAAGCCGACAAGAAAAATGAATAACAATTTAGTTCTTCAGAACAAATTGATGCGTGATACGCATTTAACTGAACTTGATGTTAGACAACCACATGATAGGAGGATGTACTATGTATGAAAAATTGGATGGAAGAGATAACCAGAACTATGATGTGTAAACTAAGAAGAAGACCTTTCACCAAATTAGAAGCAATGCAATGGAAGGTAGACACCATATGAAAGATGCTACAAATATCGCTCTGCCAACTTAACAGTGTCTCATCATAAATGGCGTTTAAACAAATGTGAAGTAGTATAAGAAATAAATCATATGCAAGATGCAAACAACATCACGCTACCATGTTAGAGGTCTCTCGTGATTAGTGCCATTGCATATTCACAGCATTGCGTATTCACAGCTTATGATGTGTAAACTAAGGAGAAGGTAGTTCAACAAATTAGAAGCAATGAAAGCTAGACACATATGAAAGATGCAACGAATATCCCTCTACCAAGTTAAAACTGTCTCGTCATAAGTGCCATTTCAACAAATTAGTGGTACAAGCTAGAAAAGAATGTGAGATGTAACATATATCACACTCTCAAGTCAAATGTGTCTTATGATAAGTGATTGTTGTAGGTTACACAACAGTAGTAATTTGATGTAAGAACATGGTGTGATAGACAGATATTGTATGTTCTAGAAACAGGATCACGTGTCTTATTCAAGTATAATGTGTAAAGTAAGCAGACGGAATTCAACAAAATTAGAAGCAATACAAGCTAGACATCACACATAACATGCAACCAAATATAACAGTGCCAAGTTAGAGGGAGCACCAGTGATGCTGCACTAGGGGAGACGTGCTTATCATAAGCACAACTTTGTTGAGTGTCTATGCATGTGTTGTCTTGGAAATCATCTTGGGGGTGTGGAGGAGTAGAAATCAGAGAGGACCTCCGTTTGGAAGGAGCACCTTTATCCGCTGCCTTGCTAACTTCCTTCCGCTTTATTGATTTTGAATTGTCAAGTAAAACCGACAAGAAAAAGCAATAAAATTCTCTCTTCAGAACTCATTCATGCATGATACTGACAGTCATTACTTTGATGTAAGGCAAACGCATGATACCAAGATGGAATATGTACGAAAAACAGGACGGCATGGCATGTTCACAACTGTTTGTGTAAACTAAGGTAAACCATTCCAGCAAATAAGAAGCAATGCAAGCTAGACACCACATGAAAGATGCAACCAATATGACTCGCCAAGTTAAAAGCGGCCCATCATAAATGGAATTTCAACAAATTAGAAGCAGCGCATGCTATAAATCATATGAAAGATGCAACTAATATCGCATCGCATATACTAAAGGTGTCTCACATATTGATTGATGCGGGATACAAAAAACAATAGTTTTATGTAAGGACATTCTTAATAGATGATGTACTATGTACTAAATACAGGAAGGCATGTCACATTAATGTATAATGTACTATAAGCTAAGCAGACTAGCACATGCAGTTTAACCAGATTGGAAGAATTACAATCTAGACACCATATGCACATGCAACCACATATCACGCTGCCAAGTTAGAGCAAGCACATGCGATTCTAGTGTAGGGGAAATGTTGTAATCAACTACAGAGCTATGTTCACTATCTTCATCTAGCATTTCTGTTTCTTGAGAATCATGTCGGGAGGCTGACGCTGCATTCTTTAAAGAGTAGTCCCCTTGCCTGCCTGCCTCGTCATAAGTGATTTATGAGGGATACAAAAAACCTTAGTTTGATGTAAGAACATGGTTAATACACAAATGTACTAGTATGTACCAAAAACAGAAAGGCATGTCATATTAAAAGGTATAATGTGTAAGCTAAGCAGATGCAATTTAGCCAAATTGGAAGGAATACAAGCTAGACATCCGGCTGGAGCGGTGAGCATGATCATCTAGGACCTGAGAGCCTGGTGGGAGGCGGGCTGCTTCGCCACCATCGCAGCTTTTTAGTTGGCTTCCAGGTGATGCCTATCTTTGCCGGGCTTGTCAATGGCTCGGCCGGTGCCACGACTAGCTATTTGTCTTCCGGTGCTCCTGTGATGGTGGTTCATGTAAAAATATCTTTCCTTATCATGATAAAGACTGACTTCGCCTTTCGAATACAAGCTAGACACCATATGCAACATGCAACCACATATGACACCGTGAAGTTAAAGCAAGCACACAGGATGGTGGTTCACGACGAGCGAGATCATCAACTCGAGCTACGTTCCTCGTCTCCATCTCACGACACTACACCCTTTAAAGTCTTGAAACGTGTCTGGCTAGCCGCATACCATGCTGGAGCGACTTCTCTCTTCTCTTTTCTGCTTCTGTGAAGTCAGGGTCTGAAATACCCTTGCATAAAAACACAATAGTGAGAGTATGGGTGAAGTGTGTGCAGAAGTAATGCACTATAAAAGTAGCAGATAGCAGGTGGCTGAAAAATAAATGACAGGGGACATATGATAGCTTTACAATATTGCATGGCAAACAAAATTAGATTCTACTCCGTATGATTTTATAATATATGAGCACAGGAAATGCAGGTACTCCTCCAACACACCACCACATGTGGTCCTATCAAGATAACAGTCGACTAAAAATAAATAGGTCAGTCGATTTTTTATGAACCGTCCGATCTATAAGGAATGGGCAGATGGCCTTCGTCTACCTCCTGCCAGTCACTGTTGACGATCTTTCTCGAACCGCCAGCGACCACAGACCCAGACCCCTGCCTCCGCCGCCCCGCCCTCCCATCGACCTCACACCACCGCCGTGCTTGGCAGCGCCCCTAGGCCATCCCTTAAATCCCGGCCAACCTCCAGATTGGGCGCCAGTAGCTCTAGGCCGCACACGCCCCTAAGATAAACACCAAGGCGCTGCTTCCCCGGCGTAATAGTCGTACTAGCGCCTGTTACGCCGGGGAATGCTTCTGTTAATTGGGAATCAGCGGCCAGAAATTGAAATTGAGAGGGCTACGGACCTCTAGCTAAGGTGAAATAGTATATGAGGAGAAACCTTGTGCATCGCGAGTTACTAGGAGCATCTAGTATCAAGAAGAAGCGGTCAACTAGTGTCTTCTGTGGGATGAATACCGTGCAAGGAGAGACGTAAGATTTGCACGAATAAGGGAAGAGGAGTACCTTCTTCGGTTGCCGGTGTGGTCACCTCCACATTTCGCGCCGATCTTCTTCTTTTTACCGGGGAAACCGATGTTCCGGAGGGTGCAGGCTTGGACGAACCCATGGCCAAATTGTTGACTGTGTTGCCGTGGCCGTATGTCGGCGGAGGGTGGCGAAGTTGGAGCGGCAGCGGTGAGGCACAGGACGGCGTGGTTGAACTGGCTCGAGTACGGACGGCTCGACCTCGGCTTCAACTACTAGCCGTGGAGGGCGTTGCGATTGAGGTTGCGGTGGACGATGACGTCGGGGTATCGGCTCCGGCGTGATGGAGGAGGGCGGTGGTTGATGGGTGGGATGGGGTGGCGGACGGAGGACGCCGGGTTTCGCGGCTGGTGGAGAGGTAGTTTTGGCGCCCATGGAGTATGAATGGGGAATCAGACGGGTGGGGGGGAACCATGTTTCGGTCTGGGACGCGCTTGTTTTGGCTTTTTTGAACAGAAGATGGGACGCGCTTGTTTGAAATTTGGGGAAAGTACAAACTTTGCCCCCTCTTAAATTTCGGACCTACTGCGGGTCGGGGGTAGGATGGTAATCCCAGGTGTCCCAAATAGTGGGCGGGAGCGATTTCGGCCGCGCGCATGTGTGCTTAGGTGGCCATTGTGTATGAATGTTTTTTGAAGGCGGTTGCGTGGCGTCTAGATGAAGCTACAAACCTACCCCGGTTTAGACCTTTGGACGTCGGGCCGGCGGGTTTCACGGGTCAGAGTTATTAGAAAAGTAATTTCCTTGTACTGTCAAACATTGGTCTCACGCGGTTTTGGGCGAGTAGAAGCTCTTTTGGCGCTTCGTTCGAAATTTTGAAACACAAGCATTCACGTTTAGAGTATTCTTGAACTATGAGGATTGACCTAAATAGACAACGTTATATTTGACCTTGTATGTTTGAAAACCTCATTAAATTATCCGCTTCTTTTTGAAATTTTGACACTTGAAAATCCTACAACTACGATTATTTTGGAATGGAGGAGCTAAATTTGAATTTATTTTGTACACGACTACATATGCTATTATGTACAAAATCAGAGCAAAGATTGGTGCCCCCATAATTTAGGTATGGTTTACAAATGCTATGATATCAAATTCAAATAATTGAATGGACTTCATGTTGAATTTGATTTTTTTAAACCATCTTAAGTTGAATTCAAATGTATGCTAGTTCATATGTAGCTATTTATAATGTCCAGTGTAACTTTTGTATGTATAATGTGCTTTACACACACAACATGAACTATACTCACGTTTATATTCGGTTGCTAAAGCGATGCATTGTCTGGACTTCAAAATACTAACTATGTGGATCAATTGTGTCGAATAATAACGTAGACATGCTCAAATTCGATAGAATCTAGATGTCTGATGGATCAATGACCACTCCTTACGCGAATTGCAAATATCATGATCCCATCCTAATATTTGGATACAATTTATATCTTTAATCAATGTGTAGAGCAGTCTTTTACGTGTAGTTTCACTCTCCGTCGGTGGTCTCTCAAACATGCTCACACACACTCTCCCGAGGTGTCTTTCTCGCACGCATGCTCTAGATATAACCCTCCCTCCCACTCGTAACCATTTACAACTGTTTTCACTAACCTTTATCACAAGCACTCTTCCTCTCGCAAACATACACACACACAATCCTCATCGAACCTTTCTATATACATGGACCTGCCTACGTGTCTCATGTACGCACATTATCTTTACGCCTGTCTCTCACGCATTGTCTCACACCTCTCTTCCTAATCGACGAGTATGATTCTAGCAGAGCATTCTGTAGGATGCCCCTTAAAGTTAGGTTGGATGAATAGTAATTTAGAGATAAAGGGGTTACCTTAGTCCGAGAACCTAGGGTTACAAATCCTAGACGGCTTTGTCAGTGGACACAGAGTCCTTCACAATTCTGCTATCTTTGTCTTGTACGGCTAGTCATTCATGGGTCTTCCTAAATGTGTCATGGGCCGACCAATGTGGCGCAGGACGGAACCGAACAAAGGGCCTCACCTCGACCCACCGGACCTCACGCGGTGACACACCCTCTGCCCCCACGTCTCATTATCTTCTCACACCCACACATACCAACACAAACACCACACACATAGAAAATTTCTCCTGGTGCCTCTATTCCCTCCCCCCTTGCATATACACACTCAAGGGAATGGAATCTCTTGTCGTGACGTCATATTCGGCTCTCTCTCTCTCTCTCTAGAGGGGTCTCATTTCTCGTGCTATCTCTCCCACGCCTGTCGGCCCCTCTATCCATGCCTCTCTCGAATATGTAATACACACACATACCTCTCCAGGCCCCGCCAAATGCATCAACTACACATTCACACATGTTACATCACGTACCCCATTGATCTAAAGAGCCCTCTCTTCATGTTTATTTCGCATACAACATTCCTTTTGAATAAAGTGTGGCCAAAAAATTATTTTAGAGTTTCTACATATATACAACATTACAAAGTTATATGGAGGAGTACGAACGCTAATTTGCATTGCATGGTGCCCACAATGATATTTATTCCAAGACCGTGAATTTGTATATTTTTATATTATATACAAAGTTAGTCATAATAAAGAGAAACGAAGAGCATCTCTCTCTCCATCGCATACACCCCCACAGACGCCCCTTTCACGTATGCACACAAAACTATCTCCAGGTCCTCTAAAGGTAAGCCCCCAGAAAATTCACGCGTGTTTCATCTTTCTCTCGCGATATATGCAATGACAATCATTGTATTTGAAGCGAAAACACAATACATACATTGGACTTCATAATCCACTCATTACGGTCACCGTTTACGTTTAGTGGTTATTATACAGTCACGGGCTCACTGTACAACTCTGTATTTGCTCATGACATGACTAGTTGACTAGTAAAACGCTCCACGTGGCACCTCAAGTGTTGCATCACATTATCTCACTACCATCGTGCCCACCTGTCGACTTGTATCTACTCTACATCTAAACTCTTATAAAATACACCCTTATAAAAAAACAGAGTTGGTGATGATGGTGTGCCTGCCATCCTGCAATATAGGCCGTCCGATTTATATCTGACGGATAGGAAAGAAACTATGGCAATTTTGCAAAAAGGTACCCACACACCTCTCCACATTTACAAATAAGGCCTTCCCTCGTTCATCCTTTTCTCTCACAAGATAAAAAAGTCATACAAATGCATCTTGATGTTACGTGCAACGCACGGCCATCTTGCTAGTAATAATGAAAACAAACGACAAAAAAATATTTTGACGGTGGTTCAAAGTCATGACCGCGGGCACAGCGGACAAGGTGGCCTCGTATTGGTATCTTTGAAAGTCTGTTTTAACACACAGGAGCTGGTATGGTGATTATACACACACGCACGCATGCACACGAACTGCATCCACGCAACACTCAGACAAACACATGCACCCACGCAGGCACGCAACACTCACACGTACACATGCAGCCACGCATGCAACACTCAATACGCACACACGCACGCATGCATGCACACACCAGTACACCACACGACCAACACACACTCTCACGCTCAAGTGCTCAACCTACACGTGCATGCGCACACATCAGGCCACGATGCATACATACACAACCAGGTGATTCTCAGCGCACGGGTTGGAGCCTTGTCGCGCATGCGTAAATTTGTGTTTATCCGACCTTTTCACTATGCGAATCGGCAGGTGGGACCCACAAGGAACATGGTCAATTTAACTAGTCAACATGGCGCCACGCCGACTATTTGGCCGGTCAATGAGTGCAATCCGATGCTGAACTGTGAGCAAGTGACCGGATAATCATCGCAAAACATATATAGTGACCGTAATCAGCTTATTCGAAGTTCGGTGACCGTATTACGCTTTTCTCTCTGTAGGCCCTCCAAAACTACATCTCTACACGTTCTCGCATGTTACATCTAACAACTATGCAATACAGCACTACTACTACACTCTAACACAATAAATCATATGTGTTTTTAGTTTTACTAGATATCATATTGTTACTTATAATTATTCAGTTTGCATACATTAAAATTGCCTTTGAAATGTATGGCCAGTATCATCTACCGCACGGGAAAAATCCCGCCCTTTCCTGTTTAATCGGGTTTGTATCGATGGATCATGCGAAACAGCAAAACTATAGTACTATACAGTACAAGTGATGCTTCATCGGGCCGTCGTGTCGTCTACTCCTCCGTTGTAAGAGTGGAGCGCTCTCTTTCATAAATCTTCTAGTCCCTTTCGCCGACATGTGGGACATCAAGCTACCGTTCCACGTGCCATACCGAATCTGATGCAGAGCAGCGGGGTGAAGCACCCCAGTCATGGCGCCCGGCGTAGTAATGAGCAATGAGGCATCAAATCACAAAGTTGCACCTTTCCAGCTTGATTAAGTTGGAGGGCGAAGTAATAATGATTAAATAAGAAGTTGGAGGGACGAAGCAACCATCATTTCACTCGTTGGTGAATCCGCTTCTCCCTCATCTTCTTCAACTTAACCACGTGTTGCTTCTGCCGTTGTTCTGCCTCATGTGGGACGCGGATCGGCTTGGTAAAGCACTGACACGTGGGACCGCATGTTAGCAAACTGCCATCCGCGCGGCAAAATCACCTCCTTTTTACTAATCTTGATTCTATAATTTTTTAGATCAATATAATTGAGATTTGTATAGATAGCACACAGGAGCAAAACCAAGTGGTACGGTTAAGGGCATCCACAATGTGTAGCCAAATGTGAAAATAGCTTTTGGCATCATGGGAACCATTGTGGACGGTGTTGCCAAAGCCAAAAAGATGGAACCGAAGCTCCCTAATTGATTGATTGAAGGAATAGAAAAATGCAACGTCTCTCCTCTTTCTCCCATGCTTGGACGCATGTAGTACAAAGATAGAGCATGTAGTCTACTCCCTGTCCCTTCTATCACAAATCACAAAGCAAAGGAGGCGTCAAATCACAAATCACGGACGAAGCAACCATCATTTCACTCTTCGCTGACTCCGCTTCTCCATCGTCTTGTTCGAGAAACCATCTCACCGCACTAGTACTCCTAGTAATAGTACTAGTAAAGGACTTCCTGGATGCAAATAAGGCGGTTGTCTCGGCTTGCAGGCCGCACTTGCGAACGACTTACCGTGGTCTCCCTCAATGGTGTTCTTCGTCAAACGCACTTCGCCAAACCACAAAAAAATTGTTGAAGTCACCGCAATGGGGAAGGAAGTCAAATATAGTTACTACCTCCATTTTTTTGTACACAAGGCCAGTATTATCAAAATTACAATTTGCAAAGGGCCACTAACACTAATCGAGGCAAAATTGATGGGGTTAGCAACCAAGGACATTAATATCCCATGCATGCATGCGGAAGTGAGAAGGTTGGTTTGCATGGCGCTGCATTAATCAAGCGATGAGGAGTGAGATGGTTAGCTCTTTGGTCTTTCAAAAAAAAACGCATTAATTGACACGTGAAACGAGGATATGTATCGATTAAATCCCGCGAAGGAAAACCCCGCCTTTATTTTTTAACACTAGTACTCCTAGTACGTACATATTTATCCTGTTTGGGTCTAGGCCTTGCATTGCCAAATTCGCCACACATTTTTTCCAAGCTTGCCTAAAGTTTTCAAAATGAGAAGGAGGTACACTTGCGCACGGCTGTCACGGTCGCATCAAGACCTCACACGGTCGCCTCCCGCACGCCGGGTCGCACCCACCCTCACACGATCGCTTCCGCACGCCGCAAAACCCAACCAAGGAACGCACCCTCATCGACACGCGTACGTCGCATGTGAACAAACCAAACTCAGCCATCCTATTGCTGACACATAATTTTCGTTCATAGAGTATGTTTATCCAACTGCATGTTGGGGAGTATCCGTAAGGCCCGTGCGGTGGTCTGTTGGGGAAGAAGAAGAGGTGAGGAAGAAGGAAATAAGGGTTAGGAGACGTAGGATATTCATCCAACCGCCTGAAATGGTAGACTGACCCAAGTCAGGCGACTTGCATAACAAATATATGTTTTTACACAGCAAAAGATCCATAAAAACAACAACATAAAGAAAAAGTATCACTGCTCGCGGAAAGAGACGGCCTCGTCGTCTTTGGCTGCTGGCGCGAACCAGCCATCGCTGCCGACGTGTGTCTCCGCATCGTGGTTGTCCTCGGCCTCCAGCTACTCGTTCAAGCGGAGCGTGCGGGCGCTCTGCACGGACGAGAGCATAGCCCGGTTCAAGTTGAGGGCGTCCGGTTCCGCCTGCAGGAGGGCCTCGATGGCAGCGGCATCCGTGCGCTCCGCGTCAACTCGAGCCTCCGCCGCCCGGTTCAAGTCCAGGACGTCCGGTTCCGCCTGCGGCAGGAGGGCGCTGGCGAGAGCGGCATCTGTGGCGCTCGCGCCGAAGTCGAGCCTCTGCCGCCCGGTTTATGTCCAGGACGTCCGGTTCCACCTGCAGGAGGGCCTCGATGGCAGCGGCATCCGCGCACTCTGCCTCAAGTTGAGCCTCCGCCGCCCGGTTCACATCCACGACATCCGGTTCCGCCTGCAGGAGAGCCTCGATGGCAGCGGCATGCGCGTGCTCCGCGTCAAGTTGAGCCTCTGCCTCCCAGTCCTCCTTTAGTATCGCCATGTTGAACAGCTGGTCCGCCTGCACCATTGGGGACTCCGACGCCGGCACGAACTCGACGTCCATCATCTCATACCCATCGGGGGCCTTCTGCGCCGCGACCTCCGTAGTGAACATTGGATCGGCTTCCTCCTCCTCGTAGCTTGGCTCCAGAGAACTCGGGGATTGGCCCACCGCAAAGCGAGCTTGGGAACGGAGGTCTGTGGCGCCGACCGCCGCCGCGATTTTTGCGCGGCGCTCCAGCGTCAGCATCTTGTAGTAAGTGATCTTGCGGTGCACCATGGTTTTCTGGCGAACTAGGGGATGCTTGATGCAGGCTAGGGGATCGAAAGGTGGGGGAATGGGCTGGAGATTTGGTGTGGTTTTAGGGCAGTGGCTGGCGTAGGCCGAGCAGCGAAGGTTCTGGTGTGAATAGTGGTTCCGATGACGACCGGTCAATCGGTTTTGACTGTACATCGCTCTTGTCGCGTTCGCGTTGCAGCCCAGCACGCTGGACCCTCCACGTCGCTCACCGAATGGAACGCGCTTCGTCTTGCGTTTTCGCTCGCTTGTGGGACCGCGGTTGAGAGCAAACCGACGTCCCTTCCCCTCCCTCCCGCGTCATTTATTATACCACCACTCCCTCCGCTTTTATGCGGAGTAAATACAGAGGGAGTATACTACGGATGAGGATCCTCGACGTGGCGAACCCATTGAGTAACCGACATATGGGGCCTAGCAAGCATGGGGTCCGCCAAGAAGTGACCGAAAGGGAGGGTAAGGCGAGGATACCTACGCCGAGGATCCACTTCCACTATACTACTTTGACCAAATGTTAGAGTAATAATATATGACATGCAACTTACACAAATGTTAGAGTAATTATATATGACATGCAACTTACACAAAGCATACAGGGTCTAATGCGTTTTTCGAGGCTAACTTTGACCGAATGTTAGAGTAATAATATATGACATGCAACTTACACAAATGTTAGAGTAATTATATATGACATGCAACTTACACAAAGCATACAGGGTCTAATGCGTTTTTCGAGGCTAACTTCGACCAAATGTTAGAGTAATAATATATGACATGCAACTTACACAAAGCATACGGTCAATTTCGTATGTGAAAGGAGTTTCCAATGATATAATTTTCACATTATACATCTCATGTGCTATTAATCTTGTCAATAGTCAAATTGGAAACCATCTCGAGTACAAATCTAGGAGTACGTACGAATCTAACAATATTGATTGGGCGTTGTTTAATGTTCATACCTTTTTGATCATAGTAGAGATACTTTGACTACACATAAAACTTATATGTAAAGTAGATAGTATAGGAGGGAGTATATTGTACATTCAAAAACGAAACGAACATTGAATACCCTTTATATATGATTTGCGGATGCTATGATCACCGGTTCAAAATTTTGAATCCGCCTTAGGTATCACGTGCCCCCACTCGTTCCTCTCGATTTCATCTCGGGTCCGGAGATCTATTGAAAGAGGACTAGGGTGGGTACATGTGAATGATACTCGGCGGAATGTTTAAATGAGGCGTGCGGGAGGATGGACTCGACTGAAGGGCGACATGATCGATGGAGAAGAGGGTTGGAGAGGAATGAGAAATAAGCAAACGCCACAAGATTACACTTGAACGGCTCAAATAAACAATAAGTTGTCTCGCTTGGCCTACATAGTGAAAGGCCTAATGCGCAATGCGGAGCACTAACGCTCGAATATGGCCGGGAAAACAGAGAAACCAACATGTGGGGCACACCCGTCGGGACGACGTAGCGCAGACTAGTCCAATGGAGGAGCTGGCCCACGACCTCCTCGTCACAGACAACCGTTCATGTGGGTCGTTGGGGCCAACAACGGGGCGCAGCTCCAGCACCGCCTCTGGACGCGGCAACCGCGGTGAGCGACACACTCATATCGTCGCTAGACACAGTCGGTTTCAGTGTGCCGAGGGTGGCGTTAGTGTTGTGGCACGACCAACGGTATGTTTGGTTTGTGCCCAAGGTTGCCCATCAAAGCATTAGGTAGCCAAATTTTTTGTTGAGGTATTGGTTGCCCATGATTTGGCCGACATTGGCAAGAAAAATGAACTAGAGTTGGCTAGAGTTCATTGGCATGCCAAAGAAATGGCAACCATCCAAACAAAGACCAATCTTTGGGTCATGACCAAAATTTTGGTTGAGGTATTGGTTGCCCATGATTTAGCCGACATTGCCAAGAAAAATGAACTAGAGTTGGCTAGAGTTCATTGGCATGCCAAAAAATGGCAACCATCCAAACAAAGACCAATCCTTGGGTATGACCAAAATTTTGGTAAGGTGCACTTTGGCCACAATCCAAACACACCCCAACACCCGGCTTGTCGAGGATGCACGAGGCGCCGCGACGCGTCCGCGGAGTGGTGTAGGGCGGCCAACTGCATCCTCTGGACCTGAGACCATGCCGGGTCGTCTTGATTTTTCAATGACATGCGGGGATCACATTTGAGCAAAGGGCATCTCCAACGTTGCCACGACCGCGGTGACTACCACAGCACACCAAAGCCCTCGTCCCTCGCGCCGTCGCGCGGTGTGTTCCCAGCCGGCGCCAGTTGCCCGCATTCATGCCGTCCGTTTGTATGTCGTCATTAAGAGGCTCGGTGCCCGAGGAACCAACTCCGGCGACTTAATGACGCACCCAGACGCTTGGCCTCACCAGAATGCGCTACTTAAAGCGGCAACGCCCAGCTGACCTCCACACCATAGCCCTCGCTCAAGTCGCCTCTCGTGACGCAATAGCGGCGTAGCCGGACGCAGACGCGACCGCACAAGCGGTGGCCACGCTGGCGGCTGACGACGGGAGCACCATCAGCCACGCGTCCTACTTGCCGTCGTCCAACATCCGGCACCGCCGAGGTCGAGGACTCCTCCGAGGATGAGTAGGGCATGGGAGGCGGCAGGGCATGGTGTGCCAACTGGCCGGTCCGTATCCCGTGTTCTACTCTTCCTCGTCGGAGAGCACACCTTCACTTCACGGGTCTTAAACCCCGCCCCCGTACATAGAGATCGCAGATGGAGGACGTCGGTCGCCGCTGTAGAATAGGTTTAGGGTCGGGTTTCTTTTATTTTTCTGTCCTATAAAAGTTGGAAATGTAATGAAAATTTGCCGTGTTTGCATTAATCTCGGCCGGTGTATATGAACTTTCACAATAATATACATACTGTGGGAGTACTAGCAAGATGCCCGTGCGTTGCACGGAAGATCAAGATCTTGTGCAAGAAAAGGATGAACGAGGGAAAGCCTTATCTGCAAATGTGGAGAGGAGTGCGGGTAAATTGTCATAGTTTCCTTCCTTTCCGTTAGATATAGATCGGACAGCCTATATTGCAGGATGACAGGCACACCATCATCACCAACTTGCTTTTTATTGAACCGAGACAAATCTAAAAAAAACCAACTAAGCTAACCTCCCAGCATATCGCGCGGGAAAAGACCCGGCCGGGCCGTTTTAGTCGGGATTACCGGATTACTAGTAGTAGTATCGATGGATCGCGCGAAGCAACAATTTTTTTTGAGGGGGCGAAGCACCTACTAGTTTAAGAGGAAAAAAGGTGGTACACTCACAACACTCTTGTCGCGGTCGCATTGCACCCCACACATGTTCGGTCCTGCACATGGCTCACGCAAACGGAACGCGCTTCGGCTTGCCTCTTCACTGACACGTGGGACTGCACTTGGAGAAACCGACCTCGCGCCAAACTCCCCTCGCCCACCGTGCAAAAATCCTTCCCCCCCCCCACATAAAAATTCCCCCCAAATCCGATTCAACCGCCCTTTGGCAAATATTCCCCAAACTCCCCTCCCCCGTCCCCCTCCACTCCATTCGCTCCACCAAAGCCGCCCTCCCCGCCGCGCCGATACGTCGGCGCCGCGGTTCGTCGAGGGGACGCATGGCGATCCTCTTGCTCCCACAGTACGCTCTCGTAGACTGCCGTCCTCTAGCCGCGCTGCCACCTGTGGCTACGTTCTTGTGGAGCCGCATGGCAGTCAGCGCCGCCACCGCTGGCGACGATCGTGTGGAGACACACGGCAGTCAGCTTCTCCCACGGTACGTGCATTGTAGACTGAGGCCCCGTTCATGTCAGTGTAGCGCTGAATGTTAGCTGATAGATGTTGTTAATCTCACTGTTTGCCGAAGTAGTTTACTGTCAATATGCTCTGCTTAAGAAGCTTCCTTGCCCTGTTCTGCACTCAATCTCCTTAGCTGAGATGGCATGCCAAGGCTGATTAGTTGCTAAAATATCCTGCCATATATTTATAGTGACGTAGATTGCCATGGTCTAGTAGCCAATCTGTTAGGTGAAATAGCTCTACATCGTTTTATACTCGATCTTTGTTGCTGCGATGGCCTTCGATAGTTTGATGGCTGTGTGCTCGGCCTCATTGACTGCTGAAACAGCCTGCCATAATTTAGCACTCAAATCTGTTTGCTGAATTAGCTTTACATATATTTCGTTACTTAGATCTTGTCAGATTTCGGGTTCTGGCAGACCCTCTAGGTTCGAACTCTGGGGTGCACGCGGAGGCCGCACCTCAAACCTACCTACGCCTCGTCGCCTCGCAAGGATCTAAACTACACAAAGAACAACACAAGAGACACAAGGTTTATACTGGTTCAGGCCACCATTGTGGTGTAATACCCTACTCCAGCGTGTGGTGTGGTGGATTGCCTCTGGGGCTGATGATGAACAGTACAAGGGAAGAATAGCCTCGCGAGGGACTGTTCTTGAGCTGGTGCGATGAACTACTAGGGGGAGTTCAGTTGCCTCTCTTTCTCTCTCTCTAGATGCCAATGCCGATTTTCTTCCCCGATCTCTAGATGCCGATGCAGATTTACTCTCTCCCTACCCTGTGGGTGGCTAGTCCTATTTATAGTGGGAGGCCCTGGGCCTCTCCCCAAATATTGAGCGGGGAGGGCGCCAACAATTGGCCATTTTGAAGGGGAACACCTAGTACACTTATCCTGACTAAAGTCGGTCCTCGCCTGCCAAAGGCTCTGACGGTGACGGCGGCTTGGGCTCCATGATGACCTCCTTCTGCCCGTTCTGCTGGTCTTGGTCTTGTTGCACCGAAATGGTTGCCTTTGCACGATGCCTTGGCTGCGCTTGCCTCCTTTGCACCAAAGGGGAAATGAGGACCTTGGCTGGCTGGCGCTCACCGGCGCCCTTTGGTCGTCATGGCTTGCGTCATGAGCACCTCGTGAGGTACCCCGCCTTGATCTCTCTGCCTCCTCGCGAGCCAGCCTGACGAGGCCGTGCCTGAGGAAGCTTCCTGTCGTCCGCCCCGTGAGGCTTGGCCCCTCGCGAGGGTCTTGAGCTTGTGTTGTTGAAGATGGGCCGTACCGGGCCACCCCTTGAGCCACGCCGCAGGCCCCAGGCAGGCAAGTCTGGGTACCCCCGTTCCCAGAATGCCGACAGTAGCCCCCGGGCCCAAGGAACGCCTGGACTTGGCTTAGCAGAGAAGCGAAAGGGCAAGGGCGAAGCGCCGCGGGCCCCAACAGCCTGCGGCCTTGGGCGCCGCGTGGCGGTTGATTGGGCGTGGGCGTCCCTGCTTCCCCATGAAGCCTTGGCAACTGCACGACTTGACAAGAGAGCGGTACCCATCTAGGCTTTGCTTTCTTTGCCTTCGTGATTCCGCAGTGGGGCTCTCTGGAGCTCTGGTTGCAGCATGCCGGCTGCAGCACCCCTGCGACCGAAGCGGAGGTTGCGGTCGTTGCTCCGGGCAAGGTCTTCATGACCCGAGGCTGGGGCGAGATAGCCCGGGTCTACCGGACGAGGGGCGCCCTCGTGATCCACCTGGAGTATGATGGCGCTTCCTTGATGTTCTTCAAGGTCTTCGACGCGGAAGGGCGCCGGCTGGAGTGCTTCCCTGAGAGAGGTGGCCGGGGCCCTGCCGTGGCGAGTACTATGCTCGCCGACCGCTCCCCCAACAGCTCCTCAGGCAGCGGAGGCGTCGGAGGATCCAGCGACTCTGCCGAGCTCTTCGCGACTCCGGAGACGAGCGACGACAGCTACGAGCCTCCGAGCTTGCACCGTGCTCGGAGCCGGGCGGGCGCGTCAGGCTCCCAGCGCCGGTGATCTGGATGGGGTTGGCGCCAGTGCCTGGCGGCCCACTGTTGATGATGGCGTCTCTTGTGGTGGCGCACGTAGTTAGCACCCTTTAGGATTTGCTCCTTTTGTTCCCTGCGAGGAATCGAAGAACACACCCCGTGGGGGTTTGTAAAGTGCTTGTAGTTCAATTTGTTAATATGATCATTCTCGTGAAGCGGTGAGGGATGCTCGTCCCGTCTTAGCTTAGTTCCTCCTTTCAAACCTCGCGAGGACTTGACACTCTGCGCTGACAGGTCCCGGTCCCAAGGCAGGCTTCAGCCGTCGCTGGTATGCCAGGTCGTGATGCCGTGGTCAAGGCCAGGAGGTGAGCGGCCCGGGGTCCAGTAAGAGCCCCTGAGTCGCGATGCTCAGGAGGTCCCCTTTAGCGCTCAAGCAACAATCGTTCGGTGAGAAAGGAGCGTGACATTGCCAACATGGGGATTGCATTAGGTGCGAGGGCGGTGCTGCGATAGTTAGTATTTCCGAAGGATGACTTATCTCGGGAGCCAGGAACCGCCTCTTGGTGCGGCGTTAGGTCCACGCGTCGGCAGCTGAGGAGTTGCCCGGCGAGGTCCCCGTGTGCCTCTTCCCTCTCGCCTTTACTCCCCTTTCTGCTCTACGTCCTCGGGTCCCGGCCCTCGAGCAAGCTCAGCCGTTGCTGGTATGTCAGGTCGCGATGCCGTGGACAAGGCCAGGAGGTGAGGGCTGGAGAGCCAGTAGGAGTCCATGAGTCGCGATGCTCTGGTACCCCCCCTTTAACATGCAAGCGGTTCGCGCGGACGAGAGTGAAGGGGACGCCGCGAAGGCCTCTCCTGACACTGCTCCTTGAAGAGATCCTGCAGGCTCATCACAAGAAGAACAAGAACTCGCCACGACAATCGACAGTCAGCCGTTGGTTGCTCTGGAGGGGTGACGAGGCAATTAAGGCTTGACGAGGTGGCGCCTTGCGGGGCTGACGCGGCCAGAGCTCAGCCATTCAGGTTTGTCGACGTTGCTGGGACGGACCCATGCGCAAGCATCGTGTCGTTAGGGATCAGCTCCATCAGTAGGTGTCAATCGAGCGGGCGATTAGGTCAAACACGTTAATCACGAAGGAGCAAATCCATTTAGATAGGCGCAGAGAAGGCGAACATCGCTGGGTCGGGCCCGAGCGACTTGGGGATGACGCAGCCCAAGGGGCGCCCCCAATAAAGTAAACTAGAAACATGAATCAAAAGGGATACATGCCGCAGGGACGGACCCATGCGGCCTGGGAATGATGCAGCCACGGGGCGCTCGGCTGAAAATGAAATTCGAAGGACGTCACCTGGTGATGTTGGGGACGAAGGGGTGCTGAAGTAGCGGACGTCGTGCGCTGCGGAAGCCGATCTTCACGAGCCCCCAGGCCCAGGAGCCTCGGGAGGCTCCGGAGGCGCTGGTGGCTCTCCGCGGACCATCTCCATCTCCGCCAGGACTACGGAACGCCTGGCTGCTTGAGCCTCCAGGATGCTCCTCATGAGGCACCGGCGTGCGGCAGCCGCATTCGGCAAGCCGTAAGGCATGCGAACATAGTTGTGGGGTGGACCTTCACAGCGTCCCACGCGTGAGGGCCATAGGTGCTCCTGAGAGGTGGCTCGGTTGAGCCCTGGTATGTCGATGCAGACGCGCAGCCCACCATCTTCGCCTGGATGGGGAGCTACGGCGTGTAAGCGGCGGCTGCTACTCACGACTCTTGACTCCTGCGGCTCCTGAATGATCTTGCTGACGAACTCCTGAGGGTTTGGCCCTCCTTGCCTTGCTCCTTCCTGAGGGAAACGTGCTTTGAAACACGCCTCCAAGTGGTGCCCGAGCGCCTCCCTCGTGGTTTTAGCAAAGTCGTTGGCCCTCCAGGAGAGAGCCCCCGAGCCTTGCTCGAGGAGGGCGACGGGCGCACCTTCCTATGCGACAGAAGGAGGCGCCCTTGGAATGGGCGCGGACTCTGAGGGGCCTGCCTCCCGAGGGCTATGACCAGGGGATGTCTTCTTCTCCTTAGGGACCACCTCGGGAAGCCCTCCGCTCCTGCGATCTGGATCTTCAATTGACGCGGCTTGAAAAGCACGCTCCAGGGAACACACTGCGTCTCTCTCTTCACAAGGCACCGTGATGACTCCACCGCTTCCTGGCATCTTGAGGACATTGTAGCCATGATGGGTCACGGCCATGAACTTGGCCAGGGCTGGGTACCCGAGGATGGCATTGTACGGCAGGCGAATGTGAGCGACGTCGAAGTCAATGAGCTCGGTGCAGTAGTTATCGCGCGTCCCGAAGGTGACAGGAAGGCAGACCTGCCCTATCGGAACCGTGGAACCATCAGTGACTCCGGAGAAAGGCTTGGTTGGCTGAAGCTGATTGTATGGCACTTGGAGATTGTTGAATGTCTCGACGGACAGGACATTGAGCCCTGCTCCGCCATCGATGAGGGTCCTGGTGACTTGCACATTCCTGATGATTGGGGAACACAGCATCGGGAGGACTCCGGCTGTGGCCGCGCACTTGAGCTGATCCGCTGAGCTGAATGTGATGACGCACGCTGACCACCTGAGGGGGTGTGTGGCTTCTAGCCAGGGGAGGATTGCATTCACTTCGCGGGCGAACTGCTTGAAGATGCGCTAAGAGGCTGGGGCTTGAGCTCCGCCCAGGATGCAAGCAATTGCGCGCGGCTCCTGGAAGCCCCCAACCCCCTTGTCCTGATGATGGTCTTCATTTCTCCTTGGCTGCAGTGGCAGAGGAGGGAGGCCTGCGTTCCCTTATGGGCGATCCTCGCGAGGCTGATCCCTCCAGCCACCCTCGCGAGGCAGGTCCCTCCAACCTCCCTCGCGAGGCTGATCCTGCCAGTGGTCCTCGCGAGGTCGGTCACGCCACCCTTGGCGAGGGCCACGGTCTTCCCATCGTCCTCCACCTCTTCCTCCTCCTTGGCCATAGCCCTGGTCGCTGCGCTCGGGGCATCGGCCGGCACGCACGTCTCGCACGGCCCTCAGCTCTTGGCACTCATTGGTGTTGTGGGTGTGGAGGTCATGGTACACGCAGTACCGACTGCCCTTGGATGACTCAGGCTGATCCCTTCCTCGCTTGGTGTCCGGCTCTGCTGCAAGCACGGCAGCCCCCTTGCGCTTCACGTCCTTGACCTTGGGCTTCTTCTCTTCTGGGTCAGCAGCCAGCAGCTCAAGAAGGGAAAGGCGTCCTTCCTCAGCCCTAGCGCACCTGGTCGCCAAGTTGAACAGCTCCAGGGATGTGCACAGGTCTTCATGGATCGCGAGCTCTTCCTTCATCTTGACGTCACGCACACCGGGCCGGAGAAGGCTGAGATGATGGCCTCCTCGCACACCCCGGGATCTTAAGGCGAGCGTTGTTGAAGCGTTGGATGAACTTTTGCAGGGTCTCCCCTGACTGCTGCTTGATGCGACGCAAGTCACTCATGGCCGGGGGCCGATCGCAGGTGCCTTGGAAGTTGGCGATGAATCGGGTGCGCATCTCGTTCCAGGAGGAAATCGTGTCAGAGCCAAAGGGCACCGCCTTCTGAGCGCCATGGGAAACCAGTTCGCCATGACGTTCTCGTCCCTGTTGGCGGCTTCGATGCCCAGCTCATAGAGCTGGAGGAACTCCGTAGGGTCGGTCGTGCCATCGTAGTGTGGGGGCAGGTCTGGCTTGAACTTGCCCGGCCATGCCATGCTGCGCGGCTCGGCGGTGAAGGCACGGCAGCCCGCAGTGGCCACGGGAGGCCTTTGGTGACGGAGGGCTTGATCTTGGAGGTCTCCGTGCGCTGCCGCCAGGAGCAGCGCGGGGTCTTGGTGTGCTGGAGCAGGAACGTGGTCGTGCCGGGCCGGTGCGGGGAGCACACGGGCGGTTTCTTGGGAACGAGGGATCTCTTGGCAGCTCTTCTCTTGCTGCGCTGGTGTCGGACGGAGTGGGTTCCACCCAGGGGCCACGCGCCTTGGGGCCAAGGCGCCTTCTTGAGGGGGTGGTGGCTGAGGCGCCCCCGGAGCTTCATCGCCCGCGCAAGGCGGGGCGCGGTGCAGCGAGAGGGATGGCGCAGGGAGTCTCAGCCGGCGCTGACGAGCTCGATAATGCGGGCGAGCCACTCGTCGTAGAGGTCGTCGACGGGACGGTAGTGCAGGAGTTCCCGTGCCAGGAGCTACGTGGCGTGCGCGTCCGCAGGAGCGCAACGGGCGTGGGACGAAGAACCGGCCGGAGCCAGCGACGGGGTGGCAGTGCAGCCTTCTCGTCGCACCGAAGGATGCAGAGACGACGCCTGCTGCTCATTCCCCGCCGGGCCGGTGGCGGCGTTGACGGAAGGCGACGGGGAACGGCGGGGGCGGCCGCCGATGGGGGCCGTCTGGGCGAGGCGAGTAGCGAGAGCGGCCCGGTGCTCGGCGCGGGCTCGACGAGCGTCTGACATGGATGCGAGGGGCGGTGAAGAGCAGGGCGGCGGAAGGCAGATTCCGGTGCACCCCTACCTGGCGCGCCAAATGTCGGATTTCGGGTTTCGGCAGACCCTCTAGGTTCGAACTCTGGGGTGCACGCGGAGGCCGCTCCTCCAACCTACCTACGCCTCGTCGCCTCGGAAGGATCTAAAGTACACAAAGAAGAACACAAGAGACACGAGGTTTATACTGGTTCAGGCCACCATTGTGGTGTAATACCCTACTCCAGTGTGTGGTGTGGTGGATTGCCTCTGGGGCTGATGATGAACAATACAAGGGAAGAACAGCCTCGCGAGGGACTGTTCTTGAGCTGGTGCGATGAACTGCTAAGGGGAGTTCAGTCGCCTCTCTTTCTCTCTCTCTAGATGCCAATGCCGATTTTCTTCCCCGATCTCTAGATGCCAATGCAGATTTTCTCTCTCCCTACCCTGTGGGTGGCTAGTCCTATTTATAGTGTGAGGCCCTGAGCCTCTCCCCAAATATTGAGCAGGAAGGGCGCCAACAATTGGCCATTTTGAAGGGGAACATCTAGTACACTTATCCTGACTAAAGTCGGTCCTCGCCTGCCAAAGGCTCTGAAGGTGACGCCGGCTTGGGCTCCACGATAACCTCCTTCTTTCCGCTCTGCTGGTCTTGGTCTTGTTGCACCGAAATGGTTGCCTTTTCCTGATGCCTTGGCCTGCGCTTGCCCCCTTTGCACCAAAGGGGAAATGAGGACACTGCGCGGGCTGGCGCCCGCCTGGCGCCCTTGGTCGTCATGGCTTGCGCCATGGGCACCTCGTGAGGTACCCCGCCTTGATCTCTCCGCCTCCTCGCGAGCCAGCCTGACGAGGCCGTGCCTGAGGAAGCTTCCTGTCGTCCGCCCCGCGAGGCTTGGCCCCTCGTGAGGGTCTTGAGCTTGTGTTGATGAAGATGGGTCGTACTGGGCCACCCCTTGAGCCACGCCGCAGGCCACAGGCAGGCAAGTCTGGGTACCCCCGTTCCCAGAACGCCGATAGATCTGCTCGTCCAAATATCTTGCCATAGCTTTAGACATCGACCTAGGTATTTTTTTTCTGGACTTCAGAAAAAAGCATATATGTTTTTCCTGTAATATCTAGTAGAAGAACTAATTTGTATGCCTAACAGATGGACAGGACTTGGATAACTTCTGCTCGAAGATTCTCCGCTGCATATGTCGAGGGGTTGAAAACTTCATGAACTTTATCAGAGCTGAGTACGGTGGTCCGAAATCAGATGTGCTCTGCCCGTGTAGCAGTTGTATGAATTCAGTTACAAGACCCCAGTCAACTATGCAAAATCATCTACATTTGTATGGGATGTTGGTCACATATACTAGGTGGCTTCATCATGGTGAAGTTGTGAACGTCAATGTTATTGACTACGTGGAAGCAGCAGATCACCATCTTGATATGCCTGATACTCAGGTGGAAGAGGAGGAGGAGGTGGTGGTGGCGGAGCCAGTGAGTTTGACCAACATTGAAACAATGCTACGAAATGCTCGTGCATTCTGTGAACTTTCACATGCACAAGAAAAACGGTGGGCTCGCATGTTGGAACAATGCAACGTTGTTGTCACCCCAGGAAATAAGCTGTCAGTATTCTCAGCTATGGTCACCTTTCTTCAGGTGAAGACATCTGGGCGGATGACCAACAAATCATTCGACGCGACGTTGTCTGATTTCCGCAAATCTTTCCCAGATGCGTCTGAGCTGCCACACACCTACAGTAAAATGAAGAATTTCCTTCATGCAGTTGGAATTGGATATGATATGATCCATGTTTGTAAGAATAATTGTGTTCTATTCCGGAAGGATTATGCCAACTTAAGTGAATGCCCGAAATGCAAATCATCAAGATGGAAGGATGGCGATGCTGTGAAGAGGATTCCTCATAATGTTGTGAGACATTTTCCAATTACACCAAGATTGCAGAGGTTGTTTCATGATGCTGAAACAAGAGACGATGTCTCGTGGCATTCTAGGAACCAGAGTACAGAGATCGAATGTAATGAGCCATCCATCTCATGGTAGTGAGTGGAAAAGCTTCAATGATAAACCCAAAGAGTTTGCTGCTGACCCGAGAAACATTAGACTTGGATTAGCTTCAGATGTATTTAACCCATTTGGCCACCAGAGCGCCACATATAGCATGTGGCCAGTGCTTGTTATCCCTTACAACATGCCTCCAAATGTCTGCACCAAAGAATCAAACTACATGATGTCCTTGCTCATCCCAGGTCCAAAAAGTCCTAGAAAGGATTTTGATTTGTTCATGGAGCCTCTTGTGGAGGAACTTCAACAGCTATGGAAGGGTGTTCTCACTCGAGACCTATATAGCAGCCCACCAGCTGATTTCTTTCTGCGTGCTGTTGTAATTTGGTGCATCCATGATTATCCGGCTTTGGGCACTATGTCAGGGCGAACACACATGGTTACAATGCATGTGTTCGTTGTGACAGGAATCTGTTGTCATATCCAATACTTAGTAAGACCTGTTACATTGGACACCGTCGTTTCCTTCCCAAGGACAAGCCGCATCCTAGAAAATACCGAAGACATGTGTTCAATGCAAAGCGTGAAAACCGTGATGCACCAAAGAGGCTCACCGCCGATGAGTTGCAAGTGGAATTAGAGAAGGTCAGGCATATTACACCAGGAAACCACCCTGGTAATGGTAGCGGGAAAAGGAAGCATGGCACGGTAGAAGAGAGAATATTTTTTACCCGCAGGTCCACTTTGTGGGACGTGGAGTATTGGAAAGATTTGGATCTGCGGCATAATCTTGATGTGATGCACATCGAGAAAAATATATGTGACAACATTATCGGCACACCTGGGTATCAGAAAGGATTTGCAGGTGCAAGATGAAGGTAAACCACAGGATATGGCACCAGTTGTGTACGTCTTGGACAAGGTAAAAATAAAAGAATTCTGCGAGGTCACATCCACGCAGAGATTCCCACATGGATTTGCTTCCAACCACGAAAGGAGAGTCAAGCAGATGGAAACAAGGTACAAGGTTTGAAAACTCATGACTGCCACGTCCTACTTCAAAGGGTTTTACCCGTTATCCTTAGAGGATTGGGCCGCCGACTTATACAGAGCGATTCGCGAGTTGGGACAATTCTTCAGGGAACTCTGCAGTAGAAATATCAGCATAGGTGCTTTGGAGCGTCTTAGAGACAAGATACCAACTATCCTATGCGACCTTGAGAAGATATATCCTCCAGCCTTCTTTGATGTGATGGTGCATTTGGCTGTTCATCTACCTGATGAGGCACTACTTAGAGGTCCAAAGACAAGATGGCTGGATGTACCCTATTGAAAGGCGGCTAGGGACTTTCAAGGGCTATGTTAGGAACAGAGCTAGACCCGAGGGTTCAATTGCAGAGGCCTACATTTCTACAGAAGCGTTGACATTGTGCTCAAAATACATTGAAACAGCTGATCAGCTTAGCAAAGAGGTGGGTGAAGACAATCCCGGGCTCAATGTTTTCGATTATTCTGTTCGAGTTACAAGGAAGAGTCGACAAGAGGACAAACCTAAAGATTTGGACAAAATGGTTTGGTATGTGTTGAATAACTGTCCTGAGATACTACCTTATATCAAGTAAGTGCAGTACTACAGCTTATACATCGTAATCTACTAAACTTGCAGCACATTCTTATATATTTAGATGTTTGACGCGATCACTATGTTGTGCAGCATCTACAAAGAGGAGTTACTGCCGTGAAATCCAAGAAACATTGACAAACTGGTTATGGCAGGATTTGCGAAATGGTTCAAGAACCATGTAAGCTTTTGAAGTGCACTATCAGTTTTTTTTAATATATTGAGTACATAAGATGATCAACTTGTCTATTTTCTAACCATAGGTTAAGAAGATGCGGGAGGATGGGCAGGTAGTTGATGATGCCCTTTACTCACTAGCAATGGGTCCTGATACTCGGGTAAGACATTATGAATCTTATGCTGTCGGAGATGTGCGCTACAACACCCTTTGCACGAGACGGCAAGGAAGACACAAAAGCAGTGCCATCATGAGCACGGATACGTATGACAAAGAGACAACCGAGATGTATGCTAACATAATGTACATTGTTCATTTGCAGTATATCTCCAGTTTTGAGGATCATCGGTGTGTGGTTCTCGCTGCATTGCCGTTGGTATAACCTGTTTTCCAGGATCGCAAAACCCAGAGCTGATGATTATTTCAAATCCATCAATGTCAAGGCGACGTACAAGACCAACAAGCCTTTTATTTTGGCAAATCAAGCAACACAGATATTTTTCTTGGAAGACACATTTGCACGTAGCGATGACTGGAGAGTATTGCAAAGGTTTGAGCAGAGGAATTCGTTTAATGAAGTTGCACAACAAGATGATGCTTACATCGCTTCCCGATGTACAAGATAACACAAATGTTCCTAATATCTTTGAGAACCATCACATCAATGACGCCGCAAAAAGATTGCTGTCATCTTTGTGGACATACAAGAGTTGATCAAGAAGAAGCCAACGTTCGAGGACGTTGAGGACGAAGAAGAAGATGACACCGTGGGGAATTACGATTTAGACTGATACACATGGCGAAGATGTTGACGCTGCTGCTCTGGATGATGATTACATTGCTTTTGTCGTATTTGCCTATCAGAAGACGTTTTTTTATCTACTATGTGAAATTGTGTTTGCTATGACAACTGAAACCTGATGAACATGTTGTTTAGTATTTTGTTGTGAGAACATCACTTGTTATGTATGCTGATTTGTGTTTGGTGATTGTATGACAACTAAAACATGATGACATTGTTGTTTATTTGTACTCATATTTGGCTGTGAAACTTGAATTTGATGACATAGTTTGCTGTTGGACTGCAATTTGCTCGACGTCTTCGAATGAGAACAAAGCTGACCCGACAGGGCCTCTGCTATTTATTTATATGAGCAAAAGGGGATACCCCCTGATTTCCGTTAATAGAAATCATTAGGTGTTCACAACACTACGCCCAGCCTGCTACACAGGTTTCATTAATTACTAGTTTCAGCAAAGTGCTCATGTCATAGCCACTGAATACATCATGAGTGCTACATACACTGCAAATAAAGAGACAATCATCCTACATAGAACATCGATTTTGCCCATTATCTTCACAATCTCTTTCATCTCCTCATTGCTGTCAAGGTCGTTCAACAGCTGTTGCTTGGCCATGATCAGAGGAACTGCATCTTCCTCTTCTGCCGTTCCTTCAGTTACTTGTCCAACACCCCAACTTGCTGGTATTGGGATTCCTCGCCTAACCAAATAATCAGCGTAGTTGCATTCCCCCACATCAACAACTTCCCAGAAATACAAATCACACGAATCTTCCCTTTTCTGCATGAATCAAATTGGAAGATCATCAACCAAACTATTAAAAAAATCAGCAACTGAAAGCAGCAGAACAACACTTAAACATATTATTACCCCATGATTAGGGAATTTGTATAAGACTCGGCCAGGGTTGCGGATTGTGGTTAAGATGCGGCGGATGACTCTGCGTGATTTGCAGCAGTGGCACCACACCAACGGCAGCGGGTTGCGATGAGCAATCGGCTGCGGTGCGCGTGCCGGTGGGGGTGTGATGAGACACACAGGCGATGGTACGGGGCGACTTGGCGCATATCTGGTTGTTGCCTACTGAAGAGCAGGTGGACGAGCAGCCATCGTACATGGTTGCTGCGGCCAGAGCTTCTGATGCTAGGCAGAGTAAGTAGAGAAGAGGAGAAGCGAATGTTGGATGTGTCAGTTTCATTACTTGCAGAGTAGCATAGCACCATATATAGTCATAGTCTAGGTTTGGATTCGAACCACCATGAGCACGCCTTTTCTTTTTTCTAAAACTCGGCAATGTCTCTTTCTTTACCGGTACACTAGCTTGTTCTCAGACGCCTTCCCAAGTCTTTGATTTTCTTTCCTTTTTTGCGAGGAAGGAAGGAGGACAAAATTGAGAGTTCCTCGGACTCGAACCCAAGACCTCTCGGTTGAAAACCAAGGGTGCTATTCACTTATGTGGCGAACGTTCCTCGTGACGAGGACTGCATTTAACGCATTTTCCTCGCAGTTTTCTTCCTATATATAAAAAAGTATGCTACTTGGTGTCCGCTTAGTCAAAAAACGATTGTGCCAACCTTGACCGTTGGATTGACATTCAACGTCTGTCACGTTTCTTCAGTCTCTTCTTCCTCGAGCCGCCAAAGCCAAACCAGCGCCGGCGGGACCGCCTGCTCCCGCCTCCCACGGCTGGCTGTGATCTTCCCCGGCTCCTGTCCGTTCCCGTCCGAGGCCTCACCATCATCCTCTGCCTTGGTTCGCTTGGCGCGGCGCCGCCCTCCGGTGTTGTCAACATGGTCAATAACCGAGAGGAATAAGGAGATGACTGTACATGGTGAGGATGACAGTAGGGACCCAGCAGCGCGCGTAGTAGTTTTGTTTTTTCGGGACGGAGAAGGATATCAACTGGGTTGTGCGGGACCCGTGGCCCGTCTAGCCTGTGCTTTTATTTCATATGTTTAGCACATGACCAGCCAGTTTGTTTTTTTCCTTTCTGAAAAATGGCTAGCCAGCTATTTTTTTTGCAGAATAACCAACATAGGCCTACTTGCTTTTCTACGCCCTGCTGGGCCGGAAATCTTTCAAGACGAGGAGGGATGCATTTTGCCCAGAAAATGGGCTATAAGTAATAAGAAATGGGCTATAAGTAATAATAAATGGGCTGTAAAATGAAAAAAAATACAGCAAATAGGCAATTAGTTCCAAAATACTGTTTTCTTTCGGATTTTGATATTTTAAATTTCCTTGTTTTTGTCAGTTTAAAATTTCATTGAATTTAAATTAAGGTATATTTAGATATAAAATTAATTTGAATCGCTAGAAATTTCGGGTCTGTATGTTGTTTGGGACAGATTTGGAGGCTGACTTGTGGGTCTACTAGGTTGACGTGTACTTTGGCTTTGTCAACTTAGTCCACAAAGCGATTCTAGCAAGAGTGACCATTGGATGTTAATCCAACGGCCGTGTCGCTTCTTAATATCTCGATCTTCTTGCTCCATCGCCCAAACCAGCTCCGGTGGGACTGCCTGCTCCTGCCTCCCGTGGCCGGCTGTGCTCCCGCACAGGCCGCACATCCCCACCCTACTTCATTGCTGGCCAGGCCATTCCTCTACTCACCCAAACCTCCTGTTATTTTCTGGCGACGGCAGCGGACCAAGAAAACCTCAGACTCCCCACCGCTGCGGCAACCATTGCCGAAGTCTTCCCGGCCCGTGTCGCTCCTTCCTAGGCCTCGCCGTCGCCCACCGCCATGGTGCTCTCGGCTGCCTGGTCAACATGGTCAACGAACGACATCCATCGGTCATGGATCAGACGCATAATAATGATTCCTCCACCGACACCGGGACCCATCAGAAGGGCCTTCAGATTTCGCGAAAAAACGTTCCCACCGCTGACAGGTCGTACCCACCAGCTATATCTTCGCACGCAAGGAAGTGCCTCCTTATTACGCACAAAAAAATGAATACCCACCCTGCTAGCTGGGACCCACCATAGTGGGAGGATGACTTGTGGGCCAACTAAGTTCACAGGGACGGAGGGTTTTGTCACCTTAGTCAATATGAACGATTCTAGCTCCATTGACCGTACGATGTCCATCCAACGGCCGTAGTGCTTCTTCAACCTCTGGTCTTCTTGCTCCAGCCGCCCAAAGTAGCGCCGGTCGTGCCGCATGCTCCTGCCTCTCGTGGCCGGCTATGCTGCCGCGGAGGCCTCACTGCCCCCTACTACTCCGACCGCTTGTTGTGCTCGCGGCGACGGCAACCTCACACCGCAGCCCGAACCAAAGTGAACCTCGATTCCTCTTCGCTGGGCTTCCATCGCCGCGTCTTTCCCAGCTTTCAAGGCTGCTTCCTTCCTAGGCTTTCGCCGCCCACCGCCGTGGTGCTCTCGGCGTGTCCTGGTCAACGTGGTCAAGGAACGACTTCCATCGGACGTGGACTATACGTGGAGAGGCTGACAGCTGGGTCCATGGCCGCAGCAAGGAAGTGCCTCCTTATTACGCAGAAAATAATGATTCCTCCACCTGACATCTGGGACCCACCGGACGGGCCACCAGTATTTCACGTAAAAAACGCTTTCCGATCGCCGGGACCCACCAGCTTCATCTTCGCACGCACGGACGTGCGTCCGGGCAATTCTAAAACGATTCGCCCCCTTGACTGCTGGGACCCACCAGCTACACCTTCGCACGCAAGGAAGTGCGCCCGGGCAAAAAAACAAAACGATTCGCCCCCTGACTGCTGGGACCCACCAGCTACATCTTCGCAGGCAAGGAAGTGCTTGACGGTCGGGACCCACCTGGTCGAAGCGTACGTAGCGTTGTCATCCTGGTCGCGAATGTGTACGTACATACTGGTCGATGTAGAGGCGTGCACGTGTCGTAGTAGAGGCGCGCACATGTCGTAGTAGAGGCGCGCACGTAGCATGTACACGTGCGTACAACAGCCAGGGTGCAAGAAATAAAATACGGCCACGTATGTGTACATACGGGTGGGGTCTCGAACGCCATCACAAGACAATGCACGCCAGGGCTCGTGTACATGGTTAGGTCAGAACGGAGAAACAGCGTCGTCGTCGTGTTCATGGGGAGGCAACGAAATGCGTTGTGTTCATGGGGAGGCAACGGAACGCGTCGTGTTCATCAGGAGGCAACGGAACGAGTGGGAGACAACCGGCTTGGACGGAACAGGCGATGGAAACGAGGCCTGGCGTACCGCGGAATGGAGGAAACGGCCACGTTCGGAACAGGGTCCTGTTGATCGGGAGGGGTGTGGCGTACCACAAAACGGAGGAAACGGACCTCCTACGGTCGAAACGGGGGTCCTGTTGATCGGGAGGGGTGTGGCGTACCGCAAAACGGACGAAATAGACCTCCTACGGTTAAACGGGGTCTGTTGATCGGGTGGGGTGTGTCATACCGCAAAATGGAGGAAACGGACTTGTGTTGGAGCGCTAAGGTCGAAACGGGGTCCTGTTCATCGGGAGGGGTGTGGCGTACCGCAAAACGGGACTCCACGAGATACTGTTCATCACCATCGTCAACCCCTCCAGCCTCCACGGGCTACCGTCGACCTCCTCCGGCCTCCACGGGCCATCGCTCATCCAGCCTCCACCGCGCGCTTACTCCACGGCTACTATTCAACCACCCCTCGACGGGCACCCCTCCACCGTCTACAGTTCATCCAGCCCTCCACACCACGGGGTCCTGGTCAACCACCCTCCACGGGCACCCTCCACCGCTCACTGTTCATCCAGCCCTCCACCACACCATGGGGTCCTGTTCATCCAGAGGCAAACGCCACCGCCACTGCTCATCCAAACCCCCGCAACACTCACCGCTCATCCTGCAGGCAGCATCGATCGGCTTGATTAGCGGCGATGGCGAAGAATCGCCGATCGGGTTCGATTAACACCATCGATCGATCGCCGGGTTCAAGAACGCGTAACTGCGGTCTGTCGCCGGGTTCGATTAGAGCCCAGCGCCCGCTTCGGGTTCGATTAGAGCCAACACCTCGCACACCGCAGACGTGTACGAGAGAAACGCGCATCGCTTCGCCCCCACCTCCCACCGTAATCGGAACTCCCCAAATTTTTCCTCGCCTCGCTTCTACCACGGTTTTTTCCGTCATGGACGGCCCAAAGAATGTCATGCAGCTGCGTCTCCGCCCGCCCAGACGAAAAGCCCATTTTCCGTCATGATTTTTCTCATAGAAGTAGGAGCCCACCACATCTATGATGATACCGGGTTTTGTCACAATTATCGTCATAGAAGTGTCATATGTATGACAGAAAAAAATTCGTTCGGCCCAAAATGTCACGGATGTGTCTTTTTTTTGTAGTGATCACATCAGAACATGCCCTGCAAAAACAAGTTAGACGTCCTCTACTTTGTTGTTGCAAGTTTTACGTGGCTGCTATGGGTTTAGCAAGAACCGTTCTTACCTACGCATCAAAACCACAAAGATTTTTCGTCGAGTGTGATGTTTTAACCTTCAACAAGGACTGAGCGTAGTCACACTCGATTCAACTAAAGTTGGAGAAACAGACACCCACTAGCCACCTGTGTGCGAAGCACATCGGTAGAACCAGTCTCGCGTAAGCATACGCGTAATGTTGGTCTGAGCCGCTTCATCCAACAATACCGATGAATCAAAGTATGACATGTTGGTAAGCAATATGACTATTATCTCCCACAACTCTTTCTGTTCTACTCGTGCATATAACATCTATGCATAGACCTGGCTCGGATGCCACTGTTGGGGAACGCAGTATTTCAAAAAAATTACTACGATCACGCAAGATCTATCAAGGTGATGCATAGCAACGAGCAGGGAGAGTGTGTCCACATACCCTCGTAGACCGAAAGCGGAAGCGTTAAGTAACGTGGTTGATGTAGTCGAACATCTTCGCAATCCAACTGATCAAGTACCAAACGCACGGCACCTCCGTGATCTGCACACGTTCAGCTCAGTGACATCCCTCGTACTCTTGATCCAGTTCAGGCCCAGGGAGAGTTTCGTCAGCACGACAGCGTGATGATGGTGATGATGAAGTTACCGATGCAGGGCTTCGCCTAAGCACTACAACGATATGACCGAGGTGGAAATATGTGGAGGGGGGCACCGCACACGGCTAAGAATCAACTTGTGTGTCTATGGGGTGTACCCCTCCCCCGTATATAAAGGAGTGGAGGAGGGGGAATCCGGCCTCCTATGGCGCGCCCCAAGGGGGGATTCCTACTCCTACCAGGAGTAGGTTTCCCCCCTTTCCTAGCCAACTAGGAGGGGGAAGGAAGGGAAGAGGGAGAGGAAGGAAAGGGGGGCCAGCCACCTCCCCAATTCGGATTGGGCTTGGGGGGCGCGCCCCCACCTTGGCCGCCTCCTCCTCTCTTCCACTAAAGCCCATTAAGGCCCATTAACTCCTCGGGGGGTTCCCGTAACCTCCCGGTACTCCGGAAAATGCCCGAACTCGTCCGAAACCTTTCCGGTGTCCAAACATAACCTTCCAAAATATATCAATCTTCAGGTCTCGACCATTTCGAGACTGCTCGCGTCATGTCCGTGATCACATCCGGGACTCCGGACAACCTTCGGTACATCAAAACACATAAACTCATAATATCGACCGTCATCGAACGTTAAGCGTGCGGACCCTACGGGTTCGAGAACTATGTAGACTTGATCGAGACTCATCTCTAGTCAATAACCAATAGCGGAACCTAGATGCTCATATTGGCTCCCACATATTCTATGAAGATCTTTATCGGTCAAACCGCAAAAAACATACATTGTTCCCTTTGTCATCGGTATGTTACTTGCCCGAGATTTGATCATCGGTATCTCAATACCTAGTTCAGTCTCGTTACCGTCAAGTCTCTTTACTCATTCCATAATGCATCATCCCGCAACTAACTCATTAGTCACATTGCTTGCAAGGCTTATAGTGATGTGCATTACCGAGAGGGCCCGAAGATACCTCTCCGACAATCGGACTGACAAATCCTAATCTCGATCTATGCCAACTCAACAAACACCATCGAAGACACCTGTAGAGCATCTTTATAATCACCCAGTTACGTTGTGACGTTTGATAGCACACTAAGTGTTCCTGCAGTATTTGGGAGTTGCATAATCTCATAGTCATAGGAACATGTATAAGTCATGAAGAAAGCAATAGCAACAAACTAAATTATCATCGTGCTAAGCTAACGGATGGGTCTTGTCAATCACATCATTCTCTAATGATGTGATCCCGTTAATCAAATGACAACTCATGTCTACGGCTAGGAAACTTAATCATCTTTAATTAACGAGCTAGTCAAGTAGAGGCATACTAGTGACACTCTGTTTGTCTATGTATTCACACATGTACTAAGTTTTCGGTCAATACAATTCTAGCATGAATAATAAACATTTATCATGATATAAGGAAATATAAATAGCAACTTTATTATTGCCTCTAGGGCATATTTCCTTCAGTGCCCATACCCGATACTCAATTCTCCTTTGGTGGTGAAGAAGATGATGGTGGTGGTGAATAAGAGATCTTGTCCTCAGATTTCCATGGCAATGGTGGTGGTGAGAAAGTGGAGGGTTTCCCCTTCGCGTCCTCCAGTTTCTGACGGAGAATAAAATTATCTATCCTCAACTCGTCGTTATCCATCTCGAGTTTTATTATATTCTTGCATAACGCCTCCATGCTCTCGTTTTTGAAGCAAGGAGGAACCGATTCTTCTTCTTCTTCTTCGGAGGTCCAGCTATAGTGCTCCTCATCCCCATAGGACTTGGGGTTCGCGATGAAATCAGCAGCATAGCTCTCACCCTCGGAGTCTTGGGAGGACATATTTTCAGATATAACAGGAAAGCAGCAAGAAAATAGAATAGAGGATTTCTCGGCGATACGGTGATCAACAGGTTCAGGAAGTATATATAGATTTTTTATCTTGGAGGAGAAGCATACAGGAGGAAAACGGAGTACGGAAGGTGTCCCAGGTGGGCACAACCCACCTGGGCACGCCTGACAAGCCTAGCGCGCCCTGGTGTCTTGTGCCCACCAGGGGACGCTTCCTGGAAGTTTCTTTATTTCCTAAATTCTTAAATATTCCAAAACTGATAAAAAATATTTTTGCGGATTTTTCGGAGTCTGTTTACTTAGCGTATCACGTACCTCCTTATTTTCACGATTCTGGAGTGTTCCAGGAGGACTCTTTTAGGTGTTCTTCCGGTGTCAAAGTTTGGATAATATTACTTTCAATGTTAATGGACATACCTGAGATATAATACTTTATTCGTTTCCCATTGACAATCTTCGGGTTAGTACCTTCGGGATTATTTATTTTGATGGCTCCAGACCGGTAAACCTCCTCGATGACATATGGGCCTTCCCATTTTGAGAGGATTTTTCCTGCAAAGAGTCTGAAACGAGAGTTGTACAAAAGAAAAAATTCTCCGACTTTAAACTCACGCTTTTGAATTCTTTTGTCATGCCATCTTTTAACCTTTTCTTTGAATAATTTTGCATTTTCATAAGCTTGGGTTCTCCATTCATTTAGAGAGCTAATATAAAATAACCTCTTTTCACTAGCAAGTTTGAAATCATAGTTGAGCTCTTTGATTGCCCAAAATGCTTTACGTTCTAACTCAAGAGGCAAATGACAAGCTTTTCCATAAACTATTTTATAAGGAGACATACCCATAGGATTTTTATATGATGTTCTATAAGCCCAAAGTGCATCATCTAATTTCTTGGACCTATTGACAGTCTTTTGCAGAATTAATTTTATTTCTCTATTGCTAAGTTCAACTTGACCACTAGACTGAGGATGATAGGGTGATGCAATTCTATGGTTAACATCATACTTGGCAAGCATCTTACGGAAAGCACAATGAATAAAATGTGAACCACCATCAGTCATTAAATATCTAGGGACTCCAAACCTTGGGAAAATAACTTCCTTAAGCATTTTAATAGAGGTGTTGTGATCAGCACTACTGGTTGGAATAGCTTCTACCCATTTAGTAACATAATCAACATCAACCAAAACATGTGTATACCCATTAGAGGAAGGAAAAGGTCCCATGTAATCAAATCCCCAAACATCAAATAGTTCAACGGCAAGTGAATAATTCATAGGCATTTCTTGACGCTTACCGATATTACCTATTCTTTGACATTCATCACAAGATAAGACGAACTTACGGGCATCCCTGAAGAGAGTAGGCCAATAAAATCTAGACTACAATACCTTGTGCGCAGTTCTATCTCCAGCATGATGCCCCCCATAAGCTTCGCAGTGACATTTCCGTAGGATTTGTCCCTGTTCATGCTCAGGTACACAACGTCTAGTAATACCATCTACTCCTTCTTTATAAAGATGTGGGTCATCCCAAAAGTAATGTCTTAAATCATAGAAGAATTTTTTATTTTGTAGGTATGTAAATCTAGGTGGTAAATATTTAGAAACAATGTAATTAGCATAATCAGCATACCAAGGAGTACTATGAGAAACATTTATTGCAGCTAACTGCTCATCAGGAAAACTATCATCAATAGGTAGTGGGTCATCAAGAACATTTTCAAGCCTGATACGTCTCCGTCGTATCTATAATTTTTTATTGTTCCATGCCAATATTCTACAACTTCCATATACTTTTGGCAACTTTTTACACTATTTTTGGGACTAACATATTGATCCAAAGTGCCGGTGCTTCCTCGCTTTGTTGCATGTTTATGTTTCGCAGAAACCCAATATCAAACAGAGTCCAAGCGGGATAAAAACAGACGGAGAATTATTTTGGAATATTTATGATTTTTGGGAAGTAAAATTAATGTGAGACAGTGCCCGAGGGGGCCACGAGGCAGGGGGCACGCCCAGGAGGAAGGTGTGCCCTGGACCCTCGTGGGCACCCCGTATGGCGGTTGACGCTCTTCTTTTGCCGCAAGAAAGCTAATTTTATGAGAAAAATTTGGGCGAAAGATTTCAACCCAATCGGAGTTACGGATCTCCGGATATAAAGGAAACGGTGAAAGGGCAGCAGACGAGAACGCAGAAATAGAGAGAGACGGAGAGACAGATCCAATCTCGGATGGGCTCTCGCCCCTCCCACGCCATGGAGACCAAGGACTAGAGGGGAAACCCTTCTCCCATCTAGGGAGGAGGTCAAGGAAGAAGAAGAAGGAGGGGGCCCTCTCCCCCTCGCTTCCGGTGGTGCCGGAGTGCCACCGGGGGCCATCATCATCACCGCAATCTTCACCAACAAATTCACCGCCATCATCACCAACTCTTCCCCCCTCTATGCAGCGGTGTAGCCTCTCTCTTACCCGATGTAATCTCTACTTAAACATGGTGCTTAACGCTATATATTATTTCCCGATGATGTATGGCTATCCTATGATGTTTGAGTAGATCCGTTTTGTCCTATGGTTTAATTGATGATCGTGATTGGTTTGAGTTGCATGTTTTATTATGGGTGATGTCCTATGGTGCTCTCCGTGTCGCGCAAGCATGAGGGATTCCCACTGTAGGGTTTGCAATATGTTCATGATTTGCTTATGGTGGGTGGCGTGAATGATGTACACGCACCGAGTAAGTAGGTTGTTTGCGTATGGGATAAAGAGGACTTGATACTTTAATTCTATGGTTGGGTTTTACCTTAATGATCTTTAGTAGTTGCGGATGCTTGCTACAGTTCCAATCATAAGTGCATATGATCCAAGTAGAGAAAGTATGTTAGCTTATGCCTCTACCTCAAATAAAATTGCAATAATGATTACCGGTCTAGTTATCGATTGCCTAGGGACAAATAACTTTCTCATAACAAAAAGCTCTCTACTAAAAATAACTTATTTGTGTCTTCATCTAAACAGCCCCTACTTTTTATTTACGCTCTGTTTATATTCTTGCAAACCTATCCAAAAACACCTACAAAGTACTTCTAGTTTCATACGTGTTCTAGGTAAAGCGAACGTCAAGCGTGCGTAGAGTTGTATCGGTGGTCGATAGAACTTGAGGGAATATTTGTTCTACCTTTAGCTCCTCGTTGGGTTCGACACTCTTACTTATAGAAATAGGCTACAATTGATCCCCTATACTTGTGGGTTATCAAGACCTTTTTCTGGCGCCGTTGCGGGGGAGTCATAGCATGAGGTGAATATTCTCGTGTGTGCTTGTTTGCTTTATCATTAAGTAATTTTTATTTGCCGTTCTTAGTTGTTTTCTATCTCTAGTTATGGGTTGGAAACACAAAATACCAAAAAAAAATTAGTTGTACCTACTGAACCATTGGTTGAAGAACCACTCAAAATCTATCACACTCCTGAAGCTTTTTACTTGGATCATCTTTGATCCTAATGTGCTCGGGCTGAAACCCCAACTAGCTTAGTTGAGGGCAAATCTTTAGATCAGCATGCTTGTTATGTGCGACACCGCATATCTGAAAAAGGGAAACTTTTACTGGGTCAAATTCATCATTTGCAATGCTATGCTTGGAATTTATGTGAAATATATGATTTTACTTGTTGTTCTGAAAACCCTAAGAAACACCTTTCCTACCAATGTGAGTTTAGTGATAATGGAATCGTATCTTCGTATGCTAAGGGTGTTTATAATTACTATGATGTTCAACAAATTATACAATTTTTTGCTTTTAAGGGTGCTTATGAAATTGCTTCTTTGATTGAAAAGTATGGTGCTACTCTTTACAAATCTGAAAATTTTGCCATACTTAAATATTGCTATGATAATTATGCTTCTAATGCCTATGTTGAACCATATATTAAGGACTACTCCGCTGTCCAAGAAGAGACTAATATTTTGCAGGAATCTATGGAAGAAGAAATTGATGAAACTGTGAGCTCATTGGATGAAAAAGATGAGGAGGAGAGCGAAGAACAAAAGGAGGAAGGGCGGATTGATCACCCGTGCCCACCTTCTAATGAGAGTAACTCTTCAACTCATACATTGTTTAATTTCCCTTCATGCTTACTGAAGGATGAATGTTATGATAATTGCTATGATCCCGTTGATTCTTTTGAAATATCCCTTTTTGATGATGCTTGCTATGCTTGTGGCCAAGATGCCAATATGAATTATGCTTATGGATATGAACTTGCTATAGTTCCTTATGTTAAACATGAAATTGTTGCTATTGCACCCACACATGATAGTCCTATTATCTTTTTGAATTCTCCCGACTACACTATATCAGAGAAGTTTGTGCTTATTAAGGATTATATTGATGGGTTGCCTTTTACTACTACACATGATTATTTTGATGAGTATAATATGCATGTGCTTTCTACTCCTACTTGCAATTATTATGAGAGAGGAACTATATCTCCACCTCTCTATGTTTCCCACACGATAAAATTGCAAGAAACTGTTTATACTATGCATTGGCCTTTACCATGTGTGCATGAATTGTTCTTTTATGACATGCCGATGCATAGGAAGAGAGTTAGACTTTGTTATTACATGATATATGTTGCTTTGCGCTTACTACTAAATTACAAATCATTGCTAATTAAAATTGGCTTTGATATACCTTGGGATCCGGGTGGATTCACTGCTTGAGCACTATATGCCTAGCTTAATGGCTTTAAAGAAAGCGCTGCCAGGGAGACAACCCGGAAGTTTTAGAGACTCATTTATTTCTGTTGGGTTCTTTCATATAGTTTAAAAACAATAAAAATAAAGAGGGGAACCCAAAACTTTTTCAAAAAGGAAAGTGAAAGTGAGAGAGACAAGCAGTGTTGAAGTGGGAGGTAGCCTTGAACTTTGTTCATGCTCACAGAAACTTTGTGAATCTTGATTGCAGAAACTTTTCAATAAAAATAATTATCCCCTTGTACAATTCCATTGTATTATAAAATAATGTGCCAAGGTTTGCCTTTAGGATGTTTTCAATGCTTGTTGGTTTGTACGGTGCAGGACAGAAACTTTGGCTGTAGTGCGCGATTTTACATTTCTTACTAGAACGTAAAATGGTTTTGATTCCTTTTTCACTATATTTATATACAATTTTTTTATTTTTCCTAATTTTTTTCAGAATTTTTCAAGTATGAGAAGTATGGTGAATGTTCAGATTATTACAGACCGTTCTGTTTTAGACAGATTCTGTTTTTGATGCATAGTTTGCTTGTTTTGATGAAACTATCGATTTATATCAGTGGATTAGGCCATGGAAAAGTTATATTACAGTAGCTATAATGCAAAAACAAAATATGAATTGGTTTTCAACAGTACATAGAGTAGTGATTTGCTTTATTATACTAACGGATCTTACCGAGTTTTCTGTTGAAGTTTTGTGTGGATGAAGTGTTCGATGATCGAGGAGGTATCGATGTGAGAAGAAGGAAGAGAGGCAAGAGCTCAAGCTTGGGGATGCCCAAGGCACCCCAAGTAAATATTCAAGGAGACTCAAGCGTCTAAGCTTGGGGATGTCCCGGAAGGCATCCCCTCTTTCTTCAACAAGTATCGGTATGTTTTCGGATTCGTTTTGTTCATGCGATATGTGCAAATCTTGGAGCGTCTTTTGCATTTAGTTTTCATTTTTCTTTTACGCACCATGCTGGTATGAGATAGTCCTTGGTTGATTTATAGAGTGCTCTTTGCACTTCACTTATATCTTTTGAGTATGGCTTTATACAATGCTTCATGTGCTTCACTTATATCATTTGAAGTTTGGATTGCCTGTTTCTCTTTATATAGAAAACCGCCATTTGTAGAATGCTCTTTTGCTTCACTTATATTTGTTAGAGCGTGGGTGAGGGAGTCCTGGATTAGGGGGTGTCCGGATAGCCGAACTATCACCGTTGGCCGGATTCCTGGACTATGAAGATACAAGATTGAAGACTTCGTCCCGTGTCCGGATGGGACTTTCCTTGGCGTGGAAGGCAAGCTTGGCGATACGGATATGTAGATCTCCTACCATTATAACCGACTCTATGTAACCCTAACCCTATCCGGTGTCTATATAAATTGGAGGGTTTTAGTCCGTAGGACAAACAACAATCATACCATAGGCTAGCTTCTAGGGTTTAGCCTCTCTGATCTCGTGGTAGATCCACTCTTGTACTACCCATATCATCAATATTAATCAAGAAGGAGTAGGGTTTTACCTCCATCGAGAGGGCCCGAACCTGGGTAAAAACATCGTGTCCCTTGTCTCATGTTACCATCTGCCTAGACGCATAGTTCGGGACCCCCTACCCGAGATCCGCCGGTTTTGACACCGACATTGGTGCTTTCATTGAGAGTTCCTCTGTGTCATCATCCTTAGTCCCGATGGCTTCTTCGATCATCAACAACGATGCGGTCCAGGGTGAGACTTTTCTCCCCGGACAGATCTTCGTATGTGGCGGCTTTGCACTGCGGGCCAATTCACTTGGCCATCTGGAGTAGACTGAAAGCTACGCCCCTGACCATCAGGTCAGATTTGGGAGTTTGAACTACACGGCCGACATCCGCAGAGACTTGATTTTCGACGGATTCGAGCCACAGCCAAGCGCGCCGCACTATCTCGATGGGCACGATCTAGCTCTGCCGCCGAACAGTTCCCTGGAGGCCGCACCAGTGTCCGCTCCGACCCTTAGCTCAGAGCCGACTCCGCCGATCGAGGACGGGTGGCTGGACACCGCCTCGGGGGCTACAATCTCTACGGCGATTGAGCCGAACTCCGTCCCTGTCCTTTGCGAAGACCGTGACTCCAAGGTGCCGGACTCCTCTCCGGACTCCGAACCCTCTCGCACTTCGCCAATCGAATCCAATTGGGCGCCGTAATGGAGTTCATCGTGGACATCTTTTCAAAGCACTCGCCCTTTGGCGACATCCTGAATTCACTAAAGTCTCTCTCTTTATCAGAGAGCTCGGCCGGACTACGCCAGAAGGTTGGGATGCGGACAACGAAGAAATTCAACGCCCACCCACCACCCACTTTGTAGCCACCGCCGATGATTTAACCGACATGCTCGACTTCGACTCAAGACATCAACGGTATGGACGATTTACGTCGAGACGACCAAGAACCAGCGCCTACAGGGCACTGGAAGGCCACCTCGTCATACGACATATACATGGTGGACATCCTAAAAGATGGGAACGGTGATGGAACAGCGGAGGATGACCCCTCGAAGAAACAGCCCAAGCGCCGACGCCAGCGGCGCCGCTCTAAATCCCGCCACAGCAAAAACGGTGATTCCGGCACGGGAGATAATAACACCCCTGACAAGGTCAAGACAACCTCCTCCAGCAGGATTCAGACAGAGAAGGGAGAAGCCAGCCCTCATGATAGAGCGGGCATGTGGAGGTGGAGGACGATAATTATATGCCTCCTCCTCAAGAGGAGGCAAGCCTCGATGACGCATTTAATTTGTCGTGCACGAGGATCCCGCCAAAAGGAGTGTTTCAAACGCAGGCTTATGGCCATGGCAAGCAGCCTCAAGAAAAGTAGCAGCAGCTTAGAGCTGACCAAGACTTGCTAGTCGACAGATGGATCAAGTCCTTGCAGCCAAGAGTACGAACTCGAACGCCCCTCCAAGAGATACCCAAAACGCAGGCTGCTACCCCAATTAGAGGAGGAAGCACCCAAACCTACAGCACCAGCGCATGATGCCGCCGACTGGCCACCCCGTGGCCACGACAGAGAGGCCTCTAGGCCCTCCATTGAAGCCGCACCCCGGCGTCGCTCAAAAAGTACCAAGGCACGGGGAAGCGCCAGACCTGCGAGACATATTGGAGGACAAGGCAAGGCAAACAAGATCAATTTACGGATCGCGTGGGCGCCCCACGATACGTGATGATAACCGTCACGCCGGATACAGCAATTCCGGCCGGGCCGAACACAGTAGACAAAGCTCATTTGAGCTGCGTCGTGATATAGCTCAATACAGAGGCGCCAAGACACCCACTATGCTTCACGCATTTAAGTGATGGATCATCAAATCCCGAGGGTTTCAAACCTGTAAACATCGAATCATACGATGGCACAACAGATCCTGCGGTTTGGATCGAGGACTACCTCCTCCATATACACATGGCCTGCGGTGATGATCTACACGCCATCAAATACCTCCCACTCAAGCTTAAAGGACCAGCTCGGCATTGGCTTAACAGCTTGCCGCCAGAATCAATTGGTTGTTGGGAGGACCCGGAAGCCGCATTCCTTTATAACATCAACGGCACAGATGTGCGACCACCAGACACCGATGACCTCAGCCACATAATTCAGCAGCCAGAAGAATCGGCCAGACAATTCTGGACATGGTTCCTAACCAAGAAAAATCAAATCGTTGACTGTCCGGATGCAGAGATCCTTGCAGCCTTCAAACATAACATCCGCGACGAGTGGCTTGCCCAGCACCTAGGACAGGAAAAGCCGAAATCCATGGCATCCCTCACAACACTCATGACCCGCTTTTGCGCGGGAGAGGACAGCTGGCTAGCTCGTAGTAACAACTTGACAAAAAACCCTCGTAGTTCGGATACCAAGGACAGCAATGGCAGGCCGCGTCGCAACAAGCACAAGCGCCGCATTAACGTCGATAATGCTGAAGATACGGTAGTCAATGCCGGATTCAGAGGCTCTAAACCCGGTCAGCGGAAAAAGCCGTTCAAAAAAAATACTCAGGGCCCGTCCAATCTGGACCGAATACTCGATCGCTCGTGCCAAATACATGGCACCCCGAAAAACCAGCCAACCACACCAACAGGATTGTTGGGTCTTCAAACAAAGAGCAAGTTAAATGTCGAACTCAATGACATGGGGCTGCATAGCAATGACGAGGAGGATCCCCGGCCACCAAACAATAGAGGACAGAAGGGCTTCCCCCCACAAGTGCGGACGGTGAACATGATATACGCAACCCACATACCCAAAAGGGAGCGGAAGCATGCATTAAGAGACGTATATGCGATGGAGCCGCCGCCTAAAGTTCAACCCATGGTCCTCCTGCCCGATCACATTTGATCGAAGGGACCACCCCACTAGCATCCGCCACGGCGGATTCGCCGCATTGGTTCTTGACCCAATCATCGATGGATTTCACCTCACTAGAGTCCTGATGGACGGCGATAGCAGCCTGAACCTGCTCTTGCACAAAATGGGCATAGACCCCTCAAGGATTAAACCCACAAAGACGACTGTCGGTGTCAAAACCAGCGGATCTCGAGTAGGGGGTCCCGAACTGTGCGTCTAGGCGGATGATAACAGGAGACAAGGGACACGATGTTTTTACCCAGGTTCGGGCCCTCTCGATGGAGGTAATACCCTACTCCTGCTTGATTAATATTGATGATATGGGTAGTACAAGAGTGGATCTACCACGAGATCAGAGAGGCCTAACCCAAGAAGCTAGCCTATGGTATGATTGTTGTTCGACCTACGGACTAAAACCCTTCGGTTTATATAGACACCGAATAGGGTTAGGGTTACACAGAGTCGGTTACAATGGTAGGAGATCTACATTACCATATCGCCAAGCTTGCCTTCCACGCCAAGGAAAGTCCCATCCGGACACGGGACAAAGTCTTCAATCTTGTATCTTCATAGTCTAGGAGTCCGGCCGAAGATGATAGTTCGGCTATCCGGACACCCCCTAGTCCAGGACTCCCTCAGTAACCCCCGAACCAGGCTTCAATGGCGACGAGTCCGGCGTGTAGATTGTCTTTGGCATTGCGAGGCAGGTTCTTCTCCAAATTCCATATACTTGTCGAATAGTGTCCGACTTCTGATAAATGCTGCGCTCCTTGGGTTCCACACCCAATAATGGCCATCTTCCACGTGTTTGAATGAATGCGAAAAGTCAGGGTATCTTTACATTTACCTCCCTTGCTGTGCAAATGAGCCATCTATAAAAGAGACGGGGATCCAGATCCGGACCACGCCATCCTCCTTTCGCGAGCCTTCATCAGAGTGCGTTTGACAAAAAACCAATTCCACCATGGATAGTCGACGCGGCTCCTCGTCTCGCGCTCCCAGCCCTCAGCCCGGAGATTGGGGAAGATGCTCGATCCTCAAGACAAATAATTGGTGGTGCTCCAAACCAAGGGATTCCTTCCCCCGGCCTTCATGGTTCCGGTGTGTTCCGGACTCGCCACTTATAAAGGCAGGAAGCAGGCGGAGAGCATCCCCGATCCCTCTAAGGGAGAGAGGGTATGCTTCATCTCTTGCCTAATGAGAGGACTCGGATTTCCAATCCATCCATTTCTCCGGGGGCTTCTGGAGTTCTACGCCCTCCAGCTGCACAACCTTACGCCTGCATCTATCTTGCATATAGCGGGCTTTGTGGCCCTTTGCGAGCTGTTTCTGGGCGTTGAGGCCCATTTCGCTTTGTGGAAGAGATTGTTCTGCCTCGTGCCTCGTTCTCACAAGGGGTCAATATATCAAGTGGGCGGAGCCGAACTATGACGCATCACCGGGACCGGATACTTATCCGGAACCCCAAAGAAGGCGTCCGAAGACTGGCCCTCGGAACGGTTCTACATGGAGGACGTCCCGCTGCCGGATCATGTTCGGATCGGCCTTCCGGAATTTAGCAACACTCCTCTGAAGAAGCGCTTAAGCTGGTGCCCGTGGAGCCCCCAGGGGGAAAATGACCAGCACATCCTTTACTTGATGAGCCGAATAAGATTACTGGCCATGCTGGATTGACCATGATTGGAGTCATGGCAACCTGCATTATGAGGGGAGTGCAGCCTCTCCAATATAGAGGCCAACCCATGTGGGATTTCAACGGGGAGGATGATGCCACCCGCCATGGCCGCAAAGGGCCGGGATCGGTCACCGAACTGGTGAAGACCTTGTCCGCCATGTACAAAGGGGAAGAGGAGGATTTTCTCCGCTACCCATCGAACGGGTTTTCTTCGAATAATCCTCAAAGTTGGGTAAGCCAATATCTTTGTGGCCTGTCCGATCCATGTTCCCGTGGTTAAATATCTCATTTTATGGTTTCTACGCAGGAACTGCGCCGGGCCGTGGAGAAGATACACAGCCCGCCCCCACAACCCGAGGATCCGGAACGGTCCCTCGATCCGCCTCCGAAGAGGACCTGCACATAAAGGTGGAGCTGATCGACGGGTGTTCTACCAACTTAGCATCGACAATGCTTTGGTTGCCATTACGGCCGACTACCCCGGATTATTTCCGCCTCCTGTAACCGCGGACCAAGTCCGGATACCATGACCCACCTGCTTTCCTTCTAATCACCACGTATTTGATGGTGTTTTCAGGGGTGCCTTCGAGGCAGAGGCTGAGCTCATGGGCGGCTAGCCAACAAGGGGCGGCGGCCTCAGAGGCTAAAAAGGAATGCGGTCCGGATCGAAACTCCGCCAGAACGGTATAGCGTCACCATATTCCTGTGATTGATTCCTCGAAGGCGATTAACGCTGGTGCTCTTTTCAGAAAAAGAGCGCCACGGATCGAGTCCGGAGAGGTTGCCAATCGAACCTCCGCCAGCCAGGCTCCAAAGTCGGGTCCAGAAGCAGAGGCGAGCGCGAGGAGTGCGTCGGATGCTCCTCCGGCAGAGGATGCCGACAGATTGTCCGCTACCAACTCCGAGGTGGAGAGCGCCATGAATCACAGGCGCCGCCGGACAGTTCTTCGTGACGCATGTTTCTCCCAAGAGGCCTTGAATGCCTTCAATTCAGGAGATGCGCACCTCCGTGCCGCTCAAGATGGTCTAGCCAGAGCCACGGAGCAGTATGTAAAGGACATACGGGTGAGGAAATTTGACAGTTATATATGCCAGTAGCCCCCGAGACTTAAAATAGTTAGAATAACTGATTTAAGGATCATTTGTTATGCATGATCTTACAAATAGGAATACCCGACTGTCTCAGGAGCTTGAAGAATGCAAGGCCCAACTTGAGGCCGCACTAGCCGCTACCGGGGGAGCCACAGAGACCCCCTCTGGTAATATATGCTTCAAAAGATAAATAGTTTGTGAAGTGCGGCGTGTGTGTAAATCTGACAATAATATTGCAGATGGCGCCGGACTAGATCCGGACAAGCAACAACTCTTGTGCCGATTGAAGGACGACGAGAATGTGCTTACAAGGGTGAGGCAAGAGAAAAATAATCTCCAAGATGCCAACACCCAGCTGGGTGAGGAACTAAAGGATGTTCGTGCTCAAATTGTCCGACTCCGTGAAGGAGAATCGGCGACTTCGCCGCGGCATTTACAAAGAAGTGCTTGAGTGAACTTTGAAAAAGAGTTGGCGAGGAAGTCAATTAATAGAGTTATGTCTCAGAGGTATGCTCACGGGTCGCCCCGAAGAGGAAATGCCCGGTTCTACGGGTGACCTTCTTCCCAAGCTATTGCAACTACACTAACGAAGTTCGGCAAGTGATGAAAGGCGCCGCCTGTGCCTTGTGGCCATCTATCTCCCTACCCGGAGGCCTTGGAGAGCTTATGGAGAAGATTCTGTGGAGCACGCGGCGCTCCGGCTATGGAAGATATCGGCCTGTCGTCAAGGCGCCAGGGAGGCCTGGGCCATGGTGAAGACGCGGTTCACGAAGGCGGACCCAAACCATATGGCCGAGGTCGGACCTTTGGGGCCCGACGGGAAGGAGATCCCTATGAGCTTAGTGTACGGCCAAGTAGAGTTGGCCGCAAAGTATTCCCAGCAGGACTGTAAATTAGACAGCCTATTAGACGGCATTGAAGAGGAATACAACCAGTCAATTTGACTATGTAATTTAAAATGACATGTAAAATGCCTTCTAGCCGGATTGTAGATCGCTTGTCGAAGCGGACCTTTTCGCTTCAACCTCGGGACCCAATAGTCCGAGTGTGTCCGAATACCCTTGCGGTTATATAAAAACCGGGTATGCGTGGAGACCAGCGAGGGGTCATAAGTGCTTTATCGGACAAGTGCCCAACTAGTTATGTTATATTACATGGTTAGTAAGAAACATCTTCCGGGAGAATAGTTCTGTTAGGGGTTCCTTTCTCGGGAGGCATGCCCTAAAGTGCATGTCCTGGACCGAGAAAAGCAGAAAAGCATCTGGGGGCCGATAAATGAAAAATAAAAAATCATCTTTTAGTTCACCGACCGAATATTCCCTTAAGAACGCTAGCTTTTGGCTTCACCCAGTCGGAGGTACGCGTCCGGCTGACCCGGCGGTAACAATCGCAGAGGTGCTCCCTTTACCACCTAACCGAACAATCGGGAATGTAGGGGTAAGCACAGGAGCCAGGCAACGCAGCTTGGCCAAAACTTAAGTCATATCGATGCATATAATGGTGAATAAAAGGTACATGCGAAAGTGTGACACATGTGTTGGGCATAAAGCTCAGATAAATAAGCTTACATTAAAGAAGCCCCAGTATAATGAGCGGCTAAGCGCGTCAAGTGTGTAAAAGTAACAATGCGCAAACGAGCCTCCAAAGGCTTCAAGAAGAAGGAGGAGGAAGGAGTGAAATAAAAGACAACAAAAATAGAAAATGTGGACGGAGGAAGGAGACGAACTCGGAGTCCGGCGCTTAGGTGTAGAATCTTCGTAGACGGGCTGCGTTCCATGGGTTCGGCTCGAGTCGGTTATCCGATGCGTTTCGCAGACGGTATGCTCCGCCGGTCATGACCTGGTCGATGATGAAGGGACCTTCCCATTTGGGCTTGAGTTTGTCCTTTTTCTTGTCCGGCAGGCGTAGAACTAGTTCGCCAACGTTGTAAGCTTTGTCCCGTACTTCCCTGCTTTGATATCTTCGAGCCTGCTGTTGATAAAATGCGGAACAATCTTTTGCCACGTCGCGCTCCTCCTCCAATGCGTCCAAGCTGTCCTGCCGATCGAGTTCGGCTTCTATTTCTTCATACATGCGCACGCGAGGTGAGTCATGTATTATGTCGCAGGGCAAGACTGCCTCTGCGCCGTATACCATAAAAAATGGTGTGAATCCGGTAGTACGATTCAGCGTGGTCCGCAGCCCCCAGAGTACGGAGTCGAGCTCCTCAACCCAAAGGCGTGTTAGATTCCTTGAGGGACCGAACTAGTCCGGGTTTAATGCCTCTCATGATTAGACCGCTTGCTCGCCGACTTGACCGTTGGTTTGAGGGTGATAGATCGAGGCGTAATCGAGCTTGATGCCCATGTTTTTGCACCATAATTTGACCTCATCGGCCGTGAAGTTGGTGCCGTTATCGCGATGATACTGTGGGGGACGCCAGAACGGTGCACTACCCCGACACGTAAGTCTATCACCGTCCGGATTCGCCGCTTTAACGGGCTTGGCTTCTATCCATTTTGTGAATTTATCCACCATGACCAATAGGTATTTTTGCTTGTGGGTTCCTCCCTTAAGGGGTCCAACCATGTCAAGCCCCCAGATCGCGAATGGCCAGGTGATGGGCATAGTTTTGAGGGCGGTGGGTGGCATGTGGCTTTGGTTAACAAAAAGCTGGCAACCGACGATCGTTGGACTAGATCCTCAAGATTCTGCCGGGCCGTTGGCCAATAATAAAATCATGTACGGAAGGCCTTGCCTACAAGGGCCCGGCTGCGGCGTGGTGCCCAACCAGTCCGCATGAATTTCAGCCGTGAGGTTGCGCCTTCCTCTTCGGAGATACACCTTTGAAGGACTCCTGTTGTGCTTTTCTTATAAAGCTCTCCCTCATGGACTTTATGGGCTTTGGATCACCGTACTATGCAGCGGGCCTCATTTTGGTCTTCGGGGAGTTCCTGCCTAGTTAGGTAGGCTAGGAATGGTTCCGCCCACGGGGCGATGACCACCATTACTTCGTGGGCGGACGGTGTTATTTCGCTGGCGAGCCTCCGATTGTGTCGAGTGTTTGGTGTCGCAAAGGCGGTTGGGTGCGGATTGATATTTCCGGACTCCCTTCCCATAGTACGGATGGCTTGAACAGCCGTTCCAGAAGATGTTGGGCGGACGGCATCGTTGCTTTTGCGCCGATGCGTTAATACGCCCGCCTGGTTGTTATCCCGGGCTATATGATGAAATTCGAGCCCTTCGAACCGTGCTGACATTTTTAGGAACGCATTGCGGTACGCTGCCATTTTCGGATCTTTGGCATCAAAGTCTCCGTTGATTTGAGATATCGCAAGGTACGAAACCCCACGCACCTCTAGGCGTTTAGTGCCCATGGAGACTGCCATCCGGAGGCCATGCAGAAGGGCCTCGTATTCGGTTGCGTTGTTGGAGTCCGTATACATTATTTGAAGGACGTATTGGATTGTGTCCCCGGTTGGGGACGTCAGGACGACACCAGCCCCCAGGCCGGCCAACATTTTGGAGCCTTCAAAGTGCATGATCCAATTGGAGTATGCGCCGTACTCTTTAGGGAGTTCGGCTTCGGTCCATTCGGCGACGAAGTCGGCCAAAACCTGCGACTTAATAGATCGTCGTGGCTTATAGGTTATGTCGAATGGAAGGACCTCTATGGCCCATTTAGCAATCTGGCCCGTCGCGTCGCGGTTGTTTATAATGTCGTTAAGAGGTACTTCGGAGGCTACCATTATCGAACACTCTTGAAAGTAGTGTCGCAGCTTCCGGGATGCCATGAACACCGCGTATGCTATCTTTTGATAATGTGAGTACCGGGACTTGCATGGAGTTAGGACAGTGGACACATAGTAAACCGGTCTTTGAAGAGGGAACCGGTGTCCGTCCGTTTCTTGTTCGACGACGAGCACCGCGCTAACAACTTGATGTGTTGCAGTGATATGTAATAGCATTGGTTCACCCATGTTGGGCGCGGCCAGGACCGGATTTGTTGCCAATATGGCTTTTATTTATTCGAGTCCGGCCGTGGCGGCATCTGTCCACTCGAAGTGATCGGTGCGCCGGAGGAGGCGGTAAAGGGGTAACGCCTTTTCTCCCAAATGGGAAATAAAGCGGCTTAGAGCCGCTACGCATCCAGTCAATTTTTGTATTTGCTTGAGGTCTTTTGGAATATCCAATTGTGACAGAGCTCGGATCTTGGTTGGGTTTGCTTCAATTCCTCTACCGGACACAATGAAGCCCAAGAGCTTTCCGACTGGATGCCGAAGACGCATTTTTCCGGATTGAGCTTAATGTCATATTTACGGAGATTGTCGAATGTGAGCCTCAAGTTGTCTACTAGAGTTTCGACATGCTTGGATTTGATGACCACGTCATCTACATATGCTTCTACTGTTTTGCCGATCTGGTTTGCGGACATGTCCGAATCATGCTACCGATATGTAGCGCCGGGCGTTTTTGAGCCCGAAGGGCATTGTGCTGAAGCAGAATGGGCCATATGGAGTGATGAATGCTGTTGCAGCTATGTCTGGATACGCCATGTTGATTTGGTGGTAGCCGGAGTACGTGTCGAGGAAGCACAATGAGTCGTGTCTCGTCAGAAGGCCGATAATTTGATCAATGCGAGGGAGGGGAAGGGATCCTTTGGGAAAGCCTTATTAAGGTCTTTGAAATCAACACATAGGCGCCAGGATTTATCCTTCTTTGGTACCATCACCAGGTTTGCTAGCCAGTCCGGATGTTTTATATCTCTGATGAATCCGGCTTGGAAGTTTGGCTAGCTCCTCTCCCATGGCATGTCTCTTGGGTTCGGAAAAGGGTCAAGAGCCTGTTTGATCGGCTTGAATCCTTTTAGGATATTTAGGCTGTGCTTTCGGCCAGCCGACGTGGGATTCGGCATGTCCGAAGGGTGCCAAGCAAAAATGTCCCGCTTTTCTTGTAGAAATTCTCGTAGTGCTGGCGTCTACATCGTGGTTTAACTGCGTGCCCCAATGGAGGCCGTCTTTGCAGGGTCCGTATGGTGGACTTGGAATTTGACTATTTCATCCGCTGGTTTAAAATAGGTGGACTTGGATCTTTTATCAAGTATCACATCGTCCCTGTTCACCGTGGACCGCATCGCAGTGAGTTCCTCGGCCGCTAGGGCTTCGGATAGTGCCTCGAGGGCTAGTGCGGCTGTCTTGTTTTTGTCACGGAGTGCTTTGTTCGGATTACTAGCGAGAGTGATGATTCCGTTAGGTCCGGGCATTTTAAGCTTCATGTACCCATAATGGGGTATAGCTTGAAAAATTGTGAATGCCTCTCGCCCTAATAAAGCGTGATATCCGCTGCTGAACGGGGCCACTTGAAATGTGACCTCCTCGGATCTGTAATTGTCCGGCGAGCGAACACTACGCCCAGTGTGATTTTTCCTGTGCGGCATGCTTCCGGCTAGGGATTATTCCTCTAAAGGTTGTGCCGCTTCGCTCAATGCGGTTCCAGTCTATTTTCATTTTTCGGAGGGTTTCCTCGTAGATGAGGTTTAGTCCGCTGCCGCCATCCATGAGTACCTTAGTAAGGCGTAAAGCCGTCCCACTATTGGACCGAGGAACAAAGGCGGCTGGTGCTCGGGCTGTTCGAATTTAGGTTAAATCGGCATTAAAGGTAATAGCCGTGTCCTCCATGGATTTATTGTTGCAACTTGGTAGACTTCGGCAATGTTGCGGAGTGTTCGTTTCCGCATATTATTTGATGCGAAAGTCTCGAAGATTGTTAATACCGTACTGGTGTTGCTAGGCTGGGATTCTGAGGCTAGAAGCTCTTCGCCACTTTTGGCCACCTGCCATAGTATCCAACATGCTCAAAGGCTATGAGTTGGAGTGGCGCCCTCTGTGCTATGAATTTTGCAGGGTCCGTTTAGCCAACCCTCCAAAGACGGTTTCGCACTTTAGGGGTTTTGTTTTTTGATGTATAACCTAGGTGCTTGGTAATGGTGCACCCTTTTATTCCGGACTAGGGCTGTATTCGGGGCCGGATTATCCCAAAATTTACTTTCGGTTTTCCAAGCACTCTCCATCGCACAGTACTTTTGTACTATGGTCACCAATTCAGCAAAGCGTGTAATCTTGCGACGACTTATGGCGTTTAGGATTCCCTTGTTCGTGCAATTATTGCAGAAAAATGAGATTGCGTCCTCCTCTCGACAGTCCTTTATCCTGTCCATAACCAGGAGGAATCGCCCAAGAGTGATGTCTTGTTTCAGCGGGCTCTTGCCGAATTCGGGATAGATCGCTAATGTTTGGGTGGGCGGGTGGAACTAAATCCGGAACCCCGTCCAATTTAAGACTCAGGGGCTGAGAAGTTTCCGAGCTTGGAAGTTTGGATTTTTGAATGCTATCCAATGAATCCGACCCGCCGCCTGACTTTAAGTTCAGGGCTTGATCGACATCCGTCCCTCTGCGGCTATCCGGCATGGAGGGATCGGGAATCCGGATGTACCTAGTCCTTAAGATAGAAGAAAAATCACCGTATTGCCCCTCTATCACAACAACATGATGGGTAGCCTGGGGAGAGTTGATCTCTCTCATATCGGTTTTAGGCCCGATCTGGTCGTAGTCTGCGGCGACTCCCAGTGCGGCGATGCGATCCAAGAGCTCGTTTACGGAGGAGAGCTCGATCGGATCTAACTGCTCGGCAAATTCCGAGTTAACGGGAAGATTGGTTTCGATGACCCGAGAAGTCATCGTCGGCGCGGTGGCCGAACTGGCGGTCATAAGAAAACCACCTAACCGAAGAGTCTGACCAGCGAACAAGGCTCCTTTGGCGATAGTATCGTCTTTAAGGACGGGATTAGGCATCCTTCCTGACGGCAACGGCACAGAGGAACTCTCAATGAAAGCACCAATGTCGGTGTCAAAACCGGCGGATCTCGGGTAGGGGGTCCCAAACTGTGCGTCTAGGCGGATGATAACAGGAGACAAGGGACACGATGTTTTTACCCAGGTTCGGGCCCTCTCGATGGAGGTAATACCCTACTCCTGCTTGATTAATATTGATGATATGGGTAGTACAAGAGTGGATCTACCACGAGATCAGAGAGTCCTAACCCTAGAAGCTAGCCTATGGTATGATTGTTGTTCGTCCTACGGACTAAAACCCTTCGGTTTATATAGACATCGAATAGGGTTAGGGTTACACAGAGTCGGTTACAATGGTAGGAGATCTACATATCCGGATCGCCAAGCTTGCCTTCCACGCCAAGGAAAGTCCCATCCGGACACGGGACGAAGTCTTCAATCTTGTATCTTCATAGTCTAGGAGTCCGGCCGAAGATGATAGTTCGGCTATCCGGACACCCCCTAGTCCAGGACTCCCTTAACGACCTTTAAAGGCGTCATACCAGGTGTAGAGGCCAATTGTACAGGCTTAGTTACACTCGAAGTGGTCTTCGGATCCCCGGATAACTTCCGAAGCGAAGAGTTAATCTTCGACATAGTCCCGTTCGCAGCGGCTATCACGCCGCTTGGGCCGAACCGCATTTGCAAAGTTCAATGCGGTGCCGCACTACGCATACCTCAAGCTCAAGATGCTAGGCCCTCGAGGAGTAATCATGGTCAATGGAAACACCGAACGCTCTCTCCGAACGAAGGAGCATACGGCGGCCCTCTTGGCGGAGGTGCAAAGCAGCCTCTCACAGCAATTCTCGAGTCCGGCTACTAAACGTTCGGACACCGTCAAGCGCGCCCGGAGTAACCTACAACAAGACCGCCTGCCACGATCCGAGCACGCGTAGCAATCCAGCCCCAACCCCAGCCCTCGTGAAATTGCGAAGCCAGTACTACACGTACATAACTACGCCCGGAGATACCATGGGCATAAGGGAGGGCACGACCACGGCACGCCTGCACGCGGCTCAACCGCACCAGGGGCTCCCGATTGTGTCATTCTCTTTCTTTCTTCTTTTCTCTTACTTTCAGGACTCCGTTTTCCAGAAGCCATGTCTGGCACTAGAATTGCCGAACTCACGATGCAACAGCCAGGGAAGCAGAAAGCTACATCGAGTGTCCAGGTGGTCTCTACTACGAGCATTATACCCATTTTACATACCATCCCGCAGCTTACCCCTGGAGGGGGACATGTTAAATAATCCCATCCCTTGCTTATCGCAGTATTTGTATCGTTCCACTTTCATTGCAGTACCTTTTTGAATAAACAATACATAGCTTTTGCCTATTATTGCACTCCTTTCTTTATCTATATATATGTTCATTCATGACACGTTGCACCCGTACACTTTGGTACGGCCAATACACCAGGGGCTTAAGTACCCAAAAAATATGGTGTGATAAGTCTGAACACTTTCACAAGTGCGGCACCCTGAACTTATAGCATTATATGCATCGGCTCTGAATCATGTCTTGGGTCAATAGTTGGGTTTGCCCGGCTCCCATGTTTTGGTACCTTACGTTCCGTTATATCGGCTAAGGTAGCGCTGGGAGAACCACCGCGATTGTGCCCGGTTGAGCTGGGTTGAGCACCTCGGTGGAGAAAGCTAAACCGACCGTCATGATAGGGCGAGAGCCGGTCATTGTTCGAGAGGTTTTTTCGGGTCCCTAAAGACTTATGCCGCTTAGAGCGAGGAGTCGGCATTGTCCGGCCAAAGGCGTGGATAGCGCCCCGAACTCGGTCTTTCGAATACTAGGGGCTTCGCCAAAATTTAAAATTATAGAATTCTATGGCTAAGTGAGAGTGTTCAAGCACTATAGTCTGGTTGCCTTGTTCGTTGCGTTGAGTGCCTCCCTCGAGGGACCCAAGAATGGGAACAAGAGCGCTCAAGTTTATCCCGAACACCCCAGCACTCGTGGCATAGGGGTTGAAGCCAACGACTTGCCATCTCTCAAATTTGATAAACGGCCGCACAGAAGGTAATATTTGAAATTCACAAGCGTTGCTTAGCGCATATGAACAAGTTTTCAGCGTACAGGATAACAAATGCGAGTCTATTCAAAAATTACATCTTTGGAGCATTCACCCGCTATAAGGCGGGCACCCTTCAGGACGCCCTCATAGTCCATTTCGGGCTTGCGATGCTCCTTGCCCGGCGGTGGCCGGTCCGTCACAAGCTTCTCTGCATCCATCTTGCCTCAGTGCACTTTAGCACGGGCAAGGGCCCTACGGGCACCTTCGATGCATACGGAGCGCATGATGACTTCAAGCCTTGGACATGCATCACCACCAGCCGCCGGACTATCCCAAAGTAGCTCCCAGGCATGGCTTCTGTAGGCCACAGCCGAACTATGAGGCCCTTCATGGCCTGTTCGGCGACCTTGTGGAGCTCGACCAGCTGCTTCAGCTGGTCGCTCAGGGGCACCGGATGTCCGGCCTCGACATCGAGACCAGAACACCTTTTCCGTCGAGCTCCCCTCCTCGGGGTAGAACGCAAAGCAGCATCAGACACACTACGGGGCAGATCTGCGAATGCTCCTGGAGAGCTCCGGATTCGGGTAAGTAATAGATAATTCACTTTCACATGCTTGCTTTGCATAAAGAATGCCTTACCCGCCGCTATCTTCTTTAATGATTCAATTTCCTGGAGGGCTTTTTGGGCTTCGCCTTAGCGGCTTTGGCACTCTCAAGAGCTGAGGCGAGCTCGGACTCTCGAGTCTTCGAGTCACGCTCCAAACTCTTGTGTTTTTCCACGAGAGCCTGGAGCTCTTGCCGCACCTCCTCCACCCGCGCCTCCTGCTTCTCTCGCTCGGTGCGCTTCCCGGCCGCTTTGTTTTCGGCCGTGGACACCGCTTCCTTCAGGGTCGCCACCTCGTTCGTGGCCCCTACAATACCCACGTTAGTCCTGTCATTTTTGCAACCAAATCCTTTCTATAAGGTATTACTTTAATAAGGTATTACTTACCTTCCTTGTCCTCGAGCTGCTTCTTGGCAAGGCAGAGCTCGTTCTCGTTCCGCTCGAGGCTCTGCTTCAATGCATTGACCTCCATCGGTCTGGCAGAGGTCAGCGCAACCTGCATTCCCATATTGACATACTTATGTTAGACTCCTGTATATCTTTTTAGATACTCAGTCCGGCTTTTCTTTCCGAACACCGAACTAAGCATCAGGGCTACTGTCTATGCGGTAATATTTTTACATATTCTAAACTTACCTCAAAGCCTGTTAGAAGGCTGGTACAGGCTTCAGTCAGGCCGCTCTTGGCGGACTGAACTTTCTGGATCACCACACTCATAACAGTGTGGTGCTCCTTGTCGATGGAGGCACCGTTAAGCGCCTCCAGCAAGCTATCCGATGCCTCCGGATGGACGGAGGTCACCGGCGTCACAGTCTTGCCCTTCTTACGAAGGGGCCGCTTGCCGGACTTCGAAACCACCGGAAGGTTCCGGAGACGGAGTCCCAAGACAGGCCGGACTTAGAGCCCTCCGGGTCTCGCCTTTGCGCCCGGAGTCCGGGAGGTCGCCTTCTGGCGCCTCCAGACCACCTCCTCCTGGCTGGGCCCTTTTGGGACTCCACCGCGGTGTCGCTCAAGGCCACGAGGAGAGGAGGCGGTCGGAAGTGAAGTTCTATTCACATCCGACGAATCCAGGAGCCGCTCGACGAAGCGGCGTAGCCTGCCCTGGGTGGGCTACATGGTTATATTCGGCGTTAGAAGACACTATGCGATAAATAAAAAGTCATGAGCTATTCCAGAGTCCGGACACTTACGATCTCGCCAGGGGCTTGGCCCTTGGTGGCCACTCCTCCTCATCGTTGTCGGCATTGGTGGAGAAGTCTGGAGGAAGGGTCCTTCCTTTCTTGGACCCTCCGGCCTCCCCAGTCGGGGCGGCCTTCCTTTTCTTCTCTTCCCCCGCTGGGGGAGAGGCTTCTTTTTCCTCCTCCTCGTCCTTAGGGGAGGATTCTGCCTCAGAGTCATCAGAAGATGAGTACGACAACACCTGGCGTCGGGCGCTCCTTCGAGCCCACGTGGCCTTCTTCTTGGCCTTCTTCTCCGGCACCACGTGAGGTGCCGGAGCCAGCAGCCCCATCAAGCGGGCGTCCGCTGGGTCTTCTGGCAAGGGAGTCGGACAGTTAACCTGCCCGGACGTGTTACGTCAGTCCTGTCAAAGGTAAGGGAGTTTAGATCCCACATAGAGTCAAACTATGAAAAACAAGAGTCATGTAAAGGGTAAAATAGCTTACCTCGGTAGCTTGGCGCTGCGAGCTGAATCCGCGATCTTCGGTAGCGGAGGTGGGAGCCTCGGCGCCCTTGAACAACACCTTCCAGGCATCTTCGTACGTAGTGTCAAAGAGCCTTTTCAGAGTTTGGTGCTGTGCCGGATCGAACTCCCACAATTTGAAGGCCCGTTGTTGGCATGGGAGGATCCGGCGGATGAGCATAACCTGGACTACATTGACAAGCCTGAGATTCTTGTTTACCAAGGTTTGCATGCAGGTTTGGAGTCCAGTCACCTCTTCCGGATTACCCCACGTCAGGCCCGTCTCTTTCCAAGAGGTGAGCCGCGTAGGGAAACCATATCTGAATTCGGGGGCCGCTGCCCATTTAGGGTCGCGCGGCTCGGTGATGTAGAACCACCCCGATTGCCACCCCTTCACGGTCTCCACAAAGGAGCCCTCGAGCCATAGGACTTTAGCCATCTTGCCAACCATGGCACCTCCAAGACTGCTTGGCGGCCGCCCACTACCTTCGGCTTGACATTGAAGGTCTTCAGCCATAAGCCGAAGTGGGGCTGGATGCAGAGAAAGGCCTCGCACATGACGATGAACACCGAGATGTTGAGGATGAAATTCGGGGCTAGATCGTGGAAATCCAGGCCATAGTAGAACATGAGCCCCCGGACAAATGGGTGAAGTGGAAAACCTAGTCCGCGGAGGAAGTGGGTGAGGAACACCACCCTCTCATGGGGCCTGGGGGTAGGAATGAGCTGCCCCTCGTCGGGGAGCCGGTGCGCGATGTCGCTGGACAAGTATCCGGCCTCCCGCAACTTTTTGACTTGTCCCTCCGTGACGGAAGAGACCATCCACTTGCCTCCCGCTCCGGACATCGCTGGAGAAGGTTGAGGAGGGATGTGCGGACTTGGGCGCTGGAGCTCGAAAAGCTGAAATGGATGAGCAAAGGAGGAAGAAGGCGTTGGTTAAAAGGTGGATCCTTATCCCTTATATGGACGGACGAAGCTATGCGTCCCCGCCACCTGGTAAAACTCGCTTATCTCCCAAGCGCCCGTAATCAATGGCGCGGTTGGGTTACCCACGTCCGTATTGATGGGAATCCCGGAATAAGGGGCACGATCTCCGCCTCGATAAGACGTGCCAAGGAAACCGCCTCGCTAAACGCGCTGAGGTGGAACAGTAAAACGTATAAAAGCCTGGCCGTGGTGTGATGTCACGCCGCGGAATACGTCAGCAGATCTGTGCAAAGGTTATTCTCTCTACGGTGGTATGTGGAACTTGTTTAGCAAAGCCGGACACAATCCTTGTGTTCAAAATCTTCTATGAAGTATTCGGAGGAGGAACCCGCCTTGCAATGCCGAAGACAATATGCGCGCCGGACTCGTCGTCATTGAAGCCTGGTTCAGGGGCTACTGAGGGAGTCTGGATTAGGGGTGTCCGGATAGCGAACTATCACCGTTGGCGGACTCCTGGACTATGAAGATACAAGATTGAAGACTTCGTCCCGTGTCCGGATGGGACTTTCCTTGGCGTGGAAGGCAAGCTTGGCGATACGGATATGTAGATCTCCTACCATTATAACCGACTCTATGTAACCCTAACCCTATCCGGTGTCTATATAAATCGGAGGGTTTTAGTCCGTAGGACGAACAACAATCATGAAATAGGCTAGCTTCTAGGGTTTAGCCTCTCTGATCTCGTGGTAGATCCACTCTTGTACTACCCATATCATCAATATTAATCAAGCAGGAGTAGTATTTTACCTCCATCGAGAGGGCCCGAACCTGGGTAAAAACATCATGTCCCTTGTCTCCTGTTACCATCCGCCTAGACGCACAGTTCGGGACCCCCTACCCGAGATCCGCCGGTTTTGACACCGACAGTGGGCATATCTTTTGTAGAAAGAATTAAACTCTCTTGCTTCACTTATATCTATTTAGAGAGATGACAGGAATTGGTCATTCACATGGTTAGTCATAAAATCCTACATAAAACTTGTAGATCACTGAATATGATATGTTTGATTCCTTGCAATAGTTTTTTGATATAAAGATGGTGATATTAGAGTCATGCTAGTGGGTAGTTGTGGATTGTAGAAATACTTGTGTTGAGGCTTCTTATTCCCGTAGCATGCACGTATGGTGAACCGTTATGTAACGAAGTCGGACCATGAGGTAGTTATTGATTGTCTTCCTTATGAGTGGCAGTCGGGGACGAGCAATGGTCTTTTCCTACCAATGTATCCCCCTAGGGGCATGCGTAGTAGTACTTTGCTTCGAGGGCTAATAAACTTTTGCAATAAGTATATGAGTTCTTTATGACTAATGTTGAGTCCATGGATTATACGCACTCTCACCCTTCCATCATTGCTAGCCTCTTCGGTACCGTGCATTGCCTTTTATCACCTCGAGAGTTGGTGCAAACTTCGCTGGTGCATCCAAACCTTGTGATACGATACGCTCTATCACACATAAGCCTCCTTATATCTTCCTCAAAACAACCACCATACCTACCTATCATGGCATTTCCATAGCCATTCCGAGATATATTGCCATGCAACCTCCATCATCATCATATACATGACTTGAGAATTTATTGTCATATTGCTTTGCATGATCGTAAGATAGCTAGCATGATGTTTTCATGATGTCATTGCTAAGCTAGATCATTGCACATCCCGGTACACCGCCGGAGGCATGCATATAGAGTCATATCTTTGTTCTAGATATCGAGTTGTAATATTGAGTTGTAAGTAAATAAAAGTGTAACGATCATCATTATTAGAGCATTGCCCCAGTGAGGAAAGGATGATGGAGACTATGATTTCCCCACAAGTCGGGATGAGACTCCGGACAGAAAAAAAAGAAAAAGAGAAAGGCCAAAAAAAGAGAAGGCCAAAAAAACAAAAAAAATGAGAGAAAAAGAGAGAAGGGGCAATGTTACTATTATTTTACCACACTTGTGCTTCAAAGTAGCACCATGTTCTTCATATAGAGAGTCTCTTGAGTTATCACTTTCATATACTAGTGGGAATTTTCATTATAGAACTTGGATTGTATATTCCAACGATGGGCTTCCTCAAATGCTCTAGGTCTTCATGAGCAAGAAAGTTGGATGCACACCCACTTAGTTTCAGTTTGAGCTTTCATATACTTATAGCTCTAGTGCATCTGTTGCATGGCAATCCCTACTCCTCACATTGACATCCGTTGATGGGCATCTCCATAGCTCGTTGATTAGTCGCGTCGATGTGAGACATTCTACTTTTTTGTCTTCTCCACATAACCCCCATCATCATATTCTATTCCACCTATAGTGCTATGTCCATGGCTCACGCTCATGTATTGCGTGAGGGTTGAAAAAGCTGAAGCGCGTTAAAAAGTATGAACCAATTGCTCGGCTTGTCATCGGGGTTTTCCATGATTTGAATATTTTGTGTGGTGAAGATGGAGCATAGCCAGACTATATGATTTTGTAGGGATAACTTTCTTTGCCCTTGTTATTTTGAAAAGACATGATAGCTTTATTAGTAGGCTTGAAGTATTATTGTTTTTATGTCAAATGATAGACTATTGCTTTGAATCACTCGTATCTTAATATTCATGCCATGATTAGATACATGATGAAGATTTTGCTAGGTAGCATTCCACATCAAAAATTATCTTTTTTTATCATTTACCTACTCGAGGACGGGCAGGAATTAAGCTTGGGGATGATGATACGTCTCCGTCATATCTATAATTTTTGATTGTTCCATGCCAATATTCTACAACTTTCATATACTTTTGGCAACTTTTTATACTATTTTTGGGACTGACATATTGATCCAGTGCCCAGTGCCAGTTCCTGTTTGTTGCATGTTTATGTTTCGCAGAAACCCAATATCAAACAGAGTCCAAAAGGGATAAAAACGGACGAAGAATTATTTTGGAATATTTATGATTTTTGGGAAGTAAAATCAACGCGAGATGGTGCCCGAGGGGGCCACGAGGCAGGGGGCGCACCCTGGACCCTCGTGGGCACCCTGTAAGGCGGTTGACACTCTTCTTTTGCCGCAAGCAAGCTAATTTTATGAGAAAAATCTGGGTGAAAGATTCAACCCAATCGGAGTTACGGATCTCCGGATATAAAAGAAACGGTGAAAGGGCAGCAGACGAGAACACAGAAACAGAGAGAGACGGAGAGACAGATCCAATCTCAGAGGGGCTCTCGCCCCTCCCACGCCATGGAGACCAAGGACCAGAGGGGAAACCCTTCTCCCATCTAGGGAGGAGGTCAAGGAAGAAGAAGAAGGAGGGGGCCCTCTCCCCCTCGCTTCCGGTGGCGCCGGAGTGCCACCGGGGGCCATCGTCATCACTGCAATCTTCACCAACAACTTCACCGCCATCATCACCAACTCTTCCCCCCCTCTATGCAGCGGTGTAACCTCTCTCTTACCTGTTGTAATCTCTACTTGAACATGGTGCTTAACGCTATATATTATTTACCAATGATGTATGGCTATCCTATGATGTTTGAGTAGATCCGTTTTGTCCTATGGGTTAATTGATGATCGTGATTGGTTTGATTTGCATGTTTTATTATTGGTGTTCTCCTATGGTGCTCTCCGTGTCGCGCAAGCGTGAGGGATTCCCGCTGTAGGGTTTGCAATATGTTCATGATTTGCTTATGGTGGGTGGGGTGAGCCACAGAAGCACATACCCGAGTAAGTAGGTTGTTTGCGTATGGGATAAAGAGGACTTGATACTTTAATTCTATGGTTGGGTTTTACCTTAATGATCTTTAGTAGTTGCGCATGCTTGCTAGAGTTCCAATCATAAGTGCATATGATCCAAGTAGAGAAAGTATGTTAGCTTATGCCTCTCCCTCAAATAAAATTGCAATAATGATTACCGGTCTAGTTATCGATTGCCTAGGGACAAATAACTTTCTCGTAACAAAAAGCTCTCTACTAAAACTAACTTAGTTGTGTCTTCATCTAAACAGCCCCTACTTTTTATTAATGCTCTCTTTATATTCTTGCAAACCTGTCCAAAAACACCTACAAAGTACTTCTAGTTTCATACATGTTGTAGGTAAAGCGAACGTCAAGCGTCGTGAAATTAAATGTCGGTGGTCGATAGAACTTGAGGGAATATTTGTTCTACCTTTAGCTCCTCGTTGGGTTCGACACTCTTACTTATCGAAAGAGGCTAAAATTGATCCCCTATACTTTTTTTATCAAAGCCTAGATAGATTATCAGCTACTGTGTTCTCAGCTCCTTTTCTATCAATGATATGTAAATCAAATTCTTGTAACAAGAGAACCCATCGAATAAGTCTAGGTTTAACATCTTTATTTTCCATAAGATATTTAATAGTAGCATGGTCTGTGTGAATAGTTACTTTGGAGTCAACAATGTAAGGTCTAAACTTATCACAAGCAAACACCACTCCTAAGAATTCTTTTTCAGTAGTACCATAGTTCCTTTGAGCACTGTCTAGAGTTTTACTAGCATAATGAGTAACATTCAGTTTCTTATCAACTCTTTGTCCTAGAACAGCACCAACAGCATAATCACTAGCATCACACATAATTTCAAAAGGCAAGTTCCAATCAGGTGGTTGAACAATAGGTGCAGATATTAAGGCTTTCTTGAGTGTTTCAAAGGCTTCTAGACAATCATCATAAAAAACAAAGGGAATATCCTTTTGCAAGAGGCTAGTAAGAGGCCTAGAAATTTTAGAAAAGTCTTTGATAAATCCCCTATAGAAACCAGCATGTCGGTGTACAAAAGTAGGGGCTCCCCTTTTTACCCCTCTACTTGTGCACGGGCAGTCAAGCCGCACCTGCGGCCACACTTAGTAGGGCAGAGGAGGGAAGCCAAACCACAAGACGAGCAAAGCAACGCCAAGACCAGAGACACAAAGAGCAAGAGGGCGAGGTGGACTCCCCCAGTGAGACCCTTGCCGGGGCGGCCTCCGCGGCCCCGGCAAGAGCCTTGCCGGGGCAACTTGCCCAACGCCAGCAGAGCGCGCCACCCTCGGGCCCAAGGGTTCCAACACCATCAACCACATTGGAACCAAGGCTCGGGAGGCACCTCCATGGTGGCATGCAGATCTTTGTGAAGATCATAAGCACACAAGATTAGATGAGGACCAGAAGACGACGATCCTCGGCAAGATCCTTGCCGAGCAAATCCACGAGACCCCCGACAAGATCCTCGCCAGGGACGACCGCGATGCCACGGTAAGACCCTTGCCAGGGCCACGGCAAGACCCTTGCCGAGGACACCTACGGGGCCACAGCCAGGCCCACGTCTGCCAAGACTCCACCGCCATTCCCATACAGCTGCCAGCCCAACCAGCTGGGCAGGCACCTGCGTTGCGGCACGCGGCCTCTATGCCAACTTAGCAAGCACCTACGTGGTGGCATGCAGATCTTCGTGAAGACTGTGCCACCGCGCCAGCCCAGCAGCTAGCCAACATGGCGCTACAACGCCTCATCAGCTCGGACGCGCATCGGAGCCAGGCGAGGCGGCAAGAGCTGGGACGAGCTTCCTCGTCGTCCCCAATAAAGCAACGGGACACCTAAGGAGCACATTTAATGCGCCTTGTCCCGTAATGAAAGGCGATAAGCTTGTACACTGTATACCTTTCCACCTCCTGTGTGCCACTGTGGCGACTCCTTTTGACTATAAAAAGGAGGGCCAAGGCGTACTTGAGAAGGATTCGGATCTTTTGGACTACGCATGCACCGCAGCTAGTTCGAGAGCTCAAAGAACACTCAAATATACACCAAAGCAGGACTAGGGTACTACGCATCCTTGCGGCCCGAACCTGGGTAAACAATCTTTGTGCTGGCTACCAGACCCGCTCTTTGCACAACCCTGCGCCCGCCAACCCATAGGTGTCGTTTCCACCGACATCTTTGGCGCGCCAGGTAGGGGAGTGCAGTTGTGAAAATCCGGTCTAGCAGTTAGTTTAGCAGTTCTTCATCGCCATGGCTCCCAAGAAGAAGACGATCACGACGATCGGTTCAACGGGAGCCGAACGGCCCGTACCAGTGCGGGCGAGTGGTGGGGCGGTCGCGGACGGAAGCCGAGGCGCGCCCGCAAACACACCCACATCGCTCTGGCAGTCAAAGCCTGGCGTGCGGCGTCGTTCGTGCGCAAGACGACGGGCCGCACGCCGTCAAATCCAACGATAGAGCCGGGGCCCCCGCAGGCGGCGCGGGGCCCTCCAAGGGTGGCGTCGTGCCACCCACGAGCGGCGCGGCAACTTCCAAGACTCCTACACCGGCGCCCACAACGCGCTCTTCCCAGGTTGTGCGCGACGAGCAGCGTCACCACACTGGTGACCCCGGGCGCCGCAGTGGGAAGAGTCTTCTGCCTCATTCACGGGACGTAGAAGGCCAGCATGCACGCCGAGGCGCTGGCAAAAATGGCGCGCAGCCGCAATGCTGTGATAGAGATCCTTCTAACATGGTTAGAAGTCGAAGCGCGTCACGGTCCACGCAGCTTTCGCCGCCACCCACGCCTGCAGAAGCTTTGGCGCGCGCGCAGTTGCTCCTCGACTTTCCTCCTGCTGCGGAAAGCTCGACGAGTGGAGAGCCACCATCCGGAGCCTCGTCGGTGTTGCCAACAAGATGAGCCACGGCTAGCGGGGCCCTCAGGCCAGCGCTCCGTCGAGCCACTGCATGCCAGTGGTGGAAGGACCGGAGGTGCAGTTGCCACGGTGCACTCTCCTCCCCCACGCCAGCCACCGCGGGTGTCGGTCCGTCGTGATGACGCTTGTGATAACATTTCCATAGCATCGTCCAACCCATGGACCCGCTGTGATTAGCGCCAAGTTCTTCGGGAGCGAGCCCATGAAGACGCTTGAACCACCATCGAGCGCCGGCGCGAAGCACGCCACTAGTTAGATAGGCGGGCGGGGCCCACTATGGACCACCTAGCATGTCAGGACCGCTTTTTCAATAAAACATTTATTGAGGAACCGACCCTTATATTTCCAGTATAGGAGAATTTTCCTTACTGGTAGACAAATCCTTGATACAGAAATCCAGAAGTACTAAATATTATACAAGGTTGAGCTGAGACTGCTCAACAATTTATTACAAGCACGCCGATATAATACATAAAGGCAGATATGACACAATGGTATGGTGGCATAACTACTGACTCATAATAAAAGTGGTGGTGGATATGTCACAGTGACGTGGGTGACATGACTCCTAAATCTTACAGCCCATCGAGCGCCGGAGCGAGGCTTGATGATTTTATTCGGGTAGCGGAAGCGTATATGATACAAGTGACCAATTCCAGGATCGCACGGGGCTGACTGGGACTCCTCTAGGTGTCGGACTCGCTATCGAACTCTTCATCCATAAGATCGCCTTCGTCAACATCTGGCCAAATCAACATGCCAGGTGAGTACTTTGAATGTACTCGCAAGACAGTTTGGACATAAGATATAACAAATGCAAGCATGATGCACATGAGCATATTAGTAATGTACTCTCAGGTGATAAAATTGCACGGCATGTTAAATAAAAAGGAAGTCAGGCGGTAGTCCTCCCGAAATCCCAATAAAATAACTGAAGGCCAATCGGGTGTCTGAAGCGACGCCTCGAAAGGTAAAATTAAATTAACATGCCGCAGTCGGGCGTCGGGGCGACACCACATAAAGGGCTTATAATGAAAGTAAATGACAAGGATGCCACAGTCGGACGTCTGAGCGACATCACATAAAGGGCTTATATCGAAAGTAAATAACAAGAATGCCAGAGTCGGACGTCTGAGCGACGTCACATAAAGGGCTTATATAGAAAGTAAATAAAAAGAATGTTACGCCGGATGTCCGAGCGACATCACATAAAGGGCTTATATCAAAATTAAATACAAGAATGCCACGGTCGGACGTCCCGAGCGACATCGCATAAAGGGCTTATATCAAAAGTAAATACAAGAATGCCACAGTCGGACGTCTGAGCGACATCACATAAAGGGCTTATATTGAAAGTAAATGACAATAGTGCCACAGTCGGACGTCTGAGCGACATCACATAAAGGGCTTATATTTCATCATTCGTATTCAAGCGGTTCACGAATTTAAATCATTCCAAGGAAATACTCAGTACATAATACTAAACAGGTTAGTCCATCCACAGGAATAACATTCACCCGGGTTTAACACTCATGTTTACTCACCGGAGATTGTCACTGAGACTGACACTGAGACGGACGTTGAGACTGACACTGACACTGACATGGATAAGTTGATCATAGTCCTTGACCATAGATGCGGTTACTTGAATGGTTTTGACTCTGTAGAGTTTGTACTCTTTAACCACTGCTAATGGATTTCAGTAGTCACAAAGGACTAGTTCCGTTTACGGTATTTTAGAAGAAACACATCTAACCAGTACACACCCATTCCACATTCCGCTGCCAGGAATCACCCTAGGCAACGTTCAAGAAAAACTCTAAGACGGGGAGGTCACAACCTCGAATAGCATGGGGTCAAATTTATATCGTGCGCTCTAAGGGGTGCCCCCCTCTCGGTCCCAACCAGAAACACCCATGCCCCCTGACCGGATGGCGGGCTTTAATCCAGGGCCATAGAACCCTCATCACGGTCCCTCTGTTTGGTGTGTAGAAGGAAAGAGGTTTGCAACTTACTAAACCGTACTCTTCGCAGAAAACATGTGGCAGCACGAAGGGGGGAAACGAACGGGATCGAGACTTGATCCACATTAACACTGGAGTTAAACGGTTGGCACAAGGCTGGCATGCTTCAACAATACCAGCTCACCACCTTACATGTCACCACATGATCATGTTGTCTCTCATCGAATGAACACACCAAGTTTTGAAGCTCACACGTAGTTGCCTTGCATGCAATATAACACTCATAGTTGCTTATATGAACATGCCATGAAATAACTACTCAAGAAAACATGCAAAACACTCATCATATCAAAGGTTCAAACATGCTTGCCTGGTTCGGAGTAGTCGGAGTCTAGCTCGGTGAAGTTTGCGGTTCCGTCACCTCCTCCGGTATCTACGATATAAAGAAAACGCGTACTAACGTAAATACCGTGTGTGCACAAAAAGTGTTCCAAATATTTTTCAAATAAATATGATAAAAAACTAGACAGAAAAATAAAGATGACAGAAAAAGAATCAATTCAAGATCACCTTCTGTTAAAAAGTTATAAGGGTTTTAGCCCAGGGACTATTCTGTAATGAAACAGAAAACTCCCAGGGGCTAGATCAGAAAAAGACAGAAACCGCTTCAGTTTAGAAAGCGTATTTTGCCCGAAGGCATTTTCAGAAAATGGTTCGAAAAAGAGAAAAAGCTGACGAGGGGGTCCCACCCGGCAGGTTTGAATTTGAAAACAGAGTCGCCGGCGCCCGAGGGCTGCGGTGATCGCCGGCGGCGATCCATGGCGAGGTAGGGGGAAAGGAGGGTACTTATGGGTTCCCTGAGTCCTTCCGCACCTGTGGGTGGTGGAGTTGGTCGTCGGCGAGCACCATGTCGACGGCGGCCTCTACTCCGGTGGACGGCGGTTCGGGTGGTGATGGGTCTCATCGAGGAGGGCTGCAACCTTCGAATTGAAGCTTGGGTTAGAAGTGTGGGTGCACTAGGAGGTTGCTGACAAGGTACGGGAGGCGGGGTTGCTCTCACCGGAGCGGATCTTGCCGGAGCCCGAAGCGGATCGGGGCGGCCGGAGTCGGGGAAGAAGGCCTCCCCCAGGTCTTCCTAATAGCTAGGTGTGGCTCTGGTGAGGTGGAGGGGTGATGCCTGGTCGAGATCGAGATCGAGGCCCCCTTTTATAGCCGGCCCGAGGCGGTTGCTGCGATCGGGGTTACTCCGGCGGTGATTACGGCGAGGCAGTGGTTGAACGGGAGGTTTAGGGGTCGGGGCAGCTGCGGAGAGGTTCACTGGTTCCATCCCGAGGCCAAGTTTGGCAAAACTTGGGCGCTACTCCACACTCTCGACGGAATGGCCTCACGGGGCTCGGCGGCGGCAGAGAGCGCGCCCTATGCTGCTCAGGCCACGGCGACGGTGCCGCAGCATGCACAGCCAAGCGGACAGCCACGCGAAGGTTGCTGGTGGTTTGGGCGGTGCTGGACGGCACCAAAAGGCAGGGCTGGCCCCTGCTGGCCGCCACGGGTGGCTCTGCCACCGCAGAAGACGCCAGCGATGAGGTGCCACGTCGCCATCGACACTTGCGCCCGTCCAAACGATCGTACGGTGCTATGGATAAGAAGAAGGAGCAGTGAGCAATGATCCAAAGTGGCTACTGGTGAGATTGTCGACAGGTTCTGACGAAAATGACACCGCCGACTAAATCTGAACACTGAAACTGAACTTTCCTGAATTTTGCTGAAAACAATTGCATGCGTGTGTTCGATGAAATGTTTTTGGCATGTGGAAATTTCTTCTGGAGTTGATCTTTGGTGAGGTGACCTCTCAATGCACCTAGGGGCTGCCTGATTTATCTCATAATTTTTGGAGAAGAAAAATATTGAATTTCACCAAAAATGGCAAATCTAGTCCAAACTTGCAGCAAGCAAAATTTGAAAATTTTGAATTGTGGACAAGTGGATCTTGATGGATCTAGGTTGAGGGTACTAAGGACTAGCCATGGGAGTTTGTTTGGGACCAAAACTCAAAAGGGATCTGGTGGTTCCTTTGTAAATCACCTTGGCCCAAAATAAATGACAGAAATTGTTTTGAGGGAAAAATAAATAGAACAAAAATCAAAAATGGGTTGAACTTGCTGGGATTGGATATTTGACTTGACCCAAAGTGGAGGGAGGGGTTTTGGAAGAAAATTTTCAACATGTGACAGGGCAAAAGAGAATTCTTTGAAAGGTAAAAGAATAAAAAACCAAAAATCCATAGGATTTCTTTTTAATAGAAATAGTTGCAAAACCCTCCAACAAAGCTTGTGTTGAGCCAACACAAATATGAAAAACCCTTAAAACCAAAGATCAAGGTTGATAAGGTCCTTTCAAAAAATTGTCATAAAAGATTTTGAGAAGGAGAATCCCTCTAAAAAAATTCAAATACCCTCCTTTAAATCAAATAAAGGTTTTAATAAAAACCAAATCAAAATTTTTGGAGTGTTACATAGCACTGGGAGGCTCTGGCGGCCTACCCTACGAGGTGGGTTGCCCAGCCTTTACTCGTGAGCTGTGGCAGTTCCAGTGGCCCTCCCACCGCACGTTCAAGCCCGACGTTGGCGTGAAGTACAACGCAAGACCCACCCGTCGGAGTTCCTCAGCATCTACACCATCACGATGCAAGCTGCTGGAGCTCGCGACGACAAGGTGCTTGCTAATTACTTCCCGTTGGCACTAAAACCCAATGTCATGTCATGGTTGATGCACTTGCCGGCGGATTCCATTTCTTCTTGGTCGGATTTGTGTCATGAGTTCGTTGGCGCCTTCACTGGAGGCCACCAAGCTCATGGCCAGGCAAGCGATTTGCATATCATCCCCAGAAGGAAGGTGAAAACGTACACAAGTACATACAGAGGTTCAGCCGGGTGCAGTACAACATCCCAGATGTTCATCCCGCCGCCGTGATCAGCGCATTCCATCAGAATGTGCGCAACCGCAAGATGCGTGAAGAGCTGGCGATGAACAAGGTCAAAGATGTAGCCGAACTTTATGTTCTGGCCGATAGGTGCGCTCGAGCTGAAGAGGGGAGGAAGTACCCCGGTGAGGATGCCGGTGCAGAAATCGACTCCACAGACGAAGACATAGCCGCCCCGACGAAGAAGGGCCTGCGCCGAACAGGAAGCGCAAGGGAAAGACCGTGCTTGCTGACGAGGGATCCGAGGACACCAGCGCTGCCAGAAAGGCCAAGGCAGACGACCCCGGCAAGGAAATTGCCGGGTGCGCCGCTTGCCGGGCCTTGGCGGCTGCCGACAAGCCTGGAGGTTCCGACAAGCAGTACTGCAAGATCCACCGCACCAAGGGCCACGACCTCCTGAACTGCCGGCAAGTTGAGCTGCTTGCTGAGAAGCAAAAAGCTGAGTATGAGAGGCGGGACAAGGAGAAGGGTCAGGATGGTGCCAAGGGATCCAGCAAGAAGCGTGGCGGCCAAGGAGGTCGCCGCAGCAAGGATAACCAACAAGAGAGGCCCGCTCGGGGCCACGACAAGAAGCAGGAAGACGGTGATCATGACGAGGACGACGAGTCCGGCGAGCATGAGTTCCAGAAAGATACATAGGCCATGTGCGTCGACGGTGGTGCCTCGTTGCACACCTCTCACCGCCAGCTCAAGCAATGGGCGCGTGAGATCGCAGCGGCAGAATCATCGTTCGATGCTCAAAGGCCACTGAAGTGGTCCAGCACAGCTATCATTTTTTACACCGAGGACCACCCTGATCGCACAACTACGGTCGGGTGTTTGCCGCTGTTGGTTTCACCAACAATACGCAACCTCAAGGTGACAAAAATGCTAGTTGACGGCGGGGGCGGTCTGAACTTGATCTCGCCTGTTGTGATCAAAAGGCTGCAGATTCCTGACGAAGACCTCGAAGAGATGGGCATGTTTCAAGGAGGGTAAGGTCACGCTGCCCGTGACGTTTGGAGGTGAGTTAAACTACAGGACGGAGAGGATTGTTTTCGATGTCGCCGAGATCCCTTTGCCCTACAACGGGATCCTCAGCCCCCCAGCACTAGCCAAGTTCATGGCAGCCTCACATTACGCCTACAACACGCTGAAGATGCCCAGGCCGATGACCATCATCACCGTACCCTCCGACAAGAAGGATGCGCTGATCTGCGCTGACCAACTCTACCGGGAGGCAGTTGCAGCGACTGCCGCCAAGGCACTTGCTCCTGCCACCGGAGCCCTGGGAGGGAAGAAGACCGGCAAGACCTCTCGCACCCACTCCAGCAAGCGCACCTCTTCGGAGTGTTGTGCTCCCGTCAAGGACGTGCCAGAGAGCTCCACCGGCAAGAGCAAGAAATCCAGAGCTGCACCAACAGAGACCAAGAAGGTGTCCATCAAGGAGGATGGCACGGGAGGGCCTTTCACCATAAGCTCCACCCTCGACAGCAAATAGGAAGGCGCGCTCGTCACTTTCCTGTGGGCGAATGTCGATGTGTTTGCGTGGCAAGCATCCGACATCCCTGGTGTTCCCATGGAAGTGATTCAGCACCATCTTGTTGTTTGTCCTCATGCGCGACCCATCAAGCAGAAGATCAGGAAGCAAGCTCTGGAACGGCAAGAGTTCATCACATAGGAAATCAGGAAGTTGGAAGCGGCAGGCTTGGTGAGAGGGGTACTCCATCCGACGTGGTTGGCCAATCCGGTAGTGGTGCACAAGGCAAATGGGAAGTGGAGGCTGTGTATTGATTACACAGACATCAATAAGGCTTGTCCAAAGGACCCTTTCCCATTACCGCGCATCGACCAGATTGTTGACTCCACGGCCGGATGTGACTTGTTATCATTCCTCGACGCTTACTCGGGATACCACCAGATCTTCATTACAAGAGATGATGAAGAGAAGACAGCATTCATCACCCCATGTGGTATGTATTTTTTTTATGAATGCCTTTCAGGTTGAAGAGTGCTGGCTCAACGTTTGCAAGAGCAGTCCAAATTGGTTTTGATCCCCAGCTACATAGAAATATGGAAGCTTATATGGATTACATAGTGGTCAAAACCAAGGACAGGGAAACACTCGTACAAGATTTAGAAGATACGTTTGCGAATTTGTGCAAGATCAACCTCAAGCTGAACCCTGATAAGTGCGTCTTCGGCGTTCCATCCGACAAACTTCTCGGATTCTTTGTGTCATAGCGTGGGATCGAGGCGAATCCAGACAAGATCAAGGCCATTGAGTAGATTGAGGCACCTAGGCGGATCAAGGATGTACGTCGGCTCGCTGGCTGCGTTGCCGCCATGAGGAGATTCATCTCCAAGTCTGCTGAACGTGCCCTCCCCTTTTTCAAAATCTTGAAAAAGGTAGGCCCAATGGAGAGGCCGAGGCAGCCCTGTAGGATTTAAAGAAGTACCTCTCCTCTATGCCAATACTAGTTGCGCCTAAACCACAAGAACCGTTGCTGCTATATCTAGCGGCAACGAACAAAGTGGTCAGCGCCGCGCTAGTGGCACAGAGGGAGGTCAACGAAGAGGCAGTGGCAACGGCAAGGCTGGCGGATGGCAAACCAGAGCTCCCCTCGGAAGGGCCTGGTGCCGGTAAAGCAAGGCCCCCGGCAGAGTTTGACGCTGGCGAAGCAGAAGCGGCGCAACCAAATGAAATAGTGCAGAAGAAGAAGATGATGCAGCACCCGGGTTACTTTGTCAGCTCCCTCTTGCAGGGGGCTAGGTCAAGGTACTCCGGTGTGCAGAAATTGCAATTCGGCCTCCTTATGGCCTCGAGGAAGCTGCGTCATTAATTCCAAGCACACGAAATCACCGTCGTCACCCGCTTCCCGTTGCAAAGGATATTGTATAACCCAGACACAACCGGGAGGATTGTGGAATGGGCTTTGGAACTGTCGAGCTTTTGTTTGAAGTTTGAAAGCACTTCGACAATTTAGAGTAGAGTCTTGGCGGAGTTCATTGTGAAATGGACCTCAACGCCTGATGAAGAGATTCAGGAGACCGCTCTCCCCGGCAAGGAAACAAGTCGTGACTAGATTATGTACTTTGATGGGGCTTTCTCGCTGCAAGGTGCCGGTGCTGGTGTGCTGCTCGTCGCACCCACCGAAGTGCACCTCAAGTATGTAGTCCAGATGCACTTTCCTAGGGAGATGTCAACAAACAAGACTGCTGAATACGAGGGGTTGCTTGCCGGTCTCAGGATCGCGGCAGACCTCGAAATCAAGAAGATCATCGTCAAGGGTGATTCACAGCTAGTCGTCAAGCAAGTTAACAAAGATTATCAAAGCCCATTGATGGAGGCCTACGTAGATGAAGTGAGGAAGCTGGAAGAGCTTTTTGACGGTATACAAGCGGAGCATGTTCCCCGAGTGGAGAACGGCATCACCGACTACTTGTCGAAACGCGCTGCCTTCAAATTGCATGTGGAACCAGGTACTTTTGTGCTTCGATTAACTCAACCATCCATTGAACCATCGACATGGCAGAACAAGCGGAGGAAATCAAGCCCCAGCAAGTACTTTCCCACCGAGCTCCCAGGAGCCGTCGGCAAAGATGTTGTAGTGGACGCTGAGCCTGCCATGGCGCAACAAACTCCGGCAGGGCGTCAAGCCCTGGCCGTAGAGACAGCCGCTCCCACGGCAGAGGAAATGCCTTTGGTCCTTGCCGTCGAGCCCCAGGCTCCGGCATGGGCACAACATACTGTCCGATTCCTCCAAACAGGGGAACTCCCTGAGGAGCAGGAAGGAGCGGAGAAAGTAGCCCGCCAGTCTGCCATGTATCAGTTTGTCGACAATGTTCTGTACAGAAAAAGACCAAACGGTGTGAAATTGAAGTGCATTCCCCGGGAGGAAGGACTGGAGCTGTTGGCACAAATACACGGAGGCATGACCCTTGCCGGCAAGGCATTCCGGCAAGGTTTCTTCTGGCCCACTGCCCTCTAGGATGCAACGGCCTTAGTAACCAAGTGTGAAGCGTGCCAGTTCCATTCAAAGAAGCTTCGTCAACCAGCTCAAGCTCTCCAGACAATCCCTCTTTCCTGGCCATTCTTGGTCTGGGGGCTCGACATATTGGGACCCTTTCACCATGTTGTCGGTGGCTTTGAGTACTTGTACGTTGCAATCGACAAGTTCACAAAGTGGCCAAAGGTGGAGGCAGTGAGAAATGTGATAGCACAGTCGGCCGTCAAATTCTTCAAGGGACTAGTCTGCCGTTTTGGTGTGCCAAATAGACTCATCATCGACAACGGCACGCAGTTCACGAGCCGCACCTTCATGTAGTACATCCAGGACCTCGGCAGCAAGGTTTGTTTTGCTTCTGTTGCACGCCCACAAAGCAACAGTCAGGCTGAGAGGGAGAATGCTGAAGTATTGCGAGGCCTTGATACGTCCATTTTGCATCATGCTTTTATATCGATATTTATTGCATTATGGGCTGTTATTACACATTATGTTATAATACTTATGCATATTCTCTCTTATTTTACAAGGTTTACACAAGGAGGGAGAATGCGGTAATTTGGAATTATGGGTTTGGAAAAGGAGCAAATATTAGAGACCTATTACGCACAACTCCAAAAGTCCTCAAACTCCACGAAAGTTATTTTTGGAAATAATAAAAAATCTTGGCGGAAGAAATACGTCGGGGGCCTCCACCTGTCCACGAGGTGGGGCGCGCCCTACCCCTGGGCGCGCCCCGCCTCGTGGGCCCCTGGCCCTCCGGTGCCCATCTTCTGCTATATGAAGTCTTTCGTCCAAAGAAAAATCATAAGCAAGCTTTCGGGACGAGACTCTGCCGCCACGAGGCGGAACCTTGGCGGAACCAATTTAGGGCTCCGGCAGAGCTATTCTGCCGGGGACACTTCCCTCTGGGAGGGGGAAATCATCGCCATCGTCATCACCAACGCTCCTCTCATCGGGAGAGGGAAATCTCCATCAACATCTTCACCAGCACCATCTCCTCTCAAACCCTAGTTCATCTCTTGTATCCAATTCTTGTCTCTAAGTCCGGGATTGGTACCGTGAGGTTGCTAGTAGTGTTGATTACTCCTTGTAGTTGATGCTAGTTGGTTTATTTGGTGGAAGATCATATGTTCAGATCCTTTATGCATATTAATACCCCTCTGATTATGAACATGAATATGCTTTGTGAGTAGTTACGTTTGTTCCTGAGGATATGGGAGAAGTAATGCTATTAGTAGTCATGTGAATTTGGTATTTGTTAGATATTTTGATGAGATGTATGTTGTCTATCCTCTAGTGGTGTTATGTGAACGTCGACTACATAACACTTCACCATTATTTGGGCCTAGAGGAAGGCATTGGGAAGTAATAAGTAGATGATGGGTTGCTAGAGTGACAAAAGCTTAAACCCTAGTTTATGTGTTGCTTCGTAGGGGCTGATTTGGATCCATATGTTTCATGCTATGGTTAGGTTTACCTTAATACTTTTGTTGTAGTTGCGGATGCTTGCAATAGAGGTTAATCATAAGTGGGATGCTTGTTCAAGTAAGAACAGCACCCAAGCGTTGGTCCACCCACATATCAAATTATCAAAGTACCGAACGCGAATCATATGAACGTGATGAAAACTAGCTTGACGATAATTCCCATGTGTCCTCGGGAGCGCTTTTCTCTATATAAGAGTTTGTTCAGGCTTGTCCTTTGCTACAAAAAGGATTGGGCCACCTTGCTGCACTTTATTTACTTTTTTTACTTGTTGCTCATTACCAATTATCTTATCACAAAACTATCTGTTACCTATAATTTCAGTGCTTGCAGAGGAAAACCGCTTATCATTTCCTTCTGCTCCTCGTTGGGTTCGACACTCTTACTTATCGAAAGGACTACGATAGATCCCCTATACTTGCGGGTCATCAAGACTCTTTTAAAGCGCCGCTGCCGGGAGTGAAGCGCCTTTGGTAGGTGGAATTTGGTAAGGAAAAAAATTATATAGTGTGTTGAAATTTACTGTAACTTGTTACTATGGAAAGTAATCCTCTGAGGGGCTTGTTCAGGGTATCTTCACCCCGACCAGTAGAGCAAAGAGTTGCTCCTCAACCTACTGAACCTACTGAAAATGAGAATGTCCACTTTGAAATTCCTTCGGGTATGCTAGAAAAACTGCTAGCTAATCCTTTTGCAGGAGACGGAACAAAGCATCCTGATGAGCACCTAATATATGTGGATGAAGTTTGTGGATTATTTAAGCTTGCAGGTGTGCACGGTGATGTTATTAAGAAGAAGGTCTTTCCTTTATCTTTGAAGGGAGATGCATTGACATGGTATAGGCTATGTGATGATACGGGGTCATGGAACTACAAACGATTGAAATTGGAATTTCATCAGAAGTTTTATCCTATGCATCTTGTTCATCGTTATCGAAATTATATATATAATTTCTGGCCTCGCGAAGGAGAAAGCATCGCTCAAGCTTGGGGGAGGCTTAAATCATTGTTATATTCATACCCCAATCATGAGCTCTCAAGAGAAATGATTATTCAAAAAAATTATGCTCGGCTTTCTGATAACAATCGCACCATGCTCGATACTTCTTGTGCTGACTCTTTTATGATGAAGACTATTGAATTCAAATGGGATTTATTGGATAGAATTAAACGCAGCTCTGAAGATTGGGATCTCGATGAAGGTAAGGAGTCAGGTATGACACCTAAGTTTGATTGTGTTAAATCTTTTATGGATACCGATGTTTTCCGTAAATTTAGCACTAAATATGGACTTGACTCTGAGATAGTAGCTTCTTTACGTGAATCTTTTGCTGCTTATGTTGATCTCCCTAAGGAGAAGTGGTTTAAATATCATCCTCCCGTAGAAGTAAAAGTAGCTGCACCTATTAAAGTTGAAGAAAAGACTATCACTTATAATGATCCTATTGTTCCTACTTCTTATGTTGAGAAACCACCCTTCCCTGTTAGGATAAAGGATCGTGCTAAAACTTCAACTGTGGTCCATAAAAGCAATATTAGAACTTATACACCTCCTGAGGAAATTAAAGTTGAACCTAATATTGCCATTGTTAAAGATCTCTTGTCTGATAATATTGATGGGCATGTTGTTTATTTCTGTGATGAAACTGCTAGAATTGCCAAACCTTGTGCTAAAGATAAACATAGACCTGTGGTAGGCATGCCTGTTATTTCTGTTAAAATAGGAGATCATTTTATCATGGCTTATGCGATGTGGGTGCCAGTGCTAGTGCTATACCTCATGACTTATACAAAATAATTATGCATGAAATTGTACCTGCTGAGATAGAAGGTATTGATGTTACCATCAAACTTGCTAATAGAGATACAATATCACCCATTGGAATTGTTAGAGATGTTGAAGTCTTGTGTGGGAAAACTAAATATCCTGCTGATTTTCTTGTTCTTGGTTCCCCACAAGATAGCTTTTATCCCATTATATTTGGTAGACCCTTCTTGAACACTTTTAATGCTAGGATAGACTGCGAAAAGGATGCCGTTACTATTGGCTTGGGTGGTCTGTCTCTTGAGTTTAATTTCTCTAAATTTAGTAGACAACACCGTGAAGAGGAATTGCCTAGTAAGGATGAAATTATTGGTCTTGCTTCTATTGCTGTACCTCCTAGTGATCCTTTAGAACAATATTTGCTAGACCATGAAAATGATATGTTTATGAATGAAAGAAGGGAAATAGATGAAGTATTGTTTAAACAGGAACCTATCCTGACACACAATTTGCCTGTTGAAATCCTATGGGATCCTCCTCCACCCAAGGGTGATCCCATGTTTGAGCTTAAACCGTTGCCTGATACTCTTAAATATTCTTATCTTGATGAGAAAAAGATATATCCTGCTATTATTAGTGCTAACCTTTCAGAGCATGAAGACGAGAGATTATTGAAAACTCTGAAGAAGCACCGCGCTGCTATTGGATATACTCTTGATGATCTTAAGGGCATTAGTCCCACTCTATGTCAACACAAAATAAATTTGGAGAAAGATGCCAAACCAGTTCGTGATCATCAACGACGGCTGAATCCTAAGATGAAAGAAGTGGTAAGAAAGGAAATACTAAAGCTCCTTGAGGCAGGTACAATTTATCCCGTTGTTGATAGTCAGTGGGTAAGTCATGTCCATTGTGTCCCTAAGAAGGGAGGTATTACTGTCGTTCCTAATGATAAAGATGAATTGATTCCGCAAAGAATTATTACAGGTTATAGGATGGTAATTGATTTCCACAAATTAAATAAGGCTACTAAAAAAGATCATTACCCCTTGCCTTTTATCGATCAAATGCTATAAAGATTATCCAAACATACACACTTTTGCTTTCTAGATGGTTATTCTAGTTTCTCTCAAATACCTGTGTCAGCCGATGATCAATCAAAGACCACTTTTACTTGCCCTTTTGGTACTTTTGCTTATAGATGTATGCCTTTTGGTTTATGCAATGCACCTGCTACCTTTCAAAGATGCATGATGGCCATATTCTCTGACTTTTGTGAAAAGATTTGTGAGGTTTTCATGGACGATGTTTCCGTCTATGGATCCTCTTTTGATGATTGCTTGAGCAACCTTGATCGAGTTTTGCAAAGATGTGAAGAAACTAATCGTCTTGAATTGGGAAAACTGCCACTCTATAGTTAATGAAGGTATTGTCTTGGGGCATAAAGTTTCTGGAAGAGGTATTGAGGTTGATAAAGCCAAGGTTGATGCCATTGAAAAGTTGCCATGTCCAAAGGACATCAAAGGTATCAGAAGTTTCCTTGGTGACACTGGTTTTTATAGGAGGTTCATTAAGGACTTCTCAAAAATTTCTCGGCCTCTGACTAATTTATTACAAAAAGATATACCATTTGTCTTCGACGATGATTGTGTAGAAGCATTTGAAATACTTAAGAAAGCATTGATCTCTGCACCTATTGTTCAGCCACCTGATTGGAATTTACCTTTTGAAATTATGTGTGATGCTAGTGATTATGCTGTAGGTGTTGTTCTAGGGCAAAGAGTTGATAAGAAACTAAATGTTATTCAGTATGCTAGTAAAACTCTAGACAATGCTCAGAGAAATTATGCTACTACTGAAAAAGAATTCTTAGCAGTTGTATTTTCTTGTGATAAGTTCAGACCTTATATTGTTGATTCTAAAGTAACTATTCACACGGATCATGATTCTATTAAATATCTTATGGAAAAGAAAGATGCTAAACCTAGACTTATTAGATGGGTTCTCCTGGTACAAGAATTTGATTTGCATATTGTTGATAGAAAGGGAGCTGAGAACCCCGTTGCAGACAACTTGTCTAGGTTAGAAAATGTTCTTGATGACCCACTACCTATTGATGATAGCTTTCTGGATGAACAACTAAATGTCATAAATGCTTCTCATACTTCTCCATGGTATGCTGATTATGCTAATTACATCGTTGCTAAATTTATACCACCTAGTTTCACATACCAGCAAAAGAAAGAGTTTTTCTATGATTTGAGACATTACTTTTGGGATGACCCACATCTTTATAAAGAAGGAGTAGATGGTGTTATTAGACGTTGTGTAATGGCGAGCATGAACAGGAAAAGATCCTACGCAAGTGTCACTCCGAGGTTTATGGAGGACACCACGCTGGAGATAGAACCGCACATAAGGTATTGCAATCCAGTTTTTATTGGCCTACTCTCTTCAAGGATGCCCGTAAGTTTGTCTTATCTTGTGATGAATGCAAAGAATTGGTAATATTAGTAGACGTCAAGAAATGCCTATGAACTATTCACTTGTTATTGAACCATTTGATGTTTGGGGCTTTGATTATATGGGACCTTTTCACGCCTCTAATGGATATACACATATTTTAGTTGATGTTGATTACGTTACTAAGTGGGTAGAAGCTATTCCAACTAGTAGTGCTGATCATAACACATCTATTAAAATGCTTAAAGAAGTTATTTTCCTGAGGTTTGGAGTCCCTAGATATTTAATGACTGATGGTGGTTCACATTTTATTCATGGTGCTTCCCGAAAAATGCTTGCAAAGTATGATGTTAATCATAGAATTGCATCTCCTTATCACCCATGATCTAGTGGTCAAGTAGAATTGAGTAACAGAGAGCTCAAATTAATTTTGCAAAAGACTGTTAATAGATCTAGAAAGAATTTGTCCAAGAAACTGGATGATGCATTATGGGCCTATAGAACTGCATATAAAAATCCTATGGGTATGTCTCCGTATAAATGGTTTATGGAAAAGCATGTCACTTACCTCTCGAACTAGAACATAAGTCATATTGGGCTATTAAAGAACTCAATTATGATTGTAAACTTGCCGGTGAGAAGAGGTTATTTGACATTAACTCACTTGACGAATGGAGAACCCAAGACTATGAAAATGCCAAGTTGTTTAAAGAAAAAGTTAAAAGATGGCATGACAAAAGAATACAAAAGCGTGAGTTTAATGTAGGTGATTATGTATTGCTATACAACTCTCGTTTAAGATTTTTTGCAGGAAAACTTCTCTCCAAATGGGAAGGCCCTTACGTTATCAAGGAGGTCTATCGTTCCGGTGGCATAAAAATCAACAACTTCGAAGACACAAATCCTAAGGTGGTGAACGGTCAAAGAATTAAACATTATATCTCAGGTAATCCTATAAATGTTGAAACCAATGTTATTGAAACCGTAACCCCGGAGGAATACATAAGGGACACTTTCCGGAATGTTTCAGACTCCGAAAAGGAATAGGTACGTGGTACGGTAAGTAAATCGACTCCAAAACAGTTCTAATGGCAATATTTCTCTGTTTTAGAATATTTAGAAAAATAGAAAAATAAGAAGCAGTCCGGGAAGGACACGAGGCCTCCACGAGAGTGGAGGGCGCGCCCTACCCCCTGGGCGCGCCCCCTGCCTTGTGGGCACCTCGTGCGCTCTCCGGACTCCGTTTTCTTGCACGATACGTATTTTGGTCGGTAAAAATTCATTATATAATCTCCCGAAGGTTTTGACTCCTGTATCACGCGAATATTCTTTGTTCTCGTTTCGAGCTGTTGCTGTTGCAGATTAGACCAAGATGTCTTCTCAAGAGTCAGTCGAGGAGAGCTGGGTGTCTCATCCGGCATCGAGAGCAAGGACAAACAGCGATGCTGACCACTTTGGGCCAGGAATGGAGGAAGAGATGGAGGCTGATTTGATGAGGATAGATGCCATGGAGGATCAAGAAGTCACTTCTCGCTTCCGAGCTGGGTTCACAATGGGGGAACTACAGAACTCAGGCATTCCAAACTCGGTTATCCCTTCCAATGTTAGATTTCTTTCTTATGAAAATATGAAGAAGAGTGTCACTTGTTCTCCCGCAGCTATGCAACACCCTTGGGTGCAAGGAGCTTTAGCCGTTGCAGGAAAGCTTCGTAAGGAGATAATGGTTCTCAAGCGGCAACTCAATAAGCTCGAGGAACAGAATCGTATCCTGGGGGCATTATCGCCAAGAATATCACATCACCATACCCGAAGAAGGAGACATAATCACATGGGTATGGGCACTCCCCTTGGCAACTGCCAAGCTTGGGGGAGGTGCCCAGGTATTGTATGACCATCACACTCCTATCTTTACCGTTTTTCTTAGTTCGATCCTTTTAGTAGTATCTTGATCTAGTAAAATAAAGTTTTAGTATGATCTAGTTTTGAGTTTTGCTTTATGATCCCTTTATGTAATCGAGTCCGTGAGCTATATAATAAAGATTAGTGTTGAGTCAAGGGCTTGATTATCTTGCTATGATCTTGAGTGAATAAAAGAAAAGAGAAAGGAATAAAAAGAAATAAAAAGAGATCGTATTGATTTTATGGAGAGTAATGACTTCACATAGAAAGACTATGATGATTAAAAATTGTTGACAATTGACAAACATAGCTTTGGTCATTGTTGCAATTAATAGGAAGTAATAAAGAAAGAGAGGTTTCACATATAAATATACTATCTTGGACATATTTTATGATTGGAGCACTCATTAAAATATGACATGCTAAAGAGTTGATGTTGGACAAGGAAGACAACGTAATGGGTTATGTGTAGCGACCCGACCCGAATGGATCAAGTCTCTGTGCTTTCGTGTCATCCCTGGATCGGTATGCTGACACACACAGTACTCGAAGGATTTATAACAGAGGTAAATCACATGTATAAAGTAGCGTAAATACTATTACCTCAATCCAAATATAGCGGAAGCAACAAGGTTGTGGATTCCCATCAACACCAACGGCAAAGTTGAGTATAGGAAATCGTAACCCTAACGTATCACTTACTCGTAAATGCGAAAAGTCTGCAACATGAAAAGTTGCAGCCCGAAAACAATCGACACATGGAATATCTTGGCAATGTAACACATAGAGAGTAATGAAGGAATAGGCTATACTACATGCATATATGGCTGGTGGAAAGCTCTATGGTTATAAGGTTTTATGAAAAGCCAATTTTTCCCTCTTGCAAAGGAATAAATTTATTTAACTATCATGGTGGTTGTTAAACATTGAGAATGGTTGATGACATTCTCAATCCCAATTAAAAGTACTCATTAAACCCAAACAAATTATCTTAAGTAACGTGATGAGATCAACAGGATATCCTGGTACTAGATACTCAAAATTGTCCCTAACCGGGGACACGGCTAATCATGATTAGTTTATACACTCTGCAGAGGTTTGCGCACTTTTCCCCACAAGACTCGATCGCCTCCGTTTGGTTTCTCGTGACTACATGGTGTTTGAGAAGCGGATGACCGAGACATAGTCTTTCGAAGCGCTAGCACCTTACATGTGGGTAGACCGTACCAACCTACATCCCCTACATCCGCTAGTCTGCCCGTAAGAGTTCGCACAACTTAGTCAACTACGCCAGAGCCCATAATGGCTTGTGGCTGCACACGGAAGTTTCTAGTTTGAATAATCTCATGATCCCTTTGGGCCTGGGTGGCGGTCCGAAGAAATACAAGCAAGTCCTGATAGAAACCAGGTGCCATCCACCCAGATGTGTGTTTAAGTTGCCACCTTAGATAAACCATTAATTAACAATCTCACATCTGTCATGGATATTCACTCGAACCCAATCCACGTCTACGAGCATAGCATGGCATAATAAGCAAACGTAGAAGTAACTCCCAAGGTTTCAACAGGTAATAGGTACTACCTCAATCTACTTCCCATCCCACAATTTAATTAGATCCTAAACATGCAAGTGTTTGAGGATTGATCTAATGCATAAAAACTGGGTATGAGAAGAGTATGATCAAAGTGTTACTTGCCTTGCTGATGATCCGCGAGACCTAGAGATTCGAAGTAACAAGCGGCGTACTCCGGGTGATCTAACGCAGACAAACAATAGGCATACAATAAGTACTCATCTAATGCACGGGGAAATCTCGAATAAAAGATCTAACCAGAGAGTTCAACTTAAGAACCCTGGTTGCAAAAGAATCGAATCAAAATAAAACATCGAAAGTCGAAACTCGAGAGAGAACGACTCGATTTAGCAATCTGAAACTAGGTCAAAATTTTACAGTAGCAAAACTCTGTGTAAGTAGGTTAGTCGAACGGCGGTTTCAGAACGAAACTCCAGCGCTTGAATCACTGATTCCGATAAACGAGCAAGAAATAAAACAGATTTGAAAATCGGATCGGAAATCGAATCGAGAAAAAATAACGGATTAAATCCGATTAAAAGAAAACGACGAACGGATTAAATAACGGACGTTCGTTAACAGAACTAATCCAACGAACACATTCATTGAAACGAACGGTTCGGTGAACGTTCGTTAAATAAGAAAACCGAAAAAAATAAAACCATCTAGGTTTTTAAAAAAAACGAACATCTCGAGATAAACCGGATCGGGTTTTTTTCTAAAAGAACCGAATCGGGGCGGCGGCGGCGGCTACCTCCGGTGACTTCGCCGGCGGGGCTCCGGCGGGGCTCCGGGGGGTCGGCGGGGTCGTGGGGTCGAGGTGCGGCGGGTCGGCGGGTGCTCCGCGACGGCGAGGAACGGCGGCGCGGCGGCGTCCTCGGCGGCTCGGGTTGGGGCGGCGGCGGGTGAGGAAAAGGGGGGCGGCCGGTATTTAAGGAGGGGTGTGGTGGCGGCGCTTTGGGAAGGGGCAAGGCCTCGTGGTCCGAACCGACACGAAGCGGCGGGCGGCGCAAGGCGGCGGCGGGACGCCTCCATGTGGCGTCTTGAGGAGAGGAGGTGGGCAGGACTGGGCAAGGCGGCGGTTGGGCAGTTGGGCCCTTAGCCCAAAGCGGGCGCTGATTTTTTTTAAATATTTCACAGAACAAAATAAAAACAAAAATAATAAAACTTTTATATAGGCATATAATATATCAAAATTTGCAGAAAAATATTTCCTACAAGATGAACATTATTTTAGCTTCAAATAAAATACACACAAATTCAAATAAAGCAAAGAGTGTTTCAGCTCTAATAAAATCCAATAAAAATCATTTTTAAAATACCAAAATGACTTCAAATTAATTTCTCTCCAATTTTCTGAGGTAGGGAATCATGTTACCCTATTTTCCATGTATTTTATTTTTTGAGAAAATAATTTGAATAAAACTCAAATAACTCCAAATTGAAAATAAATTCAATAGAAATTTGAATTAAATTCTTTGAAACTCCCAACTCTTATTTCATATAATTTGAAGAAGTCATTTTATCTTCGCTCGTGAAAATCATTGAGTTGCATAAAGTTTCAGAATGGAAAATATTTTCCAAATGAAATTCAAATATTTTCAACACCCCTTGTCATTTAAATAAATGGAAGAAGTCATGTCATCTTCTCTCCAGGGTTTTGTGATGAAAAGAATTTGAATTCCCGAAGATCATACAAGAAAAACGATAGTTTGGGAAAGTCCTTTTATTCCCTCTCATCTAACTTTCAAAAAGTTTCGAAAGCACTCACTTTCAGTCAATCAATCAAACAATCAATCAAACCTATATATTTGTTTATAACATTCCAAAATTTAGAATTTTGGGATGTTACATTATGTTTTCTTATATCTGAGATAAATTATATTGTCATGGATCATCCAACATGTTGAGCTTGCCTTTCCCCCTCATGCTAGCCAAATTCTTTGCACCAAGTAGAGATACTGCTTGTGCTTCCAAAAACCCTTAAACCAGTTTTGCCATGAGAGTCCACCATATCTACCTATGGATTGAGTAAGATCCTTCAAGTAAGTTGTCTTCGGTGCAAGCAATAAAAATTGCTCCCTATATATGTATGATTTATTGGTGTGGAGGAAATAAGCTTTATACGATCTTGTGATGGGAAGAAATAAAAGCGACGGACTGCATAATAAAGGTTCATATCACAAGTGGCAATATAAAGTGACGTTCTTTCGCATTAAGATTTTGTGCATCCAACCACGAAGCGCATGGCAACCTCTGCTTCCCTCTGCGAAGGGCCTATCTTTTATTATTATCTTCTACCTTATGCAAGAGTCATGGTGATCTTCACCTTTTCTTTTTACATTTATCCTTTGGCAAGCACAGGGTGTTGGAAAGATCCTGATAGATATATCTAATTGGATGTAGGTTAGCATGAACTATTATTGTTGACATTAACCTTGAGGTAAAAGGTTGGGAAGCGAAACTATAAGCCCCTATCTTTCTCTGTGTCCGGTTAAAACTCCGTAACCACAAGTATTGCGTGAGTGTTAGCAATTATGAAAGACTAAATGATAGTTGAGTATGTGGACTTGCTAGAAAGCTCTGACATAGACTCTTTCTGATGTTCTGATAAATTGCAATTGCTTCAATGACTGAGATTATAGTTTGTTAGTTCCCAATAAAGTTTCTAATTCATATTTTGCATTGTGAATGGATTATTACTTGAGCACAATAGATCATATGACAATACCCATATATGTTGCTGTTATGAGAATAATCATGATGCCCTCATGTCCGTATTTTATTTTATCGACACCTCTACCTCTAAACATGTGGACATATGTATCGTTATCGGCTTCCGCTTGAGGACAAGCGAGGTCTAAGCTTGGCTGAGTTGATACGTCCATTTTGCATCATGCTTTTATATCGATATTTATTGCATTATGGGCTGTTATTACACATTATGTTACAATAATTATGCCTATCTCTTATTTTACAAGGTTTACATAAGGAGGGAGAATGTCGGCAGCTGGAATTCTGGGCTGGAAAAGGAGCAAATATTAAAGACCTATTCTGCACAACTCCAAAAGTCCCGAAACTCCACGAAAGTTAATTTTTGGAAATAATAAAAAATACCTAGCGGAAGAAATACGTCAGGGGGGGCTCCACCTGTCCACGAGGGTGGGGGCGCGCCCTACCCCCCTGGGCGCGCCCCCTGCCTCATGGGCCCCCTATTGGCCCTCCAGTGCCCATCTTCTGCTATATGAAGCCGTTTGTCTGAAGAAAAATCATAAGCAAACTTTCGGGACGAGACTCCGCCGCCACGAGGCGGAACCTTGGCGGAACCAACCTAGGGCTCCAGCAGAGCTATTCTGCCAGAGAAACTTCCCTCCGGGAGGGGGAAATCATCGCCATCGTCATCATGTAGGACCTTGAAGTATGTCTAGCGGGGGGCTGATTAGACTACTTGACCAATTAAAAACTTAACCTTTTCCCAATTTTAGACTTTGGCAGATTTTAGCTATCTTTGCACAAGTCAAGCAATCTTCACACAATTCAAGCAAGCATGCAAAGAGTATATGAGCAGCAGAATTTAAAGCATGCAAGTTGCAAGAAAGTAAAGGGAAGGGTTTGGAGAATTCAAACGCAATTGGAGACACTGATATTTTTGTCGTGGTTCCGATAGGTGGAGCTATCGTACATACACGTTGATGGAGACTTCAACCCACGAAGGGTAACGTTTGCGCGAGTCCACGGAGGGCTCCACCCACGAAGGGTCCACGAAGAAGCAACCTTGTCTATCCCACCATGGCCTTCGCCCACGAAGGACTTGCCTCACTAGCGGTAGATCTTCACGAAGTAGGCGATCTCCTTGCCCTTACAAACTCCTTGGTTCAACTCCACAATCTTGTCGGAGGCTCCCAAGTGACACCTAGCCAATCTAGGAGATACCACTCTCAAGAAGTAACAAATGGTGTGTTGATGATGAACTCCTTGCTCTTGTGCTTCAAATGATAGCCTCCCCAACACTCAACTCTCTCTCACAGGATTTGGATTTGGTGGAAAGAAGATTTGAGTGGAAAGCAACTTGGGGAAGGCTAGAGATCAAGATTCATGTGGTAGGAATGGAATATCTTGGCCTCAACACATGAGTAGGTAGTTCTCTCTCAGAACGGGTAAGTTGGAAGTGTAGGTTTGTTCTGATGGCGCTATCCACGAATGAAGAGGAGGTGGAGGGGTATATATATCCTCCACACAAAATCTAACCGTTACACACAATTTACCAAACTCGGTGGGACCGAATCAACAAACTCGGTCGGACCGATTCAGTAAACCTAGTGACCATTAGGGATTTCGGTGGGGCCAATATGCAACTCGGTAGGACCGATATGGTTAGGGTTAGGGCATAACATAATCTCGGTGAGACCGATTACACAAACTCGGTGAGACCGATTTTGGTAATTAGCTAACCAGAGAGTTGGTCACGTAAACTCGGTGGGACCGATTCGCTCTTTCGGTGAGACCGAAATGTTACGGAAGGGAAACACAGAGTTTACATTGCAATCTCGGTGGGACCGATCGCTCACTTCGGTTAGACCGAAACGTTACGAAGGGAAACAGAGAGATTACAATCCCATCTCGATGACACCGAGATCCCTATCGGTGAAACCGATTTGCCTAGGGTTTGTGGCAGTGGCTATGACATTTGAACTCGGTGGCGCCGGATAGAAAGAATCGGTGGGGCCGAGTTTGACTTTAGGTTTAGGTCATATGTGGATGTGAGAAAGTAGTTGAGGGTTTTTGGAGCATATCACTAAGCACATGAAGCAAGAGGCTCATTAAGAAACACCTCATCCCTCCTTGATACTATTGGCTTTTCCTATAGACTCAATGTGATCTTGGATCACTAAAATGTAAAATGTAGAGTCTTGAGCTTTTGAGCTTGAGCCAATCCTTTGTCCTTAATATTTTGAGGGATTGTCGGGGCAGGCTGATTTGGCCCACGAACACCTATGGGACCGGCGGACCGAGCCCCTTTCGGTTCGGCGGGGAGCGGAGGTCGCACGAAGAGCAGATCGAGGCGAAGCACGCGAGAGGTTTACCCAGCTTCGGAGCTCTCCGGAGAGATAACACTCCTACTGCTGCATGTCTGAGTGTATTGTGTTCTTGCTCAGGAGCGCTGAGTGCTACAATACGCACAAGCTGCTAACGAGACAGAGCGTGGGGGGCGGGGGGGAACCGACCCTTTCTACGTTGCGCATGGGCCTCCTTTTATATGCTCAAGGGGTCTCCGACAGGTGGCAACGTAGACAAGGGTAAAAATGGAAAAGGAGTGGTTGGTACAACTACTTATGCGATGTCTGATGTATCATACCTAACCCCGACGGCGGGGAGAAAGGCATTAAATGCCGTCACGCCGCCCCTAACGGTGCAAACGAGGACCGTCAGGGCGCCACCGCTTGCCACGATGGCAATCTTGTCGTCGCTTGCCACCTCGCACCGTTGGCTGCCTGACCTCCGCCACCTTGGCGCTGGAAAGGTCAGGCGAGGCGTTAGTGGATGTCTTTGGGCGTGGAGTCTGAAGTGGTGGTCTGCATGACAAGCGCCTTGCCGCGGTTGTCGTCTAGTCGCGCCCGGAAGCTTGTCCTTCACCGGGCCTTCCAGGCAAGCTCCTCTTGCCGGGGCCTTGTCTCCTAGGTGCCTTGGGTGGCCTTCCCGGCAAGGTCCTCTTGCCGGGGCCTTGTCTCCTTGGCTTGAATACTTTGTTCTTGAATGGCTCCAAAGGAACCACGGCGGACCTTGGCGGTCACCCGGTAAGCCTTGCCGCGGAGGGCTGCAACTGCCCGTGCGCAAATTCGGGATACTAGGGTACCCCTACTCTAGTACAAGCGAGAGCCCCAGGCTGGGCCACACATGGTGCCGAGCTGTTGGGCCAGGCCCAAAACAGGCTGCAGGCACACGCGGCTGGGTCACACCATAACTCACCCCGGACCCACCACGCCCTCCACGAACGGCACGCATCGAATGTGGCGTCGTGTGAGAGATCGTGGGTGAGATCGTGGGGGGTTTCTTTATTCGGAAAAGCAGAACGTCCGCCCTCTTCCCCTTTATAAGCAAGGGAAAGCAGGGCAGTCCGCCCATCTTGCCAATTGCTGTCCCATCTCGAAAAACCACCGCTGCTCCCCCTTCTTCTCAAGGTTTGAAGAGAGCAGCGCTCACTTCATCGCCACCAGCACCACCAACGCCGCCGATCTCCTCCATCGCCTCCGCCATGGCTCAAAGCCGACAAGGGAAGGTCGTGAAGTCGGCCGGTAGGCGGCTTGTGGGCGCGGAAGGAGCGGGCCATCTTCCCCTCACCGCCGCGAGGGAGCTGAGGGAGAACTACTACCTCTTCGGTCGACGGAGACGCGAGCGCACCGCCAAGCGAAGGTACTCCCACCGCTGCCTCGGTATTGGCCCCGACCGGGTATCCTTCTTCGCTCTTCTTCTCTGCGGGCTCTGCCCGCCTTTCTCTAATTCTTCAGGACATCATGAACACCTCACGGGTTCCGCCTCCTTGATTTCACCCCCAATGATGTTACGACCATGGCGGTTTTCGCACATCTCTGCGAAAACTTTGTGAGTCCACCCAAATGTAGCCCTTTTCCGCCACTTCTTTATACCCCGAGTTGAGAGAGGGGAGCCTCTTCTTGGGAGGAATCGCTTGGATCTCGAGGGTCGGCAAGAAGGAAGCCTATCTGGAGGAGAGCTCCATAGCAAATGGGAGGAATGGAGGCGGATTGGTGCCGGATTGTCGAGGAGAACCGCAGCCATTTACCGCCCAAATACTAAACCCAGTGGTCTGGCAACGATTGGAGCAATCTGGCCCCGAAGACGCTTAGGCTGAAGATTGCGATTACCGAATCCTTCGCCTTAGACTTGCCGGGCTCACCGTAGGCACCGTTGGTATGCAGACTTTCTTTGCCGCCAGACGCCCTTGCAGGAGAGGAGGAGACCTGCACGGGAGTTTGAGCAGCGGCGAGATATCATGAGGCTGCGCCCAGGCCTCAACTTCAACTTCACCGTCTTGGAGCTTGACGCAATGCTCTTGGAGCTGTTCAAGCCCGATCCTCGATCATCCAGAAATGTTTAGGTTGCCGAGGGCGTCGTTCATTGTGCAACAATTCCTTGCTTGACCGCATCCGTGCAATGATGCCGTTAATGCGACTTCGCATGGAATTGTCCCAACTTGGCAAGAGCCTGCAGATGACGTCGTCGCGGCATTTCTTTGACAATCTGGTAGAAACGCCGGTCTGCCCGATGAGCGGAGGGGCCTCACCATGACACCACCGATGATGAGATGCAGCGATCGCCACCAGTGGAAGAGGCGGCAGGCGCTGCCGGGCGAAGTTTGGCTTCACCGTGGAGGAGGCAGAGGCAGAGGCGGCAAGCCTTGTCGAGGGAAAGGAGTTTGCGGCGGAGGAGCTTGCCGAGCTCAAGCTGAGTCGAGCGAGCCCGCCGAGGGCGCATCCTTCCCACCTTCAAGCAGCTTGCCGCGAGCGGAGCCCCCATCTCCACCAAGAAGGCGTCTTCGCAAGGCCGGAGACGTAGCGGGGCGGCAGACGGGCCAACAGCCGCAGCGCCGTGCGATGCGCTCCACCGCAGCAAGCACTGTTGCCGTGGGAGCACCTCACGCTGCGTAATCTGGAGCAGGCCTCGCAGAGACCACCGGTTCCGCTCCCGCCAAGCGTCAAGGGAACCCACTCCTCCGCCTCGTCGTCTTGGAGGCGGGCCAGAATTTGACCTCTCCGCTCAGCTCCGGCGAGGAAGAAGAAGAGTAAGATTCTTTCTTGTACTTGTAATTCTTCGATTTGTTGCTTTGTCTTGTATCGATTTGCTTTACTCTGAACCCATTCCTTTTCGTGACGCTGGCCCGTAGAATGTCGAAGAGAGCCAAGACCCCGGTGATTGTCGTCGAGGACGAACCCACTACAACAGCAGGAGGCGCGTCCGAGACCACCTTGCCGGATGAGGCAACTCTTCTCCAAAGCAGCCCCCAGCATAGCCCCCAGCGTAAGTATATGGTCTACTTCTTGCTGTTCAGCGTGCATGAGTGCTCTTTCTTTGCTGATATCTGACTGTTGATTTGTGTAGGAGCAGAGCAGCCTCTTTCTGCTTCGACTACGCCGCCAAGGGTGGATTCCCCGGCAAGGGAGCGTTCTCCGGCAAGGGAGATTTCTCCGGCAAGGGGCAGCTCTCCGGCAAGGGATAGCACCAGCGATCCCCTGGCGGCGGAGACCATGACTGCGGACCCTAGCACAGGTAATCTTCTTGCTTGAAAACTTCCCTTGTGTTCTTCTTCTTCTGATTTTCTTTTTGAAAATTTGCTTGACTCTTCTTCATCCATCCGCCACAGACCCAATGGAGACCAAGGTCGCCGGCGAGGAGGACGTGCGCGGCCACACTGATGACGCCGCCGCCATCGAAGAAGAAGCCGGCGCTGACGAGCCCGCCGGCGAAGAGGTCGCCAAAGTTGCCGCCGCAGAAGCTGGCGAGGGTCCGCGATCGACCGACGACCACGAGGCCGCAGGAGGCGCCAGCGCTACACCGACCGCTGATCCCTCCGCCGGCTGCTGCAGCTGCCAGTTCAAGAGCCCCAGCCCGGCGCCTATTTGAAGGCCGGCGATGGCGTCTTCATCAAGCTCCCATGGGAGTCGAGCTCCAGGGCACCGGCCGAAGGAGAAACTTTTGATGAAGAGCTGCTCGCCTCCGCTGGACTGACGCTGGTCGACGCGCCAAGCAGCAGCGACGGCGAGGCTGAGGAGGAGCAGTTGTTGTCGCTCTACCACGCCCGACAAGCCAAACTGGAATCCCGGGAAGCGCTTGTCGCGAAGGCGGGAGCAGACATCGAGAAGCACGCGGAGGAGCTCCGGGGCCTCAACCAGGAAGCTCTCCGGTCCTTGGCGGAGGAGCGGGAGTGGCTTGCCGAGGAGCGCAAAGCCTTCCTCCTCGAGAAGGCTGAAGCTGAGGAGCAACAGGCTGCTTGCTGCCGAGAAGCTGTCTCGAGGAAGGCGAGTTGGCGCAGCGGAAGGTTAATCTTGACAGCCACGAGGAGGATCTTGCCATGCGCGAGCAAACATTTGGCGGGGCTCTCAAGGAAGCAAAGGATCTTGCCTGCTGCCGAGGCCGCCAAGAAGGAGCTGGAGACGAAGGTGGCGTAGCTTGGAGGCCGATCTCAAGGAGAGCGGCGAGGAGCTTGCTGCACTCAAGCACGGCCGAGAAGGACGCCTACACTCTTGGCGAGCTGCAGGGCCGTCTCACCGAGAGGAGCAAGGAGCTCAGCGCCGCCAAGGACTCCAACGCAGATCTTGAGTTGAAGCTAACTACTTTGACTCAGACGCTGGACGACGCCAGGGAGCAGGGGGTGGCCTTGAAGGAGAAGATCAAGGCCGACGAGGCGCTGCTGGCGAGCCGCCGCCTGTAATACTCGAGGAGAATGTGGAGCACCTGGACCGAGGTCTCGTGAATGTTGCCGCAGCCATCGACGAGGAGATGGCGCGGTGGGATGGTGGATCTTGGATACTCCTCAGACGAGCACCTCCAACCCAGCGCCAAGCTTAGCTTGTTCTTCAAGGGCGTGGTGACGGCCCTCCAGCGACTCCGGGAAGAAGTCCCAAAGCAGCTGGCCGAGGAGTCGCGCCAGATCTGCTGGAGCTCTTCAAAAGGTGCTGATGAAGGTGGCCTTCCACAATCCAGGCCTCAACCTCACCAACGTCCTCAAGTCCTTGCCGCCGGATGCTGATGTGGAGGCGCTCAAGACCCTTGTCGCACCCATCGTGGACAGGGTGAGCGGGATCAAGAGGGTTGAGGACAATCGCGTAGATTAGGCCGCCCGCTTTCTCTTTTTCTTGCCGCTGCTGGTCATGTCATGAGAACAATCTATTAGAGCTGCGGCAAGCTATCTTGTAATATAACTCTATTTCGGGTAACAATTGCTATGTTATTTCCTTTACTTGATTCCTTCCTTTGTATGTTTTTGCCTTACGCTTTTAGGGAACTTGTCGGTGGCACTGAGCCATGGCGCCGAGTGCGGACGTCAACTGGCGGTGCCGCTCCGACAAGTAACCTTGTCGCAACTAGTCGCAGCTCACTTAAGTTGTTGAGCGGACTCGAAACAAAGTAAGGCGCAACTAGCTACGATTTGGTTCCTCCGCATACAGGTTTTCCATACTAATCTGGTCGTTTGAGGAAGATAACTTAAAAATTTAAAACTGATTGCTCAAACTTTAGCAACTTAGCTTTTACATCGTTTGCTTCCGGTAAGGCTAGACTTCCTTGAGCGACGCTTGGTCCACACCATTATCTTCTCCTTTCCCCCCGGCAAACTTGTGTGCGAGGGAACCTTCCCTTCTTTGAGAAAGAGAAAGAAGAGAAAATAAAGATATGGAGCCTTATGGCTCGTTATTGCTTACCGGGGATAGGTGCTGCACAAAGTGTCAGATAATGCATGCAAAATAGAAGTAAAAAGCATGGTATTGACAAGGTGTGTGAAGCACGCTAGCTTTACTTATGCACGGGGTCTGCGCCCGGCTTTGTACAAAGGATTACATGCAACAGCGGCAAGACTTGTACAAAAGGTGGTTGGTTCTTAACAGGTTCCGCAACCGCGCTTCACGGGTAAAACTTACGAAGATGCTCAATGTTCGGGGAGTTGCTCACCGGAATGCCATCTTCCGTCTCAAAGCGGACAGCGCCAGCCTAGTGACTCGTTTCACCCGGTAAGGGCCTTCCCACTTCAAGGCGTCAACTTGTTGGAATTCTTGGCGGACTGAGCGCGCGAAGAACAAGGTCGCCTTCCTCGAGACTTCGGCATTAACTGCGGCTATGGTAGCGGCGCAAAGCTTGCTGGTATCGAGCAGCTCAGACAAAGCAGCGAAGACGATCCTCCTCAAGGAGCGGTAGCGTCATCTTGTCGCAGCTGCTCTTGCTCAAACTCATCATAAGCGAGCACTCGAAGCGATCCGTATCTGAAGTTCCATGGGGAGAACTGCCTCTGCTCCATAGACTAGAGCGAAGGTGTGCGGCGGTGGCTCGATTTGGCGTCGTCTGATCGACCAAAGAACCACCGGCAGCTCCTCAATCCAGTTTCTTCCGCACTTGTGCAGCCCGTCGAAAGTTCTGGTCTTGAGCACAAGAAGACTTCAAAGATTTGCCCTCTCCGCTTGACCATTGGTTCTCGGATGAGCAGCGAAGCAAGCGAACCTTGGCGCCAAGATCTTGGACATCTTGCATGAAGGTGCGGCTCGTGAATTGCGTGCCGTTGTCGGTGATGATCCTGTTAGGGATTCGAAGCGGCAAACAATCGACTGAAGAACTTGATTTGTCTTTGTCACCTTCCTCATCGCTTCCACTTCCGGCCACTTTGTGAACTTGTCGATTACAACGTACAAGTACTCAAAGCCCCGACAACTTCGGGGAAAGGGGCCGAGGACGTCGAGCCCTGAGACGAAAATGGCCAGGATAAAGGGATGCGTCTGGAGAGCTTGAGCTGGCTGGTGTATTTGCTTGAATGGAATGGGCACGCTTCACACTTGGTTACTTGTGCAGTTGCATCACGGAGGGCTGTCGGCCAAAATAAACCTTGCGGAACGCTTTGCGGCAAGTGCTCTGGCGCCAATGTGGTGACCACATATGCCTCCATGTATCTCTCGCCAACAGCTTTTGTCCGTCTTCGGTGAATACACTTCAATTTCACACCGTTGAGTCTTCTTCCGCATAGCAGTGTCTTTGTCGACAAACTGGTACATACTTGACTGCCGGGCTACTTTTTCCGCTTCTTCTTGCTCTTGGGAAGTTCTCACATGCAGAAGGAAATGGACAATCTGCTGCGCCCATCTTTGGAGCTTGCGGCTCGACAACAAGGACTAAAGGCACATCTGCTGCTGCGGGAACATCGGCTTCCACGGCGAGAACACGTGGCTCACCGGAGCTTAACGTTCCCGGCAAGCTTGCCGGAGCAAAACTTGTCGGGAGCGCCTCGCTTCAATGAAACAAACCCTAGGGCTTGTCGGAGCAGACTGCTCCTCGGCATTGTTGGTGTTGATCTTGAGGACCTTCTTGACGGGCGGCTTCGGGAAGCTCTGCCGGAAAATAGTCATAAGAGATCAACTTCCTCTTCTTGCTCTGTCTAGTTGATGGTGTTACAGACGGTTGAGTCAGCTTGAGCACAAAAATCCCTGGTTCCACAGGCAACTTAAGTGCGGCGCACTTTGACAGGCCATCAGCAATGTCGTTCTGAGCTCTTGGGATGTATTCCATCTGTAGGCCATCAAAGTGTTCTTCCAGCTTCCTCACTTCATCAACATAAGCTTCCATCAACGGACTCTGATAATTCTTGTTCACTTGGCGGATAACAAGCTGTGAGTCACCCACGACAATGAGCTTCTTGATCCCAAGCTCTCATGCTATCCTGAGACCGGCAAGCAAACCTTCATACTCTGAAGTATTGTTTGTTGCTTTCTCCTTGGGAAAGTGCATCTGGACTACGTACTTGAGGTGCTCTCCGGTGGGTGCAACAAGTAGCACGCCCGCACCGGCGCTTGCAGCGAGAAGGCACCATCAAAGTACATCAGCCACTCTTTGCTTGCCTCCTTGACGGGATGCTCGTTTCGAATTTCTTCATCTTGTGTTGGCGTCCATTCTGCTATGAACTCCGCCAATGCTACGCTTTGGATAGTTGAAGTGCTCTCAAACTTGAGGCCAAAGCTTGACAGTTCTAGTGCCCACTCGACAATCACGCACTGTTGCCTCCGGATTTTGCAGTATCCTCTTGTTGAAAAGCAGTGACAAGCTGTGGATCTCATGTGCTCGGAAGTAATGGCGCAGCTTTCTCGAGGCCATGAGGAGGCCGAAAAGCAATTTCAGACACCGTAGTACCTTCACCTAGCCCCCTGCAGAAGGGAACTGACAAACTAAACTGGGCGCTGCACCATTCTTTTCTGCATCTTCTCGTGCGTCTGCGCAGATCCATCCTTGTCGGGACCAGAGCTTGCCGGGGAAGCCCCTTGCTCGTCGCTGGTTGCATCTGCCACGGTTGCTAGCTCATCATCTGCCTCCCTCTCCGCCACTAATGCAGCACTAACCACTTGATTGGTTGCCGCTATATATAGCAGCAACTTCTCTTGTGGCTTAGGTGCGACAAGTGTTGGAGTGGAGGACATGTATCTCTTCAAGTCCTGCAGCACAGCCTCCGCTTCCGGAGTCCATTGCATCGGACCTGCCTTTTTCAAAATTTTGAAAAATGGCAGGGCGCGCTCAGCAGACCTAGAGATAAACCTGCTGAGAGCAGCTACGCAACCGGCAAGCCTTCGTACAACCTTGACGCACTTTGGTGCTTAAATCTACTCAATGGCCTTGATCTTGTCAGGATTGGCTTCAATTCCCCGCTGAGACACGAAGAACCCGAGAAGCTTGCCGGAAGGGACTCCAAACACACACTTCTCAGGGTTGAGCTTGAGGTTGATCTTGCGCATATTTGCAAAGGTTTCGTCTAAATCTTGAATCAGGGTCGCCTTGTCCTTGCTTTTGACCACTATGTCGTCCATGTAGGCTTCCACATTTCTGTGCATTTGCGGCTCAAAAGCGTCATGAACTACTCTTGCAAATGTTGAACCAGCATTCTTTAACCCGAAGGGCATCCGTACAAAACAGTATGTGCCACATGGGGTGATGAATGCGGTCTTCTCCTCATCCTCTTCGCCATGAAGATCTGATGGTATCCTCGAGTATGCATCCAGAAATGAAAGCAAGTCACATCCGCCGTGGAGTCAACAATCTGGTCGATGCGCGGCAAGGGAAATGGGTCTTTGGGACAAGCTTTATTGACATCGGTAAAGTCGATACAAAGCCTCCATTTCCGTTAGCCTTGCGCATACAACTACAGGATTGGCCAACCACGTAGGATGGAGCACTCCTCGACAAGGCCTGCTGCTTCCGGTTCTTGATTTCTTCTGCGATGAATTCTTGGCGCTCCTTTGCTTCTCGACTTTACGCTTGTGGGCCACGCATGAGGACAAACGGCAAGATGGTGCTCAATTACTTTCCTGGGAACACCGGGGATGTCAGACGGTTGCCACGCAAACACGTCGACGTTCGCCTTGCCAGGAAAGCAACGAAAGCGCCGCCTTCCTATTTAGGGTCGAGAGAGGCATCGATGGTGAAGGTACCACCGATGCCCGTCCTCCTTGGCGGACACCTTCTTGGTCTCTGGTGGAGCTGCCATCGTCTTCTTACACTTGCCGGTGGAGCTCGATGGTGCGTCCTCGACGGTGGCGCAGCACTCCGAAGAGGTGCGCTTGCCGGAGTGGGCATCAGAACTCTTGCCGGACTTGGACTTCTTCTTTCCCCGGGAGCTTCGGTGACAAGTGGCTTGCAATCTGTTGCATTGCTGCTTCCCGGTAGATCTTGTCGGCGCAGAGATAAGAGCATCCTTCTTGTCGCTAGGGATAGAGATGACACTTATCGTGCTGGCATCTTGACATGTTGTAGGCATAGTGAGAGGCTGCCATGAATTTGGCAAGTCTTTGGCGGCCAAGTATCCCATTGTAAGGCAATGGAAAGTCAAGAACGTCATGATGACCCTCTCTGTCCTTAAGTTCAACTCGCTACCAAATGTTACTGGCAACGTGATCTTTCCATTGGGCTTGCTCCTTCCCGGTTTGATTCCTTGGAATGTGCCGGTCTATTCGAGCTTCGCCATCGAGGATCTGGAGTTTCGGAGCACCGCGGAGGAGATCAGGTTCAAGCCGGCCCGCCGTCAACTAGCATCTTAGTGACCTTGAGGTTGCGAATAGTTGGTGAAACCAACATCGGCAAGCACGACCGCGATTACGCGATCGGGGTGGTCCTCAATATCAAAGATGATAGGCGTCTTGGACCATTTCGGAGAGCTGCGTGACTCGACGGATGGTTACGCCGCATTGACTTCCGCATCCACCGCTTGATTTGGCGGTGTGAAGTATCTGAGAAGCACCGCCGTCAACGCCGCAGGACCTCTGTGGCTTCGGAACTCCCGCTCATCGGTCTCGTCATCATCCATGTCTTCATCATCATCGTCGTCTTCATCCTTGTCGCGGCGGGAGGTCTGTCTCCTTGCCGCTGCTTGGCCTTGCCGGCGTCCTCCTCGGCCGGGGCGTTTCTTGCTAGCTCCTCCAGGCACCCTCTGGGCTTTCTCCTTGTCGCGCTGCTCGTATTCAGCCTTCGCTGCTCGACAAGCTGCTCGACCTTCTTGCAGCTCACGGAGGTCATGGCCCTTGGTGCGGTGGATCTTGCAAGATCGTTTGTTGGAGCCGTCACGCTTGTCGGCGACCGCCACAGCCTGGCAGTTGGTGCCAGCGGCAACCTCCTTGCCGGAGTTACCAACTTTGGCTTTCTTGGCGCCACTCCCGTTGCCGGACTGCTCAACAACTAGCACATCTTTGCCTTTCTTCTTCCTATTGTTCCGCCGCTGGTTCTTCCTTGCCGGGGCGGTCTCCTCACTATCAGATCCTCCTGCTTCAGTATTCTCTCCGGGGAGTCTCCTCCCTTCCTCGGAATGCGCACACTTGTCGGCCAGGGCATATAGCTCACTGACGTCTCTGATCTTGCACATCGCCATCTCCTCTCGCATCCTGCGGTTTCGCGACGCTCGATGGAACGCGCTGATTACATGGCAGGGTGGACATCCGGGATGTTGTGCCGCCTGGCTGAATCTCTGAATGTACTTGGCGCAGGGCTCTCCTTCCTTACAGGCGGCAGATGAAGGTCGCTTTCTTGGCCATGGGGCTTGTGGCCGCTGTAAAGGCGCCGACAAACCGATGGCATAGATCTGCCAAGAGGATATGGAGTTGTCCGGCAAGTGCATGAGCCAGATTTGACATTGGGCTTGAGCACCGGTGAAGTAGTTGGCAAGGATCTTGTCGTCTCGCCCCGGCAGCTTGCACCGTGATGGTGTAGATGCTTTGAGGAACTCCGACGGATGCGTCTTGCCGTCGTACTTCTCGAATGCGTCTGGCTTGAAATTCTTCTTGTTGGGCCACTTTGGACATGCCGCAGCTCACGAGTGAACGCAGGGCAACCCATCTGCGTCGGCAAGTCGCTGGTTCCTCTGGCGCATGCATGTCGTGATGGGCCCAGCAGCGCTTGTCGGATTGACGCCGCGCTTCTCTTGGCGCTCGATGCGAAGTTCGAGCATCTTCTTCTTGTCGTTCGTGAAGAACTTGGCGCTGATCGCGACGAGCTCGTGGATCCGGCGACGCGGTGGAGTCATTTGTCGAGGTGGATCCGGCGAATCGGCGATCTTGGCCTTCGGGCGGAGAGTGCATGGTGGTTGCACCCCACCGGTCTCGTCGCCACCGGCTCGTGTTTGGCGATCTGCCGCGGCGGCGATGCACTTTCGGTTGCCGCGAGCGTCACCGTTAAGCGGCCGATGAGACTACGAATGGTGGCCCTCCATTCATCGACCTTGTCGGCTGTTGGAGGGTAATCTAGGAGCGATTGAGCTCTCGCCAAAGCTTCTGCTGGAGTGGTGGGTGGCGATGGCGAGCGGCGCGAGGCGGGATATGCTCGGACTTCTAACTATGTTAGAAGGAGCAAGATCTCCGCCCAGCGCATCAGGTTTTCGCCGCCAAAGACGTTAAGCGCGCATGCCGGGCCTTTGAGCATCCCGAGATCCACCAGCTCGATCTTGGTCCAACGAGCGTATGGCATTTTGAATACCATGACGCTGTCGGTCCCACGCCTCCTGAGACGGGCGCGGTGCATGTACGAACGCCGAGGTCTGCGTAGCCTTGTCCTCGGACTTGGCAGCACCGTGAGCTCCCCCGTCGCCGTCCATTCTTCCACCAGCGTCTACCCCACCACCTGTTTGCTCCGGTGGTGGTGGGTTCGACGCGGACGGAGCTTCTGCCGCCGAAGCCTTCTTCTTCGGTGGCATGTTGATGAAGATGATGAAGATCTAGCTCGCGTGGACGCCGGATCAGGTTCACACAATCTCGACGCGCCCCTACCTGGCGCGCCAAAGATGTCGGGGCAGGCTGATCTGGCCCACGAACACCTATGGGACCGGCGGACCGAGCCCCTTTCGGTTCGGCGGGGAGCGGAGGTCGCACGAAGCAGATCGAGGCGAAGCACGCGAGAGGTTTACCCTGCTTCAGAGCTCTCTGGAAAGATAACACTCCTACTGCTGCATGTCTGAGTGTATTGTGTTCTTGCTCAGGAGCGTTGAGTGCTACAGTACGCACAAGCCGCTAACTTGAGGCTGGCGTGGGGGGGAACCGACCCTTTCTACGTTGCGCATGGGCCTCCTTTTATATGCTGAAGGGGTCTCCGACAGGTGGCAACGTAGACAAGGGTAAAAATGGAAAAGGAGTGGTTGGTACAACTACTTGTACGATGTCTGATGTATCATACCTAACCACGACGGCGGGGAGAAAGGCATTAAATGCCCGTCACGTCGCCCTAACAAAGGCAAACGAGGACCGTCGGGCGCCACCGCTTGCCACGATGGCAATCTTGTCGGCGCTTGCCACCTCGCACCGCTGGCTACACTGACCTCTCGCCACGCTACCGAAAGGTCCAGGCGACACGTTAGTGGATGTCTTTGGGCGTGAGGTACAGAGTGGTGGTCTGCCGCGGCAAGCGCCTTGCCGCGGTTGTCGTCTTGTCACGCCCGGGAGCTTGTCGTTCACCGGGCCTTCCCGGCAAGCTCCTCTTGCCGGGGCCTTGTCTCCTAGGTGCCTTGGGTGGCCTTCCCGGCAAGCTCCTCTTGCCGGGGCCTTGTCTCCTTGGCTTGAATACTTTGTTCTTGAATGGCTCCAAAGGAACCACGGAGGACCTTGGCGGTCACCCGGTAAGCCTTGCCGCGGAGGGCTGCAACTGCCCGTGCACAAATTCGGGATACTAGGGTACCCCTACTCTAGTACACCGACAGGGATCCACTTCCATCATCCATGCCATGCCACTCATTGAGCTTTCCTGAAATATTTGTCTTGGAATAGCATTAGCTCAATTAGCTATATGTTGTTATGAATTACCAAAACCACCTAGGGATAGTTGCATTTTCAATCTCCCCCTTTTTGGTAATTGATGACAACATATTGATCAAAGCTTCGACAAATGATAATAAGATTGAAAAACATCGTTGCTTTGAGAAGTATGTGATAAGCAAGAGCTCCCCATAAATTTGTGCATATTTTAAGATTTGCTTTTGGACTGCAAATGCACAAGGAATTAGGCTCATGGGTTTCTCTTCCATGTCACTTACATCTTGGTGGAGCGCTCAAAATAATAAAGATTGAATACATGCACTCATCACCAAGCAAAGTGAATGATCATATAAGGATAAGTAAGATAATATCATCTAACAAGCGTAAGTGTAGCTTATGATCAAACACATGATCATCAATGTCTCACAGATAATAGCATAGTATCTCAAGCAATCAAAAGCAAACAAAGTTCAACCAAGAAGACAAGACAGAACAAAAGCAAACTCTCTCTCTCGAAGCCTATGATCTATAATTTTTTCTCCCCCTTTGGCAACAAGTTACCAAAAAGTTCCTAGAAAATGCATAGTACTATATCGTCTCTCAGGCTTGGTCTTCAGTTGGTGGCGTAGAAATGGCTCCTTGGACGAAGACTTCAGTTGATGTGGAAGGAGCTGATGGAGTTGGTGCTAGAGCTGGTAGCGCTGGAGCTATAGGTGGAGCAGATGAAGTGACTCTGGTGTCTGTTACTGGCTCTACAGCTGATCTCTGAGCTCGAGGCACTCTGGCAAATGCATCAGTAGTTGTCTTGCCCTTCCTCTCCTGCATGTCATCATGTAGCTGCTCCACAACTGACTGAATCTCAGTTACTTTGACATCAAGATCATTGAATTTTTGTCCCATGATTCTTTCCAGGCTCTCCTGGTTTTGAGTTAGGGTGGCCAACCCTTTCTCAATCCTCAGTGATGATGCTATCAAGTAACTAAGCTGGTCCTGCTTGCTCTTCAAAAAGTACTCAGATGCCTCCTCTTGTGTTGGCATCTTGGCAGCCTTCTCTTTCTTTGCTTTCTCCTTCTTCTCTTGAGCTTGTATTAATGATGGTTCATTCTCTGTCATGACAACTTGATTGTCCTCAAAGTCAGGATAAAGAGCAAAGTGTTCCTTATCCAACAGATACTTTCCTGTGCCCATCTTTGAGTTAATCAACTCCTGAATTTGTGGGGCATATCCACAGCTTCTCTTTTGGTCTGCTGATGTCCTCTTGATAGTCTCAACCATGAGGCTCATGACCTTGAATTTCTGTGGCACATCAAATATGTGTAGCAAATTAATTGCATGCCCTCTGATCATGTTGTGGTCACCTGATTTGGGCAAAAGGGTGTGCCTCTGCTTCCTTCATCTGAGCTGCTAGAGGGACTAGTGCCCTCACTCATCTGTATCTGCTCCTCTGACTTGTTCTGACTGTCACTTTGGTCTGACATGCTGCACACACTGACTGCTGACCCTGTGAATAGTTATAGATGAGATAGAGTGGATGAGCATCACAAAATGCAGAGATTTTTGCAAAAGAATGATTCAAAAAACTTAGTTTTAGTTTTCCATAGAAAGCATTTCGGATCAACCGATTTTCAAACTCGGTGATACCAAAGCAGTTTTGGAACCTAAACTAGTGAACTCGGTCAGACCGAGTCACAGTGCGGTGGCACCGAGACTGCTAGGGTTTCACAAAGTTCTAAAATCGTTCACACCGATTAGCAATTCTCGGTCAGACCGAGAGTTACTAGTGCAATGGCGTTAGTCGAATCGGTGGGACCGAGTTTTTCAACTCGGTGGGTCCGAGATGGTTTCGGCGGAAACCTAACACTAAATTTTCGAATCTCATCTATTCTAAGGATTGTTTTGACTGGATAGAGGTGTTTCAACCGTGACAAGAATCATAATGAACACAATGTGCTGAGAATCAGACGAGGATAGCACTGTGATCGAGTTCATACCCTAGTTCGGTGATGAACTCGCTACGGCGGCAACGGCGGAGATGAAATCCGTTGACGGCGGCGGAGACCAGCGACAGGAGGCGGCCGGCGACGAAGTCGATGATCCGTAGACCTAGTAGGCAGAGCGAGCTATGCGCGGGCGGAAGGTTTGGAGAAAGTTTTCCAAAATTTTGCCCATGAGAATATATAGCCCGACAGTGTCGGTGTGACCGAGTGGAACAACTCGGTGGCACCGAGATGCATAACTGCTGACAGTTACAGCAACTCGGTGTGACCAAAAATTTCAAATCGGTTGCACCGAGATGAAAACCTAGATCGACTTAGTGATCTCGATATGACCAAAATGGATGAATCGGTCAGACCGAAAAGCACAAAGAAGTTTTGGAAGTTTATGTCTATGACGAATCGGGGACTCCGAGTGCTCCTCACACAGAGTGGTTTGAATCGGACTTGATCAAATTTTGTGATGTAGCATGAATAGAGTTTGAGACGAGAAAAGCATAGATAGCTAGAGAAGGTTCTTAGGCATTCTTGTCCATCCACTTGGCCAAGGAAAAAGAAACCAATCAATCAAAACAACAAGTGGATGTCGTCGAATGAGTAAAATATGCAACCAACATGCTCACACAATAAAATGACAAATGAAATATGTGGCAAAGCATGCACAAACAATTCTACCATCTATCAAACAATTGGCGATGACTAAGTCATCTATATATGAGTATATTGACTTAGGAGTCAAATGAGAACATTTGATCATAGGTCATACTCATCGTTTAAGCTCAAGTGGGGTTACCACTTTTACATAAAGCATCTATGTGTTCACATCATTAGAGTTGCTTTGACTCAATTCTTAGAGCTAAGCTCCCCCTAGATGTGAGATCCCCCCTTAGAGGGATGAACTAACCTTGGGTTTTGTCGATGATGACTTCATGTAGGTGTTGAAGATGTGGATGCTCAATGTTGATGTAGATCTTTTGGAGCAATCCTTTGGAGTGAGTTGCACTTTCAATACCTACATGGGTTAGTCCCACAAGGAACAAACAAGAACATCCATAGACATAGAGTGATGCATACACAAAATGATGTCCATGAAAACATTAGGTTACCTTGTCTCTTGCCTTACCAACATGAGGGTTTTGTGACTCCTTGAACTAGTGCAAGATATGGAAGATGATTGCACTTGTCCTTGCCATAATGATATGAGTGAAGTATGTTGGCGGAGTCACCCTCAAGAACTCTCTAGTTCTTCTTCTTCGGGATCCACATCATCTTGATGGGAATCCTTGGGGTTGTAGTTGTACTTGATGAGGTAGAACTTGACGTAGTCTTGGGAACCCACTTGACCAAGGACTTAGGTGCTTCTTCAAATGCATCAATCTCCTCTTGAAGCTTATCCTTGCCTTTGTTCTTGTGGTCTTGTGGTGGAAGATCATCTTTTGCTTGTGTTCCCTTGAAGGAAGTAGGATCATACTTCTCTTGTTGAGGAACGAACTTCGTCTTGGGGTATTGATCTACTTCCCACTCAACTCCATTGGCATTGAACTTTCGTTCGAAACCAACACCTTGATTCTTCCGGTGCCTTCCTTGCTTGCGTACAATTTCCTCGAATTGCTTACTCCCGGCAAGGCTCTTGTATACACCTTTCTCTATAATTCTCTTCAATAAGCTGTTTTCTTGCTCAAGTGTAACTTGGCTAAGAGAATCATTAGTGGAATCAAGAGAACTACTAGAAGCAACAACATTGGATTTAGCATTGTTATTGTTACTACTAGAAGAAGAATCTTTCTTGTTCTTGTTACTAGACTTGACTTGAGGCATGTAAGTAGATAAGAGTAAACGCTTGGCAATGTAAGAAGAACTTTTCTTACGAAGATCATCATTGATTGCTTTTAGGAACTCATGCTCTTGCTCAAGATTGAGCTTTTCAAAGCGTAACTTCTCATGATCCCTTAAAAGTTCTCGACGATCTTCGAAGATAGTTTCATGAGCTAACTTAAGAGTGTTTAGTTCTTTAGTTGGAAGCTCAATCTTCTCCTTATCATTGTCATTCGTTTCATCTTGATTAGCATGATTAATTGACGTTTCATCATAGTATTCATCACTAGAGTTGTCAACAAGTAAATCATCATCACCTAGCAAGTCATCTTCATCACTATTAAAATCAACATACTCGGGGTGTGTTACCTTAGGAACTTTGGCCATGAAGCATCTTCCAATTCCTTCATTTGGTGAATCAAATATGTCGTAGGAGTTGGTTGACACAAGTGCTAGACCGGCAACACCTTCATCTTGAGTGTATTCGGAGTCAGAGTGATAGCTTTTCTCGGAGTGATTGTCGGAGTCGGAGCCGGATACCCATTCACCAACGTGAGCTTGATGTCTTCGTTTTGTGTAGCTCTTTGATGACTTGTCCTTCCTTTCCAAATCCTTGCTTCTCCGTGAGGGTCTTCGTTCATAACGATTATCTCTACTCCTTCTTTCTCTTGGTGGTGATTCTTCTCTTCTACTTCTTCTTTTTGGAGAATCTTCTCTTCTTTTGTAGGGTGTCGTACACTCATTGGAATAGTGTCCGGGTCTCCCACAATTGTTGCAATTGCGCTCTCGACTAGAAGATCTTTTGTCATTGTAGGACCTGGACTTAGAGCTTCTTTCTTTGCTTCTACTCTTGTAGAATTTGTTGAAGTTCTTCACCATTAAGCTCAATTCTTCATTGAAGGTTTGTTTCTCACTTGATGATGTGGGGGCTTCACATGAGGCTTTGTAAGCACCACTTGACTTGTTGTGAAGTTCCTCCTTATCCTTGAGTGACATCTCATGAGCAACAATTCTTCCAATGACTTCCGTTGACTTGAGATCTTTGTAATTTGGCATCATTTGGATCAATGTGCACATGGTGTCATATTTTCCATCCAATGCTCTTAGGATCTTCTTGATGATGAATCTGTCGGTCACCTCTTCACTTCCTAAGCCGGCAATCTCATTTGTGATAAGAGCAAGCCTAGAGTACATTTCAGCGACACCTTCACCATCCTTCATTTTGAACTTGTCAAGCTGACTTTGGAGCACATCCAACTTGGATTCCTTGACGGAGTTGGTACCTTCATGCATATCAATCAAAGTATCCCAAATTTCCTTTGCATTCTCAAGACGGCTGATTTTGTTGAATTCTTCGGGGCACAAGCCATTGAAGAGGATATCACAAGCTTGAGCGTTGTATTGCAGCATCTTCAATTCTTCCGCACTAGCTTCACGGTTTGGTTCTCTCCCATCAAAGAATTCACCTTGCAAGCCAATACACACAATAGCCCAAACGGCGGGGTTATGTCCGAGAATATGCATTTTCATCTTATGCTTCCAACTAGCAAAATTAGTGCCATCAAAGTAAGGACCTCTACGGTGATAATTTCCCTCGCTAGACGCCATACTCTCGTAGGTTGTGAAACCAAGGCTATGACCACCAAAAGCTATGGAAATCAAAGCAAATGGAGACCAAAGCTCTGATACCACTCGTAGGACCTTTAAGTATGTCTAGAGGGGGGTGATTAGACTACTTGACCAGTTAAAAACTTAACCTTTTCCCAATTTTATACTTTGGCAAATTTTAGCTATCTTTGCACAAGTCAAGCAATCTTCACACAATTCAAGCAAGCATGCAAAGAGTATATGAGCAGCGGAATTTAAAGCATGCAACTTGCAAGAAAGTAAAGGGAAGCGTTTGGAGAATTCAAACGCAATTGGAGACACGGATGTTTTTGTCGTGGTTCCAATAGGTGGTGCTATCGTACATCCACGTTGATGGAGACTTCAACCCACGAAGGGTAGCAGTTTGCAGGAGTCCACGGAGGGCTCCACCCATGAAGGGTCCACGAAGAAGCAACCTTGTCTATCCCACCATGGTCGTCTCCCACGAAGGACTTGCCTCACTAGCGGTAGATCTTCACGAAGTAAGCGATCTCCTTGCCCTTACAAACTCCTTGGTTCAACTCCACAATCTTGTCGGAGGCTCCCAATTGACACCTAGCCAATCTAGGAGAGACCACTCTCCAAGAAGTAACAAATGGTGTGTTGATGATGAACTCCTTGCTCTTGTGCTTCAAATGATAGTCTCCCCAACACTCAACTCTCTCTCTCACAGGATTTGGATTTGGTGGAAAGAAGATTTGAGTGGAAAGCAATTTCGGGAAGGGTAGAGATCAAGATTCATGTGGTAGGAATGGAATATCTTGGCCTCAACACATGAGTAGGTAGTTCTCCCTCAGAACTGGTAAGTTGGAAGTGTAGGTTTGTTCTAATGGCTCTCTCCATGAATGAAGAGGAGGTGGACGGGTATATATAGCCTCCACACAAAATCTAACTGTTACACACAATTTACCAAACTCGGTGGGACCGAATCAACAAACTCGGTCGGACCGATTCAGTAAACCTAGTGACCGTTAGGGATTTCGGTGGGACCGATATGCAACTCGGTAGGACCGATATGGTTACGGTTAGGGCATAACGTAATCTCGGTGAGACCGATTACACAAACTCGGTGAGACCGATTTTGGTAATTAGCTAACCAGAGAGTTGGTCAGGTAAACTCGGTGGGACCGATTCGCTCTTTCGGTGAGACCGAAATGTTACGAAAGGGAAACAGAGAGTTTACATTGCAATCTCGGTGGGACCGATCGCTCACTTAGGTTAGACCGAAATGTTATGAAGGGAAACAGAGAGATTAAAATCCCATCTTGGTGAGACCGAGATCCCTATCGGTGAAACCGATTTGCCTAGGGTTTGTGGCAGTGGCTATGACATTTGAACTCGGTGGCGCCGGATAGAAAGAATCGGTGGGGCCGAGTTTGACTTTAGGTTTAGGTCATATGTGGATGTGAGAAAGTAGTTGAGGGTTTTGGAGCATATCACTAAGCACATGAAGCAAGAGGCTCATTAAGCAACACCTCATCCCTCCTTGATAGTATTGGCTTTTCCTATAGACTCAATGTGATCTTGGATCACGAAAATGTAAAATGTAGAGTCTTGAGCTTTTGAGCTTGAGCCAATCCTTTGTCCTTAATATTTTGAGGGATCCACTTTCATCATCCATGCCATGCCATTCATTGAGCTTTCCTGAAATATTTGTCTTGGAATAGCATTAGCTCAATGAGCTATATGTTGTTATGAATTACCAAAACCACCTAGGGATAGTTGCACTTTCACATCACCAACGCTCCTCTCATCGGGAGAGGGCAATCTCCATCAACATCTTCACCAGCACCATCTCCTCTCAAGCCCTAGTTCATCTCTTGTATCCAATTCTTTTCTCTAAGTCCGGGATTGGTACCTGTAGGTTGCTAGTAGTGTTAATTACTCCTTGTAGTTGATGCTAGTTGGTTTATTTGGTGGAAGATCATATGTTCAGATCCTTTGTGCATAGTAATACCCCTCTGATTATGAACATGAATATGCTTTGTGAGTAGTTACGTTTGTTCCTGAGGAGATGGGGGAAGTCTTGCTATTAGTAGTCATGTGAATTTGGTATTTGTTCGATATTTTGATGAGATGTATGTTGTCTATCCTCTAGTGGTGTTATGTGAACGTCGACTACATAACACTTCACCATTATTTGGGCCTAGAGGAAGGCATTGGGAAGTAATAAGTAGATGATGGGTTGCTAGAGTAACAGAAGCTTAAACCCTAGTTTATGTGTTGCTTCGTAAGGGGCTGATTTGGATCCATATGTTTCATGCTATGGTTAGGTTTACCTTAATACTTTTGTTGTAGTTGTGGATGCTTGCAATAGAGGTTAATCATAAGTGGGATGCTTGTTCAAGTAAGAACAGCACCCAAGTGCCAGTCCACCCACATATCAAATTATCAAAGTACCGAACGCGAATGATATGAACGTGATGAAAACTAGCTTGACGATAATTCCCATGTGTCCTCGGGAGCGCTTTTCTCTATATAAGAGTTTGTCCAGGCTTGTCCTTTGCTACAAAAAGGGTTGGGCAACCTTGCTGCACTTTATTTACTTTTGTTACTTGTTGCTCGTTACCAATTATCTTATCACAAAACTATCTGTTACCTATAATTTCAGTGCTTGCAGAGAATACCTTGCTGAAAACCGCTTATCATTTCCTTCTGCTCCTCGTTGGGTTCGACGCTCTTACTTATCGAAAGGACTACGATAGATCCCGTATACTTGGGTCATCAGGCCTCCGGACAAGAACTTTTGGTAGGCTACACAAGTGCGGACGGTGCTAGATTGATGAATTGCCAGCGGTTCTTTGGTCAATCAGAACGACACCAAATCGAGCCACCGGCCAGACACCTTTCTCCCTCGTTTACGGGGCAGAAGCAGTTCTCCCCACAGAACTCACGTATGGGTCACCTCGAGTGCTCGCTTATGATGAGCTTGAGCAAGAGCAGTTGCGGCAAGATAACGCAACGCTCCTTGAGGAAGATCATCTTCGGGCGGCTGTGCGAGCAGCATGCTACCAGCAAGCCTTGCACTGCTACCATAGCCGCAAGGTTCATGCCCGAAGCTTTGAGGAAGGCGGCCTTGTTCTTCAACACATTTAGTCGGTCAAGAATTCCAACAAGTTGACACCAAAGTGGGAAGGCCCTTATCGGGTAATACGAGTCACCAGGCCCGGCGCAGTCCGCCTGGAGACCGAAGATGGTATTCCAGTGAGCAACTCCTGGAACATCGAACATCTTCGCAAGTTTTACCCATAAGGCGCGGTTGTCGGGCTCCCCGGCAGACCACCTTTTGTGCAAGCCTTGCCGGCAAGGCATGTAACCCTTTGTACAAAGCCAGGCGCAAACCCTGAGCATAAATAAATGAAGTGCTGGTGCCCTAAGTTTTAGCATGCATGCTAGGTTGAGTCTCTCTCTGTGTTAGGGTTGATAGTGGTTGGCGGCGACTAACTTTTAGCATAGAGGTCGAGTATGCATCTCTCTGTTCCTTCCCGCCCTTTTTGGTTCACGGGGTGCGTGGACATTTTCTGCTGAGCTATTTTGGAAGAAAGAGAACAGGCCGACGCCCCAAACCCGACAAGCCAAGGTTATTGGGGGCTGCAGGTCTAAGGATCCGATCACGACAAGACAAGGTTGCCGGGGGCTACGACATCAGATAAGTCTTTTTCCCCACTCTGTGCCTCCGTATGGAACTTGAACGTACGAGACTTTGCTCGTTGTCATACCATCTTGCTCCCTCTGTCCCGTGTCCGAAAACCTTACTCTGGGCCGGAACTTGGTTGTAGTGTGATGGGAAGGGGACGAGCGAAGGGCCTAATCCTACTCGGCCCCTACCTCTGCCAAGGGCGTGAGTGTAGCCAAGCTATAGAGCAGGAAGACGGCAAGGTCTTTTGCCGGGGTAGAGTGTTTATCTTAAAATAACGAGGACTCGTTCCTTGGTGTGGCCCTCGCCCACGCGCGAACAAAACCCGGCGAACACGCTTCTCCTCATTAATATGTTACTAACAAGTACTATTCATACAGAATGCATACATGAGCAAGGGGGTTACAAGATTTAAATCTTATAAAGGCCCGCAGGCTTAAAAACTAAAAAGAGATTAGATGCCCGTAATCCCTTTCTTGTACCTCTCCTCAGGAAATAGAACATGAAGGCAGAAGGGCAAAAGGATTGCCTAGGCGAGGTACGAGCAGCAGAAGACGCCAAAATAACATCCCAGTGGCCGTCCAGAATAGGGCTGGTGATGACGGTGCCAGATGAGGCAGCGGGCCAGCAATACGCGATGAAGGCGTCGGTGCCCGCGTACTCTGACTTGACGGCCCTTTCATCTTCCCCGGCCTTCCCCATCCCTCCAACGCCAGTCGCCCAAGGCGACGACCCCGAGAAGTTCAAGGAGCTGGCGATGCAGATGATGGTGCTGCCGGCGTCGCCCAGGAACGGTGTGCCCGACGCCTAGTCGGACCCGTCATCCTCCCGCCCGCTACCCTCGTCGTCGTTGTCGCTGTCCTCCTCGTCACTCTCGCCCGAAGAGGAGCTTTCGCCATCAGTTGAGCTCTCCGCACAGCACCCCAGCATGTGTCCCGAGCGCCCGAAGACCTTGACGGAGAGCAAATCGCACTCCGCTGGCTTGAAGCAGAGGACGTGCCCATCCATCAAGCAATGGGCGCGTGCAAAGGTTTTCCAGCCCCGACGAAGGAACCCTATGTTCACCCACATGTCGCCATGGCAACACCCCTTCATGTGAAGCCTCAGCCACGGTGGCTGGTCGATCTCCATCACCCTTGCAAACGCCCGGGGAAGACGAAGGCGGCGGCGCAGTGGCCCATGCAGCTGCAGGATAAACTCGAGCGCCGAGTCCCCGACGTGACCACTCGGTGAAGCGGGAGGAGTTGGCGGGGGAGATGGCGACGGAGACAGAGACGACGCAGGCATTCCCCTTCCACGCCCACCTCTGCCTCGGCCACCTCCGCCTCGACCGCCTCGCCGACCACGGCCCCGTCCAGTGGCCCCGCCTCGAGCATGGCCTTCACCCTGGGTATCTAGCTCTTCCTTGACCGCCGCAGCTCTTTGGCGGGAGGAGGACCTGGTCGCCTCCGCAGAAGAACGGTCGCGGCCACACCCTCTCGCCATGACCGTGGGTGGGGATGGAGACAAAGGGGAGATGCAGGGAGATGCTCTTCCGCGTTCCCTTTTTATAGTTGGAAAGGGGAGGCCAAAAGACTAGCCCAACAATGCACTGCGCTTATATGTGGCCCAGGCCCGGGGGCTCCAGTCGGTGTACAAAAGTAGGGGCTCCCCTTTTTACCCCTCTACTTGTGCACGGGTAGTCAGAGCCGCACATGCGGCCACACTTAGCAGGGCAGAGGAGGGAAGCCAAACCACAAGACGGACAAAGCAACGCCCAGACTAGAGACACAAAGAGCAAGAGGGCGAGGTGGACTCCCCCAGTGAGACCCTTGCTGGGGTGGCCTCCGCGGCCCCAGCAAGAGCCTTGCCGGGGCAACTTGCCCCACGCCAACAGAGCGCGCCACCCTCGAGCCCAAGGGTTCCAACACCATCAACCACATTGGAACCAAGGCCCGGGAGGCACCTCCATGGTGGCATGCAGATCTTTGTGAAGATCATAAGCACACAAGATCATATGAGGACCAGAAGACGATGATCCTCGGCAAGATCCTTGCTGAGGAAATCCACGAGACCCCCGGCAAGATCCTCGCCGGGGATGACCGCGATGCCACGGCAAGACCTTGTCGGGGCCCCGGCAAGACCCTTGCCGAGGACACCTACGGGGCCACAGCCATGCCCACGTCTGGCAAGACTCCACCGTTGTTCCCATACAGATGGTTGGGCAGGCACCTGCGTGGCGACGCGCGACCTCCAGGCCACCTCAGCAAGCACCTACGTGGTGGCATGCAGATCTTCGTGGACTCTGCCACCGCGCCAGCCCAGCAGCTAGCCAACATGGCGCTACAACGCCTCATCAGCTCGGACGCGCGTCGGATCCAGGCGAGGCGGCGACATCTGGGACGAGCTTTCTCGTCGTCCCCAATAAAGCAACGGGACACCTAAGGAGCGCATTTAATGCGCCTTGTCCCGTAACGACAGGCGATAAGCTTGTACACTGTATACCTTTCCACCTCCTGTGTGCCACTGTGGCGACCCCTTTTGACTATAAAAGGAGGCCCGAGGCGTACTGGAGAAGGATTCAGATATTTTGGACTACACACGCACCACAACTAGTTTGAGAGCTCAAAGAACGCTCAAATATACACCAAAGCAGGACTAGGGTATTACGCATCCTTGTGGCCCGAACTTGAGTAAACGATCTTTGTGCTGGCTACTAGACCCGCTCTTTGCACAACCCCGCGCCCGCCAACTGTAGAAGGGATCCCAGTGATTCCATAGGTGTCGTTTCCACCGACACATCATGACCTAGGAAACTACGAATACCTTTTATACCTTTTATATCTACAAATACCTAGGAAACTAGCCTTTTATATCTTTGATAAATCCCCTATTTTCTCAATTGCATCAACCTTGGCTTGGTCCACTTCAACACCTCTTTCAGAAATTTTATGACCCAAGACAATGCCTTCATTAACCATAAAGTGGCACTTCTCCCAATTCAAGACAAGTTTTGTTTGTTCACATCTCTGCAAGACTCGCTCAAGATAGCTTAAACAATCATCAAAAGACCTCCCATAAACAGAAAAGTCATCCATGAAAACCTCAACAATATTTTCACAAAAATCAGAGAATATAGCAGTCATACATCTTTGAAAGGTAGCAGGTGCATTACATAAACCAAAAGGCATACATATATAAGCATAGGTTCCAAAAGGACAAGTAAAAGTGGTCTTTTCTTGATCAGGTTGAGAAACAGGTATTTGTGAAAAAAAAGAATATCCATCAAGGAAGCAAAAGTGTGTGTGCTTAGATAATCTTTCAAGCATTTGATCAATAAAAGGCAAAGGGTAATGATCTTTTCTAGTTGCTTTGTTTAATTTTCTAAAATCAATTACCATTTATATCCTGTAACAATTCTTTGTGGAATAAGTTCATTCTTATCATTAGGAACAATAGTTATACCTCCTTTCTTAGGGACACAATGAACAGGACTTACCCATCTACTATCAGCTATGGGATAGATTATACCTGCTTCCAGAAGTTTTAATATTTCCGTTCTTACCACTTCTTTCATCTTCGGATTTAACCGACGTTGGTGATCAACAACGGGTTTAGCATCAGGTTCCATATTAATTTTGTGTTGACATAGAGTGGGACTAATGCCCTTTAAATCATCAAGAGTATATCCAATAGCAGCTCGATGCTTCCTTAGAACTTTCAATAATCTTTCTTCTTCATGTTCTGAAAGGTTAAAACTAATAATAACATGATATATCTTCTTTTCATCAAGATAAGCATATTTCAAAGTGTCTGGCAATTGTTTTAATTCAAACACAAGATCACCCTTAGGGGGAGGAGGACCTCCTAGAGTTTCAATAGGCAAATTGTGTTTAAGCAGAGGACGTTGTTCAAAGAAAATTTTATCTATTTCATTTCTTTCATGCATATGTAAATCATTTTCATGGTCTAGCGAATATTGTTCTAAAGGATCAGTAGGTGGTACAGCAATAGAAGCAAGACCAATTAATTCATCCTTACTAGGAAATTCTTTTTCATGAAGCTTTCTACTAAACTTGGAAAAATTAAACTCATGAGACTCATTACCAAAGCTAACACTGACAGTTTGTTTCTCACAATCTATCTTAGCATTAACTGTGTTCAAGAAAGGTCTACCAAAGATAATGGGACAAAAGTCATCTTGTGGGGAACCAAGAACAAGAAAATCAGTAGGGTATTTAATTTTCCCACAGAAGACTTCAACATCTCTAACAATCCCAATTGGTGATATGGTGTCTCTATTAGCAAGTTTAATAGTAACATCTACGTCTTCTATTTCTGCGAGTGCTATGTCATTCATAATTTCTTGATATAAGGTGTAAGGAATAGCACTCACACTAGCACCTATGTCACATAAACCATGATAACAGTGATCTCCTATTTTAACTGAGATGACAGGCATGCCAACAACAGTTCTATGTTTATCCTTTTTATGCAATTCTAGCAGCTTCTTCACAAAAGTAAATAACATGCCCATCTATATCTTCTTCTAATAGATCTTTAACCATAGCAATGCTAGGTTCTACTTTAATTTGTTCATCAGGTTTAGGTGTTCTAATATAGATTTTGTTAACCACAGTTGAAACTTTAGCATGTTCCTTTATCCTAACAGGAAAGGGTGGTTTCTCAATATAAGTAGAAGGAACAACTGGATCAACATTATAAAGTATAGTTTCTTCTTTAACTGGTACCGGTTCTTTAATTTCTTATAAAATAGGTGGGTGATATTTAAACCACTTCTCTTTAGGGAGTTCAACATGAGTAGCAAATGATTCACAAAAGGAGGCTACTATCTCAGAGTCAACTCCATATTTAGTGCTAAACTTTTGAAAAGCATCGGTATCCATGGAAGATTTAACACAATCATACTTAAGTTTAATACTTGACTCTTTACCTTCGTCGAGCTCCCAATCTTTAGAGTTACGTTTAATTCTTTTCAAAAGAACTCATCGGAATTCAATAGTCTTCTTCATAAAAGAACCAGCACAAGAAGTATCAAGCATGGTTTGATCGTTACGAGAAAGCCGAGCATAAAAGTTCTGGATAATAATTTCTCTTGAGAGCTCGTGATTGGGGCATGAATATAACATTTACTTAAGCCTCCCCCAAGCTAGAGCGATACTTTATCCTTCACGAGGCCAAAAATTATATATATAATTCCGATCACGATGAACTAGATGCATAGGATAATTTTTTTGGTGGAACTCCAATTTCAAATGATTCCAATTCCAAGATCCAATATCATCGCATAGCCTATACCATGCCAATGCTTTTCCCTTCAATGATAAAGGGAAAACCTTTTTCATAACTTCATCCATGGGTAAACCTGCAAGCTTAAACAATCCATAAATTTGTTCTACATATATCAAGTGCATGTCAGGATGTTCGGTTCCATCTCCTGCATAAGGATTAGCTAGCAGTTGTTCTATCATACCCGAAGGAATTTCATATTCAATATTTTCAGTAGGTGCAGTAGGTTGAGGGGTAGCTAATTGTAGTTCCGGACGAGGTGAAGATACCCCGAACAAACCCTTCAAAGGATTGTTTTCCATAGTAACAAGTGACAATAAATTTCAGCACACTATATAAATGTTTCCTTACCAAATTCAACTTACCAAAGGCGCTTCACTCCCCGGCAACGGTGCCAGAAAATAGCCTTGATGACCCACAAGTATAGGGGATCAATTTTAGCTCTTTTTGATAAGTAAGAGTGTCGAACCCAACGAGGAGCAGAAGAAAATGACAAGTGGTTTTCAGCAAGGTAATGTTTGCAAGTGCTGAAATTGTAAGTAGTGGAGTAGTTTGATAGCAAGATAATTTGTAACGAGCAAGTAAAAATAGTAGTAACAAAAATGCAGCAAGGTAGCCCAATCCTTTTGAGGCAAAGGACAAGCCAAAACAGTCTCTTATGATAAGCAAAGTGTTCTTGAGGGTACACAGGAATTTCATCTAGTCACTTTCATCATGTTGGTTCGATTTGTGTTCGCTACTTTGATAATTTGATATGTGGGTGGACTGGTGCTTAGGTGCTGTTCTTACTTGAAAAAACCTCCTACTTATGATTAACCCTCTCGCAAGCATCCGCAACTATGAGAAAAGTATTAAGAATAAATTCTAACCATAGCATTAAACTTTTGGATCCAATCGGTCCCTTACGGAATAGCGCATAAACTGGGGTTTATGCTTCTGTCACTCTCACAACCCATCATCTAATTGCTACTCCACAATGCATTCCCTTAGGCCCAAATATGGTGAAGTTTCATGTAGTAGACGTTCACATGACACCACTAAGGGAATCACAACATACATACTATCAAAATATCGAACACATATCAAGTTCACATGATTACTTGCAACATGATTTCTCCCGTGACCTCAAGAACGAAAGTAACTACTCACAAATGATAAACATGCTCATGATCAGAGGAGTATTAAATAGCATCTTGGATCTGAACATATAATCTTCCACCAAATAAACCTTATAGTAATCAACTACAAGATGTAATCTGATATGTCCATTTTGCATCATGCTTTTATATCGATATTTATTGCATTATGGGCTGTTATTACACATTACGTCACAATACTTATGCTTTTTCTCTTATTTTACAAGGTTTACATGAAGAGGAAGAATGCCGGCAGCTGGAATTCTAGGCTGGAAACGGAGCAAATATTAGAGACCTATTCTGCACAACTCCAAAAGTCCTGAAACTTCATGGAGGCACGTTTTGGAATTAATAAAAAATACTGGCGAAAGAATCAACCAGAGGGGGCCCGCACCCTGGACACGAGGGTGGGGGCGCGCCCTACCCCCCTGGGCGCGTCCCCTATCTCGTGGGCCCCCTGTCAGGCCTCCGGTGCCCATCTTCTGCTATATTAAGTCTTTCACCCTGGAAAAAATTAGGAGGAAGCTTTCAGGACGAAACACCGCCGCCACGAGGCGGAACCAATCTAGGGCTCACGTGGAGCTGTTCTGCCGGGGAAACATCCCTCCGGGAGGGGGAAATCATCACCATCGATCCTCTCAGCGGGAGGGGGTCAATCTCCATCAACATCTTCACCAGCACCATCTCCTCTAAAACCCTAGTTCATCTCTTGTAACCAATCTTTGCCCCAAAACCTCAGATTGGTACCTGTGGGTTGCTAGTAGTGTTGATTACTCCTTGTAGTTGATGCTAGTTGGTTTATTTGGTGGAAGATCATATGTTTAGATCCTTAATGCATATCAATACCCCTCTGATTATGAACATTAATATGATTTGTGAGTATTTACGTTTGTTCCTGAGGACATGGGAGAAGTCTTGCTATAAGTAGTCTTGTGAATTTGGTATTCGTTCGATATTTTGATGAGATGTATGTTGTCTCTCCTCTAGTGGTGTTATGTGAACGTCGACTACATGACACTTTACCATTATTTGGGCCTAGAGGAAGGCATTGGGAACTAATAAGTAGATGATGTGTTGCTAGAGTGACTGTAGCTTAAACCCTTGTTTATGCGTTGTTTCGTAAGGGGCTGATTTGGATCCATATGTTTCATGCTATGGTTAGGTTTACCTTAATACTTATTTTGTAGTTGCGGATGCTTGCAATAGGGGTTAATCATAAGTGAGATGCTTGTCCAAGGAAGGGCAGTACCCAAGCACCGGTCCACCCACATATGAAATTATCAAAGTAACGAACGCGAACCATATGAGCGTGATGAAAACTAGCTTGACGATAATTCCCATGTGTCCTCGGGAGCCTTTTCCTTTAAATAAGAGTTTGTCCAGGCTTGTCCTTTGCTACAAAAAGGATTGGGCCACCTTGCTGCACCTTGTTTACTGTTGTTACTTGTTGCCCGTTACAAATTACCTTATCACAAAACTATGTGTTACCGATAATTTCAGTGTTTGCAGAGAATACCTTACTGAAAACCGCTTGTCATTTCCTTCTGCTCCTCATTGGGTTCGACACTCTTACTTATCGAAAGGACTACGATAGATCCCCTATACTTGTGGGTCATCAAGACTATTGTGTGGCGCCATTGCCGGGGAGTGAAGCACCTTTGGTAAGTGGAATTTGGTAAGGAAAAATTGTGTGCTGAAATTTATTGTCACTTGTTACTATGGAACATAATCCTTGGAGGGGCTTGTTTGGGGTATCTTCACCCCGACCAGTAGAGCAAAGAGTTGCTCCTCAACCTACTGAACCTACTGAAAATGTTTACTTTGAAATTCCTTCGGGTATGATAGAGAAACTGCTAGCTAATCCTTTCACATGTGATGGAACATTACATCCCGACTTGAACCTAATCTATTTGGATGAATTTTGTTGATTATTTAAGCTTGCAGGTATGCCTGAGGATGTTATCAAGAAGAAGGTATTCCCCTTATCTTTGAAGGGAAAGGCATTGACATGGTTTAGGCTATGTCATGATATGGGATCATGGAACTACAACCGATTGAAATTGGAATCTCATCAGAAGTTTTATCCTATGCATCTTGTTCACCATAATCGTAATTATATATATATATATATATATATATATATATATATAATTTTTGGCCTCGCGAAGGAGAAAGCATCGCTCAAGCTTGGGGGGAGGCTTAAGTCAATGTTATATGCATGCCCCAATCATGACCTCTCAAGAGAAATTATTATTCAAAAAATTTATGCTCGGCTTTCTCTCAATAATCGCTCCATGCTCGATACTTTTTTACTGGTTCTTTTATGATGAAGACTATTGAATTCAAATGGGATTTATTGGAAAGAATTGAACACAACTCTGAATATTGGGATCTCGACAAGGGTAAGGAGTTAGGTATAACACCTAAGTTTGATTGTGTTAAATCTTTTATGGATACCAATGTTTTCCGTGAATTTAGCACTAAATATGGACTTGACTCTGAGATAGTAGCTTCTTTATGTGAATCCTTTGCTACTCATGTTAATCTCCCTAAGGAGAAGTGGTTTAAATATAATCGTCCCATTGAAGTAAAAGTAATTGCACCTATTAAAGTTGAAGAAAAGACTATCACTTATAATTTTGATCATGTTGTTCCTACTGCTTATATTGAGAAACCACCTTTTCCTGTTAGAATAAAGGATCATGCTAAAACTTCAACTGTGGTTCGTAAGAGTAATACTAGAACACCTACACCCCCTGAGCAAATTAAAGTTGAGCCTAGTATCACTATGGTTAAAGATCTCTTAGCCGATAATATTGATGGGCATGTTATTTACTTCCGTGATGAAGCTGCTAGAATTGCTAGACCCGATACTAAGGGTAAACATAGACCTATTGTTGGCATGTCTGTTATTTATGTTAAAATAGGAGATCATTGTTATCATGGCTTATGTGATATGGGTGCTAGTGCGAGTGCAATACCTCATTCCTTATACAAAGAAATTATGCATGATATTGCACCTGCTGAGATAGAGAAAATTGATGTTACAATTAAGCTTGCCAATAGAGACACTATTTCACCAGTTGGGATTGTTAGAGATGTTGAAGTCTTGTGTGGGAAAGTTAAATATCCTGCTGATTTTCTTGTTCTTGGTTCTCCACAAGATAACTTTTGTCCCATTATATTTGGTAGACCCTTCTTGAATACTGTAAATGCTAGGATAGACTGCAAAAAGGATGTTGTTACTATTGGTTTGGGGGATATGTCTCATGAGTTTAATTTTGCTAAATTTCATAGACAACCCCATGATAAAGAATTGCCTAGTAAAGATGAAATTATTGGTCTTGCTTCTATTGCCGTGCCTCCTAATGATCCTTTAGAACAATACTTTCTCGACCATGAAAATGATATGTTTATGAATGAAAGAAGGGAAATAGATGAAGTATTCTTTAAACAGGGACCTATTTTGAAACACAACTTGCCTGTTGAAATCCTAGGGGATCCTCCTCCACCCAAAGGTGATCTCGTGTTTGAGCTTAAACCATTACCTGATACTCTTAAATATGCTTATCTTGATGAAAATAATATATATCCTGTTATTATTAGTGCTAACCTTTCAGAGCAGGAAGAAGAGAAATTATCGAAAACTCTGAAGAAGCACTGTGCTGCTATTGGATATACTCTTGATGATCTTAGGGGCATTGGCCCCACTTTATGCCAGCACAAAATAAAATTGGAGAAAGACGCTAAACCGGTTGTTGATCACCAACGACGATTAAATCCTAAGATGAAAGAAGTGGTAAGAAAAGAAATACTAAAGCTTCTGGAAGCAGGTATAATTTATCTCGTTGCTGATAGTCAGTGGCTAAGTCATGTCCATTGTGTCCCTAAGAAGGGAGGTATTACTGTTGTTCCTAATGATAAAGATGAATTGATCCCACAAAGAATTGTTACAGGTTATAGAATGGTAATTGATTTCCTCAAACTAAATAAAGCTACTAAAAGGGATCATTGAGGGAGTCCTGGATTAGGGGATATCCGGATAGCCGGACTATATACATCGTCCGGGCTATTGAAGCGTGAAGATACAAGACTCAAGACTTCGTCCCGTGTCCGGATGGAACTCTCCTTGGCGTGGAAGGCAAGCTTGGCGATCCGGATATTGTATTTCCTTCCTTGTAATCGACTCCATGTAAACCCTAGCCCTCTCCGTGTCTATATAAACCGGAGAGGTTGGTCCTCGTAAGCCCGATCACAATTACAATCATACCATCATAGGCTAGCTTCTAGGGTTTAGCCTCTACGATCTCGTGGTAGATCTACTCTTGTACTACCCATATCTTCAATATTAATCAAGCAGGAAGTAGGGTTTTACCTCCATCGAGAGGGCCCGAACACAGGTAAACATTGTGTCCCTTGCTTCCTGTTACCATCAGCCTAAGACGCATAGATCGAGACCCCCTACCCGAGATCCGCCGGTTTTGACACCGACATTGGTGCTTTCATTGAGAGTTCCTCTGTGTCATCGCTGCAAGGCTCGATGGCTCGTCTCGTTGTCGGTTAGAACGTTACCGCTGGGGGAGCTCTGGCTGTAGGCCAAACTCTCCGACTAGGCGGCTTCGTCATGGCCGCCCCATAGGTTGTCGCGCCGACGATGGCCTCTCGGGTCATCACGCATAAACTTGGCATCAATTCGAAACTCGCCGAACAGATGGATCCGATAGAGCTCCCTTCTATTAATGAGCTCTTGGATCGCATCACCGCTTTGGGAGTCGCAACGGGCTATGACCGGATCAGGCTTAAACCCGACCAAAGGGACATTAAATCCCCGCCGGCCACCCATGAGATAACGGTAGCGGAGGAACCACACACGGAGTATCCCTCTATTTTGAGGACGAATTATGTCTGGATCGCCAAGCTCCCGGAGCCGGACACCCGCCCAGGGGAGGATATGACTCAGGTGCCGGACTTAGAATCGGGCACGGGGCCGGAAAAATTGGGCAGCATCCCGGATCCCGAGCTGTCGAACTCAGAAGCTCCCATGCCCCGGGGTGCTAGATCGGATCAGAATCCGGATTCAGCTATAACCACCCACACGGACTTAAATCGTCTCTCCCATATCAGGAAAGAGCCCCAGGAGACAGTGCATCATTACTGGGCCAGATTCCTCCTTGCGTTGAACAAGGTCGAGGACTGCCACGAGGAGGACGTAGTCTCACTCTTCTGCAAAAACTGCACGGACAAAGGAATCCTTAATGCTATAAGTCGCCGTGACATAGTACGCTTTGCGGACTTAGCAACCATAGTACGTAAGCACATATGGAAAGCGTCTGGAGAACCCAAGCTGAATTTTGGGACAGTCCGTCTCGCCAAAAACCTTTGTCCGAACTAAACGGGCGAACTCCGTAAGTCGGCCGATCCAATCCTCTAAGAAACCAAAGCCCACCTGTATGGGAACCAGATGGAAAAATGGCTCAATGGGCCATGTAAACTCCACAAAGACTCCGGACACAACACCAACTCATAGCCTTAGGGCATGTTGGATACTCCGCAAAGTTGCAAAAAGTGGCGAGCATCTTCTTACAGAACAACATCCCGCCAACGAGCACAATACGGTAGTAACAGTCTTGAGACTTTTGCCTCAAACAAGAGGGCGCAAGCGAGCTCATCGAAGCTCCACGGAAATTTTCCATATGGCCAAAATAAACCCCTGGAACGACACTGCTATAACTTTCAATGCCGGTGACGAACCTCGATTCCAGACTGTCCGGGCACCAGCCGCTCTGGTTCTTAGCCCAATCGTGGACGGCTTTCGACTCACTAAAGTGCTCATGGATGGCGGAAGCAGATTAAACTTGATCTATGAAGAGACACTCAGCAAGATGGAGATTGACAAAGGCCGCATTGAACAAAGCGGCACAACCTTCAGGGGAATTATCCCTAGTCGGGAAGCGCGGTGTGCAGGAAAAATCACACTCGACGTGGTATTCGGCACCTCGGAGAATTATAGGTCCGAAGAAATCACATTCCAAGTGGCCCCTTTTAGCAGCGGATACCACGCCCTTCTAGGGTGGGACGCGTTTACAAGCTTTCAAGCTATACCCCATTACGGGTACATGAAGCTTAAAATGCCCGGACCCAATGGGATCATCACTCTAGCCAGTGATCCGGACGTCGCACTGCTACCGAAAAACATAACCGCAGCACTAGCCTCGAGGCATTATCCGAGGCCCTAGCAATCGAAGAATTAACAACATCAAGGGCCACCGTGGGATGTGAACGACGTGATACTCGACAAGCAACCCAAGTCCACCTCATTTAAACCCGCAGATGAGATAGTCAAATTCCAAGTCCATCCAACGGACCCCACGAAGACAGCTTCCGTTGGGACACGCTTGAGCCTCAAGAATGGACGCCGCACTGCGAGACTTCTTACGCGAGAATTGGGACATCTTCGCCTGGCACCCATCGGACATGTCGGGCATCCCATGCAGATTGGCCGAACACAGCCTCAATATACTAAAAGGATACAAACCGGTCAAGCAGACTATCAGACGGTTTTCAGAGCCCAAACGGCAGGCCATGGGGGAAGAGCTAGCCAAACTACTCAAGGCCGGATTCATCAGAGGTATCAAGCATCCGGATTGGCTGGCAAACCTGGTAATGGTACCAAAGAAGGACAAATCATGGCGCCTATGTGTCGACTTTAAAGACCTCAACAAGGCTTGCCCCAAGGATCCCTTTCCCCTCCCTCGCATCGATCAAATCATTGATGCCACAGCAGGACACGGCTCGCTGTGTTTCCTCGACGCATACTCTGGATACCATCAAATAAAGATAGCAGAGTCTGACCAAGTTGCAATAGCTTTCATAACGCCATATGGCCCTTTCTGCTTCAACACTATGCCTTTCGGGCTTAAGAACGTCAAGAACCTACCAACGCATGATTCAAACATGCCTGGAAAAGCAAATCAGCAAAACAGTGGAGGCATACGTGGATGACGTGGTCATAAAGACAAGACACGTCGAAACCCTAATAGATGACTTGAGGCTTACATTCGACAATCTCCGGACATACGACATCAAGCTGAACCCGAAAAATGCGTTTTACGCCCCTCGGGAAACTACTCGGCTTCATCGCTTCCAATAGAGGAATTGAAGCGAATCCGCAAAAATCGAGCTCATCACGCTTGGCTATACCAACAGACCTCAAGCACATCCAGAAACTAGCCGGGTGCATGGCTGCTCTAAGCCGCTTTATCTCCAGGTTAGGAGAAAAGGCATTACCTCTTTACCGCCTTCTTCGATGGATGCAGCCGCGGCCGGACTGGATGAAATAAAGACCTTATTGGCTAGTAATCCACTACTAACAGCGCCAAATATTGACGAACCTATGCTGCTGTACATAGCTGCAATGCATCAAGTTTTAAGCGCGGTGCTCGTCGTTGAACGAGAGGCTGACAGATACAAATTCCCGCTCCAGAAGCCGGTTTACTACGTATCCATGGTCCTAACCCCATGCAAATCCCGATAGCCACACTATCAAAAAATAGCATACGCGGTGTTCATGGCATCCCGGAAGCTACGACACTACTTTCAAGAGTGTTCGATTACGGTGGCCTCTGAAGTACCACTCAATGACATAATAAATAACCGCGATGCTACGGGCCGGATTGCCAAATGGGCCATTGAGCTCCTTCCGTTCGACATAACATACAAACCACGGCGAGCCATCAAGTCGCAAGTATTGGCTGACTTCGTCGTCGAATGGTCAGAGGCCGAACTCCCTAAAGAGTACGGCGCATACTCAAACTGGATCATGCACTTCGACGGGTCTAAAATGCTGGCCGGATTGGGAGCAGGCGTAGTCCTGACGTCTCCCACCGGAGACACGGTCCAGTACGTCCTCCAAATATTATACACAGACTCCAACAATGCAGTTGAATATGAGGCTCTGTTGCACGGTCTTCGGATGGCAGTCTCTATGGGCATTCAACGCCTAGAAGTGCGCGGGCATTGAAAGCTCGCAATATCACAAATAAACGGAGATTTTGATGCCAAGGACCCGAAAATGGCGGCCTACCGTAATACCGTCCTTAAGATGTCAGCTCGGTTCGAGGGGCTCGAATTCCACCATGTGGCTCGAGAATACAATCAAGTGGCGGACGTCCTTGCTCGCATCGGCGCTAAACGCGACCCTGTCCCACCTAACATATTCTTGGAACGATTGTTCAAGCCATCCGTAGTATGGGAAGGGGAGTCCGGCAATACTAGCACGGATCCGAATACACCCCCAGATTCCGAACTATCAGACATAATCGGAGGTTCTACCACCGAAATAACGTCCTCGGCCCATGAAATCATGGCTGTAATCGCCCCGTGGAGTGAGCCTTTCTTGGCCTACCTAAATAGGTAGGAGCTCCCCGAAGACCAAAATGAAGCACGCTGCATCGTCCGGCTCTCTAAAGCTTACAAAGTCTACGATGGGGAACTCTACAAGAAAAGTGCTACCGGAGTGCTCCAAAGATGCATCTCTGAAGAGGAAGGGCAGCAGCTCTTGGCTGAAATCCATGCCGGACTGGGCGGGCACCACGCCGCGGCTCGAGCATTAGTCAGCAAGGCCTTCCATACAGGTTTCTACTGGCCGACGGCCCGAGCAGACGCACAGGACCTCGTCCAACATTGCGTTGGTTGCCAGCTCTTTTCCAATCAGAGTCATATGCCCCCTACCGCTCTCCAAACAATCCCCATAACTTGGCCGTTCGCGGTCTTAAAGGGGGAAGCCATAAGAAAAAATACTTATTGGTCATGGTGGACAAATTCACCAAATGGATAGAAGCCAAACAAGTCAAAACGGCTTAATCCGGACCAGTAATAGACTTCATATCTGGGGTCGTACACCGATACGGTGTCCCTCACAACATCATCACTGATAATGGCTCAAATTTCACAGCCGACGAAGTGAAAACTTGGTGAACAAAAATGGGCGTTAAGCTTGATTACGCTTCCGTCTACCATCCCCAAACAAACGGCCAGGTAGAGCGGGCAAATGGTCTCATCATGAGCGGCATCAAACCCAGACTAGTGTGATCCTTGACAGAGTCGGATACGCACTAGATCGAGGAGCTCAACTCCGTACTCTGGGGGCTGCGGACCACGCCGAATCGCACCACCGGATATACACCATTTTTATGGTGTACGGCGCAGAAGCAGTATTACCCTGCGACATAATACATGATTCGCCACGCGTACGCATGTACGAAGAGAAGGAAGCCGAGTTAGATCGGCAGGATAACTTGGATGCCCTGGAGGAGGAGTGCGACGTCGCAAAAGCCCGCTCCGCATTCTATCAGCAGCAGGCTCGACGATATCAAAGTAGAGAAGTGCGGGCCAAAACTTACAATATTGGCGAGCTCGTTCTATGCCTACCGGAGAAGAAGAAGGACAAGCTCAAACCCAAGTGAGAGGGTCCCTTCATCATTGACAAAGTTCTCATCGGAGGAGCTGCATCGCCACGTAATGCATCCGATAATGCACTCGAGCCGAACCCATGGAACGCCGGACTCGGAGATTCTACGCCTAACGCCGAACTCAAAGGTTCGTCTCCTAACCCCTCCTTTTTAATTATGCTCCATCCCTTTTCCTTTCTCGACCTTTTCCTCTTCACACAAAGTATTCAATACAGTGCGGACTCCCGGATCACTCCGGCCGCACTAGGTGTGTAAGCAAGACCTGGGGGCTTCCTATACGGAAGCGAAAAATAAGTACTCACATGGCGTTCTGCCCATCACAGATGCATTCTTTTTCCATATGTGCCTTTTCTTCACCATTATATGCATCGATATGACTTAAGATGTGGCCACGCTGGGTTGTTCGGCTCTTGTGTTTATGCCCTACGTTCCCGTTAATTCGGCTAGGGCATAAGGGGAGCACCTCTGCGATTGTTATTGCCGGTTCAGCCGGATGTGTACCTCAGACTGGGTGAAGCCGAAAGCTAGCTTCCTTAAGGGAATATTCGATCGGTGAACAAAAGATGTATTCGTTTATTACAACACAAATCCCCAGAAGTTTTGTATCATGCGCAATCGTTCGCAGTCCGGACATGTGCATTGTCGCATGCGTACCCAGGGAAAGGAACCCCTAACGGAACTATTCTCCCTGGAAGATGTTTCTTTCTATCCATGTAATATAACATAATTAGTTGGGTACTTGTCTGTTCAAGCACTTATGACCCCTACGCCTGGTTTCCACGCATACCCCAGTTTTGTATAACAGAGTGGGTATTCGGACATACCCCGGACTGTAGGATCCGAGGGCTGAAGCGAAAAGGTCCGCCATGACAAATGATTTTAATCTGGCTAGGGACTAATTATGTCCATTAAATTACACAGTCACTTAGACTGACTATATTCCTCCTCTATATCATCCAACAGGCTATCTAGCTTACAATCCTGTTGAGAATATTTTATGGTCGACGTTACTCGGTCATATACCGCACTCACGGAATTTCTTGCCCATCTGGCCCCGCCGGTCCGACTTCGGCCATATGGTTCAGGTCCAGCTTGGTGTAGCGCGTCTTCACCATAGCCCAGGCTTCTCCACCTTGCCGCCAGGCTGATATCTGAAGGAAATATGCCCTAGAGGCAATAATAAAGTTATTGTTTATTTCCTCATATCATGATAAATGTTTATTATTCATGCTAGAATTGTATTAACCGGAAACATGATACATGTGTGAATACATAGACAAACATATAGTCACTAGTATGCCTCTACTTGACTAGCTCATTAATAAAAGATGGTTATGTTTCCTAACCATAGACATGTGTTGTCATTTGATTAATGGGATCACATCGTTAGGAGAATGATGTGATTAACATGACCCATTCCGTTAGCCTAGCAATTGATCGTAGTACATTGCTATTGCTTTCTTCATGACTTATACATGTTCCTGTAACTATGAGATTATGCAACTCCCGTTTACCGGAGGAACACTTTGGGTGCTACCAAACGTCACAACGTAACTGGGTGATTATAAAGGAGTACTACAGGTGTCTCCAAAATTACATGTTGGGTTGGCGATTTCGAGATTAGGTTTTGTCACTCCGATTGCCCGAGAGGTATCTCTGGGCCCTCTCGGTAATGCACATCACTATAAGCCTTGCAAGCAATGTAGCTAATGAGTTAGTTACAGAATGATGCATTACGTAACGAGTAAAGAGACTTGACGGTAACGAGATTGAACTAGGTATTGAGATACCGACGATCGAATCTTGGGCAAGTAACATACCGATGACAAAGGGAACAACGTATGTTGTTATGCGCGGTTCGACCGATAAAGATCTTCAGAGAATATGTAGGAGCCAATATGAGCATCTAGGTTCCGCTTATTGGTTGTTGACCGGAGACGTGTCTCGGTCATGTCTACATAGTTCTCGAACCCGTAGGGTCCGCACGCTTAAGGTTTCGGCGATGCTTATATTATGATTTTATGAGTTTTGATGTACCGAAGGAGTTCGGAGTCCCGGATGAGATCGGGGCATGACGAGGAGTCTCGAAATGGTCGAGACGTAAAGATCGATATATTGGACGACTATATTCAAGTTCGGAAAGGTTCCGAGTGATTCGGTATTTTTCGGAGTACCGGAGAGTTAGGGGAATTCGCCGGGGAGTATTTGGGCCTTATTGGGCCTTACGGGATTTGAGGAGAGAGGCCGAAAGGAAGGAGGCCTACGCCCCCCCTCTGGTCCGTATTGGACAAGGGGCGCAGCCCCCTTTCCCTTCTTCCTCTCCCCTCTTTCCCTTCTCCTACTCCAACAAGGGAGGTGGAATCCTACTAGGACTAGGGAGTCCTAGTAGGACTCCACACTTGGCGCGCCTCCTAGAGCCGCCTCCTCCCCTTGCTCCTTTATATACGGGGCAGGGGGGCACCCCATGACACACAAGTTGATCTACGGATCGTTCCTTAGCCGTGTGCGGTGCCCCCCTCCACCATATTCCACTTCGGTCATATCGTCATGGAGTTTAGGTGAAGCCCTGCGCGGTAGAGCATCATCATCGTCACCACGCCGTCAGGTCGACGGAACTCATCCCCGACACTTTGCTGGATCAGAGTCCGGGGATCGTCATCGAGCTGAACGTGTGCTGAACTCGGAGGTGCCGTTCGTTCGGTTCTTGGATCGGTCGGATCGTGAAGACGTACGACTACATCAACCGCGTTGTCATAACGCTTCCGCTTATGGTCTACGAGGGTACGTGGACAATACTCTCCCCTCTCGTTGCTATGCCATCACCATGATCTTGTGTGTGCGAGGAAATTTTTGAAATTACTACGTTCCCCAACAAAGGGCATCCGAGCCTGGTTTTATGCGTAGATGTCATATGCACGAGTAGAACACAAGTGAGTTGTGGGCGATACAAGTCATACCGCTTACCAAAGCATGTCATACTTTGGTTCGGGCGGTATTGTGAGATGAAGCGCCCGGACCGACATTACGCCAGACGCTTACGCAAGAATGGTTTCACCGCTATGCAGCACTTGTGCTTAAAGGTGACCGGCGGGTGTCTGTCTCTCTCACTTTAGTTGAACTGAGTGTGGCTACGCCCGTCCTTGTGAAGGTTAAAACAGCACTAACTTGACGAACTATCGTTGTGGTTTTAATGCGTAGGTAAGAACGGTTCTTGATCAGCCCGTAGCAGCCACGTAAAATTTGCAACAACAAAGTAGAGGACGTCTAACTTGTTTTTGCAGGGCATGTTGTGATGTGATATGGTCAAGACGTGATGCTATATTTTATTGTATGAGATGATCATGTTTTGTAACCGGTTATCGGCAATCGGCAGGAGCCATATGGTTGTCGCTTTATTGTATGAAATGCAATGCCTCGTAATTGCTTTTACTTTATCGCTAAGCGGTAGCGATAGTCGAGAAGCAATAGTTGGCGACGACAACGATGCTATGATGGAGATCAAGGTGTCGCGCCGGTGACGATGGTGATCACGACGGTGCTTCGGAGATGGAGATCACAAGCACAAGACGATGATGGCCATATCATATCACTTATATTGATTGCATGTGATGTTTATCCTTTATGCATCTTATTTTGCTTTGATTGACGGTAGCATTTTAAGATGATCTCTCACTAAAAATATCAAGAAGTGTTCTCCACGAGTATGCACCGCTATGAAAGTTCTTCGTCTTTGAGACACCACGTGATGATCGGGTGTGATAGGCTCTACGCTCAAATACAACGGGTGTAAAACAGTTGCACACGCTGAATACTCAAAGTTAAACTTGGCGAACCTAGCATATACAGATATGGCCTCGGAACACGGAGACCGAAGGTCGAGCGTGAATCATATAGTAGATATGATCAACATATTGATGTTCACCGTTGAAACTACTCCATCTCACGTGATGATCGGACATGGTGTAGTTGATATGGATCACGTAATCACTTAGAAGATTAGAGGGATGTCTATCTAAGTGGGAGTTCTTAAGTAATATGATTAATTGAACTTAAATTTATCATGAACTTAGTCCTGGTAGTATTTTGCAAATTATGTTGTGGATCAATAGCTCGCGTTATTGCTTCCCTATGTTTGTTGCTTTCATATGTTTATTTTAATATGTTCCTAGAGAAAACTGTGTTGAAAGATGTTAGTAGCAATGATGCGGATTGGATCCGTGATCTGAGGTTTATCCTCATTGCTGCACGTAAGAATTATGTCCTTGATGCACCGCTAGGTGATGGACCTATTGTAGGAGCAGATGGGGCGTTATGAACGTTTGGCTAGCTCAATATGATGACTACTTGATAGTTTAGTGCACCATGCTTAACGGCTTAGAATTGGGACTTCAAAGACGTTTTGAACGTCATGGACCATATGAGATGTTCCAGGAATTGAAGTTAATATTTCAATAAAATACCCGAGTTGAGAGATATGAAGTCTCCAACAAGTTCTATAGCTAAAAGATGGAGGAGAATCGCTCAACTAGTGAGCATGTGCTCAGATTGTCTGGGTACTTCAATCGCTTGAATCAAGTGGGAGTTAATCTTCTAGATAAGATAGTGATTGACAGAATTCTCTAGTCACCGTCACTAAGTTACTAGAACTTCGTGATGAACTATAGTATGCAAGGGATGACGAAAAAGATTCCCGAGCTCTTCGTGATGTTGAAATTGACGAAGGTAGAAATCAAGAAAGAGCATCAAGTGTTGATGATTGACAAGACCACTAGTTTCAAAAAAAGGGCAAAGGGAAAGAAAGGGAAACTTCAAGTAGAATGGCAAACAAGTTGTCACTCCCTGAAGAAGCCAAAAGCTGGACCAAAGCCTGAAACCGAAAGTGCTTCTACCGCAAAGGAAATGGTCACCGGAAGCGGAAATGCCACGAATATTTGGTGGATAAGAAGGATGGCAAAGTGAACAAGAGTATATTTGATATACAAAAGGTTATTGATGTGTGCCTTACTAGTGTTTATAGTAGCCCTCGAGTATTTGATACTCATTCGGTTGCTAAGATTAGTAACTCAAACAGAGGAGTTGCAGAATCAAACAGAGACTAGTTGAAGGAAGTGACGATGAGTGTTGGAAGTAGTTCCAAGATTGATATGATCATCATCACACACTCCCTATACTTTCGGGATTAGTGTTAAATCTAAATAAATGTTATTTGGCTTTTGCGTTGAGCATGAATATGATTTGATCATGTTTATTGCAATACGGTTATTCATTTAATCGTAAAATAATTGTTGTTCGCTTACATGAATAAAACCTTCAATGGTCATACACCCAATGAAAATAGTTTGTTGGATCTCGATCGTAGTGATACACATATTCATAATATTGATGCCGAAAGATGCAAAGTTAATAATGATAGTGCAACTTATTTGTGGCAATCGCCGCTTGGGTCATATCGTAGTAAAGCGCATGAAGAAACTCCATAAAAGATGGATTTTCGAATCACTTGGTTATGAATCATTTGATGCTTAAGTAACCGTGCCTTTGGGCGAGATGACTAAAACTCCGTTCTTCGGAACAATGGAATGAGCAACAAACTTGTTGGAAATAATACATACTGATGTATGCGATCCAATTAGTGTTGATGCCCGTGGCAAGTATCATTATTTTCTGACCTTCACAGATGATTTGAGCATATATGCGTATATCTTCTTGATGAAACATAAGTCTGAAATAGTTGAAAAGTTCAAAGAATTTCAGAGTGAAGTAGAAAATCATCATAACAAGAAAATAAAGTTTCTGTGATCTGATCGTGGAGATGAATATTTGAGTTACTAGTTTGGTCTTCAATTAAAACAAAGTGGAATAGTTTCACAACTCACGCCACCTGGAACACCACAATGTAATGGTGTGTCTGAACATCGTAATCGTACTTTACTAGATATGGTGCAATCTATGATGTCTCTTATCGGTTTACCACTATCGTTTTGGGGTTATGCATTAGAGACAGCTGCATTCACGATTAAATAGGGCACCATCTAAATAAGTTGAGACGATTAATCAGATGAACTATGGTTTAGCAAAGAAACCTAAGTCGTCGTTTCTTAAAGTTTGGAGTTGCGATGCTTATATGAAAAGGTTTTCAACCTGATAAGCTCGAACCCAAATCGGACAAGTGCGTCTTCATAGAATACCCAAAGGAAACTGTTGGGTACACCTTCTATCACAGATCTAAAGGCAAAACATTCGTTGCTAAGATGGATCCTTTCTAGAGAAGAAGTTTCTCTCGAAAGAAGTGAGTGGGAGGAAAGTAGAACTTGATGAGGTAATTGTACCTTCTCCCTTATTGGAAAGTAGTTCATCACGTAAATCAGTTCCAAAGTGATTCCTACACCAATTAGTGAGGAAGTTAATGATGATGATCATGAAACTTGAGATCAAGTTGCTACCAAACCTCGTAGGTCTTCCAGAGTAAGATCCGCACTGTGAGTGGTACGGTAATCATGTTCGGAAGTCATGTTACTAGACCATGATGAACCTACGAACTATGAGGAAGCGATGATGAGCCCAGATTCCGCGAAATGGCTTGAGGCCATGAAATCTGAGATAGGATCCATGTATGTGAACAAAGTATGGACTTTGATTGACTTGCTCGATGATCAGCAAGCCATGTTAAATAAATGGATCTTCAAGAGGAAGACGGACACTGATAGTAGTGTTACTATCTACAAAGCTCGACTTGTCACAAAAAGGTTTTCGACAAGTTCAAGGTGTTGACTACAATGAGATTTTCTCAACTGTAGCGATGCTTAAGTCTGTCCGAATCATGTTAGCAATTGCCACATTTTATGAAATCTGGCAAATGGATGTCAAAACTACATTCTTTAATGAATTTATTAAAGAAGAGTTGTATATGATGCAACCAGAAGGTTTTGTCAATCCTAAAGGAGCTAACAAAATGTGCAAGCTTCAAAGAATCCATCTATGGACTGGTGCAAGCATCTCGGAGTTGGAATAAACGCTTTGATAGTGTGATCAAAGCATATGGTTTTATCTGCACTTTTGGAGAAGCTTTGTATTTACAAGAAAGTGAGTGGGAGCACTACAAAGATTTACGATAAGTATATGTGAATGACATATTGTTGATCGGAAATAATGTAGAATTATTCTGCAAAGCATAAAGGAGTATTTGAAAGGAGTTTTTCAAAGAAGGACCTCGGTGAAGCTGATTACATATTGAGCATCAAGATCTATTGAGATAGATCAAGACGCTTGATAAGTTTTTCAATAAGTACATACCTTGTCAAGATTTTGAAATAGTTCAAAATGGAACAGTCAAAGAAAGAATTCTTGCCTGTGTTGCAAAGGTGTGAAATTGAGTAAAGACTCAAATCCCGACCACGGCAGAAAATAGAGAAGAGAATGAAAGTCATTCCCTATACCTCACCATAGGTTCTATAAAGTATGCTATGCTATGTACCAGACCTATTGTATACCTTGCTCTGAATTTGGGAAGGGAGTACAATAGTGATCTAGGAGTAGATCACTGGACATTGGTAAAGAATATCCTTAGTAAGGACTAACGAAATATTTCTCGATTATGGAAGTGATAAAAGAGTCCGTCGTAAAGAGTTACATCGATGCAAGCTTTTTATACCGATCCAGATGACTCTAAGTCTCAATCTGGATACATATTGAAAGTGGGAGCAATTAGCTAGAGTAACTCCGCGCAGAGCATTGTAGACATAGAATATTTGCAAAATACATACGGCTCTGGATGTGACAGACCCGTTGACTAAACTTCTCTCACGAGCAAAACATGATCATACCTTAGTACTCTTTGGTTGTTAATCACATAACATTGTGAACTAGATTATTGACTCTAATAACCCTTTGGGTGTTGATCACATGACGATGTGAACTATGGGTATTATCACATACAGATGTGAATATTGGTGTTAATCACATGGCGATGTGAACTAGATTATTGACTCTAGTGCAAGTGGGAGACTGAAGGAAATATGCCCTAGAGGCAATAATAAAGTTATTATTTATTTCCTCATATCATGATAAATGTTTATTATTCATGCTAGAATTGTATTAACCGGAAACATGATACATGTGTGAATACATAGACAAACATATAGTCACTAGTATGCCTCTACTTGACTAGCTCATTAATCAAAGATGGTTATGTTTCCTAACCATAGACATGTGTTGTCATTTGATTAATGGGATCACATCGTTAGGAGAATGATGTGATTGACATGACCCATTCCGTTAGCCTAGTACTTGATCGCTTTAGTACATTGCTATTGCTTTCTTCATGACTTATACATGTTCCTGTAACTATGAGATTATGCAACTCCTGCTTACGGAGGAATACTTTGGTGCTACCAAACGTCACAACGTAATCGGGTGATTATAAAGGAGTACTACAGGTGTCTCCAAAGGTACATGTTGGGTTGGCGATTTCGAGATTAGGTTTTGTCACTCCGATTGCCTGGAGAGGTATCTCTGGGCCCTCTCGGTAATGCACATCACTATAAGCCTTGCAAGCAATGTAGCTAATGAGTTAGTTACGCAATGATGCATTACGTAACGAGTAAAGAGACTTGCCGGTAACGAGATTGAACTAGGTATTGAGATACCGACGATCGAATCTCGGCAAGTAACATACCGATGACAAAGGGAACAACGTATGTTGTTATGCGGTTTGACCGATAAAGATCTTCATAGAATATGTAGGAGCCAATATGAGCATCCAGGTTCCGCTTATTGGTTATTGACCGAGACGTGTCTCGGTCATGTTCATATAGTTCTCGAACCCGTAGGGTCCGCACGCTTAAGGTTTCGATGGCGATGCTTATATTATGAGTTTATGAGTTTTGATGTACAGAAGGAGTTCGGAGTCCCGGATGAGATCGGGGACATGACGAGGAGTCTCGAAATGGTCAAGACGTAAAGATCGATATATTGGACGACTATATTCGAAGTTCGGAAAGGTTCCGAGTGATTCGGGTATTTTTCGGAGTACCGGAGAGTTATGGGAATTCGCCGGGGAGTATATGGGCCTTATTGGGCCATACGGGAATAGAGGAGAGAGGCCAAAAGGAAGGAGGCCTGCGCCCCCCCCCCCCGCTGGTCCGAATTGGACAAGGGGCGCAGCCCCCCTTTCCTTCTTCCTCTCCCCCTCTTTCCCCTTCTCCTACTCCAACAAGGGAGGTGGGATCCTACTAGGACTAGGGAGTCCTAGTAGGACTCCACACTTGGCGCGCCCCTCCTAGGGCCGGCCTCCTCCCCCCTTGCTCCTTTATATACGGGGGAAGGGGGCACCCCATGACACACAAGTTGATCTACGGATCGTTCCTTAGCCGTGTGCGGTGCCCCTCTCCACCATATTCCACCTCGGTCATATCGTCGCGGAGTTTAGGCGAAGCCTCGCCGGTAGAGCATCATCATCGCCACCACGCCGTCCGCGGCCGATGGAACTCATCCACGACACTTTGCCGGATCGGAGTCCGGGATCGCCATCGAGCTGAACGTGTGCTGAACTTCGGAGGTGCCGACGTTCGGTACTTGGATCGGTCGGATCGTGTAGACGTTCGACTACATCAACCGCGTTGTCATAACGCTTCCGCTTACGGTCTACGAGGGTACGTGGACAATACTCTCCCCTCTCTTTGCTATGCCATCACCATGATCTTGCGTGTGCGTAGGAAATTTTTGAAATTACTACGTTCCCCAACAATATCTTCCACAATCGGAAGCGCCGCCGTGCTCCTTGAAGCATATCCGCAAGCTCTCCCATGCCATTCGGCAGGAAGCTTGATGGCCACAAGGCCTGAGCAACGCCCTGCATCACCTGTCGAGCTCGCTCATGCAGTTGTGAGAGGTCTTGTAGTAACTCGCCTGCAGATGAGGGCATCTCCTCCTCAGACTTAATTCGTTAACATTCCTACAAGCAAAATGCTTTCAATATACTTCTGCTACTTAACTATACTATAGTTCGTCTAGGCACTTACCATAAATACCACGTCGAAGCCTTTTGTTCTCCTTTAGGGAGTCCGCCAGCTGAGCATGGACGTCTTTTAACTCCAAGTCCAGCTGGACTTTGGCATCTTGAAGATTGTTCTTCTCCTGCCTAACCTGCGTAAGAATGCGCTCGCCAGCCTTCAGCTGCCTTTTAAGATGTGATTCGTCATCTCTTACGCCCTCCGGATTTACCCCGGGATTGTCTGCAGAATTTCATGTTAGACTTGCCATATCAGCCACTTACTAACTGGTGCATATTCGCACAATTGAGACAAATGTTACCAGATGAGGGTTTTTGGGATTCCTCTAACTTCACAACTGTGGCCTTTAGCTCAGCCTTGCACTCCTCCAGCTCCCGAGACAGTTGCTCATTCTTATCTACAAGAACCTGTACATATATTGATCCTTAAAACAGTTGTTCCAACCATTTCAAGTCTCAGGGGCTACTGCTATACATGCTTATCAAAATTTCTTACCCGTATATCTTTGGCATACTGGTCCGTCGCTCGGGCAAGCCCGCCTTGAGCAGCTTCGGATGTATGCGTCTCGAATTGAAGGCATTAAATGCCTCTTCGGAAAAGATGTTGTTCCGAAGCACGGCCCGTCGGCGCTAGTGATTCATGGCGCTCTCTACTTCGGAGTTCGTGGCCGAGAGCATATCCGTGTCCTCTGTCGGAGAACTATGCGGCACCGGCCCCGCGTCTGCCTCTGCTCTCGAGGCCGGTTCTGGAATCCGGCTGGTGGAGGTGTGATTGGCAGGGTCCTCGGATATAGTCTGGTGATTCCTCTTCCTGCCAGGACACAAAGGGCGTCGTTATACTTCAAATACCATAATCGTAGGACAGGTTTTTTCCTTACCTCTGCAGCGGCGTGTCGACCCTTACCGCCTTCCGCTTGAGCCTGCCCGATCCGGACGCCCTTGGCCGATGAGTCCCTAGGGGCTCGGCCCCATGCTCCGACCATTGTCTCTGCAAAAAACACGACACTTCAAGGGTAAGGCATGACATCTGAAGGGAGTCTTCTTCGGAGGATAGGGTTTTTTGGTTTGGCTTACACGCGACGTAGGTAGCAGTCCGGGGTAGTCGGCAATAATGGCCACTGAGGCGCCATCACAGGCCACTTGATAAAATATCCCGTTGACAAGCTCCACGGTAATATCCGGATCCTCTTCGAGTCCTGGATCTAGGGCCCTTCCGGGGTCCTCTGGCTGCGGGGAGGGGCTGGAGATTCCTTCTACATCCCTCCTCAGTTCCTTCTCGGAAATGTCGAAGCAGATGATCTTAGCGAAGAACGCCGCGATGAGTGAAGCAGGGAAAGGAATAACGACTTACCTAGTTTGGGGGGTTGTACATGGAGAATCCGTCCCGCGGTTTAATGCGAAGAAATTCTTCCTCTTCTCCTTTGTATAATGGACAATATCCTTGCCAGAGCAGTGGCGGAGTCCGGACCCTTACGACCACAGCGGGTGGCATCATCTTCCCCGTTGAAGTGCCACATGGGCTTCCCCCGGTATTGAAGCGGTTGCACCCCAGTATTATGCATATTGCCATGACCTCGACTATCGTCGATCCGGACTTGGCCAAGAACTTAATCCTGCTCATCGAAGTGTACTTCCCTGGTATCCTCCTCTCGGGGCTCCGGGCGCCCGGCTTAGACGTGCCCTCGGTGGGCGCCATCGAACTTGGGGAGACCTGTCCGGACCGGATCCAAGGGGAACATCATCAATATAAAACCATTCAAGGCCAGTTCTCTGGTGCCTTCTTGGGAGTGCGGATAGGTATCCGGTTTCGCAATGCGCCATACTGGCTCCGCCCACTTGACATAGGGATTCTCCTGGTTGTGGGGGACAAGGCGTAATGCTTCTTCCATAACCCGAAGTGAGGCTCGCAGCCTAAAAATAGCTCGCAAAGGCTAACGTACCCTGCTATATGTAGTATAGAGGCAGGGGTAAAGTTGTGTAACTAGAGGCCGTAGAATTCTAGGAGCCCGCGAAGGAACGGGTGGATAGGAAACCCGATGCCCCTTAGCAGATGCGGGATGAGGCATATTCGCTCCTCTGGAGATGGATTGGGAGATCTCTCCGCTTGCTCCCTGCCATTATAGGTGGCTATTCCGGCTCGGATGGGGACCATGAATGCTGGTGGGAGAAACCCTTGGGTTTGTAACTCAATCAAACGGCTACGGGGAACTGAACACTCTTCCCAGTCCCCCGGCTTGGAGAAAGGAGAGCGAGCAGAGGAGCTATGACGACCGGCCATGTTGGAATGGTTTTTCCGGAGCGCTCTGTTGGATGCTTGCTCGAGGGGGAGAGTGAGGTTTTGATCAGATAAACCCCCTCTCATCAAATAGGCGGTCAGCCCAAAGGATTGAGGGTGGCAAATGCGAAAAATACCTCGGCTCCTCGCATTCGCTCGACACGTGGAGATGGTCATTATTGAGGCACTGAAGCCAAGGAATACAACATTGATGGAGTTCCAGACACTATTCGTTGTAACAGGTACTTTGGAGTATTCAGAGATGGAACCCGCCCTGCAATGCCGAAGACAAGACTGCGCGTCGGACTCATCATCATTGAAGCATGGTTCGTGGGCTACCGAGGAGTCCTGGATTAGGGGGTATCCGGACAGCCGGACTATATACATCGTCCGGACTATTGAAGCGTGAAGATACAAGACTCAAGACTTCGTCCCGTGTCCAGATGGAACTCTCCTTGGCGTAGAAGGCAAGCTTGGCGATCCGGATATTGTATTTCCTTCCTTGTAACCGACTCCATGTAAACCCTAGCCCTCTCCGGTGTCTATATAAACCGGAGAGGTTGGTCCTCAGAAGCCCGATCACAATTACAATCATACCATCATAGGCTAGCTTCTAGGGTTTAGCCTCTACGATCTCGTGGTAGATCTACTCTTGTACTACCCATATCTTCAATATTAATCAAGAAGGAAGTAGGGTTTTACCTCCATCGAGAGGGCCCGAACCTGGGTAAACATTGTGTCCCTTGCTTCATGTTACCATCAGCCTAAGACGCACAGATCGGGACCCCCACTAGTGCAAAACCGGTCTTTAGTGTCGGTTCGTGACGGCCTTTAGTGCCGGTTCACCAACCGGCACTAAAGAGTGGGGACTAAAGGTCCCCCCCCCCTTTAGTACCGGTTCGTCACGAACCGGCGCTAAATTGCAAACACATGGCACGAGCCAGGCCCATGTGCGCGTAGGTCTTTAGTACCGGTTGGTAACACCAACCGGTACTAAATGTTTGGGTGTTTTTTTTAATATTTGCTTTAATTTTGTGTTTTCAATTTGGCTTTATTTTCCATGTAATTCTTTTTGTTTGCTGGTATTTCACGATACTACAAATTGTACACGTTATGCATATATATATATATATATATAGAGAGAGAGAGAGAGAGAGTTTCTCGTACGTAAAACCGCATATAATATATATATATATCATCGAATGTCTCACAGCCAACACCATTAACTATTCACACATACACATGTATATACATATACAATTTCTCCTACATGTTGCCTTGGTGCCTTCGGAGCATGCACGATGACAAGTGGTTCATGGGGGTGGTAGCGGGTAATAGTATTCTCCTTTGGGATCTATGACCTGGTAGAGCAAAAATCCGGCTATTTCCTCTTGAAGTGCTAGTATGCGCTCCTCGGGTAGGAGCTTATCCCGCACCTCTCTGAACTGTTAAGAAGGAGATCAATTTGCTTGTGTATTTGTTTTGTTACAAGATATCGATAATGGTGTGAATAGAGTTCGACAACGCATCCATTCTCGCTTTTGATATCTGCTCCTTTCGGACGCCATCATGCGAATGTTCTTGCAAACGTAGAATGCACAAAGATCATTCCCCGGCGCCTGCTTCAGGGCCTTTACGAGAATGGAATTGAATCAAATAATGATTAATCAAGCATGATAATCAATTAATGGTATTGAAACAAAGAATTAAAGAGATGGCTAGCTAGCTAGTACTACTTAATTACTTGCCCTTGGTCGATGCCAAAACAACTTTTTTGGCCATTTGCCTGGAGTCACCTTGATGAACTTTGCCCAAGCCCTGCTCACCGCAAAGAAAATCAATAAAGGGGTTATTAAATAGTTCATATCAAGAAATGACGAACTAATAATAGGCCGAGATATAGTTAATAATGATTGAAATTACCTGCTGACTATCCCCTTCATGATGGTGTAGTCTTTATCTTCTTTAAGTAGCGAGTCGAGTACTTCAATCGTTGCTTTGTCAACTTTAATGACTAACAAGATCCGGTGGAAACTGCATGCGCATTAATGCTTTGCATGTCTTAATTAAGGTGCATGTGCATAAAATTAATCAACTATATATCGTAAACCGTATACACTTAGTTATTAACATCTAGCTAGATAGTAAGCAAAAAAGAATTCAGATTAACTCACGTGAAGTTGTAAGGAAGTAGTATATCTTCATTGGTATTGAGGCACTTCAAGAACTCTAGCATGCTTTCCTCTACACCTGCTTTAGAAGTTGCAAGATTCCATGTGTACTCATTAATGTATTTGGGTCAATGAACCCAATGCCATAGCGTCCAGATTTTTTCATTTCATACATCTTCATCCTGCATATAATACCACACAAAAGTATATATAGTGAGGATAATTACATGTAATGATTGATCAAAAATTACAGAAAGAAATCACTTACAAACAATAGCAACTGACGAGAGATTTTTCGAAAAGGCGTCTTGATTGTATAACCGATATAGTTCTCAATACTCAACGCCAGAGCTTTCTCATGGTAGTAATGCTCCTTCTTGACATTCACCATGAGGGACTCTCGATTGGAAATCTTGGTAATGTTCATGTACCATTGATGCAATTCATACATTCTCGTTGGGAGGTTCTTGACCTTGTCTGGGTGGACCAAAGGTTTGCCCCGGGCATATTTCCATTTTACTTCCTCCTCTCTAAGCGGAGACATGGGCTCAATTTCGAGGAGTTGTCCAACAGAGATCTTCAGCATTTCAACTTGCATTATATGCTCCTCCGTTATTACCACATCGCTAGCTGGGGAACTTTAACGGTTTGCCCACAATAATATTGGGCACGCGGCCTCCTCTCATGTGTTGTTGTTGGCACAACAAGCGGGGAGATCGATTACGCTACTGTTCTCCCACTGGGAACGGTTTTCCCGCATTTTTTGCCCGCTGCTTGTTGGCTCGAGCTCGAGCTTGCTTCCTTCTTTAGCCGTTCTCGATGTAGTTTCCTGATTTGGCGCTCATAGTCCGAGTCAGCAGGCTTGGGAGCTGGTTCTCTAGCCATTTTAATGAAGTGGTCAATTACTTTCTCAGGCACTTTCTCCTTTGGCAACAATGCCGGTTTCGGTCCAAAATGGGCGTCCACTTGGGCCTGCACTATGGCTGCGTTTTTCTCCTTAGTCATGTCGTAAGGCCTCTGAGGAAGAGGAGCGAGGCTTGCACCATATTTACATCGTTTGTCTCCGCCTGTACTTCCTGAACTACCTCGACTCGTACCGCTACGCACCATAGCTGCGGCATGTCTCTTCTGCGATTGCTGAGACAGCGTAGACGGCTGAAGTGGCTGAGTTGGACCAGGAGAAGTCGCCTGACGATGTGCCGGACTTGAAGCAGGAGGTGTGTCCTGACATGGTGCCGGACTTGAAACCGGAGAAGTGGCATGACATTGTGCCGGACTTGAAACCGGAGGAGTCAGCTCACGCGTTCGGGGACTTGGAGGAGGTGGCGGACTTCGAGGAGGAGTCGGCTCACGCGTTCAGAGACTTGAGGAGGCGGGAGTCTGGCGACTCGGTGGCGGAGTCGGCAGACGACGCGGTGTCAGTGGACTTCAAAAGATGATGCAATCCTTTCTCCATAGGATGATACGATGTATGGCCTCTCCCAAAGGCGCGCTCGTCTTCACCTCCGGGAAAGTCAAGTTGTAGCCCGAATATGGGTCCACCACTTCATCAACCATGACACGAGCATAGCCCTCTTGAATCGGGATGCAATGGAAGGTTGCTTCGGGGGTAACTGGAAAAGCAACGCCGTCCGCCACCTTCATGGATATGTTCTTCATTTTGGAGTGTAGTTCACAGTTAGTGTTCTCTATGATGTCATCCACAGGGTATGTATCCAGCAGTGTGTCGCCCGAGGTAGAACCAACGCTGCTTCTCGGCATGGATGGGACGGTGCTATCCAATTCTGGACGATCATCCGCTTGCTGCCTTCTTTGAGACCCCCTTTCTCGGCTAAGTGAGTCGATCTGCTGCTTCTTTGCTGGAATTTGAGTGCAGTCCGCGTGCCTTGCTTCTAGGCCTTGAAGGCGTTCTACGTCCTGCTTCCTCTGCTCCTCCTCCAGCTTCCTTTTCTTCTCCTCCTCCATCTTCCTTCTTGCACGGGCCCTGTAGTCCTCGTTCCATTCTGAAAAGCCCTCATACCAGGGAATAACGCCCTTGCCTCGTGTTCTTCCGGGGTGTTCAGGATTTCCCAGGGCGCGCGTAAGCTCGTCGTTCTCTCTGTTGGGCGTGAACACCCCCTTTCGAGCTTCTTCTATTGCGTAAATTATTTTTTGTTCAGCTCCTTTTAGACTTGCCTTCCGCGAAACTTCGCCTGTCTTCGGGTCCAACGCACCCCCATGCACATAGAACCAAGTTACGCACTGGGGCCAGTTCCTAGTAATCATTGTGACCTGCATCCTCCATCTCTTGCTCAGACTTATCCCACTTAGGCAATCCCACACAGAGTAGCCACCGGACCCAGCCTATGGAATCAAGGCTTTTTTGCGGCATTTGCCTTGTTTTTCATCGACCGTTCCTTGGCTAATTATGAATCCTTGAAGGTCACGAAATCATCCCAAAGGTTTCTTTGATTCTCCGTGTTCCCGTGAATTCGGAGTCTTCCTTTCATTAGCGAGGTAGTTGGCCCATACAGTTTTCTTGTGGGTGTTGAATGCAATTTCCATCTTCTTAAGAGCGCCCTTCACTTTGTCCACATCTGCTTTAGTGAAATGATCTGGTAGGGTGAAATGTTCCATCAGAGATTTCCAAAGGGCTTCTTTGGCTCTGCCGTCGACCCAAGTAACACCTGGACGTTTAGTCTTTGGCTCTTTCCATTCTTTAATGGAGATCGGGAGTTTGTCCTTCACAAGAACTCCGCACTGACGAGTCCACTTGTTCGCAATGTTCTTAGGCGTGAGGGGTTCACCACTAGGTTTGATGGATTCGATGTTGTACTTTCCACCATCCTTCAACAATCTGCCTGGCCTCGCTTTGTCCTCATTGTCTGTAGAAGCAGATTTGCTCGATCCAGAGGGCTGAAAGAAGAATGATCGATTCGTTAATATATCTTCAATAAAAAAACATGTGATGATCACCATGATGCCTGCTTATATAAATATACCTCATCGGTAGTCTTTGTCATTTGAAGATCAGCATTGTCTGTGTCATCACAAACATTGTCCGTGTCATCATAATCATAATCATAGTTCATGACTTCATCAGCTCGGTCGTCGAGATCGAATATCTTTTCATCACCCTCTCCGGTATTATTCAGATATTGGGAGCCGTCATCTGCTTCATTCAGATCATCTAGCATGTGAGGGCTGCGTATGATGTCGAACAATTCCTCTTCTCTCTCTCTGCCGGTATTGTCCGCCATAGCTTTTACTTAACTAATACAGAAGAAATATAAAACAATTTAATTTGTATTCAAATTACAATGCATGGATGCAATCAATAAGGAAAAACTGAATCTCGAATACATCGTCTTAATATATATAATTTCGAATACATCATCGTCTTAATATATATAATCTCGAATACATCGTCTCAAATATTATATATCGAATACATCACTAGCTAGGTACCTAATAAAGATCGAGTACTACAGAAGAATCTAGGGTGCCACTCGCGATTCCTGGGGCGCGGGTGGTACACACCCAAAGAGAAGGAACCATCACAGGATCATATCTCTGGTCATCTGCCCAAAGAACCCGCCAAGTAGTGGAGAACCTGACGTCCATAGCAGCCATGTAGCGATGGACGCGCTCGTCCTCCTCCCTGACACGGCGAGCACCACCTCCGGTGGCGCCGACTCCCTTTGCACTGAATGTGGCCCATGCGAACGCCACCAAAGGACATCAGGGTCGACGACAGGACCCGAGGTCGGGTTCCTCACTGCTGGCGCGCCTCCAGTAGCACCTCCCAAGTGCCAGCCAGCGGAGCCAGTCCGGACATGGGTCCTCTGAAGCGAGGATGTCGTCATGAGCAGATTCGACGGCGAGGATGCGGGCCGGCATATCGTCGAGAACAAATACTATATGCCCGCAAAAAAGTAACATTTTTAAATGATTTGATTGTGATAACTAAACTAATTCATCTAACTAAAACTAATTATAAAATTTAACAAATACTATAGGCCCAAGAAAAACTATTTCTATAACTAAAAACAAAAAATTGCTAACATTTCTATAAATATTTCTATAACTAAAAACAGAAAACATTTATAACATTTCTATATAACTAACAATTCTAATATTTATATAACTAAAAACAGAAAAATTGCTAATATTTCTATAAATAAAAACAGAAAACATTTATAACATTTCTATATAACTAACAATTATAATATTTATATTACTAAAAACAGAAAAATTGCTAACATTTCTATAAATATTTCTATAACTAAAAAACAGAAGACATTTATAACATTTCTATATAACTAACAATTATAATATTTATATTACTAAAAAACAGAAAAATTGCTAACATTTCTATAAAAAATGGCTTGTGTGTGTGTGTGTAGTGTGTGTGTGTGTGTGTGTAGTGTGTGTGTGTGTGTAGTGTGTGTGTGTGGACAACTAGACATGGCGGCCGGGGCGAGCTCACCGGCGAGGCAACGACGGGGCGGCGACGATGGAGGCGGGGCGGCGGCGACGGGGCGACGGACGGGCGGCGACGACGGGCGGGCGGCGACGACGGGCGGCCGGGCGTCGATGGGGACGGGGACGACGGGGACGGGACGGCGGGCGGGGCGACGCCGACGGGCGACGACGAGGCGGCACGGCCGGGTCGGCGACGAGGGCGGGCGGCAACGTCGACGGGACGGCGTCGATCAAGGCGGGCGCGACGGAGGGAGGAAACAGAGGAAACTGAATTTTTTAAGTGTTCTATATTTATGATGGACCTTTAGTACCGGTTGGAGCCACCAACCGGTACTAAAGGTCTGTTTCGTCAGCCGAAGCTGCGGGAAGCACCCACCCTTTAGTACCGGGTCGTGGCACCAACCGGTACTAAAGACCCACCCTTTAGTACCGGTTGGTGTCACGACCCGGTACTAAAGGGGTCTTATTGGCCTTGATGCGGTCTTGACAAGTTTAGTCCCACCTCGCTAGCCAGGGGGCTACCACTTGGTTTATAAGCCTCAGTGCGGTAGCTCTCTCGAAACTCCTCTCCTAAGCAGGCCTCTTTGGGCCTACATTTCTCTTACGCCTAGTGGGCCCTCTTGGGCCTTCTTGAACTGCATCACGGCCCAACAAAAGGTTGGGTTCCTAGTCGTATGCAGCCGCTTTGGCCCAAAAGAGGCGGGCTTTTTTATTTTCTTAATTTTTTCGCTTTATTTATTTTTGAGTTGTTTTTGCTGTATTTAGAGTTTATTTGTGAATATTTTTGCTTTAGGTACAAAAATTACAAACTTTCTGTTAGTGCCGGTAGTTTTTAAATTTGAATAGTTTAAATTTTGAATTATTTGAAATTTGTGTGAATCACTAGTTTGTGAATAACTTAACTTTGAAAACAGATTTTTCAGTGATTCTTTTTCTTATATTTAATATTAGTGTGTTTTATCATTATGTTCAATTTGGTAATGCAACAGTTGAGTTTTCGTCGGAAACCCTGATACTTCGAAAGAGATTGTCCATTTTGTACACGAAGTGCATCCAGTTTTTGCCGTAACCCTCTCTACTTTTATTTGCACATAAAATTTCTTCGCGTTTCAAATGCCAAAACACATAACTACCCTAACTATTACAGAGATTCCCTCCGGGTGTGAAAGATGGAAGAAAGTGATGATAGTGAAGCCGATCACATCCTGCATCTTTGGGTGTGAAACTTTTTCTTGGCGTGTGTCCCTTTCTTGCGTAGCCATGGAAAATCTTCATCATTTAACCGGATGCTCGGGTCAATATTCACCGTGTGAATGGAGGAATTTCATCAAACTTTTCATAATCTTCGACATGTCCGTCTTGTCATCCACTCCCACGATGTTTCTTTTTCCTGAAAGAACTATGTGGCGCTTTGGCTCTTCGTGATGATCCATTCGCTTCCTTATCTTTTCTTTTCTCGGCCGGTAGACATGTCTTTCACATAAAAACATGCGCCACATCATTGGCTAGGACGAATGGTTCGTCTGACACGCAAGATTGTTGAGATCCACTATTGTCATTCCGCATCGCGGGTCTTCCGTTACCCGCCTCGTGTCATATTGACCCATTTGCACCAAACAAAGGGACCTTCAAATCACCTCCATAGTTAAGTTCCCATATGTCCACTATGTAACCATAATATGTTTCCTTTCCCGTGTTGGTTGTTGCATCAAAGCGGACACCACTGTTTTGGTTGGTGCTCTTCTTATCTTGGGCGATCGTGTAAAATGTATTCCCATTTATCTGGTACCCTTTGAAAGTCATTATATTCGAAGATGGTAACTGGGACAGCGAGTACATGTCATTTTGAATATCGCCATCATTCAGGGCACGTTTCTGCAACCAACCGGCAAAGTCCTCGTTTGTTCGCGTGTAATCCAAATGCCGACTTCTCCGGTGTTTGGAGTGTAGAAAATTCTTGTGTTCCTCCATATACGGAGCCACCAAGGCGGAATTCTGAGAAGCGTAGTGTGCTTGGTGAGAGAATGCCCGTCCATACATATTATTTGATGCCCTCCTAGCGTGCCTTTTCCTTCGAGCGCCCTTATGACGCGATTCAGAACACCAATCGCCTAAGGTCAGGAATAAAGTCAATACAAAACTCAATGACCTCCTCATTTTCATGGCCCTTCGAGATGCTTCCTTCCGCCTAGCACGGTTATGAACATATTTCTTCAAGACTCCCATGAACCTCTCAAAGGTTAACATATTGTGTAGAAATACATGACCCAAAAAGTTAATCTCTTCGCAAAGGTGAACTAGGACGTGCGTCATGATGTTGAAGAAGGATGGTGGGAACACCAACTCGAAACTGAAAAGAAATTGCACCAAATCATTCTCAGAACTTTGGTATGATTTACGGATCGATTACCGTCGAGAGATTGCATTGAGGAATGCACATAGCTTCACAATGGCTAATCGAACGTTTTCCGGTAGAAGCCCCTCAATGCAACCGGAAGGAGTTGCGTCATAATCACGTGGCGATCATGAGGCTTTAGGTTACGGAACTTTTTCTCCGCCATATTTATTATTCCATTTATATTCGACGAGAAGCCGACGGTACCTTCATGCCGAAAGTGTGCATTCAAGAAGATTTCCTTCTCTTCTTTGGTAAGAGCATAGCTGGCACGACCACGATGTATGACGTCTTTTCCGTGCATACGTTCTTTGGTCCTCCCGTGCCTCGGTGTATCTTTTGTCTTCCCATGCACGCCCAAAAAGCCAAGCAGGTCACGCAAAGATTCTTCGTCACGTGCATCACGTCGATTGCGGAGCGGACCTCTAGGTCTTTCCAATATGGCAGGTCCCAAAATATAGATTTTTTCTTCCACATGGGTGCGCGTCCGTCAGCGTCCTTCGGAACAGGTTGTCCGCCAGGACCCTTTCCAAAGATTACCTTCAAATCCTTGACCATATCATGTACATCAGCACCAGTACGGTGGCGAGGCTTCATCCGGTGATCTGCCTCACCTTTGAAGTGCTTGCCTTTATTTCTTACGGGATGCCTTGTTGGAAGAAATCGACGATGTCCCAGGTACACATTCTTCCTACAACTATCCAAATATATACTGTCGGTATCATCCAAACAGTGTGTGCATCCGCGGTATCCCTTGTTTGTCTGTCTCCGAAAGGTTACCGAGAGCGAGCCAATCATTGATGGTCACGAACAAAGAACGCCTTTAGGTCAAATTCTTCCGTCTGCGTGCTCATCCCACGCACGCACCTGCTCCATTCCACAGCCTGTAATAGTTCTTCAACTAATGGCCTTAGGTACACATCAATGTCGTTGCCGGGGTTGCTTAGGGCCTTGGATGAGCACCGGCATCATAATGAACTTCCGCTTCATGCACAACCAAGGAGGAAGGTTATACAAACATAGAGTCACGATCCACGTGCTATGGTTGCTGCTCTGCTCCTCAAAAGGATTAATGCCATCTGCGCTTAGACCAAACCATACGTTCCTTGGGTCACTGCAAACTCCTCCCAAAGTACTTTCTCTTGAGTTTTCTCCACTGCGAACCGTCGTGGGTACTCTCAACTTTCCGTCTTTCTTATGGTCTTCTGCGTGCCACCACATCGCCTTCGCATGCTCTTTTGTTTTGGAACAACGTTTCAACCGTGGTATTATAGGAGCATACCACATCACCTTGGCAGGAATCTTCTTCTGGGCGCTCGCCTCGACATCACCGAGGTCATCGCGATCGATCTTATAACGCCAATGCAATCAGATACCGGGCAAGCGTTCAAATCCTCGTAATCACCGCGGTAGAGGATGCAATCATTAGGGCATGCATGTATCTTCTGCACCTCTAAACCTAGAGGGCAGACAGCCTTCTTTGCTTCGTACGTACTCTCGGGCAATTCGTTGTCCTTTGGAAGCATATCCTTTATCATTACCAGCAACTTTCCAAATCCCTTGTCAGATACACCATTCTACGCCTTCCGTTGCAGCAATTCAAGTGTGGTGCCCAACTTTTTTGTCGACCTTCGAATTGGGTACAACAATTTCTTGTGATCCTCTAACATGCGCCGCAACTTCGTCCTCTCCGGATCACTTGCGCGGTTTCTCTTTGCATCGGCAATGGCCCGACCTAGATCATCGGCGGGCTCATCCGATGCCTCTTCTTCGACTTCTTCCCGCATTGCCGGCCCGACTTCTTCCCCCATTGTTGTATCATCGTATTCAGGGAACCCATGGCGGGATAGCCCTCGTCGTCCTCTTCTTCTTCATTGTCTTCCATCATAACCCCTCTTTCTCCGTGCTTGGTCCAAACATTATAGTGGGGCATGAAACCGAGACTCAAATAGGTGGACGTGAATGGTTCTTGACGAGAGTAATTGTGACCATTCTTACAGCCTGACATGGACAATGCATAAAACCATCCGCCCGCTTGTTTGCCTCGGCAAGCGTAAAAGTATGCACGCCATTAATGAACTCGGGAGAGCATCGGTCATCATACATCCATTGTCGGCTCATCTTCATTACACAACACCGAATAGACCAAATTAATACAAGTTCATACATAAAGTTCATATACAGCACTTAATTAAATGCAACATACAAATAACTCTCTAGCTAAAGAATTTAAATGCAACAACAAATGCGATCAAGATCGCAACTAAGGTAACAATTGATCCAACGACATAATGATACCAAGCCACACTATCAATGGCATATTTTCTAATCCTTCTAATCTTCAACCTCATTTTCTCCATCTTGATCTTGTGATCATCGACGACATCGGCAACATGCAACTCCAATTCCATCTTCTCCCCCTCAATTCTTTTCATTTTTTCTTTCAAATACTCATTTTCTCTTTCAACTAAATTTAACCTCTCGACAATAGGGTCGGTTGGAATTTCCGGTTCACATACCTCCTAGATAAAAATATCTATGTCAACTTGATGGGCATAATTTGTCATAAACACGAAATGCAACAACTAGTTTTAAAAGAGAATATACCACATCCGAATCATAACAAGGACGAGGGCCGACGGGGACGGATATCAAAACCATGGCACTATGTATAACAAACAACGTACGAGTAAGATAATTATACGAGTAACTATATATATCCAAATCACGCAAACATCGATTTGGTAATGTAAAACATTCATGAACAAGAGCCTCACCACAAGGTGGTGCAGCTGACAGGACGGTCTTGAGCGATCGACGGTGGTTACGACGGAGATTTAGAAGGCACTAAGTAAAACACACCTACATATGCAAACTAAGTGTTATTTTTGACCTCAAATTGCATATAGATCAAATACTAGCACATATAATTCCTTCCAAATTACTAAACTCACGAATTAATCACTATATAAAGCATTGCAAGAGCTAATCTAGCAATGAGAGATGAAAGGACAAAGTTGCTAACCTTTGTGATCATTTGAATGGATGGCGGCCTTCAAATCTTGACAATTTTTGGGCAAAATGTGTGATGAGATCGAGGAAGAGAGGGGAAGAACAGAGGAGGAGAGGGGAAAGGGGAAGAACAAAGCGAGCTCGGGTGGACGAAGGGTTTATGTACGTCGACCTTTAGTACCGGTTCATGCCATGAACCGGTACTAAAGGTGTTGGACGGGCCCCAGACTGACAACACCCTGCCACCACTCTCTTTAGTACCGGTTCGTGGCACAAACCGGTGCTAAAGGTTCGCCACGAACCGGTACTAATGAGAACGGACGGCTAGCCGTTGGAACCGGCACTAACTGACACATTAGTGACAGCTCGAAATCAAACCGGCACTAATGTGTCTCAGATTAGCCCCTTTTTCTACTAGTGCCCCTACCCGAGATCCGCCGGTTTTGACACCGACAATCATTATCATTTACCTTTTATTGATCAAATGCTAGAAAGACTATCCAAACATACACATTTTTGCTTTCTAGATGGTTATTCTGGTTTCTCTTAAATACCTGTGTCAAAAGAGGATCAAGAAAAGACCACCTTTACTGGTCCTTTCGGTACCTTTGCTTATAGATGTATGCCTTTTGGTTTATGTAATGCACCTGCTACCTTTCAAAGATGTATGATGGCTATATTCTCTGACTTTTGTGAAAAGATTGTTGAGGTTTTCATGGATGATTTCTCCGTATATGGAACGTCTTTTGATGATTGCTTGAGCAACCTTGATCGAGTTTTGCAGAGATGTGAAGAAACTAATCTTATCTTGGATTGGGAGAAGTGCCACTTTATGGTTAATGAAGGTATTGTCTTGGGGCATAAAATTTCTGAAAGATGTATTGAAGTCGATAAAGCTAAAGTTGATGCTATTGAAAAGATGCTTTGTCCTAAGGACATTAAAGGTATAAGAAGTTTCCTTGTTCATGCCGGTTTTTATAGGAGGTTCATTAAGGACTTCTCAAAAAATTCTAGGCCTCTGGCTAATCTCTTACAAAAAGATGTTCCTTTCATCTTTGATGGTGATTGTGTAGAAGCATTTGAAATACTTAAGAAAGCCTTGATTTATGCACCTATTGTTCGGCCACCTGATTGGAATTTACCCTTTGAAATTATGTGTGATGCTAGTGATTATGCTGTAGGTGCTGTTCTAGGACAAAGAGTTGATAAGAAATTAAATGTTATTCAATATGCTAGTAAAACTCTAGACAGTGCCCAGAGAAATTATGCTACTACTAGAATGGAATTTTTAGCAGTTGTATTTGCTTATGATAAGTTCAGACCTTACATTGTTGACTCTAAAGTAATTGTTCACACTGATCATGCTGCTATTAAATATCTTATGGAAAAGAAAGATCCTAAACCTAGACTTATTAGATGGGTTCTCTTGCTACAAGAATTTGATTTGCATATTATTGATAGGAAGGGAGCTGAGAACCCCGTTGCAGACAACTTATCTAGGTTAGAGAATGTTCTTGATGACCCGCTACACATGATGATAGCTTTCCTGATGAACAATTAGCTATCATAAATGCTCCTCGTACTACTCCATGGTACGCTGATTATGCTAATTACATTGTTGCTAAATTTATACCACCTAGTTTCACATACCAGCAAAAGAAAAAGTTTTTCTATGATTTAAGACATTACTTCTGGGATGACCCACACCTTTATAAAGAAGGAATAGATGGTGTTATTAGACGTTGTGTACCTGAGCATGAACATGAACAGATCCTACGCAAGTGTCACTCCGAGGCTTATGGAGGACACCACGCTGGAGATAGAACTGCACATAAGGTACTGCAATCCGGTTTTTATTGGCCTACGCTCTTCAAAGATGTCCGTAAGTTTGTCTTGTCTTGTGATGAATGTCAAAGAATTGATAATATTAGTAGACCTCAAGAATGCCTATGAACTATTCACTTGTTATAGAACCATTCGATGTTTGGGGCTTTGATTATATAGGAATGATTCCTTCCTCTAATGGGTATACACATATTTTAGTTGATGTTGATTATGTTACTAAGTGGGTAGAAGCTATTCCAACTAGTAGTGCTGATCATAACACCTCTATTAAGATGCTTAAAGAAGTTATTTTTCCGAGGTTTGGAGTCCCTAGATATTTAATGACTAATGGTGGTTCACATTTTATTCATGGCGCCTTTCGTAAAATGCTTGCTAAGTATGACGTTAATCATAGAATTGCATCTCCATACCACCCACAGTCTAGTGGTCAAGTAGACTGAGTAATAGAGAGCTTAAATTAATTTTGCAAAAGATTGTTAATAGATCTAGGAAGAATTGGTCCAAGAAACTTGATGATGCATTATGGGCTTATAGAAATGCATATAAAAATCCTATGGGTATGTCTCCATATAAAATGGTTTATGGAAAAGCATGTCACTTACCTCTCGAACTAGAACATAAGGCATATTGGGCCATTAAAGAGCTCAATTATGATTTTAAACTTGCCGATGGGAAGAGGCTATTTGACATTAGCTTACTTAATGAATAAAGAACCCAGGTCTATGAGAACGCCAACCTGTTTAAAGAAAAAGTTAAAAGATGGCATGACAAAAGGATACAAAAGCGTGAGTTTAATGTAGGTGATTATGTTTTGCTATACAACTCTCGTTTAAGATTTTTTGCAGGAAAACTCCTCTCCAAATGGGAAGGTCCTTACGTAAACGAGGAGGTCTATCGTTCCGGTGCCATAAAAATCAACAAATTTGAAGGCACAAATTTGAAGGTGGTGAACGGTCAAAGAATCAAACATTATATCTCAGGTAACCCAATAAATGTTGAAACTAATGTTATTGAAACCGTAACCCCGGAGGAGTACATAAGGGACACTTTCCAGAACATTTCAGACTCCAAAAAGGAATAGGTATGTGGTACGGTAAGTAAACCGACTCCAAAATAGTCCCAATGGTAATTTTTCTCCGTTATGGAATATTTAAGAAAATAGGAAAATAAGAAGTAGTCTGGGAAGGACACGAGGCGTCCACGAGGGTGGAGGGCGCGCCCTACCCCCTGGGCGCGCCCCTACCTCGTGGGCACCTCGTGTGCCCTCCGGACTCCTTTTTTTGCACGATACTTCTTTTGGTAAGTAAAAATTCATTATATAATCTTCCGAAGGTTTTGACCACCGTACCACGCAAATATCATCTATTTTTGTTTCGAGCTATTTCTGTAGCAGATTCGGAGCAAGATGTCTTCTCAAGAGTCTGTTGGGGAGAGTCGGGTGTCTCATCCGACACTGGGACCAGGAGCAAACAGCGATGCTGACCACTTTGGGACATCAACGGAGGAGGAGGCCGACTTGAAAAGGATAGATGCCATGGAGGAGGATCAAGAAGTTACTTCTTGTTTCCGAGCCGGATTCACGATGGGGGAACTACAGAGCTCAGCTATTCCAAACTCGGTCATCCCTTCCAATGTTAGATTTCTTTCTTATGAAAATATGAAAAGGAGTGTTACTTGTTGTCCCGCAGCTATGCAACATCCTTGGGTGAAAGGAGCTTTAGCCGTCACGGGCAAGCTCCGTAAGGAAATAATGGACCTCAAGCAGCAAGTCAGTAAGCTCGAGGAAGAGAATCGTATCCCGAGGGGCATCATCGCCAAGAATATCACGTCACCACCCCCAAAGAAAGAGACATAAACACATGGGTATGGGCACTCCCCTTGGTAACTGCCAAGCTTGGGGGAGGTGCCCCGGTATCGTATCACCATCACACTCCTATCGTTACCGTTTTCTTAGTTCGATCCTTTTAGTAATATCTTGATCTAGTAGAATAAAAGTTTTAGTATGATCTAGTATTTATTTTTGCTTTATGATCCCTCTTTGTAATCAAGTCCGTGAGCTATATATAATAAAGATTAGTGTTGAGTCAAGGGCTTGATTATCTTGCTATGATCTTGAGGGAATAAAAGAAAGAGAGAGAAAACGGGAAGAATAAAAAGAAACAACGAGATCATATTGATCTTATGGAGAGTAATGACTTCACATAAAAAGAGTATGATGAATAAAGTTGTTGAGAGTTGACAAACATAGTTTTGGTCATTGTTGCAATTTACAGGAAATAATAAAGAAAGAGAGGTTTTCACATATAAATATATTATCTTGGACATCTTTTATGATTGTGAGCACTCATTAAAATACATGCTAAAAGTTGATGTTGGACAAGGAAGACAACGTAATGGGTTATGTTTTCTTATATCCGAAATAAAGTATATTGTCATGGATCATCCAACATGTTGAGCTTGCCTTTCCCCCTCATGCTAGCTAAATTCTTTGCACCAAGTAGAGATACTACTTGTGCTTAGAATATCCTTAAACCCGGTTTTGCCATGAGAGTCCACCATATCTACCTATGGATTGAGTAAGATCCTTCAAGTAAGTTGTCATGGTTGCATGCAATAAAAATTGCTCCCTAAATATGTATGATTTATTAGTGTGAGAGAAAATAAGCTTTATACGATCTTGTGATGTGGAAGTAATAAAAGCGACGGACTGCATAATAAAGGTCCGTATCACAAGTGGCAATATAAAGTGATGTTCTTTTGCATTAAGATTTTGTGCATCCAACCATAAAGGCACATGACAACCTCTGCTTCCCTCTGCGAAGGGCCTATCCTTTATTTTTGTCTTATGCCTTATACAAGAGTCATGGTGATCTTCACCTCTCCTTTTTACATTTTATCCTTTGGCAAGCACATTGTGTTGGAAAGATCCTGATATATATATATCCAATTGGATGTAAGTTATCATGAACTATTATTGTTGACATTACCCTTGAGGTAAAAGGTTGGGAGGAAACACTATAAGCCCCTATCTTTCTCTATGTCCGATTAAAACTCCATACCCATAAGTATTGCGTGAGTGTTAGCAATTGTGAAAGACTAAATGATAGTTGAGTATGTGGACTTGCTGAAAAGCTCTTATACTGACTCTTTCCAATGTTATGATAAATTGCAATTGCTTCAATGACCAAGATCATGGTTTGCCAGTTTTCAATGAAGTTTCTGATTCATACTTGACATTGTGAATAGATTGTTACTTTAGCATAAGAAACCATATGACAATATATATATATGTTGCTGTAATAAGAATGATCATGATGCCCTCATGTCCGTATTTTATTTTATCGACACGTCTATCTTTAAACATGTGGACATATTTTTCGATATCGGCTTCCTCTTGAGGACAAGCGAGGTCTAAGCTTGGGGGAGTAGATACGTCCATTTTGCATCATGCTTTTATATCGATATTTATTGCATTATGGGCTGTTATTACATCGCTCACACAATACTTATGCCTTTTCTCTCTTATTTTACAAGGTTTACATGAAGAGGAAGAATGTAATTTGGAATTACGGTGGAAAAGGAGCAAATATTAGAGACCTATTCTGCACAAGTCCAAAAGTCCTGAAACTTCATGGAGGCGCATTTTGGAATTAATAAAAAATACTAGCAAAAGAATCAACCAGAGGGGGCCCACACCCTGGCCACGAGGGTGGGGGCGCGCCCTACCCCCTTGGGCGTCCCCCCTGTCTCGTGGGCCCCCTGGCAGGCCTCCGGTGCCCATCTTCTGCTATATGAAGTCTTTCACCCTGGAAAATTTAGGAGGAAGCTTTTGGGACGAAACACCGCCGCCACGTGGCGGAACCAATCTAGCGTTTCAGCGGAGCTGTTCTGCCGGGGAAATATCCCTCCAGGAGGGGGAAATCATCACCATCGATCCTCTCAGCGGGAGGGGGTCAATCTCCATCAACATCTTCACCAGCACCATCTCCTCTAAAACCCTAGTTCATCTCTTGTAACCAATCTTTGCCCCAAAACCTCAGATTGGTACTTGTGGGTTGCTAGTAGTGTTGATTACTCCTTGTAGTTGATGCTAGTTGGTTTATTTGGTGGAAGATCATATGTTCAGATCCTTAATGCATATTAATACCCCTCTGATTATTAATATGATTTGTGAGTAGTTATGTTTGTTCCCGAGGACATGGGAGAAGTCTTGCTATAAGTAGTCATGTGAATTTGGTATTCATTCGATATTTTGATGAGATGTATGTTGTCTCTCCTCTAGTGGCGTTATGTAAACGTCGACTACATGACACTTCACCATTATTTGGGCCTAGAGGAAGGCATTGGGAAGTAATAAGTAGATGATGGGTTGCTAGAGTGACAGAAGCTTAAACCCTAGTTTATGTGTTGCTTCGTAAGGGGCTGATTTGGATCCATATGTTTCATGATATAGTTAGGTTTACCTTAATACTTCTTTTCTAGTTGCGGATGCTTGCAATAGGGGTTAATCATAAGTGGGATTCTTGTCCAAGGAAGGGCAGTACCCAAGCACCGGTCCACCCACATATCAAATTATCAAAGTAACGAACGCGAATCATATGAGCGTGATGAAAACTAGCTTGACGATAATTCCCATGTGTCCTCGGGAGCGTTTTCCCTTATATAAGAGTTTGTCCAGGCTTGTCCTTTGCTACAAAAAGGATTGGGCCACCTTGCTGCACCTTGTTTACTTTCGTTACTTGTTACCCGTTACAAATTACCTTATCACAAAACTATGTGTTACCGATAATTTCAGTGTCTGCAGAGAATACCTTACTGAAAACCGCTTGTCATTTCCTTCAGTTCCTCGTTGGGTTCTACACTCTTACTTATCGAAAGGACTACGATAGATCCCCTATACTTGTGGGTCATCATAATCAACACTACTAGTCACCCACAAGCACCTATCTATAGTTCAGGTAACAAGATTGAACACAAGAGATGAACTAGGGTTTGAGATGAGATGGTGTTGTTGAAGATGTTGATGGAGATTGCCCTCCCCAAGATAGGAAGTTGTTGGTGATGATTGTCGGGGAAACGACACCTATGGGATCACTGGAATCCCTTCTACGGTTGGCGGGCGCGGGGTTGTGAGAAGAGCAGGTTTAGGAGCTAGCACAAAGATCGTTTACCCAGGTTTGGGCCGCGAGGATGTGTAATACCCTAGTCCTGCTTTGGTGTGTGTATTTCAGAGTGTTCTTGAGCTCTTGAACTAGCTACGGTGGCTGCGTAGTTCCAAAGAGCCAAATCCTTCTCCTGGTCGCCTCAGGCCTCCTTTTATAGGAAAAATGGATCGCCACAGTGGCACACAGGAGGTGAAAAGGCATACAGTGTGCGAGATTATCGACCGGCATTATGGGACAAAGTGCATTTAATGCATCGCTTAGGTGTCCCCTTGCTTTATCGGGGACGGGAATGAGGCCCGTCCCATCCGTCGCCGCTCTGCCTCGCCTCGACACGCGCCCAGGCCAGCGATGTGAGCAACTCCATGTAGGCAGGCAGGCTACTGAGGTGGCGCGGTGGTGGAGCCTTCACGAAGATCTGCATGCCACCATGCAGGTGCTTGCTGGGTCGGTGTAGAGGCCGCCCATCGCCACGCAGGTGCCTACCCAGCTAGTTGAGCTAACAGCTGCTTGGGGACGGCGGTGGAGTCTTTGGCAGGCGCGGGCCCGGCTGTGGCCCCGCTAATGCCCTCGGCAAGGGTCTTGCCGGGGGCCCAGCAAGGGTCTTGTCGTGGTGTTGTAGTCGTCCCCAGCAAGGCGCTTGCCAGGGGTCTTCTGGATTTCCTCGGCTAGGATCCCGCCGAGGGTCGCCGTCTTCTGGTCTTTATCTGATCTCGTGTGTTTATGATCTTGACGAAGATCTGCATGCCGCCACAGAGGCGCCTCCCAAGCCTTGGTTCTGATGTGGATAGTTGGTGGTGTTGGAACCCGTGGGCTCAAGAGTGGCTCGCTCTGCTGGCGTTGGGCAAGTCGCCCCAGCAAGGCTCTTCCTGGGGCCGCGGAGGCCGCCCCGGCAAGGGTCTTGCCGGGGGGAGTCCACCTCGCCTCTCTGCTCTTTATTGCTTCTTGGTCTTGGCGTTGTTTTGTTCGTCTTGTGCTTCGGCTTTTCTCCGGCTTCCCTCCTTTGCCTTGTTAAGTGTGGCCGTGGGCGTGGCTCTGACTGCCTGTGCACAAGTAAAGGGGTCAAAAGGAGAGACCCTACTTTTGTACACCGACAGGGCCTCCAGGCCGGGCCACACATAAGCGCGACGCGTTGTTGGGCTAGGCCCAGAACGGTGCGCGGGCAGGTGGGGCGGATTTTACCACAGTAACTTTTTCAGCCGCTACGCTTCCCCACGACCTGCGTTGAACGCGCAACATGGAGGGTCGTGCATGACGTGGGGGTCATGCGTGGGGTGATTCCCGCACGCATGCGTCTCATCATGGTAAAGAGGCGGCTCGCGCCTTCCCAAAAAAAGAGGAAGGCGCAGAGGCACATCTCATTTACTCGGGCGGACTCGGGTCGTGGCCTTCAAGGCACCTGTGCCCCATGATCATGGGCTGGGGAACGGTCGCCTCACTCGTCCTCTCAATTTTGCTTGCTCGCCACGTGTCCCCCATGAAGGTGGCAGGCGGTGGAGGCGGGAAACCGGGCCATCGCTGATTGGGGCAGCCGGTCGGTCTCGATTCCCTGCGCCCCCGATGGCCGGATTGGCCGAGCGGGGCGGCCGAGTCCTGACCCCGCCCCTTCATAAGAAGGGGGGGGGGAGATGGCATCCCACATCCTTTCATCATCCATCCCCATTCACTTCGGCTTCTTTCTTCTGTCTGCCATGGCGAGAGGAGGCGCCGGCCCTTCAACGGTGGCGGCGAGGGTTGCTGCCCGACAACACGTCCCTTCCCAAGAACTCGTGGCGGCAGAGCCGGCCACGAGAGGAAGGGGGAGGGGGCGAGGCCGAGGTCATAGTGGCGCTCGAGGAAGAGGGGGACGGGGCGGTGCTCCGGCCTTGCCCCCGCCAGCGATGCCTCCCCCGATGGAGGGCCACGTCGGGGACCAGCCCTACGAGTTCTTCATCAGGCTGCACCGGCCACCGCATCGCCGCCTCCGTCTCCCTATCCCATTTGCTAGGGAGATGGAGCTCGATCCACCCCAGACCCTCAGGTTGCACATGAGGGGCTACGGGAACGGCGACACGCGGGTCAACGTCGACTTCCCCTCTCCTCACGTCATGTACCTTTATCGCAGATGGAAAACGTTCACTCGCATCCACAGCCTGACAGCGGGGCTCGTCCTCTACTTTAAGTTAATGGAGGAAGGCCTGCTCTCCGTCAAGGTCTTCGGAGATCTTGGAACTTGCCTGAAGTGATGCGTGGAGAGCTCCTTCGACGATGAAGATTCCTCCTCGAGCGGGAGTGACAAGGAGGACAGTGACAGCGACGACGAGGGCGTCGAGCGGCGAGATGCCGACCCCGACTCCGACTGACCGTGTCGCCCCTCCCTCGGCCACGCGCCCTGCCGAGGGCCTTCCTCGTCAAGCTCTCCATCGGCGCGTTCCCCATCGCCTCCTTGGGCGGCTGGCGTAGGAGGGCCGGAGAAGGCGAAGAAGGCGGGCGGCGGCCGTCAAGTCGGAGTACGCGGGCACCGACGCCTTCGTCGCGTATTGTCGGGCGCTGCCTCATCTTCCAACTCCGGCACCGGGATGCTCTCTTGGTGCCTTCTGCTTCTCGCACCTAGCCTAGGCGCTCCTTTCGCCCTCCTGCTACCTTGTTCCATCTTCTGAGGAGAGGGACAAGAAAGCGATTACGGGCATCTTATGTTTTTTTAGTTTGTAAGCATGCGGGCACTTGTTAGATTTAAAACTTGTAATCCCCTTGCTCATGTTTTTCATCCCGTATGAATTGTACCTGTATGGGACGTTTTTTAATGAAAAAGGGTGTTTGTCGGGGTCTTTGTGCATGAGCGAGGCCCATGCCAAGGAGTGAATCCTCGTTGTTTTTAAGATAAACATTGTCGCCCGGTAACAGGCCTTGCCATCCCCCCACTTCGGTCGACCATTCTCACGCTCTTGGCGGAGGCGGGGGCGAAGTAGAGTTAGGCCCCTCGTTCATTTTCTTGCCACCACGACTACGACCAAGTCCCGACCCAGGGGATAGCTCTTGGGTACAGGAAAAGGGGAGTACGATGGTTTAAGAATTTAAACGAGGTTTCATATGTCCCAGTTCCATACAAAAATGCATAACAGGGGATGAAAGACTTATCTGAATCCGCAGCCCCCGGCAACCTTGGCTTGCCATGGTCGGATCCTTGTGTCTTTAGCCCCCGGCAGTCTTGGCTTGCCGGGGCCGGAGCGCCGGTTCGTTCTCTTACTTCCAAGTGGCTCAACAGAAGTGTCCATGTGCCTTGCGAACCAAAGAGGACAGAAAAACGCACACTCGACCTCTAGGCTAGGGGTTAGTCGCTGCTAAGCACTATCAACCCTAATCGAGGGAGAGACTTAACCTAGCATGCATGCTATAACTTAGGGCGCCAACGCTTCATTTATTTACGCTCAGGGTCTATGCCTGGCTTTGTACAGAGGGTTACATGCCTTGTCGGCAAGGCTTGTACAAAAGGTGGTTTGCCGGGGGGGCCGGTAACCGCGCCTCATGGGTAAAACTTGCGAAGATGTTCAGTGTTCCAGGAGTTGCTCATTGGAAAAGCATCTTCGGTCTCCAGGCGGACTGCGCCGGGCCTGGTGACTCGTATTACCCGATAAGGGCCTTCCCACTTCGGCGTCAACTTGTTGGAATTCTTGGCCGATCGAACGTGCCAAAGAACAAGGTCGCCTTCCTCAAAGCTTCGGGCATGAACCTTGCGGGTATGGTAGCGGCGCAAGGCTTGTTGGTAGCGTGCTGTTCTCACAGCCGCCCGAAGACGATCTTCATCAAGGAGCGTTGCGTCATCTTGCCGCAATTGCTCTTGCTCAGGCTTGTCGAAGCGAGCACTCAAGGTGACCCGTATATGAGTTCCCTAGGGAGAACTGCTTCTGCCCCGTATACCAGGGCAAAGGGTGTCTGGCCGGTGACTCGATTTGGCGTCGTCCTGATCGACCAAAGAACCGCCGGCAACTCATCAATCCAGCGCCTTCCGCTCTTGTGCAGCCTGTCAAAAGTCTTTGTCCTTAGGCCTCGCAACACTTCAGCATTTGCCCTCTCCGCCTGGCTGTTGCTCCGTGGGTGTGCCATGGAAGCGAAACAGACCTTGCTGCCGAGGTCTTGGATGTATTGCATGAAGGTGTGGCTTGTGAACTGCGTGCCGTTGTCTGTGATGACTTTGTTTGGCACACCAAAACGATAAACTAGCCCCTTGAAGAACTTCACGACTGACTGTGTTGTCACCTTCCTCACTTCTTCCACCTCCGGCCACTTTGTGAACTTGTCTATCGCAACGTACAAGTACTCAAAGCCCCTGACGGCGCGGGGGAAAGGGCCCAGGATGTTGAGTCCCCAGACCGAGAATGGCTAGGAAAGAGGAATTGTTTGAAGGGCTTGAGCTGGTTGATGAAGCTTCTTCGAATGGAACTGGCACGCTTCACACTTGGTTACTAGTGTCGTTGCATCCTGGGGGGCAGTGGGCCAGAAGAAACCCTGCCGGAACGCTTTGCCGGCAAGGGCCCTCGACCCTATGTGGGAGCCGCATATGCCTCTGTGTATCTCCGCTAACAGCTCCATCCCTTCCTCCCGGGGAATGCACTTCAATTTCACATTGTTCGATCTCTTCCTGTACAAGACGTCATCGACGAACTGATGCATAGTAGACCGATGGGCTACTTTCTCTGCTTCTTCCTGCTCCTCAGGAAGCTCCCGTGTTTGGAGGAATAGGACGGTATGATGTGCCCATGCCGGAGCCTGGGTGTCAGGACCCCGATCCTAAGTCACACCGATCTAGCATGTAACCCATCATATCACTTTGCGGCCTCACGCACGGTATTCCCACGGGTGTCGCCTTACCATGTCCCGGGACCGTTTGCGTCTTTTGGCTCACGTATATGATAGTGTCGCTAGCATCCATATGACAAAGAACCCGGGCCGACATGGCTAGTCGTGGAACCCAAAGCGGCACTAACCTATGGGGACAGGCATACATGAATCACATCGAGCATGTCGGTCATCAACGTATATATTCGGGCTGTAACCTTGGGCTATGAGGACTCCGGTATCCCGGTCAGAAGCGGGCTAGGCAGGACTCGAATAACACCGCGTGACATTTCCCGAGGGGATGTATATAGGAACGAAAATGAAACACATGCCGCGGTCAAGTGTCCAAGCAAGTCTTTGGGCTAGCAGGACTCCGGTGAACCGGGTTGTAGCGGACTACTATCGCCGTAATCACGAGACTACATTTCCCCATATGAGAGGCTGCCAAGGATAAACAACTAGTTTGTCGGATCCCACACATACCAAGCATTTCAAACATACACACATTATGCTCAATATGCGTAGATACAACATGGCATCACAACATAACTCTACGACTCAAATATTATTCATTAGGCTCAAGAGCGAGATATTACAAACATGGGTCTCATGACCCAACACTCAGAGCATACAAGTCAAAGCACAATGAAGCTAATCATGTCCGAGTACGCATAACTATAAATGAAAAGGGCTGAGAAGCCCCGACTATCTACCGAGATCTGCCAAGGCACAAGATCGTAAATGAGGTAACAAGCTAAACGTCAAGTCCACGCTGAACTACTAGCGAGACCGACGTCTCTCGCAAAACATAAAATAAGCAAACGTGAGTACAATTGTACTCAAGAAGACTTACATCAGAACTAACTACATATGCATCAGTATCAAAGGGGGTGGTGGAGTTTGACTGCAGCAAGCCAGCTTTGACTCGGTGGCTATCCTGAACTATGACTGCAAGTAACTCTTTGAGGTGGCGCACACGAGTCCACATATTCACCATATCAATACACCACTATGGACCCGCTCCCGTCTCCCTACGAGAACGCCATCCATAGTACTCACGCTTATCTTGCGCATTTTAGAGTATCCGCTTTCACTTGTCTATGAACCGATATAGGCAACCCAGAAGTCCTTTTCCGTGGACACGGCTATTCGAATAGATCATATTAAACCTGCGGGGTGTACTTCTTCACACACGCTCACCACTTACCGCCGTTTACACGACATGTACTCGGCAACCTTCAAGCGGAAGCCCAACGTGGGTGTCGGCCACGGCCTACCTAAACACTCAAGTCCCTAGTCGGGTTTATCGCCTATTCGGGTTCCATCCGCAGGGAGTCCGGCCGAGGTTTCCCATACAGCCCCGAACGATGTGTGCAGGGTTCCCGAGATACCAAACGGGCACTCGGTACACCGGGCCACGGTGCCTACCGCAACACAACCCACCCCTAAGGTCAGCGTTGCGTGCGGCCTGACATGCTACAAACACCGAAACTACTTGCAACTCCTTGACCGAGGACAAGGGTGGTCAAGAAGCCGAGAGGGTCCATTGGTTTCGGGCCCAATGCGTGGTAGTAATCAGATCATGGATCACAAACACGTAACTCAGTTCACGAGGACGGTTTCAATGAGACAACCCACCATGTACCCCTACATGGCCTCTCACCGCTACCTTTACCAAATCGTGTTCACACACTTAGCTTACACGCAATAGGGCATGTTCATAACAATTCCAATCCATTCCCGATGAATCAGACCCGACTCAACTCTAAGCAGTGTGCATGACAAACAAGCATAGATGAGTAGGCACAACATGGCTCAAACAATTCCTACTCATGCTAGTGGGTTTCATCTAATTATCGTGGAATGACAGGTCATGCAAAGGATCAAGGGGTTTAGCTACCGTGACAAGTAACACATGAGTCGTTGTTGTCCTAATGCAAGAAAATAGAGCAGGAGCGAGAGAGTGGGATTATATCGGAATGAACAAGGGGTTTTGCTTGCCCGGCACTTCAAGAAGATAATATAGTTCTTCATCGGTGTCATCGAATTCATCGCCTAACGCCGCTCACCGAGAGGGACAAACACCAAGAATCGAGAAAGAACACAATCAATGCAATGCACATATATGATGCATGATCATGTTAAGGAACTGAATTCACCTAATGCAACAGTAATCCAAGTTAATTGAAGTGGAATTCAAACAAGGTTGAACTCCAACTCCAAATGCTATTTCATAAATTATCCTAATCATGATTCATCCTATTCAGTGAGGTTAACTTGTTCAAACATGCATGATCATGGCATAAACAGATTCTTCATATTTTTCTGATCATTTTTCATATATAAATTATTTCCATCCGAGTTACGGTTGAATTTATATGATTTATTAAAGTTTAGGGCATTTTCTGGAATTTCCTGAATTAAAATAATTCCAGAAATCAGTTTACTGCGTCAGCATGATGTCGCAGTGACGTCATCAGGTCAACAGGGCTGGTCCGGGTCAAACTGGCAGTGGGTCCCACGTGTCAGAGTAATTAACTTAATTAGATTTTAATTAAAACTAAACCTAGTTATTAAAATTATGGGCCCCACTGTCATTGACTCAGGAGAGTCAACCAGGGCCCACCGAGGTCAAAGTCCACGTCGGTTCTTGCGGCGTTTAGTCACGCCAGCCGGCGTGGCTGGCGCAAGTGCATTTTGCCGTTCCGGCCACCAAAAGGGTCGGGGAGGGTACCTACGTGGAGCTGAGGACGAGCCGAAGCTCTTGGTGGAGTGGCTTGAGCTCGGGGCGGTCGGGATCGACGCGGCGACGAGGTTGGCGGTCATGGGAGTTCGCCATGTGCGGGGTTGGGGTTGCGGCGTGCAAACGCAGGCTTGAGGCGCTTAGCGAGGTTTCACGTGATGCGGCGGACATGTTGGTCAGACGGAATGACCATATGGTCGCCGAGCGACGCCGGCGACAAGCTTCAGGCGGTGGGTTTTGATCACGATGGAAACGGTGGCTAGAGGAGGGAACGAGTCGGGAAGAGGGGAACGACTGGGGCTCACCGTGGGGGCATCGGCGAGCTCGGGGAGGCACCGAGCCGACTTAATTTGTCGATGAAGTCCAGTGGGTCCGAGAAGGGGGAAAGTGGCGGGCGGGCGCCTCGGGTGCTCCGGTGTCGGGAGGCTCGGTGAGGAGGGAGAGAGGGCTCGGCGGAGCTCGGGGGCATGCCGGGAGGAGAGGGGTGGCGGTGGTCATGGCACGGCGATCGGCGTCGGCAGCGTTCGGTGGCGTCGTGGGGAGAGAGCGAGGGAGGAGATGGTCCAGGAGAGAGGAAAGAGGACGAGGGGTTCGGGGAGGCGTGGCGCCTCCCAAGGCCGAGGGGTAGCCAGCAAAGAAAGGTGGGAGGAGGTGGCGAGCTCGGCTGATCGCCGTGTCCCTCCTCGCCTCTTGGCAGAGGTAGGAGACGAGCGGCGTGGCGGTTGGTGGGCTGGGCCACCAACCGGGCCCGAGGGAGGGAGAAGGCTGGGCCGGTGGAGTTGGCTGTGGGTGAGAGGTAAGCCAGGTAACCCTTCTCTCTCTTTTTATTTCTTTTAGTTTTCTAATTTTCTGTTTTGTTTTAGTTTAGCAAAATACTAAACCATTTAATTAAATCCTGAAAATAATTGTGGCCATTAACTAAATTATTACAGAGGCCCTTAACTATTTTCAGAATTGTTGGAGCATTTAAAATATTAATAGTATTTAAATGCCCCAATTCAAATACAATATGGTTTATTTAAAATCCAAAAATGTCTTGGAAAAATATCCATCACCTCTGGATATGGTTTTCACCTTTTTCCATTAATCATGAACATTTTGAAAACCACTTTGGGTTCTTTGAAGATATTTTGAAGTTGAACTTATTTGAATTGCTTTAGTGCTAGGGCTTGATCATCCCCATTTCAAATTTCATGGAAATTAAACATGATGCATGGATGCAATGCTACTAGTTACAAGCAAGCTCTAGGGTTGATCTGGGGCTGTGACACTGGGGCTCGACGGCAAGGACCAAAGGCATTTCTTCTGCCATGGGAGCGACCGTCTCTAAGGCCAGGGCTTGACGGCCTGCCGGAGTCAGTCGCTCCTCGGCAGGCTCAGAATCCACGACAACACCCTTGCCGGTGGCCCCCGGGGGCTCAATGGGGAAGTACTTGTCGGGGCCTGATTTCCTCCATTTGTTCTGCTCCATTGATGGTTCGACGGATGGTTGAGTTAACCGAAGCAAAAAAGTACCTGGTTCCACAGGTAGCTTGAATGCAGCACACTTTGACAGGTAATCGACGATGTCGTTCTCCGCTCGGGGAACGTGCTCCGCTTGTATACCGTCAAAGCGCTCCTCCAGCTTCCTCACCTCATCTACGTAGGCCTCCATCAACGGGCTCTGATAATCTTTTGTTACCTTGTTCCGACGACAAGCTGCGAATCACACCTGACGATGAGCTTCTTAACCCCGAGGTCTGCCGCGATCCTGAGACCGGCAAGCAACCCCTTGTACTCAGCAGTGTTCTTGGTGGACATCTCCCTGGGAAAGTGCATCTGGATTACATACTTGAGGTGCTCTCCGGTGGGTGCGACGAGCAGCACACCAGCACCGGCGCCTTGCAGCGAGAAAGCCCCGTCAAAGTACATAATCCAGTCGCGAGCTGTTTCCTTGCCAGGGAGAGTGGTCTCCTGGATCTCTTCATCAGGCGTTGAGGTCCATTCTGCAATGAACTCCGCCAGGACTCTACTCTGGATTGTTGAAGTACTTTCAAACTTCACCCCAAAGCTTGATAACTCCAAGGCCCACTCCACAATCCTTCCGATTGCGTCTGGGTTGTGCAGTATTCGTTGCAACGGGAGGCGGGTGACGACAGTGATCTCGTGGGCTTGGAAGTAATGACGCATCTTCGTCGAGGCCATAAGGAGGCCGAAGAGCAATTTCTGCACACCAGAGTACCTTGACCTAGCCCCCTGCAAGAGGGAGCTGACAAAGTAAACCGGGTGCTGCATCATCTTCTTCTTCTTCACCACTTCATTTGGCTATGCGGCCCCTGTCTTGATGGCGTCAGACTCCGCCGGGGGCCTTGCCTTGCCAGCACCAGGCCCTGCCGGGGGAATCTTTGACTTGCCATCCACCGGTCTTGCCATTGCCAGTGCCTCTTCATTGACCTCCCTCTGCGCCACCAGCGCGGTGCTGACCACTTGATTCCTCGCCGCCAGATACAGTAGCAACGGCTCTTGCGGTTTAGGCGCCACCAGTACTGGTGTAGAAGAGAGGTATTTCTTCAGATCCTGCATGCTGCTTCGGCCTCCGGGGTCCACTCCATTGGGCCCGCCTTTTTCAAAATCTTGAAAAAGGGAAGGGCGTGCCCGGAAGACTTGGAGATGAATCGGCTCATGGTGGCAACGCAACCAGTGAGCCGATGCACATCCTTGATCCGCTTGGACGCCTCAATCTGCTCGATAGCATTGATCTTGTCTGGGTTTGCCTCGATCCCACGTTGCGACACAAAGAACCCAAGAAGTTTGCCGGATGGAACACCGAAGACACACTTCTCAGGGTTCAGCTTGAGGTTGATCTTGCGCGGGTTGGCAAACGTCTCTTCTAAGCCTTGTACTAGAGTTGCCTTGTCCTTGGTTTTGACCACTATGTCATCCATGTAAGCTTCCATATTTCTATGTAGTTGGGGTTCAAAACCAATTTGGACCGCCCTCGCGAACGTCGAGCCAGCACTCTTCAACCCGAAAGGCATCCGTAAAAAGCAATACGTACTACATGGGGTGATGAATGTTGTCTTCTCTTCGTCTTCTCTTGTCATGAAGATCTAGTGGTAGCCTGAGTAGGCGTCGAGGAATGATAACAGATCACACCCGGCCATGGAGCCAACAATCTGGTCGATGCGCGACTACGGGAAGGGGTCCTTAGGACAAGCCTTATTGATATCTGTGTAGTCAATACACAGCCTCCACTTCCCGTTTGCCTTGCGCACCACCACCGGATTGGCCAACCACGTCGGATGGAGCACTCCCCTCACCAAGCCTGCTGCTTCCAACTTCCTGATCTCCTCTGTGATGAACTCCTGCCGTTCCAAAGCTTGATTCCTGACCTTATGCTTGACGGGTCGCGCATGGGGGCAGACATCAAGATGGTGCTCAATCACTTCCCTGGGAATGTCGGGGATGTCGGATGCTTGCCATGCAAAACATCGACATTCGCCCATAGGAAAGTGATGAGCGCGCTTTCCTATTTGCTGTCAAGGGTGGAGCTTATGGTGAAAGCTCCTCCCGTGCCATCCTCCTTGACAGACACCTTCTTGGTCTTTGGTGGTGCAACTCTGGATTTCTTGCTCTTGCCGGTGGAGCTCTCTGGCACGTCCTCGACAGTAGCACAACACTCCGAAGAGGTGCGCTTGCCGGAGTGGGTGCGAGAGGTCTTGCTAGTCTTCTTCTTCCCTCCCGGGGCCTCAGCGGCAGGAGCAAGCGCCTTGGCGGCAGCTGCTGCAACTGCTTCCCGGTAGAGTAGGTCGGCGCAGATCAACGCATCCTTCTTGTCGCAGGGAACGGTGATGATGGTCATCGGCCCAAGCATCTTCAGCGTGTTGTAGGTGTAATGCGACGCCACCATAAACTTGGCTAGTGCCAGGCGGCCAAGGATCCCATTGTAGGGCAAAGGGATCTCGGCTACATCGAAGACAATCCTCTCCGTCCTGTAGTTCAACTCGCCTCCAAATGTCACAGGCAACGTGACCTTCCCCTTCGGCTGGCTCCTTCCCGGGTTGACCCCTTGAAACATGCCCGTCTCCTCGAGGTCTCCGTCAGGAATTTGCAGGCTTTTGATCACAATGGGTGAGATCAAGTTCAGACCGGCCCCGCCGTCAACCAGCATCTTGTTCACCTTGAGGTTGCGTATCGTTGGTAAAACCAACAACGGCAAACACCCAACCGCAGTTGTGCGATCAGGGTGATCCTCGGCGTAAAAAATGATGGGCGTGTTGGACCACTTCAGCGACTTCTGAGCGTCGAACGATGGCTCCGCTGCTATGATCTCACGCGCCCACTGCTTGAGCTGGCGATGAGAAGTGTGCAGCGAGGCGCCACCATCGACGCACATGGCCTCCGTAGCCTTCTGAAACTCTTGCTCGCCGGACTCATCGTCCTCGTCATGATCTTCGTCTTCCTGCTTCTTGTTGCGGCCCCGAGCGGGCCTCTCTTGTTGGTTATCCTTGCCGCGGCATCCTCCTTGGCCGCCACGCTTCTTGCCGGATCCTTCGGCACCATCCTGGCCCTTCTCCTTGTCCCGCCTCTCATACTCGGCCTTTTGCTTCTCAGCAAGCAGCTCGACTTGTCGGCAGTTCTGGATGTCGTGGCCCTTGGTGCGGTGGATCTTGCAGTATTGCTTTGCTCTGAGCCTCCGGTTTGTCGGCAGCCGCCAAGGCCCTAAGAAGCGGCGCACCGGCAATCTCCTTGTCGGGTCGTCGCCTTGGCCTTCTTGGCAGTGTCGGTGTTGTCGGATCCCTCGACGGCAAGCACGACCTTGCCCTTGCGTTTCCTGTTGCGACGCCGACCCTTCTTCGTCGGGGCGGTGGTGTCTTCATTGGTAGAGCCAGTTTCCATGCCGGCGTCTTCGCCGGGGTACTTCCTCCCCTCTTCAGTCCGAGCGCATCTATCGGCCAGAACATAGAGTTCGGCCACATCCTTGACCTTGTTCATCGCCAGCTCTTCACGCATCTTGATGGAACGCGCTGATCACGGCGGCATGATGAACATCTGGGATGTTGTATTGCACCCAGCTGAACTCTGTATGTACTTGCGCAGGTTTTCACCTTCCTTCTGGGGAATGATATGCAAATCACTCGCCTGACCATGAGCTTGGTGGCCTCCGGTGAAGGCACCAACGAACTCATGACACAGATCTGACCAAGAAGAAATGGAATCCGCCGACAAGTGCATCAACCAAGACATGACATTGGGTTTCAGGGGCAACGGGAAGTAATTGGCGAGCACCTTGTCGTCGCGAGCTCCAGCGGCTTGCATCGCGATGGCGTAGATGCTGAGGAACTCTGACGGGTGGGTCTTGCCATTGTACTTCTCCCCGACGTCGGGCTTGAACGTACGGTGGGACGGCCACTGGAACTGCCGCAGCTCACGGGTGAAGGCCGGGCAACCCACCTCGTAAGGTAGGCCGCCGGAGCCTCCCGGTGCTGGGTGGTCCATAGCGGGCCCCGCCCTATCCCGGCAGTGGCGTGTATCGCGCCGGCGCTCGATGGTGGTTCGAGCGTCTTCATGGGCTCGCTCCCGAAGAACTTGGCGCTGGTCACGGTGGGTCCGTGGGTCGGACGACGCTATGGAAATGTTATCACAAGCATCATCACGACGGATCGACATCCGCGGTGGCTGGCATGGAGGAGGAGAGTGCACGATGGCCGCAACACCTCCGGCCCCTCCATCGCTGACATGCGTTGGTTCGATGGAGCGTCGGCCTGAGGGCCCCGCCGGCCGTGTCTCGTCTTGGTTGGCGACGCCGACAAGGCTCCAGATGGTGGCCCTCCACTCATCGAGCTTTTCCGCAGCAGGAGGGAAGTCGAGGAGTAGCTGCGCGCACGCCAAAGCTTCTGCTGGCGTGGGTGGCGGCAAGAGCTGCGTGGACCGTGCCGCGCTTCGAATTCTAACCACGTTAGAAGGAGCTCTATCACGGCCCAGCGGCTGCGTGCCATTTTCACCAGAACTTCGGCGGGCATGCTGGCCTCCTTTGTCCCGCAGATGATGCACAGGACTCTTCCCACGGCGGCGTCCGGGGTCTCCAGCGTGGTGGCGCTGCTCGTCGCGCGCACCCTGGGAAGAGCGCGCTGTGGGCGCCGGCGTAGGCGTCTTGGAGGTTGCTGCACCGCCCGGAGGGGGCACAACGACACCCCTGGAGGGCCCCACGCCGCCTGCGGGGGCCCCAGCCCCGTCTTTGGATTTGGCGATGCGCGGCCCGTCGTCTGGCGCACGAACGACGCCGCTCGCTAGGCTTTGAGTGCCGAGGCGATCTTTGGTGCTCGCTGCCGGCTCGGGTTACATCGCGGCAAGCCCGCCGCTCGCCCGCACTGGCACGGGCTGTTCGGCTCCCGATGAGCCGATCGTCGTGATCGTCTTCTTCTTGGGAGCCATGGCGATTAAGAACTGCTAGGCTAACTGCTAGACTAGATTCTCACAACTGCGCCCCCTACCTGGCGTGCCAAAGATGTCGGGGAAATGACACCTATGGGATCACTGGAATCCCTTCTACGGTTGGCGAGCGCGGGGTTGTGAGAAGAGCAGGTTTAGGAGCTAGCACAAAGATCGTTTACCCAGGTTCGGCTGCGAGGATGCGTAATACCCTAATCCTGCTTTGGTGTGTATTTCAGAGTGTTCTTGAGCTCTCGAACAAGCTACGGTGGCTGCGTAGTTCCAAAGAGCCGAATCCTTCTCCTAGTCACCCGGGCCTCCTTTTATAGGCAAAAGGGGTCGCCACAGTGGCACACAGGAGGTGGAAAGGCGTACAGTGCGCGAGCTTATCGCCCGGCATTACGGGACAAAGCGCATTTAATGCATCGCTTAGGTGTCCCCTTGCTTTATCAGGGATGGGAATGAGGCCCGTCCCGTCCGTCGCCACTCCGTCTCGCCTCGACACGCGCCCAGGCCAGCGATGTGTGCAGCGTCATGTAGGCAGGCGGGCTGCTGAGGTGGCGCGGTGGTGGAGCCTTCACGAAGATTTGCATGCCACCACGCAGGTGCTTGCTGGGTCGGTGTAGAGGCCGCCCGTCGCCATGCAGGTGCCTGCCCGGCTGGTTGAGCTAACAGCTGCTTGGGGACAACGGTGGAGTCTTTGGCAGGAGCGGGCCTGGCTGTGGCCCCGCTGATGCCCTCAGCAAGGGTCTTGCCGGGGGCCCGACAAGGGTCTTGTCGTGGCGTTGCAGTCGTCCCCGGCAAGGCACTTGCCGGGGGTCTTCTGGATTTCCTCGGCTAGGATCCCACCGAGGGTCGCCGTCTTCTGGTCTTTATCTGATCTCGTGTGTTTATGATCTTGACGAAGATCTGCATGCCACCACAGAGGCGTCTCCCGAGCCTTGGTTCTGATGTGGATAGTTGGTGGTGTTGGAACCTGTGGGCTCAAGGGTGGCTCGCTCACTGTGGCGTTGGGCAAGTCACCCCGGCAAGGCTCTTGCCGGGGCCGCGGAGGCCGCCCCGGCAAGGATCTTGCCGGGGGGAGTCCACCTCGCCTCTCTGCTCTTTAGTGCTTCTTGGTCTTGGTGTTGTTTTGTTCGTCTTGTGCTTCGGCTTTTCTCCGGCTTCCCTCCTTTGCCTTGTTTAAGTGTGGCCGCGGGCGCGTCTCTGACTGCCCGTGCACAAGTAAAGGGGTCAAAAGGAGATCCCCTACTTTTGTACACCGACAATGATGAGGACGATGATTTCCCCCTCCGGGAGGGAAGTTCCCCCGGCGGAATCGCTCCGCCGGAGGGCAAAAGTGCTCCTGCCCAAGTTCCGCCTCGAGACGGCGGCGCTCCATCCCGAAAGTCCTCCCCTTTTTTTCTAAGTCAAAATGACTTATATACCAGAAGATGGGCACCGGAGGTGGGCACAGGTGAGCACAACCCACCGAGGCGCTGGGCTCCTGGGCGCGCCTGGTGGGTTGTGCCCACTGGTAGGCCCCTCTGGTAGTTATTTGCTCCAATAATTCTTAAATATTCCATAAAAATCTCCGTGAAGTTTCAGCTTGTTTGGAGTTGTGCGAGAATAGGTAGCTCGACGAGGTTTTCTGTGTCCAGATTTCCAAATTCTTAATTCTCCCTCTTGGTGTGTACCTTGCAAATTATAAGAGAAAAGGCATTAGAATTACTCCAAAAAACATTATTATGGATAAAAACATCATAAATAACAGTAATAAAACATGATGCAAAATGGACATATCAGTCGGGCGTGGCGAGACGGTGGCGTGGAAATCGGAGAAACCGAACATGCGGTGAGGTGAGAGAGAGGGAGTGGGTGTGAACTGGCGAGGGAGGTGCCAGGAGGGGGCGTGGGGAGTTATGAGCCGTCACGTCGCCTCCCGTGTGTCCCCAGGCATGCAGGCGTTCGCCACGCGTGGCTCGAGCGAGCCTGGCTCGCAAAAAACGGCCGATTCGGCCGTTCCTCTAGAGCCAGGCCCATGCCTGCTTTGAGGTTGTGGGCCAGGAATTGGATGTTACCCATGCAACCGAACGAGCCAGATTCTTCCCACACAGGCCTGGCCCAACCTAATGCGACTAACCAAACAAGTCCTTAGAATATCTACAACCGGACTTGGCAAATCCGGCCCTCAAGCGCTTGTGAAGCGCGCCGACCAGCGTCGCTGCCTTTGCCGGGCACCCCTCAAATGTTGCGCCGCACATCCACACACCGCAAGTTCCGATCGTCAAATCCATGCACGTCGATCATACGGTACAAACTATCTGAATGCCAAAGTTTGAAACAAAGCAAAGCAAATCATAGTTCAACAAACCAGACATGGCAAAATGAAATAAATGTCTGAGCGTGACGGATGGCCTCAGATCACTGGCTGAGCGCCTGCTCCGAGCAGAATGCGTCCTCCTGCCCCAGGAGGAATGCGTCCTACTCGTCGGGCACTGCCGGAGCCTGTGCTCATCCACGCCCGAACGAGCTGCGGCGAGTCACACACGTCGACCGCCGACATCTGCATGGGCGAAAAGCTCTTCGGAATGGCCCAGCCGGCGCTCGGATCATCGTGTGTCCCAAGTGGGTCGGACAGCGTAATCCGCGTAGGCGCTCGGAGGGAAGGGGTGTAGGGATCCGAGCGCGGCGGAGGAGATAGTTGCTTCACTGTCGGTGTCAAAACCGGCCGATCTCGGGTAGGTGGTCCCGAACTGTGCGTCTGAGGATCGAAGGTAACAGGAGGCAGGGGACACGATGTTTACCCAGGTTCGGGCCCTCTTAATGGAGGTAATACCCTACTTCATGCTTGATTGACTTTGATGAGTATAGGGTTACAAGAGTTGACCTACCTCGAGATCGTAATGGCTAAACCCTAGATGTCTAGCCTGTATATATGTGATAGCCTCTACAGACTAACCCCTCTGATTTATATAGACACCAGAGGGGGCTAGGGTTGTACAAAGTCAGTTTACAAAGAAAGAAAACTAGACATCTGGCCGCCAAGGCTTGCTATCCACGCAAAGGAGAGTCCCATCCGGACACAGGGGAAGGCTTCGTATTTTGTATCTTCACGGCCCATCAGTCCGACCCATGTCACATAGCCCGGCCACCCAAGGACCCCATAATCCAGGACTCCCTCATTCACCACATCCGAACCTCCCTGCGACGCGGCCGCCGCATCCCTTTCTCGCTGTCGGCATCGCCGTAACTTGCGAGCTACGTTCTCCGCCTTGCAAGTCACCGCAGACGAAATCACGCCGCCGATGGACGAGGCAGATTGCGTCTCCATCACGGCGGTGTGGGTTGAGCTGGACGACATCTGCGGCAGTGGATCGGGGCCGGAAGTGAGGATTGGGAGCAAGGGTGGAGGCAGGCGAGGGTCCGGCGCGGGAATGGTTGGAGGGTGGCGGGAGGAGGAGGAAGGGTTTGGTGGATTTGGTGCAATTTGGGGTGGGGTCGGGAATGGTTGCACGATACTTTGTAATCTTTATCTTTTCTTATCCCTAGTGTTCTTTCTCACCAAGATGTATCCCAACAACTTGTACGCGTATCCGGGCTCGCAACCCAGCTAGTGTCTTTTTTCTATTTTAACGAATTTCTCCCATAAGGTTTTGTGATTTGGAAAAGATGCTCGGCCATTGCTTCGGTGGCTAGCGCCCACGCTCACTGGGCCATTGTACACTTTGATTAATAGTGGCGCCAAGAATGCTCTTCACCAAAAATTGGGGTAGATGTCCGACAATTGCTGCGTCACCCAGTGCACACACACGCTAGGGCATCGTACACTCTGATGAACTGTGGCACCAAGAATCCTCTTCGCCACAATTAAATCGTGCACCGGCTGGATGGTCCCATGTTCTTTCGATGAAGTACAACCCCTGACAGGATAGACTCCTTCACTAGTCTCCGTGTAAAGATATCGCGGCCTACTAGACACACAAAATCAGTTTAATTTAGTTATTCTTTTAGAAAAAAAACAGTTTTAGTTTTTAAGTCTAAGTAGACCCTCTTTATTGATCAACGACAATGTTCATTGGAATATAATTGATATCACGTGGCTGTAGGAGCCAGGAATAGCTACCTACAGAAAGATGCATGTTTAGCAAGACTATGTGCCTCAGAATTTGAGTCTCTTCCCTCAAAAGTGAAGGAGCAAGACCGAAACACCGGCACGTGGCTTTGATCTCGCGGATAATGTTCACGTGTAGCAAGAAGGTAAGAAAGCAGTTTTAGTCTATTTATTATAATTCTCTTTATTTAGGAAATTTATAATTCTTTTTTTGAGACAAATTTATAATTCTTTTTTTGAGACAAATTTATAATTCTCGTTTTGAAAAGCCCGTGTCAGCATTTCAGGTTATAGGCCCGATATGAATCCAGCCTATCCAGTTAAGCCCGCTTAAGCCCATTACCGGAGGGCATACGATAGAAGCCCAAAATCCTCACACAGTGCTCCAGAAGCCCAAACCATAACCCCCAGAAACCTCTAACCTAGATCGGACGACCAGAAGCGTCGATCACCAGATCTGTCGGCTCTTATAGAACTCCCCGCCTAGGCTATATACACATCCGCTACATCCAGCCCCTCCCTCCCCTGTCTAGCCGCCCTCCGCCTCCCCGTCTCGCTCGCTCCCGCCTCTCGCCGCCGCCGCCGCCGCCACCGCCGCCGCCCTCGCAGCCGCAAAATGGTAGGAAAACCTGGAAAATCTCACTCGCCGTCAGGCTTTCTCTCTCTCCTTCTCCCTCGTGGTCTTGGTTGATGACGATGGGTGCCTTGTTTTTGTGCTCGTGCAGCCGTTCAAGAGGTTCGTGGAGATCGGGCGGGTGGCCCTGGTGAACTACGGCAAGGACTACGGCCGCCTCGTCGTCATCGTCGACGTCGTCGACCAGAACAGAGTGAGTTCGATCCCCTCCCTTACTTCCTCTGTCACTCTCGATCTGCTTTGAGGGAGGAGCCTATACGGACATAGTGATTGAGATCGTCCTCAGTTTCATGTTTAGTTTAGACTGTTCTTCTCTGCGTGTACCTTGGATGTAGATTTGAGCTGTTCAAGGTGTGGACTTCTGTATGATTCCAAGTAAAAGTGTGACTGCACGGATATCATAGTGTTTCTGCGATTTCTTGTTAATTTTTGTTGTTGTTTTGTAGCTAATAACTTGGCTGTGATTGGCCTCCTAAAATCCCTTAACTTTGATTGCATATATAACTAGCCTTTACAACTATGCGAATTTGACAATGCTAGTTGATTTTGCATGCCATTTGAAGTTTACACTTGGCAAGTAGTATTGCATAACTTGTTTATGTTTTGTATTTGACTCGTCTCTAACATGCGGCCCTTTATCTACCCTGACAATGTTTTTAGTTGTATATGCTTTAGCTCACCTGATCAGTCTCGAATATGCCTTGGGGCCTTACCTAAATGTCTTGAGGTACTACTGAAAATAAACAGCCAGAGATGCTATTGCTAAATATCTGTTATATATTTTGCCACTTAATATTTATTGCTGTTTTCGTTGTGAAATAAGTAACTTCAGTATTAACTTCATCTTCCATGAGTTGTGGATTTGTGATGCCTTCATCCCCTTCTTCTTCTTCTTCTTCTTCTTCTCATGATAGCATCATTGCTCTGTTCTACTACTGTTTCTTGGTATATTGAGCAGGTCGTGGTTTGCAATTTATGATACTGATGCAGTATTTGCTAGTTTCCTTGCTGGGTTGTCCCTATAGCTACTTTTTAAATTCTGTTGGCGATCATATGTTTAAAGGCAACATAAATTGTACTCCATCTGTAAACTAATATAAGACTTTTTAGATCACTATGCTTTAGTGATCTAAATAGTCTTATATTAGTTTACAGAGGGAGTATTAGTTACAGTGTCATAGCTCAGTTTTTGATTGTTTCCTGGTAATAATTTTCTAATGTTTGTTAGGATATTTATATCACTTACTGCAACATCTACTCTGAGTTGATGGTGTTTAAAATCGTTCTTTGACCCTTTAGTCTCCTGGACTATTTATCTGGAATGGCATGTCATGTCTTGTTTTGCTGTCTGCATTAACATATTTTTCTTCCAAAAAAGTGATCAGAGTGAGATACTGCGCCTGACTAACCACTAACCTGCCCATTATGCTTGATGTCAAAAAAACCCTGCCCATTATGCTGCAAATAACGTGACTTCTATTGTCTACATTCTCAATGATGATTCCTCATCTGATTTTGATATGTGTTGATACTTGTTTAACCGTTACCTTCCCTAGAATTGATATTTGTATATATTTGCATTTGCTGAAGTATATGGTTTTCTTTGGTTGCCAAAGTACTCAATGCATTTGCTTTTATGTGAAAACAGGCACTTGTTGATGCTCCGGACATGGTCCGCTGCCAGATGAACTTCAAGCGGCTCTCCCTGACCGACATCAAGATTGACATCAAGCGGATCCCTAAGAAGGCAACTTTGATCAAAGCTATGGAGGAGGCTGGTATTAAACTAGTCCTTCAATAAATCTTAAAAAATTGTTAATGGCAACTGTTTAAAAGAATGGCATCCTAATTGCAGATGTGAAGACCAAGTGGGAAAACAGCTCATGGGGCAAGAAGCTGGTTGTCCAGAAGAGGAGGGCATCGCTCAATGACTTCGACAGGTTCAAGGTCATGCTCGCCAAGATCAAGGTGAGATTCTCAAAGGCTCTTTCATTCTTAATTCCTATAAGCAAATTGTGCATGCATTCCTGACATTTATATGATTACAATGTAAACAGAGGGGAGGAGCTATCAGGCAGGAGCTAGCGAAGCTTAAGAAGGAGGTTGCTGCTGCTTAGATCACTTTGGCGGGCAGACTGTTGAGCTTTTGGTCAGCGTTGTATCTTTGCCCCAAAATCGTGAAATATTGTGCGGATCACTCATCACTGTTATTGGTGTATCAGATGAAAATTTAGTAGTGTTTGAGATTTTGCTGGACTTGTCAGGATTTGAGATAGTATGTTATCTATCTGTTATTTGTGATGCCATCTAAATTCATGGGCCTGGTGCTTGCTGTTAGTCTGCTGTGCCTGCTTACCTCCAGCGGTCCAAAATCATGGACCCCCAGTGGCTCCACCGGGCATTATTCCTGCAACAGCTTTGTTCCAATCGATCCTGTTTATGTTATACGGAGTACTATCGCAAGAAAAAGGGCTCGAAACGGTCAGCGTGTTCTTGCCAACCACGCGTTGGAAGGGAATTTGTAGCATATTTCCGGCATGCCTTTCTTTTCAAGAGCAAGGCAGATTGGTAAGAGCATCTCCAGCCGTTGAGCCCCTCAAGAGGCGTTTTTTTCACCGCTTGGGGGGCTGCCGGCGAGAATTTTGGCATGGGAATGAATAAATCTCTAGCCATTTCCATCCCCAAGCGAGGCTGTCGTACTCGCCGTGCCACCACGCTGCCCTGTCCGAGGCCGCGCCTATTGCTCTCGCGCCGCACCGCCACCGTCTGAGGCTGCACCCGCCGGCCTTCTCCAGCAGCTGCGCGTGGCCGCGAAACGCTGCCTGCTCATCGCACCACGGCCCGCGCGTCGCCGAAGGGCTTGGAGACAAGAGCGGAGGGGACGGTGATGTTGGCCAGGAAGGCCATTGCAGCATCCCTGGACTGGAGCCGACCCTGGTCCATGCCGGACACCATGCTCTGGAGGGCGCCATGGAGTGCGCGGGCGGAGACGGCCAGTGCAAGGACGAAGAAGACATCCCCTCCCCGCCCTGGCCATGCGTGCTCCGCTCTGCTCCACGCCGTGCATGCGAGCCCCTCCCCGGCTATGCTCTGGCCAGCCGCTGAGCGATGAGCCCCGCCTGCCCATGCGTGCTCACGGCTGAAGGAAGGCGAGCCCCGCCTGCCATGCATGCTCCGCTCCGGCTGTGTGTGGTAGGTGGTGGAAGGAAAAGGAGAGGAGAGAGGAGAAAGAAAAGAGAGAAAGGAGAGGAGAGAGGAGAGAGAGGGGCTGGCAAGTGGGTCGATGCATGCGAAAAGGAAATGCCGGCGTCCCCAGCTGCCCCTAGGGGGTTGGTTTTGGGGTGGGCATGCCTGCCGTAACTTTCGCCGAATCCGGCGCAAAACAGGTTCGCGGAGCCCGGAGTGAGGTGTTTTTTTGCCCGCCGGCATGCAAAAAGGCACCTGGGGCCCTGGGGGTGCCTTCTTGGGGCACTAGTAGAGATGCTCTAAAATAAGATAGAACTTGCCAACTCCGGCACGAACGCACGTAATGCAACCTCAACGCAAATGTATATACTAAACTTTGTCCATTAATAGGACCAATAATATAAGAGTTTTGTAAAAAACTGTCACGAAAAACAAATTCAATGGCATAGGTTTTGTCGCACATAGACAACATTTTGTTGATGTGAATGGGGAACCATTTAAATATCACTAAAAATTCATCATGGTTGTCTTCCATTGCGTGCAGACATTTTGTCGACATAGGGTAGATTTTATTTTCTTCAAATGAAGCATTTAGAAACACAATGAGACTAAAATGATCATATCTACGATCAATAAACTACAACAATAATCATATCCACACCAACTATCTCATTACACCACACGGGTGACGATGTTCTTAAATAGTAACTCCTTCTGGAAAGAAGCATATCCGAGCGTATCCGAGCATATCCGAGCAATGCCTTGAACAAGGTAACAACGTAAGAACATCACCATTGCCAGGTATAACCAACTCGGGTCAGTCCTAGGCTTTCATCCCCAAGTTCGAGGCCGGACGCTCGATTAGCACCACCATCGACGTCACTCATGTGTTGTCACCATCACTTTTCGGCAATCCCATCAACTATAATGTGCGACCACACTCGCTCCACAACCATCCCTCTACGTCAACCTTTCTCCAAAGTTTGCATCTCGTTGCCGAAGTCAACCATCGGATCTAGAGGGAGGAACCCTTGTGAAGACACTTTTGTGGCCACCACAATGCAACAAGTCCGCGGCGGCAGGCCGGAATGGTCACCTCAACGGGTGAATCTCGGTGAATGGTCGGCCACACGGGCATCCTCACCCAAGGCTAGCTGGATCAGGACCACAAATATCACCACAAGACGGCAACAACGACCACCATGCCCTAGATCGAGCCCCGCCAACATCAGTGGTCGGACCTGGCCGAGGAGTGGTCATACCTACCGTCTCGTGCCTTGCCTTCCGAGAAGCCTGACCACTAGGCAAGGTGCCCATAACAAGACGCGGATGAGTGATCCACCACCAGCCCGTTGTCATACGCCGGGAAGCACGCCCATCAGTGCAATAGACGCTTGGATCCACTGCCCTACACACGCCCTTCTTGGACGCATCCAGATTTGAACGGAGAGGAAGGGCTCGGAAGCAAGAGTCACGCCGTCGCCGACCACCAACCACCGACCGGAGTTTTGCCCGGATGGCACCTGCCGGCGGCTGGGAGTGAGAAAGGGGCGAGGGGGCTAGAGCGACGACAAAGGGGAGACACACGGATCGCCTAATTTTTTTAGAACGAAGGCTCAAGAAGAGCCCAGCTTTGAATTAACAAAGTCATCAACCGGCCAGGGATTACACAAGGCCATCATTACAACCACTTAACAACTACGAACAATCGCTAACAAGAACAGAAAATAAAAAAAACAGCAGATACACGGTGTTGCTGAAGCAGCTTACAAGCACCAAAGACTACAAGCCCTATAAAGATAAGCAAACTACGCACTAGCTAGAATTCGATGGAGTCCTCCATGTGAAGTAGATCAAGATGAGCAAAACGGATGGGTTCTTCATACGGAGACAAAGTCCAGCGATGGTCGCGCCCTCATCTACACCGAAAGGTGACACCTTGTTTGATCCGCTCCTCTCCAAATCCAGAGGGGACCCCTCCCCTCGCCTTGGCTCGAAAGGCGCCGAACCGCTGGAAGATGGAAAAGCTCACCCTAGAGCAAGGATTGGACACGATTCCGGGCACCATGTGAGATTCTCAACCCGACACAGCGCTGCACGAGGATAACCAGACGAATTGCCACACCGCAGATCACTGCTACAACCACCGAGAGGAAGAAACTGCACAAAGGCACTGACACTGAACAAACGAACAACGAGCAAGATGAAGCAACCTAACTGGAAGCAAATCAAGCCCGTATGGATAGGCACCGTGCCCAAGCCACCACATCAAGTTGATGCTAGCAAAAGAGAGGAGCCCTATCCCCTCCCTGCCCAAGAATGGTGCCAAATCCGGAGAGCAAGCAAAACAAGGATCTTGCGAGCAAGCCAAAGCGGAACATCACTGCTACATAAACAAAGCACCAAGCTTCATCTCCCTCGCTGATGACGCAGCCAACCCAACAACCACCTCACAACACTCTGCACTCTCCTACCATGCCCAAGACGACACCTTCAGGAAGGTGGCGACGCAAGTCGCGCTGTTGCCGTCCAATCTTGTAAAGACAGGGTTTTCACCCGGGTCATGGAGCGGGAGGGAGAGGGAATGAACCTCGACGAAGCCTACGAGGAGGGAAACGACACTTGCCTGTGTTGTCGACGCCGTGGCCGGAGAACCAGCCAAGGATTTCTCCCGGCACTGTTCCGCAACTCTAGGCATCCCCACCTACCACGGATCCGGCGTCCAGAGGCCGCCGGCCACCAGATCCGGCGAGGAGGAGCGCTCTGAGGGGAAGTGGAAGCCGCCTTCAGATCCAGAAGCATGCAGGGAGGCCGCACCCCTACTGCAACCGGCGCCAGCGCTCGCCGTCACTCGCCGCCCGCGCGACCAAGGAGACGGGGGACAACACCTGCGATGCCGCTCGCCGCAGAAATGGTGCCGCCGCACCACCCGAGGCCGTTGCCTCGGCGGCCTAAGCCCTCCGCGAGGAGCGGAGCGGCCAGATCCTCGCCGCCGCCGTCCTGGGCGACCACGCGGGCTTCGCGGGAGGCAACCTCGGGCGGCATCAAGGGGGGAAGGGGGGCCGGTGGCTAGGGTTTTCGTCGCCTCCTGAGTCGCCCCGAGCGGAGCGATGCGGGGGCCAGAGGGGTGCGTTCTCCCGACTCTATCTCGCCACACGAATCGCCTAATGGGACGATTCAGGGGTGCTAGATGCGTTTCTCTCTTGAAACTAACTGACTTGGTTGGTTGAGGGATCTGTACCAATTCCGTGGAGGACATATTTTGAAATAATGTATTTTACTTTATATTCACTCAAGGAGAAAGGTGGCAGAAGCGATAATATATAATTACTCCCTCCGTTCCAAAATACTTGTTGTGGTTTCAGTTCAAATCCATACCAATGCACAATCATTTAGTTAGCACAAAATGGAAGCTCATTTCGCAGAAACACTATGTACGCACTTCAACTAGGGCGAATCACGTAGCACACCGGGTAGAGCAAGGTTCATCCCAGAGAATAGAAGTAGTGTGTGTCCCACAACTATCTTGGTACGAATCGGTTGGGTAAGGGCGCTTCTTGCCCCATTGTTTTGACATGCCAATCTGTGTAGATTGATGGGGTTGAATGTGAATGATTATCTTAGCAAGATAGATATAGAGACTTCCTAGTCTATGAGTTTTCGGTTGAAGAAGTATTGTGCTGAAGCACAACAACGCAACAGGTTGAGATGACCTTCCTGCTAAATTTTATCTAGAGTTTTGAAAAGAAAGTAAAGATGATTTGAAAGAGTTATTTGATGCTTTTCATATCGAGATATTGGCTATTGAGAGACTAAATCATGTTGTTATCTCTTTGATTTCCAAAACACCTGATGCAACAATTATTTAGATGTTTAAACCTATATGTCTTTTCAATGCAAGTAATAAAAAACTTACAAAATGTGTTGGCTAATAGAATATAATGTTTCCTAAGGTGGGTTGTGACACACAAACTAGGTTTATTAAAGAGAAAGATATCATGGAGGGTATTGTCCCGTTGCATGAAACTGCACATGAGATTCACTCTAACAAAAAAGATTTTTTTTTGCTTAAGACGGATTTTACGTATGCCCATGACAAAGTCAAATGGTCTTTCTTTATCAAATGACGTACACCAAAGGATTCAGATGTTTGATGTAAAAATTGCTAGGGGTGGAGGATTGTGTATAGAGTTGAATACTATGGATGCATACTTCCTCACTTTCAAAGGTGTTAGGCAGTCATCCCCTCCCCACCCCCCCTTTTTTGGTATTATAGCAGATGGGCTAACCAGGCTTATCAAGAAATTTCAATATTTGGGTTGTCTAAAAGTTTTGGTTCCTCATCTAGTAGATTGTGGTCTAGCAATTTTACAATATGTTGATGACATTGTATTTTTTACATAAGAATGGCATGAAAAATGCTAGAGATCTCAAGTTCATGATGTGCACAATTGAATATAATTTTTAGGTTGGAAATAATTTTTCATAGGAGTCAATTTTATTGTCTAGGGATATCCTTTCCTAGATTACAACCACCGTGAAATCTTTACTTGCAATATGGACACACTTTTCATTTCTCTTTCTCTGGGGTTCCAATTGATGTCAAGCAATTCACATTGGAAACCAAATTAATATGAAGTTGAAAAGAAACTCCTCGTATGGAAAAGAAATATCCTATCAATAGGAGGCAAAGGGCAGCTTTAGCGAATTGTTTTATGAGCAGTGTTCCCCTGCACATGGTTTCCTTTGTGGAGGCCCTAATGGAGTTGTTAAGAGAATGGATTATCACAGGGTAGAATGTTATGGCAACAGACTAATGGAAAGATGTACCATATGTTATACTGACCTATAGTGCACTTAGCAAAGGATTATGGAGGTTTGAGAATTCTTGATCTCACCCCATTGAAGAGCATACATTGCAAACTATTGTTGTGATCGGAAAATATTCTAGATACATGACAAACACCGCTAAAAGGGAAATATTTGCAGAGCCAAGTGTTGTCATTGTGGAAGAAAGGAATCATGGATCACTGTTATGACCTATGGCAAGAGTCTAATGAATTTAATCACGCTTTTCTTAGATATACCGAGATAATTGTAGGGGATGGAAGCATAATGCTTTTCTGAGAAGACACTTGCCTTAATGGGAGACTTTTTGCATCAAATTCCCCACATTGTACAATATCCCTTTACATTGAATGGGTGACAATCCTGAAAATCTTGACTGGTGGATCATTCTATTTACTTACTTTAAATTGGGTATCTATTGCCTCCTTTTCCACTAGGATCGAAAATCCTATAATTTTCCATATCCATATGATCTAGTCCTTAGGTTTTCAAAATAGTGTAATGGAAAAAGAAGTGTTTCAAATCATTGCTATTTGACTTGGACCTGTTCTAAAAAAGTTGAGGTATTTTGAACTGTTTGTTAACACGAACAAAGTAAGGGAAAACCTCTAAAAGAATTTCCATATTTACCTTGGACACACTATAAGCATACACAATGATTATATGGCGAGATATCAGACCAGCGAGAAATATTGCAGTATTTTGTGAACTTTGTGGACCTGGGAGATGAAGAAGATAAAGTGAACCGGAACATGGACACAAAAGGGAAATTCATAGTCAGGATCTTATATCTTCAGCTCAGATCAATGTTTATGGTTAGACACACACACATGCGGGGCTCAGTACCCTTTGAAATGAAAATCTCCCTATGTTTGATAGTTAATAACATAACATCCTAACACAAAATGATTTGGTTAAAAGGGGTTGGAGTGGTGATGAAAGTGTCACTTCTATGCAGAAAAAAGAGAAAGGGCGAATCATCTGTTGTATGGCTACTCATTAGCCAATTTCATCTGGCAAGTGATTTTCTCTGCTTTTGGATGATCACCTATTGTGGTGGGCGCACGACAGATGCCAAGGGATGGCTAAAGATAGGAGGCGGCTCGAGGGCACTGGTGGGCTCCAGAGGCGAGAGGTCGGCATGAGCGAGCGCGGGACGCAAGACATACCCAGGTTCGGGGCTCTCCGGAGAGATAACACCCCTAGTCCTGCCGAGTGTAGTTGATATGTATCAGTACAGAGTTGCTCCTAGAGCTGTAAGGAGGAAGAAGGAAGACATGCCAAGGCTTAGGCTCCTCCTCCTCGGGTGTTGCTTGCTAGGTATGTGAGTGGGTGGATGTGTGAGTGTATCGCATTGCCCGTATGCATGAGGGCTCCTGGGGTTTTTATAGGTCAACCCCCCAGGGGTACAACGAATGTTACAAGGCCGTAGGGCCGGGTTGTCAGTGTCCAGGGAACCCGGTGCTGGGGCCCGCCGGGTACCAGGCCTCGCCGGGTTCCCCGGGCGGGGGCCCCATGCGCCTAGGGACGCCGCATGCTGTCTTGTCGATCGTCAGGGCGTGGCCGAGTTGAGTTGGCTACAGTGGCACTCCGTCAGGTCGCCACTTGCTGGCGTCATGGGTGACCATGATTGCACTGTTGCCACACCAGCCCTGGTCAGCGAGTAGGTGGGGGGCATTGTTGCCTTGTCCGGCTGACCAAAGGCATGGGCGGGGCACTGTGGCTTCGGTCATCAGTTGGTGGAGACTCGTCCCATCGTACGGGTGGGATGGGACGACTACTGACCCTCGACCGGGTTGGAGAACATGCCAAGGGTGGAGCTGGCTTGTTGGGGAAGTCTTGAGCTTGGTTGTTGGGGCCGAGCTGCGGAGTCTGGCCGGGTCGAGGGATTCGGCCGGTTCGGGCGACCCGGTCAAGTGCGGGCCGGATTGAGGGGCGAGGCTGGCCCCGTTGTTTTTGAAAAGGATCCGGGTTCCGTTGCCTGCGTGGGGTTCGTCCCCCCAACAGTAGTCCCCAAAGCTGTAAAGGTCCGCCGTCTTCAGATGGGAGGGCCTTCGCAGTTTCCCCCCTTGCAGAGGCGGATTTGGTGATCGCCGGGTCCGGCAACACCCATTGTGTGCCGGCTTCCGGAAGCCGGATCGCGGCATCTCGGTCGTGGCGGGAAACCGAGGAGTTCAACGAATCTTGGGCAATCTTTTGGGCCTTGCGTGGCCGCCACGTGGCGCCTGGAAGCCGGAGGGGCCTGACAGGCCACGCGCGTGACAGGACGGGGCGACGCCCTGTGGCCCGCCACCGTGCACCCTCGGCCCACGCGCGCGGATTTATTGCGGCGTCCGCGGGTCGGTTGCCATTTTCTAGGCAGTTATTGCACCCGTACGTGCGCACTTATTGAGGGGAAGTGGGAGGGGCGAGCGCAAACGATCCCACTTCCCCACGTTTCAAATCATGGCCTATAAATTGGGGGTGAAGGGAGCGGCGGAGATCATTCACGCCTCACGCTCCCCTGCCTCTTCATCCTCCCTCTGCTTCTTGCGACCGCCGCTAGCTGTGATGCCCGCTGCTTCAAGCAGAGCTTCATCGCCATCTTCTTCCTTCTCTCTTCCGTGCTCGCGCGATGGCGCTGCCGTCGGGCTAGTGGATGGGCTCGACCGTTACCCTCGACGAGATCGCCTATCTCCACTCCACCAGGCGTCTGCCAGGGGAGATGGAGGTCGCCGCGGGGGGAGCGGGAGTCGCGACCCGAGGGCACGGAGTGCGTCGTCTTCTTTCCGCATTTCAAGCGCAATTTTGGGCTTCCCGTGAGCGGCTTCTTCCATGACTTATTGGAGTTCTTCGGGCTCCAGCCTCATCATCTGGGCGCCGGCGCCATTGTACAGTTGTCGGGCTTCGTCACCCTCTGCGAGGGGTACCTGGGGGTCGAGCCTTCGATCGACCTCTGCGCTTCTTCTCCCTGAAGCAGCAGGGGCTGAGGGCCGGGGAGATGTCCGAGTGTGGGGCCGCTGTCATCTCCAAGCGGTCGGGCGCTGACTGCCCGAAGATGCCGCTGGAGGATTCTGCCAAGAAGTGGCAGAATTCCTTATTCTACGTCCTCAACCTTGGCGCAGACTGTATCAATCTGCCAACCTTCGTCAACTCGCCGCCGAGGGAGAAGTGGAACTGGGGGTACTACCCCAAGAATCCTTCGCAGGAGGTCCTCAACCTGTGCGAGCGGGTGTCGGTGATGAAGGAGCGGGAGGGGCTCACCGGTACCGACCTCATCACCGCCTTCATCATCCGGCGAGTGCTGTCGCTGCAGCAGCGCAGCCACCTCATCGGCCAGATGACCGGCCTCCAGGACCCCAACCGCATGGCGAACACGCGGCTGGCAGCGGACCAGGTTGCGCACCGGGTCAACGACATTTCCAAGGCCAACCTGCGGGGCGATTGGCAATTTGGGAAGGTCCCATACAGCCATGTGAACCCGACATCGTTGGTGAGTCCTTGGTCTCCATATTTTGCTGCTGCATATCTTCTTATCCGCCCCGACGTGACGCGGGAGGTGCTTCTGAACGCCATCCGGCATCCTTACGACCGGGAGCGGGGTAGGTGGTGCGGGTCGCCTCGGAGGAGCCCGAGGCCCATGGTGGCGAGGAGGAGGCGATAGCTGACGCGGGCGCAGGGCGCCGAGCCGGTAAGTCTTGGGTTTCCTTCTTTTGTTGCTGGTCTGGTTACGGTATTAGGGATGCTGACGTGAGCTGTCGATGTAGCAGCGCGGGGTGGAGGAGGCGGCGGTGCGGCTGGTGCCGGGTCGTCTCGAGGGGCGCCGACGGCGAGGCGGCCGCATGGGAAGGACAACATCACACCGCGAGCTCCGACCGCGAAGCGTGCTGCGGACTCGGCCGGGGTGGCGAAACTGCCCACCAAGAGGAATCGCGCCGCACTGCAGGAGAGAGCGGTGAGGCCCGCCGTTCCGGTGGTGCCGGGGTGAGCGCCCTTCTTGCTTCAACCGAGTCGTCGAGCAGCTCTGCTTTGCTTGTACTTAGTCTGTCTTGTGTTTTAGGTCGCCGATCTCACTAGCGCTGACGGCGGCGGATGTGGCATCCGTTGACGGCGCCGCGTTCCGGAGGAGCCGGTCCGACACCATCGACCGGAACGAGGAGGAGGAGCGGGCGGACCCGGACCTTAGTCTAGATCCGGCCGACGCCGAGGGCCTGGCCTGGCGAGACCAGAACCGGGCCGAGGCGGAGCTGGAGGCGTCAACCCAGGCCTAGGTCAGCACCGCGGCGACGTGGGCGCGGCGTGGCCGGAGATGCCGGCGGGAACGGTGGTGGCGGCGACGGTCTTCGTGCCGTTGTCAGAGGGGGAGCACAGCCATGGCGGTCGTGCAGACGTGATGGACCTCGACCGGGAGGTCGGGGTTGTTGGTGACGACACCCCACCGTGGACCGACGTGGTCGAGCGGGCGGGGATCAACGGAGGTGATGGCGACGCCGTCTTGGGGGAGGCTTCGCGGACGATGCCGGAGGGGGCAGTTCGGACGCCGTCGAGCGAGGTGCCGCCGGTGGTGGAGTCGCAAGCGGCTCCGGCCTCCGGGCCATCGTCAGAGCTAGAGAAGGTGCCGGAGGGGGCGCTGGCCTCAGGGGAGGCGGTCAGCGGGGGGCACACCCTGGTGCCCCGACCCGAGGGTCGCCGGGTTGCTGGGTCGACCAGCGAGGTCTTCTTTGGGCCCCCAACACAGGAGGAGGCTGCGATGGCCGCCGTGACCCGACGCCTGCGAGGGTGGACGGACCGGATCAAGGCCTTTGCCCAGGCCGAGGTGGAGGCGACGCAGGAGCTGGAGCGCGCCGTCTTTGTAAGTTTTTCATTGCGTTCTGCTTTATTTTATTTTATTGCTTCTTCTTTGTGGGGGCGCGCCATCGCACCCACTGGGTGTAGCCCCCGAGATTTGGGCCAACTGCGTAGCAGTTGGGTCGAATCTTATCTTGTTGTCTTGTATTGATCGCTGCTCTCTGCAGCAACTGGATTCCTACCGGGTCAGCGTCTTCAACCGGCTTCTTGAGATGCACCGGCGTCTCAAGGAAAGGCTCGCCGCGAAGGAGGAGGAGCTTCACGCTGCGGCAGGTACTTTTCTTGCATGCTCTTTTTTAGTGGGGGCGCGCTAGCGCACCCACTGGGTAGTAGTTGGGTTGAATCTTAAAGTGGTACTTTGTTTCTGAGTCTCTCTTCTGCAGCTGAGGTGCTGTCTTGGAGGACCCGGCTGATCCGGGCCGGCTTCCACTACGACCGGCTTGTTGCTGACGCCGGTCGGCTTGGAGCCGAGGCGGAGCAGGCGAGGGCGGAGGCGACGGGAGCCCGACAAGCGCTCGACGAAGCCAGCCGGCTGCAGGAGCAGCTGGCGGGCGACAAGAGCCGCCTCGAGGCCGAGGTGGAGCGCCTCAAGGCGGAGGCTGCCAAGGTCGTGTTGGCGCAACAGGCCCTTGCCGAGGCGGACCAGCAATGCGGCAAGCTGGCCGATGACAAGGGGCAGCTCCAGGCCGAGGTGGAGCGCCTGAAGGTGCTGGTGGCCACGGCGGAGGAGACCTGGCGCTGCGAGGAGGCCGTGAAGGCGGCCGAGGACAAGGATGCCGAGCTAAAGGCGGCCCTTGCCAAGGTCACTGATCTGGAGACGGCGCTCTAGGAGCGTGATCGCACCATCGCCCAGTAGCAGCGCGGTACGTTGCTCGAAGTGCAGCACCTGGAAGATTCCTTCTCCAGTAAGTGCTTTCCTTTGGTTTTGTTGTTATCGGATCGGGACTTCGGCTTTCCTTTCTTAGCGACTTTCTTCTGACTTGTTTTTATTTTCGACAAGGACCTTCCCGGAGACGCGCCAACTGGCGGAGGAGGCGGTCCGCTTTCAGCGCGACCCGCAAGGGATCGTCGGCTCCGAGACCGACCCGCGGGTGGCCTGGACCTTCCCGGAGATCGTTGCCGCTGCCGAGGCCCGTCTGCGAGTCTTGAGCAAGTAGATGGGGCGGCTTTCTGAAGAGGGCACGGCGATGACGGCGGCCCTCTGGCCGGGTTCCGTCGCGCCGAACAGCTTCACACGGCTGGCGCGCTGGTTGGAGGCGGGTCCGGACCGGCTCCATGACTGGCGGGTTTCTGCCGCTCGTGCTGGCGCCGAGATGGCGCTCATGTTCGTGATGTCTTGGCATCCGGACTTTTCACCGGACGCGCTGATGGGCCAACGAGCCGGCTCGGAGAGCCAGCTGCAGACGGAGGCCGGCCGGATTGCTACTCGGGCCAGCTATATCGCCGGATTCGCCTTCCACAACGAGTTCCGGCCGGAGTGGGCGAAAGACGGCGGAGTCGTGGCTGCTGACGACTACAGCTTGCTTCTGGTCGACCCGGAGGGCAGCTCCGAGGAGACGGACGTCTACCGCAACGCGGACGTCGGGGAGGAGGACACCGACACCTCAGCGGACCCGGGAGCTGCGCGATCCGGCGACGAGAACGCCTGATTTTTAACTTAGTAAAAATTTCTGTTAGGTAGCAAGTCCGCCCACCCACTGGGGGTTAACTGGGTGTAATGAACTCTGGCCTTGGGCCTGTTTGAATTTATGATGTATGAGTTGCGTGAATGTTTGCGCCTTTGCTTTTCATTTTTTGGAGACATTTTCTTGCAACTTTCCCCCTTTGGGTCCCCCCCCTGCGAGTCTGACAGCCGAGGCTCCGGTCCATGACAAGGGATTCGGCCTTTGAGAGGAGCGTATTGGCGAGTAGCCGGTCATGCGGCAACATAAAGTGGCTGGGCTGGGTTGGGTGACCTGGCGGTATGCAGGAATGTAACATCCCAAAATTCTAAAATTTGGGATGTTATAATAATTAAAATATATGATTGTTTGATTGATTGTTGAGTGATTGATTGAGTGAAATTAATTGGAATTTTAAACTTTTGAAGTTTTGTTGAGAGGGAATAAAAGGACTTTCCAAAAAAAAGTTTATGTTTGAAAATATTTGAATTTGGAAATATTTCAAACTTCATGCCACTCAATGATCCTCATGATTTCTTCAATGAAAGAGAGTGGGAAGTAAAGAAAATTTTCATTTTGAATTTGTCATTTAAATTTTGTTTTTAACTCAAAGTGGCATTCGAGTTTTATTCAAAAACTTTTCTGACAAAGAACACTTGAACAAAAGTGTTGAGAGGGAGTAACATGACACCCCAAAAATGTTGGAATAAATTTATCATAGAGTTTTTAGAGTCATTTGGATTTTTGTTTGAATTTTAAAAAAATGATTTTTTCAAAAAGTATTTTATTTGCCTCGAAAATATCCCATTAAATTGGGCTTATTTTTCTGATCGTTTATATATATAATACTCCTATATTTTAATTTTTTAAATGATTTTTATTCGCAGATTCTTTTTAAAAAGGAAAGGTATTCTTGTTTTGGGCCAAATCCGGCCCAATCGCGCCAGATCATCTCCCTCCTCACGAACTGGATTTCGTTCCTGAGCACAGCCGCGCCGGCCATTGCCGGAGATCGCGGGATTCGCGAAATCCCTTGCCCCCTCCTCCAAACCGACCTGCCCCCCTATAAATGGCCCTCTCCCGCATCCATTCCCGCCCCTAGAGCCGCCTCTCCTCGCCCCACACTACCGCGCCACCTCGCCGGAGTTCGCCGGACCACCACCGCCATTGCCGCCCCGCCCCCCCCCCACCGGCCATCCCGCCACCCACAGACCCCACCAGCGCTCCGCCCGCTCTGCCGCCTCGACCATCCCTTCCCGACGCCAGAGGGCCACCGGAGGACGTCGCCGGAGCTCCACCAGAACCCCATCATCGGAACTGCTACAGTAAATCCCGACCTACTGTTTTTTTTCGTTCTGTTTTTAAAACGGAATAGTTTCAATCTTTTAAAACCCATAGTTAATTATCTACGAGGTATTTTTGAGTGATTCCAACTGCCTTGGATCACAAATTTTATGAAGTTTCTGTTAGTTCAATTGTATTTCATATTTGAGCAGTTTAAATTTGTGTTTGTATGAATTTTTCAAATCACTAGATTTGAGCTATTTTGAGTTAGGAATATTATTTTCGACCGATTCTTTTTGCTTTTGGTCTCTACGACCTTTGTTTATACAGTAGTATTTAGTATTTTATTTTTAGGTTAATTTAAATTAGGATTTTAGCAAAACAATACTGTTTTACTTATAGTTCTGTTTTAGCCTTTTCTTTATTGTTTTTATTAGTTTTTATTTTTTTTATTTTTGTCACTTTGACAAAATTAGTTGTGTTTATGTTAGACAATAGGAGAAAATTTTATTTTTATTTAAAAAAAATATTTTCCTTAGTTTTGCATGAAACCTTCTATAGGTCATAGTTAGAGTTTTATAAAAGCTTTTTATTTGTTTCTTTTTGCAAATAAAATTTTATGAAAAATACTTTCTGTTAACTTAGTTGTTTTACTTTTTATTTTCTGTTAAATTATTAGTTTAGTGTTTTAATTGCTGTTAAGTTTTTTTACTTAGGGCAAAACTATGTTAGATGCTTGTAGCAAAGTCATAGATTTTTGTTAGTAGTTTTTCTTTCTAGTTTTATTTGAAGCTTCTTTGGACTTTGTTGGAGTTTTATTATTGAGTTTCTATTTTTTTGTTTTAATTGTTATTTTGAGTGTTAGTATTGCTTGCTAGAATGATTGCTTATGTGAATGCTATGTTTGACTTGTATAGATTTTCTTCGGAGAGTGACGAATAATTCTATCAAATTTTGTGAGAGTGTTGTTATCTTCATCAACGTACCAGGAAAGTTCACTTTGACCATGCTTTCATACCTATGTTTTATTGCATTTAGTGGCATCTTTGCAACAACCCTCCAGTAGTGATATTGAATTCTTGTAGTTGAGTAGTATGCATGAGGTAGGAACCCATCACCTTGTTACCATGCCCGGGACGTTATTTATTTTAGTGCTACACTATAGTAGACGAGGTTTGGTATGAGTGCTCGGGAGTGGTGTGAGAATGGACGACTCTACGTCAATGACGACAACTCCATGATGGCATCTGCAAGGACTGCATCTTCAAGGCCTCAAGACTTCAAGACTCGAGACAAGAATTCAATACACACTACTGGGTGAAGGATGGTTGACGGCCACCTGGAGAGAAACCGGTGGATGGCCGGGATGCATGGAGAAGCGCCATGACATCTTGCGGAAAGCTTCACCCAGGACTCAAAGAGACGGAAGAATACTTCATGCCCGGAAGCTTACATGCAACCGCAAGTCACTATGGGCTCGCTTGGTTGACCTTAGTTGTGACTCTGGCTGGGACGGTGCTAGCAGATGTAGAACTACGGTAGGATTGGATGAGCACCGGACAATGGTCGAGGAACTCTTTGGAAGACCATGTTTGATCGTCTTGTTCTCAAACACCACGAAGTGCGAGAACGTAAAAGAGGGATCGAATCTTGCGGGTAAAGTGTACAAACCTCTGCAGAGGGTTAAAACCTAATCGATTAGCCGTGTCCTCGGTTACGAGACAATTTGAGCATCCGGACTTGGATCTATCTCGGAACTCTCAACACCAGACCGATAACATAATTGTGGGCAACTTATGATGATTTTGGGCTATGAGACATCGGTTGGCGGAACCATGTCATGATAGAAAACTCCATAGTACAGACTTCATTTATTCCTTTGATGTAGGGAAAATAAAACCAGCTTTTACGCATAAACAAAACTCAGACCCGAGCCACAAAGCCAAATTGCATATAGTATAGTTTTACCATCTGTTTTCTCATGTTGTGATCTTGCGGTACATTCAATGTCTTGACCTACACGGCTGCAACGTATCATGTTGCGAAATTTCTTCGACGAGTAAGAGTACGGTACAGGGTTACGGTCTACACTCAACCTGCCGATGGCGTTGATGGGACTCCACACCCGACTATTTGTTTCCGTTGTGACTTATGAGGTATATATCAGTTTTACGTTATTTATACATGTGATTGCACTTTGATATATACATTGATGTCTTGTGTGCAAGCATCTTGATCCAGGATGGCATGTAAACATAGAGGCTTGACCGCTCGAGGTCGGGTAGCTACTGAATATGGTATCGAGCGCATGTTGACTGTGGGGCGTGACCCTAGGAAATTACTTAGTAATATGAAGACCCCAACAGAGCGACCTTTGTTTTTTACTACTCTCGTAACACCTGATTCCTTTTACTAAACCTTCCTTATTTCAAACTATAGATGGAGAGCTACATTACGAACAAAAGAGAACACTACGAGAAGGTTCTTGGAGGCCCCTTCCTTGTGGAGCTAGTCAGTCTTTGAAGCTACCGATACACGAGATCTAGGCAACTAAGAGGAAGTCTAGATCATGGGGAGTCAAGACCCAAGTTTTTGGCCATAAAGAAGACCCCAAGACTGCAGACATCAGCTTCGGCACCATAAATGGTGACTGTGATATGGGCATCAACACTGCCGTCCACGATGCTATTGCACGCTTATGCTATCGTCATCGTGCTGCACTAAACCCACACTTCTTTGGAAGGATTGGATGGCGAAGTTTGATGGAGCAACTATTGCCTTGTGGAAGCGCAAAAGATGAAGTTCTCCCCACTTTGTTAGTGTACAATCGGGATCTAGAACAATACATCAAGAATCATCGGATGGACCTCACGGAAGCCCTATTTGACAATGAAGCACTACGAGAAGAGGTTGAGACTCGGTGAAGGTAGACAACCTGGAGGAGGAGAACCTCGAGATCACGAGAATGCGTCAGTAACTGAAAAGCAGCAGGTCCATGTCTCATGCCAAGGACGTTGAGATCCAGAAGCTCAAGGAACAACTTCAGGACATACAGGGTCGTCACAAGAAACTCCACATCGATAGGGAAAATCTAGCAGAAAAATTGGAGGAGATCAAGTCCACACAGAAGAAGCCCCAGTGGGGACAATGATCAAGTTCCTGATAAATTAGTTTAGTAGTAGCCCACCATGAGAGAAATAAAGATGAACGCTTTCTCGATTTAAGTATCTGACCATACCAACTTATGTGGGTGGCGATACTATAGAATTGATTGAATAAATGAATGCTTGGTTGCTATTATTTTCTGTGTTTATTGAATGGTTGGATAGATGCGGTATTCGTAGGCTTGTTATGTCAACCTTGAGAGACGTAAGTTACGGAAGAATGGTAGAAGGCCTTCATATGGGAAAAGCATCAGAATTGGAAACTCCGAGCATTGAAGACACGGAGAAATGAAGACTTAGAAACGAAACCATAGTAGAACGACCCATTACAAACGATTTTTTTTCTTTTGAGCTCGGATTTGTTTGTTGATGGGTGGGTATTCTCTTTCTCTTTCTATCTCAACCAGACCCCGAAACCTCGAACCCATGGACAGCTGAACACCAAACTTTTCTGGAGACAAAAAAATTCCCCATGGAGATACACTCTTTGTTCTGAGTATCCCTCTTATCCTACACATGCAGATGACAACCCTTTATGAATCTTTCCTCAAGGGCCCGGAGACGATCATGACCCTGACAAGTGATCACGATTACCTGAAAATCCTAAAGGACATGATGAAGCATATTCAACTTGAAGGAGATGCAGTCTACAAAGGTTACCCCTTCATGCAAAAGGGAGTGGAACTTTGGTACGTGGAGGTACACCTCCACCGTATGAAAGGAGTTTGCCCAAAGATGATGGGGAAGTACTTTTTCATCTCACGTGTACCACAAGCAACTTTCTTTGACGCTGTTCGTGAAGCAATGGAAGCCATACGTAAGATCGGAGAAATACTTGAAGCAAGACTCCGTTATACTCAGGAATACCTAAGAGAAGTGCATGCAGAGATGATGGAGGTGAAGCTCAAGGCCACTGCGATGAAACAGAAGATTGAAGATTTCAATGAGCATGTTGCACACTTCCAGTGGGACTGAAGGATCCTCAAGGAGGAAAAATGAATAAAGTGGGAAGTAATGCTTGACCATACCAAACCATGTGGGTGACATCATTTGTAATAAAGTACTTTTTTGGAATTTGGATTCATGAAAAATGGTTAAGGATGTAATAAAAGATTTGTTATGAAAATAATATAATTTATGGATGAACTAGTGCATTTCATTTTAGGTTTGGTAGTACTCCGTAAAGCCACATGATCAATGAAGAAAAAAGGGCGTTGTTCATGACGGTCCATAGAAAGGAGCCGGACACAATAAGTTGGAGTTTGATTATGATGGTTACCCCAAGAGTATGAAAAAATGAAGTACTATTGGATTTAAAAGAGGTGTACTGTGGGAATATGGAACAATAATCCTTGGAAGGATGAGTCAAAGATGTACTAGTGCTGAAGTGGACCCATAACCCACAGGCCCAAGATTTGACCAAGGCATAAGCACAATCTTGTTGAAGGAAGAAGTCTGGAAGAATCTGTGATTTGATCAGAAGACGTCACATAGGATGTTACGTAAACCCCGAGATTGTGAAGAACGATAGATGTTTTATTCAGCTTGCAGAACCAATGGATTTACCCGAACCCTGCTCGAGGACAAAAGAAATTCTGCAATGCTTGTGAGGATGCCCGAGTGTTAGAAATACGAGATTCGCTAAACCTTATACAGGGTAATGATCTGGGTGCGGAATGGATTGATCACCATACTGACTTACTCTTATCATTCGCTCTTGATATTTGGAATGGTAAATCTGAGAGACTTACCCATAGTAAAGTGATGACGCTTGTTGAAGCCTTTCTTAAGCCTTAGAATGGTATGATGATAAACCCATGTACATGGCAGCTGTTGCCAATCGTAGATTATACGGTGATAATGAAGCCAAGGCCCTTTTTCTGCAGAAACCATTAATGGTAGACCACCATGAGTATTTTGATAGTTGTCTAGAATGGACGCAGACCTATTAGCTAAGATCCAGTCTCGGACGAACTTCATCTTTGACGAAGTGACCCAAGATTTTGAGGAAAACGATATGCTTCTGAAGAGCATTAATGAAGGAGCTATTGTAAGATATGTGAAGAGACAGATACTGTCGGCACTCCAGAGGAAGTATCTGAGTTTATTGGAACTATAACCTTGCTTTTAAGAGTGGTAGCACCCCTGACCTTTCCGGCCAAAAGATTTGCTAGAAGACCCCCAACCCCTAACCTTTTCTTGCTAGCCCCTTCGAATCTCGAGGACGAGATTCATTTTAAGTGTGATAGTTTGTAACATCCCAAAATTCTAAAATTTGGGATGTTATAATAATTAAAATATATGATTGTTTGATTGATTGTTGAGTGATTGATTGAGTGAAATTAATTGGAATTTTAAACTTTTCAAGTTTTGTTGAGAGGGAATAAAAGGACTTTCCAAAAAAAGTTTATGTTTGAAAATATATGAATTTGGAAATATTTCAAACTTCATGCCACTCAATGATCGTCATGATTTCTTCAATGAAAGAGAGTGGGAAGTAAAGAAAATTTTCATTTTGAATTTGTCATTTAAATTTTGTTTTTAACTCAAAGTGGCATTTGAGTTTTATTCAAAAACTTTTAGACAAAGAACACTTGAACAAAAGTGTTGAGAGGGAGTAACATGACACCCCAAAAATGTTGGAATAAATTTATCATAGAGTTTTTAGAGTCATTTGGATTTTTGTTTGAATTTTAAAAAAATGATTTTTTCAAAAAGTATTTTATTTGCCCCTGGAAAATATCCCATTAAATTGGGCTTATTTTTCTGATCGTTTATATATATAATACTCCTATATTTTAATTTTTTAAATGATTTTTATTCGCAGATTCTTTTTAAAAAGGAAAGGTATTCTTGTTTTGGGCCAAATCCGCCCAATTGCCAGAATCATCTCCTCCTCACTTAACTGGATTTAGTTCTCGAGCACAGCCTGCTGGCCATCGCCGGAGATCGCGGGATTCACAAATCCCTTGCCCCTCCTCCAAACCGACCTGCCCCCTATAAATGGCCACCTCCGCATCCATTCCCCTAGAGCCGCCTCTCCTCGCCCCACACTACCGCGCCACCTCGCCGGAGTTCGCGGGACCACCACCGCCATTGCCGCCCGCCCCACCACCTCCGGCCATCCCGCCACCCACAGACCCCACCAGCCGCTCCGCCCGCTCTGCCGCCCCGACCATCCCTTCCCGATGCCGAGGGCCACGGAGGACGTCGCCGGAGCTCCACGAGAACCCCATCATCGAACTGCATGAAGAAATCCCGACCTACTGTTTTTTCGTTCTGTTTTTAAACGGAATAGTTTCAATCTTTTAAAATCCATAGTTAATTATCTACGAGGTATTTTTGAGTGATTCCAACTGCCTTGGATCACAAATTTTATGAAGTTTCTGTTAGTTCAATTGTATTTCATATTTGAGCAGTTTAAATTTGTGTTTGTATGAATTTTTCAAATCACTATATTTGAGCTATTTTGAGTTAGGAATATTATTTTCGACCGATTCTTTTTGCTTCTAGTCTCTACGACCTTTATTTATCCAGTAGTATTTAGTATTTTATTTTTAGGTTAATTTAAATTAGGATTTTAGCAAAACAATAATGTTTTACTTATAGTTCTGTTTTAGCCTTTTCTTTATTGTTTTTATTAGTTTTTATTTTTTTTTTATTTTTGTCACTTTGACAAAATTAGTTGTGTTTCTGTTAGACAACTTGAGAAAATTTTATTTTTATTTTAAAAAATTATTTTCCTTAGTTTTGCATGAAACCTTCTATAGGTCATAGTTAGAGTTTTATAAAAGCTTTTTATTTGTTTCTTTTTGCAAATAAAATTTTATGAAAAATACTTTCTGTTAACTTAGTTGTTTTACGTTTTATTTTCTGTTAAATTATTAGTTTAGTGTTTTAATTGCTGTTAAGTTTTTTTACTTAGGGCAAAACTATGTTAGATGCTTGTAGCAAAGTCATAGATTTTCGTTAGTAGTTTTTCTTTCTAGTTTTATTTGAAGCTTCTTTGGACTTTGTTGGAGTTTTATTATTGAGTTTTTATTTTTTGTTTTAATTGTTATTTTGAGTGTTAGTATTGCTTGCTAGAATGATTGCTTATGTGAATGCTATGTCTGACTTGTATAGATTTTCTTCGGAGAGTGACGGATAATTCTATCAAATTTTGTGAGAGTGTTGTTATCTTCATCAACGTACCAGGCAAGTTCACTTTGACCATGCTTTCATACCTATGTTTTATTGCATTTAGTGGCATCTTTGCAACAACCCTCCAGTAGTGATATTGAATTCTTGTAGTTGAGTAGTATGCATGAGGTAGGAACCCATCACCCTGTTACCATGCCCGGGACGTTATTTATTTTAGTGCTACACTATAGTAGACGAGGTTTGGTATGAGTGCTCGGGAGTGGTGTGAGAATGGACGACTCTACGTCAATGACGACAACTCCATGATGGCATCTGCAAGGACTGCATCTTCAAGGCCTCAAGACTTCAAGACTCGAGACAAGAATTCAATACACACTCTTGGGTGAAGGATGGTTGACGGGCACCTGGAGAAACCAGTGGATGGCGGGATGCATGGAGAAGCGCCATGACATCTTGCGGAAAGCTTCACCCAGACTCAAAGAGACGGAAGAATACTTCATGCCGGAAGCTTACCTGTGCAACCGCAAGTCACTATGGGCTCTGGCTTGGTTGACCTTAGTTGTGACTCTGGCTGGGACGGTGCTAGCAGATGTAGAACTACGGTAGGATTGGATGAGCACCGGACAATGGTCAGAGGAACTCTTCGGAAGACCATGTTTCGGTCGTCTTGTTCTCAAACACCCTGAAGTGCGAGAACGTAGAAAAGAGGGATCGAATCTTGCAGGTAAAGTGTACAAACCTCTGCAGAGGGTTAAAACCTAATCGATTAGCCATGTCCCCGGTTACGGACAATTTGAGCATCTGGACTTGGATCTATCTCGGAACTCTCAACACCGGAGTGATAACATAATTGTGGGCAACTTATGATGATTTTGGGCTATGAGACATCGATTGGCGGAACCATGTCATGATAGAAAACTCCATAGTACAGACTTCATTTATTCCTTTGATGTAGGGAAAATAAAACCAGCTTTTACATAAACAAAACTCAGACCCAGAGCCACAAAGCCAAATTGCATATAGTATAGTTTTACCATCTGTTTTCTCATGTTGTGATCTTGCCGGTACATTCAATGTACTGACCTACACGGCTGCAACGTATCATGTTGCAGGATTTCTTCGATGAGTAAGAGTACGGTATAGGGTTACGATCTACACTCAACCTGCCGATGGCGTTGATGGGACTCCACACCCGACTATTTGTTTCCGTTGTGACTTATGAGGTATATATCAGTTTTACGTTATTTATACATGTGATTGCACTTTGATATATACATTGATGTACTGTGTGTGCAAGCATACTGATCCAGGGATGGCACAGAAACACAGAGGCTTGACCGTCTGAGGTCGTTTCGCTACAAGGAACTTCGTGGGTGCCTGCGCCTTTACTTTTCGCTTTTGGAGCCGTTTTCTTGCAACCTTCCCCCTTTGGGTTTCCCCCCGCGAGTCTTACAGCCGAGGCTCCGGTCCATAACAAGGGGTTCGGCCTTTGAGAGGAGCGTACAATACAAACTTTGAAACATTGGCGTGAGCGAAACACCTTGGGCGGTGGCGGCGATCCGGTGGGGCCGGGTTGGCGAGCAGCCGGTCATGCGGAAACTTAAAGTGGCAGGGCCGGGTTGGGCGACCCGGCGGTATGCAGGAACTTCGTGGGTGCCTGCGCCTTTACTTTTCGTTTTTGGAGCCATTTTCTTGCAACTTCCCCCCTTTGGGTTTCCCCCCCACGAGTCTGACGACCGAGGCTCCGGTCCGTGACAATGGGTTCGGCCTTTGAGAGGAGCGTACAATGCTTAGGCTTTCGAAACGTTGAGCGTGAGCGAAACACCCACTGGGTCGGCTGGTGGCAATCCGGCGTGGCCGGGTTGGCGAGCAGCCGGTCGTGCGGAAACTTAAAGTGGCAGGGCCGGGTTGGGCGACCCGGCAGTCCTTGACTTAGTGTTCATGGCGCGCTGGTGCTTTTGGTCTCATGTGCTTGCTAGCCAACAGCCGGAAGCTGGTTCTGTGGCTTAGGGCGAAGTGAGAGGCCGTGGCGATCCAATGCGTTAGGAGCCGCTAAGGGGAACGACGGGTGGACAAGCCGGCCAACCCCCGAGCCCCCGGGTCGAGCGAGTCGACCCGGTGGCCAGGTTGGCTTAAGAGTAAAGTAGTGCACAAATGTAGAAGACACAATAGCTTGGTCGCAAAAGGGGCAGCCCCCGAGTGTCGTTCGGGGATCCCATAGCTTTCAGATGATTACAAAGGGCAGTGATACATACGTGCACACGGCTAACTGTAAAACAGGTGAAGGATTTCTGCATTCCATGGCCGGGTTGTTTCTTCGCCGACGATGTCCCTCTTGCGCTTGTTTGTCTTGTGGGTGTCGATGAGTTAGTATGTGTTGCGGTCGCACAAGGCCTTGCTGATGATGAAGGGTCCCTCCCATGGGGAGGACAACTTGTGTTGGCCGGTCTGCTCTTGGACGAGCCGGAGGACGAGGTCTCCCTTGCGGAAAGCGAGGGGTTTGATCTTCTTGCTGTGGTAATGCCTCATGCCTTGCTGGTAGATGGCTGAGCGGCTGAGCGCTAGGAGACGTGCTTCTTCGAGCAGGTCGACGCCGTCTTCGCGGGCTTCCTTGGCTTCGGCTTCCGTGTACATCGTGAGGCGCAGCGAGTCGAACTCGACGTCAATCAGGATGACGGCTTCTGCTCCGTAGACGAGGAAGAACGGGGTGAACCCGGTCGACCTGTTTGGCGTGGTGCAGAGGCTCTAGAGGACGGCCGACAATTCATCGAGCCAGCTGCCGGGCGAACAGATGAGCGGCTCGACGAGTCGAGGCTTGATGCCGGATAGGTTGGCGAAGGTTGAAACACTTTTCCGGGTTGAGCTTGACCTTGTACTCGAGCAGGTTGGCGAAGGTCTCCTTCAGGTCGTCCAGGAGCGTGAGGTGCTGCTTGGTCTTCACCATGATGCCGTCCACGTAGACGTGGATGTTGCGACCGAGTTGCGGCAGCAAGCATTTCTGCATGCAGCGCTGGAAAGTGGCGCCGGCGTTTTTCAGGCCGAATGACATGGTGATGTAGCAATACGCCCCAAAGGGCATGATGAAGGACGTCTTCAGGGCGTCAGCCGGGTCCAGCTTGATCTGATGATAGCCAGAGTAAGCATCCAGGAAGGACAGGAGCTCACACCCGGCAGTGGAGTCGATGACTTGGTCGATCCAGGGCGAACGGGTCTTTGGGGCAGGCCTTGTTCAGGCTGGTGTAGTCAATACACATGCGCCATGTCTTGTTCTTCTTCAGGACGAGGATTGGGTTGGCCAGCCACTCGGGGTGAAACACTTCCATGATGAAGCCGGCCGCCAAGAGCTTGGCGACCTCTTCACCGATGGTCCTTCTCTTCTCTTCGGAAAAACGTCGCCGGGGTTGACGAACAGGCTTGGCGTCCTTGCGGACGTGGAGTTTGTGCTCGGCGTACTTCCTCGGGATCAAACCTTGCAAAACAGGCTGATTTTATCGGGCCGGCACGATAGCCCGCATGCCCGGCCCGTCATGGGCCAGCACGACACGTGGCTTAGTGGGCCGTGCTTGGCACATGGACCGGCTAGGGCCGTGCCTGGGCTGCCATGCCTGACACGCGTGCCAGCCCGACCCGGCACGACTAACTTTTTCTTAGCAAAATCTACTACTAATCTACTATGTACGTATATGTACAAGGGACAGAGAGCCAGCAAGCCAGAAGGACCAGAAGACGTGCGTGCCCGCGATTCCTGCAATCGATGTGAGTCACATGAGTTGACGAGCGCACTGGCGCACCACGGCGCTGCGCATGGTCACGGACGGCCGCCCATTGTTTGACTTTTTTATTCCAGCCAACGAGGTAGCTAGCCAGAGCCAACGAGGGAATGATCGATGTTCTTTTTTATAGAAAAAATAGCCAACGATCGATACTGTGCCTCGACGTGCCTACTCGGGCCAGCTGTGCCGGCATGCTAAACGGGCCGCTATGCCAGCTCGTGTAGCAAGGGGACCGTGCTTGGGCCAGAGAGGCCAGCATGCGTGCCGGCCCGACCTGGCACGATTACTTAGCGTGCCTGGATGGGCCGTGCCCTGCCTGGCCCGTTTAACCCAGGTCGGGCCGGGCCGGCCCATTTGGCCAGGTATGCTCGGGATACCCGGCATGTCCTTTGGGGTCCATGCAAAGATATCCCGATTCTCATGGAGGAAGTCGACGAGCTCGCCTTCCTATTTGCTGTCCAGGCGGGTGCCCAAGACAACGTACTTGCTGCAGCTGGGGTCTTCCGGGTTCAGCTACACCTTCTTGGTTTCCTTGGAGGGCTTGAACGCGGCCTCATTGGCCGGCTCCTCAGCCGGGACCTGCGCGGCCGATGCCTCTTGGGCCAAGGCGACGATCCGGTCGAGTTGGCGCCGCTCCTCGGCTATGACCAGCGACTCGGCTAGCTTGGCGCCGTCTCGGGCGCAGTCCAGGGACTTGCGGTAGTCGCCGGTGACGGTGATGAGGCCCTTCGGACCCGACAGCTTCATCTTCAGGTAGGCGTAGTGGGGGACCGCCATGAACTTGGCGAGCGCGGGCCGGCCCAGCAGTGCATGGTATGCGCTGGATAGGTCCACCACCTCGAACCAGATTGGCTCGCGTCGGAAGTGGTTGCTGTCGCCGAACAGGACGTCGAGCCGGATCCGGCCGATCGGAGAGCAAGAGAGGCCGGGAACGATGCTCTGAAAGATTGTCCGGGTTGGCTCCAGGTCCTTGGGTAACCACCCGGGTTCGGCATGATGGCCGGGTGGTCCTCCCGGGTCCAGGTAACCGGGCGCTCCGACCAGTGCATGTATTCCGTCTTGGCTGGGATGACGGTGTTTACCTCCTGCCGAAGGAGGCACTCGCTGCGCTTGTCATTGCCGAGGCTGGTGAAGACGACGTAGGTCGCGTTCTGGGCCGGGTAGGCGTCGTCGCGCATCGCGCCGCCAGCTGGTGGCGGTGGTGGAGGCGGAGGCGGCTGCCCTGCTCCCGGAGTCGGGGCCGGAGGCGGTGGGATGTCGCCCCTCGCGATGCGCTTGGTGATGGCGCACTGTCGGAGCGTGTGCGTGGACGACCTTGCGCCACTGTGGTGCTTGCAGGGAGCGTCGAGCATCTCCTCGAAGCTCATGGCGGGCTGCCATGTCGTCTTGCCGGTGTTCCAGCGCTTGGCGGCCGGGTCGGCCGCGGGCGCCTGCTCGACAGCCGCGACGAGCCGGTTGTCATAGTGCTGGGCCAGTTGATCGGCCTTGCGCTTGTTTTTCTGCTGGTTGTGCTGCTGCCGGCTTCCTTCGCCGGCCGGTTTTGGAGGGGGAACCGGCTTTGCTTTGCCGGCTTCATCCAGCGCCACCTAGATCTTCATGGTGGAGTCGGCGTTGGCATAATTGTCCGCCGTCACCATGAGCGCAACCATGGTGGCCGGCTCGGAGCGCAAGAGCTTGTGCTTGAGGAGGGTGCCGTCTTGGCACCCGTTGATGAAGTACTGGATTGCCTGGACTTCGTGGACGCCCTCGCAGCTGTTCCGGAGCTCGGTCCAGCGTGCGAGGTACTCGCGGCCGGTTTCCGCCGGCCCCTGCACGCACATGGCGAGCTGACTGGGGCGGCCGGGTCGCTTGTAGGTGCCGGTGAAGTTGCGCACGAAGGCTTGCTCGAAGTCGACCCACGTGTTGATGCTGCCAGCCGGCAGACTGTTCAACCAGGTGCGAGCCGACCCCTGGAGCATGAGGGGCGCGTAGCGCACGGCGAGGCAGTGGCTACCGCCTGCGATGCCAATGGCGGTGGTGTAGTCGGTGAGCTAGTCCTCCGGCTTCACGGCGCTGTTATACTTGACGGTGTCGCGGGGGAGCGTGAACTCTTTGGTGAAGGGCTCACCTCGGATGCGTGGCCCGAAGCACGCCGGCCCGATGGGGCCGGTCTCTTCCAGCTCCTGGGAGAGGGCGAGTCGGTCGAGGCGGTGACGGGCGTCGGTGTCGTTGATGGTGTGCGGGCCCAGCCGGTCGGTGACCGTGCCACGGGGGGACGGGTAGCCTCTAGTCAGACGTCGGCTGGGTTGGAACTGAGGGTCGAGGCGGCGTCGGACCTCTGAGGCCGGCTCGTCGCCCAGGACGCCGACGGTCGTTGGACAGGGGTTGCGCCGAGTCCGGGCACGACCGGAGTGCGCCTCGCCGGGTGGCGAGGATGCCGTGTGCTGGTTGTCGCCGGGTCCAGCGACGCGGACGGAGCCGGATCCGGCCGGTCTGGCGAGCTGGTTGAGGCGGTCCTGCTGCGCGTTGGCCGCAGCGAGGAGGTCGTTCACCCTCTTGAGGCGGTCCTGCAGTTCTTCGCCCGCGAGCTGGTCCAGGCCGACCGCGGCCGCCTGGGCAGCGCGCATGTTCTTCACGGGAGTCTCGTAGACGGGAGGGAGAGCGCCGAAAGCGCACCCGATCGCGCCGCCCCAGGCCCACACGTCGGCGACCCGGCTTGGCTCGGGCGCGTCCGGTGTGAGGCCGTAGGCAGCGTTGCGCTCCAGCTGAGCGGAGTCGAGGCAACACTACGTGGCGGCGAGCGTCTCGGTGACGTCCAGCAGGCGCTGGCGGTCCTCGTTGAGACGAGTCTGGGCTTCGGCGATGTTGGAGGTGTCGATGTCATTGCCGATGGGAACGCGGAGGCTCAGCATCATGGTGCGCAGCGGGTTGGGCGAACCGGCCCTGTCCGCCGCGGCCTTAGCTTCGGCGGCCTTCCTTGACGCGCTCGACGAGGAGGAAGCGCCGGTGTCGGTGACGAAAACCTCCACGCAGAGGTCCATCGCTCCGGCGGGAGCGTCGTCGTTGATGGAGAGCGGGGAGTCGGAAAAGCTATGTACCTTCTTTGCCGGGTACTTTGCCGGCCGTGGCGCATCGTATATATGCTGGCGTGGCAAAGGAGGCGGCGAGCGCATCGATGATGTCATCCGCCAGCGTGACGGGCTCGTCGGAGTCGGAGAAGAGCCACGTCGGAAGCATGCTCCCAGCCGGGACCTCGAGCCGCCCCACGGTGGGCGCCTACTGTCGTGGTGGGCGCACGACAGATGCCAAGGGATGGCTAAAGATAGGAGGCGACTCGAGGGCACTGGTGGGCTCCAGAGGCAAGGTCGGCATGAGCGAGCGCGGGACGCAAGACATACCCAGGTTCGGGGCTATCCGGAGAGATAACACCCCTAGTCCTGCCGAGTGTAGTTGATATGTATCAGTACATAGTTGCTCCTAGAGCTGTAAGGAGGAAGAAGGAAGACATGCCAAGGCTTAGGCTGCTCCTTCTCCTCGGGTGTTGCTTGCTAGGTGTGTGAGTGTATCGCATTGCCCGTATGCATGAGGGCTCCTGGGGGGTTTTATAAGTCAACGCCCCAGGGGTACAATGGTAATGTTACAAGGCCGTAGGGCCGGATTGTCAGTGTCCAGGGAACCCGGTGCTGGGGCCCACAGGGTACCAGGCCTCGCCGGGTTCCCCGGGCACGGGCCCCATGCGCCTAGGGACGCTGCGTGCTGTCTTGTCGATCGTCAGGGCGTGGCCGAGTCGAGTCGGCTACAGTGGTGCTCCGTCATGTCGCCGCTTGTTGGTGTCATGGGTGACAATGATTGCACTGTTGCCACGCCAGCCCCGGTCGGCAAGTAGGTGGGGGCACTGTTGCCTCGTCTGGCTGACCAAAGGCATGGGCGGGGCACTGTGGCCTCGGTCATCAGTTGGTGGAGACTCGTCCCATCGTACGGCTGGGATGGGATGGCCGCTAACCCTCGGCCGGGTTGGAGAACACGCCAAGGGTGGAGCTGGCTTGTTGAGGAAGTCTTGAGCTTGGTTGTTGGGGCCGAGCTGCGGAGTCTGGCCGGGTTGGAGAGCTTGGCCGGGTTGAGGGATTCGGCCGGGACGGGTGACCCGGTCAAGTGCGGGCCGGATTGAGGGGCAATGCTGGCCCCGTTGTTTTTAAAAAGGATTCGGGTTCCGTTGCCTGCCTGGGGTTCATCCCCCCGACATCACCAGAACGGTTGGACACACCGATGATTTGTTTTGATGGTGGAGTGACTCTTTCCCATTGTCTCAGTGCAATGTTTGCTCCATGTGGGAGTAACAATGTGTTGGAAGTTCTGGAAAATGTCCAGTGCTTTTTGAGAAGAAATATCAAAATCAAAGAAGTATCAAAGCTAGAGTGAAGCTGCTCGAGAAGGTGATTTCTCAAGCTTATGCAGGGAGACATGGTTGGGCGCCAATGAATTGTGATGATAATGATTATTGAATTTGCGTTTTGGTTAGAAGTTGCTCTTCGTTAGAATTGATTTGCTATTGTTTCATATTTGTTTAACTAGAAAAATAAGTACTCCATCCTTTCTGGTTTATTAAGCCCATCTTATAAATGAAAATGCTCTGCACACAACGCTTTTTCGTTCGACATCGGTTGACCAGATAGTAAATCCTGTTGCATGTGATGTCCCACAAACTGAATCATCCCGGACTGTCTCTAATCGTACAAGTGTTGCATGGGAATTCTTTGTACGTATAGGAGGATTATCCTGCAAGTCTCATCAAATAAGGAGGAAACAATTAAGTATAGACAAAAGCTACATACATGACCCCCTCATTCCTAATGCATTGGTTGATTCCACATTGAGAATCAAAATTTGACAGAATTTAACGTAGACACTGCTATATTGCTATATTTGACTATTTCCAAAACAATGAGCCCTATATACAAAACTTTACCTCTAATAGATTTTGACTAATTTTGGACGGAGGGAGTATAAGACATTGCTAACCTTTCTTTTTATTGCACACGGTTAGTTTATAGGGTATGGCTAGCTTTCATCTAGATGATAATTAATCAAGTCTCATCTGAATGACATTAGTATGAAAAAAGAAAATGAAAAGATCCCCACGTAATTTCCGTGTAAAGGCATATGACATGAGTTTTTTTAACACAAACGACATATGAGTTAGATGAGACTTTGTTAGATACTCCCTCTGTAATGAAATATAAAAGTGTTTAGATCACTACTTTAGTGATCTATGTTGAATATATGGTTGTGCCTGTATATTGTATATCTTGGCCGCCACCCCTAGCCGCGCCAACCCTAACCCGCGCTACTAGCCATGCCGCCCCTCCCGAGCCGCGCCGCACCACCTCCCCTCCCGCTCCCATGGCGTCCCCCGGATCCTCTGCCACCACCCGCACCAACCCGTTCGCCGGCCCCGACCCCGTCCTCATCCGCGATCTCAAGCCGTCCTCGATCACCTCACCTCCACCTACTATGCCTGGAGGGCGTACTTCTCCCTTGTGTTCCGTGCGTACAATCTCTGGGATCACGTTGATGGCACCGTGGATTCCCGGTTCATGGATGAAGATGAGGAGTGGATGACCATCGACGCCACTCTCATTCATTGGTTTTACACCACCATCTCGAAGGACCTTTTCCACACGGTGGTCTCTGCCGAGGATGGTGCTCACGCTGTCTGGACCAAGCTCAACGGTCCCTTCACCGACAACACGCTCTAGCGCAAGGTTTTCTTGCAAAACGAGTTTTTTGGGTGTCAGCAGCACGACTCGTCCATTGACGATTATTGCATGCACCTCAAGAAGCTTGTTGACGAGCTCCGTGACCTCGGTGAGAAGGTCTCCGACGAGCTTCTTCTCAGCATGCTCATCGCCGGCCTGAACGACGACTTCGGGAATGCTGCCTCCAACATCCCCCTCATCACCGACCCGACTTTCCCCAAGGTCGTGGCGTACCTGAAGCTGGAGGAAAGGAGGATGAGGATGTCGCGCACTCGGGCCACTCACACGGCCCTCACCGCCCCGGCTCCTCAGCCGCGGCCTGGTCCGGGCCCCTTCCAGGCACCACCCCACCCGGCTTCCCCTACCCGCAGCAGCAGCCGGCACCCGCCGAGCACCTCCGCGGTGGCCGCCGTGGTCGCAAGCCACAGCAGTAGCAATCGGCCGCCCAGGGCAGGACCCCCCGCTAACAGTAGCAGCTGCTCCCGCCGGTGCCCTGGCAGGCCGGTCAGAACCCCTGGACAAGGGTTGTCCACGCATACTCCATCCTGTACCGCGCGCCCCCGTCCCCGGTTTCTTCGGCGCCCGCCTGGCCACTCATCAGGCGCTTCACGCGACTCCTCAGCCGTACGCGCCTGTGCTTCCCTACGGCCCCTGCATGCCCTATGGGGCACCTTCAGCCGGAGGGTACCCCCCGCTCCTCACGGCGCCTCCACCACAGTCGCAGCCGTCGGCTCCAGCACTTCCACTGGCGCCCTAGGATCCCGCGCTTCTAGTCGCTCTCCACTCCGCTCCCACGTCGCAGTAGTACACCGGTGGTGGAGACTGGTACATGGACACCGGAGCCACGGCTCACATGGCCTCCAACCCTGGTAACCTCCTCGCCGCCCACCCCGTTCACATTGCCGCTCGCATTAACGTGGGTGACGGTTCCTCCATGCCCATTACTCATGTTGGTCATGCTGCCTGTCCATATAACTCCGTGCCGTTATCTCTTTCTAATATACTTGTCTCTCCTGACATTATTAAAATCTTGTTTCCGTTCGTTCTTTTACACGTGAAAATCTTGTCACTGTTGAATTTGACATGTTTGGCTTTTCTGTTAAGGATGCCCGTACCCGGATGGTAATGTGACAGTCCCGACAAGCTCTACCCGGTCCACTCATCCGCTTCCTCCGCCGCCGCAACCATGGCGCTTCCCGCTGGAGTGGAACTTTGGCATGCTCGACTAGGACATCCCAACCCAGCCACCCTTCGTCATATTCTTCAGAGTTTTTCCTTCACATGTAATAAGATTGACGATCACACTTGTCATGCCCGTCGTCTCGGCAAACATGTTTGTCTTCCATTTAGCACTTCTTCGCATGTTGCATCATACCCGTTTGAGTTAATTCATAGTGATTTTTGGACCTTTCCTGTTGCCAGTAACACGGGCTATCTTTATTATCTTGTTATACTTGATGATTTTTTGCACTATGTGTGGACCTTCCCATTGTGGTGGAAGTCGGACGCTGTTGCCACTCTCACCGCCTTCTACTCCTATGTCTCCATGCAGTTTGGACGTCCCATCCATGCGTTGCAAACAGACAATGGGAAGTAGTTTGATAATCTTGCCATCCACAACCTTCTCACCACACACGGCACGATCTTTCGTCTCACTTGCCCGTACACCTTGCAACAGAATGGCCGCACCGAGCGCGTGCTTCGCACTCTTAATGACCGCGTCCGCACGCTTCTTTTTCATGCACGGATTTGGCCCTACGCGCTTGCCACCGCATCACTACTCATCAACATCCTCCCTTGTCGCACTCGCGGGAATTTTGCACCTCATCACCTCTTGTTCGGCACGCCACCCTCCTACGATGAGCTACGCATCTTCGGTTGCCTTTGCTATCCTAGCATCGCTTCCACTACCCCGCATAAGCTCGCTCCTAGGTCCTTGGCCTGCATCTTTCTTGGCTACCCACCCAATACCAAAGGCTACCGCTACTATGATCCTATCTCCCATTGGGTGATCACTTCCCGACACGTTTACTTTGACGAGATGGTTTTTCCGTTCCAGTAGGTACCTTCAGATGTTGCGGCCTTGCCCGCTCCCGGTGGCTCTCAGGCGAGCACTTCCGGCGACGGCTGCTCGAGAGCATCTCTCGGGCCGCCTCCCGGCTTTGAGGGTGCCCCTCGCGCCACAGGTCGAGTTCCTCCCCATTTGGCTGCCTTAGGTGCCGCGCCCCTCGTCCGGTCAGCACCCTCGACCCCGGCGCCTTCGGCGTCCCCTGCACCCGTGGCATCTCCGACGCCCCCGGCGTCCCCGGCGTCCTTGGCGCCTCCCGCGCCCTTGGCGTAGCCCATGGCGGGTCCTTCATCATCCTCAGCCGCCGCCGACCCGATCCTCACTCAGCGCGGTACACCAGCGATGAGTACCTTCTCGCCGCTTCCGCCTCTGAGCCGTCCCCTCTCCCATCGTCAGCTCGAGCCATCCTCCGGGATCCACATTGGCTCGCTGCGATGCAGGAAGAGTTCGACGCTCAACATCAGAACTGCACCTGGCAGCTCGTTCCTCGGCCGCCTGGTGCCAACATCATCACGGGCAAGAGGGTCTTCCATCACAAGACTCGTCCGGATGGCGCTCTCGGGCACTACAAAGCTCGCTAGGTGGTTCGGGGCTTTCGGCAACGCGCGGGCATGGACTTCACCGACACCTTTTCCCCAGTTGTCAAATCGGGCACGATCCACACCGTGCTTCAGTTGGCTGTCTCCCGAGCCTGGCCCGTGCATCAGCTGGACGTTTCCAACGCCTTCTTGCACGACCACCTTGTTGGGGAACACAATATTTCAAAAAAATTCCTACAATCACGTAAGATCTTTCTAGGAGATGCATAGCAACGAGAAGGGAGAGTGTGTCCATGTACCCTCGTAGACAGAAAGTGGAAGCGTTTAGTAATGCGGTTGATGTAGTCGAACGTCTTCACGATCCAACCGATCCAAGTACCGAATGCACGGTACCTCCGCGATCTGCACACATTCAGCTCGGTGACGTCCCACGAACTCTAGATCCAGCTGAGGTCGAGGGAGAGTTTCGTCAGCATGACAGCGTGGTGACAGTGATGATGAAGTTACCGAGGCTGGGCTTCACCTAAGCACCGCGACAATATGACCGAGGTGGAAATATGTGGAGGGGGGCACCGCACACGACTAAGAATCGACTTGTGTGTCTATGGGGTGCCCCCTCCCCCGTATATGAAGGAGGGGAGGAGGGGCCGACCGTCCCTCATGGTGCACCCCAAGGGGGGATTCCTACTCACACTAGGAGTAGGTTTCCCCCCTTTCCTAGTCCTAATAGGAGGGGGAAGGAAGGGGAAGAGGAGAGGAAGGAAAGGGGAGCCGGCCCCCTTCCCAATTCGGATTGGGCTTGGGGGGGACCCACCTCTTGGCCACCTCCTCTCTTTCCCACTAAAGCCCATGTAGGCCCATTTAGCCCCCTGGGGTTCCGGTAACCCCCTGGTACTCCGGTATATGCCCGAACTCATCTGAAACCTTTCCGGTGTCCAAACATAGCCTTCCAATATATCAATCTTCATGTCTCAGCCATTTCGAGACTCCTCGTAATGTCCGTGATCACATCCGGGACTCCGAACTACCTTCGGTACATCAAAACACATAAACTCATAATACCGGTCGTCATAGAACGTTAAGCGTGCGAACCCTATGGGTTCGAGAACTATGTAGACATGACCGAGACTCACTTCCAGTCAATAACCAATAGTGGAACCTGGATGCTCATATTGGTTCCTACATATTCTACGAAGATCTTTATTGGTCAAACTGCATAACAACATACGTTGTTCCCTTTGTCATCGGTATGTTACTTGCCCGAGATTCGATTGTCGGTATCATCATACCTAGTTCAATCACGTTACCGGCAAGTCTCTTTACTCGTTCCGTAATGCATCATCCCGGAACTAACTCATTATTCACATTGCTTGCAAGGCTTATAGTGATGTGCATTACCGAGAGGGCCCAGGGATACCTCTCTGACAATCGGAGTGACAAATCCTAATCTCGATCTATGCCAACTCAACAAACACTATCGGAGACACCTGGAGAGCATGTTTATAATCACCCAGTTATGTTGTGATGTTTGATAGAACATGATACGTCTCCAACGTATCTACCTTTCCAAACACTTTTGCCCTTGTTTTGGACTCTAACTTGCATGATTTGAATGGAACTAACCCGGACTGACGCTGTTTTCAGCACAACTGCCATGATGTTATTTTTGTGCAGAAATAAAAGTTCCCGGAATGACTTGAAAATCCATGGAGACACGTTTTGGAATTAATAAAAAATACTGGCGAAAGAATCAGCATCAGGGGGCCCACACCCTGTCCACGAGGGTGCAGGGAACGCCCACCCCCCTGGGGTGCGCCCCCTGCCTCATGGGCCTCCTGGGACACCACCGACCTCAACTCCAACTCCATATATTCACGTTCAGGGACAACAAAATCAGAGAGAAGGATTCATCACGTTTTACGATACGGAGCCGCCGCCAAGCCCTAATCTTCCTCGGGAGGGCCGATCTGGAGTCCATTCGGGGCTCTGGAGAGGGGAATCCGTCGCCGTCGTCATCATCAACCATCCTCCATCACCAATTTCATAATGCTCACCACCGTGTGTGAGTAATCTCATCGTAGGCTTGCTAGACAGTGATGGGTTGGATGAGATTTACCATGTAATCGAGTTAGTTTTGTTAGGGTTTGATCCCTAGTATCCATTATGTTCTAAGATTGATGTTGCTATGACTTTTCTATGCTTAATGCTTGCCACTAGGGCCCGAGTGCCATGATTTCAGATCTGAACCTATTATGTTTTCATGAAAATATGTGAGTTCTTGATCCTATCTTGCAAGTCAATAGTCACCTACTATGTGTTATGATCCGGCAACCCGGATCTGACAATAATCGGGACCACTCCCGGTGATGACCGTAGTTTGAGGAGTTCATGTATTCACTAAGTGTTAATGCTTTGGTTCGGTACTCTATTAAAAGGAGGCCTTAATATCCCTTAGTTTCCAATAGGACCCCGCTGCCACGGGAGGGTAGGACAAAAGATGTCATGCAAGTTCTTTTCATAAGCACGTATGACTATATTCGGAATACATGCCTACATTACATTGATGAACTGGAGCTAGTTCTGTGTCACCCTATGTTATAACAGTTGCATGAGGAATCGCATTTGCCATAATTATCCATCATTGATCCATTGCCTACGAGCTTTTCACATATTGATCTTTGCTTAGTTACTTTTCCGTTGCCACTGTTACGATTGCTACAAAAACCGCTACTGTTACTTTTGCCATCGTTACCGTTACTTCCATACTACTTTGCTACTAAATACTTTGCTGCAGACATTAAGTCTTTCAGGTGTGGTTGAATTGACAACTCAACTACTAATACTTGAGAATATTCTTTGGCTCCCCTTGTGTCGAATCAGTAAATTTGGGTTGAATACTCTACCCTCGAAAACTGTTGCGATCCCCTATTCTTGTGGGTTATCAGCACACTAAGTGTTCCTGCAGTATTCGGGAGTTGCATAATCTCATAGTCATAGGAACATGTATAAGTTATGAAGAAAGCATTAACAATAAACTAAACGATCATAGTGCTAAGCTAACGGATGGGTCAAGTCAATCACATCATTCTCTAATGATGTGATCCCGTTCATCAAATGACAACTCTTGTCCATGGCTAGGAAACTTAACCATCTTTGATTAACGATCTAGTCAAGTAGAGGCATACTAGTGACACTGTTTGTCTAATTCACACATGTACTAAGTTTCTGGTTAATACAATTCTAGCATGAATAATAAACATTTATCATGATGTAAGGAAATATATAAATAAAAACTTTATTGTTGCCTCTAGGGCATATTTCCTTCAGTCTCCCACTTGCACTAGAGTCAATAATCTAGATTACATTGTAATGATTCTAACACCCATGGAGTCTTGGTGCTGATCATGTTTTGCTCGTGAGAGAGGCTTAGTCAACGGGTCTGCAACATTCAGATCCGTATGTATTTTACAAATCTCTATGTCTCCCTCGTTGACTTGATCACGGATGGAATTGAAGCGTCTCTTGATGTGCTTGGTTCTCTTGTGAAATCTAGATTCCTTTGCCAAGGCAATTGCACCAGTATTATCACAAAAGATTTTCATTGGACCTGATGCACTAGGTATGACACCTAGATCGGATATGAACTCCTTCATCCAAACTCCTTCATTTGCTGCTTCCGAAGCAGCTATGTACTCCGCTTCACACATAGATCCCGCCACGACGCTCTTCTTGGAACTGCACCAACTGAAAGCTCCACCATTATATAAAAATATGTATCCGGTTTGTGACTTAGAGTCATCCGGATCAGTATCAAAGCTTGCATCGACGTAACCGTTTACGATGAGCTCTTTTTCACCTCCATAAACGAGAAACATATCCTTAGTCCTTTTCAACTATTTCAGGATGTTCTTGACCGCTATCCAGTGATCCACTCCTGGATTACTTTGGTACCTCCCTGCTAAACTAATAGCAAGGCACACATCAGGTCTGGTACACAGCATTGCATACATGATAGAACCTATGGCTGAAGCATACGGAATGACTTTCATTTTCTCTCTATGTTCTGCAGTGGTCGGGTATTGAGTCTGATTCAATTTCACACCTTGTAACATAGGCAAGAACCCTTTCTTTGCTTGATCCATTTTGAACTTCTTCAAAACTTTATCAAGGTATGTGCTTTGTGAAAGTCCAATCAAGCATCTTGATCTATCTCTATATATAAGCAGCTTCACTGAGGTCTTTCATTGAAAAATTCTTATTCAAGTATCCTTTTATGCTATTCAGAAATTTAGTATCATTTCCGATCAACAATATGTCATCCACATATAATATCAGAAATGCTACAGAGTGTCGGTGTACTAGAGTAGGGGTACCCTAGTATCCCAAACTTGTGCATGGGCAGTTGCAGCCCTCCGCGGCAAGACTTACCGGGTGACCGCCAAGGTCCTCCGTGGTTCCTTTGGAGCCATTCAAGAACAAAGTATTCAAGCCAGGGGGACAAGGCCCCGGCGAGAGGAGCTTCTTGGGAAGGCCACCCAAGGCACGTAGGGAGACAAGGCCCAGCGAGAGGAGCTTGCCGGGAAGGCCACCTCAGCACATACAAGACAAGACCCGGCAAGAGGAGCTTGCGGGAAGGCCCGATGAGCGACAAGCTTCCGGCGCGACAAGACAACAACCGCGGCAAAGGCGCTTGCCCGCTGCAGACCCTCTCTCTGTACCCACGCTCCGGCACAACCACTAACGTGTCGCCACAGGACCTTTCGGTAGCTGCGTGGCGAAGAGTTTGTCTGACCAATGATCGAGGTGGCAAGCAGCGCCGACAAGTTTGCCATCGTGGCGAATGGTGGCGCCCGATGGTCCCTGTTTGCCTTTGTTAGGGCGACTAGGCGGGCATTTAATGCCTTTGTCCCCTGCCGTCGAGGGTTAGGTATATTACCTTTGTACCTTTGTACAAGTAGGTATACCAACCACTATTTTTCCATTTGTACCCCCATCTACGTTGCCACCTGTCGGAGCCCCTTTGAGCATATAAAAGGAGGCCCATGCGCAACGTAGAAAGGGTTGGTCGATCAGTTCCCTCCAAGCTCAGCCTCGTTAGCAGCTCGTGTGTCTTTGTAGCACTCAGCGCTCTGAGCAAGAACGCATAATACACCTAGACATGCAACAGTAGGAGTGTTATCTCTCGGAGAGCTCGAAGCTGGGTAAACCTCTCGCGTGCTTCGCCTCGATCTGCTCTTCATGCGACCTCCGCTCCCGCTTGAACCGAAAGGGGCTCGGTCCGCCCGGCCCCATAGGTGTTCGTGGGCCAGATCAGCCTGCCACGACATCTTTAGTGCGCCCGAGGTAGGGGTAGGGGCGTCGAGGTTGTGTGAACCTGATCCGGCGTCCACGCGAGCTAGATCTTCATCATCTTCGTCAACATGCCACGAAGAAGAAGGCGGCAGCGAGGGCCCGTCCGCGTCGAACCCACCACCACCGGAGCAAGCGGTGGTGGCGTGAAACGCCGGCGGGAGAATGGACGGCGACGGCAGAGCTCACGGTGCTGCCAAGTCCAAGGACAAGGCTCAGACCTCGGCGTCCGTACATGCACCGCGCCCGTCTCGGGAGGCGTTGGACCGATAGCGTCATGGCATTCACAATGCCATACGCTTCGTTGGACCGAGATCGAGCTGGAGGATCTCGGGATGCTCAAGACCAGCATGCACGCCAACATGCGGTAGCGAAGCGAAACGCGGTCGCTTCGGACGGGATACTGCTCCTTCTAACATAGTTAGAAGTCCGAGCATATCCGCTCCTCGCGCCGTTCGCCATCGCCACCCACTACTCCAGCGAAGCTTGCGAGAGCTCAATCGCTCTGGATTACCCTCCAACGGCCGACAAGGTCGATGAGTGGAGGCCACCATTCAGAAGTCTCACCGGCCGCTTAACGGCGACGCTCCGCGGCAACCGAGTGCATCGCTGCCGCGGCAAGACTGCCAAACACGAGCCGGTGGCGGCAGAGACGGTGGGGGTGCAACCACCATGCACTCTCCGCCCGAAGGCCAAGATCGCCGACTTCGCCGGACCCACCTCGACAGCGACTCCACTGCATCATCAGATCCACGAGCTCATCGCGATCAGCGCCAAGTGCTACGATCGACAACAAGAGGACGCTTCGAACTTCGCGCCGGCGCCCGAAGAGAAGCGCGGCGTCAATCCGACAAAGCGCTGGGCCCTCTGTTGACATGCACGCCGAGAGAACCAGGCGACTTGCCATACGCAGCGGTAGGTTGCCCTGCGTTCACTCGTGAGCTGCGGCAAGTCCGATGGCCCAGCAAGAAAAACTTCAAGCAGACGTGCGGAGAAATGCGGCGGCAAGACGCATCCGTCGGAGTTCCTCGGCATTTACACCATCGCGGTGCAGGCCGCCGGGGCGAGACGACAAGATCCTTGCCAACTACTTCCGGCTGGTGCTCAAGCCCAATGTCAGGTCTGGCTCATGCACTTGCCGGACAACTCCATATCTTCTTGGGCAGATCTATGCCATCAGTTTGTCGGCGCCTTTACGGTGGCCACAAGCCCCATGGCCAAGAAAGCGACCTTCATCTGCCGCCCGGAAGGAAGGAGAGCCCCTGCGCAAGTATATTGAGATTCAGCCGTGTACGGCACAACATCGGATGTCCACCTGCGCGGTGATCGGTAGCGTTCCATCGAGCGTCACGAAACCGCGAGATGCGGAGGAGATGGCGATGTGCAAAATCAGAGACGTCGATGAGCTACTCATACTGGCCGACAAGTGTGCACGTCTGAGGAAGGGAGGAGACTCCCCGGAGAGAATACCGAAGCAGGAGGATCTGACAGTGAGGAGACCGCCCCGGCAAAGAAGAGCCGGCGGCGGGGCAACAGGAAAAAGAAAGGCAGAGATGTACTAGTTGTCGAGCAGTCCGGCAATGGAGGCGCCGCCAAGAACGCCAAGGCTAGTAGCTCTGGCAAGGAGGTTGCCGCTGGCACAAACTGCCAGTCTGTGGCGGCCGCCGACAAGCGAGGCAGCTCCGACAAGCGATCTTGCAAGATCCACCGCACCAAGGGCCATGACCTCCAGAGCTGCAAGAAGGTAGAGCAGCTTGTCGAGCAGCAGAAAGCTGAATACAAGCGACGCGACAAGGAGAAGGCCCAGGAAGGTGCTGGAGGAGCCAGCAAGAAACGTCCCGGCCGGGGAGGGCGCCGCGGCAAGGCCAAGCAGCGGCAAGGAGACAGGCCTCCCCGTGGCCGCGACAAGGATGACGACGACGACGACGAGGACATGGATGATGACGACGCCCGATGAGCAGGAGTTCGAGAAAGCCACAGAGGTCCTGTGCGTTGGCGGCGGGTAAGCTTCTCTCAATACCTCCACCGCCCGGCTCAAGCGGTGGATGCGGGAGGTCAATGCAGCAGAACCATCCATCGAGTCACGCAGGCCTCTGAAATGGTCCAGCACGCCTATCATCTTTGATATTGAGGACCACCCTGATCGCGTAACTGCAGTCGGGTGCTTGCGGATGTTGGTTTCACCAACTATCCCCAACCTCAAAGTCACCAAGATGTTAGTTGACGGCGGGGCCGGCTTGAATCTGATCTCCTCCGCGGTGCTCCAGAAACTCCAGATCCCTGATGGCGAGCTCGAAGAGACCGGCACCTTTCAAGGAATTAATCCGGGAAGGAGCAAGCCGAAGGGAAAGATCACGTTGCGGTAACATTTGGCAGCGAAGTTGAACTTCGTGGACTGAGAGGGTCACTTTTGGCGTTGCTGATTTTCCATTGCCTTACAATGGGATACTTGGCCGCCCAAAGACTCGCCAAATTCATGGCGGCCTCTCACTATGCCTACAACATCTTTGAAGATGCCAGGCCCGATAAGCGTCATCTTTGTCCTGGCGACAAGAAGGATGCTCTTATCTGCACCGACAAGATCTACGGAAGCGGCAGCATGCGACAGATTGCAAGCCACTTGCGGCTGAAGCTCCGGAGGGAAGAAGAAGACCAAGTCCGGCAAGAGCTCTGATGCCCACTCCGGCAAGCGCACCTCTTCAGAGTGCTGCGCTACCGTCGAGGACGCACCATCGAGCTCCACCGGCAAGTATAAGAAGACGATGACAGCTCCACCAGAGACCAAGAAGGTGTCCGCCAAGGAGGACGACACTGGTGGTACCTTCACCATCAGTGCCTCTCTCGACCCTAAATAGGAAGGCGCGCTCGTTGCTTTCCTGCGGGCGAACGTCGACGTGTTTGCATGGCAACCGTCTGACATCCCCGGTGTTCCCAGGAAAGTAATTGAGCACCATCTTGCTGTTTGTTCTCATGCGCAGCCCGTCAAGCAGAAAGTCAGGAAGCAAGCAGTGGAGCGTCAAGAGTTCATCGCGGAAGAAATCAAGAAACTGGAAGCAGCAGGCCTTGTCAGAGGAGTGCTCCATCCTACGTGGTTGGCCAATCCTGTAGTTGTACGCAAGGCTAACGGGAATCGGAGGCTTTGTATCGACTTTACAGATGTCAATAAAGCTTGTCCCAAAGATCCATTTCCCTTGCCGCGCATCGACCATTGTTGACTCCACGGCGGATGTGATTTGCTTTCATTTCTGGATGCATATTCAGGATATCATCAGATCTTCATGGCAGAAGAGGATGAGGAGAAGACCGCATTCATCACCCCATGTGGCACATACTGCTTTGTGCGGATGCCCTTCGGGTTAAAGAATGCTGGTTCAACATTTGCAAGAGTAGTTCATGATGCTTTTGAGCCGCAAATGCACAGAAATGTGGAAGCATACATGGATGACATAGTGGTCAAAAGCAAGGACAAAGCGACCCTGGTTCAAGATTTAGATGAAACCTTTGCAAATCTGCGCAAGATCAACCTCAAGCTCAACCCTGAGAAGTGTGTGTTTGGAGTCCCTTCCGGCAAGCTTCTTGGGTTCTTCGTGTCTCAGCGGGGAATTGAAGCCAATCCCGACAAGATCAAGGCCATTGAGCAGATTGAAGCACCAAAGCATGTCAAGGATGTACGAAGGCTTGCCGGTTGCGTAGCTGCTCTCAGCAGGTTTATCTCTAGATCTGCTGGCGCATACCGCCATTTTCAAAATCTTGAAAAAGGCAGGTCCGATGCAATGGACTCCGGAAGCGGAGGCAGCGCTGCAGGACTTGAAGAGATACATCCTCCACTCCAACATTTGTTGCACCTAAGCCACAAGAGAAGTTCTTTGCTATATATAGCGGCAACCAATCAAGTGGTTAGTGTTGCGTTAGTAGCGGAGAGGGAGGCGGATGATGAGCTAGCAACCATGGCAGACACATCCAGCGACAAGCAGGGGGCTTTTCCGGCAAGCTCTGGTCCCGACAAGGACGGATCTGTGCAGACGCATGAGAAGATGCATAAAAGGATGGTGCAGCGCCCAGTTTACTTTGTCAGTTCCCTTCTGCAGGGGGCTAGGTCAAGGTACTCTGGTGTGCAGAAATTGCTTTTCGGCCTCCTCATGGCCTCGAGAAAGCTGCGCCATTACTTTCAGGCACATGAGATCACAGTTGTTACTAAGCTTTCGCTGAAGAGGATCTGCAAAATCCAGAGGCAACAGCAGGATTGTCGAGTGGGCACTAGAACTGTCAAGCTTTGGCCTCAAGTTTGAAAGCACTTCAACTATCCAAAAGCGAGCATTGGCGGAGTTCATAGCAGAATGGGCGCCAACACCGGATGAAGAAATTCCAGAGACGAGCATTCCCGTCAAGGAAGCAAGCAAAGAGTGGCTGATGTACTTTGATGGTGCCTTCTGCTGCAAAGGCGCCCGGTGTTGGCGTGCTACTTGTCGCACCACCGGAGAGCACCTCAAATGCGTAGTCGGATGCACTTTCCCAAGGAGCAAGCAACAAACAATCTGCAGAGTATGAAGGTTTGCTTGCCGGTCTCGAGATCATGATGAGACCTTGGGATCAAGAAGCTCATTGTCCGGGGTGACTCACAACTTGTTATCCGCCAAGTGAACAAGAATTATCGAGTCCGTTGATGGAAGCTTATGTTGATGACGTGAGGAAGCTAGAAGAGCACTTTGACGGCCTGCAAATGGAATATATTCCGAGAGCTTCGAGCGACATTGCTGATGGCCTGTCAAAGTGCGCCGCACTTAAGTTACCTGTGGAACCAGTGATTTTTGTGCTCAAGCTGACTCAACCGTCTGTAACACCACCAACTTGACAGAGCAAGAAGAGGAGGTTGATCTCTGGTGACTACTTTCCGGTAGAGCTTCCCGAAGCCGCCGCCACGAAGGTCCCCAAGATCGACACCTTGATCTTTGAGGCGATCTGCTCCGACAAGCCCCAGGGTTTGTTTCGTTGAAGCAGACGCTCCCGACAAGTTTTGCTCCGGCAAGCTTGCCGGGCAACGTCAAGCTCCGGCTGAGCCGCAGGTTCTTGCCGTGGAAGCTGATATTCCCGCAACAGCAGATGTGCCTTTAGTCCTTGTTGTCGAGCCGCAAGCTCCAGCATGGGCGCATCAGATTGTCCATTTCCTTCAGACAGGAGAACTTCCCGAAGAACAAGAAGAAGCGGAAAGAGTAGCCCGTCAGTCAAGTATGTACCAGTTTGTCGGCAAAGACACTGCGCATGCAGAAGAAGACTCAACGGTGTGAAATTGAAGTGTATTCACCGGGAAGACGGACAAAAGCTGTTGGCAGAGATACATGGAGGCATATGTGGTCACCACATTGGCGCGAGCACTTGCCCGGCAAAGCGTTCCGGCAAAGGCTTCTTTGGCCGACAGCCCTCCGAGGATGCAACGCACAAGTAACCAAGTGTGAAGCGTGCGGTTCCATTCCAGCGAACACACCAGCCAGCTCAAGCTCTCGGGCGATCCCTTTATCCTAGCCATTTTGATGCGGGGCTCGACATCCTCGGCCCCTTCCCGAGCTGTCGGGGGCTTTGAAATCTTGGGCGTTGCCATCGACAAGTTCACAAAGTGGCCGGAAGTGGAAGCGATGAGGAAGGTGACAGCGGTCGTGATCAAGTTCTTGGTCGATTGTTTGCCGTTTGAGAATCCCTAACAGGATCATCACCGACAACGGCACCACAGTTCACAAGCCGCACCTTCATGCAAGCGTCCAAGATCTTGGCGCCAAGGTTCGCTTCACTACATTGCTCATCCGAGAAGCAGCGGTCAAGCGGAGAGGGCAAATGCTAAAGTGCTGCGCGGGCTCAAGACCAGAACTTTCGACAGGCTGCACAAGTCGCGGAAGAAAGCTGGATTGAGGAGCTGCCGGTGGTTCTTTGGTCGATCAGGGCGACGCCAAATCGAGCCAGCGGCGAGACACCTTTCGCTCTAGTCTATGGAGCAGAGGCAGTTCTCCCCACGGAACTCGCATACGGATCGCCTCGAGTGCTCGCTTATAATGAGCTTGAGCAAGAGCAGCTGCGACAAGATGACGCGCTGCTCCTTGAGGAAGATCGTCTTCGAGCTCTTTGTATGAGCTGCTCGGTACCAGCAAAGCTTTGCGCCGCTACCATAGCCGCAAAGTCAATGCGAAGTCTCGAGGAAGGCGACCTTGTTCTTGGTAGCGTTCAGTCCGCCAAGAATTCCAACAAGTTGGCCTTGAAGTGGGAAGGCCCTTATCGGGTGAAAGCAGGTCACTAGGCTGGCGCTGTCCGCCTTGAGACCGAAGATGGCATTCGGTGAGCAACTCTGGAATATTGAGCATCTTCGTAAGTTTTACCCGTGAGGCGCGGTTCTTGGAACCTGTTCCGGCAACCACCTTTTGTACAAGTCTTGCGGCTGATGCATCTAATCCTTTGTACAAAGCGGCGCAGACCCGTGCATCGATAAAGCTAAGCGTGCCGCACACCTTGTCTATTTCATGCATTTTCACTTCTATTTTGCATGCATTATCTGACACTTTGTGCAGCACCTACCCCTGGTAAGTAATAATGAGCCACAAGGCTCCATATCTTTATTTTCTCTTCTTTCTCTTTCTCAAAGAAAGGAAGGTTCCCTCACACACAAGTTTACCGGGGGGAAAGGAGAAGATAATGGTGTGGACCAAGCGTCGCTCAAGGAAATCTAGCCTTACCGGGAAGCAAACGACAGAAAAGCTAAGTTGCCAAAGTTTGAGCAATCAGTTTTAAAATTTTTAAGTTATCTTCCTTGAACGACCGAACTCTGTATGGAAAACCTGTGCCCAGAGGAACCAACTCGTAGCTAGTTGCGCCCTTACTTTGTTTCGAGTCCGCTCAACAACTTAAGTGAGTTGCGACTAGTTGCGACAAGGTTGCTTGTCGGAGCGGCAACCTTGCCCGGCGGCGTGACTTTCTGCACTCGGCTCATGGCTTTCGGTGCCAGCGCCGACAAGTTCCCTAAAAAGCGTAAGGAAAAAACATACAAAGGAAGGAATCAAGTAAAGGAAATAACGTGGCGATTGATATCCAAAATAAAGTTATATTACAAGATAGCTTGCCGCAGCTCTAATGGATTGTTCCTATGACATGACCAGTAGCGGCAAGAGAAAGAGAAAACGGGCGGCCTAATCTACGCGATCGCCCTCAACCCTCTTGATTCCGCTCACCCTGTCCACAATGGGTGCAACAAGGGTCTTGAGCGCCTCCACATCTGCATCCAGCAGCAGAGGCTTGAGGACGTTGGTGAGGTTGAGGCCTGGGTTGCGGAAGGCCACCTTCATCAGCACCTTCTGGAGGGCTCCCGCGCAGATCTGGCGTGACTCCTCAGCCAGCTGTTTTGGGACCTCTTCCCGGAGTCGCTGGAGGGCCGTCACCACGCCCTTGAAGAACAAGCTAAGCTTGGCGCTGGGTTGGAGGTGCTCGTCGGAAGAGTATCCAAGATCCACCATCCCCAGCTCCATCAACTCGTTGTGGATGGCGCGGCAGTATCCACGAGACCCTCGGTCCCGGTGCTCCACACTCTCCCTCAAGGCACCTGGCGGCAACAGCATTCGCCCAGCTCCTCGTCGGCCTTGATCTTCTCCTTCAAGGCCACCTCCCGCTCCTTGGCGCCGTCCAGCGTCTGAGTCAAAGTAGTTAGCTTCAACTCAAGATCTGCATTGGAGTCCCTGGCGGCGCTGAGCTCCTTGCTCCTCTCGGCGAGACGGCCCTGCAGCTCGCCAAGAGTGTAGGCGTCCTTCTCGCGCTCGTGCTTGAGTGCGGCAAGCTCCTCGCCGCTCTTCTTGAGGTTGGCCTCCAACTGCGCCACCTTCGTCTCCAGCTCCTTCTTGGCGGCCTCGGCAGCCACGCGGCATCCCTTGCCTCCTTGAGAGCCCCGCCAAATGTTTCCTCGCGCACGGCGAGATCCTCCTCGTGGCTGTCCAGGTTGACCTTCCGCTATGCCAGCTCGCCTTCCTGTGCAGACAGCTTCTCGGTGGCAAGCCGCTGTTCCTCCTCAGCTGCAGCCTTCTCGAGGATGAAGGCCTTGCACTCCTCGGCGAGTTGCTCCCGCTCCTCCGCCAAGGACCGGAGAGCTTCCTGGTTGCGGCCCCGGAGCTCCTCCGCGCGCTTCTCGATGTCTTCTCCCGCCTTCGCGACAAGCGCCTCCCGGGATGCCAGTTTGGCTTGTCCGGGCGGTAGAAAGCGGCAGCTTCGCGGACTGCTCCTCCTCGGGCTCGCCGCTGCTGCTGCTTGGCGCGTCAACTAGCGTCAGCCCAGCGGAGTCGAGCAGATCTTCATTGAAGGTTTCTCCTTCGGCCGGCGCCCTGGAACTCGACTCCCATGGGAGCTTGATGAAGACACCGTCGCCGGCCTTCAAGTAGGCGCCGGGCTGGGGCTCTTGAACTGTGGCTGCCGGCGGCAGCCGGAAGCGATCGGCGGTTGGTGTGGCGCTGGCGCTCCTGCTGACCTCGAAGTCGTCGGTCGATCGCGGACCCCTCGCCAGCTTCTGCAGCGGCAGCTTCGGTGGCCTCTTCGCCGGCAGGCTCGTCAGCGCCGGCTTCTTCTTCCACGGCGGCGGCTTCGTCAGCGTTGCCGCGCACGTCCTCCTCACCGGCGACCTTGGTCTCCATCGGCTCTGTGGCGGACGGATGAAGAAAGTCAAGCAAATATTCAAAGACAAAATCAGAAGAAGAAAAACACAAGGGAAGTACTCAGGCGAGAAGGTTACCGGCGCCGGGGCTGCGGTCATGTTCTCCACCGCCAAGGGATCGCTGGTGCCGTCCCTTGCCGGAGAGCTGCCCCTTGCGGAGAAAGGCTCCTTGCAGAGGCAGCTCCCTTGCCGGGAATCCACCCTTGGCGGTGTAGTCGGCGAAGGAAGGCTGCTCTGCTCCTACACAAGTCAACGATCGAGATATCAGCAAAGGAAAAAGCACCCATGCACGCCCGAACAGCAAGAAGTAGACCATATACTTCTGTTTGGGGGCTGCTGGGAGAACTGCTTTGAAGGAGAGTTGCCTCATCCGGCAAGGTTGTCTCGGACGCGCCTCCTGCCATCGCAGTAGGTTCGTCCTCGACGACAATCACCGGGGTCTTGGCTCTCTTCGACATCCTCTGGGCCAGCGTCCTGAAAAGGAATGGATTCAGAGTAAAGCAGATCAGATACAATACAAGGCAACAAATCGAAGAATTATAACTACACCAAGGAATCTTACTCTTCCTCTTCCTTGTCGGAACTGAGCGCGGAGAGGTCGGTGCAGCCCGCCTCGACGACGAGGCGGAGGTGGGCTCCCTTGGGCGCTTGGCGGGAGGCGGGACCGGTGGCCTGCGAGGCCTGCTCGATTGCCGTTGCTTGGCGTGAGGAGCTCTCAGCAACAGTGCTTGCCGCGGTGGAAGCGCGTCATGGCCGGGCTGCGGCTTGTTAGCCCGTCTGCCGCGCCCCGCCACGTCTCCGGCCTGCGAAGACGCCTTCTTGGTGGAGCCGGTGGCTCCGCTCGCGGCAAGCTGCTTGGAGGTGGGGAGGATGCGCCCTCGGCGGGCTCGCTCGACTCGGCCTCAGGCTCGGCAAGCTCTTCCTCGCCGACGAACTCCTTTCGCTCGACAAGACTTGCCGCCTCGGCTGCCTCCGCCTCCTCCACAGTAAAGCCAAACTCACCCGCGGCAGCGGCTGCTGCCGCCTCTTCTAGCCTGGTGGCGATGCGGTGCATCTAAATGCGTCGATAGGTGTCATGGTGAGGCCCCTCGCTCATTGGGGCGGACCGGCATCTCCACTAGATTGTCGAAGAACTGCCGCACGACGTCATCTGCCGGCTCTTGCCAAGTGGGGACAATTCCGTGGGAGTCACTGGCAGCATCATTGCACGGATGTGGTCAAGCGACGAGTTGTTGCACAGTGGAACGACGCCCCTCGGCAACCTAAACATCTCCGGATGATCAGGATCAGGCTTGAACAACTCTAAGAGCATTGCGTCAAGCTCCAAGACAGTGAAGTTGAAGTTGAGGCCTGGGCGCAGCCTCATGATGTCTGCTGCGTTCTGAAATTCCCAGGCAGGTCTCCTTCTCTCCTGCAAAGAAGCGTCTGGCGGCGAAGAAAGTCCGCGCCAGCTGTGCCCTCTGATGAGTCCGGCAAGTCTCGAGGCGGAGGATTCGGTAATGCTGCGATCTTGACCTAAGCGTCCTCCGGGGCCAGATTGCTCCAATCATTGCCGCGTACTCTGGGGTTTAGTATTTGGGCGGTAAAAAGGCTGCGGGTTCTCCTCAACAATCCAGCACCAATCTGCCCTCCACTCCTCCCATTTGCCACGGAGCTCTCCCTCTAGATAGGCCTCCTTCTTGCCGACCACGGAGACCCAAGCAATTCCTCCGGCAAGGGGCTCTCCTCTCTCGGCTCGGGGTAAAAAGAAGTGACGGAAAAGAGCTACATTTGGGTGGACTCCGACAAAGTTTTCGCAGAGATGTGCGAAAACTGCCATGGTCAGAACGTCGTTGGGGGTGAAATCAAGGAGGCGGAACCCGTAGGTGTTCATAATGTCACAAAGAACTCAGAGAAGGGCGGGTAGAGCCCTTGATGAGAAGAAGAGCCTTGAAGAAGGATACCCGTCGGGGCGATTCTGCCGGCGGGGAGTACCTTCGTGCGCGGATGCGCGCGCGTCTCCGTCGACCAGAAGAGGTAGTAGTTCTCCCTCAGCTCCCTCGCGGCGAGCTGAGGGGGGAAGACGACCCGCTCCTTCCGCAGCGCCAAAAGTCAAGCGCCTCGGCCGACTTCACGGTCTTCCCTTGTCGGCTTCGGGCCCATGGCGGAGGCGGTGGAGGAGATCGGCGGCGTTGAGTGTGCTGGTGGCGATGGGGGCGGGCGCTGCTCTCTTTCAACCTTGAGAAGAAGGGGAGCAGCGGTGGTTTTCGATGGGACAGCAAGCGGCAAGGTAGGCGGCGTGCCCCTGTTTCCCCTGCTTATAAAGAGGGAGGCGAGCGTTCGATTTTCCGAATAAAGAAACCCCACGATCTCGCCCACGTTCTCTCACACGACGCCACGTTCGATGCGTGCCGTTCGTGGGGGGCGTGGTGGGTCCAGCGTGAGTTATGGTGTGACCCGAGCCGCGTGTGCCCGTGCCCTGTTTTGGGCCTGGCCCTAGTATCCCGAACTTGTGCACGGGCAGTTGCAGCCCTCCGCGGCAAGACTTACCGGGTGACCGCCAAGGTCCTCCGTGGTTCCTTTGGAGCCATTCAAGAACAAAGTATTCAAGCCAGGGAGACAAGGCCCCGGCGAGAGGAGCTTGCCGGGAAGGCCACCCAAGGCACGTAGGAGACAAGGCCCCGGCGAGAGGAGCTTGCCGGGAAGGCCACCCCAGGCACATACAAGACAAGGCCCCGGCAAGAGGAGCTTGCCGGGAAGGCCCGGTGCGTGACAAGCTTCCGGGCGCGACAAGACAACAACCGCGGCAAGGCGCTTGCCGCGGCAGACCACCTCTCTGTACCTACGCTCCAGCACAACCACTAACGTGTCGCCACAGGACCTTTCCGGTAGCGGCGTGGCGAAAAATGTGCAGCCCGGTGATGCGAGGTGGCAAGCAATGACAAGTTTGCCATCATGGCGAGCGGTGGCGCCCTGATGGTCCCTGTTTGCCTTTATTAGGGCGACTAGGCGGGCATTTAATGCCTTTGTCCCTGCCGTCGAGGTTAGGTATATTACTTTGTACACTATACAAGTAGGTATACCAACCACTATTTTTCCATTTGTACCCGATCTACGTTGCCACTGCCGGAGCCTTTGAGCATATAAAAGGAGGCCCATGCATAGCGTAGAAAGGGTTGGTCGATCGATTCCTCCAAGCTCAGCCTCGTTAGCATTTCGTGTGTCTTTGTAGCACTCAGCGCTCTGAGCAAGAACGCAATACACCTAGACATGCAGCAGTAGGAGTGTTATCTCTCCGGAGAGCTCCGAAGCTGGGTAAACCTCCCGCGTGCTTCGCCTCTATCTGCTCTTCGTGCGACCTCCGCTCCCCGCCGAACCGAAAGGGGCTCGGTCCGCCGGCCCCATAGGTGTTCGTGGGCCAGATCAGCCTGCCCCGACACAGAGCTCCCACTCACTTTCTTGTAAATACAGGCTTCTCCAAAAGTCCGTATAAAACCATATTCTTTGATCACACTATCAAAGCGTATATTCCAACTCCGAGAGGCTTGCACCAGTCCATAAATGGATAGCTAGAGCTTGCACACTTTTTTAGCACCTTTTGGATTGACAAAACCTTTCGGTTGAATCATACACAACTCTCTTTAAGATATCCATTAAGGAATGCAGTTTTGACATCCATTTGCCAAATTTCATAATCATAAAATGCGACAATTGCTAACATGATTCGGACGGACTTAAGCATCGGTACGGGTAAGAAGGTATCATCGTAGTCAACTCCTTGAACTTGTCAAAAACCTTTCGCAACAAGTCAAGCTTTGTAGACAGTAACATTACCGTCAGCGTCGGTCTTTTTCTTGACGATCCATTTATTCTCTATGACTTGCCGATCATCGGGCAAGTCAACCAAAGTCCACACTTTGTTCTCATACATGGATCCCATCTCAGATTTCATGGCCTCAAGCCATTTCGCCGAATCTAGGCTCATCATCGCTTCCTCATAGTTCGTAGGTTCGTCATGGTCAAGTAACATGACCTCCAGAATAGGATTACCGTACCACTATGGTGCGGATCTTACTCTGGTTGACCTACGAGGTTTGGTAGTAACTTGATCAGAAGTTTCATGATCATCATCATTAGCTTCCTCACTTACTGGTGTAGGAATCACTGGAACTAATTTATGTGATGAACTACTTTCCAATAAGGGAGCAGGTACAGTTACCTCATCAAGTTCTACTTTCCTCCCACTCACTTCTTTCGATAGAAACTCCTTCTCTAGAAAGGATCCATTCTTAGCAACGAATATCTTGCCTTCGGATTTGTGATAGAAGGTGTACCCAACAGTCTCCTTTGGGTATCCTATGAAGACACATTTCTCCGATTTGGGTTCGAGCTTATCAGGTTGAGGCTTTTTCACATAAGCATCGCAGCCCCAAACATTAAGAAACGACAACTTGGGTTTCTTGCCAAACCACAGTTCATATGATGTCGTCTCAACATATTTAGATGGTGCCCTATTTAACGTGAATGCAGCCATATCTAAAGCATAACCCCAAAATGATAGCGGTAAATCAGTAAGAGACATCATAGATCGCACCATATCTAATAAAGTACGATTATGACGTTCAGACACACCATTACGCTGTGGTGTTCTGGGTGGCGTGAGTTGCGAAACTATTCCGCATTGTTTCAAATGAAGACCAAACTCGCAACTCAAACTTTCTCCTTCACGATCAGATTGTAGAAACTTTATTTTCTTGTTACGATGATTTTCCACTTCACTCTGAAATTCTTTGAACTTTTCAAATGTTTCATACTTATGTTTCAACAAGTAAATATACCCATATCTGCTCAAATCATCTATGAAGGTTAGAAAATAACGATACCCGCCGCGAGCATCAACACTCACCGGACTGCATACATCGGTATAGATTATATCCAACAAGTCTGTTGCTCGCTCTGTTGTTTCGGAGAACGGAGTCTTAGTCATCTTGCCCATGAGGCATGGTTCGCAAGCATCAAGTGATTCCAAAAGCCCATCAGCATGGAGTTTCTTCATGCGCTTTACACCAATATGACCTAAACGGCAGTGCCACAAATAAGTTGCACTTTCATTATTAAACTTATATCTTTTGGCTTCAATACTATGAACATGTGTATCACTACTATCAAGATTTAGTAAAAATAGACCACTCATCAAGGGTGCATGACCATAAAAGATATTATTCATATAAATAGAACAACCATTATTCTCTGATTTAAATGAATAACTGTCTCACATCAAACAGGATCCAGATATAATGTTCATGCTTTACGCTGGCACCAAATAACAATTATTCAGGTCTAAAACTAATCCCCAAGGTAGATGTAGAGGTAGCCTGCCGACAGCGATCACATCGACTTTGGAACCATTTCCCACGCGCATCATCACCTCGTCCTTAGCTAATCTTCGCTTAATCCGTAGCCCCTGTTTCGAGTTGCAAATATTAGCAACAGAACCAGTATCAAATACCCAGGTGCTACTGCGAGCATTAGTATGGTACACATCAATAACATGTATATCAAATATACCTTTCACTTTGCCATCCTTCTTCTCCGCCAAATACTTGGGGAAGTTCCGCTTCCAGTGACCAGTCCCTTTGCAGTAGAAGCACTTTCGGTCTCAGGCTTAGGTCCAGACTTGGGCTTCTTCACTTGAGCAGCAACTTGTTTGCCGTTCTTCTTGAAGTTCCCCTTCTTCCCTTTGCCCTTCTTCTTGAAACTAGTGGTCTTATTGACCATCAACACTTGATGCTCCTTCTTGATTTCTACCTCCGCAAATTTTAGCATTGCGAAGAGCTCGGGAATCGTCTTATCCATCCCTTGCATATTATAGTTCATCACGAATCTCTTGTAGCTTGGTGGCAGTGATTGAAGAACTCTGTCAATGACACTATCAACTGGAAGATTAACTCCCAGCCGAGTCAAGTGATTGTGGTACCCAGACATTCTGAGTATATGCTCACTGACAGAACTATTCTCCTCCATTTTGCAGCTATAGAACTTATCGGAGACTTCATATCTCTCAATCCGGGCATTTGCTTGAAATATTAACTTCAACTCCTGGAACATCTCATATGCTCCATGACGTTCAAAACGTCGTTGAAGTCCCAGTTCTAAGCCGTAAAGCATGGCACACTGAACTATCGAGTAGTCATTAGCTTTGCGCTGCTAGACGTTCATAACATATGGCGTTGCTCCTGCAGTGGGTTTGGCACCTAACGGTGCTTCTAGGATGTAATTCCTCTGTGCAGCAATGAGGATAATCCTCAAGTTACGGACCCAATCCGTGTAATTGCTACCATCATCTTTCAACTTAGCTTTCTCTAGGAAAGAATTAAAATTCAACGGAACAACAACACGGGCCATTTATCTACAACAACATAGACATGCAAAATACTATCAGGTACTAAGTTCATGATAAAATAAAGTTCAATTAATCATATTACTTAAGAACTCCCACTTAGATGGACATCCCTCTAATCATCTAAGTGATCACATGATCCATATCAACTAAACCATGTCCGATCATCACGTGAGATGGAGTAGTTTTCAATGGTGAACATCACTATGTTGATCATATCTACTATATGATTCACGCTTTCGACCTTCGGTCTTAGTGTTCGAGGCCATATCTCCATATGCTAGGCTCGTCAAGTTTAACCCGAGTATTCCGCGTGTGCAAAACTGGCTTGCACACGTTGTATGTGAACGTAGAGCTTATCACACCCGATCATTTGGTGGTGTCTCGGCACGACGAACTGTAGCAACGGTGCATACTCAGGGAGAACACTTGTACCTTGAAATTTAGTGAGAGATCATCTTATAATGCTACCGCCGTATTAAGCAAAATAAGATGCATAAAGGATAAACATCACATGCAATCAATATAAGTGATATGGTATGGCCATCATCATCTTGTGCCTGTGATCTCCATCTCCAAAGCACCGTCATGATCACCATCGTTACCGGCTTGACACCTTGATCTCGATTGAAGCATCGTCGTCGTCTCGCCAACTATTGCTTCTACGACTATCGCTACCGCTTAGTGATAAAGTAAAGCAATTACATGGCGATTGCATTTCATACAATAAAGTGACAACCATATGGCTCCTTCCAGTTGCCGATAATTTTGTTACAAAACATGATCATCTCATACAACAATTTATATAATCACGTCTTGACCATATCACATCACAACATGCCCTGCAAAAACAAGTTTGACGTCCTCTACTTTGTTGTTGCAAGTTTTACGTGGTTGCTACGGGCTTAGCAAGAACCGTTGTTACCTACGCATAAAAACCACAACGATTTTTCGTCAAGTTTGCTGTTTTAACATTCAACAAGAACCAGGTGTAGTCACGCTCGATTCAACTGAAGTTGGAGAAACAGACACCCACTAACCACCAGTGTGCGAAGCACGTCGATAGAACCAGTCTCGCGTAATCGTACGCGTAATGTCGGTCTAAGCCGCTTCATCCAACAATACCGTTGAATCAAAGTATGACATGCTGGTAAGCAGTATGACTATTATTGCCCACAACTCTTTGTGTTCTACTCGTGCATATAACATCTACGCATAGACCTGGCTCTGATGCCACTATTGGGGAACGCAGTATTTCAAAAAAAATTCCTACGATCACGCAAGATCTATCGAGGAGATGCATAGAAACGAGCGGGGAGAGTGTGTCCACGTACCCTCGTAGACCGAAAGCGGAAGCGTTTAGTAATGTGGTTGATGTGGTCGAACGTCTTAACGATCCAACCGATCCAAGTACCGAATGCACGACACCTCCGCGATCTGCACACGTTCAGCTCGGTGACGTCCGACGAACTCTAGATCCAGCTGAGGTTGAGGGAGAGTTTCGTCAGCACGAAAGCATGGTGATGGTGATGATGAAGTTACCGATGCAGGGTTTCGCCTAAGCACCGCGACAATATGACCAAGGTGGAAATATGTGGAGGGGGGGCACCGCACACGGCTAAGAATCAACTTGTGTGTCCATGGGGTGCCCCCTCCCCCGTATATAAAGGAGGGGAGGAGGGGGCCGGCCAGCCCTCATGGTGCGCCCCAAGGGGGGATTCCTACTCCTACTAGGGGTAGGTTTCCCCCCTTTCCTAGTCCTAATAGGAGGGGAAGGAATGGGAAGAGGAGAGGAAGGAAAGGGGGGTCGGCCCCCTTCCCAATTCGGATTGGGCTTGGGGGGGGGGGGCGCCCCACCTCTTGGCCGCCTCCTCTCTTTCCCACTAAAGCCCATGTAGGCCCATTTAGCCCCCGGGGGGTTCCGGTAACCGCCCTGGTACTCCGGTATATGCCTGAACTCGTCCGAAACCTTTCCGTTGTCCAAAGATAACCTTCCAATATATCAATCTTCATGTCTCGACCATTTCGAGACTCCTCGGCATGTACGTGATCACATCCGGGACTCCGAACTACCTTCGGTACATCAAAACACATAAACTCATAATACCGAACATCATCGAACGTTAGGCGTGCGGACCCTACGGGTTTGAGAACTATGTAGACATGACCGAGACCCACTTCCGGTCAATAAACAATAGTGGAACCTGGATGCTCATATTGGTTCCTACATATTCTACGAAGATCTTTATCGGTCAAACCGCATAACAACATATTGGTTCCCAAAGGCGGCTTAAGGCTCGTAGGTGTAAACCGCCATACATATATATGCATGACTTGTATTGTAAGGCAAGTGTAATTAGTCACTGGACCGGACACGTTTATGAGCCGGCCGGGACTTTGTAAGCCGTAGGGCGTCAACCTGTGTATATAAAGGGATGACCCAACGGCGGTTTAGGGCCAGAGAGAACATGTCGAAAGCTAGGTCAAGCGTATTCGCTCCCTAGTAATCGAGACATAAGCAATAGCACCTCAAACTGGATTAGGCCTTTACCTTCATCGTAAGGGGCTGAACCAGTATAAACTCCTGTGTCCTTTGTCCCGTTTAACCCCTTTAAGCTAACCTAGTTCGATGGCTCCACGACTAAGACCTCACACTAGGACATCTGCCAAGACAATCCCACGACAGTTGGCGCCCACTGTGGGGCTAGCGCACGGTGGTTTCGAGTTCTTACAGGGCAGCTTCGAAGGGATCAAGGGATATGCTGTGGGTCAGATGACCAAGAGTCGTCCCGGCAAGCTCTACATCGACGACTCAGGCTGGGGCCCCGAGGCCGGCTCAATCGAGTACGGGTACCGGGTCCCCTTCGGTGGAATTCACGTCTTTATCGGCAAGATCGGCGAACCGGGCCCTGAGCTGGACACCTGCACCGACATCATCGAGACGGCTCAGCGTGCACGACCTGCCCGGGTTCAACCCGCCGTGAAGCACACCTTCGTTGGATTCATCCATGGGGGAGAATTTGAGGACGGATCCATGTCTGGCGGTGAGACAGCCATCTATTCTGATGGTGAGTCATCCACAGGTGAGACTATGTCATTGTATCAACTGCAGGACGACATGCTTGGGGGCTGTTCCGATGGTGACAGTATTCCGGACCCCTATGAGCCGCCGAACTGGGTCGCGATTTTTATGGCCAGTACGCAATCAGTGCAGAATTCTTCGACTACAGCAGCAATGATTTCTGGGTCAGCAACGGCGGCCGGGCAGGAGGTCCTGCGCGCCCGCCGGCTCAGGTCTTGTCCGACTTATTGGACACTTTGACAACATTGTTGACAACAGAGGTTAACCCAGCAAATCAAACTCAGCATAACGTGGAAGTTGCAAAGCTGCAGGATGAGATAGCTCAAGCCAAGGAAGATTTGGCAGCTGAGGACGCAAGGATGACTGCGGAGCGAGCTGCTCTGGATGCTCATGCACAACAGATCCAGGATGATTCCTTTCGGCTCTCGTTGGATCAGAACGCTTCAAACGAAGTCTTGAGGAGAAGGCACCGAAGTTGTATGCCTCCGGTTTACGAGGCGAGGAACCTCTTCAACACACTTGGTGCGGGGACCAGTGACCCACCAGGGGTAAACCGGGCAGTAGCCGCACCTGTGACTGGAACGCCGGCTCAACCATGCATGATGGACCCGCCTCGTCAGAATAATATCCCACCACAACATGTGCTGACACCACCGGGTCATTATTCTAACCCTTTGGATAACATGATCGCTGCGGCATCGCAATTGGTGGCTCTCCCGGTTGAAGGTGAGTCTCCAGCTGCGGTTGAAACACGGCGGGCTAGAGAGATTCTACAAACAACGTTAGTGCAGTAGGGGCTTATTCTTACAACCATGAGAGGATCCACTCAACCCCTCGCCCAAGCTGGAGTTATAGCAGACACATGGACTCCCCGGCGGTGTCAAGCAGTGAGCAGCGTCGTAACCCGCCCCATGGACATGACCCGCCCCGTAACACTCCGACCATGAAGGATTAGGATAGAGCACGTCGGGAGGCTGAGCTGGCGGCTCAGTACGCGGCTCATCAACCATCTCCGGTTTATCCGACAACTTCAGTGGAAGCAGGCGTGACCTCTAGAAGCACGGGTGTACCATGTTTAGTGTCGGCTTTACGTAATGAGCGTCTGCCCAAGGATTTCAAAGGACCTCGTAAGGTGCCCAACTACACAGCCAACTTACCCCCTGAGGTGTGGATTGAGAGTTACGAGATGGCCATGGAGCTGCTGGAGGTTAGCGATGCTACATGTGCCAAATACTTCACTATGATGCTGGATGGGATGGCTCGTACTTGGTTAAAGGGGCTGCCTGCCAACTCCATCGGGTCGTGGGCCGAGTTAAAAGCCTGGTTTATCCAGAATTTTAAGGATACGTGCAAGCAGCCCATGTCGATTGTGGATTTGGATGCCCGCGTTCAAGAAGAGGGCGAGTCAACGACCCATTGGCTGCGCCGGGTCAAAGCCATCTTGCACTCATCGGATAACATCAATGCCGGCTCAGCAGTCCTCATGTTAGAGAAGAATTGCCATTTTTTGCCTCTTAAGAAGAAGCTAGGGCGGCTCAAGCGCCACTGCAATGATATGGGGGAGCTAATGGCAGCTCTGATTAAATATGTCAACTCTGATAGTACCAAGGACCCCGACTCTGATGATAAAAAGACGGGAAAGGGAAAGAAGAGTGGCAACACCAAGGGCCAGCATCATAACCCGGTGGGTCAGGGGGGCAATGGTAAGCGCAAGGCCGATAACAACTCAGATTTTGTGGCCAATACCAGCACGCAGAATAATGGTCATCGTCGTAAGGGAAAGCCACGCCCAAGGGCAGGAGGGTCAGGTATAAATATTGAGCAGATGATGAATGAGCCTTTCCCAAAGCATGGTACACGGGAAAGGCCGTCTAGTCACCTTTGGAAAGACTGCCAAATTATGAAGGAGTTCAAGAATTCAAATTGGTTCCAGAACAATCATGGGCCGGGCATCAACTCTGCGGATTGAGAAGGGGTTGGCCGCCCTAACTCAAAACCAGGAGAGTCTGGAAAGAATCATGGAACAAAAATTCTACGATCTTGATGTCAATGTAACTGAGATTCAGTCAGTTGTGGAGCAGCTACAGGATGACATGCAGGAGAGGAAGGGCAGGACAACAACTGATGCATTTGCGAGAGTGCCTCGAGCTCAGAGATCAGCTGCAGAGCGATTACGAGACACGAGTCACTTCATCTGCTCCAAATACAGCTCAACAAGAACCAGCTCCAGCACCAACTCCTTCAGCTCCTTCCACATCAACTGAAGTCTTCGTCCAAGGAGCCATCTCTACGCCACGAGCAGAAGACCAAGCCTTAGAGACGATATAGTCCTATGCATTTTCTAGGAACTTTTTGGTAACTTGTTGCCAAAGGGGGAGAAAAATGTATAGATCATAGGGCTTCGAGAGAGAGAGAGAGCGTTTGTTTTTGTTCTCTCTTGTCTTCTTGGTTGAACTTTGTTTGCCTTTGATTGCTTGAGATACTATGCTATTACCTGTGAGACATTGATGATCATGTGTTTGATCATAAGCTACACTTATGCTTGTTATGATATTATCTTACTTACCCTTACATGATCATTCACTTTGCTTGGTGATGAGTTCATGTATTCAATCCTTATTATTTTGAGCGCTCCACCAAGATGTATGTGCCATGGAAGAGTAACCCATGAGCCTAATTCCTTGTGCATTTGCAGTACAAAGCAAATCTTAAAATATGCACAAATTTAGGGGGAGCTCTTGATTATCACATACTTCTCAAAGCGACAATGTTTTTCAATCTTAGTATCATTTCTCGAAGCTTTGACCTATATGTTCTCATCAATTACCAAAAAGGGGGAGATTGAAAGTGCAACTATCCCTAGGTGGTTTTGGTAATTCATAACAACATATAGCTCATTGAGCTAATGCTATTCCAAGACAAATATTTCAGGAAAGCTCAATGAATGGCATGGCATGGATGATGAAAGTGGATCCCTCAAAATATTAAGGACAAAGGATTGGCTCAAGCTCAAAATCTCAAGACTCTACATTTTACATTTTAGTCATCCAAGATCACATTGAGTCTATAGGAAAAGCCAATACTATCAAGGAGGGATGAGGTGTTGCTTAATGAGCCTCTTGCTTCATGTGCTTAGTGATATGCTCCAAAATCCTCCACTACTTTCTCACATCCACATATGACCTAAACCTAAAGTCAAACTCGGCCCCACCGATTCTTTCTATCCGGCGCCACCGAGTTCAAATGTCATAGCCACTGCCACAAACCCTAGGCAAATCGGTTTCACCGATAGGGATCTCGGTCTCACCGAGATGGGATTGTAATCTCTCTATGTATGTCCATTACCAAAATCGGTCTCACCGAGTGTGTGTAATCGGTACTACCGAGATTACGATGCAAACTCTCTGGTTAATTTATTACCAAAATCGGTCTCACCGAGTTTAAGTAGTCGGTCCCACCGAGTTTTCCTGACCAACTCTCTGGTTAGCTAATTACCAAAATCGGTCTCACCGAGTTTGTGTAATCGGTCTCACCGAGATTACGTTATGCCTTAACCCTAACCATATCAGTGCTACCGAGTTGCATATCAGTCCCACCGAAAACCCTAATGGTCACTAGGTTTACTAAATCGGTCCGACCGAGTTTGTTGACTCGGTCCCACCGAGTTTGGTAAATTGTGTGTAACGGTTAGATTTTGTGTGGAGGCTATATATACCCCTCCACCTCCTCTTCATTCGTGGAGAGAGCCATCAGAACAAACCTACACTTCCAACTTACAGGTTAGAGAGAACCACCTACTCATGTGTTGAGGCCAAGATATTTCATTCCTACCATATGAATCTTGATCTCTAGCCTTCCCCAAGTTGCTTTCCACTCAAATCTTATTTCCAACAAATCCAAATCCTGTGAGAAAGAGTTGAGTGTTGGGGAGACTATCATTTGAAGCACAAGAGCAAGGAGTTCATCGTCAACACACCATTTGTTACTTCTTGGAGAGTGGTGTCTCCTAGATTGGCTAGGTGTCACTTGGGAGCCTCCGACAAGATTGTGGAGTTGAACCAATGAGTTTGTAAGGGCAGGGAGATTGCCTACTTCGTGAAGATCTACCTCTAGTGAGGCAAGTACTTCGTGGGTGACGGCCATGGTGGGATAGACAAGGTTGCGTGGACCCTTCGTGGGTGGAGCCCTCCGTGGACTCGCTCAACCGTTACCCTTCGTGGGTTGAAGTCTCCATCAACGTGGATGTATGATAACACCACCTTTCGGAACCACGACAAAAACATCCGTGTCTCCAATTGCGTTTGAATCCTCCAAACCCTTCCCTTTACATTCTTGCAAGTTGCATGCTTTAATTTCCGCTTCCTATATTTCTTTGCATGCTTGCTTGAATTGTGTGAAGATTGCTTGACTTGCTCAAAGATAGCTAAAATCTGCCAAAGTCTAAAATTGGGAAAAGGTTAGGTTTTTAATCGGTCAAGTAGTCTAATCACCCCCCTCTAGACATACTTCAAGGTCCTACAAGTGGTATCGAGCTTTGGTCTCCATTTGCTTTGATTTCCATAGCTTTTTGGTGGTCATAGCCTTGGTTTCACAACTTAGGAGAGTATGGCGTCTAGCGAGGGAAATTATCACCGTAGAGGTCCTTACTTTGATGGCACTAATTTTGCTAGTTGGAAGCATAAGCTGAAAATGCATATTCTCGGACATAACCCCGCCGTTTGGGCTATTGTGTGTATTGGCTTGCAAGGTGAATTCTTTGATGGGAGAGAATCGAACCGTGAAGCTAGCGCGGAAGAGTTGAAGATGCTACAATACAACGCTCAAGCTTGTGATATCCTCTTCAATGGCTTGTGCCCCGAAGAATTCAACAAAATCAGCCGTCTTGAGAATGTAAAGGAAATTTGGGATACTTTGATTGATATGTATGAAGGTACCGACTCCGTCAAGGAATCCAAGTTGGATGTGCTCCAAAGTCAGCTTGACAAGTTCAAAATGAAGGATGGTGAAGGTGTCGCTGAAATGTACTCTAGCTTTGCTCTTATCACAAATGAGATTGCCGGCTTAGGAAGTGAAGAGATGACCGACATATTCATCATCAAGAAGATCCTAAGAGCATTGGATGGAAAATATGATATCGTGTGCACATTGATTTAAATGATGCCAAATTACAAAGATCTCAAATAGCGGAAGTCATTGGAAGAATTGTTGCTCATGAGATCTCACTCAAGGATAAGGAGGAACTTCACAACAAGTCAAGTGGTGCTTACAAAGCCTCATGTGAAGCCCCCACATCATCAAGTGAGAAACAAACCTTCAATGAAGAATTGAGATTAATGGTGAATAACTTCAACAAATTCTACAAGAGTAGAAGCAAAGAAAGAAGCTCTAAGTCAAGGTCCTACAATGACAAAAGATCTTCTAGTCGAGAGCGCAATTGCTACAATTGTGGGAGACCCAGACATTATTCCAATGAGTTTACGACACCCTACAAAAGAAGAGAAGATTCTCCCAAGAGAAGAAGTAGAAGAGAAGAATCACCACCAAGAGAGAGAAGGAGTAGAGATGATCGTTATGAACGAAGACCCTCACGGAGAACCAAGGATTCGGAAAGGAAGGACAAGTCATCAAAGAGCTACACAAAACGAAGACATCAAGCTCACGTTGGTGAATGGGTATCCGGCTCCGACTCCGACAATCACTCCGAGAGAAGCTATCACTCCGTCTCCAAATACACTCAAGATGAAGGTGTTGCCGGTCTAGCACTTGTGTCAACCAACTCCTACGACATATTTGATTCACCAAATGAAGGAATTGGAAGATGCTTCATGGCCAAAGGTCCTAAGGTAACACACCCAGTATGTTGATTTTAATAGTGATGAAGATGACTTGCTAGGTGATGATGATTTACTTGTTGACAACTCTAGTGATGAATACTATGATGAAATGTCAATTAATCATGCTAATCAAGATGAAACGAATGACAATGATAAGGAGAAGATTGAGCTTCTAACTAAAGAACTAAACACTCTTAAGTTAGCTCATGAAACTATCTTCGAAGATCATCGAGGACTTTTAAGGGCTCATGAGAAGTTACGCTTTGAAAAGCTCAATCTTGAGCAAGAGCATGAGTTCCTAAAAGCAATCAATGATGATCTTCGTAAGAAAAGTTCTTCTTACATTGCCAAGCGTTTACTCTTATCTACTTACATGCCTCAAGTCAAGTCTAGTAACAAGAACAAGAAAGATTCTTCTTCTAGTAGTAACAATAACAATGCTAAATCCAATATTGATGCTTATAGTAGCTCTCTTGATTCCACTAATGATTCTCTTAGCCAAGTTACACTTGAGCAAGAAAACAGCTTATTGAAGGGAATTATAGAGAAAGGTGTATACAAGAGCCTTGAGGAGTAAGCAATTCGAGGAAATTGTACGCAAGCAAGGAAGGCACCGGAAGAATGAAGGTGTTGGTTTTGAACGAAAGTTCAATGCCAATGGAGTTGAGTGGGAAGAAGATCAATACCCCAAGACGAAGTTTGTTCCTCAACAAGAGAAGTATGATCCTACTTCCTTCAAGGGAACACAAGCACAAGATGATCTTCCACCACAAGACCACAAAAACAAAGGCAAGGACAAGATTCAAGAGGAGATTGATGCATTTGAAGAAGCACCTAAGGCCTTGGTCAAGTGGGTTCCGAAGACTACGTCAAGTTCTACTTCATCAAGTACAACTACTACACCAAGGATTCCCATCAAGATGATGTGGATCCCGAAGAAGAAGAACTAGAGAGTTCTTGAGGGTGACTCTGCCAACATTCTTCACTCATATCATTATGGCAAGGACAAGTGCAATCATCTTTCATATCCTGCACTAGTTCAAGGAGTAACAAACCCTCATGTTGGTAAGGCAAGGGACAAGGTAATCTAATGTTTTCATGGACATCATTTTGTGCGTGCATCATCTATTTCTATGGATATTTTTGTTTGTTCCTTGTGGGACTAACCCATGTAGGTACTGAAAGTTCAACTCACTCCAAAGGTTTGCTCCAAAAGATCTACATCAACATTGAGCATCCACATCTTCAACACCTACATGAAGTCATCATCGACAAAACCCAAGGTTAGTTCATCCCTTTAAGGGGGGATCTCACATCTAGGGGGAGCTTAACTCTAAGAATTGAGTCAAAGCAACTCTAATGATGTGAACACATCAATGCTTTATGTAAAAGTGGTAACCCCACTTGAGCTTAAACGATGAGTATTACCTATGATCAAATGTTCTCATTTGACTCCTAAGTCAATATACTCATATATAGATGACCTAGTCATCGCCAATTGTTTGATAGATGCTAGAATTGGTTGTGCATGCTTTTCCACATATTTTATTTGTCATTTTATTGTGTGAGCATGTTGGTTGCATATTTTACTCATTCGAGGACATCCACTTGTTGTTTTGATTGATTGGTTTCTTCTTTTTTGGGCCAAGTGGATGGACAAGAATGCCTAAGAACCTTCTCTAGCTATCTATGCTTTTCTCGTCTCAAACTCTAGTCATGCTACATCACAAAATTTGACCAAGTCAGATTCGAACCACTCTGTGTGAGGAGCACTCAGAGTCCCCGATTCGTCATAGACTTAAACCTCCAAAACTTCTTTGTGTTTTTCGGTCTGACCGATTCCTTCATTTCGGTCATACCGAGATCACTAAGTCGATCTAGGTTTTCATCTCGGTGCAACCGATTTGAACTTTTCGATCACACCGAGTTGCTTTGTAATCATTAGCAGTTATGCATCTCGGTGCCACCGAAGTTGTTCCACTCGGTCACACCGATGATGACGGGCTATATATTCTCACGGGAAAATTTTGGAAAACTTTCTCCGAAACTCTTCGCCCGCGCATAGCTCGCTCTGCCTACAAGGTCTCCGGATCGTCGACTTCATCACCAGCCGCCTCCTATTGCTAGTCTCCGCCGCCGCCAATGGATTTCATCTCCGCCGTTGCCACCATAGCGAGTTCACCACCGAACTAGGGTATGAACTCGATCACAGTGCTATCCTCGTCTGATTCTCAGCACATTGTGTTCATAATGCTTCTTGCCACGATTGAAACACATCTATCCAGTCAAAACAATCCTTAGAATAGGTGTGATTCGAAAATTTAGGGTTAGGTTTCATGAAACCATCTCGGACCCACTGAGTTGAAAAACTCGGTCCCACAGATTTGGCTAACGCCATTGCACTAGTAACTCTCGGTCTGACCGAGAATTGCTAATCTGTGTGACCGATTTTAAAACTTTGTGAAACCCTAGCAGTCTCGGTGCCACCGAACTGTGACTCGGTCTGACCGAGTTCACTAGTTTAGGTTCCAAAACTGCTTCGGTATCACCGAGTTTGAAAATCGGTAGATCCGAAATGCTTTCTGTGGAAAACTAAAACTAAGTTTTTTGAATCATTCTTTAGCAAAAATATCTGTATTTTGTGATGCTCATCCACTCTACCTCATCTATAACTATTCACAAGGTCGTGATCGGTGTGTGCAGCATGTCGGACCAAAGTGACAACGAGCAGTCGGGAAGAGCAGATTCACATGAGTGAGGGCACTAGTCCCTCTAGCAGCTCGAGATGAGGGGAGCGAAGCACTCCCGACAATTTGCCCAAAGCTGCCACTAGGACAAGGAAGAAGAAAACCTCGAGTGCGAGGATGAGGATTATGTGGCAGTTGAGGATGAGGCTATTTCAAAGAAGAAAGTGCTCAAGAAGGAGTATAGCTCAGCTGCAGTTAAGCCAGGGATGAAGATCAAAAGGCATGCAGGAAGACAACCAATGTCCAAAGCCAGAGTCTCCACTCAAGCTTCTTTGGAATCCCAACCCAAAGAGCCTGATGCTGAAGGAAAGAAAAGGAAGGAAAGGGTCAAGAAGACCATGGCCAGAGTGATTGGAAAGCCTTCCATGATGGAAGAAGAGGAAGAACAAGAGGTTGCCGCATCAGCACCCAAGGCACAAAAGCTGATGGGTGATGCTATAAAGTCAGGGGCTGCAACTTCAAAGCCCAAAGAAGCACCCAAAGCTGCCTCCAAGCCCAAGAATGCACCCAAGAGGAATACTAGGAGTATACTAGCTGCTGAAAAGAACAAGGCCCCAATGCCTGATGTTGCTGCTGAGGAAGATGATGAAGGGCAAGTCCTAAGGAAGCTCAAACCCAAGATTCCAGACCACAATGATGCTCATCCTGTGGCTGAAAACATGAAGATTAGGAGAGACTTAGGGTTGAGGCTATGGAGAGAGTCAGATCCATATGCCACCAGGAGAAGGACTGCTGTTGATTACAGGTTCCACACAAAGGAGCAGCAGGACTTCTATGAGACTATCTTGTTGGATAAGAAGCCCATAGTGTGTGATATGAGGTGGGTCGACTGGACCTACATACAGGAAAATGAAGAACACTATCCTGGAGTATATGACAGCTTAGGTCTTGGCGTGGAGTTGCAGATTTTGTTGGTGAAGCTCACAAGCTGGAATGACGAGCTCGTTATGCAATTCTACTCCACGCGGCACATTTCTATCCAGATGGCAGGATAGTTTGGATGTCTGAAGGAACGAGATACCAATCAACCATTGAGGAATGGGCAAGTCTGATCAATGCCCCAAAGGAAAGTGAAGATGACTTGAACGTTTATGCCAAGAAGAAAATGGATCACAACTCAATGTCACAGATGTACAAGGAGATCCCAGATGATGCACTTGAGACTTTCAAGTTTGGACCAGTTCATTTTCTTCTGTCAGGCCTGCTAACGATCAACTGGATCCTAAGGCACACTCTGTTGCCCAAATCAGGTGACCACAACATGATCGGAGGGCATGCAATTAATTTGCTTCACATATTTGATGTGCCCCAGAAATTCAAGGTCATGAGCCTCATAGTTGAAACTATCAAGAGGACAACAGCAGACCAAAAGAGGAGCTGTGGATATGCCCCACAAATTCAGGAGTTGATTAACTCAAAGATGGGCACAGGGAAGTATCTGTTGGATAAGTAATACTTAGTTCTCTATCCTGACTTTGAGGACAATCAAGTTGTCATGACTGAGAATGAACCATCATCAGTACAAGCTCAAGAGAAGAAGGAGAAGGCAAGGAAAGAGAAGACTGCCAAGATGCTAACTCTAGCAGAGGCATCTGAGTACTTTTTGAAGAGCAAGCAGGACCAGCTTGGTTACTTGATAGCATCAACTCTGCGGATTGAGAAGGGGTTGGCCACCCTAACTCAAAACCAGGAGAGCACGGAAAGAATCATGGAACAAAAATTCTATGATATTGATGTCAAAATGGCGAGATTGATCGGTTGTGGAGCAGCTCTGAGGATGACATGCAGGAGAGGAAGGGCGGGACAACAAGCTGATGCATTTGCCGAGTGCCTCGAGCTCAGAGATCAGCTGTAGAGCCGATTACCGGACACGAGTCACTTCATCTGCTCGGCTCCAGCTCCAGCGCAACCAGCTCCGGCACCAACTCCTTGACTCCTTCCACATCAGCTGAAGTCTTCGTCCAAGGAGCCATCTCTATGCCACCAGCTGAAGACCAAGCCTGAGAGACGATATAGTCCTATGCATTTTCTAGGAACTTTTTGGTAACTTGTTGCCAAAGGGGGAGAAAAATGTATAGATCATAGGGCTTCAAGAGAGAGAGTTTGTTTTTGTTCTCTCTTGTCTTCTTGGTTGAACTTTGTTTGCCTTTGATTGCTTGAGATACTATGCTATTACCTGTGAGACATTGATTATCATGTGTTTGATCATAAGCTACACTTATGCTTGTTATGATATTATCTTACTTACCCTTACATGATCATTCACTTTGCTTGGTGATGAGTGCATGTATTCAATCCTTATTATTTTGAGTGCTCCACCAAGATGTATGTGACATGGAAGAGTAACCCATGAGCCTAATTCCTTGTGCATTTGCAGTCCAAAGCAAATCTTAAAATATGCAAAAATTTAGGGGGAGCTCTTGCTTATCACATACATCTCAAAGCGACGATGTTTTTCAATCTTATTATCATTTGTCGAAGCTTTGATCTATATGTTGTCATCAATTACCAAAAAGGGGAGACTGAAAGTGCAACTATCCCTAGGTGGTTTTGGTAATTCATAACAACATATAGCTCATTGAGCTAATGCTATTCCAAGACAAATATTTTAGGAAAGCTCAATGAATGGCATGGCATGGATGATGAAAGTGGATCCCTCAAAATATTAAGGACAAAGGATTGTCTCAAGCTCAAAAGCTCAAGACTCTACATTTTACATTTTAGTGATCCAAGATCACATTGAGTCTATAGGAAAAGCCAATACTATCAAGGAGGGATGCGGTGTTGCTTAATGAGCCTCTTGCTTCATGTGCTTAGTGATACGCTCCAAAATCCTCCACTACTTTCTCACATCCACACATGACCTAAACCTAAAGTCAAACTACTTCACCGATTCTTTCTATCCGGCGCCACCGAGTTCAAATGTCATAGCCACTGCCACAAACCCTAGGCAAATCTGTTTCACCGATAGGGATCTCGGTCTCACCAAGATGGGATTGTAATCTCTCTGTGTATGTCCATTACCAAAATCGGTCTCACCGAGTCTGTGTAATCGGTACTACCGAGATTACAATGCAAACTCTCTGGTTAACTTATTACCAAAATCGGTCTCACCGAGTTTGAGTAGTCGGTCCCACCGAGTTTGCCTGACCAGCTCTCTAGTTAGCTAATTACCAAAATCGGTCTCACCGAGTTTGTGTAATCGGTCTCACAGATTACGTTATGCCCTAACCCTAACCATATCGGTCCTACCGAGTTGCATATCAGTCCCACCGAAAACCCTAGCGGTCACTAGGTTTACTAAATCGGTCCGACCGAGTTTGTTGATTCGGTCCCACCGAGTTTGGTAAATTGTGTGTAATGTGATTAGATTTTGTGTTGAGCCTATATATACCCCTCCACCTCCTCTTCATTCGTGGAGAGAGCCATCGAACAAACCTACACTTCCAACTTACCGGTTAGAGAGAACCACCTACTCATGTGTTGAGGCCAAGATATTCCATTCCTACGATATGAATCTTGATCTCTAGCCTTCCCCAAGTTGCTTTCCACTCAAATCTTCTTTCCACCAAATCCAAATCCCGTGAGAGAGAGTTGAGTGTTGGGGAGACTATCATTTGAAGCACAAGAGCAAGGAGTTCATCATCAACGCACCATTTGTTACTTCTTGGAGAGTGGTGTCTCCTAGATTGGCTAGGTGTCACTTGGGAGCCTCCGACAAGATTGTGGAGTTGAACCAAGGAGTTTGTAAGGGCAAGGAGATCGCCTACTTCGTGAAGATCTACCGCTAGTGAGACAAGTCCTTCGTGGGCGGCGGCCATGGTGGGATAGACAAGGTTGCTTCTTCGTGGACCCTTCGTGGGTGGAGCCCTCCGTGGACTCGCACAGCCGTTACCCTTCGTGGGTTGAAGTCTCCATCAACGTGGATGTACGATAGCACCACCTATCGGAACCACGACAAAAACATCCATGTCTCCAATTGCGTTTGAATCCTCCAAACCCTTCCCTTTACATTCTTGCAAGTTGCATGCTTTAATTTCCGCTGCCTATATACTCTTTGCATGCTTGCTTGAATTGTGTGAAGATTGCTTGACTTGTTTCTTAGATAGCTAAAATTTGCCAAAGTCTAAAATTGGGAAAAGGTTAGGTTTTTAATCGGTCAAGTAGTCTAATCACCCCCCTCTAGACATACTTCAAGGTCCTACAGGTAGCAGTATCAATATCCTTTATTATGAAACTTTTCGTCGCATGGGATTGACTGATAAAAAATCTTAAACCGTCGAACACTGTCTTTCACGGTGTGGTGCCTTGTAAGTCGGCATACCCGGTTGGTAAAATAGCCCTGGAGGTTGCGTTTGGAGATGATTATGATTCCAGATCTGAGACGTTGACCTTTGAAATAGTCAAGATTCAGAGTCCATATCACGCTCTGTTTGGACGACCGGCTTATGCCAACTTCATGGCACGACCTTGTTATGTTTTCTGCAGCTCAAAATGCCGGGTCACAAGGGTACTATCGCAGTGCATGGAAGCCGGAAGGTAGCTCTGGAATGTGAAGAAGGAGACGCGGCTTATGCTGAGTCTGTCTATGCAATAGAGGAATTGAAGTTTTACAAAGATAATGTTGATTCGGCAGATATGACATCCTTGAAGAAGCCAACTACGAAGCATGAACTGGTCTTGAAGTTTAAGTTGGCGGATGACACCAAGCTAGTTGATTTCGTTCCTGGCGATTCGTCAAAGCAGTTCAGTATCAGTGCTAATCTGGATCCGAAATAGGAAGGCGCGCTCATCGAGTTCATCCATGAGAATCGGGACATCTTTGCATGGAAACCTTCTGACATGCCGGGTGTATCGAGGGAACTCGCTAAGCATACTCTTAATATTGATCCGAAGTTTAAGCCGGTCAAGCAGTTTCTCCATTGTTTTAATGAAGGGAGGCGCAAAGCTATTGGTGAAGAAGTGGCCCGGCTCTTGGCCGCTGGGTTCATCGTTGAAGTTTTTCATCCTGAGTGGTTGGCTAACCCGGTGCTAGTGCTTAAGAAGAGCGGAACTTGGCGTACGTGTGTGGATTACACGGACTTAAATAAAGCTTGTCCAGCTGATTCTTTTGCTCTCCCTCGTATTGATCAAATTATTGATGCTACGACGGGTTGTGAGCGTTTGAGCTTTCTGGATGCTTATTCTGGTTATCTTCAGATCAAAATGGCAGTTAAGGACCAGAAGAAGACAACTTTCATTACTCCGTTTGGAGCCTTCTGCTATGTATCCATGCCTTTTGGGCTCAAGAGTGCCCATGCGACTTACCAACGGTGTGTGCAAAATTGCCTTCATAATCAAATCAGGCATAATGTTCATGCTTATGTGGATGACATTGTAGTGAAATCCAGAAAGAAGGAAACCCTGATTGAGGATTTGAAGGAGACCTTTGATAATCTCCGGGTTTATAAGATGATGCTTAACCTGGCCAAGTGTGTTTTTGGTGTACTAGCTGGTAAGCTTTTGGGTTTTCTGGTTTCCAACACAGGCATTGAAGCTAACCCGGAGAAGATCAAGGCTATTACTTCCTTGGCTAAGCCGGCATGTGTCAATGATGTTCAACATCTGGCAGGTCATATTGCCGCTTTAAGCCGGTTGGTGAAAAGGCTATACTGCTGTACCAGATGATGAAGAAAACAGATCACTTTGTCTGGAGTGATGCTGCTAATCAAGCATTTGAGGATTTGAAGAAACAGTTGGCTGAGCCGCCCGTTCTGGCTGCTCCCGTTGATAAAGAGCCTTTGCTATTATATGTGGCTTCCAATAGCCGAGCTGTTAGTGTTACCATTGTGGTGGAAAGGAAGGAAACATGCAATGAATATCCGATTCAACGACTAGTTTACTATATCAATGAGGTCCTTATTGAGTCCAAACAGAGGTATCCACATTGGCAGAAGCTTGTGTATGGGGTTTTTATGGCTAGCCGGAAGCTTAAGCAGTATTTTCTGGGTCATCCTATCACTGTGGTTAGTTCTGCCCCCTTAGGGGATATCATTCAAAACAGAGAAGCCACAGGTCGGGTAGCCAAGTGGGCCATTGAGCTTGGGCCTCATGGTTTAAAGTATGTGCCCCGTACAACCATCAAGTCTCAAGCACTTGTGGATTTTATCAATGATTGGACGGAGATTCTTGTCGGCGTTACGGAGCAGGGGTCCCCAGACTTGCTCGCTGCGGCTCATGGGCGTGGCTCGAAGGAGGCCCAAAGACGACCCATCTTCATCAACGCAAGCTCAAGACCCTCGCGAGGGACCAAGCCTCATGAGGCGGGGCGACAAGGAGCTTCCTCGAGGCACGGCCTCGTCGGCTGGCTCTTGAGGAGGCGGAGAGTTCAAGGCAGGTACCTCGCAAGGTGCCCATGGCGCAAGCCACGGCGACCAAGGGCGCCGATCGGGCGCCACCAGCATAACGTCCTCCTTTCCTCTTTGGTGCAAAGGGAGCAAGCGCAGCGAGAGCATCAAGCAAAGGCATCCGTTTGATTGCAACAAGACCAAGACCAGCCCAAGGGCTGGAAGAATCATCGTGGAGCCCAAGCAAAGGCGTCATCACGAGCCTTTGGCGGCGAGGACCAACTTTAGTCAGGATAAGTGTACCCGCTGTTCCCCTTCAAAATGGCCAATTGTTGGCGCCCTCCCCGCTCAATATTTGGGAAGAGGCCTAGGGCCTTCGCCTATAAATAGGAGTAGCCACACTCAGAGCTAGGGGCAGCTGGAAGGGGGGCAGCTGGAAGAGGGAGAGAAGAGATCCAGATCTGAACCCTCATCAAGAAACCAGTAGCTAGAGCAACTAACCCCCCCCCCCCTAGCAGTTCATCACACCTGCCAAGAACAGAACCTCGCGAGGCTATTCTTCCTTGTATTGTTCCTCATCAGCCCAAGAGGCAATCCACCACACCACACACTGGAGTAGGGTATTACACCACAATGGTGGCCTGAACGATATAAATCTCGTGTCTCTTGTGCTGTTCCGTTTAGTAGTTTAGGTCCCAGCGATTCGGCGAGGTGCGAGGCGGTGGAGGGTTGGATCTCCACGCACCCAGTGTTCGAACCTCAAGGTGCAGCCGGAACCCGAAATCTGACATTTGGCGCGCCCGGTGAAGTGCGCCGGACTCCACCTTCTGCCACCTCGTGTCCGTCAGATCGTCATCACCATGTCCGGTGACCAAGCGGGCAACCCAGATCCTTAGGCGGCATGGCCGCTTCCGCCTTGAAACCGCTTCGCCTCGGGCGACCCGTGCCCTAGGCATCTCATGATCCGCAGGGTCTGCGGCTGCGAGGCGACATTTCTGAACATGCTTCGACGGCTCTCACGCTGCGGCAGGCGCGGTCGGCAGCAAGGGCCTCCAATCACGTCGCGACCACGTCACCGTACACCCGCCGGGAGCAGGCGAACTCGAGGGCTGCGCTCACAGTGGCCCGAGAGCTGCTGCAGTGCATGCTGCTGGAGAGCAGCCGCGACGTGCTGCTAGAGCGAGTGGCAGAGCTCCTGGGCTCACCACCTCGGGGGCTCACCCCTTCTGCACCCAGCTTCCATCTCAGGCCCAGGGCGGCCCGCACGGGGGCTCTACGCGTGCCCGCGGACTCCAAAGCTACTCCAACACCAAGTTGTCAAGACTGGCCGGGCGGCGGGTTGCCCTGCCCCCGGCCCATGGAGAAGAAGGACTCGGCGTAACCCACGGCCCGGAGTGGACGCCGCGCCACCACCCCACGGTGGGCGCATCAAGCGAAACCGCATGGCACGCTGAGCACTACGGCGTGGCCTTCGGGATGACGGCGCATGAAGAATCGTGCCCCACATGATGGACCAAGGGCACCCGCATGAGGAGAACAAGGCTCGCTCCTCGGCCCAGCTGGGGATGAGGCGCCAGAAGCTGAGCTCTTCCAGGAGCCTCGGGATTGTCCCACTAGTGGCGCCGGGGGCGGCGATTATCGGGTACTGCTACTTCCTCAAGAGCAAGCATACGCTAATCATGGATCGCATGAGGTGCAGGTCGCCGCGGCGAGCAGCTGCCCCGCTCCTGCAGTCTCCTACCCCTCGGGAGGGCGCGAGGAGCTGCGAGAGAAGGGCCGAGATCCAACATCACCACCGTGGCGTTCGGAGCAAGGCGTTCTCCGGAGGTAGGCCCTCTGCTGGGGAGGTGCCTCAGGGCCTGCCCCTGGCGGGGGACCCGTGGTCGTCGGGGGAACCGCTGGCGACCGCTCTACCCCATCGGCGACGTCCTGGTTTCCGGTCGTCGTTGATGGCACTAGAGTGTGGCGCAAGGCGGGGCCCTCGTCTAGCGATATGAAGCAAGGCCGGTACCTGTGAAGAAGGCCTAGTGCCTATGAAGCTCGCCGCCCCGTGACACTCTCACGTAATAACGAGTGGGGCTGTACACGCCCCGGAGTCTCAGGGGTGCCGACCTCGGGCCACAGGGCTCCCTCCCACGCCCGATGGCAGCACTTAGCTCATGTTGGTGAGAAGGCGTCCAAGACTAGACTAGGTGCTTGGGACGGCTTTTTCTTCTCGCTTTCTTCGCCTTTCCATTCGGTTGTCGCTTTCCCCATTGGATTTAAGTTGGATTCGAATTTGAGATTTGCGTGTGTTCGGGGAAGGGGTGCTTAGTCTCGTTCGAGCAAATCTCTCGCGTTTCGGTTACCACTCCGCCTCAGCTGCCTCCCCTCGCGAGCCCCTCGCAAGCCGGGCCAGGCCTAGCTTGCGTGCAGCCCAGCCTGTCGCCGCCGCGTCCTCTTTGGAGGGTTTTTACTGCAAATCCTACGGATTCGATCAGGAGACACTCAGGTCACCGCATCCACCCACAGGCTATCTCAGGGCTCGTGCGAAACAAAGGTAAACCAGCCAACCAGCACGTCGCTTAGCCAACCACTTGGCGCAGGGGTATGGGCGATGTAACACCTGCTAATACGATGAACACAAGTTTTACATGAGGGGCTCCCCCTCCCAAAATGCTCTCACAGCCATCAGGCCAAAACCTGAGTTCTATTCATGCAGGGTAATGGAGCAGGGACAATACATAATCAGTCGGATAAATCCCCCAATGCGTCCTCAGGAGCACCTCCCGAGCCGTTCTTTGGCGTCGGCAGCCTCGCCGTCACCGTCTGCATGGCCATCAGCGTCTGGGCCGTTCACCACGCCGCCCTCATCGGGCCGGTACGACCATGCCGTCGTTTTCGAAGCAAAGGCCCCGACGAGCATCCACATTGTCTTCCACCGGTCGCCCAGTCGCCCGGACGGCTTTGGGAACTGGGCGATGGCTGCGTCAAAGTCGAAGTGGGGTCCATGTTGCAGAGATGGCTGAAGACACGAGAAAAGCGGCGCCCAAGCAGCGCGCGACTCCTCTCCTCCACCAACCTATTGGCCTCGACCGACCGCGCCTCCGGCCGCGCCACCACGTCGGTGAAGAAGCGAAGGTTGCGGCGTCGTTAAGGCGTGCGGCTTCGCCAACAACCGCCTCGCAGATGTTACCCAAGGCTGTGTTGGCTCTTTCCCGGAGCGTGGTGAGCATGGGGCCGTGCTCATGCTCCAGGATTCGCCGCTGACGTATCTCGTCCAATTCTGGCGCGCGACGGCCTCGACCTCCTCCACCCGTTGGCGAAGAAGGAGCGCCTCGGCCTGAGAGGTGGTTGACTCCCCCTGCGCCACCTCGAGGGCGGCCCGAAGAGCATCGGCCCGCCGCGTCGCCTCCTCCAACTTGGCCCTCAAGGCAGCAGTCCTGCCTTCAGCCTCGGCCTTGATCAACCCCAGCCTCTCCCCGAACTCGCGCTCGAGGTTCGAGCGCGCCGTCGCCACTCGGCGTCCGAGCCTCCTCCGGACGCGGGCTTCCCGTGCAGCGACCTCATCCTCCGCCCAGCGTCGCCAAGCGCTCCCTCGTCTCCAAGCGCCGTACTCGCTGCAGCGTTGGCGGCTTCAAGCGTCAACGCCTCCTCACGCTTCTGGAGCTCCGCCGGGTCACCGGAGGCCACCTTCATCGACGCGAGGGCTGCCTCGCGCAGCTCTACTTGCTCCTCTAGTGAGTGACACCGGGCCAGGAGTTCCCGTGCCCGCTCCTCCGCCGCCTCTCGCCGCCTGTTAGCTTCCCGGGCCTCCTCGACGGCCCGAGAACAGGCCTCCCGATAGGCTGCCCGGTAACATGGCCTCTTCATCATCAAGATCGCGCTGGTGGCGCGCAAGGGCGACAGCGCCCTCCAGCTCACGCCTCTCTGCGACCAGGCGCAGGCCCTCGGCCTCAAGGCGCGCGTCTTCGTCAGCGAGCTCTTCACCAAGAAGGCTCACCGCGTCAGCCGCCCTTCGAAGAAATCCTTGGCGAAGGGCGCGGCGCTCCCTGGCACGCTCGTGCACGTCCTCCACACCATCGACCGCCCCAGGCGGGCGCCGGGAGCCGCAAATCAGCAATCCCCCTCCGGGCAGGGGGCTGGGGGCTGGCACCCTCGCGACGGCCGGGCACGCCGCGCCAGAAGCCCGGCCTGGAGCCAGCCCACCCCCAGACGAAGGGCGCAGGAAGCGCCTCAGCCATCGCCGTCCACGACCAGGCGAGAAGCCCACGGCAGGCTAGCTATGCCACGAGAAGTCTCGCGAAGAAGGGTCGCGAGGCACGCAGGGCCTCGACGCGCCTCGGGGCGGTTCGCCCCCCTGATCGCCCTCACTACAAGGGCTCCACTGCTCGGAGCACTCAAGGACGGAGGAGGGGGCGAAGCCGGGGGGGATGGCTCCTCACCCGTCTCCGTGAGCTTGGCAGGAAGGGGCCTGCAGGGCAAGGATCAGTACAAGCAGCAGAAGGATCATGAGCTGGAGAAGGAGAAGGCTTACTCATCAGTGGCGAAGTACTTCCTCACGCCCGTGAGCGACACGGGTAATCATCGCCCAGGGCCTCCCTTCTCTTCCGGAGGGCCTCGAAGTCCACACGGAAGCGACCCAAGATTTGAGCGCAGGGGTCAGCCTGCGATGAGGGAGAAGCATCAAGGCGACCTACGTCAGGGGCGTCCACCTGACGCGCGCTGCTGGTCGCCTCACTGAGAGAAGCAGCAGGGGCCTCGGGGGCCTCACCCGTAGGCGCTGCGAGCTGCTGCCTGCCGCCCCCAGCCGCGGCGGCATGAGCCTCAGGAGCTGCTCCCTCATGAGCGTCGCCCGGCGCCGTCACCCTGGCGGGGGTCCCTTCGGCCTCTGGCGGCTCGTGCCTCCCTGCCCCGCCACTTGAGGAGGAGTCGCCTTGGCCGACTGGAAGGGCGCCACCACCACCTGGATTCTCGCGAGGCCCTGGAGGCCCGGGCGTAGCCCCATTCGTCAAAGATAGGCATCTGGTTCACAAAGTCGCCCCTGTTCTGGCAGAAGTACAGCAAGGCCCCTCCATGCCGGATGCCACCGGGGTTGGGGTCACCAGTCAGGACCAGGAGCACTGATCCTCGGCGCTTGAGCGTCGAGTCCTCTTTACGGAGCATCATCGATCATCAAGCCCAGCTGAAGGCCCACATCCGGTGGGAGTGGTGTTGGAGAGGAAGCGTCTGACATAGCAGGAACTCCTTCACCACCTTGGGCGCCGTCACGCCAAGCTTTCTTAGGAACTTCGAAGCGGTGCGAACGAAGGCAAACCGGGGGCCCGCGAGTGTCACTTGGCCCCAGCCTGAGTTGGGGACTGCGGGCGAAGATGGCTCCGTCAGCAGGGGGCTGGGCACCCCAACGTCCACGTACAGCCACCGCTCGCGAAACCCAGGCGAGGGCGGAGGAAGGCTGAAGTCAATTCCGGAAGCCGCTGTCTCGGGCGCAGCGATGAAGCTCACGCACCCCGAGCACTGAATGGGGTCGACGAGGCGCAGAGAGAAGAAGTGGTATGACAAAGGCAAGCTGAAGGGATGATGCCGTCATTGCCTCACAAACAAATGCAAATACCGCGAGAAGGGTGATGGATTCGGGACCCGGATGCATCATATGGATCTGGTAATGGGAAAAACACGACATTGAAGAAATCGAGAAGGGGGAACCAGTCCTGCCCAAAGGGCATCGGCAATCTGGGACCTCGGTGGGAATCCTGTCAGCGGAGAAGCGAGGCAGCGAGCCAGGCCGTCGTCCTCCGCTCTCATTGAAGATGGTGGCGGGGCCGAGCGGACCTTGCCCGAGCCCTCTTGGTTGACTATGACCGGCCGATCGATTGCGGGGCCGCCGTCGGCCGGCGAGGCGGGCGGCACGGTTTCTTCCCTTTTCCCTTCTCGCCGGGGCCATGGCGGCAGGAAGGTGATGGGGAAGGTTCGAGATCGAGTGGATGCAAGAGCTGGAGTTCGAGGAAGGAAGGACAGAGGCGCTCAAGCAGCGAAGGGGAGCGGATGTGTACAGCGGCGTGTCCGCCTAGCAAGGCCGCGAAATAAGGAGGCGTGGGGAACGGTGCCGCCACGTCCAATCAACCGCCACGCGGCTCCCAAGGCCGCGAGCTGTTAGAACCCATGACGCCGCACTTGCCCTTCGCCTCTCTGCTCGGCCAAGTTGAGGCGCGCCGTGGGCCAGGGGAGCTCTTGTCGTGCAGGAGCAGGGGTCCCAGACTTGCCTACCTGCGGCCTGTGGCGTGGCTCGAAGGAGGCCCAACACGGCCCATCTTCATCAGCATAGCTCAAGCCCCTCGCGAGGCCAAGCCTCCCGGCGGACGACAAGGAGCTTCCTCGAGCACGGCCTCGTCGGTGGCTCTTGAGGAGGCGGAGAGTTCAAGGCAGGGTACCTGCAAAGGTGCCCATGGCGCAAGCCATGATGACCAAGGGCGCGATCGAGGCGCCCGGCCCGCTGGCGTCCTCCTTTCCTCTTTGGTGCAAAGGGAGCAAGCGCAGGCGAGAGCATCAAGCAAAGGCATCCGTTTCGGTGCAACAAGACCAAGACCAGCCCAACGGCTGGAAGGGAGTCATCGTGGAGCCCAAGCAGGCGTCATACCAGAGCCTTTGGCAGGCAAGGACCAACTTTAATCAGGATAAGTGTACCCGTTGTTCCCCTTCAAAATGGCCAATTGTTGGCGCCCTTCCCGCTCAATATTTGGGAAGAGGCCCAGGGCCTTCGCCTATAAATAGGAGTAGCCACACTCAGAGCTGGGGGCATCTGGAAGAGGGGCAGCTAGAAGAGGGAGAGAAGGGATCCAGATCCGAACCCTCATCAAGAAACCAGTAGCTAGGGCAACTAAACACCACCTAGCAGTTCATCACACCCGCCAAGAACAGACCCTCCCGAGGCTGTTCTTCCTTGTATTATTCCTCATCAGCCCAAGAGGCAATCCACCACACCGCACACTGGAGTAGGGTATTACACCACAATGGTGGCCTCGAACGATATAAATCTCGTGTCTCTTGTGCTGTTCCGTTTAGTAGTTTAGGTCCCAGCGATTCGGCGAGGTGCGAGACGATGGAGGGTTGGATCTCCACGCGCACCCCAGTGTTCGAACCTCAAGGGTCTGCCGGAACCCGAAATCCGACAGTTACAAATGCCTGAGGAGAAGTCGGATAACACGTATTGGACAATTCACTTTGGTGGATCCAGGCAGTTGGAAGGCTCGGGGGCTGGATTTGTATTAACTTCCCCATGAGGTGATAAATTTTCTTATGTTCTCCTGCTGATGTTCCCTTGTACTAACAATGCAGCTGAGTATGAGGCCTTGCTCCATGGTCTTCGGATGGCTAAGGGGATGAGCTTAAGCTGGGTGAGGTATTTCGGCAACTCAGATCTGGTGGCTCAGCAAGTTTCTGGCACTTGGGATTCTAAGGATCTACTCATGGCGGCTTATCGTCGAGAGGTTGATGCTATTGCGGGTCACTTTAAGGGTTATCAAGTTGAACATGTTGATCGTAGGAAAAATGAGGCGGCTGATGCCTTAAGCTGGTTAGGATCTCAGCGTAAGCCGGTGCCACCTAACACTTTCCTGGATATTCTACATAACCCTTCTGCCAAATTGCCTACAGAGGAAGATCTGGCTATTCCTGACCCGGAAGCGCAATTGGTGGCTGCTCTTCATGCGATTCCTGATTGGACAGTTCCATATTTGGCTTATATGACTTGGGGCGAGTTACCCGAGGATGAAACTTTGGCCAGGCAGATAACCCGACGGTCCAAGTCAATGACTATTGTTCATGGAGAGCTGCATCATCACAGTGTCACAGGGGCGTTTCAACGTTGTGTTTCTGCGTGAAATTCATAAAGGCGATTGTGGCCATCATGCTGGTTCTAAGTCTCTTGTGGCTAAGGCTTTTCGTCATGGGTTTTATTGGTCGACGGCTCCACGCCGATCTTTGAGGATCTAGTCAGTAAATGTGATGGTTGTCAGAAATTCTCCCGACGAGCTCATGTGCCGGCTCAAGAATTGAGGATGATTCCAATTACTTGGCCGTTTGCAGTGTGGGGACTCAATATGGTTGGGCCTTTCAAAAGGTCCAAGGATAAAAAGACACACCTCCTGGTGGCAGTTGACAAATTTACAAAGTGGGTTGAGGCAGAGCCGGTTAGTAAATGTGACGCGGCAACGGCGGTTAAATTCATCACAAAGGTGATTTTCCGCTTTGGCTTTCCCCACAGTATCATAACTGATAATGGCACTAATCTATCCAAGGGTGCTATGAAAGAATTTTGTCAACGTGAGCATATCCGGCTTGATGTATCATCAGTGGCTCACCCCCAGTCTAATGGTCAAGCCGAGCAAGCCAATCAAGAGATCTTGAAGGCTAACAAGCCCCGGCTTATGGTTCCATTACAGAGGACGCCGGGCTGTTGGGTGGAGGATTTACCTTCTGTATTACGGAGAATTAATACCACCCCCAATAGATCTACGGGTTACACACCTTTCTTCATGGTCTACGGAGCAGAGGTGGTTCTCCCTAGTGACATCCGTCACGATTCGCCTCGTGCGGCGGCTTATGTTGGAGCTGATAATGAAAGAGCACGTCAGGATGCACTTGACTTATTGGATGAGGAGCGTGACCTTGCGGCGGCTCATTCGACGATTTACCAGCAAGATCTGCGCTGCTATCATAACTGCCGGGTTAAAACCAGAACTTTTCAAGAAGGCGACCTGGTGCTCCGGCTTATCCAGTATCAAACTGATATGCACAAGTTATCCCCACCTTGGGAAGGACCCTTTGTGGTCAGCAAAAATCTGAACAACAGATTGTACTACCTTATTGACATTCGAGAACACAAGGACTCACGTAAGTCGGAGGAGGAGACCCACCGGCCGTGGAATATTGCTCATCTTCGGCCTTACTACACTTGAGCTGCCGGCTCTTACAATGTACATATCTTGACAATGTATATATTATGATGATTATAATAAAGATGGCACCCCTGCTAATACAGGGTCTCTGTTTGTTTCATTTCCAGGAATAACGAGCCTTTTTCATTATAAATGGTCATTTGGGGGCTTCCTGCTCATATTTGAAGCATAGATGTGAATATCCCTCTTGATCGGCGCAATGCCACAATTATGGTCACTTGGGGGCTTCCTGCTCATATTTGAAGCATAGCTGTGAATATCCCTCTTGATTGGCGCAATGCCACAATTATGGTCACTTGGGGGCTTCCTGCTCATATTTGAAGCATAGTTGTGAATATCCCTCTTGATCGGCGCAATGCCACAATTATGATCACTTGGGGCTTCCTGCTCATATTTGAAGCATAGCTGTGAATATCCCTCTTGATCGGTGCAATGCCACAATTATGGTCACTTGGGGGCTTCCTGCTCATATTTGAAGCATAGCTGTGAATATCCCTCTTGATCAGCGCAATGCCACACTTATGACCGCAAACCACTTGGGGGCTTCCTGCTCATATTTGAAGCATAGCTGTAAATATCCCTCTTGGTCTGGCTCATACGCCACGAAAGCCTTGGAGCATTAGGCTTGGCGGCCTATGAAAGCCTCATTTTTCTCGCTTTTATTCGCCTTTTGAACATTTTTGGGTTTGTCTTGACATATGATTTAAAAATGATTCAGGCCATGCAACCTTCATCTCTATGGCTCATATTTGAGCATATCCGGAGTTTATTAACCCGGCCTGGCTTTAAGACTATAAGTCGCCAGGGTATAAGGATTTTTTTCTTGGAAGCGTTGTGCTCTAAGTTTGGGATATCACCCCTTACTGCATATAGCGTATTAAGCCGGTGGTGTATCACAGGTATGATATTTTTATTAAAAGTCATGATTAAAATGGCCCTGGTTATGGATTATCTTTAACCACCGATGGTTCTTTGCAAGATATTATGACCCGTCCTGCGGTAAACCACCAGGATCCTCGTCATGTATTTGTGTGTAGGTACAATAGAAAATCTGGTGCACACAGTTGATGAAATCATAAACATAAGTGGCAGATATTCAACTTAGCAGCGCAACAGCGTCACGCAAAACAAAAGTGTGCACGATGGCACGACAGATCAAAGTTTCACTAGCCTATTACATGACTCAGTGAGCCAAAAAAGGTCAAGTGTTTTTCAAAGGATCAAATATATAAACCGCCCGACGGTTCACTCTTCTTGGCCTTGATGACTTGAGGCTTCTGGATCATCCTTCTCCGGTTCTTCGTCCTCCTCTGTCGTCTGGAAATTTGGTGATGACCTGCCGATGCCACACAAGGCTTGAAATTCAGCTTCACCGTTTATAAGTTTGGACAGTTCAATTTCAGGGGCGAAAGTGTGCTTACGGATTGGGGGGATCAGATCCATCACTTTATGAGCCGGCGTGCACATCTTCTGATTCTCCATGTTGTAAGCCGGGTGGTATTTTGATAGACCCGTTTCATTTGCAATAAGACTGGCCAGAGGACGTATTTCTTTCACACAGGCAGCGAAGTCCTTTTGATCAAATGAAGTACCGTATTCTTTCAAGCTTGGATATCCAATAGCTACCTCAGCCGGGTCTAGCTCTGGTAACCATGACTTGGCCCGGCTCAAAGCTGTCACGGCACCGGCTCTTGCAGATGATCGCTTCATCTCATCCATCCTAGCAGGCAGAACAGAGAGTTTTTTCAAGACATCACTCAAGAGAGTAGGTGCTTGGTTAGTTGGAGAAATCATGGCCAGTGCGCGCTGAGTTCCAGTATATAGCTGTTCAACAAGTGTATAAACAGCCTTGAGCTTCACAAGCATTTCCTGGCTAAGATTACTACTCCTGGGACCCGAGTAATAATTATGGATTGGTTAGAGTCGATTTATACCATCAAGGAGGAGATTCAATTTTGATGTTAACAAGGCGACTCATCAAAGATAGCAGAAACCATCTGGGATACACGGTGCTTTAAACCGGTGGTCACCTCTTGAAGAACCGCCTCCGCTTTTTCAGCCCGCTCCGTTAAAGCAGTCTTTTCTTCAGCCCAGGCATTCCTTTCAGCCTCAAAACTGGTTTTCAGCTTTTCCGTTTCAGCAATGCTAAATTGGAATTTTGAATCAGCTTTCCGGATCTCAGACTCTTGATTCTCCAGCCGGGTCTTTGCATTAGCCAGTTGTAATTGAAGTTCAGCAGTGGCGTCCTGTACAAGCACAGAGTTGCAAACACATTCATATCCAGGTTACAGGAATATAAGTCCCAAGCCTTTTGCAAGCAAAAACACTTGGCACTTGGGGGCTAATGCCTGCCGAAAAATTCTTCATACAACGGCTCATGTGAATAAGTCCCAAGCACTTTGCAAGCAAGAGTACTTGGCACTTGAGGGGCTAATGCATATCAATGGCGTCTCTTTACTACTTTATGATGACCGGTTGTGCCATAAACAATCATAGCAGTTCATGGGGCTATCTGAGTAAGCTCTCTTTTATGAACAATGGTAAACAGGACCGGCTCATTCATGATGATTTCGGGGACTACATATGCAATGTTAATTGTTTAAAATCCGGTTTAATTTTAAATGTGAAAGTTGGCCTTGGAAGGATTCTACAAAATATGCTCATAGTTATTCTAAGTTTACAGTGTATTCAATCTTATCATACCCAGTAGACTTGGGGGCTGGCAGGATGTACATAGCTTATTTAAGTAGGAATCCATACCTCATATTTTTGATGCATTTGCTTCACCATATAAATTTCAAGATCGCGGCTGGTGTGTACTTGGTTGAGGTAGCCAGAGAGTACTTCACTACTGCTCAATTGAGAATAGTGGGCAACATCAAATCTCACTTTCCGCTTTTCAATGAACTCCTGTTTAGCGGAGTGTTTGGCCAAGATAGTTGGATTTCCCGGTTCTGTAAAGCTGGTGCCAGTGATCATAAAATCGTCGGCATGTGTCTCCGACGGTTTAAGTGGGCTTGATGATTCAGTACTCAAAGGATTGAGTTTTGTCTGGTCACCGGAAAGGTCAGGAATCTCTGGTGGGACATCATGGACAGGTTCTTTTGGTTATTTTTCAGAAGCGTCTGATGCTGGGACTTGCTACTCCGGTTCATGGACTTTAGGATCTTCAGCCGGCTTGGTCACCTTTGCATTCTTACTAGGATTTGCTTGTCCACGGCACGGGTTATGAGAGGTCAGTACAAGTATAAGAGCGTAAGGAGGTTGAAAAATAACATAAATTGTTATTACCTAGGAGCAGTCTTGAAAGCCGGCAACTGGGTCTGTGATGAGTCGCCGGAGGAAGAGCGAGAAGCCTCCTGGTAGTTTGAATCAAAAGAATTAAGTGGCTGGCGAATGAGAGCCGCCAGTGGGTAAAAAGAGTTTAAGTTCGGAAGGACCTCGTTTCGGCATTTCCGCGGAACGAGAGTATTCAGTAAGCCGGAGGATAATTCTTCAACTCCGCTGGTCTGAGTCTGTCGCTGGCTCTCGTGCCGTGATACGTATCCAATGTATCTATAATTTTTTATTGTTCCATGCTATTATATTATCTGTTTTGGATGTTTAATGGGCTTTATTATGCACTTTTATATTATTTTTGGGACTAACCAACTAACCAAAGGCCCAGTGCAAATTGATGTTCTTTTTGCCTATTTCAGTGTTTCGCAGAAAAGGAATATCAAACGGAATCCAAACGGAATGAAACCTTCGGGAGATTTATTTTTGGAACAAACGCAATCCAAGAGACTTGGAGTGGACATCAAGGAAGCAACAAGGCGGCCACGAGGTAGGGAGGTGCCCCAGGGGGGTAGGCGCGCCCCCACCCTCGTGGGCCCCACGTGGCTCCATCGACCTACTTCCTTCGCCTATATATATACTCATATACCCTGAAAACATCTGAGAGCACCACGAAACCCTATTTTCACCGCCGCAACCTTCTGTACCCGTGAGATCCCATCTTGGGGCCTTTTCCGGCGCTCCGCCGGAGGGGGAATCGATCACGGAGGGCTTCTACATCAACACCATAGCCTCTTCGATGATGTGTGAGTAGTTTACCACAGACCTTCGGGTCCATAGTTATTAGCTAGATGGCTTCTTCTCTCTCTTTGGATCTCAATACAAAGTTCTCCTCGATCTTCTTGGAGATCTATTCGATGTAATTCTTTTTGCGGTGTGTTTGTCGAGATCCGATGAATTGTGGGTTTATGATCAAGATTATCTATGAACAATATTTGGTTCTTCTCTGAATTCTTATATGTATGATTTGATATCTTTGCAAGTCTCTTGAATTATCAGTTTGGTTTGGCCTACTAGATTGATCTTTCTTCAATGGGAGAAGTGCTTAGCTTTGGGTTCAATCTTGCGATGTCCTTTCCAAAGGATGTTAGGGGCAGCAAGGCACGTATTGTATTGTTGCCATCGAGGATAAAAATATGGGGTTTATATCATATTGCTTGAGTTTATCCATCTACATCATGTCATCTTACCTAATGTGTTACTCTGTTCTTATGAACTTAATACTCTAGATGCATGCTGGATAGCTGTCGATGTGTGGAGTAATAGTAGTAGATGCAAAATCGTTTCGGTCTACTTGTCGCGGACGTGATGCCTATATACATGATCATGCCTAGATATTCTCATAACTATGCACTTTTCTATCAATTTCTCGGCAGTTATTTGTTCACCCACCGTAGATTATGCTATCTTGAGAGAAGCCACTAGTGAAATCTATGGCTCCCGGGTCTATCTTCCATCATATTATTTTCCTATCAATTTGCTATTTCTGCCGCTGAGGGAGTCCTGGATTAGGGGGTATCCAGGCAGCCGGACTATATCCTTTGGCCGGACTGTTGGACTATGAAGATACAAGATTGAAGACTTCGTCCCGTGTCGGATGGGACTCTCCTTGGCGTGGAAGGCAAGCTTGGCAAATCTGAATATGTAGATCTCCTCCTTGTAACCGACTCTGTGTAACCCTAGCCCCCTCCGATGTCTATATAAACCGGAGGGTTTAGTCCGTAGGACAACAACAATCATACCATAGGCTAGCTTCTAGGGTTTAGCCTCTATGATCTCGTGGTAGATCATCTTGTAATACTCATATCATCAAGATCAATCAAGAAGGAAGTAGGGTATTACCTCCATCGAGAGGGCCCGAACCTGGGTAAACATTGTGTCCCTCGCCTCCTGTTACCATTTGCCTTAGACGCACAGTTCGGCACCCCCTACCCGAGATCCGCCGGTTTTGACACCGACATTGGTGCTTTCATTGAGAGTTCCACTGTGCCCTCACCATAAGGCTTGATGGCTCCTTCGATCATCGGCAACGATGCGGTCCAGGGCAAGGTCTTCCTACCCGGACAGATCTTCGTATTCGGCGGCTTCGCTCTGCGGGCTAAACTCACTAGGCCATCTGGAGCAGATCGAGAGCTACGCCCCTGGACACCAGGTCAGGTTCGGAAACTTGAATTACACTGCCGACATCTGTGGAGACTTGATCTTCGACGGATTCGAGCCCTTGCCAGGTGCGCTGCACAATCACGACGAGCATGATATAGCTCTGCCGTCGGACGGTGTTCGGGAGATCACACCGGCAACTACTCGACCCTCAATCCGGAGCAAATTGCGCCATCGAGGGGACGGGTGGATAGACCCCTCCATGGAGGCCGTACTCTCAGCGGCGATAGAGCCGAACACTGACTTTACTCCTCATGAGAGCTGTGATGCCGAACTACTGGATTCGTCCCCGGCCACAGACTCTGAGCCGCCGGCGCCCGTTCCCGTCGACTCCGATTGGGCGCCGATTATGGAGTTTACCTCCACGGATATCTTTCAGCACTCACCCTTCGGCGACGTGCTAAATTCGTTAAGGTCTCTCTCCTTGTCAGGAGAACCTTGGCCGAACTATGTCTGGCTAGAATGGGATGCGGATGACGAAGAAATTCACTCCCCACCCACCACCCACTTAGTGGCCACTGTCGACGATTTAACCGACATGCTCGACTTCGACTCCGAAGACATCGATGGTATGGAATACCATGTAGGAGACGAACATGAACCACTGCCCACAGGGCACTGGACCGCCACCTCATCATATGATATATACATGGTGGATACACCCAAAGAAGGCAATAGCGACAAGACATCGGAGGATGACCCCTCTAAGAAGCAACCCAAGCGCCGACGTCAGCGGCGCCGCTCTAAGTCTCGCCATAGAAAAAGTAGTGATACCGGCATAAGAGACAATAACACTCCGGACAGTGCCGAAGAAGATGACAATCCCCTCCAGCAGGATTTAGAGCGGGAGGACGAACAAGCCAGCCCTCTGGCGAGCAGGCAGCGGATGGAGAAGCGGAGGATGACAATTACATGCCTCTCTCCCAAGGCGAGGTGAGCCTCGTGACGAAGAATTTATCGTGCACGAGGATCCCGTCGAACAGGAGGCGCTTTAAGCGCCGACTTATAGCCACAACAAATAGCACGAAGAAAAGGAACAACGACTTGGTGATCAAGATTTGCTAGCAGACAGATGGACTGAAGTCCTTGCGGCCGAGGAATATGAACTCGAACGCCCCTCCAAGGTTTACCCAAAGCGCAAGTTGCTACCCCGACTTGAGGAGGAAGCATTGAAACCTACATCACCAGCGTATGACGCGGCTGATCGGCCACCTCGTGGCCGAGACAGAGAGGCATTTTAGCCTGAAGCTCAGCTTGCACCCTGCCGCCACTCAAACAAAAATACCAAGGCACGGGGCAACACGCGGGACCTGCGAGACATATTGGAAAACAGAGCAAAACACTCAAGATCGATCTACATGATGACCGTCATGCAGGATACAGTAAAAGTAAATCCGGCCAGGCCGAACAAAGCAGACAAGACTCATATGAACTGCGTTGTGATATAGCCCAGCATAGAGGCGCCGCACACCTCCTATGATTCACTGATGAAGTAATGGATCATGAATTCCCAGAGGGTTTTAAACCCGTAAATATTGAATCATATGATGGTACAACAGATCCCGCGGTATGGATCAAGGATTTCCTCCTCCACATCCACATGGCCCGCGGTGATGATCTACATGCCATCAAGTACCTCCCACTAAAACTCAAAGGAACAGCTCGGCATTGGCTGAATAGCTTGCCAGTAGACTATGTTGGCTGTTGGGAGGATCTGGAAGATGCATTCCTCGACAACTTCCAGGGCACTTACGTGCGACCACCGGATGCCGATGACTTGAGCCATACCACTCAGCAGCCGGGGGAATCGGCCAGGCAATTCTAGACACAGTTCCTAACCAAGAAAAATCAAATTGTCGACCGTCCGGATGCAGAGGCCTTAACGGCATTTAAGCACAACATCCGTGACGAGTGGCTTGCCCGACACCTCGGCCAGGAGAAGCCGAAGTCTATGGCAGCCCTCACGACACTCATGACCCGCTTTTGCGCGGGAGAGGATAGCTGGCTGGCTCGCAGCAACAACATATCAAGGAACCTTGGCACTTCGGACACCAAGGATAGCAACGGCAGACCACGTCGCAGCAGACACAAGCGCCGCAACAACGGCGATAACGCCGAGGATACGACAATCAATGCTGGATTCAGTGGCTCTAAATCCGGTCAGCGGAAAAGGCCATTCAAAAGAAGTACTCCGGGCCCGTCCAGTTTGGACCGCATACTCGCTCGCTCGTGTCAAATACACGGCACCCCCGATAAGCCAGCCAATCACACCAACAGAGAATGATGGGTGTTCAAGAAGGCCGACAACTTAAATGCCAAAAACAAGGACAAGCGGCTGCATAGTGACAATAAGGAGGAGCCCCGGCCGCCGAACACGGGAGGACAGAAGAGGTTCCCCCCACAAGTGAGGACGGTGAACATGATATACGCAACCCACATCCCCAAGAGGGAACGGAAGCATGCACTAAGGGACGTCTATGCGATGGAACCCGTCGCCCCAAAGTTCAACCCATGGTCCTCTTGTCCGATCACCTTCGATCGCAGGGACCACCCCACTAGTATCCGTCATGGCAGATCTGCCGCTGTAACGCCCCGGATTTGATGCGCCAGGTGTCTGCCAGTTATTCGTCGTCTTTGCCATGTCATGTGCTTGCGTGTTGCACTTTGCCATGTCATCATCTGCATGTCATATCATGTCATCATGTGCATTTCATTTTGCATACATGTTCGTCTCATGCATCCGAGCATTTTCCCCGTTGTCCGTTTTGCAATCCGGCACTCCTATGTCTCCCGGCGCCCCCTTTTACCTCTTTTCGTGTGCGGGTGTTAAACGGTCTCGGAATGGAACGAGGTTTGTCAAGCGGCCTTGGTATAGCACCGGTAGACCGCCTGTCAAGTTTCGTGCCATTTGGAGGTCGTTTGGTACTCCAACGGTTAACCGGGTAACCGTAAAAGCCTCCTTATCTTTGCAGCCCAACACCCTTTCAAAGTGGCCCAAAACCCATCTAGCTCCCCTCCATGCTCTCGGTCGTTCGATCACGATCGCGTGGCCGAAAACCGCACCTCATTTGGACTCTCCTAGCTCCCTCTACCTATAAATACATCTTCCCCTCCGAAATTCGCGGATCATTTCGCAGACGAAACCCTAAAAATCCCCCCGCACGCCACCGGACGTGTCCACCCCGCCGCCGGACGCATCCGCCGCCGCCTCCACGTCACCCGGACCAATCCGGGGATGCCACGTCATCGCCGCCGCCCGCGTCCAACCTGCGCCGCCGTGGCCCTGCTCCACCAGCGCCACGGCCGCTGAGCCGCTCCGGCCCCGCAATCCCGGCCACGCCGCCGCGCCCGCCGCCCAAACCCTCCGGCGAGCGCGCTCCGCCGCTACCCGGCCCGGCCGCCGAGCAGCGCGCCGGCCTCCTCCGCCCGCCGTCCGGCCAGCTCCGCCGCCTCGCCCCACGTGCTCCGCGCCGCCGCCAGCCTCGGCCTCCTCGCCGCCCGAGGCCGCCCTCGCCTCGCCACCCTGCCACGCCGCCGCCCGCCAGCGCCGAGCCCGAGGCTCGAGCTTCGCCAGCCCAGCACCCTCGCCGCCGCCCGGTCCCGCTCCGGCCGGATCCGGTGGCCAGGCGGCCGGATCCGCCTCTCCCCGTCCTTCTCCGGCCCTCCCCGGCCTCCTCCCCGAACTCCGGCGAAGTTCCGGCGAGTTCCGGCCTGCTTTGAAAACCGTGCAGATGAGGTTGACCCCGATTTCCTACCAAGTCCCCGAAATTGTTGCATTTTTGTTGCATTTTCATCATGTCATAACTCTGTCATCGTTGCTCCGTTTTGCGCGTGTAATATGTCAAATTGTTCGCCTAGAAGAGTAGATCATTTCACCTCATTGCATCATTTTCATTTGAGCTCATCTTGATGCCCTAAATGCTGTTGGAAGAGTGCTATGTGATGTTAGTTTCTGATTCTTAACAGAACTTGCACTTTTGTCTTTTTTGCCATGATTGATGTGTGCACCCTATGAACTTGAGTCCTACATGTGTTTTGTAATATGCCATGCCATCTTTCCAGTGGTGCTTGCTATATATTTTTGTGATCTATGTGGTGACTAGCACAAGCATGCAAACTAGGTGTCTTGATGTTGCTGATTTCAGCCATGTTTGCTGTTATTTTTATGCCATGTTAACTTGATGCTACCGGGAGATCCATGCATATTTTGAGATACTTCAGTAAGGATGTTTTGTTATACATGTCTTTCTCTATCCATCCGTGCCCTTGTTTGCAATTATGGAGTGCCATAGCTTGAGTCAATCGAGCTCTACTTTTGCTATAAAATGTTTCCTGGCAGATTGTTTACATGTTATTCAATTTTGCCAAGGTTGTTGTAGTTGATCTGTGTATGCTATGATGTTGCTCTTGCCATGTATAGCTTTTATAATATGTCTTCTTACTGTTGATTGCCTTGCCATGCCATGTATTGCTTTGTGGTGAGTGGTTCAAGCTCACCAACATGCCTACTCATTGTTGTTCCTGCCATGTTCAAATCTGTAATATAACTTGCCATGTTTACATGGGTTCCATCATATCTTCTGATCCTTTTTGGCTTATGATCAGTAAGGGACTTTTGTTCTATGCAATTAGTAGATTCATGCCATGCCTTTGTTTGCCATGATATGGTCCTGTGACATGTTGTTTCATAGCTCTAAACATTGCAACCTGATGTTATTTCCTGATAAGTCTGAAACTGTTATTATTTGCAATCTTGCCATGTGTTTTTGAGCATGTTCTAGTGATTTCTGGAGTTAGCTCAGTGTTCATGTTTTGTCATGCTTTACCTGTACATCATGCCCATGCCTTCTTTTATTGTGTTGAGTTCCTGTAGCATGTTGTTTTAATGCTTGCAATATGCCTAGTTGCTGTTTTGGACAGATTGTTGCTATGACTTGTATAGGGTGTATGTGTTGCACCGTTGCTCCGTTTTGAGTGTGCTTTATATGAAACTTGCTTGATTTTGCATGTAGTTTCATATTATCATGTTGCATCCTTGTTTTGAGGTGTTTGCTTGACGTTTGTATGCTTTTTGCATCAATGCCATGTTTAACTTGTTTTGCTCATATCTTTTAGGCCGTAGCTCCGAATCTAATGAACTTTATATGTAACTTGACTAGAATTTCGTGTAGATCATCGTGGTGCATCTTAACTTGCTGTTTAACAACTTGAACATAAGGTTTATTCAGATCTGGACCAATTTCAAAATTTGCATATGAGGACTTTAGGAATTGTCCTATGTTGTCTCGGCCTCATTTAAACTTGCCTTGGTGTGTTGCTCTTGTTTGCATCATCTCTTGCCATGAGTAGCTTCATGTAGCTTTTTCATGCATCATGCTTGTTGTGCATCATGTCTTGTTCATGTGTGGAGTGTTTACTTTGTTGTGTGCTTCTTCTTGTTAGTTCCGTTTCGTTGCGATCGTGAGGATTCGCTCGCTCACGCTTGGTTCGGCTTCATCCGTTCGTCTTCTTCATGGACTCGTTCTTCTTCCTTGCGGGATTTCAGGCAAGATGACCGCTACCCTGGATCTCACTACTATAATTGCTATGCTAGTTGCTTCGTTCTATCGCTATGCTGCGCTACCTATTACCTATTTATCAAGCCATCCCAAATTGCCATGTCAGCCTCTAACCTTTTGCACCTTTCCTAGCAAACCGTTGTTTGGCTATGTTACCGCTTTGCTCAGCCCCTCTTATAGCGTTGTTAGTTGTAGGTGAAGATGAAGTTTTGTTCCTTGTTGGAACATGGAGATGTTGTTCCTTGTTGGAACATGTTTACTTGTTGGGACATCACAATATATCTTATTTAATTAATGCATCTATATACTTGGTAAAGGGTGGAAGGCTCGGCCTTATGCCTGGTGTTTTGTTCCACTCTTGCCGCCCTAGTTTCCGTCATATCGGTATTATGTTCCCGGATTTTGCGTCCCTAACGCGGTCGGGTGATTTATGGGACCCCCTTGACAGTTCACTTTGAATAAGACTCCTCCAGCAAGGCCCAACATTGGTTTTACCATTTGCCTCACCACCACCTACATTTCCCTTGGGAGTAATTAACCCAAGGGTCATCTTTATTCAGCCCCCCCGAGCCAATGCTTGTCTAAGTGTTGGTCCAAACTAGAGCATCGTGCGGGACCATCCCTTGGAAACTTGGGTTACGTCGGTTCCTGTACGCTTAGCTTATCCGGTCGTGGCCTGAGACGAGATCTGTGGCGGCTACTATCGTGGTGTCGACGCCGGGAGGTCTTCTTGGTCTTGTTTTATTCTTGTCGAAATGTCTTGTAGCCGGATTCCGAGACTGATCGGGTCTTCCTGGGAGAAGGAATATCCTTCGTTGATCGCGAGAGCTTATCATGGGCTAAGTTGGGACACCCCTGCAGGGTATAAACTTTCGAGAGCCGTGCCTGCGGTTATGTGGCAGATGGGAATTTGTTAATGTCCGGTTGTAGAGAACTTGAAGCAAACTCTTCTAAAATACACCAACCGTAGCGTAATCGTGAGTGTCTCTTTTCGGGGTTGATCGAGAGGAGAACACGGTTTACGGGTTATGTCTGACGTAAGTAGGAGTTCAGAATCACTTCTTGATCATTACTAGTTGACGACCGTTCCTTTGAATCTCTTCTCGCTCTCATTTGCGTATGTTAGCCACCATATATGCTTAGCTGCTGCTGCAACCTCACCACTTTACCCCTTCCTTTCCCATTAAGCTTTGCTAGTCTTGATGCCCATGGTAATGGGATTGCTGAGTCCTCGTGGCTCACAGATTACTACACCACCAGTTGTAGGTACAGGTTTGCGATGATCATGACGTGAGAGCGATGTTTGCTTGTGTTGGAGTTCTTCTTCTGCTTCTTCTTCGATCAGGGGATAGGTTCCAGGTCGGCAGCCTGGGCTAGCAGGGTGGATGTCGTTTGAGTTTCTGTTTATGTTTCTTCCGTAGTCGGATGTTGATCTCTTGTATGATGTTGATGTATTCTTGTGGCATTTGTGCCTTATGTATGTATCCCTATGTATTATGTAATGTTGATGTAATGATATCCACCTTGCAAAAGCGTTTCAATATGCGGGTCTATCCTTGGTGGGACCGTCGAGTTCCTTTTGGATAGGGTCGCATATTGGGCGTGATAGCCGCATTGGTCTTAGACCCCATCATTGACGGATTTCACCTCACTCGAGTCCTTATGGACGGCGGCAACAGCCTGAACCTGCTCTATCAGGATACAGTGCGCAAAATGGGCATAGACCCCTCGAGGATCAAACCCACAAAAATGACCTTTAAAGGCGTCATCCCAGGCGTAGAGGCCCATTGCACGGGTTCAATCACACTGGAAGTGGTCTTCAGATCTCCGGACAATTTTCGAAGCGAGGAGTTAATCTTCGATATCGTCCCGTTCTGCAGCGGCTATCACACACTGCTCGGGCGAACCGCATTTGCAAGATTCAATGCGGTACCGCACTACGCATACCTTAAGCTCAAGATGCCAGGACCTAGGGGGGTCATAACAGTCAATGGAAACACAGAGCGCTCGCTCCGCACGGAGGAGCACACCGCGGCCTCGCAGCGAAGCACAAAGCAGCCTCTTAAGGCAATCCACCAATTCGCAATAAAGCCCCGGACACCGTCAGCGAGTCCGGAGTAACCTCGCAACAGGATCGCTGGCACGCTCAGAGCTTCGCCTAGCAATTCGGCCCCGCCCTAGTCGGTCGAGCAACGGCAAAATCCGTGCCATGCGTACATAATTACGCATTGAAAATACCATGGGCATAAGCGCGGGCACGACCATGGCACGTCCCACAGTGCGGCTCAACCGCCCTAGGGGCTGAATACCTTTATCATTTTCTCTCTTTCAGGACCTTACTCTCTGGAAGCCCTATCCGGCAGTGCGATTGCCGGACATATAATACAACAACCAAGGAGATAGGAAGCTACATCGTACAATGGAATCCCCAGGTGGTCTCTCATAACGAGTGAAATACCTGATTTAAATACCAGTTCGCAGCTTGCCCTTGGATAGGACATGTCAAATAGTCCTATTTTTTGCTTATTACACTACTTGTATCAGTACGCTTCGACATATTCTTTGAATAAACAATGCATAGCACTAGTCTATTATCGCATTCTCTATTCTTTTTTATATATGTTTATTTATAACAATTACACCCGTACATCCTGGTACGGCCAGTACGCCAGGGGCTTCCGTATACCCCGTAATACGGCGTGAGAAGTCCGAACACTTTCGACAGTGCGGCACCCTGAACTTATAGCATTATATGCATCAGCTCCGAATCATGTCTTGGGTCAATAGTTGGGTTTGCCCGGCTCCTATGTTTTGGTACCTTACGTTCCGCTAGATCGGCTAAGGTAGCACTGGGAGAACTACTGCGATTGTGTCCCGGTTCTTCCGGATGAGCACCTCAGTAGAGAAAGCCAAAACTGACTGTCATGATGAGGCGAGAGCTGGTCGCTGTTCGAGAGGTCTCAAGTCCTTAAAGACTTTTTCCGCTTCGGGCGAGGAGTAAGGATGGCAATGGATCGGGTTCGGCCCGGGTTGAACAATATCAAATCCATATCCAAATCCATGAAGACATTATGTGCCCGTCCATGAAAAAATCCATGGGCGAAAAACAATGTCCATGTCCAAACCCGATGATATCCATTGGGTATGGATATCCATCGGGTACTCTCAACACGTATACATATATCAAACATTGCACAAGTGCACAAGATTCGCATAAGATCTCAAATTTTCACAAAACAACATAGCTCAAGTGCACAATATCAAATCATCTTTTAGATTCTACAAGATGACATAAAAAAGTGCACATCACCAAATAATCTCTCAAATTCTCACATCACCAAATAATCTCTCAGATTCACAAGTGCATATCATAGCAATAGCACAACATTTTTTTAGATAATAGGCTATTGCCCGACCTTTGATTGAGGCTCTCAGATTCAAGATTCAAGTATAGACCAATAACAGTTGCAACTACATTACAGAAAAGAGGTATCAGCACCTTGAAACAACATCCACAAAACATCAAGGGGAACGCAAGGTTCAGAAACTAGTTGGTTCACTGACCCACCAAGAAACTTATTACATCGCACCTCATGCGAGACCAGAGCACCAAGCAGACTGGAGCAATAACGCTACATCATTTCTCAGTCTTAGTTTCTCACAAAATGGCATCACACAACATCAAGTAACCACAGGTACAACCATGCATCATCTTCCATTCTTCACCTCAATGTTCTATGAATAATCTTTCATTCTTCACCTCAATGTTCTAGGCATCATCTTCTAGGCTTCGGTTATGATGGAATCAGACTCGCCCTTGAAGTGAACATAACGAAAAAACAGCTATTAAAATCATGGAAATAAACAAAACAAACATTGCAAGTTTGCAACATTTAAAAGTGGAATTTCATGAGTGGAATATGTTACCATAGTTTCTTCTACATCATCCAGAACACTTTGAAATTCCGCAAATAGAGTGGAGTTGCTATCCCCTAATGCCAATATTTAGATGTTGGGCTACCAGCTGAGTTAAAATTTCCAGGGCTAACCACAACAGGGCCTTGTGCTCCATCATGAGAAGCTACTGTTCTATACAAGCAAAAAACACCATCTTCAATTTCAATTAAAGTTAGACAAGGTACATAATATCGAGACTGTACAGTTTCAGTCAAAAAGATAAACTGTACAGATTTGAAAATATTGTGATATGTAAGTTGTAGTGAATGGTAACTAGCAACCTAAATTATTTTTTCTATCTTTATTCTTTTAGAGAATAAGGTAGACCTGCCAAAAGTACATGTGAGATTGAAATTCACTTATGTGGCAATACCTGATTACTAATTAACTTGCATATATACAAACCACTGATCATGCCATGTACCAAAAACGAATTGTGACTCAATTAGTACCCTGTGAAAATTAATACTGATATTCAAGAGTACTTTGCAGAAATTGGTACTGTAAACTGAAGTACAAGAGTACTCTGCTCCAATTTCTACTGTTAACTGAAGTACAAGAGTATTTTGCACAAATTCACGAACATCACAAGCTGGACACCCACGTACAGGAATGGAACAAAAGATTACCCTAAGTGTCGGCTGTTTGGTATGGCCGTAAGCTCCTCAGCACGGTCAGGCTCCTCGTCGTGGTCTGCGCGCGGCTTCCTCCCGGCACAGCCGTGTCGTCATGCTCCTGGTCCTGCACGCAGCAACGCTCTTGTACATCACGCCGCTCCGCATCACAGCTCAGAGCCTTGCGCCAACCCGCCACCGTCACCAGCCCGCCGTCATTCCTGTGCGTGCATGGAGAAGCGGAGATGGAGGGGGCCAGAGGATATGGAGTTGGGGCGTTGGGCTGCCACTGTCCAGTTGTGGCGTTGGCTTCTGAAGTGCTGTAAGATCTGGTGGCACCGGCGGCTGTACCGGGCTGCGAGAGGAGCAAAGCCGAGGAGACGGAGTCACTGCTTAGACTAGCCATAGTGCATAGTAACATACACTAGTAACATACACATATCCCTAGACTATGTTACTACCTTCATAGTGGATAGTAACATAAGTGTGGTAACATGTAAAGCTTCATTTATTATGTTATAGACTCATATTGTATTGGGACATGTGATGTTACAGTAACTAGCTAAGTTACTACAACTACCTCTCTCCTCATTAACTCATTGCCACATAAGCAAATTTGCTGAGTTGGACTCGATGTTACTGCTGAAGTTACTCCCACTATGGTTAGTCTTAATGTCGAGTCATTTAACAAGGAGATACAAGAATGAGTCTATTAAAAAAACAGAATCTGAAGCGGTAGTAGAGTAAGTTACGGTTGGGAGGGATTGCAAAATTTATTTATCATTTTTATAAAGAAAATAAATAAATTGGAAGTTGGGATATTGTGGATCATTGAATTTTGCCCCACGTGTCATACTATCGGGTCGGGTTCGGGTATATCCGCAGATACATAACTATGTCCTTGCCCTATCCATGAATAATCGGATCGGGTTCGGGTGCTATCCATGGACGTAAAATGTACCCAAACCCTACCCATTCTGGTCGGGTATCCGCGGGTATCCATGTCCATGGATAAAATTGCCATCCTTAGCGAGGAGTCGGCCTTGTCCGACTTAGGCGTATATAACGACCCAAATTCGTCCCTCGAATACTAGGGGCTTCGCCAAAATTTAAAATTGTAGACTTCTATGGCTAAGTGAGAGTGATAAATCATTATAGTCCGATTGCCTGGTTAGTTGCGCTGAGCACCTCCCTCGGAGGACCCAAAGATGGGAAAAAGAGTGCTCAGATTTATCCCGAACACCCCAAAGACTAGCTGCATGGGGGCGGTTTGACGACTAGCCAACTCTCAGATTTGATAAACGGCCGCCTGAGAAGGTAATATTTTAAATTCAAAAAGCGTTGCATAGCGCAAGTGAACTAGTTTTCACATTAAAGGATCACATGAGCACGTTCATTCAAAAATTACATCTTTGGTACACTCCTCCGCCACAAGGCGGGCACCCTTTAGGACACCGTCATAATACATTTCGGGGTGGCGATGCTCCTTGCCCTGCGGCGACCCCTCCTTCACCACCTTCTCGGTGTCCATCTTCGCCCAGTGCACTTTTGCACGGGCAAAGGCCCTGCGTGCACCTTCGATGCAGACGGACCGCTTGATGACTTCAAACCGGGGGCAGGCATCCACAAGCCGCCTCACCAGACCGAAGTAGCTGTTGGGAAGGGGATCGTCAGGCCACATCCGGACTATAAGGCCCTTCATGGCCTGTTCGGCCGCCTTGTAGAGCTCGACCAGTGGCTTCAATTGGTCGGCTCAAAGAACATCGGGTGTTCGGTCCCAGATATCGAGACGAGAACAACTTCTCCGTCGAGCTTCCCTCCTCGGCCCGGTAGAACTCCAGCGGCATCAGACTAATCGCAGGCAGATCTGCGAACGCAGCTCCCGGAGAGCTCTGAACTCGGGTAAGTAAAAGGAAATTTTCTTTCACGTACTTGCTTTGCATAATGAATGCCTTACCCGCCGCTATCTTCTTAACCGCCTCAATTTCCTGGAGGGCCTTTTGGGCTTCGGCCTTGGCATGTTTTGCGCCTTCAAGGGCCTTTGCAAGCTCGGACTCTCGCGTCTTAGAGCCATGCTCCAAGGACTCGTGCTTCTTAACGAGAGCCTGGAGCTCTTGCTGCACCTCGCCTACTCGGGACTCTTGTTTTTTTCGCTCGGTGCGCTCCTTGGCCGCTTTGTTTTCGGCCTCGGACATCGCCTTTTTCAGGGTTGCCACTTCTGTCGTGGCCCCTGGCACATTCATGATGATCATATTATTTTGCAACCAACTTTCTTTCTAATATATAGACAAGGTATTGCTTACCTTCGCTCTCCTCAAGCTGCCTCTTGGTAAGGCCCTGAAAGCACAAGTGCTCCCTAGGTGGTTTTGGTAATTAATGTCAACATATCTCTTGTTGGACTAACACTTTTATCTAGTATGTTTCAGATAAGTTCAACAATGGAGTGGCATGGCCTAAAGGATGTGGGAACTCCTTCAAGATGCTAAGGACAAAGGATTGGCTCAAGCTTCAAGCTCAAGACTCTTCATTTTACATTTTAGTGATCCAAGATCACATTGAGTCTATAGGAAAAGCCAATACTATCAAGGAGGGATGAGGTGTTGCTTAATGATCCTCTTGCTTCAAGTGCTTAGTGATATGCTCCAAATACCCTCAACTACTTTCCCACTTCCACACATATGTCCTAAAACCTAAAGTCAAACTCGGCCCCACTGATTCTTCCTATCCGGCGCTATCGAGTTTGGATGTCTTAGCCACTGCCACAAACCCTAGGCAAATCGGTCTCACCGATAGGGATCTCGGTCTCACCGAGATGGGATTGTAATCTCTCTGTGTATGCCCATTATCAAAATCGGTCTCACCGAGTTTGAGCAATCGGTACTACCGAGATTACAATGCAAACTTTCTGGTTGACTCGTTATCAAAATCGGTCCCACCGAGTTTGAGTAATCGGTCCAACCGAGTTTGCGTGACCAACTCTCTGGTTAGCTAATTACCAAAATCGGTCTCACCAAGTTTGTGTAATCGGTCTCACCGAGATTACGTTATGCCCTAACCCTAACCATATCGGTCCTACCGAGTTGCATTTCGGTCCCACCAAAAATCCTAACGGTCACTAGATTTGTTGAATCGGTCCGACCGAGTTTCTCAATTCGATCCCACCGAGTTTGGCAAATTGTGTGTAACGGTTAGATTTTGTGTGGAGGCTATATATACCCCTCCACCTCCTCTTCATTCGTGGAGAGAGCCATCAGACTGAAACTACACTTCCAGCATCCTATCTCTGAGAGAGAACTACCTACTCATGTGTTGAGGCCAAGATATTCCATTCCTACCATATGAATCTTGATCTCTAGCCTTCCCCAAGTTGCTTTACACTCAAACCCTCTTTCCACCAGATCCAAATCCTATGAGAGAGAGTTGAGTGTTGGGGAGACTATCATTTGAAGCACAAGAGCAAGGAGTTCATCATCAACGCACCATTTGTTACTTCTTGGAGAGTGGTGTCTCCTAGATTGGCTAGGTGTCACTTGGGAGCCTCCGACAAGATTGTGGAGTTGAACCAAGGAGTTTGTAAGGGCAATGAGATTGCCTACTTCACGAAGATCTACCGCTAGTGAGGCAAGTCCTTCGTGGGCGACGGCCATGGTGGGATAGACAAGGTTGCTTCTTCAGGACCCTTCGTGGGTGGAGCCCTCCGTGTACTTTCAGCATAACCGTTACCCTTCGTGGGTTGAAGTCTCCATCAACGTGGATGTACGATAGCACCACCTATCGGAACCACGCCAAAAACATCTGTGTCTCCAATTGCGTTTGAATCCTCCAAACCCTTCCCTTTACTTTCTTGCAAGTTGCATGCTTTACTTTCCGCTGCTCATATACTCTTTGCATGCTTGCTTGATATGTGTTGTGAATGTTAAACTTGTGCCTAAACTCCACTTAAACTTTAAAAGGGTTAAAAACTGCAACTTTGGCTCTTAGTGTCTAATCACCCCCCTCTAGACACCTCTTCTCAAGATCCCACAAGTGGTATCAGAGCATTGGTCTCCATTGCCTTGGTTTAATCACCATTGGAGGAAGATGGATGAGTCTACTTTGGGGAGTCTTAGACATAGAGTGCCTATTCTTGATGGAGAGTATTTTCATGAGTGGAAAAATGAGATGCTTGTAATTTTCAATCAATATCATTTGAACTAGTACATAGCTAGCCCTTGTGCACCTTATGTTGACCCTATGCATCCAACCCATGATGTGTCAATTGACATGATTAGGAATCTTAGAACTGCCGAACTTATTATTAGAGGATTGCCTAGAAACTTGATTGGATGTTTGCCTACTTTTAAGTGTGCCTATACTATATGGAAATTTCTTGAGGAACGATTTCCAAATTATTCCTTGAAAAATCTAGATGAAATTCTCCATAAGTCTATTGCTTTGAGTAAAATGAATACTATTGATCCTATGTTTGGTGATCGTCTATTTGAGCTTACAAACCTTATGCGTGCCAAAGGAAATGTTGGTATTATTAGTGATATTATTTCCGAAGCTATAAGAATTCATAAGCAAGATCATTGTCAAACTCACTCTAACGAATTACCCTCTCTAGGATTTGATCCACCACATGACGATGTTGAACATGGATACTATGATGAGGATGATGATAGTGACTTCGATCTTGATGATGCAATGAGACACTTTGGTCTTATGGCAAATCTTCGGGGATATATGTCAGGAGGAAAGGAATGGGTTCTTGATAGTGGATGTGCCGATCACATGACCGGAGATAAAGACATGTTCCGTGAGCTTGCTGACAATGATAGTCCTCGAAAGTATGTCACTTTCGGTGACAACTCAAAGGGTAAGGTGGTTGGCCTCGGTAAGGTGGCCATTTCACATGATAGCTCCATACAAAATGTTATGCTCGTTGAATCTCTTGGTTACAACTTACTTTCAGTATCTAGACTTGCTGATTTCGGTTTCAGTGTCCTATTTACTGAAATTGATTGCCAAGTGTTTCGTCGAGACAATCATAAAATGGTCTTTACCGGTATACGTAGAGGTGATCTATACATTGTTGATTTCACTAAAAGGGCTCAACCTAAAACTTGCTTCATTGCTAAATCCTCAAAAGGTTGGTTATGGCATAGACGATTAGGTCACGTTGGCATGAGAAACCTTGACAAGCTTATTAAAGGAAATCATATCCTTGGAGTTAACGATGTCATATTTGATAAGGATAGAATTTGCAGTGCTTGTCAAGCAGGTAAACAGGCTGGAGGAAGGCATCCCGTGAAGAACATCATGACCACAAAGAGGCCACTCGAGCTACTTCACATGGATCTCTTTGGTCCCAACTCCTACAAGAGTCTCGGTGGAAATTCTTTTGGTTTAGTTATAGTTGATCATTTTTCAAGATTTACATGGGTGTTCTTTCTCGATGATAAATTGCAGGTCCAAAAGATCTTCAAAAACTTCGCTAGAAAGGCCCAAAATCAATTTGAAGTGAAGATCAAGAAGGTTCGCAGCGACAACGGAACGGAGTTCAAGAACACAAATGTGGACACCTTTCTTGACGAAGAAGGGATTTCACACGAGTTCTCGGCTACGTACACACCCCAACAAAATGGAGTTGTTGAGAGGAAGAACCGGACGCTCATCGAAATGGCGAGAACGATGCTTGATGAGTACAAGACGCAGAAGCACTTTTGGGCAGAAGCGGTTGAGACAGCTTGTCATGCAACAAATCGCTTGTATCTTCACAAGCTACTCGGCAAGACGGCATACGAGCTCCTCACTGGTAACAAACCCCAAGTTGGATACTTTCGAGTATTCGGCTCAAAGTGCTACATTCTTGATAAGAATCGAAGTTCTAAAATTGCTCCAAAGTCACATGAAGGTTTCATACTAGGTTATGGCTCAAACTCTCACACTTACCGTGTCTACAACAATTTCACCCGAAAGGTTGAAGAGACGGTAGATGTGAAGTTTGATGAATCTAACGGCTCGCAAATAGAGCAATTGCCAATTGATGTGGGAGACAAAGATCCTTCGGAAGCAATCCAAGACTTGTCTATTGGCAAGGTCCGTCCAACGGAGGTGAAGGAGAGTACCTCATCCGTCCAAGTGGAAGCTTCTACTTCACGACAAGGTGAACCAAGAGTTGACACTGAAGCATCCACAAGTGGGACACACCAAGATGAAGAAAACGAGGAAGTGCATCAAGATGAACGACAACAATCTCCTTCTCCACCACGACAAGAGAACGACAACGCCAACAATGAAGAAGGCCAAGAGGAAGAACAAGATGAAGAAGATGTTCAATGAAGACCCAAGCAAAAGCTTTCACGAGTTCAAGCAAGAATTGCTAAAGATCATCCCGTTGAGCAAATCTACAATGATATTCAAACCGGGAGAATCGCTCGCTCTAAAACTCGTTTAGCTAACTTTTGTGAAAACTATTCTTTCATATCTAGCGTTGAACCTATGAAGGTTGAAGAAGCATTGGAAGATCCGGATTGGATAAATGCTATGCATGAAGAGCTACACAACTTTGAGAGGAATCAAGTTTGGACATTGGTTGAGAAGCCCGACAACAACCACAACATCATCGGTACCAAATGAGTGTTTCGTAACAAGCAAGATGAAGATGGACAAGTAGTTCGCAACAAAGCACGTCTCGTCACCCAAGGCTACACACAAGTCGAAGGTATGGACTATGGTGAGACTTACGCTTCCGTTGCTGGACTTGAGTCCATTCGCATCTTACTTGCCTATGCTAATCATCATGATATCACCTTGTACCAAATGGACATTAAAAGTGCTTTTCTAAATGGTGAAATAGAGGAGGAAGTTTATGTTAAGCAACCTCCCGGCTTTGTCAATCCTAAGAAACCCAATCATGTTTACAAACTTCACAAAGCTCTTTATGGTCTTAAACAAGCTCCTAGAGCATGGTATAAATGCTTGACCAAGTTCCTTATTGAAAAAGGCTTTGAAATTGGGAAAATGGATTCTACTCTTTTTACTAAAAGGGTTAATGGAGAACTCTTTGTGTGCCAAATCTATGTCGATGATATTATATTTGGTTCAACTAACCCTCATTTTAGTGAAAAGTTTGGGAAGCTAATGTCGGAGAAGTTTGAGATGTCTATGATGAGTGAACTCAAATTGTTTCTTGGGTTGCAAATCAAGCAAACTAAGGAAGGTACTTTTGTTTCTCAAACGTAGTACACCAAGGACTTATTCAAGAAGTTCAATATGCAAGAATGCAAAGGTATGACTACACCCATGCCTACTAGTGGACATCTTGACTTAACCAAAGATGATGAACCGTTGATCAAAAGGTTTATCGCTCTATGATTGGTTCATTGTTATATCTATGTGCTTCACGCCCCGATATTATGCTAAGTGTGTGCATGTGTGCACGATATCAAGATGCTCCTAAAGAATGTCATCTTAAGGCCGTGAAAAGGATAGTGATATACTTAATCCATACACCAAATTTTGGCATTTGGTATCCTAAGAGGGCCTCTTTCGATCTTGTTGGCTACTCCGACTCGGACTATGACGGTGACAAGGTTGATAGAAAGTCCACTTCGGGTACTTGCCAATTTCTTGGTAGATCTCTTGTGTCTTGGTCCTCCAAGAAACAAAACTCAGTATCCTTATCCACTGCCGAAGTGGAATACATTGTCGTTGGTTCATGTTGTGCTCAATTACTTTGGATGACCCAAACTCTTAAAGATTATGGGATATATGTGAAACATGTTCCATTGCTTTGTGACAATGAAAGTGCTATCAAAATTGGTCATAATCCTGTGCAACATTCTCGAACTAAGAATATTGAAGTTCGTCATCATTTCATTCGAGATCATGTTGCTAAGGGTGACATTGTTCTTAAGCATGTTTGCACCGAAAAGCAATTAGCGGATATATTCACTAAACCTCTTGATGAGAAAGTGTTTTGCAGGTTAAGAGGAGAATCGAACATCATTGATGCTTCAAACTTGGAGTAGAAACTCCATTGGATACATGCAAGACATGAGCTTATGCCTAATCCTTGATATCTCTCCTATGATGGAAATCTTATGTCTTGGATATATTTGTATCTTGCATGCTATCTAACCCATGTAGGTACTTGGTTGAATCAAATTCCATGAGGTTGTAACCTACTCATATCTTGAGCAATCTCTACATCACCAAGTCTCTACACAAGGTGGTTGAAGCCAAGGAAGCACAAAGCCATTTAAACATATCCTTTGACAAATTCTATGTTGAGCTTCATGATTGTCATTGTTGGATACACAAGTGCTCTTCCTTGCACGAACTAACCCATGTAGGTAGATGGACTCAAATTCCAAGTGGTGCTCCAAATTCTTGATGAGCTACATCAACCTTGAGCAACTCACACAAGTTCAACTACATGGACGACACCACCAACCAAGGTATGTTATTCCATCTTAGAGAAGCTTTACTCCAAGTCATGAGTTAAAGCAACTTGACAAGATGTGAATACATCAAGATGCTTAAACGAAAAATGGCAACCCCATTTTGAGCTTAAACGATGAGTATGACCTATGATCAAGTGATCTCACTTGAATCCTAAGTCAATATACTCTAACATAGGCGACTTTGTCGCCGACCATCTCTAGATGAAGTTCTCTTGTGTTCTTTTCTGTGTTTTTGCATTCGTCTTATGCATATGTGTTTCCCCTTTTTCAAAAAAAAACTTCATCTAGATTTCTTTCTGTTTGCTCTGCATTTTCTGCATTCCAATTCATTGCATATCATTCAGTAAATTCCTTGCAAATCTTTGTGAGATCTTATTAGTCAAGTGAGCTGAGGTGACAAGTGTTTTCTCTGTGATGAACTCGGTTACACCGATTTGTTATTTTCGGTCCAACCGAAAACTTTCGGTACCACCAAAGCATACCACTCGGTGCCACCGATTTCACAACAGGAAAATCAGTTTGCCACTTATTCTATGTTTCTTTTGATCCAGCTCCACTCAATGAATCTTGTCCTCTACAAGCATCACATTTTTATCATTGCTTTATGTTGTGACTCAAGGATCAAACCCATTCACGACAAATTCCAGCGGGAGAGAGAGAACACATTTTTAAGCCCTTCTTGGAAATTGATGTCAAAGGGGGAGAGAGAGATCACATCAAAGCTTATCATTTAGAGAGAGAGAGATCACATCAGAGAAAGAGATCACATCTCAGAGGGAGAGAGAGATCCTTCAGGGAGAGAGAGAGAGAGATCTCCAGGGGGAGAGAATACTAGTAGAGAGTATTTCTCAAGGATCCCAAATGCTTGGTGTTCAAGAGGAGAGATGCCACATGTCTTCTTGAGGGGAAAGACATGTTCATATTTGCATTAGCTTGCATTAGCTCTGTTCATTTATATCTTTCAGCTCTGATTTTCTGCTCTATCTTCTCCCAAAGATCCCATGCTAGATTCAGGGGAGCAAGACATCTAAGGTAAAGAAATCATCTAAATTCATTGCATATCTTTACTCTTGGGGACATGTCAAATCCAATGTAGTACTTAGTACTCACTCTCTACATGTCATCCCAGTCTTGGTATTCTTGTGGTTTCTTTTGTTTGCTCTGGCTAGTAGGTGCATCTGTGTTATCTAACCTTGTTTATGCAGGTTCATTCCATCCTAAGCCAACTCAAGACTACAAGGTAAGTATATGCATCACAATCATGTGTATGAGGAATTCTTACTAATGTACGTACTATTTGCAAGAAGGACTCATGGGCACGAAGGTATTTTCTTTAATATTCTTTTCTCTGATGCATATGGCCAAGACACATGTAACACATTGCCTGCTCTATCATGGTTATGCTATCACATGCTTCTATATTCCATATTCACATGATTGCATACATGTAGGGGGAGCCTATGCGCTGTTACATGTCTTTCCAAAGCTTTACTTGCTATTCTTTATATCCTTATCTAAAGCTTTGATGTATGTTGTCATCAATTACCAAAAAGGGGGAGATTGAAAGCACAAGTGCTCCCTAGGTGGTTTTGGTAATTAATGTCAACATATCTCTTGTTGGACTAACACTTTTATCTAGTATGTTTCAGATAAGTTCAACAATGGAGTGACATGGACTAAAGGATGTGGGAACTCCTTCAAGATGCTAAGGACAAAGGATTGGCTCAAGCTTCAAGCTCAAGACTCTTCATTTTACATTTTAGTGATCCAAGATCACATTGAGTCTATAGGAAAAGCCAATACTATCAAGGAGGGACGAGGTGTTGCTTAATGAGCCTCTTGCTTCAAGTGCTTAGTGATATGCTCCAAATACCCTCAACTACTTTCCCACTTCCACACATATGTCCTAAAACCTAAAGTCAAACTCGGCCCCACTGATTCTTCCTATCCGGCGCCACCGAGTTTGGATGTCTTAGCCACTGCCATAAACCCTAGGCAAATCGGTCTCACTGATAGGGATCTTGGTCTCACCGAGATGGGATTGTAATCTCTCTGTGTATGTCCATTATCAAAATCGGTCTCACCGAGTTTGAGCAATCGGTACTACCGAGATTACAATGCAAACTTTCTGGTTGACTCGTTATCAAAATCGGTCCCACCGAGTTTGAGTAATCGGTCCAACCGAGTTTGCCTGACCAACTCTCTGGTTAGCTAATTACCAAAATTGGTCTCACCGAGTTTGTGTAATCGGTCTGACCGAGATTATGTTATGCCATAACCCTAACCATATCGGTCCTACCGAGTTGCATTTCGGTCCCACCGAAAATCCTAACGGTCACTAGATTTGCTGAATCGGTCCGACCGAGTTTCTCAATTCGGTCCCACCGAGTTTGGCAAATTGTGTGTAACGGTTACATTTTGTGTGGAGGCTATATATACCCCTCCACCTCCTCTTCATTCGTGGAGAGAGCCATCAGACTGAACCTACACTTCCAGCATCCTATCTCTGAGAGAGAACTACTTACTCATGTGTTGAGGCCAAGATATTCCATTCCTACCATATGAATCTTGATCTCTAGCCTTCTCCAAGTTGCTTTCCACTCAAACCCTCTTTCCACCAGATCCAACTCCTTTGAGAGAGAGTTGAGTGTTGGGGAGACTATCATTTGAAGCACAAGAGCAAGGAGTTCATCATCAACGCACCATTTGTTACTTCTTGGAGAGTGGTGTCTCCTAGATTGGCTAGGTGTCACTTGGGAGCCTCCGACAAGATTGTGGAGTTGAACCAAGGAGTTTGTAAGGTCAAGGAGATCGCCTACTTCGTGAAGATCTACCGCTAGTGAGGCAAGTCCTTCGTGGGCGACGGCCATGGTGGGATAGACAAGGTTGCTTCTTCGTGGACCCTTCATGGGTGGAGCCCTTCGTGGACTCGCGCAACCGTTACCCTTCATGGGTTGAAGTCTCCATCAACGTGGATGTACGATAGCACCACCTATCGGAACCACGCCCTTGCAAGTTGCATGCTTTACTTTCCGCTGCTCATATACTCTTTGCATGCTTGCTTGATATGTATTGTGAATGTTAAACTTGTGCCTAAACTCCACTTAAACTTTAAAAGGGTTAAAAACTGCAACTTTGGCTCTTAGTGTCTAATCACCTCCTCCCCCCTCTAGACACCTCTTCTCAAGATCCCACAGGCCCAGCTCTTCTTCGGACCGCTCAAGGTCCTGCTTCAGGGCATTGACCTCCGCAGTACGTGCGGCGGCGGCCAGCAGCGACGCTTGCATACGCATATAGACATATTCGGAGTAGACTCTTGTGGTCATTATTTGATCCTCTATTCGGCTTTTCTTCGCGAACGCCAAACGGAGCATCAGAGGCTACTGTCTATGCGGTAATATTTTCCTATATTTCGATTACTTACCTGAAAGCCTGTTAGAAGGCTGGCGCAAGCCTCGGTCAGTCCGTCCTTGGCGGACTGAACCTTCTCGATCACCGCACTCTTAATAGTGCGGTGCTCTTCGTCGATGGAAGCGCCGCGAAGCGCTTCCAGCAACTTGTCCCGTGCCTCTGGATGGACAGGGGCCACCGGCACGGGCGGCTTGCCCCTCTTAGCAGGGGGTCGCCTACCGCAGTCTGGAACCATTCGAGGTTCCAGCACAGTGTCCGGCTGGGGGGCAGACTTGGAAGCCATGGGAGTCTTGCCCCCCTTGAGCCCAGGGTCCGGAAGGTCGCCACGAGGCGCCTCCAGAACTACCTCCCCTCGACTTGGTGCCTTCTGAGACAACACCTCGCCGTTGTCCGTAGGGCGAGGGGAAGAGGCGGTCGGAAGGGAATCGCTATTCATATCCGACGAGTCCAAAGAACCATCCGATGAAGATACGTCGATGCGGGCTCGGGGCGGACTACACGATCATGTTCGGTGTGATGAGAAGCCGTGCAATAAAACATATACATGAATTACAATGGAATGCAGATACTTACGACTTCGCCAGGGGCTTGTCCCTGAGCAACCACTCATCGTCGCTATGGGCGGCTGTCGTGGAACAGTCAGGAAGGAGAGTCCTTCCCTTCTTGGACCCTTCGGCCTCCCCGGTTGGGGCGGCCTTCCTCTTCTTGTCTCCCCCAGTTGGGGGGGGGGGGGACTTTCCTCTTCCTCCTCCTCCTCTTCATGGGAGGAGAGCGCCTCGGAGTTATCGAACGATGAGTCCGATATCACCTGAAGCCGGGGACCCTTTCGGGTCCCCGTGGCCTTCTTCTCCGGCACCTCATAAGGTGTCGGAGTCAGCATCTCCATTAGGAGAGCATCCGCTGGATCTTCGGGCAGGGGGGCTGGACAATCAATCTGCTCCGCTGTCTCCTCCCATTCCTGTTAAAGGCATGGAGGCTTAGATCCCGCACATGATTAAATTGGGGATAATAGATACCCTGTAAGGAATAAAAGAGCTTACCGAGCTGGCGTGGCGCTGTGCTGAGTCTGCGGTCCTCGGTAAGGGAAGGGGGCACCTCGGCGCCCTTGAACAACACCCTCCAGACGTCCTTGTGCGTCGTGTCAAAGAGCTTCATGTGATGCAGTGCTGGGTCGGGTTGAACTCCCATAAATTGAACGCCCGTTGTTGACACAGGAGGATCCAGCGGAAGAGCATGACCTGGACCACGTTGACGAGCTTGATTTTCTTGTTCATCATGTTCTTGATGCAGGTCTGGAGTCCGGTCAGCTCCACCGGGTTACCCCAGTATAGCCTCTTCTCTTTCCAGGAGGTGAGCCGCATGGGGATTTCGGATCGGAACTCGGGGGCTGCCACCCATTTGGTGTCGCGCGGCTCGGTGATGTAGAACCACCCCGATTGCCACCCCTTTATGGTCTCCACATAGGAGCCCTCAAGCCATGTGACGCTAGGCATTTTGCCCACCATGGTGCCTCCGCACTCTGCTTGTTGGCCGCCCACCACCTTCGGTTTAACATTGAAGGTCTTCAGCCACAGGCCGAAGTGGGGCCGGATGCGGAGGAAGGCCTCGCACACGACGATAAACGCCGAGATGTTGAGGATGAAGTTTGGGGCCAGATCATGGAAGTCCAGCCCGTAGTAGAACATGAGGCCACGGACGAACGGGTGGAGAGGAAATCCCAGTCCGCAGACGAAGTGGGTGAGAAAAACTACCCTCTCATGAGATTCTAGGGTAGGGACGATCTGCCCCGCGTTGGGCCGCCGATGCGCGATATCCGCGGCCAAGTATGCGGCTCCCCACAGCTTTTTGATGTCCTCCTCCGTGACGGAGGATTTCATCCACTTGCCTCCCGCTCCGGACATGCTGGAAACGGTTTGAGGAGAAAGACGCGAACTTGGGTGTTGGAGCTCGAGTGCGCGAGAATGGATGAGCAAGGAGGAAGAAGGCATGGGTGAAAACTTATCCCTTTATAAGGGCGGACGAAACTGTACGCCCCACCTGCCTAGTAAACTCGCTTATTCCCCAAGCGTCGTAATTGATGGCGCGGTTGGGTTACCCACGTCCGTATTGATGATAATCCCGTGATAAGGGGACACGATCTCTGCTTCGACAAGACGTGCCAAGGAAACCACCTCGCAATATGTGCCGAGGCTGGTTGAGAAAAACGGTTCGAATAATGACCGGGCGGTAGTGTGATGTCATGCTACCGAATGCGTCAGCAGATTAGATTTGTGGAATATTATTCTCTCTAAGGTGGTATGTGGAACTTGTTTTGCAGAGCCGGACACTATCCTCGTGTTCAAAATCTTCCAAGGAGTATTCGGAGGAGGAACCCGCCTTGCAATGCCGAAGACAAACTGCGCGCCGGACTCATTGTCATTGAAGCCTGGTTCAGGGGCTACTGAGGGAGTCCTGGATTAGGGGGTATCCGGGCAGCCGGACTATATCCTTTGGCCGGACTGTTGGACTATGAAGATACAAGATTGAAGACTTCGTCCCGTGTCCGGATGGGACTCTCATTGGCGTGGAAGGCAAGCTTGGCAAATACGGATATGTAGATCTCCTCCCTTGTAACCGACTCTGTGTAACCCTAGCCCCCTCCGGTGTCTATATAAATCAGAGGGTTTAGCGTAGGACAACAACAATCATACCATGGGCTAGCTTCTAGGGTTTAGCCTCTACGATCTCGTGGTAGATCAACTCTTGTAATACTCATATCATCAAGATCAATCAAGCAGGAAGTAGGGTATTACCTCCATCGAGAGGGCCCGAACCTGGGTAAACATTGTGTCCCCCGCCTCCTGTTACCATCTGCCTTAGACGCACAGTTTGGGACCCCCTACCCGAGATCCTCCGGTTTTGACACTGAGAGCCGCCGTTTATTTTGCAATCTTTACTTTCCAATCTATACAACAAAAATACCAAAAATATTTATCTTATTATCTTTATCAGATCTCACTTTTGCAACTGGCCGTGAAGGGATTGACAACCCCTTTATCGCGTTGGTTGCAAGGTTCTTATTTGTTTGTGCAGGTATAAGGTGACTTGCGTGTAACCTCCTACTGGATTGATACCTTTGTTCTAAAAAACTGAGGGAAATACTTACGCTACTTTGCTACATCACCCTTTCCTCTTCAAGGGAAAACCAACGCATGCTCAAGAGGTAGCAAGAAGGATTTCTGGCGCCGTTGCCGGGGAGGCTTACGCCAAGTCAAGTCAAGATTTGATCTCCCAGCAACTAGCCATTTCTGGCGCCGTTGCCGGGGAGATCTACGCACAAGTCAAGACATACCAAGTACCCATCACTAACTCTTATCCCTGCATTATATTATTTTCCATTTGCCTCTCGTTTTCCTCTCCCCCACTTCACCTTTGCCGTTTTATTTGCCTCTTTCCCGTTTTCAATTCTTTCACCATGGCCGAACCGAAAATGGTTAAGGGTTCCCTCCCGGGTTTTAGTACTTTGGATAGTCCCTCTGTCCTCTCTAAGCTCATAAATAATGATGCTATGGAAAGACCTACCGGGGTTATCGAATAGAGTTTGAATAATTTCGATGAAGATGATCCCGGAGTCTTTCGTTATTTACTTGATGAGTCTTTCAAGGATGCTTGGGATAGGCTATTAAGGATTCGAGCCAGCTATGTGCCCCAATATCAAATTGAGATATACCCAAAAAGCTTTTATGTTGGCTTACCCTCTTTGTTCAAGCAAGTTTTAGATTCTATTTTTGAAGAAGGTTTTCTTGAGGGGGATGCCATAGATACCTATTAAAAGATGAAAACTATATTTGGGCACCCCATGAGTGAGAAGGTTGAATCCACCTCTCTTTTGTGCTTTTATCAAAATGAAATTATCAAAGAGATGAAGGCTAGCTTAGATGCAATTTCCGTAGTGTGCTTAATCTTTCTTCCACCATTAATGGCCATGTGCTCTCTCAAAATAGAAAGATAAATGCTATAGATAAGAAATTTTCTCTTTTCTTTCCCAATACCAAAGATGACAATACCTTGATCTATTCTTGCATTTATGCCTAGCTAGGGGCGTTAAACGATAGCGCTTGTTGGGAGGCAACCCAATTTTATTTTTGTTTCTTGCTTTTTGTTTCTGTTTAGTAATAAATAATTCTTCTAGCCTCTGGTTAGATGTGGTTTTATGTTTTAATTAGTGTTTGTGCCAAGTAGAACCTTTGGGAAGACTTGGGTGAAGTCTTTATGATCTTGCTGTAAAAAACAGAAACTTTAGCGCTCACAAGATAAGCTGCCATTTTTTACTGGAGTGTGCTTTTAGGTTGATTATTTTTGCAGATGATTAATAGACAAATTCCTCACGTCCACCATTTTATTTCAGAATTTTCGGAGTTGCAGAAGTATACGTTTGATACAGATTACTACAAACTGTTATGTTTTTGGCAGATTCTGTTTTTCGTGTGTTGTTTCCTTATTTTGATGAATCTATGGCTAGTATCGGGGGGTATGAACCGTAGAGAAGTTGGAATACAGTAGGTTTAACACCAATATAAATAAAGAATGAGTTCATTACAGTACCTTAAAGTGGTGATTTGTTTTCTTATACTAACAGAGCTCATGAGATTTTCTGTTGAGTTTTGTGTGGTGAAGTTTTCAAGTTTTGGGTAAAGATTTGATGGATTATGGAATAAGGAGTGGCAAGAGCCTAAGATTGGGGATGCCCAAAGCACCCCAAGGTAAAATTCAAGGACAACCAGAAGCCTAAGCTTGGGGATGCCCCGGAAGGCATCCCCTCTTTCGTCTTCGTCTATCGGTAACTTTACTTGAGGCTATATTTTTATTCACCACATGATATGCGTTTTGCTTGGAGCGTCTTGTATGATTTGAGTCTTTGCTTTTTAGTTTACCACAATCATCCTTGGTGTACACACCTTTTGGGAGAGACACACATGAATCAGAATTTATTAGAATACTCTTTGTGCTTCACTTATATCTTTTGAGCTAGATAATTTTGCTCTAGGGCTTCGCTTATATCTTTTAGAGAACGGTGGTGGTTTTATTTTATAGAAATTATTGATCTCTCATGCTTCACTTATATTATTTTGAGAGTCTTATAGAACATCATGGTAATTTTCTTTGGCTATAAAATGAGTCCTAATATGATGAACATCCAAGATGGGTATAATAAAAACTATCATATAAAGTGCATCGAATACTATGAGAAGTTTGATACTTGATAATTGTTTTGAGATGTGAAGATGGTGATATTAGAGTCATGCTAGTTGAGTAGTTGTGAATTTGAGAAATACTTGTTCTAAAGTTTGTGATTCCGTAGCATGCACGTATGGTGAACCGTTATGTGATGAAGTCGGAGCATGATTTATTTATTGATTGTCTTCCTTATGAGTGGCGGTCGGGGACGAGCGATGGTCTTTTCCTACCAATCTATCCCCCTAGGAGCATGCGCGTAGTACTTCGTTTCGATAACTAATAGATTTTTGCAATAAGTATGTGAGTTCTTTATGACTAATGTTGAGTCCATGGATTATCGCACTCTCACCCTTCCACCATTACTAGCCTCTCTAATACCATGCACCTTTCGCCGGTATCATACACCCACCATATACCTTCCTCAAAACAGCCACCATACCTACCTATTATGGCATTTCCATAGCCATTCCGAGATATATTGCCATGCAACTTACCACCATTCCGTTTGTTATGACATGTTTCATCATTGTCATATTGCTTTGCAAGATCATGTAGTTGACATCGTATTTGTGGCAAAGCCACCTTTATAATTCTTTCATACATGTCACTCTTGATTCATTGCATATCCCGGTACATCGCCAGAGGCATTCACATAGAGTCATATTTTGTTCTAAGTATTGAGTTGTAATTTTTGAGTTGTAAGTAAGTAAAAGTGTGATGATCATCATTATTAGAGCATTGTCCCAAGTGTGGAAAGGACGATGTAGACTGTGATTCCCCCATAAGTCGGAATGAGACTCCGGACGAAAAGAAAAAGAAAAAGAAAAAAAGAGGCCATAAAAAGAAGAAGAGAAAAAGTCCCAAGCAAATAAAAAATGAGAGAAAAAGAGAGAAGGGACAATGTTACTATCCTTTTACCACACTTGTGCTTCAAAGTAGCACCATGATCTTCATGATAGAGAGTCTCCTATGTTGTCACTTTCATATACTAGTGGGAATTTTACATTATAGAGCATGGCTTGTATATTCCAATGATGGGCTTCCTCAAAATGCCCTAGGTCTTCATGAGCAAGCGAGTTGGATGCACACCCACTTAGTTTCTTTTGTTGAGATTTCATACACTTATAGCTCTAGTGCATCCGTTGCATGGCAATCCCTACTCACTCACATTAATATATATTGATGGGCATCTCCATAGCCCGTTGATACGCCTAGTTGATGTGAGACTATCTTCTCCTTTTTGTCTTCTCCACAACCACCCTTCTATTCCACATATAGTGCTATGTCCATGGCTCACGCTCCTGTATTGCATGAAGATTGAAAAAAGTTTGAGAACATCAAAAGTATGAAACAATTGCTTGGCTTGTCATTGGGGTTGTGCATGATTTAAATATTTTGTGTGATGAAGATAGAGCATAGCCATACTATATGATTTTGCAGGGATAACTTTCTTTGGCCATGTTATTTTGAGAAGACATGATTGCTTTGTTAGTATGCTTGAAGTATTATTATTTTTATGTCAATATTAAACATTTATCTTGAATCTTTCGGATCTGAAATTCATGCCACAATAAAGAAAACTACATTGAGAATTATGCTAGGTAGCATTCCACATAAAAAAAATTCTATTTTTACCATTTACATACTCGAGGACGAGCAGGAATTAAGCTTGGGGATGCTTGATATGTCTCCAACGTATCTATAATTTTTTATTGTTCCATGCTATTATATTATCTGTTTTGGATGTTTAATGGGCTTTATTATGCACTTTTATATTATTTTTGGGACTAACCTACTAACCAAAGGCCCAGTGCAAATTGCTGTTTTTTTGCCTATTTCAGTGTTTCGCAGAAAAGGAATATCAAACGGAATCCAAACAGAATGAAACCTTCGGGAGAGTTATTTTTGGAACAAACGCAATCCAGGAGACTTGGAGTGGACATCAAGGAAGCAACAAGGCGGCCACAAGGTAGGGAGGCGCGCCCAGGGGGGTAGGTGCGCCCCCACCCTCGTGGGCCCCACGTGGCTCCACCGACCTACTTCCTTCGCCTATATATACACATATTCCATGAAAACATCCGAGAGCACCACAAAACCCTATTTCCACTGCCGCAACCTTCTATACCCGTGAGATCACATCTTGGGGCCTTTTCCGGTGCTCCGCTGGAGGGGGAATCGATCATAGAGGGCTTCTACATCAACACCATAGCCCCTCCGATGACGTGTGAGTAGTTTACCACAGACCTTCAGGTCCATAGTTATTAGCTAGATGGCTTCTTCTCTCTCTTTGGATCTCAATACAAAGTTCTCCTCGATCTTCTTGGAGATCTATTCGATGTAATTCTTTTTGTGGTGTGTTTGTCGAGATCCGATGAATTGTGGGTTTATGATCAAGATTATCTATGAACAATATTTGGTTCTTCTCTGAATTCTTATATGTATGATTTGATATCTTTGCAAGTCTCTTTGAATTATTAGTTTGGTTTGGCCTACTAGATTGATCTTTCTTGCAATGGAGAAGTGCTTAGCTTTGGGTTCAATCTTGCGGTGTCCTTTCCCAAAGGATGTGAGGGCAGCAAGGCACGTATTGTATTGTTGCCATCGAGGATAAAAAGATGGGGTTTATATCATATGGCTTGAGTTTATCCCTCTACATCATGTCATCTTGCCTACTGTGTTACTCTGTTCTTTTGAACTTAATACTTTAGATGCATGCTGGATAGCGGTCGATGTGTGGAATAATAGTAGTAGATGCAAAATCGTTTCGGTCTACTTGTTCCGGATGTGATGCCTATATACATGATCATGCCTAGATATTCTCATAACTATGCGCTTTTCTATGAATTGCTCGACAGTTATTTGTTCACCCATCCTAGATTATGCTATCTTGAGAGAAGCCACTAGTGAAATCTATGGCCCCCGGGTCTATCTTCCATCATATTATTTTCCTATCAATTTTCTATTTCTGTCGCCGTTTATTTTGCAATCTTCACTTTCCAATCTATACAACAAAAATACCTAAAATATTTATCTTATTATCTTTATCAGATCTCACTTTGAAAGTGGTCGTGAAGGGATTAACAACCCCTTTATCGCGTTGGTTGCAAGGTTCTTATTTGTTTGTGCAGGTATAAGGCGACTTGCGTGTAACCTCCTACTGGATTGATACCTTGGTTCTCAAAAACTGAGGGAAATACTTACGCTACTTTGATGCATCACCCTTTCCTCTTCAAGGGAAAACCAACGCATGCTCAAGAGGTAGCATGCTGCTGTTGCTTCAAAAGAAAGTGAGGATCCAAATGAGCTAAGGGGTGTGAAAACCTTACTTTCTAGGTTACTCGTCGAATTTTCTGTCTTGGCAAAGGTGCTGAGCCGGAGGAAATAATAGTTACCTCTTCTTCAACTGCTTGGCTGGCCTTGGTGTCATCCTGATAATAATCACTGTCAATAAGGTAATTGAAAAAGGAGCCAAGGGAGTCAAGGGGCACCTCCGACTCAGAGTTGTCATTCAGTTCAAACATCTGGGAAGCACTTGATTTGTTCTTAGTTATCTTGGTGGTTTTCTTGGTGGCTTTTTTGGCAGCCCTGGCCTTTTTGGCAGCTTCATGGTCATATGTCTTTTTCCAAAAATCCGATGCAACCTGTGAAAGTCATCAAAGTTGAATTAATAGAACATATGGATGATGAGGTAAAAGCAAGGGATTTAGAGACTCACATCCGGTGGCGGGTTAAGCTTGCAGAAAGGGTTCAAACCCACTTTGCTGCAGTCTTCCGGATCTTCATTCTGAAGGGTCTTTGTCATTTCATTGATGGCCTCATCAGTTAAACGCACGGAACTGTGGCGCAGTGGATCCTTTATACCACCCGTGTAAGTACACATTAAGCCGGGCCGGCGGCTCAAGGGTATGATTCGCCATGAAACCCAGCACCGAACCAAGTCAATGCCGGTTAACCCATTTCCTAGCAGAGCCTTGACCTTTGCAATGGTGGGGGCAAGCTTTGCACGTTTAGCAGTGGTAAGATTTTCGGGAAGACGATGCTTTGGGCCAAGACGCTGGACACGATAACCCGACAATGGATTCTCATCAGCCGGAGAGGTATCTTTGCAGTAAGACCATGTCGGGTTCCAATCTTTCGGGTGACTCGGCAGGCAAGCATAGGGAAGATGGCATCTCTTCTTCGTTGAATTGAGATTCCGCCAAGTTCCAAGCTGGGTCCTTTCGTGAACTCGTTTTGCCGATTCAAATAAAAATATTCCCTAAAGAGTTCAACACTGGGTTCCTCTTGAAGGTATACTTCGCAGAAAACTTGAAAATTGAAAATGTTTGACACGGAATTGGGACCGATGTCTTGAGGATGGAGTTGAAAGAAGTGTCGAACGTCTCGGAATTTTTTTGATCCGGACGGTGAGAAGCCCCGGTTCATGTGATCAGTAAAAACGATGACTTCACCATCCTTTGGGTGAGGTCTTTCTTCGCTTGGTTTGGGGCGCGCCAATGCATGATATCTTTTGCTGGTAAAAACAAATTTTGACGAAGTCTTTAAGTGTGTTCTCAGTGATAATGGAGGAAACCCAATTGCATGAGGTGACTGTCTTCGGCGGCATGGTGAAGGAAGAAGCCTAAAAGAAAGAAAATTCTGCCGGTTAAAGTTGATTCAGTAAGCCGGACGTAAAACGATACAGTATATATTCAGAGTGGCGGCTTAAATGGGGCCTAATGATATATGGCTAGTAATAACTGGTGATGTAAGCCGCCATGACCAGATTGGTATCTATTGATACGTCTCCAACGTATCTATAATTTTTGCTTGCTCCATGCTATATTATCTTCTGTTTTGGACATTATTGGGCTTTATTATTCACTTTTACATTATTTTTGGGACTAACCTATTAACCGGAGGCCCAACCCAGAATTGTTGTTTTTTGCCTATTTCAGAGTTTCGCAGAAAAAGAACATCAAACGGAGTCCAAACGGAATGAAACCTTCGGGAACGTGATTTTTGGAACGAACATGATCCAGGAGACTTGGACCCTACGTCAAGCAACCAACTGGGAAGCCACGAGGTAGGGGGCGCGCCTACCCCCCAGGCGCGCCCTCCACCCTCGTGGGCCCCCTGTTGCTCCACCGACGTACTTCTTCCTCCTATATAGACCAAAGTACCCCCAAACGATCAGATACGGAGCCAAAAACCTAATTCCACCGCCGCAACTTTCTGTACCCACGAGATCCCATCGTGGGGCACATTCGAGCTCATTTGGAAGGGCATCGATCACGGTGGGCTTCTACATCAACACCATAGCCTCTCCGATGAAGTGTGAGTAGTTTACTTCAGACCTTCGGGTCCATAGTTATTAGCTAGATGGCTTCTTCTCTTTTTGGATCTCAATACAATGTTCTCCCCCTCTCTCGTGGAGATCTATTCGTTGTAATCTTCTTTTGCGGTGTGTTTGTTGAGACCGATGAATTGTGGGTTTATGATCAAGATTATCTATGACCAATATTTGAATCTTCTGAATTCTTTTATGTATGATTGGTTATCTTTGCAAGTCTCTTCGAGTTATCAGTTTGGTTTGGCCTACTAGATTGGTTTTTCTTGCAATGGGAGAAGTGCTTAGCTTTGGGTTCAATCTTGCGGTGTCCTTTCCCAAAGGATGTGAGGGGCAGCAAGGCACGTATTGTATTGTTGCCATCGAGGATAACAAGATGGGGTTTTTATCATATTGCATGAATTTATCCCTCTACATCATGTCATCTTGCTTAAGGCGTTACTCTTGTTCTTATGAACTTAATACTCTAGATGCATCTTTGGATAGCGGTCGATGTGTGGAGTAATAGTAGTAGATGCAGGTGAGTCGGTCTACTTGTCTCGGAGGTGATGCCTATATACATGATCATACCTAGATATTCTCATAACTATGCTCAATTCTGTCAATTGCTCAACAGTAATTTGTTCACCCACCGTAAAATACATTTGCTCTTGAGAGAAGCCACTAGTGAAACCTATGGCCCCCGGGTCTATCTTCATCATATTAACCTTCCAACACTTAGTAATTTCCGTTGCTTTTTACTTTGCTTTTATCTTGCATCTTTATCATAAAAATACCAAAAATATTCTCTTATCATATCTATCAGATCTCACTCTCGTAAGTGACCGTGTAGGGTTTGACAACCCCTTATCGTGTTGGTTGCGAGGATTTATTTGTTTTGTGTAGGTGCGAGGGACTCGCGCGTAGCCTCCTACTGGATTGATACCTTGGTTCTCAAAAACTGAGGGAAATACTTACTCTACTTTGCTGCATCACCCTTTCCTCTTCAAGGGAAAACCAACACAGTGCTCAAGAGGTAGCAAGAAGGATTTCTGGCGCTGTTGCCGGGGAGGTCTACACAAAAGTCAACATACCAAGTACCCATCACAAACCCTTATCTGCCGCATTACATTATTTTCCATTTGCCTCTCGTTTTCCTCTCCCCCACTTCACCCTTGCCGTTTTATTTGTCCTCTCTTTTCCTTTCGCTTCTTTCCCGTTTGCTTTTCGTTATGGCTAGCTCTGTCTTCATCCCTTCGTCTCCAGACTTTGAAGTTCTCCACTTCATGCAAAGACAAGGGGAAAATTTAAAAGATGTTTGGTTTAGGATGCTCGAATCTTATCGCAATTGCAATTTAGAGGGAGATTTTAAAATCTTGCTCCGCAATTTTTATGTTGGGCTAACCTTGCCCCATAGACAACTCCTCGATTTTGCTGCCAAGAGTAGTTTTGTCGATATCGATCCTAGCTTCGCTTACAAAATTACAGAGGGGATGGTGGGAGTACTCCCCCTACAAAAAGGATCCTCCCCTACCCAAGAAGAAACTCAAATTCTAGAGAAATTATGTCAATTGCAAAAGATTATTGAACCTCTTAAAAGTATTGGTGGGAATATCAACCGCATGAATAATTTGATTACGCTTTGCAATAAGAGGATGGACACTTTGGATCAAAGGATCACCGAGCATAACTCCATTAAGAAATTTCCTACCAAAGATGGCAATACCTAGATCTATCCTTGCTTTTATGCCTAGATAGGGGCGTTAAACGATAGCGCTTGTTCGGAGGCAACCCAATTTCATTTTTAGTTTTTTGCTTTTTGCTTCTGTTTAGGAATAAATATTTGTTCTAGCCTCTGGTTAGATGTGTTTTTATGTTTTAATTAGTGTTTGTGCCAAGTTAAACCTATAGGATCTTCTTGGATGCTAGTTATTTGATCTTGCAGAAAATTCCGGAAACTTTCTGTTCATGAAAATAATTGTTAAAAATCACCAGAACGTGATAAAATATTTATTCCAATTTCTGCTAATCAATAAACAAATTGCCTAGGTCGTCCTATTTTGGCTGATTTTTGTAAGTTCCATAAGTTTGCGTTAGTTACAGATTACCACAGACTGTTCTGTTTTTGACAGATTCTGTTTTTCGCGTGTTGTTTGCTTATTTTGATGAATCTATGTCTAATAAAATAGTTTATAAACCATAGAGAAGTTGGAATACAGTTTAACACCAATATAAATAAAGAATGAGTTCATTACAGTACCTTGAAGTGATCTTTTGTTTTCTTTCGCTAACAGAGCTCACGAGATTTTCTGCTGAGTTTTGTGTTGTGAAGTTTTCATGTTTTGGGTGAAAGATTTGATGGATTATGGAACAAGGAGTGGCAGGAGCCTAAGCTTGGGGATGCCCATGGCACCCCCAAGATAATCTAAGGACACCATAAAGCCAGAGCTTGGGGATGCCCCGAAAGGCATCCCCTCTTTCGTCTACATCCATCGGTAACTTTACTTGGAGCTATATATTTATTCACCACATGATATGTGTTTTGCTTGGAGCATCTTGCATGATTTGAGTCTTTGTTTGTTAGTTTACCACAATCATCCTTGCTGTACACACCTTTTGAGAGAGACACACATGATTCGGAAGTTATTAGAATACTCTATGTGCTTCACTTATATCTTTTGAGCTATATAGTTTTGCTCTAGTGCTTCACTTATATCATTTAGAGCACGGTGGTGGATTTGTTTTATAGAAACTATTTATCTCTCATGCTTCACTTATATTATTTTGAGAGTCTTAAAATAGCATGGCAATTTGCTTTAATTAATATCATGAGAAATTTGATGCTTTATAATTGTTTTGAGATATAAAGGTGGTAATATCATAGTTGTGCTAGTTGAGTAATTGTGGAATTGAAAAATACATGTGTTGGAGTTTGTGATTCCTGTAGCATGCACGTATGGTGAACCATTATGTAACGAAGTCGGAGCATGAAGTATTCGTTGATTGTCTTCCTTTGTGTGGCGGTCGGGATCGCGCGATGGTTAACTCCTACCAACCCTTCCCCTAGGAGCACGCGTAGTAGTACTTTGCTTCGAGGGCTAATAATTTTTTGCAATAAGTATATGAGTTCTTTATGACTAATGTGAGTCCATGGATTATATGCACACTTACCTTTCCGCAATTTTCTAGCCTCTTGATTGCAGCATTGCCCTTTCTCACCTTAAGAGTTGGTGCAAACTTCACGGTGCATCCAAACCCCGTGATATGATACGCTCTTTCACACATAAACCTCCTTATATCTTCCTCAAAACAGCCACCATACCTACCTATCATGGCATTTCCATAGCCATTCCGAGATATATTGCCATGCAACTTTCCACCGTTTCATTTATCATGACATACTCCATCATTGTCATATTGCTTTGCATGATCATGTAGTTGACATTGTACTTGTGGCAAAGCCACCATTCATAATTCTTTCATACATGTCGCTCTTGATTCATTGCATATCCCGGTACATCACGGAGGCATTCATATAGAGTCATATTTTGTTCCAAGTATTGTGTTGTAATTCATGAGTTGTAAGTAAATAAAAGTGTGATGATCATCATTATTAGAGCATTGTCCCAAGTGAGGAAAGGATGATGGAGACCATGATTCCCCCACAAGTCAGGATGAGACTCCGGACTAAACAAAAAAAAGAAAAGAAAAAAAGAGGCCATAAAAAAAGAAAAGGACCAAATAAAAAAATGAGATAAAAAGAGAGAAGGGACAATGTTACTATCCTTTTACCACACTTGTTCTTCAGAGTAGCACCGTGATCTTCATAATAGAGAGTCTCTCATTTTGTCACTTTCATATACTAGTGGGAAATTTCATTATAGAACTTGGCTTGTATATTCCAATGATGGGCTTCCTCAAAATGCCCGAGGTCTTCGTGAGCAAGCAAGTTGGATGCGCACCCACTTAGTTTCTCTTTGAGCTTTCATACACTTATAGCTCTAGTGCATCTGTTGCATGGCAATCCCTACTCCTCGCATTAACATCAATTGATGGGCATCTGCATAGCCCGTTGATTAGCCTCGTTGATGTGAGAATTTCTCCTTTTTTGTCTTCCCACATAACCCCTACCATTATACCTTGTTCCGCCATAGTGCTATAACCATGGCTTGCGCTCATGTACTGCGTAAGAGTTGAAAGGGCTGAAGCGCGTTAAAAGCATGAACCAATTGCTTGGCTAAAACCGGGGTCGTACATGATATGAATACTTTGTGTGGGGAAGATGGAGCATAGCCAGACTATATGATTTTGTAGGGATAACTTGCTTTGGCTATGTTATTTTGATAAGACATAATTGCTTAGTTAGTATGCTTGAAGTATTATTGTTTTTATGTCAACATTAAACTTTTATCTTGAATCATATCAAATCTGAACATTCATGCCACAATAAGAAGAATTACATTGAAATTATGCCAAGCAGCACTCCGCATCAAAAATTCTGTTTTTATCATTTACCTACTCGAGGACGAGCAGGAATTAAGCTTGGGGATGCTTGATACGTCTCCAACATATCTATAATTTTTGATTGCTCCATGCTATATTATCTTCTGTTTTGGACATTATTGGGCTTTATTATTCACTTTTATATTATTTTTGGGACTAACCTATTAACCGGAGGCCCAACCCAGAATTGTTGTTTTTTGCCTATTTCAGAGTTTCGCAGAAAAAGAATATCAAACGGAGTCCAAACGGAATGAAACCTTCGGGAACGTGATTTTTGGAACGAACATGATCCAGGAGACTTGGACCCTACGTGAAGCAACCAACATGGAAGCCACGAGGTAGGGGCGCGCCTACCCCCCCCCCCCCCCAGGCACGCCCTCCACCCTCGTGGGCCCCCTGTTGCTCCACCGACGTACTTCTTCCTCCTATATATACCTACGTACCCCCGAACGATCAGATACAGAACCAAAAACCTAATTCCACCGCCGCAACTTTCTGTACCCACGAGATCCCATCTTGGGCCCTGTTCTGGAGCTCCGCCTGAAGGGGCATATATCACGGAGGGCTTCTACATCAACACCATAGCCTCTCCGATGAAGTGTGAGTAGTTTACTTCAGACCTTCGAGTCCATAGTTATTAGCCAGATGGCTTCTTCTCTTTTTTTGGATCTCAATACAATGTTCTCCCCCTCTCTCGTGGGGATCTATTCATTGTAATCTTGTTTTGCGGTGTGTTTGTTGAGACCGATGAATTGTGGGTTTATGATCAAGATTATCTATGAACAATATTTGAATCTTCCAAATTCTTTTATGTATGATTGGTTATCTTTGCAAATCTCTTCGAGTTATCAGTTTGGTTTGGCCTACTAGATTGGTTTTTCTTGCAATGGGAGAAGTGCTTAGCTTTGGGTTCAATCTTGCGGTGTCCTTTCCGGTGAAAGTAGGGGCAGCAAGGCACGTATTGTATTGTTGCCATCGAGGATAACAAGATGGTTTTTATCATATTGCAAGAATGTATCCCTCTACATCATGTCATCTTGCTTAGGCGTTACTCTGTTCTTATGAACTTAATACTCTAGATGCATCTTTGGATAGCGGTCGATGTGTGGAGTAATAGTAGTAGATGCAGGCAGGAGTCAGTCTACTTGTCTCGGACGTGATGCCTATATACATGATCATACCTAGATATTCTCATAACTATGCTCAATTCTGTCAATTGCTCAACAGTAATTTGTTCACCGACCGTAAAATTCTTATGCTCTTGAGAGAAGCCACTAGTGAAACCTATGGCCCCCGGGTCTATCTTCATCATGTTAATCTTCCAACACTTTGTTATTTCTGTTGCTTTTTACTTTGCTTTTATCTTGCATCTTTATCATAAAAATACCAAAAATATTATCTTATCATATCTATCGGATCTCACTCTCGTAAGTGACCGTGTAGGGATTGACAACCCCTTATCGCGTTGGTTGCGAGGATTTATTTGTTTTGTGTAGGTGCGAGGGACCCGCGCATAGCCTCCTACTGGATAGATACCTTGGTTCTCAAAAACTAAGGGAAATACTTACGCTACTTTGCTGCATCACCCTTTCCTCTTCAAGGGAAAACCAACGCAGTGCTCAAGAGGTAGCATCTATCAAGAGTGAAATCTGCTAAGTGTTGAATAAACAGGTTTTGCATACTGGAGCAGGAGATTTCGATCTAGCGCCGTGTGGAAAAAGAAAATAAATTAAAGCCTAAATATTGCTGGAGTGGAGGAACTAGCGCATTGGCAAGATTTCTGCATCTAAAGGGTAGGTTCAGTGATCAAGGCAAAGGATAGAAACAGGTTCTGCATATTCTAAAGGCCAGTTTTGGATCAAAGTAAGGATTAAACATAAGTGTGACGAAGAACTATGATGAACTCATAAGAACTGAAGAAACCCTAATGGAGATCTATGGTGGAGAAGATAAGGTGCTTACTGGAACCGATGAGCAAGGGAAAGGCGTCGTGGTTTTCTCTCGTCCCGTTCAGGTCGATGCAGCTGATACGTCTCCAACGTATCTACTTTTCCAAACACTTTTGCCTTTGTTTTGGACTCTAACTTGCATGATTTGAATGAAACTAACCCGTACTGACGCTGTTTTCAGCAGAACTGCCATGATGTTGTTTTATGTGTAGAAAAGAAAAGTTCTCGGAATGTCCTGAAAATCCACGGAGGCACTTTTTGGAATTTATAAGAATTATTGGGCGAAAGAAATACACCAGGGGGCCCAGGGCCTGTCCACGAGACAGGGCGCGCCCCCCTATCTCATTGGCCCCCTGGACCTCCACCGACCTCAACTCTAACTCCATATATTCACGTTCGGGGAGAAAAAAATCAGAGAGAAAGTTTCATCGCGTTTTACGACACGGAGCCGCTGCCAAGCCCTAATCTCTCTCGGGAGGGCTGATCTGGAGTCCGTTTGGGGCTCCGGAGAGGGGGATTCGTCGCCGTCGTCATCATCAACCATCCTCCATCACCAATTTCATTATGCTCACCGTCGTGCGTGAGTAATTCCATCGTAGGCTTGCTGGACGGTGATGGGTTGGATGAGATTTACCATGTAATCAAGTTAGCTTTGTTAGGGTTTGATCCCTAGTATCCACTATGTTCTGAGATTGATGTTGCTATGACTTTGCTATGCTTAATGCTTGTCACTAGGGCCCGAGTGCCATGATTTTAGATCTGAACCTATTATGTTTTCATGAATATATATATATGTGTTCTTGATCCTATCTTGCAAGTCTATAGTCACCTATTATGTGTTATGATCCGACAACCCCGAAGTGACAATAATCGGGATACTTCTCGGTGATGACCGTAGTTTGAGGAGTTCATGTATTCACTATGTGCTAATGCTTTGTTCTGTTCTCTATTAAAAGGAGGCCTTAATATCCCTTAGTTTCCGCTAGGACCCCGCTGCCACGGGAGGGTAGGACAAAAGATGTCATGCAAGTTCTTTTCCATAAGCACGTATGACTATTTACGGAATACATGCTACATTACATTGATGAATTGGAGCTAGTTCTGTGTTACCCTATGTTACTATTACATGAGGAATCGCATCCGGCATAATTATCCATCACTGATCCATTTCCTACGAGCTTTTCATATATTGTTCTTTGCTTATTTACTTTTCCGTTGCTACTGTTACAACTACTACAAAAACCCAAAAACAATTATCTTTACTTTTGCTACCGTTACCTTTATTATCATACCACTTTTGCTACTAAACACTTTGCTGCGGATACTAAGTTATCCGGTGTGGTTGAATTGACAACTCAACTGCTAATACTCAAGAATATTCTTTGGCTCCCCTTGTGTCGAATCAATAAATTTGGGTTGAATACTTTACCCTCGAAAGCTGTTGCGATCCCCTACACTTGTGGGTTATCAAGACTAATTTCTGGCACCGTTGCCGGGAGCATAGCCCTATTCTCTGAGTCACTTGGGATTTATATCTGTTGATCACTATGAAGAACTTGAAAGACGCTAAAACCAAGATTTTGCCCTCAACTACGAGGGAAGGTAAGGAACTGCCATCTAGCTCTGCACTAGATTCTCCTTCCGTTATTAGTAGGCTTGCGACACCTAAACTTGCTACTGCTATGAATTCTGATATGTCGCGTGTTATTGATGATGCCACTTCTGCTATGCATGATGAAACAACTTCTGTGCGCGATACTACTTTGCCATTAGGTGAATTTCTTGATAAACAACTTGCTAGAGTTAGGGGAATGAAATTACTGAAAGATCCTATTATTGATGATAGTGATGATGAAGGTTCTCCCAATGATTATGTATTACCTGTTGTTCCTAAGGGTTATGTTATGAATGAAGAAGCTGCTAGGGAAATCTTTGCTTGCAATGATAGATATGATCTTAAGAAATTATTAGCTAAATGGAAGCAGCGGTCTCTTAATGCTAGAATGAAACCCGACCACTGCTTTTGCTACTTCACCTATCTGTATTCTTGATAAGGAATATGAATTCTCTGTTGATCCTGAAATTATTAATTTAGTTGAATCTGATCCTTTTATGGCCTTGAATCAAAGCTGTTGTGGCACATCTTACCAAGTTGAATGATATAGCCACCCTATTTACTAATGATGAGAAGTCTCGCTATTTTTATATCCTTAAGATATTTCCGTTCTCATTAAAGGGTGATGCTAAGACTTGGTATAATTCTCTTGCTCCTGGTTGTGTGCGTAGTCCCCAGGATATGATTTATTACTTCTCTGCTAAATATTTCCTGCTCATAAGAAACAAGCTGCCTTGCGGGAAATATATAATTTTGTGCAAATCAAAGAAGAGAGTCTCCCACAAGCTTGGGGGAGGCTTCTCTGATTACTTAATGCTTTGCTTGATCATCCTCTCAAGAAAAATGAAATACTTGATATCTTTTATAATGGACTAACCGATGCTTCCAAGGACTACTTGGACAGTTGTGCTGGTTGTGTTTTCAAGGAAAGAACAGTCGACGGAGCTGAAATATTATTGAATAATATGTTGACTAATGAAAATAATTGGACTCTTCCTGAGCCAATTCCTGAAGCAATTCCTGAACCAATTGAGCCAACTCCTGAGCCTATTCCTAAACCCACTCCGAAGAAGAGAGGTGTTTTATTTCTCGATCTGAAGATATGCAAGAGGCAAAGAAATCAATGAAAGAAAAAGGTATTAAAGCTGAAGACGTTAAGAATTTACCTCCTATTGAAGAAATACATGGTCTTAATATACTGCCTGTTGAAGAACCACATTGTCTTGATAACCCGACACAGGTAGTAAAGGTAAATTATCTCTATAGATATGATAAAGTTGAAATTCCCTCTACTAAATTTCATAGCCCTTGCTTAGATGAATTTGATGACTTTATGGCTAGTCAATAAAGTTTTAATGCTTATGTTGGTAGAGAGTTAAAGAATAATGCTTTCGAGATAGGACGCTTAGGCGATAATATAGCTAGAGTTAAAGATGAACTCAAACTCGTTAGCAAATATGCTTATATGGTTGCTACTCAAGCTGAGCAAGTACTTAAATCTCAAAATGATTTGCTTGATGAATTAAATAATAAAAATGACTTTGCTGTTAGAGTGGCTACTAGAACTGGTAGAATGACTCAGGAACCTTTGTATCCTGAAGGCCACCCTAAAAAATCGAGCAAAATTCTCAGAGAAATAATTTAGAGGCACCTAGTTCTTCTAAAAAGAAGAAAAATAAAAATGATAGGACTTTGCATGCTTCTAGTGAACCTACTGTAGACACACCTAAGAATCCCAATAATATTTCTATTTCTGATGTTGAAACACAATCAGATGATGAACATGAACCTAGTGATGATGTTAATGATAATGTTCATGTTGATACTCAACCTAGCAAAAACAATGATGTAGAAATAGAACATGTTGTTGATCTTGATAACCCACAATCAAAGAATCAACATTATGATAAGAGAGATTTTGTTGCTAGGAAGCACGGTAAAGAAAGAGAACCATGGGTTCAGAAACCCATGCCCTTTCCTCCTAAACCATCCAAGTCAAAGGATGATGAGGATTTTGAGCGCTTTGCTTTGAAATGATTAGACCTATTTTCTTACATATGCGCTTAAGCGATATGCTTAAAGTAAATCCTTATGCTAAGTATATGAAGGATATCATCACAAATAAAAGAAAGATCTTTGGAAGCTGAAATTTCCACCATGCTTGCTAATCACACTTTTAAGGGTGGAATACCAAAGAAACTTGGAGATCCGGGTGTACCAACTATACCATGCTCTATTAAAAGAAATTACGTTACAACTGCTTTATGTGATCTTGGAGCCGGTGTTAGTGTTATGCCTCTCTCTTTATATCGTAGACTTGAATTGAATAAGTTGACACCTACTGAAATATCTTTGCAAATGGATGATAAATCAACTGCTATACCTGTCGGTATTTGTGAGGATGTGCCTGTTGTGGTTGCAAATGTCACTATCTTAACGGATTTTGTTATTCTTGATATTCCCGAGGACGATAGTATGTCTATTATCCTTGGTATACCTTTTTTGAATACTGCAGGGGCTGTTATTGATTGCAACAAAGGCAATGTCACTTTTCATGTTAATGGTAATGAGAGGATGTGCCTGTTGAGGTTGCAAATGTCACTATCTTAACGGATTTTGTTATTCTTGATATTCCCGAGGACGATAGTATGTCTATTATCCTTGGTAGACTTTTTTTCAATACTGCAGGGGCTGTTATTGATTGCAACAAAGGCAATGTCACTTTTCATGTTAATGGTAATGAGCATACGGTACACTTTCCGAGGAAACAATCTCAGGTTCATAGCATCAATTCTATTGGAAAAGTTCCAACTATTATTATTGGAGGTTTTGAATTTCCTCTCCCTACTGTCGAGAAAAAGTATGATATTCTTATTGTTGGGGATTTTCATATCCCCATTGAGGTAACTTAGTGTTATTCGAAATTTCTCCGGTTCCGTGCTATTCGGAATGAGTTTGTTAATAAGACTTGATCAACCTTGTTAGTGGATTCATTTTGATGATCACGAGATGGATGAAACCAGAAGGCACAACCTTATGTACCCTCTTTTTACTTTATGTTATTTAGAATAAATAAAGAAAAAATAGTATTATCTGTCTGTTTTCTGAATTATCCGAGCATTAGAAAAATAGTCTGAAAATAAAAGTGCTCCAAATGCCCTGCAAATTCGGTGTGATTTTTTCTGGAATATTTGAGGATTTTAGGCACTGAAAACACTGCAGGAGGGGCAAGCACCAGGCCACGAGAGTGGAGGGCGCCCCCCCCCCTATAGGGCACGCCCCCCTGTCTCGTGGGCCCCTGGTGGACCCCTCCACTTATGCCAGCACCCACACACTTCATCTTCTACCCAAAAAAATCCCCATCCAGCTCAAGCACGAGTTCTAGCTCGTTTTGCTGCGATTTTCGATCTCTTAGCTCAAAGCTCCATTCACAAAACTGCTTTGGGAGATTGTTGCTTGGTATGTGACTCCTCCATTGGTCCAATTAGTTTTTGTTCTAGTGCTTTATTCATTGCAAATTTTTGCTGCATAGGTGACCATGTTCTTGAGCTTGCATGTTAAATTTTTGAGGTCCCAAGCAATTCCAATGCATGATATAGGCTCTAGGCACTTGTAGGAGTAGTGGCTATTAGTCTTGTTTAGTTTTATGCACTTTTATTTTGAAGTTACTAAAATTTCAGAAATTTTCAGAAAAAGAATTATGCTTAAAAGAATGTACCAAGGTGGTTCCTCGGCAAAGAAAGGGCCAAGGATTGCTATACGTGAGCAAGGTGTTGAATTGCCGAGGGACGCAAATGTACGGGCTTGTGAGTGGCCATCCGATGATTTTATGGTCGAAGCAGGCTTCAAGGAGGAATTTGACACGTTTATGAGCCGGCCGGGACTCTGTAAACCGCAGGGCGCCAACCTGTGTATATAAAGGGATGACCCGGCGGCGGTTTAGGGCAAGAGAGAACAGGTCGAAAGCTAGGTCAAGCGTATTCACTCCCTAGTAATCGAGACATAAGCAATACCACCTTAAACTGGATTAGGCCTTTACCTTCACCGCAAGGGGCCGAACTAGTATAAACTCATGTGTCCTTTGTCCCGTTTAACCCCTTAAAGCTAACCTAGTGCAATGGCTCCACGACTAAGTCCTCACACTAGGACATCTGCCGTGACAATCCCACGACACGTTGCTTGCAAGGCTTATAGTGATGTGCATTACCGAGAGGGCCCAAAGATACCTCTCCGACAATCAGAGTGACAAATCTTAATCTCAATCTATGCCAACTCAATAAACACCATCGGAGACACCTGTAGAGTATCTTTATAATCACCCAGTTACGTTGTGACGTTTGATAGCATACTAAGTGTTCCTCCAGTATTCGGGAGTTGCGTAATCTCATAGTCATATGAACATGTATAAGTTATGAAGAAAGCATTAGCAATAAACTAAACGATCATAGTGCTAAGCTAACGGATGGGTCAATTCAATCACATCATTCTCTAATGATGTGATCCCGTTCATCAAATGACAACTCTTGTCCATGGCTAGGAAACTTAACCATCTTTGATTAACGAGCTAGTCAAGTAGAGGCATACTAGTAACACTCTGTTTGTCTATGTATTCACACATGTACTAAGTTTCCGGTTAATACAATTCTAGCATGAATAGTAAACATTTATCATGATGTAAGGAAATATATAAATAACGACTTTATTATTGGCTCTAAGGCATATTTCCTTCACACCTCGCCGAGCAGGTGTTCTGTGAGCAGCCCACCGGCTTCGTCGACGCCGCCCATCCAGACCACGTGTGCTTGCTCTCCCGTTTCCTTTACGGGTTGAAGCAGGTGCCCCGGGCCTGGTACCAGCGGATCCACTCACTCCGATGCGTCCCTCTTCGTGTATCATCACGGAGCTGCCACGGCCTACTTGTTGCTCTATGTCGACGACATTATCCTGGCGGCATCCACTGCCGAGCTCCTTCAGCGGCTCACTGTTCGTCTTCGCGATGAGTTTGCCCTCAAGGACTTGGGGCCCCTGCACTACTTTCTCGGCATTGAGGTGGTTCACGGCCAGATGGGTTCTTTCTGCATCAGCAGCGATATGCCCATGAGCTTATTGAGCGTGCTAGCATGCTTAACTGCAAGCCTGCCGCCACGCCCGTCGACACCAACGCCAAGGTTTCAGCTCTGGAGGACTCTCTCGTGTCCGATGCGGCCTTCTATCGCTCCGTCGTGGGCGCTCTGCAGTACCTGACCTTGACGCGCCCCGACTTGCAGTATGCTATTCAGCAGGTCTGTCTTCACATGCATGCTCCGCGCGACTCTCACTGGACCCTGGTGAAGCGTATCCTCCATTACATACGCGGCACCCCATCCATGGGACTCACGTTTACGGCCTCTGCCTCCACCGACCTCGTCGCCTACTCTGATGCGGACTAGGCTGGTTGCCCGGACATACGACGCTCCACCTCGGGCTACTGCGTCTACCTTGGGCCGTCGCTGATCTCCTGGTCGTCCAAGCGACAACCCATGGTCTCCCGCTTGAGTCCCGAGGCAGAGTATCGGGCAGTGGCTAATGTTGTTGCTGAATGCTCTTGGCTTCGTCAGCTGCTCCAGGAGTTGCTTTGTGAAGTTCACAAAGCCACGCTCGTCTACTGCGACAACGTCTCTGTCATGTACCTCTCCGCCAACCCAATCCACCATCGTCGAACGAAGCACATTGAGCTCGACATACACTTTGTTTGTGAGCAGGTGGCTCTTGGGCGCATCCGGGTCCTTCACGTCCCGACGGCGCAACAGTTCGCTGATGTCATGATGAAGGGACTGCCTACTTCCGTTTTCGAGGAGTTCAGATCCAGTCTTTGCGTCTCCGGCGACGCTTCGACTGCTGGGAGGGGGGGGGGGGCTGAATATATGGTTGTGCATGTATATTATATATCTTGGTCCACCTCCTAGTTATTGTATAGTTGAGGTTGAGGCCCACCTTGTACACCCATGTATACGTGCGTTATGCATCGATCAATACATTGAGTTACATTGCCAAAGCATTCTCTTCCAAGAATCAAAATGCTCTTATATTTCTTTATGAAGGGAGTAAGTATTTGTAATGAAACAAAAAGGAAACCCTCGCGTGATGCAACCGGCTGGTTCACAGCGTGACCACCACCGGACTTCGGAGCATGTTGGAGACGGTATCGACCCCGGAGCCTTTGTAAGTAGATGGACACCTCCACAATGGCCGGAGAAAACGAGACCAAAGATGCACTCCAGCACATCTCAAAAAAAGAAAGATGCACTATAGCACGGCTTCAAAAAAGAAAAGAAAAAAGAGATGCACTCCAGCAGATATACGCTAAACTCCCGTCAATAAACCCTAGCCGACACCACATGTACGCGCGTAAACTGCCCAAATTTGTCCCGTCCCGTCCCGTCCCGTCTCTCTGGTCTCTCCATGGAGCCGGATCTGGAAGCAGGGGCATCACCCCATGCCCCCACCGTTTCGGCGAAGTTCGTCGTCCTCCGCCTCCTCGGCCTCCTCGGCCTCGTCATGCTGACATGCGTGTTACTGGCCGCGTTCATGGCCTTGCTGCAGACGGTTAACTCCAAAAGCGACCGATATCGGATCCTCCGTGTCCCCACTTTCTCGGTCGATCTCGCCGGCTTCGACGGGCTCGACGGCCGGACGCTGGCGCCCAGCCTCTCACCAGCGTTCAACCTCACGCTCCACGGCGTCAGCAACCACAGCTCGGGGCCGTCGTCGTGGGTCTGCCAGGAGCGCGGGACGGTGGCGGTCTCGTACGCGGGGGCGGTGCTCGCCTGGGGCCACGTGCCCGGGTTCTGCTTTGGCGAGCGCGCCCACGAGCGCGCGGGGATGGTGGCGCTCGGCGCCGGAGTTGGGCTCTCCGACGAGCTGCGCGACCGCATGGCGTCGGAGAGGCGGTCGCGGTCCGCGGAGGTGGACGTGGACATCGTGCTGGGCTGGATCGCGGAGGAGTCCCACTACCTGAAGAGGTTGCTGTCGTGCCGGGTGAAGCTGGATGAGCCGTCGCCGCGGCCATATCCCTGCAAAGTCCTTGTATCGTATCCCTGGTGAATCACAAAATGGACTAGTTTTCCGTGGAAAATCCGTTGTTTTCATATGATGAGTTCATTCGTTCTCTTGTACTATATTCGGTTTATAGTCTCACTTTTTTTTAGATTGTTTATAGTCTCACGTTTAGTAGTTGTTTCTAGTTTCTATGTGTCTTTTAAATACTATACTGATGTGTACCGAAACTTTATACAACTTTCAAGACATGCTGGTGTGCGCTGTTTTTTTAAAACAACATGCATCCTAGATGCCTACATATGCTCACCCCTATCAACGTATGCACACATACCCTACCTCTATGAGCATTTAACAGAAACATCTTCTTTCATTGAACGAACATCGCCGGAACATCTGAAATAAATTCAGTCTAACAACAAGGAACCTAACTATCTGAGTTACAGTCAGTTCGCTGGCATGCTTGTCTTAATAACAATTCTTGTATATATATCTAAATAGTTGATCCCATAAGTGTTTTCCTAAACGATGCAAACTATTTTTGAATTTTCCATTAAAAAAGAAGTGTCGACTAGTTTAATTAGTATGAAATTCGGTGAAAACCATCATAACCCGCTGATTAGGCACATAATACCACACACATCACCATGAAGAAAACATCACCAACCAAGCCCACACGACAAAGGCCCCGAGAAGCCACACAAAAATCCATGCCAAGCGATTAACCACACACACCGCTAGCAAGACAACCCAGATTGAGAATGAACAACGAAGGACTATGCAAGGTTCGTGCTGCGAAGGATCCTTCAGCTGGTCCACCTTCACTTATCATCATTGCCGCATGGACTTCCCTGTCGCGCAACTCCGCCGCCTCTGCAACCAACAAAACTATGATGACCTTGTTGACTACCACAACCTTGCCACAAACCCGCCTTGCTCGTTCACATAGCAGTTGCCAGCAGACGAGCCACCAACGACCACCGCTACCAACCACGGGTTCATCCAACCTGAACGAATTCGAGAATGGTACTCCCCAACAAGGAACAAGGCAAAACCTCCCACCTCACCAACCCATACATGTCTGGCATGTCATAATTATTCACGTCATCTTTCTTAGACAAACCCATGGCATTACCTTGTCATCTCATGCATGTGGTATATAGGATTATGGTTGGTGGTACTCATTGATCGTTGGGATTTGGATTAAACGGTGAAAAAAGGAAATTGAGACGCCATGACATGTCGTATTCAGGTACTGTATGGCCTCCTTGAACCGGTTTTGTCTGGATGGTCGGCCGGGAAATCGGTCTTGGCCAACCTCTGAGCAGCTGCGAGCATGTTCTTTGCCGGAGTGCGGTACGAGCAAGAGTTGTGTGATGCGGCGCTCCTCATGTCTTCCTTCATCCGCCTTGCCCTTCATCGCCAGCGCAACCTTACTTGTCGCATGTATGGTCATTTTTGCCGCTGTGGCGGTCTTGAGTGAGGCCTGAATTGCTTCTATTTCCTGCTCAACAGCGTGGACTCGTTCCCATGTGTTGTCCAGCTCATCTGCCCCTGTGCTCCAGGCGGCGCTTCTCCTTCAAAACATTGCCTACAGCCTCCAGGATGCGCATGTGAGCATGGTCGCGCCTCGATCTACCCAGAAGTATGTTCAATGCCTTAATATCTCCATCGGTTCCCTGTCGGTGAGCTTGCTGGCATCTGGGATATAAAAGGGATTGAAATATACGTTGTCTAGGATCGTTTCTTTCTAAAGACACCAAAAATATGTCTCTCCTCCTGCATTATTCCACCTGAGTATGGTGCACCGGTACAAGGTGAATCATTGGGTGAGGCTTGAACCATCCAATCAATAACTTGGCCCATTTTACGAACAATGTTGGTACACCATCCCTCTCTATTTTAAAATTGAGCTCCTAATGCGGTATCTACGTTAAGCCACATCACTCTGAAAACAACACTAGTTGGATTATATCGCCCCAATCAGGTCTACAAGATCGTGATAGTTGGGGCCTATGAACTGTCGTGTTCTTTTGTCAAAATACACACCTCTTATTGAAAGGGAGTCCTTTTGTGAAAAAGACACATCCCATGATGAAAAAAGCCTTTTCATGGAAAGTCACTCCCTTGATGAAAAGGTCTCTTGGTGGAAAGACACACCCCTTTGCTTGAAATGATTTATCTTCATATAGTAAGACATATTAGAAAATAATGAAAAGAAGTATAATAAGTGTCGATCAACAAGTTTTTTACGGAACCCAGAAGATTCAGCCATTGAATTTGTCTTAGCTATGCCAGGAAACTAATGTATCAAAAACATAATATTCATTTCAACGACATTTGAACTTTGCATGCTCTATGCTTACCAAATTATAAATACCGTATTTCGAAATAAAACTCACTAGAACATCAAATATGCAAAGAATGGGCTATACACTAGTTTAAAAAGAAAGAAACTGGCATGCATACAAGCACACGCCGGCAATCTTAGTAGACACACGCATGCATGTCTCGTAGAGTACTTCCAAAGAAAATAAAATCTAGTTAGATTCATCTCTTCTAATATACCAAAGCCTTTTCAACACCGTCAGATTCATCTCTGAGCAACCGGCGATCGCAAGGGGGCTGCGGGCCTGCCCCACCGTGCAGGCTTGCGGTGCACGTCAGGAGCCTGTGCTTGACCGAGATGACGCGAACCTCCAGCCACACCGCGCCTCCGTCGCGCTTCTCGTCGGCCATCTGCTCGGCCAACTCAGTCGGAAGGCCGACACCTCCGCTCGCCGCGAAGATGGCCACCTGCACTGGTGGAAAAACAGGCTTCCGTCCAGCCCCATAAGTCGCAAAACTGTAGGAACCGCGACTAATGGGACCTTTAATCATGATTACGAGGTGAACCGCGACCAAAGGCACAGCCAGGCGCTCGGTGGCAGTGGCGCGCGTGAGGAGTCTTTAGTCGCGGTTTGCAGGACAACCGCGACTAAAAGTTTCGGGCACCTTTAGTCACGGTTTGCTGCCAACCGCAACTAAAGCCCTCCCCTATATATACCCATCCAGCAGCCAACACTTAGCCATTTGGAGCCATTCTCTTCACAAGTGGGTGTAGGTTTGCTTTTGATTCCTCTTATGCACATAAGGTGTTTGATGAAATGCCCCAAGAGCATGAAACAAACATGACATGAAGTGTTGGAGCCACACTCCTCGATCGCGGTTAGCAACTTGATGAACCTTTGATGTGTCATTGATAAAATATGCATGTGTGTAGTTCATTGTTTAATTTATATTGTTTGTAGCTAGTTAGTTTAACAAATGCATGATGGTTAATTATATATTTTATATTATAATAATGCAGATGAATCGGCAATGGATGTACGGTAACCGACTCTCCGGCGAAGTTCACTACGGGTTTGAAAGATTTCCTCGTAGTGGCTAATGCGAACAAGCGGGGGGTTTTGTTATCTGTCCATGTGTTATCTGTAAGAATCGAAGGGTTACTCTTCCTCAAGAGATGTTCACATGCATCTGCTTGACGCAGTTTCATGCCAAGCTATAATTGTTGGACCAAGCATGGAGAAAGAGGGGTTATAATGGAAGAAGATGAAGAAGGGATGATTTCATCGATGAAAGCTATCTTGCTCATTTCGGTGATACTTTCATGGAGGATCTTTGAAGGTGAAGGGAAGGTGAAGAAGAGGCACGTGATGATCCCATTGATGATCTTGGTGGGACCATTCGATGCACGGAGACGCCGCGAAACTGAAAAGGAGAGGGAGAATTTGGATCGCATGTTAGAGGATCACGTAAAGGCGCTGTACCCGGATGCGATGATGGTCCGAAAAAGCTGGGCTGCACAATCGGATTTGCTTGAAATGGAAGGCAGAGGCGGTGTAGCTGACTCGGCATTTGAAAACTTGCCGAAAATGTTGAAGAATATGTTTCAAAGGATAACGAGTTGCCCGCTTGACGCGTCTGAAGCAAAGAAGGTTGTCCGCCCTCTAGGTTTAGAGGTTACGAAGATACATGCATGCATCAACGATTGCATCCTCTACCGCGGTGAATACGAGAATTTGAATGAATGCGGTATGCACTTGCATTGCGTTATAAGATCGTGAGGCGATGACCACGGTGATGATGTTGAGGGCGAAACCAGTGAAGAGGGTTCCCGCCAAGGTGATGTGGTATGCTCCTATAATACCACGGTTGAAACGTCTGCTCAGGAACAAAGAGCATGCCAAGTTGTTGCGATGGCACAAAGAGGACCGTAAGTCGGACGGGGAGTTGAGACACACCGCAGATGGAACGCAATGGAGAAAGATCGACAGATGGTTCAAAGATTTTGCGGTGACGCAAGGAACATAAGATTTGCTCTAAATGCACGGATGGCATGAATCCTTTTGGCGAAGCGAGCTCCAGCCATAGCACTGCCCGTGACTCTATGCATCTACAACCGTCCTCCTTGGTTGTGCATGAAGCGGAAGTTCCGTATGATGCCAGTGCTCATCCAAGGTCCGAAGCCACCCGGCACCGACATCGATGTGTACCTAAGGCCATTAGTTGATGAACTTTTACGGCTGTGGGGTGGTGTCCGTGTGTGGGATGAGCACAAACAAGAGGAATTTGACCTCTGAGTGTTGCTTTTCGTAACCATCAACGATTGGCCTGCTCTTAGTAACCTTTCGGGACTTTGTCAAATAAGGGATACAATGCATGCACGCATACTGCTTACATGAGACTGAAAGTGTACATTTGCCAAATTGTAAGAAGAACGTGTACCTTGGGCATCGTTGATTTCTTCCGAAAATTCATCCAAGAAGAAAGAAAGGCAAGCATTACAACGGCAAGGCAGATCACCGGCGAAGCTCGCGAACGACCGGTCCGAGGTATTTGATATGGTCAAGGATTTGAAAGTCATCTTTGGAAAGGGTCTGGCGGACAATCAGTTCGAAGGGAGCCGACGGGCACGCAGCCATGTGGAAGAAGAAATCTATATTCGGGAGCTAGAATATTGGAAAGTCCTAGATGTCCGCTCTGCAATCGACGTGATGCACGTTACGAAGAATATTTGCGTGAACCTCCTAAGCTTCTTGGGCGTGTATGGGAAGACAAATGATACAAAGGAAGCACGGCAGGACCAAAGAACGCGTTTGAAAGACCACGATGACCGGCATCCGGAATGGTTTCAAGGTCGTGCTGCCTACGCTCGACCAAAGAAGAGAAGGTCATCTTTTTGAATGCCCGAGCGGTATGAAGGTCCCGTCTGGATTCTCGTCCAATATAAAGGGAATAATAAACATGGCGGAGAAAAAGTTCCAAAACCTGAAGTCTCACGACCGCCACGTGATTATGACGCAATTGCTTCCGATTGCTTTGAGGGGCTCCTGCCGGAAAAATGTTCGAGTAGCCATTGTGAAGCTATGTGCATTCCTCAATGCAATCTCTCGAAGGTAATCAATCCAGAAGTTCTACCACGGTTACGTAACGATGTGATCCAATGTCTTGTCGATTTCGAGTTGGTGTTCCCGCCATCCTTCTTCAATATTATGACGCACCTCCTGGTTCACCTAGTCGAAGAGATTTTCGTTCTCGGTCCTGTATTTCTACACAATATGTTCCCTTCGAGAGGTTCATGGGAGTATTAAAGAAATATGTTCGTAACCGTGCTAGGGCCAGAAGGAAGCATCGCCAAGGGCTATGGAAATGAGGAGGTAATTGAGTTTTGTGTTGACTTTGTTCCTGACCTTAAGCCGATTGGTCTTCCTCGATCGCGGCACGAGGGGAGACTAAGTGGAAAAGGCACGATCGGAATGAAATCAACGATATGTATGGACGGCCATTCTACATTGAAGCACACCACCTTTGTCTTGACCAATTCCAGCTTGGTGGCTCCGTACTTTGAGAAACACAAGAATATTTTACGTTCGACAACCCGGGAAGCACGAATCCTGGATTAGGAAGGCCCACATGGAGACTTTCGGCAGTTGGTTGAGAAAACATTTAATGAATGACAATGATGTTGTAGATCAGCTGTACATGTTGGCCAAGACACCATCTTCGACTATAACGACTTTCCAAGGGTACGAGATAAATGGGAATACATTTTACACGATCGCCCAAGATAAAAAGAGCACCAACCAAAACAGTGGTGTCCGCTTTGATGCAGCAACCGAGAATGGGCAAGAGGTCACATATTATGGTTACATAGAGGAGATATGGGAACTTGACTATGTACCCTCCTTTAAGGTCCCTTTGTTCCGGTGCAAATGGTTCAAGCTAACAGGAGGTGGGGTAAAGGTGGACCAGCAATACGGAATGACAATGGTGGATTTCAACAATCTTGGTTACCTTGACGAACCATTCGTCCTAGCGAAAGATGTCGCTCAGGTTTTCTATGTGAAGGACATGAGTAGCAAACCGAGGAAGCGGAAAGATAAGAAAAGCGATCAAGACATCATGCGATGATCCAAAGCGCCACATTGTTCTTTCGGGAAAAGAAACATCGTGGGAGTGGAGGACAAGACAGACATGTCAGAAGATTATAATATGTTTGCTGAAATTCCGCCCTTCAAAGTGAACACCGACCCAAGCATTAAGTTAAATGATGAGGATGCTCCATGGATACGGCACAATCGTAAGCAAGCGGGGACACAAGGGAAGAAATGATGTGTAATAATTTATTGTACCAAACTTTGTTGAATGGATCATGTGAATTATATTACCCGTGATGTGTTTGGTTTCCATTTTCGAATGATTAGATATACCACAGATGATACATGAAATTTGGAGTGATTTAGTAATACTCATGCCTAGGCGTATAATATGCATACCGTAGTCTTCATAGCCTCCGTCGTCGTTGTCTTTGGTAGTAAATGCGCCTTCTAAGTTGCCGCCGATAAGTAAATGCATTTCTTTGTAAATCGCATTCTTGTCGTCATTTGTCGTCGAGGCGGCGCTCGTGGCTCGAAGCGAGGGTAGCGCGGCGGGGGATATCGCCGGCCGTGATGTAGTCCATGACGCTTCTGCAGTCCGGCCATACCACCATAGCCGACGGCCGGCCTCGTGGAAGTTCCCAGGAGGCGCACCGTCCTCCTCATACCGGCGGCGCCCTCTCATGCCGATTGATGAAGAAGGCGTCCCAAGTATGCTGGTTATCGGGATGCCAGCGGGGATTCATCCGCTGCTCCGGCGTGAGGTCGAGGTAGTAGTGCTTCGTGATGGTCGCCCGGCGCGCAGTACCCTGAGGGACGGGAGGGACCGGCTAAAGGTACCCTTCAGTCGCGGGTCTTGTCGCCAACCGCGACTAAAGGGGGGGCGCGGGAACGCAAAAAACCCGCCAAAAACCCTTTAGTCGCGGTTGGGCAGGCGACCCGTGACTAAAGGGTACCTTTAGTCGCGGGTCTCGTCGCCAACCGCGACAAAAGGGGGCTATAAATACAAGGCTCGATTCTCGTCTTCTCCGATTCCGATTCTCGCTTTGTTCGTCTCTGCCCGCGCCCTCGGCGCCCGCCGTCGCCCTCGCCCTCGGCGCCGCCCGCCGTCGCCCTCGCCTACAGCAGCGCCCGCCCGGCGACCTCGATCTGCCGCCTCGCTCGACCGCCCTCAACGCCGCCGCCTCCTCGCCCATCACAAGACGGCCGATTGCCTCTGCCCGCTCACGGCTGCCCATGCGCGCCCCAAGCCGTCCATTTTGTGCCGCGCGACGCCCACCGCCGTACGCCGTGGCTACCTCCCGGCAGCCGCATATCCCTGAATCGCTAGCTCGGCCACGGTCTCGCCTGCCGTGTGCAAGCACGCGTGCTGTGATGGCGGCTCGTGCATCGACAATGGCCCCCACCCGTAATTACTTTGGTTTAATTAAGACTGCATAGTTAATTAACCTAATTGGACACTTGTCAGTGGGTCCCCACCACTTAGTCAACCCCCTGTTGAATGAGGCCACTAGTTAAAAATTGTTGACTATGACATGTGGCCCCACTCTAATAAAATGTTTTTATAAATAGTTAATTTGTTAATAAAACTGTTAACTAAGTTGTGTCAATGATAGCAGGACCCACCAGAAGCTTGACCCACCAACAGCCCTGTTGACTGCTGACATCATGCTGATGTCATAACCCTGTTTTCCTTTTATTTAAATCTGTTAATTTCAAATAACTGTTTAAAACTTTGAAAAATCATATTAAATAAACCGTAGGTCGGATCAAAAAACTTTATACATGAAAGTTGCTCAGAACGACGAGACGAACCCGAATACGCTACCCACATACATGTCAGATGCCTCTAACTATCTAAACATGGAACTTTCCCCCTCCGGTCTTCTATCTGACATTAGTCCGAACCGGAAAACATTCCGGTTGAATCCCCTTCACCTTTATCGTGTAGCCATATGTTAGGTCACTCCGGCACATCATATTGCCACGTTACGCTTTGTGATGATATGCTTGCTGTATATTTACTGTTTTTCCCCTCTTCTCCCAGGTAGACCCCGAGACCGATGTCGCCTCGTGATCGACTACGTCGACGACGACCCTCTCCGTGACGCCGCCGTCGCCGCCTCTGCCTCGCGCTCTACCGCGACACCCTCTCCCACCCTTCCTCGCCTCCTTTTGCCACCGCTTCGCCACCGCCACCGCCACCGCCACCGCCTTCTTCACTTAATTAATTTGTTTTTACTACATGTTTTCAGGTCGACATAATGGCGGACGATAGAGTGACCCGATTATGGACAACTATGATCCGGACGGTGAAGCACATATGTTCGGCATCATAAACGGCGATATTCTATATGTGCCGACCGGAGAAGAAGAAGATGATATCTCTTCTTATCTCGAACCTTGACGGTGAAGATGAAGGGCGCCACAAGAAGATGATGCCGAACAAGCGTCGATAAGCAGCGATCTTCAAATGGAAGTAGCAACCACCTCCGGCCGAGGTATATATATACATTGAGCCTCCGGTGATACAAACTAACTGATTTGAATAAATATGTGTGTACTAACGCAGCGACTCTCTTTCTTATTTTAGCCCTCGGCGGATCATCGAAACAATCGAGTGCGTCGTCAAAGCGTGGGCGCAACCAAGACGATGAAACAAGGAGAAACATGCACCATCGAGGTTGTCGACAGTGCAACCGGCAGTCACCGGAGCCCCGCAAGAACGCCACCAAGTTTGTCACCCAATGCGGAGCCATTGTTAGAGACAACGTCTCGATCACCGTCGAGAGTGGAATGAGCCAAAGAAGGCACGAATTGATGGTTTCACTTTTGTCGATAAGAGAACAAAAAAAGATTGCTTCAAGAAGCTTATGGAACATTTCGTTCTACCTCCGGAATACAACAAATTCGATGAGGAGGGTAACAAGATTGAGGAAAACAAGGAGAGGAGGAGGCTAGTCAAACAGTTCGCTCTTCATAAGATGGCCGACGCATTCCGGAAATTCAAGCAAAATCTAGCCCATGACTTTGTCAAGCAGAACAAGACTCCGGATTTCAAAGGACAATATGAGAAACTGAAACATGATTGGCCAGAATTTGTGAAGCAAAAGAAATCGGAGCAGTTCATTCAAATATCGAAAAAAATAAGGAAAATGCGGCTAAGAAGGAGTACAATCATGTTATGGGGCCAGGAGGGTATCGCATTTGGGTGCCTAGGTTGGAGAAGATGGAGAACGAGCTGAGGGCGCGAGAATCCGTCCAGTGCACGGAGGATGGGACCCAAGGGCCAAAAGCTGGTGTGGTACGGGCATGGGGAACGCTGAACCGGAGACAGGGGAGTGTGTTTACTGGGCAAATTAATTAAACCCACCCAAGCCCTTATTGACGCAATGAAGGATGCTCAACAGGGGAAGATCAAGTTCAACAGAGAGAACGACACGACAAAAGCCCTCGAATCTGAACACGTGGGGCGTGTACGAGGCATGGGGCACATTCTGTGGAAAATAGGGTTCCCCGAGCGATGACCCGTCTGATTCTGAAGCCGTAAGAGAAAGATGGATCGGGAATCGGATGTTGTGGCGCGGTTGGCATCGGAAATGGATGTGATGAAGAAAACCATGAGTGTACTAGTAGCGAAAGAGATGCAGCTCGGGTGCAAAGATGAAGATCATCCGGCGGATCTCGGAAGCCAAGAATGAGAAGCGGCGTGGCTTCCACGGAGGCCCCACCGGCTGGTGCAGATGCACCGACGATCGAAATTACTGCACCGGAGCCTCGGTGGTCGAAATTATCGCACCGGAGCCTCTCGGTGGTCGAAATTACTGCACCGGAGCCTCCTCGCTACCCGTGGACGATATAAAGGAGATGAAAGAATGTCATCTGTATTATCCTATCGGGAACATGTCCATGAAGGTAGCCATCGGCAGTGCTTTACCATGTTTATTCGAGCACTCCACCACAACAACCCCATTCAAGATGGCTATGCTCGTGTCACGGTGGAGGACATAGTCCAAGGGTTTGAGGACACGGAGATTGACATTGCTACACCTGAAGGGAGAAAAGACTTGGAGATGTCAAGCGCCATTTCATTCTATGGCAAAAGAAGTTTATCAAGTTTCGAGCGAGGCGCCAAGGACAACAAGTCCACCCCCTACGGTGGTGGTGGTGGCGGTGGCGGCGGTGGTGGTGGTGGTGGTGGTGGTGGTGGCGGTTCACCTACACCTCCGCCACGTCGGCCGACGCCGCCCCGATCCTAACGTCCGGCGGGTGATCACCGCCGCCCCGATCCTTGTCCGTGGTGATCGACGCCGCCCCAATCCACCTCCGCAAAGAAGCGAAGCAGTCTGGATTATTAACCCGGACCCTTATGTACCTAAGACCACAAAGGTACGGAGCCATCATCAAGCCTCTCCCCACAAGGCCTTGGGAACGTAGTGCCGAGGAAGTCGACGCCAAGGGCTGCTGATTTGGAGAAATGGAAGGCGGACTGCAAAAGAAAAGAGAGCCCGAGCCCAAGCCAAGATTTTACGATGAGCAAAAGAAGTGGGCTAAGTCATTTTTGAGCACACCGTCCCAAGCCACAAGAATCTGCCTAACGACTATGCACGTGAATTTCGCAGCAGGCACTCATGTTCAAGGAGAACAAAGAGCGGAGAAGGCCGAAAGTAAAATAAGCGGGAAACAAGTTGCCCAGCTCGGGAACAAAGTAAACAATCGATTGCCCCGCTTATAGTGGAAGCCTTCGTCCGGATGCCCCGAGATCATACAAGCTGCGGCAAAGACAGGATTGATTGTAACGAGTGCGGAGAACAAGCGGCCAACTTAGGTATTACTCTTCGTGAACTGTTAGGCCTTGATGAGGCGCCCGATGAAGGAGGTAGTAATTACATATGTCAAGAATGGGCCTCTCGTCGAGCTGCGCAGGAAGAGGATCTACCTCCACAAATGAAAGGTCTGCTGTAATGGTACAAGGGTTACATAAAAATTTAAAACGCCAAAGAATATATTTATGCGGACGTTAGACATGTGCATCTCTTCAAACATTACTATGTACAAATTGAACTGAGTGAATTGTTCCAGCTTTTCAATCTGTGAGCTCGACAAATCTATCATCAGTTGCTACGTTCTGTAAGTGATTTATTAATTTCTACCCCATCTCGTTCATATTGCTTGCACTATATATATGTCCTAACTATATTGTTGTGTCCGCTATTATACATGCAGAATGAAGATTAAGGAATGCAGAGTAAGGAACATCCATGATGTTGGGTTCATTGACCCACACATCGTTAATGGACATGTGTTGGAGCGTCACCCCGCCGACGTGGAGGCAGACCTGTGGCGATTTCTTACAAAGCAGGAACTCAAAAGTGATATTCTATTTCCTTACCATTTTGGGTGAGTGTTTACATCTTGAGCACATTCTCTTTTGTTTACTCCATGCATGGTATGTGGCGGCTAATCGATGAGTTATGCATGACGTCTTGTGCATGTATCGTGTCCGCAGTTCCTTTGGATTCGCTAGTAATTAAAGTTAACACCTCGTAATGTCTCGTCCCACGACTCTCGAATATGGATCCAAAGCTTTGGGGCGGCATGAGAAGAATGCTGCGAAGTAATTATTTTCATTCATTTGCGCTCTATATCGATCGGCCTATTTCGTTCATTTCCTAATATCAAGTAACTAATAACTCTCTTGTTCATTTAATTTTCTTTGCCTCGTAGGGTTTGGAGACGGTTCGTAGATACAAAGGTCGGTGAATTCAAAAAGAGCTAGAATTCAAAAGGTCAAAGCCTAAGAATCTGGGGATATTCAGCCACCGGAGACCAATCTATGTGGATACTATGTTCGTGAGATGATCCGAGATACACCTCTGAGCGGGTTCCGAGTGATACCAATGCTCGGAGGAATAACCTCCGGATGATGCTTAGTCCGTAAGCTCGCTTCCGACCACTTCAAGAGGAACTAGCTGGATGGTTCAAAGGGAAGTCCTCCATCCTAAAGGAGAACACTATTACGAGGACGTAGAACTTTATATGCATTAAATCATGTATGGAAACTTGTTCAAAATTGTATATGGTCATCCGATGATATTGAATATATATTGTATATTCCTCTTGAATTCTTTTTGGTTCTAATTTAAAATTTATTTGAAATTGTACATTCATATGCATGTATGTAGTACCGTAGAATATATGAAACTCCTTCAAAATTAAAATAAAGCTATAAAGATATAAAACTATACATATTAAGCTGAAAAAAGGTTTAAGGGGGGCTAAAACCCTAAACCTGTGGCGGCCTTTTAGTCGCGGTTGGCGAAGAACCGCGACTAAAGGTCCTCCGCTTGACGGCCGCTGGCGCCCACGTGGACGGCCGTTAGTCGCGGTTCTTAAGCAGCCGCGACTAAAGGTGGGGGGCATTAGTCGCGCTTATTTGGTCGCGGTTGCCCAACCGCGACTAATGGCAGTTGCGAACCGCGACCAAAGGCCTTTTTTCCACCAGTGCTGCCCGGTACTATTGACCGGCACGCAGAGCTCCTGCACGGCACCGGTGGTGAGCGGGACGCCCCGATACAGGACGACTGCTTCGCAGCCGACGCACTGCTCGTCGCGAATACCAAAGTCGATGCTCAGGGTGAGGTTGAACGCCCGGGGGACGCGAGAGTCGAGTCCGGCCGCGCCAGTGGCGGACCTAGGAAAAAGTCAAGCCCCAGGCCGACCCAGGCATCCTTCGGAGCACTGTAGCTACGGTGTTGCATCGTAGCTACTGATCCAACGGCAATAAATCGCCGACGCCCAGCAGCCGCCCGGGCTGCCTGGGGCCTAAATCCGCCTCTGGGCCGCGCCGTCCACCACGACTGATAGCTCGGGTAGCAGGCGAGCGTAGGAGTCCGGCCACTCCGTCGAGTCGTACAAAGTAAAAACAGTCAGGTCGATGAGTAGCGCGGCAATCACAATGGCCAAAACGAAATCGGAAAGTGTGCCCTCGTAGAGGCGGCACGGCGGCGGAAGATGCTTGTCGCTCTTGTCGGCTAGGAGCTTTTCCTCCATGGTTGTGGCCTTTCTCTCTCTCTACCTATCTCTTCGATGTTGTATATAACACGTGGCAGTCCGGGCAGGCCAAGACAGCAAGGTAACCAACCCAGGTTAATTAGGAAGCGTACATGAAGAATTCTCCTATTCACAGTAGGAAAAGTCGCCCACACCTAGATCTTACTCTTTTTTTCGATAAAGGGTGTTACACCTAGATCTTACTATCCGAGATCAAGAGTTTGAATGCGATTCCCTTTATCTTTAAATTTGCAGGACTGCAGTAGCTTGGGAGATAGGACTATATGTAATCACGAAAACCTTGTGCTGTGCAATGAACAGGCTGGAGGTGACAAGGCGGTGGGTGACGCATCTTGGCGAAGCAGGGGATGCAGAGCGCGGTAGGGGCTCAGCAGGTTTTGATGTGGATAACACGCTGTTGTTCCACCAAGACTGGGTTGCAACTTTTGCATGTGCACTAGCTACTTCTATGACTAGGTGATGGTACTCCACACAGGCCGGCGGCCAGATGGTTAAGTGCAGTGCAGGGGTAGGCGATTCGATCTCCATGGGATTAACGACAGATCCTTCACAATGGAGCTCTACTGTCCTTCAAGCGGCGCTGCCCTTCCGAAGAGTCTTCCCGCTCTAGTCATGACCCAATTGTAGCACCGGATGACAAGCTTGGGGAGAAGGATGACAAGCTTGGGGAGAAGGGCGACAAGCTCTGGCAACCGAAGGAGACTATTTACAGTCCAGGACAGCTGTAGCAAGCATGAAGCATACACTTGGCATTAGTAAGTCAAATGCCACAAACGAAGGCATATGGTAAGGGAGAGTAAGAGGCAGTACTGCACTATTTACTATGTCCTGCTGCAGTAAATACTAATTACGTGCTAAAAGTGGCTGACAAAATTAACCTTCCAGTAGAAGTTCTTGTCGACAAATACGGCGTCGAATCCACATCTTTCGACTTCTTCTGTGTATTGCTCCACACATATTGTTAGAAAATTTAGGGTTTTCGGATTCCTCTGCGCTTATCCGTGATGCCGCTCACAATTCGCATATCTAAGGCTAGGGGATAGGGACCTTCTTATACTGTCTTTCCAAAGAGTCCATCTCTTATACAGATAAGATTCCTAGTCTTTTTAACTAGTTTTTCGGGATAGACTCCAGACCAAATTACCAACCACGATCAAATTTGTCTGCTAACGGATTCTACCCGTTGTGTCCCCGGAGCACGCGCTTGTGAGCAACACGCCATAATACAGTGTAAATTCCTCTAATTATGTAGATCAACATTAGGGCTGTAATCTAACTATATGATCTAGCTCCTTCCGATTATCACTGTGCCCGGGTAGTCTTTCCAATATATATAGCATATTGTATTCCACTGATAATCGACCAGCTTCCTTAAGCATATAACTTAAGTACGTTCCAACAAGTGATAATTCCATCATAATCATGTAAAGTAACTCCATGCATAAATACATGTATAATTCTATAATGAGGTATTCCGAATATTAGTAATTCCTAGTAATTGAATATAGTTGCAGGACACATAATTCCAACATCTCCCACTTGTCCAAAACGATCATTCAGATATCCGTAAGCCCATAGTATTAACAAGCTTACCAAATACCTCCTGAGTAAGAAGCTTAGTCAGGGGACTAGCAACCATATTAATACTAGGTAGAAAATCCAAAGAAATATACCTTCCCTCAATATTTTTGCTTGTTGTGACACTTAAGATCTCTAAAGACCTTCCGTTTCCGCCTAATAATAATTACAGCATAGCTGTCCTCGGCGCCTCGAGTATTATTTCCTCGAGTATAATTCCACCTTTATAGGCACCTTGAGTATTTTGTTTCCTCAAGTGAAATTCCGCATCAATTATTTCCAGTCACATATATCAATAATTTGAATAATTAGACATTGAGTCAAAATATTTGATAACCATGTTGAATAAATTTTCAAAACCACATAAAAATCAAATCCAATCCGTAAATGAAGTTCCATAATTAACCATGTTTTGAACGAAATTTCTGACTTCGGTCAGTGAACATGCACCATATTAGTACCACAAAAAAAATTGAATATGCGTACCTGGACTTATTTCTCATCTTGTAGATAGGATAATAGCTTCCTCAATGTGTTTACCTTTAATATAAATTTCAGAATAAGTGACAAGTTGTGATGCACTTTCCACAATCTTAAATGATGTGTGAGATTCCCTCAGCTGCTCGTCTTTCCTTCCACTGCCTGAATGCAGCATAAATTCCGATAGCTAAGGTATGATAATATAATGAAGATACATACGAATCATGGTACCATTTATTATTCCATTTTCCTTAGGTGTTCAAATATAATTCCTCACCGAGTATGATTCCCTTTTATCAAAGGTATTTTAACAGATTTGCAATTTTCCATAGAGAAACACTTCAAAATATTTTATACATATTTCAACTCTTAAAGCAATGTTTCAAATGTTCCTTTCATATGAAAGTTAAAAGATGACCAATCTTTCACTTCCATCAATGTGACTTATCATTGCAAACAACAAAACAACGTTAACAAATACAATAATAATGCAAAATACTTTCCACTTACGTGTGTAGATGACCGCCTTGCTTCATTTAGAAAACCATATGACATGCTATTCTATTGATGTGAAGCTTGTTATAAGACCATACATTAATATACTCAATTAGCAAACCATGTCTTTAGTTCCTCTTTCCCAAAATTCCAGGGGAGTGAGTTTCCACAAAGTATATTTCCCTCTGTATGAATAATTGAATAACAAGAGTGACTTTATAATATTCCAATGAGCCAAATATCCTTACAAGAAAAAACACTTCTAGACAGTAGTCTTGCGGTTATTTGGTATGATGTTAAGTTCCCAAACTATAATCTTCCTCATTTGAGTTTATTCCTTCCCGCAATTCTTCCACCCATAGTTGACATTAATGAACAAGCCTTCTTAAGAGAATTTAGTGATTCCTCTAAAATTTAGAGCGTCTTCCTCCAAAAACACATAACAATTGTCAAGAGATGACATTCCAAGTTAATTCCTCCCACTTATCCTAAGCATGTTAGTGTCGGGAGTTTCACTTGTAGTTTCCTTTGTGGTCAATGTTATACTTTAGTATGATTGTCAATACCTCCACCCTTGATCATAAAAATGATTGTGTTCCTACTTTCCACCAGTATTCCTTTTCCAGATAATTAAGGAAACACCCTTTGAATCACAATAATAACCATGAAAAAAAATTCCTGGTGTACGCTTTGTAAGAACTGAGAATTTCATGCCAAAGTAGAAGATTTCCTTCCAGTCACAGTATGTAATGCTTCTTTCCAAGGAAACAAGGGAGTATAAAAGACATTCAATTCCTCCATTCAATTGTGGAGTGTACGGTGTATTTCAATGGTGAATAGTTCCATGCTCTTTACATACAAACTATATATTCCTGAAGTGTACTTCCCCCACCAATCGGTGTTAAAATATGATATTATTTAATCAATTGATTTTTCCACTTCAGTATAACATGTGACCAACACAATAAAATCTTCCGGCATAAGTATATATATAAAAAAAACCGATGTGAAGCCCTTTCATGTCCTTCCACCTTAATAAACAAGGTGTATATAAAAAAACATATATGCTTCACATGTACCATAGTCCTCCCACTAAAGTTTAAAATTCCAGAATCAATAAGTCTATTGATCTAGTTCCAAGATATGTGACCAAGCCGTTGATGATGTAGATAATAAGATTCCAAGCATGTGTTCCCATTGTCGATATTCCTCCATATGGAGTTATCTTTGCCAAATATAAACAATTTGGTTTGCCAACTTCCAATGGATATCAAGAAAGATAGATCATTGTGTAAAAATCCAAAATGCACTAAGTTAACCATCGAGCAATATTTCCACTCTTCCTTTTCCAAATAGTATGTCATAATCAATAGATTCCAAGATAGAACAATAAATTAAATCCCTTCACATTGAAGTTTCACAGAGTGTCCGATAACAATAATACTTTTCCTCCACAAGGGAGTTTCAAGGCAAAATTTCCAATTCCAAAGTGTATAAGATTTAGCAGCAATGACAAAACACATAATTATATATACTTTCCTTCGGAACTGTGATATACCATTAAAGTTGCCATTGTATTCCAACAATAAATGATGTATAAAAACGAACACCATAATCCAAAGATAAATATATAGTGCAAATATTCATTAGACATACCGACATATGAAGAGAAAATTTCCTGGAGTGACTCCATCTTCCTCTTTAAATAAGTGATGCTCAATAAAAAACACTTCCCTGAAATCCCTTTCCAGGTTATGCATAATTATCCGCACAATATCAATTTTCTCCAACAATAATTTTGCATTGATTAGACTGAAAATAAATGATTCCACTGAAAATGATTCCTTCAGCGTGTCATGATGTACCAACGAAATTATTCTAAGTCGGCGATAATATGGAGAAAAAAAAAACTCCACAGAGCACGAACAATGCTCGGCATCTGTATGTTGTCCAAAAGTCTGTAGTATTCCAGTGGATTCCATGGTATTCCAGCAAGATCTGTTTGCTGTGCACTCCTTCCAGCGTACGACATCGTCCGACCACTACAACGTGTATTCTCACTATTTCCTCAGTATGCCGCCGGGTGGTTCAGGTGCTTATTGTAGCAATTCAAGTATTATACTTCTAGTGTTCCTTGGTGTGCCTTCCTTAGATGGTTTATATAATTCCTGTAATTTTCAGACAGATATACTGTTCTTGATGATGCAGGTAGCTGCGGCAGCAGGCGTGGGTGACACCTGCAGTTTCCGAGCAGTTGCTCGTTCCGCTTGCCAAGTCGTCGAGGATTTCGGAGCAGCGGCAACCTCGTCGTGGCAAAGGATTCGGCGATTATACGGACTAACGTAAACGTACACTGTAGGAAGTGCCGGTTCCGCGTGTAGAGGATTCGTTGACGGTTTCGAGTGAGATCGGCAAGGGCCAAGGTGCGCGTGAGCAAGATTCATCGACGGGCTTCGTCGTTGCTCGATTCTGAAGCAAGGCACCTGCAGGATCCACCCGTAGGTACGTAGAAGTTAGCCTGATTGATTCCCAGTAGTAGGTCGTAGCAATTATAGACTTGATTTCCTCCGTCCTTTAATCCATGCGAATATACAATAATTCTTTTCCTTCCTCGATCCCGTGCCAAGAAAGTTGTGACGTGCTTGATTCCTTCCATGGCCTGCGCGAGTGAGTTGCTGCATAGAACTATTAGCAAGACACGAGTTGATTCCCAGACCATGACATTGCAGATTGATTGATCACTTGAAAAAGAATAAAGCGACCAGCGGAAGTAGCGGATCAATCGCATCATGAGGAAAGTGCAGCGATAGAGCGGCCACGACCCACAGAGTTGCACAGCTGATTAGGATGGTGGCGGCGATCGTCTCGTCTGAGCTCCGATGCCAATGTTAGAAAATTTAGGGTTTTCGGTCTACCCCTAATTCCTCTGCGCTTATCCGTGGTGCCGCTCACAATTCGCATATCTGAGGCTAGGGGGTAGGGACCTTCTTATACTGTCTTTCCAAAGAGTCCATTTCTTATACAGATAAGATTCCTAGTCTTTTTAACTAGTTTTCCGGGATAGACTCTGCACCAAATTACCAACCACGATCAAATTTGTCTGCTAACGGATTCTACCCGTTGTGTCCCCGGAGCACGCGCTTGTGAGCAACACGCCATAATAGAGTGTAAATTCCTCTAATTATGTAGATCAACATTACGGCTGTAATCTAACTATATGATCTAGCTCCTTCCGATTATCACTGTGCCCGGGTAGTCTTTCCAATATATATAGCATATTGTATTCCACTGATAATCGACCAGCTTCCTTAAGCATATAACTTAAATACGTTCCAACAAGTGATAATTCCATCATAATCATGTAAAGTAATTCCATGCATAAATACATGTATAATTCCATAATGAGATATTCCGAATATTAGTAATTCCTAGTAATTGAATATAGTTGCAGGACACATAATTCCAACACATATGACATTCAAGATCCAAAATACTTCAGGAAGCACAACAGCAAGGGCAACGAACAAGGTGTAAACAGACAACTCTGGCGGCCACTGCCCCTGTCAAAGTTCATTGGAGCCAGAGACACATTACAAATTTGCTTATTTTCTTTCACACAAACTATAATATTGCCTCTGTTTCTAAACATGTGCCATTCTAGTATTTCGTTCACACCATGACTCCGGCCATGGAATATATGCACAAGACGGCCTTACTCTTCAATTTGCTTACTTATTGCTTTAGGATGTACTGTGTGATCCTAGTCCACTGTAAAAACGACATCTCAAAAAAGCATGCTTTGGAGATGAAGGCTGGTAATTTTATCCATCTCGCTATGTACAAGGAATGCATAGAAGAGGCCACCACTACGTACCATGTTTAATTAGCTAAATTTTAAAGGTTATATCTATGTTTGTATAACATTTATAGTCCATAATGGGAGCTTACTAACACTATAATTAGTCAGGAGTGAAGCAAGTACGTTTATTGAAGCAAAGTGCACATATATTTTAGAATGTAAATTTGGAACTACTACTTTTATTGAAGCAAAGTGCACTTATGTTTAGAATGGAAATTTGGAAACGTTAACTTACCATTGACATGTACCGGCAGATGTTGCCGGTAAATGCTAACAAAATGGCCATCCAACCGGCCACTCGCAACCTATCCCAGCAAACTTCAGCCGCCAATGTGAAGTTGGAAACCAATAAGCATACACATGCACTGATCCCAAAGTAAAGGAAGGTCTGCAGAGAAGAACTAGCATAACAATTACCACTTGACGATCAAATGAAATGAACCATCTGTGCCATGCTATGGTTCGCACGTACCTTCTGAAAGTCGATGAAGCATAGGTATATTAGCCAGATCATGTTAGAAACAAGGGCAGCTCCTATCACAATCCTCATGTATATGTCTGCCTCACGCCACGGGCATTTGCCTTTCTCTGGATCCGGCGGCCCATTGCTCCCACAGGTAAATGCATAAAAGCATATCCAAGAAATGGACGCCAACAAAGATAAAGTGAACCAGCTTAGCAGCCAGCCGCTCAAATGTACGCGGGACCCATCTTCATTACGTCTCCTGATTCTAAAGACTCTCCAACTGCCAATCAACACATGGAAAGAAGCTAATTAACTAACCAGAAAATAATCGATCCGGATAGATATAGTTGAGATGTACTACGATATAACTCATAAATCATTATACCACGGGGACGCAAGAAGACAGCACACACAAACAAAACCTGTAAGTGATACAAAGGTAGTGAAAGTCAATAGCCATCAAGATTGATATAAAGAACAATAATAACTACCAGTTCTTATATGAAAGAAACAGGATCTATACCAGACAGCGTAAATCTCTCCTCATATTTCATGGTGCTTGCAAAAAGTGAAAAAGTCTTCTGTGGACCCAATCAAGGCTGACAAAAAAAACACAAAATCCATAATACCACAAAGATGTGAGTATCAGAATTACATCATCAAGCCCTTTAAAGGCTTAAACAACCACAAGGAACTCAATTGGCAAGCCAAAGTACGAAATTCGAAGTCTGGTCATATTAAGTGGGACAGAAAACAGATCTTTAAGAAGTAAAATAAAAGGTATGTAGTTTTTTTCCCCTTGAATAAAGTCTACAGTGAGCCTTTTTTTTCCTTTGAGTCTGATTCTTTTAGGGGATTTCTTAAATTCTGATGGGCGAACAAAATGGACAAGTTTGAAACCTTACCAACAAGATCCAATTTGAAAACAAACATCTGTACAGTAACATGCTATTATATCAAACATACAATTTGCACGAATCCAATAAGGCATATACTCAAAAGTAGAAATTGCAGAAAGTATCTTTATTGATTCATATAATAAGCAAAGTACAATTACACGAGAAAGTGAAATCTGAAGAAGAAATAAATTACAAGCACAATACTCTGTTCTCATTTACAATTCAAGCTCCTTTTGGAGACTGGATTTGCTATGAACATAGAACAAAAAAAACCTGGAAAGTTGCAGACTGAAAAGTGTCGATAAAGGTTTTCCATCTTCCTGATCTAAAGCTCTAATTCCTTCCACAAGTTGCCTTTCAAAAATATCCAGGAATTCAACAGTTAAAGTGGCAACCCAAGTTCCATTCTCTTTTACGATTCAAAGTCTCATGGAGATGTGATTTGTTTATCAACTTTCAAAATAGGAACTAGAAAGTTGATGAAATGATAAGCGCACATAAGTTTTCCATCCTCATGACCTAAAGTTCCACAAGTTGCCTTCCAAAAGTTTTGAGAATTTGACATTTGAACTGACATCCCGAGTTCCATTCTTGTTGTCTTTGAATAAGTCGTGAAAACACTTTGACGACAAATATTCTTGATGGCATTTTCGATATATCAAAAAGTGCGACAACAAGAGTTCCATTCTCATTGTATACTGATCTTGGTTCAAATAACCGAGCTTAAAATGTTCGATAGTATTCCAGCCTTCACAGTAAAAAACACAAAAGTCAATTAAAGAATATAGCATAAGAATAAAAGATAATGATCAAATTTTGCATACCCCAAACCTAAGGTTGTAGATTATGATCGAGTAGTGCTGTCCAAACGATCTGAGATGCAAGGACTCCTTGCGTGGTAATCGTAGAGCAGCAGGGAGAAATAGATCTGGGACAGAGCGCAAATGTTAAGAATCAAGCGTTTTTGTGACCAACAACACTGACAAAGAAAAACAAACCATGAGTAACAGATCAAATGCTGACAACAACAGACGAAATACAATTAGTCTTGTATTGAGCTAAAAGACACATACCTCAAACCTCAGGCAAGTATTCCTTGCATTGCAGGGACGCTGGCACAAAAGAGAGTGTCCATAAGCTACAATTCCAATTCTTAAAACAATAATACAGACAAAGTAACACACAGCAGTAGCTCCAACACAAAGCAGCAACCATCACTGTAGAGTAGTCTTAATTACTACTTCCTTCGTGCACAAATATAAGATGATTGGGATATTTCAATATGGACTACATAAGTGAACAAACACACTAAAACATGTCTACATACATCCAATTCAGAAAAAAGTTAGAACATCTTGTGAACAGAGGGAATATTTGTTTTACATGTCCTATTGTGATGTGCGTCTTTAACTCAGTTGTGCCATCATGGAGTAACACGCTGCACAAGTATAATATGCAGGGAGTAGATACACATAGTTCAGATAGCAATTCTAAACCTTACTGATTTCCAAAACACACCCCGCAAGTTAAACTGTAACTCTGAAGATAAGCAGCTTGAGAAATGGGATTCTTGAACATCTCGGATAGAATAAACTAGTACAGTTTATAGCTTCACTTCATGCAAACACACAATATCTACTCTGTGAGAAAGAGCAATTTATTACTAGCTGCATCAGAACTGAAGAACTGACTATTAACTAATGACTACTCTTAATTAGTCTGAGCACTGTTCACGGCAAAGACTGAGATCACAGGGATCAGGGGAAACCTGCGGCACTTAGTAAGCAACATGGGCATGAACTTGGGTTGCAGTTAAAGCACTCCCTTACTCCGGTAAGTACATCACAGCAGGTTTTGTTAAAGAAAGTGCAGAAACATGTAAAAGTTGCAAATATTTAGTCACTAAATTAGGCGACTTATTCTATCTATAATGAGTAATTGAGTATCCGTGGAGTTCCATTTCGTGTAAAACCTAAAAGTAGTGCACTAGGGCCTGACGCCCCCGCACCCCCTGGCTCCTCCTTCTTCCTCCCCTGCTCCTATTCCCCAGCGACGACCACCGCGTCCTCCCGCCCACCACCGCCTCCCTTCTGCTCCAATAAAACGAATGCACTAGGGCTTGACGCCCCCGCACCTCCTGGCTCCTGCTTCTTCTTCCTTCCCTGCTCCTCTTACCCACCCACGCCCACCGCGTCCTCTCGCCCACCACCGCCTCCTTCCGCTGCGCACCCCCCTTCCCCCCTCCCCTGCTTCCGCGCCGCTCCGACTCTCTCCACGAGCACAACCTCGATGATCTGCCGCCGGCGGCAGCGGCGCTGTCGAGTCGAACCGAACGTTCCATCGGTAGATTTCCCCAGACAAAACGGAGAGAAGGGAAGAGCAAGTACCTGCCAGAGCAAGCGGCGCTCGGCGCGGCGAGGGTGAGGGTCCGTATCGGGGGCGGTCGGCGGGTCGTATCCGCGGCTGAGGAAGGCGGGGGCGGCCGGCGGGTCGTCTACGCAGCTGAGGAAGGCGGGTCGTCTCCGCCGCTGAAGAAGGCGGGTCGTCTGCGCGGCGCGGCGGCGAGGCAGACCCGAATGCGCGCGGCGCGTGGGCGTGGTATGCTATGGAGACGAGCCGTTGTGTTCCGCAATATACGCGGAGTTGCCTCTAGCTTGGGTCTGGGCCGGCCGATTAAAGGTCTGGGTGGATCGGGCTGACTTGGGCCAATATTTTGCGTCCATGGGCCAACAAGTCTGCTGTATTTGGGCCGAGTCTCACACATTTTTGCTGGATCCCTAAAAAAACACATCCTTGCTGGAAAGGAGTGGATGGATGAGAGCCCTTAGATGCAGTTTGGATGGCAGATATAGGGGGGCTAAGTCCAGCTGTGACTTTGGCTCTGCCACGTTAGAGAATCCTTCGTCCCCTCGCAGTCGCACGCACGCACCAACTTCCCACACCACAGCATACAGGCGGCGGCGGCGGCGGTGATGGGAGGCGAGGGCGCCAGTTCCAGCGGCGGGGGGTTCCGCGCCCGGATAGACCACTACCTGTACAGCGGAGAGAAGAAGCACGTCGTCGCAGGCATCGCCATCTTCGCCGCCATTTTCGGGGTGCCCTGGTACCTCATGACCCGAGGTATCGAATCCCTTCCTACAGAGAAAACCCCCAATCCTTAGTCTCCCCCACCTCCTCTTGCTACCGTGATGATCTGTATGCAATTTGGAAGAGTCGGCGGATTCACCTAGGCGGGTCCTATTCCGCGTTCCTATCTGTTGTGCAGCTCTCGATGAGGGGAACTAGGGTTTGGTAGTTTCAGGCTCGGTAATTCGTGTTGCTGATGCTATCTCCTTTGTGCTTCTTGGATGGACTGGAACTCTGATAGTGAGGGGAAATGTAATAAATATTCGTTTTGCGGCGATAGTCAAAGCTAGTGATGTTCTCGTTGATTTTGAGTTCTCTTGGGCCTTCGCATGCTCAAGATTGGGGCCATCTGATTATGTTGCAGTGAAATCTGGATGGAATCATTTAACTGTAAGACTGATTTTCTGCAACTACAAACCTTCTTGGGATAAACGTTTTTAATGCCTCTAGTTCTTTGTTCCTCTTAGGGGCAACGTTTTCATTCCGCTACATGCCATGTTCAGCTGTCAAGTTAGAAAAGCAAAAGTACCCCCTCCGTTCACAAATATAAGATATTCTAACTTTCTTGTGAATCGGATGTACATAGACACATTTTAGTGTGTTTGTTCACTCATTTCAGTCCGTATGTAGTCCATATTGAAATACCCAAAACATCTCACATTTTTGAACGGAGGGAGTAGGAAACTACTATTACTGGAGGCCGGTCCTATCATATGCCTTCCTGTTGGATGATAACACATATCATTTTTGTACTGTATTTCAATTAGTCAGAACATCTGAGGATCTATTTAGCATCATGAGACAGTTTGACATAGAGAAAACATACTCCCCCTGTTCGTAAATAGATGATGGTTTGGAAATGGTTACAATCTGCCATATACAACTCTGACTGAGATTTTTCACATGAATATGATTCTTTAAACTTAATATGAGTAAAAGTTAGGGAAGTGTGACTGCATACATTCTAGGATGTAGTCTATTTAATGGAGGTAAGTATGTACTTGGAGATATTTCCTTAGGCTTGCACTTCAACCATGAAACAGAAAACTAGTTTTCTGGCTCACCTTTGTCATTTTCACTCATTTGGTTATCAATCAAGTAGGTATGCATTGTTGTGAAATTACGCAGTACTACAAAATATATAGTCGTGTACATTAGACATCTTACCCGATTTGCCGTTGCTCCTTGGTTTTCAAAACCTTGTATTGAAATCCACAACCTCCCTTAATATGTGGCCATAGGCATTCTGTGTACAGATGATTGAGCAATCAGGTCTGTTTTTCCTTGTAAATTATATGGTATGTCATAAACGTATAGCTTTACCATTAAATCATATGTGCATAGCATTGTTTATAAGGTAGTAAGGCGGGTATATTTGTAAGCGCTGCCATGGTGCCTAAGTGTCTAAGGCAGGACACCTTAAAAACAATGACGCATAGGTAAGCATAAAGCTTATTGCAGGTTTTACCAATATAGCGTTATAGTATTTCCATCTCTTATGAACCATGTTATATGGCACATTATATCAAGGGTTTAGTGACACAAGCTTCACATTCACATGGCACAGGACCAATGACAAGAAAAAATAGCATTGCTGTCTTCACCAAAATCATCCCTACGTTCTTTATCATCTACCTTGATTTCCACAAGTGCCATGGTGTGTAGTGTACATGCACCTGATAGGCAATTCATGCCCTATACTTGGTAAAAAAAAGTGCCTAGTTTACAATTTTGATCACTTCTGGTGCAGCACACCGCAGTGTTTTCTGGTTGGAACAACGCATAGCACTATCAAGTGTTCAAACAACTGTAGTTTGAATCTCTTGTAGGATTGGAAGGTGCTGAAACATAGATAGGATTATTCTGTTTCCTTTAAATAGTCTAGTCTGAGTAAGATTGGATATGCTATGGTCTAGATTGGGTTATTGTTGTAGATCGTTTATGTTTCTATTGGATTTCAATGTGCTATTGTTGCTCTGTATCTGGTAGGATTATGGTGGAAAGCGCAAAGATGCTTACATGTGTGGATTATTTTTGAGAACATGTAGTGCATTATGTCCGACTTATTTGTTTGACAGGGTCAGCCCTTGTATATTTAGGTGGTAGGCACAGTGACGATGCACTATTGCTGCCATATTTCGAGTATTAGTATATGTTGGAACAATATAAGAAGTGAGTTACATGCTTTGCTTTCTGGTTGCCATTATTGCATCTATTGTTTTCTTTGTCTTTGTAAATACTTTAAGACTCCATTCCTTAGCCTAGTCTCAAACATAGTTTTTTTTTTGCCCGAAGTGGATCCAAGACATTCTTGCAGAAACAGCTTATGTTGTGGGACGGAGGGAGTAGATATGAATATAGCGAATAAAGTCTCCATTGAGGATGAGAAACTGTCCCCAATTTCGATCCAGGTCTATATGTGTGTGACTTCTTTTATGTTTTCAGTTTCTGACAATTGCTTAGTTTCTAGCGCATTCCGAAGGCACGATCAATGTTTAAATAGTAAAACCCGTTATAGGTTTGATTTCCTTGTACTCACTGCAACTTGTCATTTTTATAGTTACTGAATGAAGTTTACCATCATGGCGATGAACTTGTGTGTCCTGTGTTTACATGATGTTAGGTGTAAAAAGGGGAATTAAAAGCCTTCAGTTGATACTATAGCTATTTGATGCTTACCTGTCCTGTAATATTGGTATAGCTTTGAATTCATAGCATCATGGCACACATGCCTCTATATTTTTAGGTTGATTTTCTGCATTCATCACCACTAAAACATCAGGTGGGAGTATGAGTTACAATCCAACTTGATCGTCCAAATGATGCTTTAGCCATCGGATCATTATTCTGCCTGCTTCAAAGCATTTTTTATAGTTATATAGACCAACCAGGATGCTAGTACATTTTTCATTTACTCCTTTTGGTACTGGGCAACTTACTTGATTGCAATATATTTCTTCAATTGTAGGGGCAAAGCACGACTCTCATCAAGACTATGTGGAGCGAGCTAACAAGGCGAGGTCGGATAGGCTTTCTTCTGGACAGCCATCATCACTGAAAGAATGAAGCAGTTGTCTCAACCGGCCCCAGATTGCCCAACCCCTGCATATGCAGTTTGCAATATGAATCTGAAGGCTTAATCTTGTGATGACAAATAAATAGACCTTCTATGTTCCTCATGTCGGCAGCCATGGGAGAACCATAGTGTTATTGTAATACAGTAATAGCAGAAATTTTGTTCGCGGAAATCTCAGAGTAGTGTTTTTTGCTATTCTAGGATGAGATGATGACAAATCATGATATTTCTGTCCCACGAATTGCAGTCCGGAGCCAACTCTTTTTGTATTCCACTGGAAGAGAGTGCGCATGCTAATTTTTTGTAGACGTTACGGACTGGTAGAGGATTAGCGCACAGCATGCGTGGTTTTGAGGCGAGACGGAGCCGCGCCTGTTGGTGGTACAGTGGAGACGGCCGACGCAGAAGCAGAATAGAGGTGGCGGCGGAGAAAGCCAGAAGGGGAAAGAAAAATGGGATCGAGAGGACGAGAGCTGTGAGGGGTGGCATATGGCGAAAAGACAAAATTGCCCCTGGTGGAGGATGAAATTGCGTGGTGCCACCGTGAGACGATCCCCCGCAATCGAGGATGTCAGGGCTTGATCTGATGGCCCAAAGTGTCAAAAATCGGAGAGGCCCCGTAAGTTTCAGTTGTCTATTTCCTTTTGGACGGAACTTAATCTCAAATCTGAATCAATAACATGTAGGTCAAATGCTCAGCCATATCTGATACTAAAGGTTTCTAAAAAAAAAAATCTGACACTAAAGTAGTGATCTAAAATGTTTTATATTAGTTTACATTCTTCGCTGCAAATCACTACACAGAGAGTTGATAATACACCTGCCTACAAAGTGCATTTCAGAAGAAAAAAATCAACTTAGAAAGGTCCTGTGAAGGTAGTGCTTGGAAACCAATCTCGAATGGGCAATGATTTGAGACAGGCCACCAGCCACAAAAAATACAAAGAAGAACCTGGGTACCAGCGCATCCTATATGCAAAAAATATTAGTAATTCAAAAAAAAGTTCAAAAAGTCCCGAAACTTCTTTGGTATCAAACATGATCAAATATTATAGTCGTATAAAAAGATTCGTCAGAGAAAGACTTTTGTTGTATCCTGGGTCGAAGATTCGGCAAAAAAACGCTATATGCAAGTACTATACACGCTATATTGTCGTCATAAACTTCTCTTTTTTGCCCTGAAGTCAAAATGAATCATTTCTTGTCCAAACTTTTTATACGAGTAGAATAGCCAATCATGTTTGATTCCAAAAAAGATTTATATACTTTTAAATTTATTTTGAATTACTTTTTTTTTGACACACATAGGGTGCGCCAGAACCCCAGAGCACAAGTTCCCGTCCCACCAACCACAGCTTTCACTGGTCACCTCCTACCTGAGGGGCCTAAGTTTTGAGCTCGAAGGAAGGACTGGGCTTGGCATGTTTGCGTTTTAGGGAAGAGGCCCGGCCCGACACCTGAGGCCTGATGGGCTTTTCTACTGATGGGTCAGACCTGGGCCTAAAATCTAGGCCCGACGGCCGGGCCGGGTCAAGCTGGGCCTAGGCCTAGGTTTTCTACTATGGGCTTTAGAAGGCCCGACCCAACTTATGGCCACGTATACCCGAGGCACGTCATTGAGTGGATTGGTGGCCCTTCTCCTTATGGCTTATCCCCTTCCCATCGCTTTTTGGGCCACTTGTTCGGTGCGGAGTAAATTGCACAAAACCATCACATTGTAGGCTAGATTAGTAGAAAACACAAGTTTACATTTTTTTGACAGAAAACACTATGTCTATAGTAATCTTTTTGCAAATAACATTGATCGGCGGCTTTAGCTCGGTTAGACATGCTTGTATTTTGCCCGACTATGAATCCCAGTGGACGCTCGTAGGGGAGGAGCAGGAGGTGTGGCCAGATCCAGCTCCACTTTCATGGCCGCGCGAGTGTTACTAACCTGCTTGTCTCTGAAGCTCTTGCACTGCATGATGATGTGATTTTTGCAAAGCTAAGGGGTTATGCAAAGTTCGTGATGGAAAGAGACTGCACAATGAACGTGTAAATTGGAGAGCTCGCCTCATCGTTTACTTCTTTTACACGTTCTTTGATCAGCAATTTTTGCGGCACATCTGTGTGCCAAACAGGCTAGCACCCTACATGTGACAAACTGCTGGTTGGAGTTCAATCTTACTTCCTCTGACTCATAATGTAAGACGTTTTTTGACTAATGTAAGACGTTTTGAATTACGGGACGGAGGGAGTAGTTTTCTTGTAACAAGCCTCGTAGCAGATTCTGGAGCTGTCAGAAAAAGTCTTACATTATAAGACGGAGGGAGTAGTTTTCTTGTAACAAGCCTCGTAGCAGATTCTGGAGCTGTCAAAAAAAGTCTTACATTATAGGACGGAGGGAGTAGTTTTCTTGTAACAAGCCTCGTAGCAGATTCTGAAGCTGACAAAAAAAGTCTTACATTATGGGACGGAGGGAGTAGTTTTCTTGTAACAAGCCTGGTAGAGCTGTTTTACCTGAATAAAGCACCCCATATTCCCTAAAAAAAATTGAACATAACAGACGCATACGCTGGGAATTCGTGCTGCACGCACGTACAGATCGATCAGTCAAAACTCCTCGTCTGCCCTAGTCATGAAGTCGGTGAAGGCCCTGCACCGTGACGGCTGATGCATCACCCGCGATGCAACCTTGCACCACAGCACGACGGGGCCGCCTTGTTGGCCGACGCCGCTGCGGAACAGCTTGGCCTCCACGTCGAACTCCGCGGAGTCCCAGCGCAGCTCGGCCTCCACGCGCCTCCTCACGGAGTCCGCCACGCCTGCTGCTTTGCCGCCTAGCGCCACCGCCTCCACCTCCGCCGCGCTCTTCGCTCCGACGCTGAAGCCCGGCACACGGCCCTCCGCTACCGCGACGCCGGCGTAGGACACCACCACCTTCCCATCGCTGAAGCTGTTGCCCACCCACTTCGGCCGCCTGTTCTCCGCGTGCAGGGTCACGTTGAACGCCAGGGCGCTGAGCCCCGCCGGCTGGCCACGGCCGTCGATGCCGGTGAGCTCGAGGGAGTAGACCTCCCAGTATGAACTCCTGAACGCGTTAATGAGGGAGAGCAGGAGCACGCCTGCACCTGTTTGATTTGAAAGCTTGTAAAGCGAGAAAAAACAGAAGCCTGGAACCAGATTGATGATTACAGATGCCAAAACGATCTTGCGAAGGAGAAGGGGGCAAACCGTACCAACTCCAATCAAGAAGGAAAACCAGCTAAACCAGAAAACCCCTCCCCAGTCAACATGGGTCGATTCTTTCTCCATGCTTGATTGATTGTTGAGGCCGATCTGTCCCCCAAGCAGATCAACTTATATTGCAGGAGCCAGCGACCGCCTTGTATATATGAAAAAAAAAATTATGGAGGTGCGTGTACGTGCAAGAGTTGGGTTACAATTGGAGACCTCATATTTTGTCTCAATCAAACTCGTAACAATCCCCGCAGCAAACCAAAAAAAGAGAAAAAAAAACTGGTACCATCGATCTCTAGTGCGCACCATTCCGGTAGCGATTCCCCCACAGGGGAACTCAATCGATTGATAGCCTTCTCCGAAATCGATATGCAAAACTTAATCATCTTACGGTCAATTTTGAGAACGATTGCCAATCCAACGCGAACCCTTTTTCAACCTATACAAACTTACAAAGACATACCCTTCAAATCCTACATCAACTCCACACGGGAACGTGATCGATCCGGGCTGTCTGGGACGGAGTATAGCATAATGTACTCGAGGACGGGAAACGAGGCATCTTTATCTTTAATATAAACTCTCACTCTAGCCGCGCCGTGAATACATCGACCCATTGCACCATGGAGGCAAAACTTCTGCAGCACGGCCGGAGCGACGAACAACAATCGATGGAGAGCCGGGATAAGCAGCCAACGGGTATGGTGACTGCCATGGATATGCTAGTCATGGTCTTCGTTCCGTGTATAGTCGGCCTGCTTTTTTGTGTTCTTGGTCTGGGTCTCGTCGGTTTGGAGGCATCCCGGCGACCGGAGTTCTCTGTGGTCATGGACGGATTCTCCGACCTCGAGGACCACGTCGCGCGGACGTTCAACCTCACCATGGTCATCAACAACTTAGGGGGCAAGTCCGAGGCCTGCGTGGGCGGCGAGGCAGTGGTCTTATACGGCGGAGTACCACTCGCCGGCTGCGGCGTGCAGGATCTGTGCGTGCCGGCCAAGTGCTCCACGATGTTTCCTATCGTCGCCGCGAGGGGAGGGGCTGGTTTACCGAGGGAGCTGGCCGAGCGCATGGCCGAGGAGAAGCACGCTGGCGGCGCGGTGCAGGTAGAGGTTCGCGTCGTCTCGCCGAAGCACCGCTCGTTCGTGCATGGCGGCGCTGGCTCGTGGGGCAGCGGCGCCGCCGTCCCCATGCCAGGGCGTGTTTCTATCCGATGAATCTGACGGCGTTAGGCGTACGGATGACCCGCCCGGCTTTCTGTTCTGAGAGAGCATGTACTATGCCTTTGCCAGTTTGGCAGCATTTTTCCTCTAACTTTCCCGTTGGTACATAATTCGTGCATGCTAATGTACCAGAGCTCTTGTTTTGTAAAATGTGCTCTGGCCTATATGTACTTGGATCTAGCGATGAGCACGCTCCATCCTTTTCCTTCCTTGAGGCATCGCCGTACAGAACCTTTCTCGCAGTCAGGGTGTTGCCAATGGCGATGATAGTTGTTGATGTTTTTCTGCAGGAGGATGTACACCTTGCCTTCACCTCTGTGGACCTTTTTTCTTCCTGATGTGTCAATCCTTAATGGCTTGGCCAGTTCTCAGTTTTAACATTGCAGAGGCACTTAGGCAAGTCTTAGTCAAGTGACAGAATATATAGGGAAAAAGAAAGAAAAAGTTTAAAATAAATTTTGCGCAGATCGCCATGTAAGATCTCATAAATTTAGCATCGATTGAGATTTAGCAATCCCAATTATCATTTAGAAAACAAAATATGGATGGCATATGGCAAAACAAACCTGAATGATGAAGCGATAAAGAGACAAATCCATCATGAAGCAATGTTGTTCATAAATATATACCGAGGGAGGTCAAAGGGGAGGTGTTGTTAAGATTAAGTTCGACAGACGGACTACCGAACGAATGCATAGGGTTAGCCAAGTGTAAATTGTACCAAAGAATTCCTTGGATAATTTTTTTATGGCGTATCTGTCTTCCATGCAGTGTGTGCAGCTTCGGGCGGCAGACAAAAACCTTAAGGCTTCAAATAATCCTTGCCCAAGTACACCATCTAAAATGCTTTCTCAGATACGCATTTACTGGATGATTGTGGTGTGGCTGTCGATTCCTCACATAATGAGATTTTATCACTAGTAAGAGTGAGGGAACTTGCGCAAGCAATGCTTACGGAGGCAACTGCAGCCAAAGTTGTGGCCAATGCCTTGTCGACGGTTTCAGCTGTCAGGGTTGCTGGGCTAGAGACCGATGTGCCCGTGGGAGCCATGGGAGGGGATGCAGGAGAGGTGGTTGTTGTATCTCCCTCTCGTTACCGCGTCTAGGCGGCGAGGCGAGTGACCAAAGCGGTGAGCTCCAGGGGAATTCGCCTTTGTAATCAAATTATATAATACATTTTTTTAGACCTCTCCCGCTTTGGCTATTCTGGTAGGCGTACATAGCTTAAGGAGTACATTTACATGGAGCAAATTGATGTGGTGGCACTTCAGAAAATGATTTAGTCAGATTTACTTTTCACGATTTGCTTGCGTTGGATCCTACAGAATGTTTCTACTGGTGTTGGGTGGCGTTCGTAGGTCATTCTGAGAGGATCTTATCAGGATGCAACCTTGATTTTCGTGACGTGGTCAGTTGGGATCAAGGTTCCCTTTTTCGTCGGCAATCATTAGACACTGCGCGACGCTCAAGGAGTGGATGATGGTGGCTGTGTATGGCCCCGCTGACCACACGCTCTAGGTTTCTTGGGGGAAATCCAAGACCTGCTTGGGTTGATCTCCACGTGTAATCTTTCTGTGGTAGTAGGTGGCGATTCTAATTTGATCCGTCGAGGGGTGGACAAAACAACACAATCGTTGATTGGCCTCGCGTGCATCTATGTAACAATGCTATCGCCATGATTGCACTCAGGGAAGTAGCCAAATCAGGTGCGAGATACACTTGGACAAACAAACGACTCTCTCCAATTCGTAGTGTTCTAGACACGGTTTTCATCTCCTCGGAGCGGGAGGTGCTTTTCCTTTATGTTTTTTGATCGCTGAAACACAAATTGGCTCTGATCATGTGTCGTTTGTCCTCTCCTCCATGGAGGAGTGTATTAGGCATAGTCCAAGGTTCTTAGTAACGGCATGCTTCGGAATTGAGGGCTTCTGCTAATTGGTGACTGCGCGCGGTTGCGGCGGCTAGACAACATCAAAGCCCCATAGAGTAGTGGACGGCGGTTGCTGCCAATATTAGGGCCTTGCTTCGTGGCTGGGGAGCCAATCTGGATCACACTGACAAACCTATGAGAGCTAGGTTGGTCGATGAGCTTGCCAACATTTGATGCGCGGGCTAATTAACTTGTCTTCTTGTAGGAAAAGTGGGCACGTAGGTACGCCACTAGAAAACCAAGTCGTGGCTATCTTGCATACCGAAGAGGAGTACTGGCGGCATCGAGGCAGCGTTAAGTGGGTCACTCAAGGCGACGTGAATACAACCTACTTTCATGCTTATGCGACGGGCGTATGTGTAAGTGCTCTGTTTTGCGGTTACAATCGGAGCAAGAGCTCCTGATACGCCAGGATTATATCGTTGTTCACATTTACGAATTTCATATTAACCTGATGGGCATAGCTGAGCCGAAGCCGTTGAGTGTGCGTCATAACTTGTGAGATCAAGCAGGCAGTGTATCGCAACATGAAAACGACATACTCGACGCTGTGGTCTATGAAAATACACACAGCCTCGGGTCCGGACAGTTGGCCTATTGTTTTCTTTCATAAATTTTGGCCCATCTTAAAGGATGCAATGTTTGCTATTTTCAACGGTTTTGCTCTAGTTAGGGTCGACATATCTCACCTCATCTTTGGGTCGATCTCTCTTATTCCCAAGGGCTGATTCTATCAAACTCTTCCGTCTCATTGCTCTTATAACCGTTCCTTTTTAAGAGAGATAATTACACGATAGTACCATATTTAGGGTGGTGGTGGCGAATTGGTACCATTTTTGGTAATTTTTACGTGCCAGTACCACGTTTGGGTCGAACCGTTGCAAATCGGGCTAAAATTCGTATTTCTACGTATTGACGTTGGAACTGACCGCCCGGGGCCGTGCGTCAGCTGCCACGCTAGCGAATCGGCACCCGCCCGCTCGCTCGATACGTGCGGTCCGGCTCAAACCGGACCGGCCCGTGCTCTGTCTCTCCCTCTCCTTTCCTCTCTTCCTCTGTTCGTCGACGAACCCTAGCTCCCCTGCGTGTCTCTACGGCGATGGCGGTGGCGACCCATGGCGGTGGTGGCGGCAGCGGCGGTGGCGGCAACGGCGATGGCGGCGGCGCAAACATTCCCCTCTTCGGCAGCGGCGCGGCATGAGGAATCGAGGGGAGATCTCCAATTGAGGGCGGCAACGGCTACTCGAGCTCTGAGTATTCCAGCGACGACAACGAGTTCATGGAGCCCGCACTATCCATGGAGCAGCGGGTACGGCGGGCACAACAATGGGTGGCGAACCCTAGCAATAGCCACGAGCTGACCCACGGGCTAGACGGCGTCCTGTAAGTTTTTGTCTTTTTTTCTTCTCATTTATTTTCTAATTAGGGTTATAGTATACTGATTAGGCAAATTGCATGTGAATTGTAGTTTATATGAAGACATATGGAATGCTAGGATCCATTTTGACAATAATGATCTGTTAGAGAGGAAGTTAAGTTGTTCAGATGTGACATATCTGAATATGGTTGCATTGATGGAAACACAAGGCTTTAGTATTGATGATTCACTGATGTTTTACATGGAGACCCCAGGAGAGCAGGGTTTGGAATTGGTTGATGGTAATCTTAAACTACAGTAGATCAAGAGGCAGAATGAGGAGAGTTTGGTGCTTAATTTGCTATTTAGGGCTTGTCCACCAGCTGTCAGTGTAGCACAGAAGGGTTTTGTAGAGAAGCAAAAATTAGATCCAATTATTTATTATGAGCCTGTGGTTTATGATCTTCCTGGTCCTCCTGTTTATGCTGTTGATCAGCAAGGTGTTGCTTATGAAGGTCAGAGTAGCTGCTCTATCGCAGCTGTAGGCCCTGCTGTTTTAACACAAGAGAGTAGGAGTGTTTTAAATCCAAAGTTAAAAGAAGTTGTGGAAGAAGAACAAGATGGCTATGATGGCAGTTATGCATCTTCATCTGAAGGGCAATATGACAGTGACACTAACCCTTATTATATGGGGGATTTAAGGCCTAACTATAATGAGGAAATGAATGATGCTGAAGACATGGAGATGGAAGAGGGAAACAAACAAAGAGAGGAAGAAGTACAAGAACAACATGAGGAAGAAACAGAGGATGAAGAATAAGAAGAAGAAACAGAGGAGGAAGAACAAGTGCACTATGAGGGTGACACAAAGGTAGAGGAATTATTTGATTTGGAGGATGATGACCCTATTGTTCCAGAAGAGGAAGAAAAAAAATCTGTGCCAGCAAAGAAGAAGCAGAAGCTGCAAGTAAGGAGGGGACCAACAACAAGGTCACATTCCAGTGTTTTAGAAGAAGTGCAACCTGATTGGAAACCATCATCAGATGAAGAAGATAATAGTTTACTGAAGGACAGTGAAGATGATGGGTTTCAACACTAGCATTTGTGCTACCTCAAAGAAGGAAGAGCAGGGCAAAGAAGAGGCCACCTAGAGTATGGTACAATGAGGATTTGGAGCAACCACACCAACAACTACAACTGCATATGTGTTTCATAGATCAACATCAAGTCAGAGATGCTTTGTTGAGCTTGCACATCACTCAGTGCAGAGACTTCAAGTATCACAGGAACTCAGATCAGAGGATCACTGTGCACTGCAAGAATTCACAATGCAAGTTCTGCATTGTGGCAACTGTTATAAAAGGGGAAAACATTGCAATTAAGAAGATGAAATTACAACACACTTGCCCTAGTTCTACTGAAACAACCAGAGTAAGTGCCAAGTGGCTTGCAAAGCAATATGAGCCACTATTCAGATCTAATGTCACTACTAGCATACATACACTTATTGATGCCTGCATGGAAAAGTATGGTGTGGATGTGCCCAAGGCTATGGCATATAGGGCAAAAAACCTAGATCTTGAGGCTGTGTTGGGAGATCATAACAAGCAATACCCAAGGCTGAGAGACTATGCTCAGACTGTCATGGTTACAAACCCTGGGAGTAGAGTTGTAGTCACCACTGTAACTCCAAGAGCCACTGAAAAAATCCCACATCCAGGACCCAATTCCATGCCATGTTTTACTGCATCAATGGAGCAAGGGAGGGATTTCTACAGGGGTGTAGACCATTCATTGGTTAGTTTATTTTAGCTTGTACACTACTTTGATGTTGTTAGTTTCAATAGCTTGCTCATATAAATGCATTTAACATGTTATGTTTACTTCCTGTTTTAGGTATTGATGGATGTTTTATCAAGCTGACCACTGGTGCACAAATCCTTGCTGCCACTGGTAGAGATGGCAATAACAACATATACCCAATGGCATTTGGCATTGTTGGACAAAAGGACAAAGCAAACTGGTGCTGGTTTCTACACCAACTAAAAATTTGCCTTGGAGGAGAAGTTGGACAGTATGGTCCATATACTATAATGTCTGACTGACAAAAGGTATGTCTATCCACCTTGCATTGTCTGCTAAATATGTGTTTACATGTGTATTAGACAGTAGCTTAGCTGTTTAAATTGTGTGCACCAGGGGCTACCGTATGTAGTGGATAGAGTTTTTCCTAATAGTCATCAAAGATTCTGCTTAAGACACATATATGCAAACTTTCAAAATGCTGGCTTTAGGGGGGAAGACCTTAAGAAGTGCATGGATAATGCCAGTTATGCATATAATGAACACACATTTAATAAAGTAATGGATGATCTCAAAGCTAAGAGTGAGGAAGCTTGGCAGTGGCTTAGTGCAATACCCAAGAAAACCTAGGCTAGGCATGCATTTGACACAAATTGCAAGACTGACTTGGTTGTCAATAATTTGTCGAGGTGTTTAACAAGTACATCCTAGATCATAGGAAAAAACCAATAAGAACTATGTGTGATGGCATAAAGGATAAGCAGATGGTTAGGTGGCATAGGAATAGAGAGAGTGGAAAGGAAGCTAGATGGGAGATCACACCATATTACAGTGAGAAGTTGGAGATTGAAAAGGAAAGGGCCAGGTACTGCAAACCCATTCAAGCAGGTGTTAACTTGTGGCAAGTAACTAGTGGGGAGCAAACACATGCTGTCAATTTGGAACTTGAAACCTGTGGTTGCAGAAAGTGGGACCTCAGTGGTATCCCATGTAACCATGCCATCTCAGCAATTAACAAGGCAAAAAGGTTTCCAGAGGACTTTGTAAGCAAATTTTTCAAGAAACCATATTACTTGGCAGCATATAAACCAATGATATATCATGTCCCTAGTGAGCATGACTGGACAAAGACAGGTCCAGACATAGAACCACCAGCATTTAAAGTCAAGAAAGGAAGAAAGAAAGAAAGATAAGAGGATAAAGGAAAAATTTGAAGTTCCAAAGCCAAAGTCCACCTCAAGAATGGGGACAATAAGATGTAGCAATTGTGGATTACAAGGGCATAAATACACAAGCTGCCTTCAAGGCTTCAACAGTTGAAACCTGAGTTGGCCTTAAGAAAGAACAAACATGTGTTAAGCCCCTTTGAACTAGTTCTTCAGTGTTATGTTTCTGTAAATTACCTTTGTCCCTTGTACATTTCTTACTTGTAGTATTATTAAGTGTGTTTCCTTTGAATTGTTTACCAAGCCTGCTGCAAGGAATTCACAAGGAAGAGGTGTTGCTCCTACAGCTCCTGCAGCAACACCTAGAGCTGCTTCAGCAACACCTAGAGCTCCTGCACCAACAACTAGAGCTCCTGCACCAACACCAAGAGCTGGAAGAACTGGAAGTGCTGCTGGTAGAGGTGGTGGACGTGGTGCTGGTAGAGGTGCTGGAAGAAGGGCTGGTGGTGGAAGAGGATCTGGAAGAGCATCTTCTAGTGCTCAATCTTCTGCCGGGAGAGGTGCTCATTCTTCAAGGCCTTTCTCTGCCCCAAGGCAGTATGGTGCCTCAACTTCTAGTGCTCCTCCACCAACTGATGGCACACACACTAGATGGATGGCCTGGTTCAATGCTAGTAGAGGTGGTAGAAGGTGATGCAAACTTCTGTTGATGCTACAATGTGTCTTAAGGTGTTATTCTAGTATGAACTCTAGGATAGATCGGATGGAAAGAATAGCTTCGTGCTATTTTACTATGGACTCTTGAATAGATCGATCAGAAAGGATAACTTTGAGGTGGTTTCGTACCCTACAATAATCTCTTCGTTTGTTCTCCGCTATTAGTGACTGTGGAGTGACTCTTTGTTGCATGTTGAGGGATAGTTATATGATCCAATTATGTTATTATTGTTGAGAGAACTTGCACTAGTGAAAGTATGAACCCTAGGACCTGTTTCAACGCATTGCAATACCGTTTACGCTCACTTTTATCATTAGTTACCTTGCTGTTTTTATATTTTCAGAATACAAAAACCTATATCTACCATCCATATTTCACTTGTATCACCATTTCTTCGCCGAACTAGTGCACCTATACAATTTAACATTGTATTGGGTGTGTTGGGGACACAAGAGACTCTTTGTTATTTGGTTGCAGGGTTGTTTGAGAGAGACCATCTTCATCCTACGCCTCCCGCGGATTGATAAACCTTAGGTCATCCACTTGAGGGAAATTTGCTATTGTTCTACAAACCTCTGCACTTGGAGACCCAACAACATCTACAAGAAGAAGGTTGCGTAGTAGACATCAGGTACCGGACAACAGCAAATCGAGATTGGAGCACACCAAATGCCCGCTCGACATCCTTCCGGCAAGCGTCCTGCATCTTGGCAAAGTGGGACTTCTTGCCTCCTGGCACAACGTTTGAGATAGTCTTCACAAATGTAAACTATCTCGGATAGATGCCATCAGCTAGATAGTACCCCTTGTTGTAGTGTTGCCCATTGACCTCGAAGTTCACCTGAGGAGAATGACCTTCAACAAGCTTGGCAAAGACAGGGAACACTGTAGCACGTTGATGTCATTGTGAGTTCCTGGCATACCAAAGAAGGAGTGCCAAATCCAGAGGTCCTGTGTGGCCACCGCCTCAAGTACCACACTGCAACCGCCATTGGTACCTTTGTACATCCCCTGCCAAGCAAATGGGTAGTTCTTCCATTTCCAAAGCATGCAGTCGATGCTTCCAAGCATCCCAGGAAATCCTCTTGCTGCATTCTGTGCTAGGATCCGAGCAGTGTCTTCCGCATTGGGTGTTCTCAAGTATTGTAGTCCAAACACTGCCACCACTGCCCGACAGAACTTGTAGAAACACTCAATGCTGGTGGACTCGGCCATGCGCCCATAGTCGTCGAGTGAATCACCGAGAGAGCTCTGTATGCAAGTATCCTCATCGCCGTCATGCACTTTTGGATCGAGATGAATCCAAGTTTGCCGGTGCAATCCATCTTGCACTTGAAGTAGCTGTCGAACTCTCGGATGGAATACACAATCTTGAGGAAGAGCTTTCGGCTCATCCGATAACGGCGCCAAAATGTTTTGTCGCCGTGAAGTGGAGCATCGGTGAAGTAGTCCGAGTAGAGCATGCAGTAGCCTTCGAGACGATGCCAGTTGTTTGCTTTCATCCGCCCGGTGCTAAGCCACCTCGCCGCAGCTTTTCATTACTCGCTAGCAGCTGGGCGAGGGCGGCGAGCACCATGAGATGCTCATCTTCCTGGACATCGGCCTCGGCTTCCTCCTCCAGCAGCTCGGCGAGCGCTTCCTCGTCGTCCGAGTCCATCATCAAGGCAGGAAAATCGCCGAACACCTTGCGCCGGGTGGGCGTGTAGCCGCCTCTAAACTGCCCCTCTACGGCCGGAAACACCCAGCTGCTGGTGGAGGGGCTGCCCCGGCGAACCTCTGCTATTTTTCCGGCGGGGATTGGCTATCTAGCGGTGAAGGACGACTGGCGGCACCGGGATACAGCTAGTGGTGGCCGAGGGCGCGGGGGGTGGGAGGCGAGTCGGGGAAGAAAACTTGACTTTTCACCTGACGGTGTGGGCCAGCCGCGCTTTTCCCTTGCGCCGGAGCCCACGATCGCCCTCCAGTGCGCCGGGTTCGGCCTGCGGCCGCTGGGCCCAAAAATGGGCCGAACCGGCGCTTTTCGGCGTCCTGGGGACGCGACTGGGGCGTTTTTTCGGCGTCGGCACCGAAAAAGTGGCCTGGGGGCCTGTTGGGGGCGCGACTGGAGGTGCTCTTAGTGTTTATGGTGGCTAGGGGTCGACGGAACCACTAAAACCTAAGCATTAGGGTTTACGGTGCCTCGGGGTCGACGGAACCACCTAAAACCTAAGCATTAGGGTTTACGGTGCCTCGGGGTCGACGGAACAACCTAAACCTAACCATTAATGATTATGGTGGCTAGGGGTCGACGGAACCACTAAAACCTAAGCATTAGTGTTTATGGTGGCTAGGGGTCGACAGAACCACTAAAACCTAAGCATTAGTGTTTATGGTGGCTAGGGGTCGACGGAACCACTAAAACCTAAGCATTAGGGTTTACGGTGCCTCGGGGTCGACAGAACCACCTAAAACCTAAGCATTAGGCTTTACGGTGCCTCGGGGCCGATGGAACAACTGAAATCTAAGCATTAGTGTTTACGGTGGCTAGGGGTCGACGGAACCACTAAAACCTAAGCATTAGTGTTTACGGTGCCTCGGGGTCGACGGAGCCACCTAAACCTAAGCATTAGTGTTTACGGTGCCTCGGGGTCGACGAAGCCACCTAAACCTAAGCATTAGGGTTTACGGTGCCTCGGGGTAGACGGAGCCACCTAAACCTAAGCATTAGGGTTTTCGGTGCCTCGGGGTCGACACAACCACCTAAGCCTAACCATTAGGGTTTACGGTGCCTCGGGGTCGACGGAGCCACCTAAACCTAACCATTAGTGTTTACGGTGCCTCGGGGTCGACAGAGCCACCTAAACCTAAGCATTAGGGTTTACGGTGCCTCGGGGTCGATGGAGCCACCTAAACCTAACCATTAGGGTTTACGGTGCCTCGGGGTCGACGGAGCCACCTAAACCTAACCATTAGGGTTTATGGTGCTAACATAACCATCAAATAGTCTTCCAATCCTAACATAATCATCTAATATAAAACCCAGTGCATGAGAAATCATAATATGAAGTCTAGCAAACATAACACATAATATCTGATCCATCTTCCAATGCATGATATATCATCATTTCAAGTCTAGCAAACATAACACACAATACTTACTAGAGTTCAACATATTATAGGGTACACAACCATTGTTCACAATACACAGTGGAGTTTAGATGCATAGTTCATACTTTTCTCACAAAAGGAAGAAAAGCATATTTACTACATACATACACAGCCATAGTTCATCTTAGAGAAGTTCACATTTAGCAGAGCCATACACTACACAACCATCATGCCCAAAAGGTCAGCATTGCCCACTAGTCTCATATTCATTTTCTTCACTTCTCTAAGATGGCCTGGATCCCCTTGACCTTCTCCTTCAGCTTCTCCTCTGCCTTCATCAGCTCAGCAAACTGAAGCTCTAGCTGCCCCATCTCTTCACCATGCTTTTCCTTTCCCTTAAGCAAATCAGCAACCTGAAACTTCAACTCTAGCTTATCTTGGGTGAGCTTCTCCTCAGACTTTGTGAGCTATGCATTCTTCAACTCCAAGTTCATCTTAGCTTCACTAAGCAATTGTTTGTCTGTAATATGCTTCAACTTCAGGTTCTGGATGACTGTAGCTTGAGCTCTTGTCAGGTTCAGTAGCACTTCATACTTATGATTAAGCTTTCTGAGACTCTGCATCTTTCTTTGCCATCTGTGCCTTCATATCAGCCACCGGTTCACTGATGTCTACTACACAACCTTCTTCTTGTAGACGTTGTTGGGCCTCCAAGTGCAGAGGTTTGTAGGACAGTAGCAAATTTCCCTCAAGTGGATGACCTAAGGTTTATCAATCCGTGGGAGGCGTAGGATGAAGATGGTCTCCCTCAAGCAACCCTGCAACCAAATAACAAAGAGTCTCCTGTGTCCCCAACACACCCAATACAATGGTAAATTGTATAGGTGCACTAGTTCGGTGAAGAGATGGTGATACAAGTGCAATATGGATAGTAGATAAAGGTATTTGTAATCTGAAAATATAAAAACAGCAAGGTAACTAACGATAAGAGTGAGCGTAAACGGTATTGCAATGATAGGAAACAAGGCCTAGGGTTCATACTTTCACTAGTGCAAGCTCTCTCAACAATAATAACATAGATATATCATATAACAATCCCTCAACATGCAACAAAGAGTCACTCCAAAGCTACTAATAGCGGAGAACAAATGTAGAGATTATGGTAGGGTACGAAACCACCTCAAAGCTATTCTTTCAGATCAATCTATAAAAGAGTTCGTACTAGAATAACACCTTAAGACACAAATCAATCAAAACCCTAATGTCACCTAGATACTCCATTGTCACCTCAAGTATCCATGGGCATGATTATACGATATGCATCACACAATCTCAGATTCATCCAACCAACACAAAGTACTTCAAAGAGTGCCCCAAAGCTACTACCGGAGAGTCAAGAACGTGTGCCAACCCCTATGCATAGGTTCATGGGCGGAACCCGCAAGTTGGTCACCAAAACATACATCAAGTGGCACATGATATCCCATTGTCACCACAGATAAACACGGCAAGACATACATCAAGTGTTCTCATAAAAGACTCAATCCGATAAGATAATTTCAAAGGGAAACTCAATTCATCACAAGAGAGTAGAGGGGGAGAAACATCATAAGATCCAACTATAATAGCAAATATCGAGATACATCAAGATCGTTCCATAGAGGGAACACGAGAGAGAACATGAGAGAGAGAGAGAGAGAGAGATCAAACACATAGCTACTGGTACATACCCTCAGCCCCGAGGGTGAACTACTCCCTCCTCGTCATGGATAGCACCGGGATGATGAAGATGGCCACCAGTGATGGGTTCCCCCTCCGTGAGGTGCCTGAACGGGCTCCCGAGAGGTTTTTGGTGGATACAGAGGCTTATGTGGCGTAACTCCCGATCTATCTTCTGCTCGGAAGTTTTAGGGCACGTAGGTATATATGGGTGAAAGGATTACGCCGGTGGACAAGGGGGGACACGAGGGGGCGCGCCTGTGGGGGTGGGTGCGCTCCCCACCCTCGTGAGCACATCCCTTCTTTCCTGACGTGCACTCCAAGTCCATCGGGTGGCTTTCCTTCCAAAAATAACTTCTCCAGTTGATTTCGTTCCGTTTTGACTCCGTCTGATATTCCTTTTCCTCGAAACACTGAAATAGGCATAAAACAGCAAATCTGGGTTGGACCTCCGGTTAATAGGTTAGTCCCAAAAATAATATAAAAGTGGATAATAAAGCCCAATATTGCCTAAAACAGTAGATAATATAGCATGGAGCAATCAAAAATTATAGATACGTTGGAGACGTATCAAGCATCCCCAAGCTTAATTCCTGCTCGTCCTCGAGTAGGTAAATGATAAAAAAAGATAATTTTTGATGTGGAATGCTAGTTGGCATAATTTCAATGTAATTCTTCTTACTTGTGATATGAATATTCAGATCCGAAAGATTCAAGACAAAAGTTCATACTGACACAGAAATAATAATACTTCAATCATACTAATCAAAGCAATCATGTCTTCTCAAAATAACATGGCAAAAGAAAGTTCATCCCTACAAAATCATATAGTTAGGCTATGCTTCATTTTCGTCACACAAAGATGTTCCCAACTTCTATACCCCCGATGACAAGCCAAGCAATTGTTTCATACTCAAATAATCTCAAACTTTTTCAACCTTCACGCAATACATGAGCGCGAGCCATGAATATAGCACTATGGGAGGAATAGAATATGATGATGGGGATTGTGTGGAGAAGACAAAAAAGAAGAAAGTCTCACATTGACAAGGATAATCAACGGGCTATGGAGATGCCCATCAATTGATGTCAACATGAGGAGTAGGGATTGCCATGCAACGAATGCACTAGAGCTATGAATGCTCAACAAAAGAAAACTAGTGGGTGTGCATCCAACTTGCTTGCTCACGAAGACCTAGGGCATTTTGAGGAATCCCATCATTGGAATATACAAGCCAAGTTCTATAATGAAAAATTCCCACTAGTATATGAAAGTGACAAAATGAGAGACTCTCTATCATGAAGATCTTGGTGCTACTTTGAAGCACAAGTGTGGTAAAAGGATAGTAGCATTGTCCCTTCTCTCTTTTTCTCTCATTTTTTTGGGCCTCTCTTTTTTTTGGCCTTGCTCTTTTTTTCTTCTTCTTCTTTTTTTATATATATTTTTTTCGTCCGGAGTCTCATCCCGACTTATCGGGGAATCATAGTCTCCATCATCCTTTCCTCACTTGGGACAATGCTCTAATAATGATGATCATCACACTTTTATTTTTCTTACAACTCAACAATTACAACTCGAAACTTAGAACAAAATATGACTCTATATGGATGCCTCCGGCGGTGTACCGGGATGGTGCAATGAATCAAGAGTGACATGTATGGAAAATAATGCATGATGGCTTTGCCACAAATACGATGTCAACTACATGATCATGCTATGGCAATATGACAAAAATAAAGTATGTCATGATGATGATGAACGGAACGGTGGAAAGTTGCATGGCAATATATCTCGGAATGGCTATGGAAATGCCATAATAGGTAGGTATGGTGGCTGTTTTGAGGAAGATATAAGGAGGTTTATGTGTGATAGAGCGTATCATATCACGGGGTTTGGATGCACCGGCGAAGTTTGCACCAACTCTCAAGGTGAGAAAGGGCAATGCACGGTACCGACGAGGCTAGCAATGGCACAAAGGTAAAAGTGCATATAATCCATGGACTCAACATTAGTCAAAAGAACTCATATACTTATTGCAAAAATTTAAAAGTCATCAAAAATCAAGTACTACGCGCATGCTCCTAGGGGGATAGATTGGTAGGAAAAGACCATCGCCGTCCCCGACCGCCACTCATAAGGATGCACAAGCCAGGTACACTTCATGTTTCAAATTTGTTACACAACTTTAACCATACGTGCATGTACGGGACTTGCTAACTTCAACACAAGCATTCTTTAAATTCGTAATCACCCAACTAGCATGACTTTAATATCACTACCTCCATATCTCAAAACAATTATCAAGCATCAAACTTTTCTTGGTATTCAACACACTCATAAGAATCCTTACAAATCTTGTATGCTTAGCATATTAGAATTAAGCACATTACCATGCTATTAACGACTCTCAAAATAATCTAAGTGAAGCATGAGAGTTCATTAATTTCTACAAAATAAATCCACCACTGTGCTCTAAAAGATATAAGTGAAGCACTAGAGCAAATGACAAACTACTCCGAAAGATATAAGTGAAGATCAATGAGTAGTCGAATAATTATGTAACTATGTGAAGACTCTCCCATTTAAGAATTTCAGATCTTGATACTTCATTCAAACAGCAAGCAAAACAAAATAAAATTACATGACGCTCCAAGCAAAACACATATCATGTGGTGAAAAAAATATAGCTCCAAGTAAAGTTACCGATGAACGAAGATTTAAAGAGGGATGCCATTCGGGGCATCCCCAAGCTTAGGCTCTTGGTTGTCCTTGAATATCCCTTGGGGTGCCTTGGGCATCCCCAAGCTTAGGCTCTTGCCACTCCTTATTCCATAGTCCATCGAATCTTTACCCAAAACTTGAAAACTTCACAGCACAAAACTTAACAGAAAACTCGTGAGCTCCGTTAGCGAAAGAAAACAAAACACCACTTCAAGGTACTGTAATGAACTCATTCTTTATTTATATTGGTGTTAAACCTACTGTATTCCAACTTCTCTATGGTTTATAAACTTTTTTACTAGCCATAGATTCATCAAAATAAGCGAACAACACAATGAAAACAGAATCTGTCAAAAACAGAACAGTCTGTAGTAATCTGTAACTAACGCAAACTTCTGGAACTCCAAAAATTCTAAAATAAATTGCTGGACCTGAGGAATTTGTCTAGTAATCATCTGCAAAAATAATAAACTAAATATCACTCTCCAGTAAAAAGTTCTAGCTAATCTCGTGAGAGCTAAAGTTTATGTTTTTTACAGCATGATCATAAAGACTTTACCCAAGTCTTCCCAAAGGTTCTACTTGGCACAAACACTAATTAAAACACAAAACCACATCTAAACAGAAGCTAGATGGATTATTTATTCCTAAACAGAACCAAAAAACAAGAAACTAAAATAAAATTGGGTTGCCTCCCAACAAGCGCCATCGTTTAATGCCCCTAGCTAGGCATGATGATTTCAATGATGCTCACATAAAAGATAGGAATTGAAACATAAAGAGAGCATCATGAAGAATATGACTAGCACATTTAAGTCTAACCCACTTCCTATGCATAGGGATTTTGTGAGCAAACAACTTATGGGAACAATAATCAACTAGCATAGGAAGACAAAACAAGCATAACTTCAAAAATTTAAGCACATAGAGAGGAAACTTGATATTATTGCAATTCCTACAAGCATATGTTCCTCCCTCATAATAATTTTCAGTAGCATCATGAATGAATTCAACAATATAACCAGCATCTAAAACATTCTTTTCATGATCTACAAGCATAGAAAATTTACTACTCTCCGCATAAGCAAAATTCTTCTCATGAATAATAGTGGGAGCACCATAAGAGACTTGAATACTATAAATTGTTTCCACATTAAAAGAGTAATGTTCAGAGAAAGGGTACTCATAATCATGACAAGTTTTATAAATATAATCATCACTACTCTTTACAGCATAAGTTTTATCACAATAATCATCATAAGTAGCAACTTTGTTCTCATCACAATCGATTGAAACCTCTTCCGAAATAGTGGATACATCACTAAATAAAGTCATGACCTCTCCAAATCCACTTTCATAAATATTATAATATTCAACATACTCCAAAATAGTGGGATCATTACTTCCTAAAGTTGACACTCTTCCAAACCCACTTTCATCAATATAATCATAATAGGTAGAAGGCATGCTATCATCATAACAACTTTGCATATCAAAACTTGAGAGGCTAAAAATATCATCATTATTAAACATAGCATCCCCGAGCTTGGGACAAACATTAATTGCAGCAAATATATTCTCAAATATGTCGTCTTCATCAAACATAGCTTCCCCAAGCTTGGGCCTTTTCACATCATAAGCATAATCACTCTCATCATTAATAGTATGGATAGCACCAATAGTATAGCAATTATTATATTCTTCCAAGCAAGTGCCAAAAAGATTTTCAAGATCATAATAAGTATCATTATCTTCCCAATCATAATCATCACAACAAGCAATAGGCATAACGAGATCATCGTCAAGTGTATCATCTTAATTTTCATGAGGCACAGCAATAATAGGAGCAACTTTATTTGGAAGAGATACCATTGTACCACTCTTCCTTTTTCTTTTCTTCTTCTTTTTACCACATCATGTGTGGGTTCAATCTTCTTTTTGGAGCTCCTTATTAATGAGATTGGTTGAGTAGAAGGCTCCTCCTCATTACCTGATTCATCATAAGAAATAATAGGAGGATATTGGGAAGTCTCTTCCCTTTCATTAGTATTCCCTTTGTCTTCTATTTGTTTTCTTTTCTTTATGTTATTGGCAATATAAGGATTTTCAATGCAATTCACAGCACAATACATATAAATTTCATCTAGATCAAAACCAAGAAGTTTATAACGGGCAAAATCCGGGAGATAGTTGGTTATACGTTTCATTTCTTCATAGCCCATAAGCAAACTAAATTCATTATAATGTGCAAGGGAAATCAAGTCATCACAATTTTTGGACACGATTAGATCGTGAAACAATTTGCATCGGATAGCTAAATGACCACTTTCATTGCAAAGTCCACAAGTGCGACCAAGATAATTTAAATCTTCAACACAAACATCTAGCCTTTCTTGCAACAATTTAGTTTCTAAGTACTTATGCCTCTTGCAATATCTATCTTCTTTATTTGGTGTGTTAATGCAAACATGCACTCCACAAAAGTTAACATGCTTACGAGAGATATTTTCATCATGACTAGAGCAATCATCATTAGTACTATGGATATTCAAGGAGTTTATACTAACAACATTGCAATCATGCTCATCATTCAAAGATTTCGTGCCAAACATTTTAATGCATTCTTCTTCTAACACTTTGACACAATTTTCTTTTCCATCATACTCACGAAAGATATTAAAAAGATGAAACGTATGAGGTAAACTCAATTCCATTTTTTTAGTTTTCTTTTATAAACTAAACTAGTAAAAAAACAAGAAACAAAAAGATTCGATTGCAAGATCTAAAGATATACCTTCACTTACCTAGCCTCCCCGGCAACGGCGCCAGAAAAGAGCTTGATGTCTACTACACAACCTTCTTCTTGTAGGCGTTGTTGGGCCTCCAAGTGCAGAGGTTTGTAGGACAGTAGCAAATTTCCCTCAAGTAGATGACCTAAGGTTTATGAATCCGTGGGAGGCGTAGGATGAAGATGGTCTCCCTCAAGCAACCTTGCAACCAAATAACAAAGAGTCTCTTGTGTCCCCAACACACCCAATACAATGGTAAATTGTATAGGTGCACTAGTTTGGCGAAGAGATGGTGATACAATTGCAATATGGATGGTAGATAAAGGTATTTGTAATCTATAAATATAAAAACAGCAAGGTAACTAACGATAAGAGTGAGCGTAAACGGTATCGCAATGATAGGAAACAAGGCCCAGGGTTCATACTTTCACTAGTGCAAGTTCTCTCAACAATAATAACATAGATAGATCATATATCAATCCCTCAACATGCAACAAAGAGTCACTCCAAAGCTACTAATAGCGGAGAACAAACGTAGAGATTATGGTAGGGTACGAAACCACCTCAAAGCTATTCTTTCGGATCAATCTATAAAAGAGTTCGTACTAGAATAACACCTTAAGACACAAATCAATCAAAACCCTAATGTCACCTAGATACTCCATTGTCACCTCAAGTATCCGTGGGCATGATTATACGATATGCATCACACAATCTCAGATTCATCCAACCAACACAAAGTACTTCAAAGAGTGCCCCAAAGCTACTACCGAGAGTCAAGAACGTGTGCCAACCCCTATGCATAGGTTCATGGGCGGAACCCGCAAGTTGGTCACCAAAACATACATCAAGTGGCACATGATATCCCATTGTCACCACATATAAACACGGCAAGACATACCTCAAGTGTTCTAATAAAAGACTCAATCCGATAAGATAACTTCAAAGGGAAACTCAATTTATCACAAGAGAGTAGAGGGGGAGAAACATCTTAAGATCCAACTACAATAGCAAAGCTCGGGATACATCAAGATCATGCCATAGAGGGAACACGAGAGAGAACACGAGAGAGAGAGAGAGAGAGAGAGAGAGAGAGAGAGAGAGAGAGAGATCAAACATATAGCTATTGGTACATACCCTCAGCCCCGAGGGTGAACTACTCCCTCCTCGTCATGGAGAGCGCCGGGATGATGAAGATGGCCACCGGTGATGGGTTCCCCCTCCGGCAGGTGCCGGAACGGGCTCCCGAGAGGTTTTTGGTGGCTACAGAGGCTTGCGGCGGCGGAACTCCCGATCTATCTTCTGTTCTGGAAGTTTTAGGGTACGTAGGTATATATGGGTGAAAGGAGTACGTCGGTGGACCGAAGGGGGGCCACGAGGCAGGGGGCGCGCCCCCCACCCTCGTGAGCACCTCCCTTCTTTCCTGACGTGCACTCCAAGTCCATCGGGTGGCTTTCCTTCCAAAAATAACTTGTCCAGTTGATTTCGTTCCGTTTTGACTCCGTCTGATATTCCTTTTCCTCGAAACACTGAAATAGGCATAAAACAGCAAATCTGGGCTGGGCCTCCCGTTAATAGGTTAGTCCCAAAAATAATATAAAAGTGGATAATAAAGCCCAATATTGCCTAAAACAGTAGATAATATAGCATGGAGCAATCAAAAATTATAGATACGTTGGAGACGTATCATTCTCTTCTGCATTGCTGCTGAAATGTAATGGCAGACTGCAGATGTCTGAAATCCACCACCCTCTCCTCCTGGAAGCTCATAAGCTCATGCACATCTTGGACTAGCTTGTCATAGTTGGCCTCCAGCTTGTTCTTCTCTTCTGTTAGATGGTGGATAGTGAAAGAACTTTCAAGATTATCATTCACCCTAGTACTCTTGCTATCTTCAACCATTGCCCACAGCTTCAACAATGCATTTTGCATTATTGGGGGCGACTGGTGATCAACCCATTCAACAAACCCATAATTCTGCCCTTCCAGCAAAAAGATAAAAAAATAAACAAGTTAGTTCATACCACAGGTAAATAACTAGTGCAAAGCAATAGCACTGTTTTTCCTTTCTACATTGGTAATAATAGCACCACTAAGCTACACTGGTAATTAAGATGTACCTACCCACTAAATAACAGCATGACAAATTACAGCACCACTCAGCTATAGATTTGAACTAGATTTTGCTAATCAGCTACAAAACAAGAGCAATCTCAAACTGCAAACTTGGTGAGCTACCAAAGCATATGCAGTACATATATACTATCCATTCAACTGAATATTTGTAGCATTTAGATACATAACAGCAGGTGCATCCTAACGTAAAAGTAACAGTTCACTCAATATTTAGTTTCAAACAGGAGCAAAAGTGTAACAGCAACATAATTAACAGTGAGCTGTCATTCAACTACATAAAAATGCCACAACAGCAACATAAAACCTGTAGAAGTCCCAAACTGAATATTTCACATGATAGCAAGAACAATGCCACTGCAAAATAATAGTACCATTGTCATTAAACTACACAAGCTACTGTTGTTGCAAAAGTGAATATGCCCTAATAATCAGGCCTTGTAGTCATGTTTAATATGCCACTGTCAAACCAACAATAATATGACACTATCAACCTAAATATAATATCCCACCATCAGCCTACAATTCATACCGGCTCTGCACATGCTAAGAACCTTCTCCCAGTGTCTGTTCCCTCAAATGCGACAAGCCTCTCAGATGCCTTGCCGTGCTTCTCACACGGCGACATCGTTTCCAGCTCAAGCCCATGGTAATCTGGATCATCAACGCTGAAAGAGACCCGCCGAAGCTCATACAAACAAAATGCCCAAATCAAAACCCAGCGAAATCAACCAAATCAAAAAGCCCCAAATCTGAAACCCTAACCCTAAACAGCAGGCTGGACGTGTCCTCACTGCTTTCGTCTTTAAAAACCATGGCGGGCGGCGGCGGTCCGGTCCGGCAACGCTGCGAGCGGCGACGAGGGCGGTGAGAGAGGAGCGAGGAGGGAGGCACGAGCGAGGAGGAAGATAGTGGAGCACGGGCCGGTCCGGTTCGAGCCAGACTGCACCTATCGAGCGAGCGGGCGGGTGTCGATTCGCCAGCGTGGCAGCTGACGCGCGGGCCCGAGCGGTCAGTTCCAACATTAATACATAGAAATACGAAGTTTAGCCCGATTTGCAATGGTTCGACCCAAATATGGTACTAACACGTAAAAATTACCAAAAGTAATACCAATTTGCCACCACCGCCCCAAGTGTGGCACTATCGTGTAATTATCTCCTTTTAAGATCTGTGCTAAAGCTTACCAGCGTGTTACTCACAATTGCCAGTCCACCTTCATCACAGGGCGGTATATTCTAGAGCATCCGGTGGCTCTCCAGGAAATCGTACACAAACTCAGCACGATTCTCCTGATGATTGACTTCGAGAAAGCCTAAGATCTCCCCGCCAAAAAAAGAGAAAGTCCACGATTGATTGCGTGAACAGGAAAAAAATGACCGGTCGATATAAGTGCAATACACCCAAAAAAAGATATTAGGGCGATACAAAATATACATAGACCTTGCACATAGATGGGTGTGATGATGCACGTTCCATATCCACTCGGCACGACAGTAGCCTCCGTTCTCTGCCCAGGGCCGCCGAGCCACGCAGCATCATGTCCACGTCGAACTCGCGCCGCTCCGACGACATCCGTCGGCGCAGCCTGTCGGTCAGCGCCACCTCGGTTCCGAGCGTGGCCACCCTCACATGCTTCTGCTCGTGCCGCTCCACGCAGAACCCAGGCACGCGGCCCCACGCGAGCACCGCGCCGGCGTAGGAGACGGCCACCGACCCACCCTCCACGCAGAAACTGTGGCAACATGGTGCATCCAGCTAGGCGACTACGAGGTAGAATGAGGGCGACCACGAGGGCGACCCGGGCGACCGGCGGGCGCCCGCGCCCAGCGTAGACGGGCGCCGCCCATCGTGGGAGGGGATCGCCGCGCCGGGCGGGGCGCTTCTGGGCCCTCGCCGAATCTGACGAAAATGATGCAGACGACGATGGGGAGAATTCTTTGGCGGAGTTGCCGCCGTCTCCGACGCCCTCTGATCTCATTTGTGACTTTTTCCATGCAGGTTATAGCGAGGATGATGTGGCCACGATGATTGATCGGATTCTGCCACCGGATGACCCGGCGCGTATTGGTCTTCACGCGGGCGAGAAGATCGAGATGATCAGACGCGTAGTTCATCGGAAGACGACGGCGTCGACGTTGAGACCGTGGAAATGACCCATACCTAAGGCGAGTCTTCCGAATCTCACATTATTCGATTTGATTAGACCGGAGTCTTGGATCACGGTCAAAAACAAGAAGAATGCGAGGCGGCGCGCCGGTATGCCGGCAACGGCGGCGCCCGGGACGGCTGCGGCGATGAACTCGATCTCGATCACGAGATCACGGCGTTTGAATCGGCTACTAGGTGGAGTTGGGCCGGTTCGGAGTGGACCGGGTCCGCGAGATGTTGGGCCGGAGAAAGATGGGTATGAGGCCCATGCTGGACCGGGCCACTCTCCTACACCTATAGCGCTGCCATGCACGTACGAGCGTGATTGTGTTCCTCTCGATCGTGCTCAGCCGCCTCCTCGACCTAGGGTTCGTAGACACGACACGAGAGGTTTTCCTACCTGTGGCCTACGTCGGGCTAGGAGGATTTGCCCGCTGCCTGACATGGCCGGCCGCGGGGCGGCGCCGCCGCCAGCCAAGAAGGCCGCGTCAGCACTTTGTGGGTCGGGCGGATCGCTCCGCCGCCGGCGGCGATGGACGCGGAGTCCCAAAGCATCGTCGGCGAGAGCCGGCGGGCGGGGCGCCCTCGTGGTAACACTGGGCGAGGTGTCCGCCCTTGGGCGGGCGGCCTACGGGACAAGCGCACTTTCCAGCCAGCCGCTGGTCGGGGCGGCTTGAGGCCCCCGACGCCGGGCGCGGCGCCCCCTGCTCTACCGGCTGCGGGTCGTGGAGGGCTTCGCCCGGTTGCGCCGGGCGCGACCGGTGTGGCTCCGGTGGTCCGCGGTGGAGGGACTCGGCCTGTTGGGGGCTTGCCGGCGCCTTGAGGCAATCAGCCTCGTGCGGCTCCTCCGCCTCATTACGCTGCGAGGCCGGCGCAAAACCGGTCTGGTCCAACTCAGACTAACAACAGAGAGCCCAACGATCCGCCCCGAGGCCAGTGGGGGATGATGGGTATGATGCGTATGGTGACGGACAGCACCGAGGATCTTCTTCCACGGGAGGAGGTCGTGGCTATGCCTGGCAAAGCGACGGGTCTGCTGAGAGACCGTTTCTCGGCCCGGCAGGTGGGTTTGTTGAGGGGGCCTCCGGCCCGGATCACCGTCAGAGAGGATGCTTTCGTGGCCATCGTGGTGGTCGGGGTTGGGTCAGGGGGAGATTTCGCCGACCGCCCCCGCCCAGGGCAGTTCCTGCGGCGTCTACAGTGGAGTCTGACCATACTTCCACTGAGCTTCCTTCCCAGGCAATGGAGGTGGTGAACGCCTTGGCAAGTGTTGAGGTTCCTGAGGCTGGGACGGTGGATGAGGCTACCGATGTGTCTGATGCCGAGAGGGCGTCCAAATATGCACGTAAGAAGGAGAGGATGATTTGTTACCGTTGTGGTGAGAAGGGCCACTTCATTGCTGAGTGTGTGGCCCAGCTGTGTGAGTCGTGCGGCAAGCCTGCACATGACTCCGGGGAGTGTCCATTGTTGCGTGACCTGCCTCCGACGCTTAGCATCTATGGAGTCTATTGTGCTGAGCTCATGTTTTTTGAGTCCCCGGCGGCGAGAGAGGTCCCGGAAGATCCACTGAGCTTGACTACCGGGATTGTGAAAGCGACCCAGGGCGAGGTGACTGAGGCACAGATTGTGAGGAGGCTTCAGGAGTTGGCTCCCGGGGATTTTAGATGGGAGTTGGTGCTTATCGAGGACAGGGTTTTCAAGGTTGATTTCCCTTCTGTGGAGGATTTGGAGAGATTGTTGAGCTTTGGCTTGTGTAAAGTCCCCGGTACTAAGTGTATCCCGGAGTTCCACGAGTGGAAGCAGGTTGAGCCTAAGGGAAAGCTGCTTACGCAGTGTCTGTTGCGGTTTATAGGGGCTCCTTCTAAGCCTCCGCAGGATGCTCGAGTGGTGGCCAAGATGGGCATCATGGTTGGGAAGATGTAAAAAAGTGGATATGGCTTTCACGCGTGCCCATGGGGTGGCCCGGCTTTTAGTGAGTGTTCTGGATATTGAGTTCGTGCTTGATAAGGTCAACTGGACCTATAGGGGAGAGGGGTTCCCACTAGAGATCGAGTTTGAGGACACTGATTTATTTTGCTGATGCGGTTAATGGAAACGATGTTGACATGCACAACAGTGATGGCAATGCGGGGGCCAAGGGGGCACCGTCAGATGAGCCCACGCGAGAGGGGTCTAACGGTTCTCACCCAGCTACTCAGTCGCCTGGGGATGGGACCGGGGCTGAGCCCGCAGTTTCACCAGTGGTGCCCATGACTACTCTGCGGTTTGGGTCTTTTGAGCCAGCCTCGGCACCTCCTGCACTATGGAGTGACCGGGTAGATTCTGATGATTATCTTGAGCACACGCTCCCTCCGTTGGAGTCTGAGGGAGATGCTGGTTTGTTTGCTGGACGGCCGGCTAGGGCTTTGGTCGGCGCTATGGAGAGGAGGCCGGAGGGTGCTTCTCTTGTCCTGGCGCCTCACGTGGACGCGACTCCGGTGTCGGCGACTGCGGGCGAGATGGGTCGTGGGGGAGGGGGTTCGGGGCAGGTGGCCTCGTCTTCTCCCATCCCCATCCCGATCCCGGTGGCGTCGGTGACGCCGGACCCGCGGGGGTCGGCCGCTGCTGGGAGAGGGAGCCCGAGGCAGGCGGCCTCGGCTCCTGCTACTCCGATGGGGGCGGTACCCACCGTGGCAGCAGCTGCGGGAAGTGCTTTGGGGCAGGAGGCCCTGTCTCCTCCCTCTTCCCCGTCGGTCAGGAGGACCGCCTCTCCCTTGCCGATGGCTCATCCGTCTGAGCCGGCGGCTGGGGTGGGAGGATGGTGCGGGCAGGCGGCCCCCGTCATCTCCTCTTCGCTCCTACCCATGGCCGGGGCCCCTGGTGTGGGGCACCCGTCTGCGGGGATCGGGAGACTGCAGACGCCTTCTCTGGTAACATCGGCAGACCCTTTGAGGGATTCAGTGCCAGGTTTTACTAGGGAGGAGGTTGTCGCGTTTGGCGGGATCCCGGACCCTATCTCCGAGGGGAGACGGATGAGTGCTCGCATCCTCGACATCCCTGAGGTGGATGATATGCAGCAGCGGTGCGCTATGAGGGCATCCAAGCTTCAGGAGGCTGCTGTATCTTCTGGTATGTCCGTCAACTTATCTAATTCCTTATTGCATTTTTCTAATGAGGACATTATTAATAATGCAAACCAATTAGGAGTTTCACTAGGTGCTACGGATGGTGAGATTACCAATTCGGTGAATGATCTATTAGATTTGGAGGCGGAACGGGCCTTAGAGACTATTCGTAATCTTGCAGCAATTAAACCAATGAATGATGATGAGATTGATGCGTTAGGGGTTAGAGTGCTCGATAATCTGTGTGCGGATCTAGCACCCCCCAATCATGACTCGGAGGAAGATGATGTACCCCTAGAGAATGATGCTAGTAATATTTGTGAACCCTGTTATGAGGACCGGCGTGAGCTTAGTAAACCTAAGCGTAAGTGGAAACGGAAGATCTATCCCGATTCCGCAGTTCGTAGGAGTGCTAGGATTCGAACCACTAAAAAATTCCATGATGAATTATGAGAGGAATTTTTTGGAATAGTAGAGGTCTGAAGGACTTGGCTAAAAGAAGATTCCTAGCTGAGACAGCTTTAGAGCAGAGGTTAGATTATGTTGCTCTATCGGAGACGGGTAGAGATAACTTTGCGCCCAGCTTTCTCTTCTCTTGTGGGTGGTATTGATTTCGTTTGGCATTGCCTTCCTCCGCGAGGAAGATCGGGTGGTATCTTACTAGGTGGGAGATGCGATTCGCTTGAAGTCCGAAGTGTGGTGATGGGCGACTTCGCGGTGAAGTTTCGAGTCAGGTCTAGGATAGATGGTTTTAACTGGGCTTCGGTGGCGGTTTATGGTGCCGCACAACCCGAGCTTAAAGCGGAGTTTCTGGCGGACCTTGTTCGAATCTGTGGTCGTAACAGCTTCCAATTTTAGTTGGAGGCGATTTCAATATCATCGGAGGAGAGAGGAGAAGAACAATGATAACTTTGATGGCAGATGGTCGCTTTATGTTCAACACCATTATTGAAAGCTTGGATCCGAGAGAGATAGAGCTTTACGGTAGGAAGTTCACTGGGCTAATGCTCGCCAAACCCAACCTATGAAAAACTTGATCGAGTTCTTGCGAAGCGAGAGTGGGAACAAAAGTTCCCTCTGGTTACGGTGCAAGCTCTTTCGAGGGGAATATCTGATCACACCCCAATGTTCGTGGACTCAGGGGAGCCGAACCACGTGGGTAACAAGAAATCCTTCTCCTTCGAGATGTCATGGTTTGAACGTGAGGGGTTCTTGGACTTAATTGCCAGGGAATGTGATAGGGGTGTAGGAGGCAAGACTGCGATAGAGCATTGGCAGAATAAGATTAGGCATTTGCGAAGTTTCTTACGGGGTTGGGCTAAGCACCTCAGTGGTGTGTATAAGATTGAAAAGGATAGACTCCTTGCTCTTACATGTGCCCTGGACATACAGGCCGAATCCAATATTTTATCGCCAATCGAGCTTCAAGTTAAAAATGAGGCGGAGAAGAGGTTGAAAGAATCGCCCGCCAAGAAGAAGAATTGAAGTGGGATTTGCGTGCTAAAGTCCGCAAAGTGGTCCAAGGGGACGCGAATACTCAGTTCTTCCATTTGATAGCTAATGGCAAGCACAGAAAGAAGCGTATCTTTCAGCTTGAGCAAGACGAGGGCACTATTTTAGGTCAGGATAACCTAAAAACATATATTACCGACTATTATAAGCAGTTATTTGGACCGCCGGAGGATAATAGCGTGTCCCTCGATGAGTCCAGGACTGAGGATGTCCCTCAGCTATTGGCTGCCGATAATGATATTCTGGTTGCCCCGTTCTCGGAGAAGGAGGTGTTTGATGCTATTGCACGATGAAAAACAATAAGGCTCCGGACCGGATGGATTCCCTACAGAGTTCTATAAAAAGTGCTAGCACATTATTAAGGGGATTTACTACCTATGTTCCATGATATGTTCTCTCGGACAGCTTCAATTATTTCACTTGAATTTTGGGACTATCACATCGCTTCCTAAGAAGACGGATGCGGTGAGAATTGAGCAATTCAGGCCGATCTGTCTCCTCAATGTTAGTTTCAAAATTTTCACCAAGGTCGGGACTAACAGACTCACACAGATTGCGCATTCTGTGGTGCAACAGTCCCAAACTGCTTTCATGCCGGACAGAAATATCCTTGAAGGGGTGGTTGTCCTGCATGAAACGCTCCATGAAATCCATTCCAAAAAATTAGATGGAGTAATTTTTAAGGTGGATTTCGAGAAAGCGTATGATAAGGTCAAATGGCCATTCCTCCAACAAATATTGCGTATGAAAGGTTTTGATGAAGCCTGGCGCCGACATGTTGAATCATTTACGCAAAAAGGTAGTGTGGGAATTAAAGTTAATGATGACACAGGTCATTATTTCCAGACACATAAAGGCCTCAGACAAGGAGATCCGATGTCCCCTATCTTGTTTAACATTGTGGTGGATATGTTAGCAATTTTGATAGGAAGGGCTAAGGAAAATGGTCAAGTAGGTGGATTGGTACCTCATCTTATTGATGGAGGTGTATCCATCCTTCAAAGACGCTTGATGATACAATTATCTTTATGGAGCATGACTTGGCCAAGGCGAGAAATATGAAGCTTGTCCTATGCCTATTTGAACAATTGACCGGGTTAAAGATTAACTTTCATAAGAGCGAGCTGTTCTGTTTTGGTAGGGCCAAAGATGAACAGGATGCTTATAGGCAATTGTTTGGGTGTGAGTTGGGAGAGTTACTCTTCTCTTACTTGGGGATTCCAATCCACCATCGTAGGCTGACAAACAGAGAATGGAAGTGCATCGAGGACCGATTTGAGAAGAAAATGAGTTGCTGGAAGGGTAAGCTCATGTCATACAGAGGCCGATTAATCCTGATTAATTCCGTGCTCACGAGTATGCCAATGTTTCTCCTATCGTTCTTTGAGGTCCCAGTTGGTGTTAGGAAGAGATTGGACTTCTATCGATCGCGTTTCCTTTGGCAGGGTGATGAGCTTAAAAGAAAATACCGGCTTGCTAAATGGGATATCATCTGTAGACCGAAAGACCAAGGGGGTCTAGGTATTGAGAATCTAGAAGTTAAGAATAAATGCCTTCTTAGCAAGTGGCTGTGGAAGCTCTCATCGGAGAATGATGCTATGTGGGCTCAAATCCTTCGCAGCAAGTACCTCCAGACAAAAACTTTCCCAGGTTACAGTCCGGCCAACCGATTCGCCCTTCTGGAAAGGCCTAATGAAAGTCAAACAGGCCATGTTCAATAGGACGAAATTTGTTATTGGAAACGGCACGAGTACACGTTTCTGGGAGGATACTTGGCTCGGCGAGACACCCTTGGCCATCCAATACCCGTCTTTGTACCGCATTGTTCAACGACGTGACGTGTTCGTCGCATCGGTCTTTCAATCTACCCCCCTTAATATTCAGTTCCGACGATCGCTAGCGGGCAATCGTTGGGAAGATTGGCTCCGTCTAGTTAGGAGACTGATGGAAGTCCAGCTTTCACAACAACCCGATGAATTACGCTGGAAATTGACTAAGTCTGGAGTCTTCACGGTTAAATCAATGTATATTGATGTTATTAATTTGAACTCCATTCCTACATCCAAGCATGTTTGGGATGTCAAAGTTCCTTTGAAAATAAAAGTGTTTATGTGGTTTGTCCATAAACAAGTTATTTTAACTAAGGACAACTTGATAAAGCGTAATTGGACAGGACCTACTAGGTGTAGTTTCTGCGATCGGGATATTTGGGACATGGCTTAATGGGGTTGAGCCTGACTTAGCAAGACATATTCGGGTTGGAGTTTGTGCTTTGCTGTGGACTATCTGGACTTGCAGAAATGATTTGGTTTTTAACAGAATATCATGTATACATTTTTTGCAGGTCATATTCCGAACCACGACACTGATCCGTTCGTGGTCGCTACTCACCCAGACGGAGGCCAGGGAGCATTTGGTTACTGGGTCTTTCCGCTGGGAGATGGTAGCACAGGATATCTTCAACCGGTTTGGATGGCGGTCATGTAATAGGATAGGCATTTAGTATTCCTATCTATTTTTAGCCGGCCGGTTGTGGCGTCTTTTCTTGGCTAGTTGGTGTTCCTAGCCCTTTATGGCTCTGTGTGAGCTTTCTGTGCTTTCTTTATTACTTTTGGAGACCTTTTGAACCATGTTGGCACTACTTTATTTCGTTAATAAGATGGTTGTATGCATCTTTCTGATGCAGAGGCCGGGGAATCCCCCTTTTCAAAAAAAAGGCAGAGCCTCTGCGAGCTCCCGTTGTTCACGGCGTGGAGCGAGAGGTTGAACGTCGATGATATAGCGGGAGCGGGCGTCTGCAGCCCGTCAAAGCCATCTAGGTTGACGGAGAAAGTCGGAAGGAGGATCTGCTTCGGGGCAGTGCTAACGTGAACTATGAACGCCAGGAGGATGGATACTGATAATGCGATCATGACGACGTAGACGAAGACGTTGCCGCCGTTGGGCGATGCGACGGCAGGATGATGCGGCATCGTGCCTGCTTCCAAGTCGCTCTTCTCCATGGCAGATTCGGTCCCTGCTGCAGCTTCCAAGATGATGTTCTCCGTGGAAGATTTCCGGGCGTGAGGAAATTTACTTGTTTTTGAATAAGATAAATACACTCACGGTCATTGTAGTTGCGACGAAAGCCTGATACGGTCACTGAACTTAGAAATACGGTTGTTACGGTCACTATATACGATGTGACGTGAATGTACGGTCACTGTTGGTCGTATGCGGTGAGTAGCCGCTCCTTTGACCAATTGCTGATGGTCGTTAGACAGGTGGCGATCCGCACCGCCGCCGCATAATTAGCGAAAAAACCCTCGGGCATGTCCGAATCCCCCCCAATCATCCATACTCTGACGACGCGTCTTCGTCTTCGATTGTTGACAGGGAAGGCGCTGCATTGGCGCGGACGCCCCGGCGATCATCGGCCTCTGTGCCCGCCGCAGGCTGATTCCTTCCGTGACTGGAGAGGCGCCGCCGCCGCGTCAATTCCACCGGCGGTAGATGGTGGCGATGGCCCTTGTTCGTCGCGCAGAAGGGGCGCCTCCCCGATGTCTGATAAGTTTCATCCTGCGTAAATCCGACTTTTTGCTTTTGATGTTCAAAGACACTCCTTTTGGCCCGCATTGTCATTATAGATGGTATGCTTTGGTAGTTTCGATGGATTGTACTAGGGTTTCAGTATTGGATTTGATGGTCTTTGGGGGTTAGGGTTTTAGATACTCGAATGAAATGATGCTATAGTCAATTATGATGCATGATGTTTCTGTCTTGTGTATCAGGCCCTCGAAGCACCAACTTCTCTGTGTAAATCAACCATGGTGGATTTTTTGTTAGCCATGGAAGTAATCGTGCTTATGTTAATGGTCGTGCCATTTGGTACGATAATCTGGAGAAGGTCACTTGGTCACCAATTATGATTGAACACCTTGTTGAGGAGATTGGTTATGAGATGGCAGGGAGGTTGAAGGTATACTATTGTGTCCCCATCCTTACACTCAAGAATAATGGTCTCGAGCAGCTTAGTGATGATGAGCGCAGATAGAATGTTGATGTTTATTGATATTGGGCACCACTCCTTTAGTATATATCTTGATCATGATGAGAGCTTACAAGCAAACCTAAGTGAGGATGATGTTGTGAACTATCCTAGAGCCACTTTTCCTCCAAAGATTTAGTCCTGCAAAGAGAGTGGGCAGCAAGATGACTGCAGTAAACAGGGGAAGCAGAGGCAGAACCGGATGCGTAATCAGAGGCAGCACCTACTCCTCTCCAGGGTTGTATACCCCAAGTGGAAGTGGAAAGATGCACAAGCTGTTGCAAATGAGGATGTTGGAGGAAGCACATCAAGTAGGAGGACCAAAAGCAGTCATGATATGGAAGCAGAGGATGATGCAAGTGATACAGATGATGAGGACTATGACCTGTGTACTTGTGGACAGTGACATTGAGATAGGCAATGATGATGATGACTTGTTTGCAGATAATGTTGATGAGGATGAACCAGAACAGAAGCATAAGAACAATTCAAAGGAGCAAGTCAAGCATGTGAAACCTATAGATGAAGACAAAAGCAAGCAGCAGTACAATTCAGATGAAGACTTGTCTGAAGGTGAAGATTTGTGGGCACCTGATTCTGATGATGAGGAAATGCATTTAAAGTTCAAAACTTTCAGGCCAGAGGATCTTCATAGGCCAAAATTCCATGTAGGGCAGGTTTTTGAGAGTGTGGAGCTTCTAAGGAAAGCAATTAAAGAGTACTCCTGTAAGCAGAGTTGATATCAAGCTTCCCGTGAATGATAGGAAAAGAGTGAAAGCAAAATGTGATGAAGACTGCACATGGTACTTGTGGGCATCATATGATAGCAGAACTAAGGCTTTCATGGTGAAGAGATATGTGCATGAGCACACATGCAACAAGAAGTGGAAGATTAGGGCTTTCACATCAAGATTCCTAGCAATGAAATACCTAGAGAGCTTTAGGGTTGATCAAGATATGAACTTGATGAATTTCTCAAGGGTTGTTCAGAAAGAATGGCATATGACACCCACTAGGATGAAACTTCAAAGAGCAAGGAGAATGGCTATGAAAATTATTTATGGTGATGAGGAAGGGCAGTACAAGCTGCTATGGAATTATGCTAATGAGGTAGGAGAAGCAACCCTGGCTCATCCTTCTATGTTTCATTAGATGAAAATGCTAGGTTCAGCAAGTTGTACATGTGTCTAGATGCTTGCAAGAGAGGATTTCTGGAGGGTTGTAGACCAGTCATCTTCCTAGATGGTTGCCACATTAAAACTAGATACAGAGGACAACTGCTTGCAGCTGTTGGGGTAGATCCAAATAACTGCATATTTCCAATTGCCATTGCTGTGGTTGAAGTTGAGGACACCCCTAACTGGTCATGGTTTCTTGACACACTCAAAAGGGACCTAGGCATCATAAACACTAAACCTTGGACTATCATGTCAGACAAACAAAAGGTAAGTACCATCTTTCTTTTTCAAAGTTTGTGTGTCATTACTATGTGAATGGTTGTGAATAGCTTCTGAATGGTTATGTTGCTTTGCAATTGTAGGGGCTCATCAATGCAGTTGAAGAACTGTTCCCTGAGTCAGAACACAGATATTGTGTTAGGCACATGTGGCAAAACTTTCAACAACATTTCAAAGGTGACATCTTGAAGAATCAACTCGGAAGATAGCTAGGAGCAATACAAAGTGCAGTTGTATGAACAGGGCATGGAGGAGATGAAGGTTCTTAATGTTGAGGCATACAAATGGCTGCATGAGCTGGAACCACAAACTTGGGTTAAGGCTTTTCAAAGTGACTTGCCAAAATGTGATATTCTGCTTAACAACATTTGTGAAGTTTTCAACAGTACATTTGTGAAGTTTGCCAAAATGCTTTTCAATGTAGTGAATTACCAATACTTACCATGGTTTGCGTTAAATGCGTGTACATCCCGGAAGCAAGGGAACTACCAATACTTAGCATGGTTGACATGATTTACAGTGCAACTTATGACAAGGCATTACAACAAACAAATGGAGTCAGATAAATGGCAAGGAGATGTATGTCCAAAGATCAGGAAGAAGGTTGAGAAGGTAACAGAATTTGCAAACACATGCTATGTGGAGGGATTAGGAGATGGCTTATTCCTAGCAGGTGATAGAGGAATGGATTACATAGTGGACATGCACAAGAAAACCTGCACATGTAGAAGAATGCAGAAAGGTGCATTCCATGCTCTCATGTGGTAGCCTGCTGCAGGAATGATAGAGTTGATCCTTTGAACATGGTTGATCATTGCTACTCAAAACATATGTTCAAGAAAGCATATGGCAATATTATCTATCCTTGTAGAGATAGGAGTGAATGGGAAGACTTACATGGGCCTCCAATAATGCCACCATTGTACCAGAAGCATGTTGGAAGGCCATGTACTACAAGGAGACAGGCACATGGAGAGGTTGATCATAGAAGGGGAGGGAAGAAAATCACAAGGCATGGTGTCATTATGCATTGTTCTTATTGTGGTGATGCAGATCACAACAGGAAGGGGTGCAAGACCTTGAAGGCTGGACTGCCACCACCTAATGTGCCTCCACCAAATGATCAACCATCTTCAAATGTGCCTCCTCCAAATGAAGGTAATGCTGGTGTCAATGTGCCTCCTCCAAATGAAGGTACTGCTGGTGTCAATGTCACTCCTCCAAATGAAGGTGTTGTTGGTGCCAATGTGACTCCTACAAATGTGGCTCCTCCATATGGTGATCTCATGGTTGACAACATGATTGCCTGTACTACTGATCTCCTCATCAAATGTACATTCTTTGTACATGAATATCCTATTGTTCTCATCAAATGTACATTCTTCATAGATGCCAACAGCAAGGGTTGTGGAACAAAGGCCAAGACTGATTCTCGCTTCATCGCTGCCCAACTGCTGCTCAACCAGAGTAATGGAAGCCAATGGAGCCAAGCTAGTTCAAGCACCATAAGGCCAGGTGAGTTGGCACAGAAATTGGAGGCCATGAAGAATCAGAAAGATAGGGAAGTAGAGGAGAGGAAGAAGGCAATACTTGCATCTAGAAGAGAAGAGGAATTGAAGAGAGCTGAAGAGATAGCAAAAAGGAAACATGAGGTTGCACAGAGGAAAGCTGAGCTTGCAGAGAGAAGAAGGTTGGCTACATTGGAGAGAACTGCCAAGAAGAAAGAAGAAGCAGAATTGAACAAGAAGGTTCAAGCTGAGACAAGAAAAAATATTGAAGAGACAAAGAAAACAATAGCTGCTGAGAGGAAAGACAAGCAAGAAGCAGAGAGGAAAGCTGCTGCTGAGAAGAAGGAGGCAGAAAAGAGGGCAGAGAGGGAAGCAACTGCTGCAAAGAGAGAAGAGAAAAAAAAGTTGCTGCTACACAGAAGGCAGAAGAGAAGAGACTTGCTGCTGCAAAAAAAGAAGAGGAGAAGAGACTTGCTGCTACACAAAAAGAAGAGGAGAAGAGACTGGCTGCTGCTAAAATAGAAGCAGATAAGAAGCTTGCTGCTGCACAGGAGAGAATGATGGCAATTGCACAGAGAGAACAGGAGAAAAGGTTGGCTGCGAAAAGAAAAGCTAGCCAGAATGAAGCTGAATGTCCAAGAAAGACTGTCAAATCATCAATGTTTGATATCTTTAGGTAGGTTGCCAAAGTAAAAGTGTTTGGTACCTTCCTGATCATACCGTCTTTGTTATTCATATGATCATGAATGGTGCCAACTTGCTTTTGTTTAGGCTATGTACTGCAATAATCTATGTTGGTTCTGTATGGATGATGGTTGATTGTAAGAAAGTACTTCAAAACTGTATTCTCTTTTGGTTATCTATGGATGATGGATGGTAATATGATACCTTGCCTGATAATAATATGTTGATCCATGATGCCCACTACTTATTCTCAGTTTCCTAGTCAATTCAACTGTTAAGTGCAGATAGATTGATATCATACATCATTGCATCATTTTTACTGAAAACTCCAACATCAATATAACTAGGATAGAGTGATAAAAGCTGAAGTGCAAAATACCATCACATGACATAGCATAGGATAGATAGATAGATTGACAGGTTCAACATAGGATATCCACTTGGGCTTACACATCATTACATGTCCTCAACACAAATTAACCTACCACTACTAGATCAGATAATCTACTAAGAGATCATCTACTAACCAACCACTACTACACCATTGCAACAGCAACAACCCAAAAGTAGCATCTTCAACACAACATCAATGCAGCAACATCCCCAAAAGAAACATCTTCACCACTTCAATTCTTCACTTCTTCAGCATCAACCCAACAGCAGCAGCACCTAGCACCACCACTGCAACAAACAACATCTTCATCAGCTTCACCACCTCCCTCCCTAACATCATCAGTGCAATTGCTTGCTGCCTGCTCATCCCACAACTTGCTTCCTTCTTTGCAGCCTGGTTGGACCTGGCCGATGGGTGCATTCATCCGCACAGTTCCTATGCAGCAATCAGATGCTCCCTTCGTTCCTCCGCCTCACCAATAGCATCCACGACGGCATCTCCGACGAGGTAATGTTTGTCAACAAGATACTCAACATACTCCAACTCCCAACGCCAGAAATCACAAGAAACCTATCCAAAAATTGGGGTAGCAGAGGTCAAAAAATTGCATCTTTCCATCAAAATCAAACACAACGAATACAAAAATGAAAAGAAGAACTAACCCCATGGCTGCGGCATCTGTAGAAGACCCACCCGTCGTGCTTCTCAGTGGTCGATACATACATCTGCACCTTCTCCTTGCAGCTGGGGCAGGAGATCAGGGGCAGCGCCATTGCCCTGCGGCGGACAGCGGCGCTAGAGGAGCTTGCGGCAGACATGGGCAGATCTTGCGGCGGCGGCGGCGGTGCTGGCTAGGGATTGAAGAGCGGAGAGAGAGAGGAGCGGGGAGAGAGAGGAGCAGGACTAGGGATTTGACGGGGAGAGAGGAGCAAGCAGGGAGATAGAGGAGCGGGGCGGACAGCGGTGGGGTGGTGGGGCGATTTTACACTTAACCCCTCGCCGCAAGATTGGCCTAATCGGAGCTGAGAACGTGGCGGTCAACAGGTGGTCAAAGGAGCGGCTACTCACCGCATACGATCAACAGTGACCGTATATTCATGTCACATCGTATATAGTGACCGTAACAGCCGTATTTCTAAGTTCAGTGACCGTATCGGGCTTTCGTCGCAACTACAATGACCGTGAGTGTATTTATCTTTTTTTGAATCGTATATATACCGGACATATTCATTCACGCGCGTCAGGTCTCGACTACATACGAGTTGGAGTTCGTATACATAACTTTGCCGGAGTTTGTTCTGGATAAGAATTACGCTCCTATAAAAATAAATTTGCCGGAGTTTGTTCTGGATAGGAATTAGGCCCAGTTCTTTTGATCGATTCTTCCAGAATTCTAAGAATTGAACCTCCACACATCTTCTCCCAAAATCTTGAACCAATATGTTTTTGACAATCCTAATTGTTTACATCCTAACTAGCTACTGTGTGGATAGAAACAAACTCGGCGAGCCTTAGGTTTTTTGGGTCGGGTATCTCCGGGGTTTTTTCGAAATGTTTTGTTCGGTTTCGCTTTTCTATTTTTTCCCTGTATCTTTTTCCTTTTTTTATTTTCCATTTTAAGATATTGTTTCTTAAAATACATTTGTGAATATTTTTAAATTCACAAACATTTTAAAATTCATGAAAAATATCTAAATTCATAAAAAAAATCCAAACTCACGAATATTCTTTGAAATTTTAAACTTTGTAAATCCCTGAATATTTTTTTAAAAAACTGCCATGAACAATTTTTTGATAAAGGACTTGTTTAAAGAATTTGTAAACATTTTTCCAAATTTGTCGTGATCTTCAAGCGTACCGTACGCCGGTGCTGGTGCCGGTGCCGAAGTAGCGGAACACCGTGGGCAACCGCATCATCCCCATCTTCGGCCTTGAACGCTGCTCTCTCTGCTCATGAAATTGACGGACACGATTTGAATTTTGAAGCAACTAAGGATTAGCAAATTCAAGAAAGGTTTCATCTGGTCGCGAGTTACCACTGGATCATATTCTCTTACCCTGTCATTCTCTTCACGTACAAAAAAGCTTCAGCGCGGCTGAAAAGCCCATATAGAGGTGAGCCGTGAGTCCCAACCACCAGATTATATCAACACTGTTGAAAATCCCATATAGAGGTGAGCCGTGAGTGCCCAAAACATTATGTAGCTTGTCATGGTATCTTACCAGCAGCACTGTTGAATAACGTAGCAGTCTAGCAGATACGGGACTTGTCTTCTCTTCTCTTCATCTCGTTCATGTGAGCTGTGTCCAGGACAAAAATATACAGAAACTACTATTACCAAGCGATGTCAGATGGAGATTAAAAAAAAAACTCTGTGACAGGAAATTGCATTTTAACTTTAGTTGGGCTATCCGCTACAGAAGGTATTCAATAAATATAATCAAGATTATGTGTATCTGAATGGTTTGAGCCTTCTGGAAGCTAACCAGGGAGATAAATGTGTGATGATACACTGATCCGTATCTGACTGGTCCAGTGGATATATATCCCAATCTGCTGGTGGGTTATTCTCGGAAACTCATATGGAAAAGTCAGCAACAGTTTTCACTAAAAGGTAGCGTGTAGGAACCCAATTGCTTATAGATCTAGTCGTTATCACCTAATACTGTTGTAGGCAAGTCAACTAAGCGTACCCTAACTAGTATTACAGAAAAGAAATGTGTGACTTGCTCACGAAGTACCAGCCCGCCTAGCTGGAGTTGTAACGGGCGATATGCCAAACCTTATGTCGGCTAGGATTAAGAAAAAATAGAAAAAAATAGTGTAACTTGCACACAAAGCAAATTTTCTAGCATCTTCTGTTGGCCTAAGGTTATACGTAAACACCAGAAATTTGGAAGCTTACAGGCTGCTATTAGTTGACGAAGGAGCCATCATGTACCTTCAAAGAAACTAACCCCTGTGCTCCGTTCTAATCCAAAGCCAGTATGTAGATTCCAGGAAGCTGCACGGGACGGTCTTTTCTACATTATGCCCCGTCATAGCTTAGCCCTCTTAAATAGGAAGTGTCCAAACTGGATTGAGATAGAGAGAAAATAGGAAGTTTGTGGAAGTACAAGAGAGAGAAATTGAGTTTTGTACTATATGTTCCATAACTCTTCTTTTCCTTGCTTGAACTATTGAGTTGGATCCTGATATCCATATAATTCCTCACAGAACACCCCCATTTACATGGCTGATCCTAGCATGATGATTTGTGCAGCCCTGCAGCCTGTGTGTGGCTTCATCAATAACACAGGGGCGCCAGCAGCTACTGCAAGACGTTTATCATCTTTCGTTTGCATCAAGCGCAACCGGAGAGCCCTTACGAAAGCCATTGAAGACCTACAAGCTGTAGAGAAGGTGGTTCAAGAACAAGTTAGCCTTGAAACCAACCAGCTTAACAAGTGCGACCCTCGAGTCGAATTATGGCTGAGCAGGGTCGACGGAGTCCTCGTCCCAATTGATGCCATCGAACAAGAGTGACCAACTCATGCAATACTCTTGCTTCTGTAGCTCTTCCCTAAGCCTCGGGAAACGCTATCATCTTGGCAAGCGTGTTCTTTGTTACGGTATATGTGGATTGCATTAGCCTTTTCCATCAGTTCGGACTTTTGGTTGTGTTGGCTAGTGCAGGAAGCTTAACATGGTATCAGAGCTAAGGTCTTGAGTCCAAGTCCTGGCTTTCGCAATTTATTAAAAATTGCTGATAGCCCCCCTTTGTCTCCACATAGAGGCCTCTTGAGTCATACGTGAGTTTCGCGCGCCGTTACTCTCTTCCGGTGCATGTGTTGACTTGTCTTCCCCGTCACACGTGAGAGGGGGTGTTACGGTATATGTGGATTGCACTAGTCCTTTCCATCAGTTTAGACTTTTGGTTGCGTTGGCTAGTGCATGAAGCTTAACATTCTTGAGATTCTGGAGGATCTTCATGGGCTAATCGAGGAAGGGAATCAATTCAAGGTATTCGGAAGCAAGCCTTTGCCAGCTTTGGTTGAGGATCAACCAAGGATAGAAGCCCTTGGCATAAGCCTGTGCTGAAGAATCTCTGGGAATTTTTCAACAGCAGCAATGTGGGCATCATTGGAATTTGGGGTCCAGGAGGGGTTGGGAAAACAACCCTCCTCAACACCTTCAACAATGAACTCAAGGAGTGGGGCACCGATTACCAGGTACATAACTATGATACGTTGCCTAGATGAACATTTAGATGAGATTTGTTATATGCTTCCAGAGAAACTTAAGAACACAGTAACAAAAGTTAATGTACGCCCTTGAGTCTATTTCTTTACAGTAAATTGGAATTAATATAAAACCTTCAATTTAAAATATTTTCGACTAAACTTCAAGTACAAGTGTACAAATCGAGCTTTTGTCCAGAAGTGCGTGTGCATTTGCTATAAAACCCTACAACATCAAATTTCTCAGTTCACTAATTATGTGCATACATCTAACCACTTAAAGATGCACTGCATTTTCATCTGATGGATATTATATATTTCTCCAAATATTTCGCAACCAAGATAAATAACTTATTTTCATTTCTCTATATATGCATTAGTTATAATTTGTATGGTTTTCGTAGAAATAAAAGGTAGTATCGATCCTTTGTTTACAGTGGCATTAATTAGATAAAAGGAAGAAATTTTTCAGAGTAATTTGAATTTAAACACGTGTTCTAAAAATATTGAATGTAGACAGCAAAAAATACAAAGTGAAAAAAAAACACCCTTTTCCAGAACCCCACATATTTAACTATGTTCTTCTTTCCCAGAAATTTGGATTAGTGTACATTCTCTGATATCACAGAGTCAAAAATTCACAATGTTTTACCTTGCCTGGCTGCATTTCTCGTGTGCATATTTCTGAAGTTACTATTAGTTAATTGAATAAAGGGTAGAACTGCTTCCCTTGCTCAGATAGATTGGAATCAACATAAGCAGAATATCTCCCTTTCTCATATTAGTATGTCCCAGTTATTTTGTTAATAAGTGGGCTTTTACATCAGTCCGGCAATGAACAAGAAAAATATGAGTGAACATTCTCTCACAATGTGAACAGGAATGAGAGCATAAGCACGTCACTAGGCAACCTATCAATTTGATTTGATTTTTGGAGCGTTTAGCAGTCATAGAATGATTAACTTACCTATACTCCCACTGCAACAAATATTTTTTGCCTACACTTTATAAATTATTCACAAGTCAGAAGATTGACTGCATGCGGATCCACAACTTATTTTTTTTCATACATGTTTACTGGATCCTTATATTTCTACTGATTCAAATTGACTTCGTTAGGTGGTAATCATGATTGAAGTGTCCAACTCTGGAAATCTAAATATAGCAGCCATCCAGCGCATGATTACAGACCGCCTTGGCTTGCCTTGGAATGACACAGAGACAGTGCAAACTCGTGCCAGATTCTTGGCAAAAGCACTGGGAAGAAAGAAATTTATCATTTTACTGGATGATGTCCGGAACAAATTCAAATTAGAAGATGTCGGGATCCCAACCCCAGATTCTGAAATCAAAAGCAAGTTGATTCTTACCTCACGTGATGAGGATGTTTGCTATCAAATGGGAGCACACCAGAGTTTGATCAAGATGGAGTACCTAGAGAAGGAGTCAGCGTGGGAGCTCTTCCAAAACAATTTGAGCACTAATGCCATTGCAGCCATTGAGTCTCCTGCCCCTAATGTTGTACGAGAGCATGCTGAAGCAATTGTCCAGAGCTGTGGTGGTTTGCCACTTGCACTCAAGGTAATAGGGAGGGCCGTTGCCGGACTAACAGAACCCGAGGATTGGAGCCTGGCGGTGCAAGCAACCAAGGATGACATAAAGGACTTGCATGGAGTACCTGAAATGTTGCATAAATTGAAATACATTTACGATAAGTTGATCAAGCAACAACAAAGGTGTTTCCTGTACTGCACCCTTTTTCCAGAATATGGTTCAATCAGAAAAGATAAGCTTGTGGAGTACTGGATGGCAGATGGGTTGATACCTCAGGACCCCAAGAAAGGCCATCGTATAATCCGTAGCCTGTTGTCAGCATGTTTGTTGGAGAGTTGCAAATCTGACTCCTCAGAGGTGAAAATGCACCACATAATTCGTCATCTGGGCATTTCCCTTGCAGGGCAGGAAAATATTATTGTGAAGGCTGGAATGAGTTTGGAGAAGGCCACATCACACAGAGAATGGCAAACAGCTACAAGGATATCGCTCATGTTTAATGACATACAGGACCTTTGTATGTCACATGAGTGCAAGCCTTGCGGCCAGCCTTAGGATGCCAGGTTGCAACTTTCCCCCAATCATACTTAGGCTTGCCCCTATCCACCCACAAACTGCGCCTTGCGGATTTTTTCTTCATCATCGACAAGGTTGACAAACGTTTAGCCGGCTGGCGGGGCCTGCTCCTATCGTTGGCCGGGAGAGCCATCCTCGTCAGATCCGTCCTCCGGGCTCTTCCAATCTACGCCATGAGTGTCCTTCTTCTCCCGGCGGGCGCTGTGCAAGCCATCGAAAAGCGCTGTAGGGCCTTCTTCTGGACCGGCCAGGACACGGTCACCGGTGGCAACTGCAAAGTGGCTTGGGATATTGTCTGCGCCCCCTTCCCCAATGGAGGCCTCGGCTTCCTGTCTCTCACGCAAATGAACCTCTGCCTTCTCCTAAAGCACATATCGAGGCTGCACGATGTCCACCCCTCAAGGGAAAACTCCTACATTGTCTCTAAGTACGGCTGGTCGGCCACCAATGACGTGTCCGCAACGGCCGCTAACCACACCCCTATTTGGCATGACATCATGAAAGGGCTAGACCTATTACGCTCCAACACCACGGTTCAACTTGGCAACGGGGCCTCTACCTCCTTCTGGCTTGACCTCTGGCTCCCTAACTCCACCATCACATTAGCCCTGCTTTTCCCTGCGCTGTTCTCCCACTCTAACCGGCCTAATACCTCCGTGGCTCGTGCTCTGGCTACGCCCGGCCTGCACCTGGAACTAACCCCAAGGCTGTCACACATAGCTGAGCGTGAACTGAACGATCTACGCAATATCTTGGCCACGGTAAACGTGAATTCGCAGGTACCTGACTGCAGAACATCAAGGGAGGCCGGCAAGCCGCTCACCACTAAACTGGCTTACACGGCGGTTTGGAAGGCAAGGCCCACAGACAACTTCGCCACGGCCATCTGGAGCAACTAACCCCGAACAAGTGCTGGATCTTCGTCTGGCTTGCAAACAAAGACCGCCTATTTACAAATGACAGACGTCTCCGGCGGGGCATTACTACCGAAAAAGGCTTTCGCCCCGCTTTATAAATAAAGCAAACCGCCACAGAGCATACAAACCCACAGAAGTCCACACACACACCCAAGTCCCACGACAAAGTACATAGGTTCTGCTGAGGGCACAGTTCAACAAGCCCAGAAGGAAAGAAAAAAACAACATCATCATCATCACACAAGGCGCCTAATCAGGCTCCGGCCGAGGCGGCGGTGGCGGCGGCGACAGCGGACGGCCATTGATCGGATGTCGGCGATGAAGGCGGAGATGGCGTCCACGGTCCGGGCGGCTAAGCGCCGCCAAAGCCGCAAGAAACCCGCGAATTTGTAAAGAGCGTCGAGTATCGACGAAGGGGAGCATCTTTGGATCACAAGCTTATTGCGAACGGTCCACGGCGTCGGCGAGAACCCCAACCTCAAGCCACCTAATGTGGCGAGAGGACGCTGGGGACGATCGGATTTCAAAGAATAGGTCCGGAAAGTTGGTGTGGCACCAACTACCGCCGACCACCTCATGAAAGCAGCGCCAGAGAAATTGGGCGGAAACGCAGGAGAAGAAGATGTGGTTTGAGTCCTCAGGGACTCCACAGAGCGGGCAGATACCGGTGCCCGGACCATTGCGCTTGCAGACCTCCACTCCAGACGGGACCCGACCGCGAATCCACTGGCACATGAAGATGCGAATCTTCAGTGGTACGCGGACGGACCAAACCATCGATAAAGGGAGGGGGGCGGAGGAAGGGGCAATGGCCGAGTAAAGCGACTTGGTGGAGAACAGGCCCGACGGCTCCAGCCGCCACCGGACACGGTCCGACCTGCCATCCACCAACGACTCGTGCAACGCGACGCAATCAAGCAACTCACGCCAGTAATGATTCCGCCGGCCCAAAAGGGCGACGGAAAGCAAGGCGCCCCAGGTCAAGAAGAGCCCTATTGACCGAAATCATGGGGTCGACGGAGATAGAGAAGAGGGCGGGGAATTACTACTTCCAATGCCTGCCCATTCTGCTCGCAATGCGAATCCATTGAACACCTCCTGTTCATATGCCGACGGCTCAGCCCACTTTGGACCGAGCTGGGTAGCCTTTGCCCTGTTGCACCACAGGGGCTCCTACACGCCTGGAGCGGGAACTTCAACAACAAGACCAGATCAACGGTCCTTTTGGCCGTTCTCTGGAATATTTGGCAGAGGAGAAACGCCAAAGTTTTTTGCGACCTTCACCTGGATCTACACACAACTGCAAACTCAGCGGCCAATGACCTACTCCTTTGGTCTCACCGCTGCAAGAACGCCATGAAACAAGCTGCGCTTCGAGACTGGGCATCCATGTTGTTCCTCTTAGCTGCGAGATTGTAGCCTCCAGCACTTTGTACTTTTTCTCTGTTTTTCTCTCCCTCTGACCCCTTGTACTTCTAATGCTGAGCACTTTGTAATACCCCTTGACGATCGCAATAAAGGTTCAGGCAGGCGTAAGCCCGCCGTTGACGCGTCAAAAAAAAAAACATGAGTGCAAGAATCTTGTAACTTTGCTAGTTCAGCATAATCCTAACTTGGAAAAGCTCAGTCCAACATTCTTCAGCTTCATGCCATCTTTAAGGGTTCTTGATCTTTCACACACCGGCATCACAACTCTTCCAGTTTGTAGAACGTTGTCGAAGCTGAAGTATCTCAATTTGTCCCACACATGCATTAAGAGGCTTCCTGAGGAGTTTTGGGTGCTCAAAGAACTAACCCATCTGGACTTAAGTGTTACCAAGGCCCTTAAAGAGACATTTGACAATTGTTCCAAGCTACACAAGCTAAGGGTGCTAAACCTCTTCCGAAGTAACTATGGGATTCGTGATGTCAATGATCTGAACATTGATTCCTTACAGGAACTCGAGTTCCTTGGGATCACAATTTATGCCGAGGATGTGTTAAAGAAGTTGACCAAGACACATCCTTTAGCAAAGTCGACACAGCGTCTTAGCCTCAAACACTGTGAAGAAATGCAGTCGATCCAAATATCTCACTTCACACATATGGTGCAACTTGGAGAGCTCTATGTTGAATCATGTCCTGACTTGAAACAACTAATTGCCGACTCTGACAGGCAAAGAGCTTCTTGTCTGCAAGTGCTCACCCTTGCTGAACTTCCTTCCCTCCAAACAATTCTTATTGGATCTTCACCTCATCACTTCCGGAACCTCCTAGAAATTACAATCTCCCACTGTCAAAAGTTGCATGATGTTACCTGGGTTTTGAAGCTGGAATCACTTGAGAAGCTTTATATATGTCACTGTCATGAACTAGAGCAAGTTATTCAAGAAACAGCCCATGAGGTGGAAGGCAAGAGTTTGGGGATTGAACACGGTAGTATTCAGAAGTTCAGGATGGAAAATAGTTTCTCGGAAGAACAAGAGATACAAGATATGGTAGATAACGCAAGGGGTGAATATGTCAAAGATTACCAAAACATGACCAAGAGTGGGCGGATCAATGGAATAGAGCACCCTGTAGACTTCCCAAGACTGAGATCATTGGTGCTGACTGACCTACCAAAGCTGAGAAGGATATGCATCCCAAAAGACTTTCCTTGTCTTGAAAGTATTAGGGTGGAGGACTGCCTGAATCTGAAAACAATTCCATTGGGTCAGACATATGATTGCCAGAGACTAAAAAGGATTGTGGATCATATGACTGGTGGGAAAGGCTAGAATGGGGTGGCAAGGACATAATGGAGAGCAAGTATTTCATTCCCATCCAAGACAAAGACTAGCACAACCACTGCATGACGATACAACACACATTACTGAGGTTTCCGGCAAAGCTAAATTACCATTCTGCATTAACTTCAATTTCATCTTCCACACTCAAGCATAAGCAACAATATTCGCTTCCTCAATCAACCTCTTGGGCGGCCTAGGATCCCTCCTAGGCCTGTGAAGATCCTCTGCAACAGGTGCATCATGAAAAGCAATGATGTCAATCTATGTACATATTAATTACATTTATACGTTCAGATTCATAAATAAGTGGCTTTGTATTAGCCTATCTGTATTATATTATGTTCATGATGTAAATACCAATCTTTTAGTTACACTTATATACGTTCAGATTCATAAATAAGTGACTGTTGTAAAAGCCTATCTGTATTCTGTACATACAAACCGAACTGTATAAAGCTATATATTGTGCTCACCATGTATTCACAGAGTATATATCCTATAAGTGCTTAAACCCAAATATCAGTATAGTTAGCTCATACCTGATTGACTTCCCTTCGATGGTCACGCTTGTAGCCTGCCAGAGGGACCCAACTCTGCAGCTGCACTTGCTTAGTTAGCCACGCAACACCTCCCAAAGAAGCAACGAAATATCAGTTTCCAGATTCCACCACATATTCTTTCGAACAAAAAGTCAGAAGGCTCAAAGCTAACCCTACCTTGAAGAAGATGATTGCTATATGCATAGGAAAACCGGTCAAAGCGTGCAATGGTACAAGATCACAAACACGATGGATGACTCCCTGCCGTTGAGAACATCAAGTGCCACTCACGCATTTCATCGAACACCTTGCACCCGCAGACATGGTGGAGATCAGCTCTTTCTCACGGAAAACCTCCGCGGGCACACTCCAGAAACCTTGATTACTCCTCCAGGCCCCTTCCGACCAAAGGTCGCTCTCTCGTTGGGCTTGCACTGGGCAGCATCTTGCCGGCCAGGCCGGGCAAAGTGCATTGCTGCTCCGGGTACGCCTGCGGAGAGGCAGCCATTGAAGCACGAACCTTGGTGAACCGTGAGCAGTACTAGCTCACTCCATGTGCGGAAAGGCAATGGATGACACTCACGTCGAGCCTGCGATGGTGTGCCTACGGCTCTTTGCTCGCTCTTCCCCGCCTCCGGCCTCCTGTCTCGAAGGCGGCTAAGGACGGAAAATCGCCCAACTTTTTTTTTTGAGAACTGAGAAGGTCACCGAACTAGCCGGACCTCGCGAGGAAAGTTGTGGGCTGAATTCTAGCAGCCCGTGTAGGCAGCCGAGGGCCGACGTTAGCCCAATACCGACCAGCCGGGCCGTCGTGGTTTGCTGGGAAAAAAAATACTGCGGCCGTTTAGGGATTTTTATCCGCGGCTAGTCCCCTGCCGACGGCGACTTTTGTTATTCTAATAATAAGTGTCACAACTTTAAACTAAGGTTGAACTAATCCTAATTCAAAATCGCAACATTTATTTTGGACAGGAGGGAATAGAGTTTACATTTTTTTTATAAATTTCGAAAATGGAAAAAAATAACATAAATTGCAGCCCACGATCACGTTCTGATATAGACATATAAATCGTAAAGACATGAGACTCCACGGTCGTAGTAACTTTTTTCAGATTTGCGTATGCTTAAATATCATGAAGTGAGCTGTCGGCTGGTTGGACTCCACGGTCGTAGTAACTTTTTTCAGATTTGCGTATGCTTAAATATCATGAAGTGAGCTGTCTGGCTGGTTGCTAGCCTTGCATGCTGGTTCATCCTTGGTGCTGGTTCGAATACCATGTTGTGCTATTTTTCATTTCATTTTATTATAATATTTGTGATGTTTTCATGACAGGTGGGATCCAATCCGATGCCGCACATATAAATTACTGTACACCTGAGAAAAAATAATCCAACTATTCTTTTTTGCAAAAAAAAACACGCCCCGGTCCCCCTTCACCATGTAGTCACTGACAATGGGCCCTAAGCCAGCTGGCTTGCCTCATCACCGGTTCCGATGTATACAAACACGATTAGCACTGTATTTACATGTTCAAGCAAAAAATTTACACCACTTTAATGTACATCATAAGTTTTAGTACAAAAGTAACTGTTTGTGTCAAGTTCTAGCACCACCACCGGTGTAATTGACTCTTTTGTTCTCCATCCATCGTCCACCTCCGAATTGCTAACCGCTACTCCGACGTCCAGCCACCAGATAAAAACCAGCTTCACCGCCGCCGGCCGGCCAAAATTCCCACATGGACTACTACCAGGCCTTCCAGAGCCCCGCGGGTGGCGAAGCCAAGGTAAACTCCCCGGGCGCGCACCCCCAGCTCGTCGCCGCACGCAACGTGTTCGACGGATTGACTCTTCCACACGCAGTTTCACCGCGAACGCAGCCGTTGCTTCGCTTGCGATCTCGGCGCTCCTCTTCCCGAAACAACGAGGAAACAGGACCGCGGGGAGAAGTTTTCGCCCCCCGCACCCGGTTTCGGCTGGAAGAGTATGCCATCCACAAGTTTCCTTCTCGAATGATGACTTCTTCGTGCCTTCCATTACCCAGCTGCGCGTTGATATTTTCTCCAGACATGCCAGTCGCCATCAGCAGAATAGTTGCCGTGCCTTCGCCGTACATTCTCGCCGTGCTGCCCGGTTTGACCAGGTGACCGCGTGGCGTCTCGCCGTTGCATTGGGTTGTTCTTTATAAGCTTTACCTTTTCCCCCATATTGGCATCTTCCATGCCTACCCGGCTACCCCTCCTGGCTGCCACTTGAAAATCGTTGTTCCCAATGGCTGACGCGATCAGTGCTGCCGGCTCTTGCCTGCAGCCCCTCTGTGAATGCCTGGATAGCACAGGCATGCTGGACGCGGCGGCCCGGGAGGTCGCCTTGTTCCTTCACCTCAAATCCAACTGGGCCGATCTCGACAAGGCCAAGAAGCTACTGCTGGCTGTCGAGACGACGGTGAGGGCGCGAGTCACCACAGAGTTCGACAAGCTGAACATCTGTGACCCTCAGGTGCAGGTCTGGCTGAGGCGTGTCGAAGAGCTACAGCTGGATGCCATCGACGAGGACTACAGCCAGTTGAGGAAGTATTCTTGCCTTGGCCAGTGCACCATCCATGCTCACCAGCGTGCATCGATCGGCAGGCGTGTTCTTGAGGCTCTAGATGAGGCAAATAAACTTATTGAAGAAGGGAGGCGGTTCAAGAAATTTGGATTCAAGCCCCTTCCCAAGATTGTTGATCCATTGCCTCAGATCAAGACGTTTGGTTTGGAGACCATGCTGAGTCAGCTCCATGATCTGTTTGAGAAGGGCGACTCGAATTTAATTGGTGTGTGGGGTCAAGGAGGTGTTGGCAAGACAACGCTTCTACACGTTTTCAACAATGATCTTGAAAAGAAGGCCCATGACTATCAGGTATGTGATTTCTCCAAGACTGCATTTATCCCTTAGAGTACATGTTTATCTGTACATTAATATATCTATTTAACTTAAGAGAATACTTATTTCAGTGACCAAGCTTATATTTGTAACTGTACTCAAAGAAAGTTAATGTACAAACAGAAACGAGAAAATTCGTGCTGCCATGATTTTAGAGAAGGCAGAAAATTTCATTGTAGAACAGCTACAGAGTGCACTGAAGTAGTTAAGTCTGAAGTAATGTTGATCTTGTACAGGCATAAGAAATTTAACATGGTTTTCACACGGAGAGACAGTAACCATTCAGCATGAGAATTTGACTAGTTCATAGATATTGTAGGTACACATTATCTAGTAGATATGGACATGAAAAATGCATTGTTATTTGATGCAATTAGTGTGTGTGGTAGGACTAGGGTTCCTACCAAGCCTTCGGCGTAGGTTGTATGGACAAGGAGGAGGGGAACGAGGGCTGGAGCGGGCGCGCCGGCGAGCGGGCGCCGTCGCGGCTAGGGTTCCGGCTCCTTGGGGAGCCGGGCAACAGAAGATTATAATATCTTTATTGCTTAATCTCAAACGGTGTCTTACAACTAGTATTTATAACTTTAGCCTAAGATAACTTGTGGGCCAAGCCCCTAATACTAATGCCCGGTGGGCCTCTTCCGAGTATAGACCAAACCGGTCATAACATCTCTCCCCGCCTGCGCAAACAGCTCGTCCTCAAGCTGAAAGTCTGGATAGTGTTGGCGGAATTCCTCACGCTGCTCCCAAGTAGCCTCCTCCTCCGGAAGGCCCGCCCACTGAACGAGGACGAACCACACGCCATGACGGAGCTGCGCCTGCAACACCTTTGCCGGCTCTGGAAGAATGCGACCATCGGCGGTTGGAGGAAGCGCCGGAGGAGCCGCCGGTGGCTCGCCACGGAAAGGCTTGAGCAGCCCTACATGGAAAACGTCGTGGATGCGAGCGCGGGCTGGAAGCTGAAGACGATAGGCCACCTTCCCAATGTGCTCCAAGATAGGGAAGGGCCCGGCGTAGCGAGGGCCGAGCTTGCGCTTCGCGCACGGGTCGAGTGACTGCGTAGAGCGGTGGAGAAGACGCAGCCAGACCCAATCACCCACCGCGAACTCCGCCTCGCGATGATGATCGTCGCAGTAGTGATTGGCCAGCTGCTGTGCCTGAAGGAGACGCTGACGGACCTCAGCAAGCATCTCGTCACGGGTGCGGATAAGGTCACCCGCAACCTCCGTCCGAGCCGTCTCCGGGTCCACCGGAAGTATAGGCGGGGGTGGTCGACCATAGACCACCTCAAACGGCGTCGCGCGCAGGGCGGAGTGATAAGAGGTGTTGTAGCAGTACTCCGCCCAAGAGAGCCAGTCCACCCAAGCTCGAGGCCGATCACCTGTCACACAACGCAAATACATGGCAATTACCTTGTTAACTACCTCGGACTGACCATCCGTCTGAGGATGGAACGCCGTACTCAGGCGGAGCTGGACACCCGCCATCCTGAAGAGGTCGCGCCAGACATGGCCCGTGAACACTGGGTCCCGATCACTGACGATCGAAGCAGGGAACCCGTGTAGACGGACGATGCTGTCGAAGAAGGCCCGGGCCACTGACGCCGCCGTGTACGGATGGCCGAGTGCGATGAAGTGGGCATACTTAGAGAAGCGGTCGACCACCGTGAGGTTGACCGACTTGCCACCCACCTTGGGAAGGCCCTCGATGAAGTCCATGGATATATACGCCCAGACCTGAGACGGCACCTCCAAGGGCTGAAGTAACCCAGCCGGCCTCAGGGTCTCCGTCTTGTTGCGCTGGCATGTCTGACAAGACCGAACCCGATCGCGGACCAGGGCGCGATCGCCGAGGATGTAGAAGTCGGCGCGAAGACGATGGAGGGTTTTCAGACACCCTCATGACCCGCCGAGTGGGCGGCTGTAACACACGGTGACGGAGATCATCATGCGCCGGAACAAAGATCCTGCGCCCATGGAGAAGCAGTCCGTCAGAGAAGCGCCAAGGCTCCTCCAAGTCGCCGGCCGTGAGCTGCTGCTGAAGAAGGACGGCGTCGTCGGCCGTCGCAGTTGCGCGGCGAATGTCGGCGAAGAGACCGAATGTCGGCCCGGAGCGGATGCACAGGGCTGCCCCGGCGGACTTGTCGGCGGAGGGAGCGAGGTCGGAGTCGCGACGGGACAGCGCGTCGGCCACGGTGTTAAGGCGGCCCGGCCGATACTCGACGGAGAAGTCAAAGCCGAAGAGCTTGCTGATCCACTGGTGCTGCGGCACGGTCCACAGCCGTTGGTCCAGCAAGAACTTCAGGCTGTAGTGGTCCGCGCGAATGTGGAAGGACCATCCCCACAAGTACGGCCGCCAATGATGAACGGCTGTACATAAGGCCAATGAGCTCCGCCGTATGCCGCCAAATTTTAAGATGGCGCGGAGCGAAGGCCGGTGAAGAAGGCGAGGGCCCATCGCCATACGATGAAATCTGGCGCGAAACCTGCGCCAGAGGCGTCACAGTCCACCACGAACGGGCGGTCGAAGTCGGGCATCTGGAGGACGGGGCCCGTCGTGAGGGCCCCTTTGAGGGCCTCGAACGCCGTCGTCGCCTCGTCATCCCAGGCAAAAGCGTCGCAGCGAAGCAACCGCGTGAGGGGCGCCGCGATGAGCCCGAACTCCCGGATAAATTTCCGGTAGTAGCCGGCGAGGCCGAGGAACCCGCGGCGAGTGAGGCGTCGGCCATGCGGAGACGGCCGCCACCTTGTCGGCGTCCATAGCCACCCCGTCGGCCGAGATGACATGGCCGAGGTAGGCGACGATAGGGGTCCCGAACGAGCACTTCGAGCGCTTAAGGTGGAGGTGGTGTGCCCGAAGCTCGTTGAAGACGATGGCGGCGTCTTTGGAGGTGCTTTCGGCCGGTGGCGCTGTAGATAAGAATGTCATCAAAGAAAACAAGCACAAACCGCCGTAACTAGGGTCGAAGGACGTCGTTCATCAGGGCCTGGAAAGTCGCCGGGGCATTGGCGAGGCCGAAGGGCATTACCAAGAACTCGAAGTGGCCATGGTGGGTGCGAAACGCCGTCTTGGCGATGTCATCTGGATGCATCCGCACCTGATGATAGCCCGACCGGAGATCGAGCTTGGTGAAGAAGCGCGCCCCATGGAGCTCATCCAAGAGCTCGTCGACCACCGGTATAGGGAACTTGTCCTTGAGCGTGAGCGCGTTCAGGGCGCGGTAGTCGATGCAGAAACGCCACGTGCCGTCCGACTTGCGGACGAGAAGCACCGGCGCGGAGAAGGGTGACGTGGAGATCCGGATGATGCCCGCGGCGAGCATAAGGGCACACTGTCGCTCCAACTCATCCTTCTGCAGCTGAGGGTAGCGGTAGGGACGAACCGCCACGGGGGGTGGAGCCCGGCATGAGGTGAATATGATGGTCCTACACCCGGGCGGGCGGAAGACCCCGTGGCTCGTCGAAGAGTCGCCGCTGCCGCGAAGGGGATCCAGCAGGGTTGCTCGCCTCCGAGACGCGGGCGGCCATGGAGGTGTAACGCGGCCGCAACGCCCCAAGGCCGTCCCCACGGATCGCGGCGCCCAGCCGAAACGTCATCGTGAGCGCGTCGAAGTCCCACAGGATGGGACCGAGGGTCCGGAGAAAATCCACCCCGAGGATGAAGTCGAAGCAGCCGAGGTCGATCCCTGCACGGGTAATGGAGAAGTGTTCGCCACCGATGGAGATGGGAACATCGCGGGCGAGCCCATGACACCGGAGGCGATCGCCGTTCGCCATCGTGATCCGCAGGCGCTCCCCGCCCGTCGTCGGAAGTGCTAGCCGACGCATGGTCGCCTCGGGCAGAAAGTTATGGGTGGAGCCAGTATTCAGCAGGGCCACCAGCCGCTCGCCATGGACCGTCACCGGCAAAAGCATGGTCCGCTCGCCACGTATGCCGGCGAGGGCGTGGAGGGAGACGACGCATGCCGTCGCCGTGGAATCCGCGGGCGTGTCCGCGGCCTCCGCGGGTGGTGGTGGCGCGTCGGTCGAGTCGTCCGCCTCGGTGTAGTCGACCGTCTCCAAGTAAAATAGGCGGGGGCAGACATGGGTCGGCGTGTAGGGCTCATCGCAGTTGAAGCAGAGGCCCTGACGGCGACGCTCCTGCTGCTCGGCCGGGGACAACCGACGGAAAGTCCGTGTGGTGGCCGGGGGTGCGGCCGTCGCGGCTGGAGGAGGCTGGCCCGGTGCTGGTGGAGTCGGCGCTGGTCGGCCGAGCTGGCGGCCGCCCGTCCAGCGATTCTTTGTAGTGCTGGGCCGCTTTCGAAAGCCCGGCGTAGTACATGGCCGTCACGGAGGTCGGGGATCCCGAGCTCGGCGTCCACGCGAATATGGTCCGCAGACCGCCCACAAATAACTTCGGCGCTGAGTCGCGGAGACGCCCGGCGCGTGGCACACCAGGGCCTGGAAGCGGTCGGCGTAGTCCTGCACCATGGATGTGAAAGGTAAGCGGCCGAGGGCCGCCAGTCGGCTCCCGCGGATAGGAGGCCCGAACCGGAGGAGACAGAGCTCCCGGAAGCGCTCCCATGGTGGCATGCCGCCCTCGTCACGCTTTCGAGGCGTAGTACAGTCTGCGCGCGCCTCGGAGATGATAGGACGCGAGCTAGGTGCGATCTGAAGCGGCGTCCGCTGCCCTCGAAGAACTTTCGCCTTTGGTTGAGCCGGTTGAGGGTCCTCCGTGCCCTCGTAAGTGGCGAAGTCGGTTTAGCCGTCGAGGGTGTCGGACCGCCGTGCCCGGGGGCTGCTGCAGTCGACGGCAGCGCGTGTGCCGGGTTGGGGATCTCCGGGCGTGGTTCGCCGGTGGAAGACGATCAAACCGAAGGAGGCGTCGGGTGTTCGGCGCGCCGCGGTATACACCGGGCCCGGAGACGAGCCGGTCGCCCACGCGGGAATCGGCGATGGCGATGGTGGAAACTGCACTGGTGCGAGGGCGACCCGTGGGCTGGCGCGGTGGTGGTCTTTGTCGGCGGTGGCGGCGCTGGTGGTCTTCTTTGCAGCCGGCAATGTCGTGGTGGCGCCGGTGGCGCCTGTAAAGCTGGGGAGGGCCCCGGTGATGCGGTGGTGGCCGCCACGCTGGCAAAGGAGTCCCAGCCAGACGGGTAGTGCTGCAACATCGATGGCGGCGGCGGCGCCCTAGAAGGCGGCCGGAAGGCGGCGAACCCTTTGGGCGGCGGCCCGTAGACGGTGGTGGCGGCGCTCGGCGGCGGGGGCTGGTTCCCGATGAGATAGAGGCTGATGCCCCGGACCGCTGGGACGAGCTCCGAAGGTGCAAACACCTCCTCGGGCGAAGGATGAAGCGGCTCCGTCGTGGTGGTGGTCGGCGCCGGCGAGGTGGCGGTCCCGGACGTGATCGGGGCGGAAGTGGCCGGCGGAAGCGGAGGTGGGGCGGTGGTGGTTGGCAGCGGCGGCGGTGATGGAGGAAGCGACATGATCGGTCTGGTGTCTCTGATTACCAAATTGGTAGGACTAGGGTTCCTACCAGGCCTTCGGCGTAGGTTGTATGGACAAGGAGGAGGGGAACGAGGGCTGGAGCGGGCGCGCTCGCGGCTAGGGTTGGGTGCGGCGGCGGCTAGGGTTCCGGCTCCTTGGGGAGCCGGGCAACAGAAGGTTATAATATCTTTATTGCTTAATCTCAAACGGTGTCTTACAACTAGTATTTATAACTTTAGCCTAAGATAACTTGTGGGCCAAGCCCCTAATACTAATGCCTGGTGGGCCTCTTCCGAGTATAGACCAAACCGGTCATAACAGTGTGTCAATTTGTTCTTTTCCACATAATCCTTAAAAGGTTTGCTCTTTTAAGCATATTTTACGTAAACCAAGTAAATGTGCATAAAATGCAGCTGTGTAAATTGGAATTATTGCCTTTTTGTGTTAAAAAAATTTGGCACATACATGCATCTCTTTTTTGGCACATCCTTCCCTGACGCTATCTCATCATTTGTAATTTTCAGGTTATATTTCTATTCATATTTTAAAATTACCTTCTAGCTATAATTGATGGTCCCATTTTCCTTAATTTGCTTGTGCCAGATTGTTATCTTTATTGAAGTATCCAATTCAGAGACGCTGAACACAGTGGAGATACAACAGACTATCTCCGAAAGGCTCAACTTGCCATGGAATGATGCAGAGCCAATTGCCAAACGGGCCAGATTCTTGATAAAGGCACTTGCTAGGAAAAGATTTGTAATCCTGCTTGATGATGTAAGGAAGAAATTCCGACTGGAGGATGTTGGTATCCCAACTCCAGATACCAAAAGTCAGAGCAAGCTGATCCTCACATCACGTTACCAAGAAGTATGCTTCCAGATGAATGCACAAAGAAGCTTGATTAAGATGCAGATTTTGGGTAACGATGCTTCATGGGAACTGTTCTTGAGCAAGCTGAGCAAGGAGGCTAGTGCAGCAGTTGAATCACTTGGTTCTCAGAATACTTCTAGAGAGCATGCTATGGCGATAGCCCGAAGTTGTGGAGGACTGCCACTTGCACTCAATGTCATTGGGACCGCTGTGGCAGGCTTGGAAGAGGGTGAGTGGAAATCAGCTGCGGATGCAATTGATACTAATATGGAGAATATTGATGGTGTGGATGAAATGTTTGGTCGGTTGAAATACAGCTACGACAGGCTCACAACCACTCAACAACAGTGTTTCTTATACTGCACTCTTTTCCCAGAATATGGATCTATCAGTAAAGAGCAACTTGTTGATTATTGGTTAGCTGAAGGTTTGCTATTACATGATCGTGAGAATGGTTATCTGATATTCCGCAGTCTCGTTTCAGCCTGCTTGTTGCAGGCCAGTGGCTCAATGTCTTCAAAGGTAAAAATGCACCATGTAATCAGACAACTGGGGCTTTGGTTGGTCAACAAGTCAGATACAAAGTTTCTTGTTCAACCAGGGATGGCCTTGGATAATGCTCCATCAGCGGGAGAATGGAATGAAGCTACAAGGATCTCCATAATGTCTAATAACATCACCGAGCTTTCTTTCTCACCAAAGTGCAAAAATGTCACCACTCTGTTGATGCAGAACAACCCAAATTTGAACAAGATGAGCTATGGATTTTTCAGAACTATGTCATCCTTGAAAGTTCTGGATCTTTCTCATACTGCAATAACATCACTTCCAGAATGTGATGCATTGGTTGCATTGGAGCATCTGAATTTGTCTCACACACACATTATGAGATTACCTGAGCGCCTATGGTTACTGAAAGAGTTGAGGCATTTGGATCTGAGTGTGACTGTTGCACTTGAAGATACCATGAACAACTGCTCAAAGTTGCACAAGTTGAAAGTGCTCAATCTCTTCCGCAGCCACTATGGTATCCGTGATGTTGACAACCTGAATCTGGATTCTCTGAAGGAACTACTGTTCCTTGGAATCACTATTTATGCAGAGGATGTGCTAAAGAAATTGAACATGCCTCGTCCTTTGGCAAAGTCAACACATCGCTTAAACTTGAAGTATTGTGCAGATATGCAATCAATCAAAATCTCTGACCTCAGCCACATGGAGCACCTTGAGGAGCTGTATGTTGAATCATGCTATGACCTGAACACAGTGGTTGCTGATGCCGAGCTTACAACTTCACAGTTGCAGTTCCTGACCCTGTCAGTTCTTCCCTCGTTGGAAAGTGTCCTTGTTGCACCAATGTCCCATAATTTTCAGTACATCCGCAAATTGATCATTTCACACTGCCCCAAGTTGTTGAACATCACATGGGTCCGAAGACTTCAGCTTCTTGAGAGGCTTGTCGTATCTCATTGTGATGGGGTGCTCGAAATTGTTGAAGATGAGGAGCAGTATGGAGAACAAATGAAAATGCAGGATCATGCTTCAGATGAACAAGAAGATCATGCTATGGTAGAAACTTCACGGAATGACACAGGGCAGGGTGACTTCCCAAAGTTGAGATTGATCGTATTGACGGGACTTAAGAAGCTGAGAAGTATTTGTAAATCAAGAGAATTCCCATGCCTTGAGACCCTTCGGGTGGAGGATTGCCCAAAACTGAGAAGCATCCCACTGAGCTGCACACATAACTATGGGAAACTGAAGCAAATATGTGGTTCAGTTGAATGGTGGGAGAAACTGCAGTGGGAAAATAGGGAGGAGGTGGCATGTCTGGAAAGCAAGTACTTCATTCCAATCTGACAGAACCCCTATTTTAATGGCTTTTGTATGGCATGCAGGTGGCTTAGTTCTGTCTTCAGTCTTCACACAAATAAGAGGTCTCCTCTTAAATTGTTTAAAGTTTGTATATGTGACAGGCATAGCTTCTGTACATTGTTAGTATTGTATTCATGTATACAATATGATATACTCTGTAATTTGCTGGTATTGCATTCGTGTAATATGAATTGTTCATTTAAATCATAGTCCAATAAGGCTCTGCGACTTTGAGTTCTATCAATTGTGCAATATCTCCATAAAAAAGTTTCAGGGCATTATGTAACGCCCTCGATGCGGCTATATCTCCCACGTGTCGAAGCACGACTTAGAGGCATAACCGCATTGAAAGCAATGTCGCAAGTGAGGTAATCTTCACACAATCCATGTAATACATAAGGGAAAGAGATACATAGTTGGCTTACAGTCGCCACTTCACACAGTACATAAATAAACATCCATCATACAGAGTACACTCAAGGTCCGACTACGGAACCAAAATAAAAGAAGATACCCCAAATGCTACGGATCCCGATCGTCCCAACTGGGCTCCATTATCGATCATCGAGGAAAAGACACATAGTAACGACCACGTTCGTCGAACTCCCACTTGAGCTCGTTTGCGTCACCTGACCTGCATCGTCGGCACTGCAACTGTTTTGGTAGAATCGTGAGTCACGGGACTCAGCAATCTCACACCAGCGAGATCAAGACTATTTAAGCTCATAGGAAGGACGAGTTGTAAGGTGGAGCTGCAGCAAGCGACTAGCATATATGGTGGCTACATTCGCAAAAGAGAGCGAGAAGAGGAGCAAAGCACGGTCGTGAAGCTAGTAGCGATCAAGAAGTGATCTGAACTACTTACGTCGGACTTAACTCCAACACCGTGTTCAATTCCGGACTCACCGAGAAGAGACCATCACGGTTACACACGCGGTTGATGTGTATTTTTAATTAAGGTCAACTTCGGGTTTTCTACAACCGGACATTAATAAATTCCCATACGCCTCATAACCGCGAGCACGGCTTTGAAAGATAATACCTGCAGGGTGTCCCAACTTAGCCCATTATAAGCTCTCACGGTCAACGAAGGATATTCCTTCTACCGGAAGACCCGATCAATCTCGGAATCCCGGACTACAAGACATTTCGACAGCAATAAAACAAGACCAGCAAAGCCGCCCGATTGTGCCGACAAATCCCGATAGGAGCTGCACATATCTCGTTCTCGTGGCACATCCGGATGAGCAGTCCATACAACTAAAACCAGACCTCAAGTTTCCTTGAGGGGCGCTACAGGGCTCTAGTTCGGGCCAGCACTCGAAGGAGCACCTTGATCCGGGGGTTTAAAATAAAGATGACCCTCGGGCTCATGAAACCCGGGGAAAAAGGCTTAGGTGGCAAATGGTAAAACCAAAGTTGGGCCTTCTTTGGAGGAGTCTTATTCAAAGCGAACTGTCAAGGGGTCCCATAAATCACCCAACCGTGTAAGGAACGCGAACTCAAGGAACATAACACCGGTATGACGGAACCTAGGGTGGCAAGAGTGGAACAAAACACGGGCATAAGGCCGAGCCTTCCACCCTTTACCAAGTATATAGATGCATTAATTATAGCAGATATATTGTGATATCCCCAACAAGTAAACATGTTCCAACAAGGAACAACATCTCCATGTTCCAAAAGGAACAAACTTCATCTTCACCGCAACTAGCAACGCTATAAGAGGGCCGAGCAAAGCGGTAACATAGCCAATCAACGGTTTGCTAGGAAAAGGATGGTTAGGGGCTGGCATGGCAATATGGGTGGCATGATAAGCAAGTGATAGGCATCGTAGCATAGGCATAGCAAAAGAGCGAGCATCAGCATAGCAAAGATAGAAGTGATTTCGAGGGTATGGTCATCTTGCACGCAAAATTCTCGAGTTGTCGAAAACTTGATCCTCGTAAGCGTTCTCAACAGGTTCCTCGTTCACGTACTGCCTCTCGGCTCTACCCAAAGCAAGAACACAAACAAAGGAACCACAATAAATCACGGTGCAATGCACAAGCAACATGATGCTATATATGGCATGATATGCGGGATGTGATATGCAATGCGTATGCGCGCTCCGGAAGGAAAATGATGAACCAGGCATCAACTTGGCAAACCAAGTATGCCGCTGGAAAGATGAGATGATTTCGGTTGAGATCGATATAAAGATCACCGGAATCGGATGCACGGTTTGCAAATGACAAGCAAAACAAGAATGGCACAAATCTGCCATTAACAGCATGATACCACATAGCAAGCAACAAGAAATTAAGCTACTGCACCCAAACGTACCAACAAAGTATATGGCAGTGATCTACTCAAGATGCTTGACAAAAGATGAACAGTGAGCTACGGCTAAATCACAACATAACAGGTTCAAAAAAGCATGTCAAAAGTGCAAAATATATCAGCTTCACAGACTTAGTGAAATTACTGAACATGGCAAAAACAGCATCAGGTAGCGATGTTCAGAGCAAGAAAACTACATGCTACAGGAACTTATAATAGCAAAACAAGGCATGGCATGAATCTACTCAAAGCATAGAACAAAAGTCCCTTACTGACCATAAGCCAAAATGGATCAGTAAATATAATAACACCCATGTAAACATAGCAAGTTTCGTTAACAGATTCAGCAACAGGGCATGGCAAAAACAGATAACAAGTAGGCATGTTTAAAAGCTCGATGCACTCGCTACAGAGCCTTTAATGATAAACTAAGCATCCATACATAAAGAAGACATGACATAGAAGACATAAATGGCAAGAACAACATCATAGCCTACACGGATCAACAACAACAACCTTGGCAAAATTGAATAACATGTAAACAATCTGCCAGGAAACATTTTATAACAAAAGTAGAGCTCGATTGACTCAAGCTATGGCACTCCATAATTGCAAACAAAGGCATGGTTGGATAGAGCATAACCATATGTTCAAAACATCCTTACTGAAGTATCTCAAAATATGCATGGATCTCTCGGTAGCATCAAGTTAACATGGCATAAAAATATCAGCTAAACAGGGCTGAAATCAGCAACATCAGGAAGCCTACTTTGCATTCTTGTGCTAGTAACCACATAGATAACAAAAATACATGGCATACACCCTTGGAAATATGGCATGGCATATTACAAAACACATGTAGGACTCAAATTCATAGGGTGCACACATCAATCATAGCAAAAATAACAAAAGTGCATGTTCTGTTAAGAAACAGAAACTAACATCACATAGCCCTCTTCCAACAGAATTTCGGGCATCAAGATGAACTCAAATGAAAATGATGCAATGAGATGAAATGATCTAATCTTCGGGGCGAACATTTTGACATATTACACGCACGAAACGGAGCTACAAGTGCAAAGTTATGATGCGTTGAAAATGCCACAAATTAATCAACGGAATAAAAACTTAGACGAATTTGGGGGGGAAGAAAGTCAACCCTCGGGTCCCGATCTAGATCCGATCGGACCCGATGCGGTGGCGCGGCGAGCAGCTCGCCGGAGCTCGCCCGGGGCCGGCCGGAGGAGGGCGCCACGGCCGGCAGGCGGCGGAGCAGCCTTGGCGCGGCATGGGCGCGTGGCGACGGGTCATGGGCCGGGCCATCGGCTCGGGGTATGTGACAAGCGGCAGGTGCCACGTGTCGCGCCCCTGGTTCGCTGGGCGGCGGCGGCGCTGGGCGGGGCGGACACGTCCGGGCGGCGCGGTATTTTTGTCCGAGCGCGAGATAGGGGAAGGCTAGGGTTGTACCGTGATTTGGACGGGGGAGGTGTTTAAATAGGCATAGAGGGAGCTAGGAGAGTCCAAATGAGGTGTAGTTTTCGCCCACACGATCGTGATCGAACGACGGAGAGAAAGGAAGTGACTTAGATGGGTTATTGGGCTGTTTTGAAAGGGTGTTGGGCTGCAACTTAAAAGAGGCCTTTGCGAGAGTCACGGTTAACCGTTGGAGTACCAAACGAGCTCCAAATGACCCGAAACTTGACCGGTGGTCTACGGTGGTATACCAAGGCCACTTGACAAACCTCGGTCCATTCCGAGAAAGTTAAGTACCGCTCACGGAAAAAGCGTAAAAGGGGCCCGGGGAACATAGGAGTCTTGCGGATTGCAAAAGCGGACAACGGGGAAAATGCTCGGAATCATGAGACGAACACGTATGCGAATGCGATGCACATGATGACATGATATGAGATGCATGACACGGACAAAATGCAAAATGAAGAAAAACCCAACCACGAAGGGAATATCATATCACAATGCCGAAAATGGCAAGAGTTGGAGTTACAAATATGGAAAGTTACATCCGGGGTGTTACACATTATTAACTCAGTTGCATGTAATTACCCCTTCTCAAGATTTACAAGCCAAACCTTGCTCTGGCATGAATATCAGGCATGGCATTGGATGCATCACTTTGTTACAATAGAGTGATTGACTGATGTGATGATATGAGGAGAAATGTTTCACTGATTGGATTGTACCCGAAGTAAAAAATGCCTTGAACATTTCTAGTATGTACAGGTACCTTTATAGATTCTCTTTCCCGATGATTTATTTTGTACTTTAGCTATAAGACCTTGAGTGCTCACTACATTTAGAATATCGCTAATAGATTCACTGAGAAGGCTTGTGAAGTGCCTCTTAAAGGGAAAGGCATTGGGATTGGCGAATGATCTGAGTTCTAGTAGCAGAAGCAAACACTACAACAGGCTGCTATTTCTTATCTGGTAGGGGTATCTCCTGCCTCTTGCTAGAATAAGGTACTGCATTATCCCAATTTCCGTTCCTGCTCTGTTTTGAATTCAGAAACAGCATATTTTATAATTTTACTTTCTATAGTCGAAGGATGTGGTATTTCATTATTTTTTTCCAAAAGAACATTTATCAGAAACAGCCAGCGATTGTCTTTTAGCAGAAAGAGCTTGGTCAACTCCATAGATATGTTGTACTCTCTCCGTCCGAAAATACTTGTCATGAAAATGGACAAAAAGGGATGTATCTAGAACTAAAATACATCTAGATATATCCCCTTTTATTCATTTTGATGACAAGTATTTCCGGACGGAGGGAGTATGTTCTATGTGGTGTTTGCAAAATCCTGTCATCGGGAGATCTGCATCTGTTCTCAGTAGTTTTCTCATTGTTGGCTATACCTCTGACGCAATGTTCATCCTTCTGCTGGCAGCAAAGGAGAAGCAAGGAGTACAAGTCTGCCAAGTGCCTCATTTCAAAAGTTCTATTCTACGACGTAGAACTATGTTCCCTCTCAATCTCTCATGGTAGCAACTTGATAACTTGTAGAAGCATAGCAGCTAGTATTTTCATGCATTCTTCCAATATAAACTGCATGGGGCAAATCAATGCACATTCTGAAAATTTTGATATTCCAAGTAGGAAAGACAACCACCCACCATAGCCTTGCAGAAGATCACATACTCTGACAGATATATATACGTTTTCCTGTAAATATTATGAATGGTGAAAATATTTGAAGGCATGCCAATTTTACATGCTTGATTGACAAAGCAATCGCTTCATTCATTATTTTCCCCATCTTCTATTGTACATAATAAAAGGTATTATCTAGGGCTCTATGCATCTACTGTATTTTCGTAGTGTAGTATGACAATGTGATTATATTACTGAAAACGTATTGCGACAAAACTGGAATAGTTAGTTAACATCTATATAAGCTGCTATAGACGTTCAACTAAGGCTGAATGTAGCTCATAAGTCCTTTGCTTTAGCTGTGCACTGTTTTAATCCCTTGACAAACATCACATATTGTGTAGCCAAGTCCTTCACAGTATGGGCACTTTGTGTCTTCGCCAACCCACTCCAAGAACTGCATTTTCAAAAGATAACGATTAAGTGCATATTACAGAAGAAATAGCAAGGGTTAATTAATAAACAACGTGGTGCATTTCTGCAACCCGAACTCTAGCGCACCTGCGGTTCAATGTTGGGCTCACCTGTTCCATCGCATTCTGCAGGAATGAAGAAGGATCACATCAATAGTCACAACATCGCAGAAGATTAACGGTAATAGTACAGAAGTCGAGCCAATGGCAGTGGCTGTATGGTACACCGGAGGCTGGGATTTACTGGATACCAACGTAGAGTTAAGCAGCAGTGACTTGAGTACCTAGGCACAGGAGGCGGCCTTCGCCTCGGCAGGTGATGCACTGCTTTGTCGACGCGGCAGTAGAACCGCTGACCGGCTTATCCTTCTTGGTCAGCCTGGACGGATCTTCCCACCGGTAGACCCTACGGGTGGAGGATTGCCCAAATCTGAGAAGCATCCCGCTAAGCTGCACGCATAACTATGGGAAACTGAAGCAGATATGTGGTTCAGTTGAATGGTGGGAGAAACTGCAGTGGGAAAATAGGGAGGAGGTGGCATGTCTGGACAGCAAGTACTTCATTCCAATCTGACAGAACCCCAATTTCAATGGCTTTTGTATGGCATGCAGGTGGCTTAGTTCTGTCTTCAGTCTTCACACAAATAAGAGGTCTCCTCTTAAATTGTTTAAAATTTGTATATGTGACGGCGTAGCTTCTATACATTGTTAGAACTACATTCGTGTATATGGTATACTCTGCAATATGCTGATATTGCATTCATGTAATACGATTTGTTTATTTAAATGACAGTCAATAAGGGTCTGTGACCTTGTGTCTTATCACTTGTGCAATCTCTTCATAAACAAGTTTCAGGGTCATTATTAACCCAGTTACATAGGATCATTACCCTTAAGATTTGAGCCAAACCTTAGATCTGCCATGAACATCAAGCATATGGCATGGGATGCACCACTTTGTTACAATATAGGGATTGACTGATTTGATGAGATCAGGCGAAATGTTTCACTGGTTGGATTATATTTGAAGTAAAAAATGGCTTCAACATTTCTAGTTTACAGAGGTACCTTTTGTAGATTCTTTTTCTCGATAATTTATTTTGTACTTTGCCTATGAGCCCTTCATTGCCCACAGCATTCAGAATCTAAGATGGCATTTTAAGTGCATCTGAAACTGAAAGGGAAAGGCATTTGGATTGGAAAATGATCTTAGTTCCAGTTGCAGGGTAGGCACTACAATGGGCCTCCTATTTCTTATTCGGTAGGGGTATCTCCCTGCCTCTTGTTAGAACAAGGTATTGCTGTTGTCCCAATTTCTGTTCCTTCTCTGCTTTAATGTCAGATGGATTATACATTTTTACCTAGTATAGTCAAACAATGTACTATTTCAAAAAGGAAATTCAAAAGAACATTTGTGAGAAGCAGCCAGCGTTTTTCTTTAGCAGTAATAGGTTGGTTAACTCCATCGATGTGTTGCACTCCCTCCGTTCCTAAATATAAGTCTTTTTAGATATTCCACTATAAACTATGTACGGATGTATATAGACATATTTTAGAGTGTAGATTCACTCATTTTGCTTTGTATGTAGTCCATAGTGGAATCTCTAAAAAGACTTATATTTAAAAACGGAGGGAGTATGTTCTATCTCCTGTTACCAGAATTATCATCAGGAAATCAGCATCTGTTCTCAGTAGCTTTCTCATTGTTGGTCATTACTTTGCAGGCAATGTTCACCCTTCTGCTGGCAGCAAAGGAGAAGGAAGGATTACAGGTCTGCCAAGTGCCACATTTCAAAAATTCTATTCTACTCCCTCCGTAAACTAATATAAGAGTGTTTAGATCACTATTTTAGTGATCTAAACGCTCTTATATTAATTTACAGGGGAAGTACAAGGTAGAACTATGTTCACTCTCAATCCCTCGTGGTAGCAACTTGCAGTCCACCATAGTCTTGCAGAAGATCACATACTCACTGACAGATATAAATACGTTTTCCTGTAAATATTATGAATGGTGAAAATATTTGAAGGCATGCCAATTTTACAAGCTTGATTGACAAAGCAACCGCTTCCTTCGTTATTTTCCCCATCTTCTATTGTACATAATAAAAAGTAGGAGTATTACCTAGCCTCTATGCATCTGTTTTCTGTGGTGTAGGATGACAATGTGATTATATATTAAAAAATACCGCGACAAAACTGGAATAGTTAGTTAACATCTATATAAGCTGCTATAGATGTTCAACTAAAGCTGAATGTTGCTGATAAGTCCTTTGCTTTAGCTGTGCACTGTTTTAATCCCTTGACAAACATCACATATTGTGTAGCCAAGGCCTTCACAGTATGGGCACTTCGTGTCTTCGCCAACCCACTCCAAGAACTGCATTTTTAGAGGTTAACGATTAAATGCATGTTTGAGAAGAAATAACAATGTTCAATTAATAGCGTGGTGCACTTCTGCAACCGGAACTCTAGCGTACCTGTGGTTCAATGTTGGGCTCACCTGTTCCATCACATTCTGCAGGAATGAAGAAGGATCGCATCAATAGTCACAACATAGCAGAAGATTAACGGTAATAGTACAGAAGTCAAGCCAATGGCAGTGGCTTATGGTACACCGGAGGCTGGGATTTACACTACGAGTAGATACCAACGTAGAGTTAAGAAGCAGTGACTTGAGTACCTAGGCACAGGAGGCGGCCTTCGCCCCGGCAGGTGATGCACTGCTTTGTCGACGCAGCAGTAGAACCGCTGATCGGCTTATCCTTCTTGGTCAGCCTGGACGGATCTTCCCACCTGTTTTCGCCGAGAAGGTACACCCTGTGCTTGTTGTAGTCAATTTTTTCCTCCACGGGTTGCCGAACCTCTGCGGTTTCTGTTACAGGTGGAACAAGTGCTCCGTTTACGCCTTCCTGCAAGTAAAACAGAAGTATAATAGTCTCAGATGTGTGCATCAGGATCTCAATGTGTCGCCATGACCTCATCTCTGAAAATCTGACTCTGGCTTGAAGTTTCTGAATTTGCCTTCTTGAGATCGTCCTCGGTCCGTCCTGTGAATAGCATCTCCAGTAGCTCCGACGTCATCAGTCCATCCTCTGTAGTTCCTATCGATGCCTGCAAACAGAAAGTGCAATGTGGTACTACATGTTCATACTGGCTTAGCAGTTAGCACAGCTGTATCATTGAATGTATGAATGATGCGGCGGGCATTATATTGACCTGCCATGTCTTGACGGCTCGTTCGGTGCCGGTGGAGAAGCTGGAGAACTCCGTGTCCTCTTCGCCAGAGTAAAAACCGAGCTTTTCCAAGGCTTCCTGCATGGTGTACAATACACTTGAATTTATATACAGCCATGTACAAAGAAAGTTCTAGCTCACATATACAAATCGGTACTATCCCGTAAGTGCATTAGTTCACAGTCACGTTCTTAACAATGTAGCGTAGAGCAACAGCAGATTGCAGAACTTGCAGTGAGTATATCTAGCTAGAAAGAAACAGAGCATTGCCAACAGAACAGAGCATCTCTGTAGTGCCTCGAACCGCTGTCATGTTCGGCCCAAGCCCAGCAACAGGTCATGCATGGCGAATCCTAGCCAAAACGAGAGGTGCGCGACCGCGGCTACGCTCACCTGCATCGCCCGCACTTCCTCGCCTTCGCTCCCTACCCTCAGCGCCCGCTTCTTGCCGCTGCCGGCCCCAGCCTTCGGTTTCGCCTTCGCCTTGGCCTTCTCCTCGACCACCACCACCTCCTTCCTCACCTCGACCTCCTCCACCGGCGCCGGCACGGGCGGCGGAGGTGGCGCCACGCGTGCCGCAGGCGCGGGCGGAGGAGGAGGCGGAGCAACGCGCGCAGCCGGTGCGGGGGGAGGCGGAGGCGGAGCAACGCGCGCAGCCGCCGGTGCGGGGGGAGGCACGGGCGCGGCAGCGACGGGCGGGAGCGGCTCGAGCGCGCGGAGGCGCAGACGGAGCGCTGTGATCTCGGCGAGGAGGGCCTCGCGCTCGGCGCGCCAGCGCGACTCCTCGCGGAGCCAGCGCTGCTCCTCCCGCAGCCAGCGCTGTTCCTCGCGTAGCCACCGCGCTTCCTCGCGCTCCTCCCACGACGACGAGGAGGTGGAGGAGGAGGCGACCGACCGGACGAGGTGGAGGACAGCGCGGCGCGGGCAGGGCCTGAGGCGCGGGCGGTGGAAGGAGGAGACGGACGGGAATGCGGCGGTGGTGATGATCATGGCTGGGGGCGAAGAAGGGTAGTGGCGTGGAGCTCAGTGAGGAGATTGGCAGTGGCCTCTGGCCAGTGGCCAGTGGATATCTCTCGGCTTCGGCCGTTGATATTTCGGGCGCGCCGGTACGGTACCGCAATTGCAGTTGGGGCCGGCGGCCCGATTTGTGAACATTTGCCCAGTGGCCTGTAATAAGAAGGCTTGGCCTACACAGAGCATTTTTTTTAGAACGAAAACGCTGGAAGCATCCGGCTTTAAATTAATAAAGCCCACAGCGGAACAGGCATAGTATCAGATAGACTAAGAAGGGTCTAAAAGCCGGGCTACGAGCTGATTACAAGGCTAAAGCCCGTGAGCAGAAGCACGCAGGCTCGTGAAAACAAAATGAATGCCCCACTATCAAGGAGGCATCGCCGGCTCCCTAGCCGCCACATACACTTGGTGCACCCGAAGTTGCGCTATCTTCATGAGATCAGTGTCCTTCCGCGTCGCCAACGGACTCCATTGCTGCAAGAGGATGGAGCATTTGCATATAATGTTAGCCGGGTGCGACAGGAGCGTTCCTTCTATGGTAAACTTGTTGTGTGTGAGCCATAGTGACCAAAGCATCGCTCCAATACTGGTCCAGAGCCCCCGTTTTGCCTGACCCTGCACCGAATGTAGGAGTTCTACAAGTTCGGAAGTGGATCGAGGATCGAGCAATCTGACCTCCCTTACGACACTCCACGCAAACCGAGCAAGAGGGAAAAGAAAAAAGGCGTGATTCACGTTTTCTGGGTTCCCACACAACGCACACGCTCCGTTGTCGGGCCATTCCTTTTAGCAATGTTGACGGAAGTGGGTAACCAGTCCTGGAACATTTGCCATAGGAAGACTTTGATCTTAAGCGGAACGCGAGCGTGCCATAGACCTTTCGCCTCTCGCTGCGCCGACCCTTGGCACAGTTTGTGGTATAAAGATTTAACAGTAAACCTGCCGGAGGCGTTGAGGTGCCAGGACACCCTGTCCGGCACGTCTGTTAGCATCACTGGGGTCGTCAGAGCCAGCAAACCTCCCACCTTGCTGATTCCTGCATGTTGCGGTTTCGGCGAAAAGCTAGGGCCTGAGGAGCAGCCATAGCCTCGGCCACCTTAAGGTTCGGATGAACCGCTAGAACCTGAGCTCAGGAACTCTTCCCAGAGTGGTCGGTCGCCCATCAAAAAATCTAACCAGAAACGGGCAGAACGACAATCGTCGATCGTAAACTTGGCCCCTAGATCGAAGGCCGGTCTGGTGGCCTGCAAATCTTGCCAAAAGGGGGAGCCTCTTGCTTCCCCTTCGAAGAAATTCCCGTTTGGGAAGTACTTGGCCCGAAGGATGTCGGCCCATAAGCCTGTCGCCCCTTGCGATAGCTTCCAAATCCATTTACACATCAGCGCTAAATTCTGTAGCCTAGTGTTAATGATCCCTAATCCTCCCATGGATTTGGGTCTACATACAGCAGCCCACTTGACCAAGTGGTATTTGCGTTTTAGGCCCGTCCCTTCCCAAAAGAACCGAGCCCGAGGCGTGTCCAGCTTGACGTGAACCCCTTCAGCCAACAAGAACAAGCCCATTGCAAACATGGGCAAGGAGGAGAGACTTGAGTTAGTGAGGACAAGTCGCGCCGCGGAAGACATGAACTTGCCCCTCCAAGGGCTCACTTTCTTCCCTGCTTTCCTAGTTAACGGAGCCCACTCCTCGATCGTCACGCGGCGCGGCGCGAGGGGTAGGCCTAAGTACGTAAAGGAGAACTTTCCCACTTTACAGTTTAGGAGGTCCGCGATACGTTGCCCCTCCTCGCTATCTATCCCCATAGACAGCATTTCACACTTGTGAAAATTGATTTTAAGGCCGGACATGAGTTCAAAGCTCAAAAGCAACGCTTTCATAGTGGCAATATTGTGGGCTTCCGGCTGAAACAGTAGCATGGTATCATCTGCATACTGCAAGTGCGAGATCCCCCTTGGGATAAGGTGGCCAACCACTCCCTTGATGTGGCCAGCCGTGGTCGCCCTCCTAAGCATTGCCGCAAGGGCATCAACCACAAAATTGAACAGGAGCGGGGGCATGAGGTCACCCTGACGCAGTCCCCGCTTGTTCTGGAAGAAACTCACTATCTCCCCGTTCACCGAGATCGCAGTTTGGCCACCCGTAACTAGTTGCATGACTCTGTGAACCCACATGGCCGAGAAGCCTCTACTAAGAAGGACCTGACGCAAGAAATTCCAGTTGACATGGTCGTATGCTTTCTCGAAATCTAACTTTAGGATAACGGTCGGCTCCTTAGTGCGTTTAAGTTCATGGATGATCTCCTGCAATGCTAGCGCCCCCTCCAAAATGTTCCGACCACGAATAAAAGCTATTTGAGTACGACTAATAGTACGTTGAGCGATCGGGACTAGGCGCGTGGTTGTGGCTTTGGAGAAAATCTTGAAGGGGACGTTAATGAGCGCTATAGGCCTAAATTGACGGATATTGTCCGCACCTGCCACCTTGGGAATCAATGACGGTATCCCAAAGTTTAGCCGGGAAATGTCGACTGTCCCTCGCATGAAACCATTGCACACCTCAAAAGAGCGGCCCCTGAAGCAGCGACCAGAAGTGTTTGAACATGGCAACATGCCACACTACTAGAAAAACTAGCATTAACGACGATCGATAGAAAACATTTGGTCGGTAAACACCTGAGTTGAATCCCCTCATGGTAAAACCAGCCTAACTAATACTGTAACTTCAACATCCATCAGATTACCCGTTCCTAACTGACCTTTGTTTGTATGAACACTCTCAAACTAGCTTTTGCACGTGCAACTCTGTAACAAACTTTTTTTTAGAGTACTCTCTAACAAACTTTGTCATGTACAGGAAGGTTGATCCAATGTACTGGCAATTTCCATTAGATAACCTTCTGTAACTGCCACAAAAATATTTAATCCGTTATGGGATCCAATCTCCACTGCACCTCTTTCTCCTCTGCTTCCCTACCCCCTTCAATCCACAACACCTCCATAGATCGCATCTCCCTTCTGCTCTCCTAGGCTATCCGCACCGAAGCCTGCACGTCGCCAGTCGGCTCGATCTGAGCCCGTACGCGCTGCTTCCTATACGTTGCCGGTCACCTCGACCTGGGCGCGCCCGTGCTGCGGCGTGCATGTCGCAAGTCAACTCGACCCCCGCACGGCCGTGCTGCGGCCTGCACGTCGCCGGTCGCCTTGACCCGTCCCGTACGCGCTGCTCCCTGCACATCGCTGGTAACCTAGACCTGGGCGCGCCTGTGCTGCGGCCTGCATGTCGCCGATCTCCTTGACCCCGGCACGCCCATGCTACGTCCTGCACGTCGGCGGTCACTTCAACTCCGATGCGCCCGCGCTGCTGCCTGCACATCGCCAGTGCGCCCACGCTGCCGCCTGCACATGCTATTTGCCAACGTGATTCCGTTGCAGATTGGTTGGTTTCCTCCTCCCTATGTATTTTTTGTTACGGGACCTTCTTGCTGATCCTGATTACCAAATACAGTATGTAGGTAAAATTTGGTTTGCTTTATTACGATTTAAAATTTCGTATGCTGTGTTGAGATACAGTCCATTCATCTATAGCTCATACATGGTCTGGTTTATTTTAGAATTTCCTATGCCTTATATCGGATAGGTTAAATGCAGGGTAATTAGATTACTAGCTAAAACAGTACTCCCTCCGTTCCAAAATAGGTGACTCAATTTTGTACTAACGTTAGTATAAAGTTAGTACAAAGTTGGGTCATCTATTTTGGAACGGAGGGAGTAATACAGTATATATTAGGAGATGGCTCCGAGTAAAACATGGATGAGGCTAGTTGATGATCGATTAAATGATGAACACTTAGAAAGGGTAGAGAATTCCTCAACAATACATTCAGCCACGCGGGCAGGGAGAATGAAATTCATTGTACATGCATCAAACGCTGCAATACATGCTCTATCTCGTGAACTGGTTTCTGCTTGAAAGTTTATGAAATTCTAGGAAAACTATACCTTTTGGTACAATCATGATGAAGTTGCGAGCGAACCTAAATGTTTTTTTAGGTGAAAGCAATGAAGAAATGCAAGAAGAGAGTGCAGATGGATGTGTGACCGGATACAAGATCTGGTGCATGATCTGTACTAGCTTGTACTGTACTGAGAATTTGTTCTACCCTTTATAGTCTTCAAGTTACTCACAATATATTGCAGCTATGAGTGCTCAAGTTGCTGCCAACAATAACAGTGATATAGGAAATGTTATGTATGAATTTGATGGTATGAAAAAATGACAATTTTTCGTCTTCCCACCATCCACCCTACTCACCAATTGGTTGTTTATTTTCAGACATTGTAAATGGTTCATCTGGCAGTAAACCTTTAGACAGATAATGGGACATGGTACATATTTACTTTAACTCGTTATTTTTAATTTCCAATAATATAAGTCCGATGTGACTTGTCTTGACATATTATATCATCTAATAATAGCCACTTGCCTCTGTTGGACCAACCTTAAGTAAGGCTGGATTGGCTTCTGAACTACAAGATTCCAAGGAAGCGAAACAAGTACTTGAAGAAAAGTTCAATGGCTTGCTGCAAGAAGTGTCAGAACTTAAGCGTCTTATGTTTGGTAGAACTGTAAGTGATAGTTATCATCAAAGCCAAGATAATCATGTAAGTTGTTCTCATAGAATGATTTATATGCTACCATACTTTGTGCCAATTTATTTACATCGACTGAATTTCATAAATTACTCAATGTTGTATAGGACTGGGATGGTCCACCGTTATATGTAGAAGCATCAAGAGGCATTGTAATTCCAGATGAAGGAATGATATCCATTCAAATAATGATGGCGTCCCTCGATTGAAGAATAAACATTGTCTTTTCTAGTTGTCTCATTTTCCAATTAGATATGAGCAAGTACATTGGTCATATATGAGTTTTTTGACTCAAATTTTGTATTTTAATTCCAGAAGTGTACGTCGGAGTTTTGATATTTTATCTGATTTCTATTAATAAAAAAGGCTACAATCCTTTCAAATTCAGATGCTTTTGTTTCTATATTAATGTTGATGTCAATATCAAATGTTGGATGGTGCAAAAAGTGATTCTCAAGGATATCAAAGTGGTGAAGAGAGTGGTCGCATAACACTATTAGCGATGACAAAAGTGGTTGTTAATACACTACAATTGTGGTCGTTATTGCCTTGGAATTGACGACGACACACCATCTTGTCGTTACAAAAATAACAACCACAAAATGCGGTCGTTATACTTTTAACGACGGAGCCTACTATGACCAGCAGATTGTGGTCGTTATTGACCTTTAACGGCCACAATCCGACTTTTTACGACAACATATACCGTCGTTAAAAACCGTCCGGTCCTGGCGTTGTGTCTGCTTTCATGCCCCGCAAAGCGGCGTCGATCTCCTCGGGCAAAAATGCGAGCCCCAACTCCTCATTTTCCCGGTCAGTGACCAGCTGGGAAGGGTCCCATAGATCAGCGCGCACCCCTGCTCGTTGTTCCTCGCTCGTCCCCATGAGCTGAATGTAAAAGTCGTAGACGTGCCGCACGATCTCCGCATGCGTTAGCAGAAGCCCCTGATCTGAGTGTAGACGAAGGATCGCACACCTGCGTCGTCTCCCGTTGGCGTAGGCGTGGAAGTACTTGCTATTTGCGTCACCTTTTAGCACCCACTTGAGGCCTCCCCGGTGCCTCCAGTATTCCTCCTCCGCACGGAGAAGTGACTGCACCTGATTTTCCAGAGCGTATCGGCGGGCCCATTCTTGTTCGGAAAAAGGCCGCGCATCCGCCTGTCTATCGAGGCTCGCAATCTCGGCGACAACACATTCCCTTAGTGATCTATCCTGACTGCCTAAATTGCCCCCCAGCCTTTTAAGCTAGCCCGCAGACGGCCACCAACCGCTATCCAGAAATCCATTGGGACGCGCTGGTGGCCCACCTGACTAACACAATCGATCCACCTTGCCCTAAAGATGGAGTCAACTTCGGGTTTTTCGAACCACGTCGTTTCAAAGAAGCAACGGGGGCTACACCTGACCCTGTCCTCCCCTGAGGCTAGGATAAGAGGCACGTGATTGGAACCGATCCTGGTTTCTGCGATCAACGATCTCAAGGGGAACAACAACTTCCAGTCAGGTGATATAAACACCCCGTCGAGCACCGATCGCACCGGGTCTAGCTGTTTGTTCGTCCACGTGTAACGAGCCCCGGACCTGGCCAACTCCCTGATAGCCATGGATGCAATGGCGTTGTTAAACATGGACACCCTAGCCCAGTTTATGTTACCATTGTTTTTGTCCACACCCGAGCGAATAAGGTTGAAATCCCCCCCCCCCCAACCACGGAAGGGATCAGCGCAGAACTAACCGCGAGCACCTTCGCTTGTAGTTCACCTAAAAACTCCACCGATCGAGCGTGATCCGCTGGGCCATAGACCCGAATCACCACCAGCTCCCTCTGAGTCTGACGGTGGCGAATGTGCCCAGCTAGGAAGAAAACGCCCGCGTCCCAGGCTAACACCTCAAATACACCTTGATCAAAACCTAGCAGCATACCCCCTAAGTGCCCAGACGCAGCTAAATGATGCCAAGAGAAACGTTCCAAGGGATCTATTGCTAGCAGCTCGTGGTGGCGAAAATCAAGCTTGATCGTCTCCTGCAGAGCTACGATGTCTACAGCCTCCCTACGCATGTACTCCTTCAACTGGGTCCGGTGCCCTGCGTGTCCGAACCCACGGATATTCCAAAAGATTGCACGCATTTCAATGATCCTGTTACGTAGGCGGATCCCTCGCGAGGACACCGCTTTGGCCACTCGCCTCACCTTGGGTCTGCCAAGTGAGGGAGGGGAGGCAACCCCTGTTGCCCGAGCCCCCTCGTCGGGCCAGATCGGAAGTGGAAGAGAGGCCCCTGCCTCTTGCACCTGTGGATCCGCATGAGCCGCAACAGCAGCCGCGATCGCTGCTTGCGCCTGCTTTGCCGCTTGCAGCAGAGGAATCAGTTCACGCGTGCCCCCTGAACACGACGCGTCCACCCCACTCTCCTCTAGCACCTCCGCAAGATGATCGTCGGTGAAAGTATGTAAAATCGAGAAACGGGGGGGAGAATTACCTAAGATGTCGAGATTCTTCTGGGCTTGGATGAGCTGGGCCCTTTGCATCGCCGGCAAACTCGCCTTGGCACCCCTGGATCGCGAGCTGGAGCGGACCGGCGCCGCAGCCACCACCTTGGAACGCTTGGCCTTCAAGATTGGCGCCGCCATGGACGCCTCCTGGAACAGGGTATCACCGAGCGGTTGAGCCAGAGGAGAGGCAAGCCCGATGGCCTGAACTAAAGCAGGCCCATGAAGAAAGTTCAGACCAGTGGCTATGAGCAAAGCACTTCTTTTCTTGTTCGCCTCAAAAAATAAAACTTATTTTTTCTTGTTCTTTTTATTTTCTCTTTGTCTAGCAAAGTACCCATGCCTTGTACCATTTATAGAATTTATCTTTAAAATATGATAGCTTTGACCCAAATTTTATATTCTTCTTATTTGTTTGGATGAGGGGAGGGATGAACTTACTCTCAGCCGCGCTCGGGCACCATGTTCCCTTTGAACATCTACACCTGCACCCAAAACTCGCATCACTTGTTGGCAGAGAGGCTGACGATGCGAGGAGGGCCGGTGATGAAGCAATGGCTGGTCAGCGCCCAGCAGCCTGAACGTACGCGGGATGATGAGCATGGCGATGCCCTCCTGGTCAGCGATCTGCACGTAGAACCTGATAGGTTCCCGTGCACCCTCTTCTTGCCCCATCCTCGGCCTCCTGCCAGCGCCCAGCGGCATCCTCATGAACTCCATCCCGCCAGGGAGCACCACCCTCTTCAGGCACCGTTTGGTGGGGATGAGATCCTCCACCCCCTCTGCGCCAGCGACGACCTGCGCACCACCGCCGGCTCTATCCTACTCTGTCTTTATTATCTTGTCAGCAAGATGGCCATCAGTTAGCAACACATATGACGCATGATCAAAGCTAACAAGTAGAACGTGATGTATGCTCGCCGAACACAACTTAAAATGATCACTACTAAGTACTACTACCTTCGTCCGGGTTTTTAAGTCCCCCAGACCAATTCACAGGGACCAAGGATGGAATTGATTGGTTGGTTTCTTTCGCATCTGTGCATGCAGTTGTACTGCAGCAGAACCAAAGTGGGACGCGTGAATCCAACCACTGAGCTCCATTCCTCGCATGCATGGACATGCATAGGCCCAAGTCTCTTCGCTGCATGCTGGAATTAATTGCGCGCAAAGAGAGTGCTGATGTGGGGCCGGTCATTTCACTTTTCACAGCGAAAACGAGGCAGCGGCCTTCTAATCGCCTACACGCATGCGGTGCCTAGCGGACTAATATACCAGGATGGAGGTAGTAACACATTAGTAGTGCTACTCTGATCAGTGTTTACAGTTATCAGTGCTAACACAGATCAGATGAAGCCACCGCTCACATGTCCTACTTGCACCTATTATTTTTGGCATTCAGGTATATCCTACTTGCATGCCACATGCACTCACATACCCTAGCAACCAGAGCAACATAACAACAGCAGCAAGAAGAGTAGCATCAACAACGGCATCAAGAAGAGTAGCATGAACAACATCAGTAAGAACTAACAACATTAGCATATACACTAGTAGTAGCATCAAGAACACAATGTGGCACTACAAACTAACAATTTGGCAGTAGAAAGTAACAATGTGGCACTAAAACGATGCAAGCTACCACTACATATGAACAATCTAGGCATGTGGGATGAACAAAGTAAGCATGCACTCTTGTTCCTCCCCAAAACAGTGGATTATCATCGAATCCGGTCGAATCTAGTAGAATCCAGTCGAATCGGGTCAAATGTATGGCCCACAATCTAATCTAGCACACTACGAACTACCCTAAGAACCCTAACTAAGAAGCAGAGGGGGATTTGAGAGCTTCTGATGGGGGTTCTTTGGTGTAGCGTATCTTGCCGTGGTGAAAACCTGGCGGGAAGAGAGTCTTGCCGCCGCCGATGAAGAGGACCCGGCCATTCCCAGGGCCGCAGACGTGCACCTCGGCCTGCGCCGGCTCGAAGATGACGTCGTCGTCCTCGAGCTCCCCTCCCCTTGCACCGGACACAGAGGAGAAAACCCTCTTACGGGGGTAAAAATACCCCCATAAGAGGTGCCTGCAAAGGACGGCGCTGGCGGGTATTGGATCCCCGCGATGTTCGAGTCGATGGAGAGGACCATCGGCTCTGATGGCGGAGCCAGAGCGACCGGCGCCGGCGCTGCATTGGCCCGGGGCGGCGGCATGGTGCAGAAAGGGGAGGGAGCTCGCAGTGCCGCCGTAGATCTACTTCGGGCGCGGAGAGGCCGGCAACCCACCTCTCTTGGATGAGATTGCTACCGGCGATGACCGGAGTGACTGGGGCGTGGCGAGACGGCGGCGTGGCCATCGAAGAAACCGAACGAGCGATGAGGTGAGAGAGAAGGAGTGGGTGTGAACTGGCGAGGGAGGTGACGGGAGAGGGCGTGGGGAGTTATGAGCAGTCGCGTCGTCTCCCGCGTGTCCCAAGGCGTGCAGGCGCTCGCCGCGCGTGGCTCGAGCGAGCCTGGCTCACAAAAAACGGCCGATTCGGCCGTTTTCTCCAAAGCCAGGCTGAGGCCTGCTTTGAGGTTCGTGCAGTCCAGGTTTTTGATGTCGTCCAGGCAACCAAACAAGGCAGATTCTTCCCGCGCGAGGCTGACCCGACTTAATGCGACCTACCAAACGCGTCCTTATATCTCACATTCTCACTCAAGGCGCAACACGAACAGGACCAGCTCGATCGACTTTGACTGAGGAACATTGCCGCCGTGCCGTGCCGTGCGTGTGTGTGCATGCATAATGTTCCTACCAAAAATGCTACACTTACGGAATTCCAGTATGGATTGGGTTTACGGACTGCTCTCTCGCTAACCAACCGCCCTTGATTTTCGCTGGTGGGACATCTCCTCCATCTTCTTCAACCACAGCTTTTCCGTGAGTCCGTAACAGAAATCATGCTAGAATACGTCCGTAAGTCTAGCATCTCTCATGTTCCTACGATAGAACAGGAGCACAGCAGCGCAATCGCTCCAAAGCAACACACGTCAGATCCATGTCGGTAACGTGAGGGAGGACCCTGCTGTGTTTACCGTGTCGCTAAAGTTGCACGACGTTCACAAAATCTCGCGATCCGGTCCTGTGCTCAGTTAGCGAGCACGCACGCACGCACGCGCGTACGGCGACTCGGCGATACGTTCCCGTAATCGACCGGCCCTCTCGTACTCTTGGATGCTGACGGCTCTGTCTGATTTGCCCAACTTTGGTTGGTGGCTGTCTCGTGTAGATATATCTCAACGATTATTAAACGGATCACGAGGAAATGTGCAAGTAATGTCAGAAACATATCGACCGTGACTGAACCCGCTTGCTGCAGAACTCTGCCTGCACAATTAAATTCCAGGAATTCAATGGACCACTACACAAGAAAAAAAAACAGTGATCTCATCCCTTTGGAAATTCATGTATAAGTTGGTCATTCTACTTTCAAGAAACTTAGAATACTAAATGGAAAATATTTGGAAATGTCTTGGATAGTCTAGCTTCGTGTGATACGATTTGCTTCATCTAATCAACGGTCATTCTCCTTTTAAAAAAAAATCAACGGTCATTCTGGTACCCAAGTGAATCGATCAGCTGCAGTGGATATATAGTCCATTTTCGCTGCTTGCTTACCCTTTTGCCCCCTTTGCAGTTACAGTACCATCGGTGAAATACAATTCAATTATACTGCTCCAGTACTCATAAGATGTGCAGCTAGCGACCAGCCATTTTGCCTGATTTGCTTCGTGGCCATTGGCCACGACCTCACGCATGACAATCTTTGATCCGACAGGGCCGAACCACATTCTATCGCGCTACGGCGCCTGTCACTAACAAAGGGAACAAGACAATTGGGAGCTAAGGTCATCTCAAACGCCTACCTGCAAACCTCCCTCAACCGTCCGGACAGTACGGTCCGGACCGCGGAAGCCATCCAACATGATTTTATATCGGTTCATAGCATGTTCAAACGCGATTTTTCCTGCAAACTAGCGAGAAAAATTGGGGGGGGGGGGGGGGGTTGTTTGCGGGAGTTCGGACCGATCCAAAGCTCGCTTCTGACAGTCCTGGTCCATCAAAAACCCCTTCACCTCCGGCGCGTTTTTGGTTAGCGGCGCTCTAGAGCGTCAGCGCACGCATTCATGCCCGGCCAGAGCGGATGCGACCGCTCACTGGCGCCGGCAGTGAAGCGGAGCGCCGACCGAGAGAGCGCTGCCCACGCCACTTCCCTGTGCAGGCGACGCCGTGCCTTCAAACAACACGACGGCCGCCCGTCCGTCTGTCTGCCGCCCGCGTTGATGGCACGCGGTCGCCGAGGCGTCTCCTCCGGCGTCACCCGTCCATCCCTCTGTCGCCAACCGGCACTATATACACCGCTGCCCCGGTGCCCCGGCGATAGCCGCTGTCATCCCTCTCTGCACCACTCCGTGCCATGGGTCCCTCCGCCGCCAAAACTCCCTAGGACGGGCTGACGTCGGAACAGAAGAAGGCTATGGCTGCCATTGCTGCAGACTGGCAGGTCGGCAGGCAGCCAGAGGACGCCTCCGACGATGACGTGCAAATGAAGAACGCTTCCGACGATGAGCCAGCGCCACCCTCTCTTCTCCGGGGCACCCTCCTCCTCCACTCCACCCTCGCCGGTGCATTGCACCATGATCATCGGCGAGGCCCGTGCCCATTATATGGACATGGTGCAGGAGGAGCGGGAGGAGCAGTTCTGGGAGGCGCATGCCGACACCAACTACAACCACAACCTCCCCCAAGAGCATATGCAAGCGGAGGAACAGGTCGCCGCTGGCAGGGCGGTCGCGTCGGGCGCAGATCTGGCGAGCAGAAGACGCTGCTTGAGTCCTACCACTCCGCACGTGAGGTCCGCCTCGCCCGCTGGCGGTACCGGTAGCGGGTGGCGGCTGCCAGTAAGAGTGCAACGATGAGGCGACGCGAGGCGTTGTTCAGCGACACCGACGAGGAGAACATCGTCGAGGCCGTGCCCCAGTGCCACGACCATGAAGAGGCCGTCACGTCCGCGGGCGCCGCCGGCAGCGAGGGGAAAGCCTAGCCTATCGAAGACTAGCATGTTCTGGAAACCACCATCTTGCAGCAACAGGACGGAGTAGAGTAGCATAAAGTAAAGTAGTAGAAGTGTTATCAAGCTCGGCCAGCGATCCTTTCTCGACTCCCTGCGAGAAAGAAATCCCAGAGCCATACTATCCAGTTCTCATCACAATCCAATTCTCATCACAAGTATCCAGTTCTAGTTGTATCGATCGGGATACAACTCCAAGTGTCTCATATCAGAGGGACAGGCTATCAATAGATGTTTTCTTCCTTGTAGGGGTGCACCAACTTACCCACCACGCTCGATTAACTCGGCCGGACACACTTTCTGGGTCATGCCCGCCTCGATAAACAATACGCCGCAACCCGACCTAGGCTTAATAGAGAGGTCAAGATGTCTTTGGACTAAACCTATGCCCCAGGGTCATGGGCCATCTCCCGGGAACTCACACACGTTGTGTACGCGGCGGTGAGCAGACCTAGCTACCTCCTTCAAAAGGCGGTGCTTACTGTCCAACCCGTGGCGCCCGCTCGATCGGCGTCTATTAAGCTTCGGCTGATGCATACGACGCAGAACGCCCATACTATGCCCACGTGATGGTTAGTACTATCAGGCCAGAGGCCCCCTCGGATCAAATATCCAAATCGTAGTGGATTAGGAGCACGTGGTAACAAGCAGAGACTCACGAAAGATGTGACCCTGTTGCCCCATCTCGAGGACTTGCGGCAAGGGCTAGGAATGCCCGGCCATGCCTCGTAATTATCTCGCGGGCACCCTCCAGGTCAACTCGTCTCTACATCACTCGCGGGTACCCCTCAGGGTCGACCCGCCTTTCCAAGTAACAGTTGTAAAGTCCAAGTATCCATGTGTCCAAACATCAAGGGGAAAACCCAAGGAATCACCCTCGCTGAATTCCACTCGATGTAATCATCAAGGTGAACGTAAGAGGAACCACCCCCGAGGTTCACACTTGACGGGTTGCACGACAGAGTCGTGTCGGAAGTGGTTAAGGTGGAATCACCCCCGATGACCACGACCGAATAGCTACACTACAGGGTTAACATCAGAAGTGCTATAGAGGTCTCACCCTCGGCACTCGATAGTAACCCAGTAGTGTCGAGCAACTAAGGGGAAAAGTGATGTGCGGTGCCGGGGCCTGGTCTTCGATCCCATTGATCGGGTCTTCGATGATGAAGCAGGGGCAACAAGGACAAGGTGGGGGTCACCGGTGGATCACTAACCAACCTATACTAAGCAGTTTAGGATAAGCAGGTAGGTAACAATGAGCAGGTTAAAAAAGCAGGCTATGCATCAGAAAATAGGAGCAAACAATAAAAGTAGAAAAATCTAATGCAAGCATGAGAGAATGGAATGGGCGATATTGGGATGATCAAAGGGGGCGCTTGCCTGGTTGCTCAGACGAGAAGGAGGGGTCGTCGGTGACGTAGTTGATCACAGGGGCATCAGCATCGTCACGGGGTCTACCAAAGAGAAGCGGGGGAGAAACAGTAAATACGTAGCAAGCAAGTGCATAACAGGACAGCATGAAGAGCTAGACGTGTTCTAACGCGGTGCTACACGATACCGGCAAAGGGGGAAGTCAACCGGGAATGTTTTCCCGGTTCCGGACCTCTGTCAGACAGATGACCGGGGGGAGAATGTTCCATGTTCAGCATGCTAGGGGCATGTGACTGGTGAACAGATCACGCATTCGGATTCGTCTCGTTTTTCTGAGCAACTAACGTATAGAAAACATTTTCATCGAATTTACGATTTAATTACTATGATTTTTGCAAGTTTAAAACATATTTTGGAATTATTTATATTAACAGGAAAGGAAAACCACGTCAGCATGACATCACTGTGACGTCAGCAGTCAATAGGACGGCTGCTACATCTTGAGCTTGCGTTGGTTTTCCCCGAAGAGGAGAGGACGATGCAACACAGTAGCGTAAGTATTTCCCTCAGTTTTTGAGAACCAAGGTATCAATCCAGTAGGAGGCCACGCACAAGTCCCTCGTACCTACACAAAACAATAGCTACTCGCAACCAACGCGATTAGGGGTTGTCAATCCCTTCACGGTCACTTACGAGAGTGAGATCTGATAGAGATAATATTTTTGGTATTTTTGATATAAAGATGTAAAGTGAAAAGTAAAAGGTAAAGTAAAAACAAAGCAAGTATTAAAGTGATGGAGATTGATATGATGAGAATAGACCCGGGGGCCATAGGTTTCACTAGTGACTTCTCTCAAGAGCATAATTATTCTACGGTGGGTGAACAAATTACTGTTGAGCAATTGATGAATTGAGCATAGTTATGAGTATATCTATGTATGATCATGTATATAGGCATCACGTCCGAGACAAGTAGATCGAAGCGATTACGCATCTACTACTATTACTCCACTCATCGACCGCTATCCAGCATGCATCTAGAGTATTAAGTTAAAAACAGAGTAACGCCTTAAGCAAGATGACATGATGTAGAAGAATAAATTCATGCAATATGAAAAATACCCCATCTTGTTATCCTCGATGGCAACAATACAATACGTTCCTTGCAACCCTTTACATCCTTTGGGTAAGGACACCGCAAGATTGAACCCAAAGCCATGCACTTCTCCCATTGCAAGAACTACCAATCTAGTTGGCCAAACCAAACGGATAGTTCGAAGAGATTTGCAAATATAACTCAATCATACATAAAAGAATTCAGAGAAGATTCAAATATTATTCATAGATAAGCTGGATCATAAACCCACAATTCATCGGTCTCAACAAACACACCGCAAAAATAAGATTACATCGAATAGATCTCCACGAGAGAGGGAGAACATTGTATTGAGATCCAAAAGAGAGAAGAAGCCATCTAGCTACTAGCTATGGACCCGAAGGTCTGAAGTAAACTACTCACACTTCATCGGAGAGGCTATGGTGTTGATGTAGAAGCCCTCGTGGTGGATGCCCCCCTCGTGAGCTCGTAATAAGCCCCAAGATGGGATCTCGTGGATACAGGAAGTTGCGGCGGTGGAATTAGGTTTTGGCTCATGTTACGATCGTTTGGGGGTACATAGGTATATATAGGAGGAAGGAGTGCGTCGGTGGAGCAACAGGGGCCCACGAGGCGGGGCGCACCCTAGGGGGGTGCCCCACCCTCGTGACCGCCTCTCTGGTTCCTTGGCGTAGGGTCCAAGTCTCCTGGATCACATTCAGTGAGAAAATCAAGTTTCCGAAGGTTTCATTCCGTTTGGACTCCGTTTGATATTCTGTTTCTTCGAAACACTAAAAAAGGCAAAAAACAGCAATTCTGGGCTGGGCCTCCGGTTAATAGGTTAGTCCCAAAAATAATATAGAAGTGGAAAATAAAGCCCATTATAGTCCAAAACAATAGATAAAGTAGCATGGAGCAATCAAAAATTATAGATACGTTGGAGACGTATCAGGCATCTAAGCTTAATTCACCTTTCGTCCTCGAGTAGGTAAATGATAAAAAGAGAATTTTTGATGCGGAGTGATATTTTGGCATAATTTCAATGTAAATCTTCTTAATTGTGGTATGAATATCAGATCCGAAAGATTCAAGACAAGAGTTCATATTGACATAAAAATAATAATACTTCAAGCATACTAATCAAAGTAATCATGTCTTCTCAAAATAGCATGGCAAAAGAAAGTTCATCCCTACAAAATCATATAGTTAGGCTATGTTTCATTTTCGTCACACAAAGATGTTCCCAACTTCTATACTCCCGATGAGATGACAAGCAATTGTTTCATACTTAAATAGTCTCAAACTTTTTCAACCTTCACGCAATACATGAGCGTGAGCCATGGATATAGCCCTATGGGTGGAATAGAATATGATGATGGGGATTGTGTGGAGAAGACAAAAATAAAGTCTCACATTGACGAGGATAATCAACGGGCTATGGAGATGCCCATCAATTGATGTCAACATGAGGAGTAGGGATTGCCATGCAACGGATGCACTAGAGCTATGAATGCTCAACAAAAGAAAATTAGTGGGTGTGCATCCAACTTGCTTGCTCATGAAGACCTAGGGCATTTTGAGGAAGCCCGTCAGAGGAATATACAAGCCAAGTTCTATAATGAAAAATTCCCACTAGTATGAAAAAGACAACTTATGAGACTCACTATATGAAAAACATGGTGCTACTTTGAAGCACAATATATGAGACTCACTACATGAGGAACAAGGTGCTACTTTGAAGCACAAGTGTGGAAAAAGAGGATAGTAACATTGCCCTTTTTTTGGCCTTTATTTTTTCTTTTTGGCCTTTCTTTTTTTTGGGCAATGCTCTAATAATGATGATCATCACACTTCTATTGATTAAAACATAAGGATTACAACTCGAAACTAGAACAAGGTATGACTCTATATGAATGCCTCCGGTGTAATCGGGATGGTGCAATGAATCAAGAGTGACATGTATGAAAAATAATGCATGGTGGCTTTGCCACAAATACGATGTCAACTACATGATCATGCAGTGGCAATATGACAAAAGTAAAGTATGTCATGATGATGATGAACGGAACGGTGGAAAGTTGCATGGCAATATATCTCGGAATGGCTATGGAAATTCCATAATAGGTAGGTATGGTGGCTGTTTTGAGGAAGATATAAGGAGGTTTATGTGTGATAGAGCGTATCATATCACGGGGTTTGGATGCACCGGCGAAGTTTGCGCCAACTCTCAAGGTGAGAAAGGGCAATGGACGGTACCGAAGAGGCTAGCAAAGGCAGAAAGGTAAAAGTGGGTATAATCCATGGACTCAACATTAGTTAAAAGAACTCATATACTTATTGCAAAAATTTAGAAGTCATCAAAAATCAAGTACTACGCGCATGCTCCTAGGGGGTTAAATTGGTAGGAAAAGACCATCGCTTGTCCCCGACCGCCACTCATAAGGTTGCACAAGCCAGGTACAGTTCATGTTTCAAATTTGTTACACAACTTTAACCATACGTGCATGCTACGGGATTTGCTAACTTCAACACAAGCATTTTTCAAATTCACAACTACTCAACTAGCACGACTTTGATATTATCACCTCTATATCTCAAAACAATTATCAAGCATCAAACTTATCTTAATATTCAACGCACTCAAAAGAAAGTTTCACATATCTTGAATACCAAGTATATTAATATTAAGCAAATTACCATGCTATTAATGACTATCAAAATAATCTAAGTGAAGCATGAGAGATCAATAATTTCTTTAAAACAAATCCACCACAGTGCTCTAAAAGATCTAACTGAAGTACTAGAGCAAAAATTATCACGCTCAAAAGATATAAGTGAAGCACTACGAGCAAAACTATCAAGCTCAAAAGATATAAGTGAAGCACATAAAGTATTCTATCAAATTCCAATTCATATATGGCTCTCTCAAAAGGTGTGTACAGCAAGGATGATTGTGTTAAATTAACAAGCAAATACGCAAATAATACAAGACGCTCCAAGCAAAACACTTATCACGTGGTGAATAAAAATATAGCTCCAAGTAAATTACCGATGGAAGTGGACGAAAGAGGGGATACCTTCCGGGGCATCCCCAAGCTTTGACTCTTTGGTGTCCTTGGATTATCTTGGGGGTGCCATGGGCATCCCCAAGCTTAGGCTCTTTCCACTCCTTGTTCCATAATCCATCAAAAGAATTCACCCAAAACTTGAAATCTTCACAACACAAAACTCAATAGAAATCTCGTGAGCTCCGTTAGAGAAAGAAAACAAAAGACTACTTTAAGGTACTGTAATGAACTCATTATTTATTTATATTGGTGTTAAACCTACTGTATTCCAACTTCTCTATGGATCATAAACTATTTTACTAGCCATAGATTCATCATAATAAGCAAACAACACATGCAAAACAGAATCTGTCAAAAACAGAACAGTCTGTAGTAATATGTAACTAATGCAAACTTCTGGAACTCAAAAAATTCTACAAAAATTAGACGACCTGGAATTTTTTTTATTGATCAGCAGCAATTGGAATAAGTATTTTATCACGTTCTGGTGATTTTTAACAATTCGGGCACTGAGCGCAAAGTTTCTGGAAATTACAGCAAGATCAAATAACTATCATCCAAGAAGATCCAATAGGTTTAACTTGGCACAAACACTAATTAAAAGATAAAACCACATCTAAAAAGAGGCTAGATGGATTATTTATTACTAAGAAGCAAGGAAAAATATTGGGTTGTCTCCCAACAAGCGCTTTTCTTTAAAGCCTTTTTAGCTAGGCATTGAGGTTTCAATGATGCTCACATAAAAGACAAGAATTGAAGCACAAAGAGAGCATCATAAAACATGTGACAACCACATCTAAGTCTAACATACTTCCTATGCATAGGCATCTTATAGGCAAACGAATCAAGGCAAGCAAAAACTAGCATATGCAAGGAAGCGGAAAGAGACAATAGCAATCTCAACATAGCGAGACGTAATTTAATAGTGTGAAAGTTTCTACAACCATATTTTCCTCTCTCATAATAATTACATGTAGGATCATAGGAAAATTCAACAAAATAGCTATCACAAAGTATATTATCAACACGATCCACATGCATGCAAAGTTGATACTCTTCCAAAATAGTGGGATTATCATTAACTAAAGTCATGAGCTTTTCAAACCCACTTTTATCAAAAACTTCATAAGATTGAACATTCTCCAAATATGTGGGATCTAAAGTTGACACTCTTCTGAACCCACTTTCAATATTATTGCAAACAATATTATCAATCTCATATTCATCATGGGGCTTAAATAAATTTTCAAGATCATAAGAAGAATCACCCCAATCATGATAATTGCAGCAAGTAGTAGACATAGCAAAACTAGCATCCCCAAGCTTAGGGTTTTGCATCTTATTAGCATAATTGACATCAAAAGAATTTATAATAAAATCATTGCAATCATGCTTTTTATTCAAAGATCTATCGTGAGTCACTTCACGGATTTCAGGCAAAACCTTATAAAGATAATCTAGTGCATCCAAATCACTATGAATTGGTTCATCATAATTGGATCTCTTAAAAGGATTGGCAAGAGGATGAGGATCCATAGATATTGGCTTCTTTGTTTAGGAATAAATACTCAACTATTTCAACCAAATGAGCAAACGAGCCAAGTAAGGCATCAAGGCAAACGAAAAGAGAGGACGAATAAAACGGCAAGGGTGAAGTGGGGGAGAGGAAAACAAGAGGCAAATGGAAAATAATGTAATGCGAGAGATAGAGATTGTGATGGGTACTTGGTATGGTGCTTGACTTTTGCATAGACTCCCCGGCAACGGCGCCAGAAATCCTTCTTGCTACGTCTTGAACTTGCGTTGGTTTTCCCCGAAGAGGAGAGGATGATGCATCAAAGTAGCGTAAGTATTTCCCTCGGTTTTTGAGAACCAAGGTATCAATCCAAAGAGGAGGCCACGCACAAGTCCCTCATACCTGCACAAAACGATAGCTACTCGCAATCAACGCGATTAGGGGTTGTCGATCCCTTCACGGTCACTTACGAGAGTGAGATCTGATAGAGATAATATTTTTGGTATTTTTGATATAAAGATGTAAAGTGAAAAGTAAAAGGTAAAGTAAAAACAAAGCAAGTATTAAAGTGATGGAGATTGATATGATGAGAATAGACCCGGGGGCCATGGGTTTCACTAGTGACTTCTCTCAAGAGTATAATTATTCTACGGTGGGTGAACACATTACTGTTGAGCAATTGACAGAATTGAGCATAGTTATGAGTATATCTAGGTATGATCATGTATATAGGCATCACGTCCGAGACAAGTAGATCGAAACGATTCTGCATCTACTACTATTACTCCGCTCATCGACCGCTATCCAGCATGCATCTAGAGTATTAAGTTAAAAACAGAGTAACGCCTTAAGCAAGATGACATGATGTAGAAGAATAAATTCATGCAATATGATAAATACCCCATCTTGTTATCCTCGATGGCAACAATACAATACGTCCTTTGCAACCCTTTCTGTCACTGGGTAAGGACACCGCAAGATTGAATCCAAAGCCATGCACTTCTCCCATTACAAGAACTACCAATCTAGTTGGCCAAACCAAACGGATAATTTGAAGAGACTTGCAAAGATAACTCAATCATACATAAAAGAATTCAGAGAAGATTCAAATATTATTCATAGATAAGCTGGATCATAAACCCACAATTCATCGATCTCAACAAACAAACCACAAAAAGAAGATTACATCGAATAGATCTCCACGAGAGAGGGGGAGAACATTGTATTGAGATCCAAAAAGTGAGAAGAAGCCATCTAGCTACTAGCTATGGACCCGAAGGTGCAAGTAAACTACTCACACTTCATCGGAGAGGCTATGGTGTTGATGTAGAAGCCCTCCATGGTGGATGCCCCTCCGACGGAGCTCCTAACAGGCCCCAAGATGGGATCTCGTGGATACAGGAAGTTGCGGCGGTGGAATTAGGTTTTTGGCTCCTGTTCTGATCGTTTGGGGGTACGTAGGTATATATAGGAGGAAGGAGTACGTCGGTGGAGCAACAGGGGGCCCACGAGGCAGGGGGCGCGCCCTAGGGAGGGGGGGCGCCCCCCACCCTCTTGACCGCCTCTCTGGTTCCTTGGCGTAGGTTCCAAGTCTCCTGGATCACGTTCGGTGAGAAAATCACGTTTCCGAAGGTTTCATTCCGTTTGGACTCCGTTTGATATTACATTTCTTGAAACACTGAAAAAGGCAAAAAATAGCAATTAAAATTTGGGCCTTTCGTTAATAGGTTAGTCCCAAAAATAATATAAAAGTGGAAAATAAAGCCCATTATAGTCCAAAACAATAGATAAAGTAGCATGGAGCAATCAAAAATTATAGATACGTTGAAGACGTATCAACGGCTGACCAGGTCAAACTGACCAGTGGGGCCACAGGGACCCACATGTCAGCCTCTGGGGGTTAACAGTGGATTAATTATTCACACAGGGTTAATTAGGGGTGTGGGCCCCATGTGTCAGTGAGCATTCTAATTAGCAGATTAGTTTGAAAACTTAATTATCTTAATTAAGCGCAAGGTCCCACAAGTCAGTGGCAGGGGTGTACAGTGCGTGCGTTGACCGTAGTCAACACGGTCAACTAAGGCGCTGGGGCCCATGGTCAGCCTCACAAGGGTGGGTCCCACGCTTGCCAGGTCAGCGGTGGTGCCAGAGGAGCTCCGGCGAGTTCGCGCACGACGGCAGATCGCCGGAGATGCTCGGAAATGCGCCACAAGACACGAAATCGCACGCGGTTTGTTGCATTCGAACAAGGACTCAATGCCGCGTTGCGTGGTGTGGTCGGTTGGACTCGGGGGTGACCGGAACTGCGTCGGCGATGAGTGGGGGCGGCGGTGGCTTTCGGGAGCGCGTCGGGAAAAGCCAACGGGGCGGTTAAAACGAGCGCCGTGACGCGCGTTCGAGCGAGGGGAGCCGCACGCATCCAACACCGGCGGTCCCGCGTGCTGGGATGGCCTAGAGCCACGGCAGCGCTGACTGGAGCGGCGCCGGAGTTTGGACGTCGATGGATTCGAGCATCCAGGGCACAATAAGGGTGGCGGAGGGGCGCGTCGAGCAGCTAGGAGCTCCAGGAGCTCGGTGGTGGTGTTAGCGCGGCGCGAGGAGCATCAGGGCGATGACAATGAGCTCAACAGCGGAGCTCGGTTCGGCCATGGAGGGTCCAGCCGCTCCGGGCACGTACGGGAGCAAAAGAGAGGGGGGAGGAGTGTAGCTCACAGTGAGCCTGCAGATGTGCTCAGTGGGCTCGGGGGAGGAGCGAGGTGGCCGAATTCGACGCCGGCGTTCGTCGGAGCAGAGGAGGAAGAAGAGGTCACCGCAGTGCTGCGGGGCCGTCCCGGTCCGTGTGGCTCGGCGGGGAGGATGAGGAGGTCGAGGCAGAGCCTAGGAGCACGTCGGCGAGGCAAAGGCCGGCCAGTGGCTGTGGTGGAGTGCGGTGAGTGGCGACGGAGAGGCGCGGCCGAGGCGGATCTGGAGGGGAGAGGGAGAGGCGGAGAGGGCAAGCAGCAGCTCGTGGGGACGGGGGAAAAGATCTCTCGAGGGCAGGGGGTCGACGCTGGCGTCCTTATCCTCCCCTCGATGCCTGTACCGGCGTGGCCGGCGAGGTGGGTTCAGCGGCGACGCCCATGTTGCGGTCTGAGACCGAGGAAGAGGGCAGGGGGAGAGACCGGTGCGAGGGGGGCAACAGGGCTGGCTCAGGTGGGTTTGGTGGGTCGGCCCAGGTGGGTTAGGTCCATGGGGGTTGCTCTCTCTCTCCCTCTCTTTTCTTTCACATTTTCTTTAACTTTTTTGTTTTCTTTTATTTGCGGAAAGCAAAATAGTTTTATAAAACTAATATTGCACCGAAAATACCACTTTAACTTAGGCCACTGCTATAATTAACTTGGCACCAAAAATAAAGTAGATTAGTATTTTTATAAATTTAAAAGCACTTAAATAAAAGATTTAGCCACTGTTTTAACTAGTTTAGGGCACTTGGACATTTTGGAAAAATGTTAGTTCACTACCATTATTATCAAAAGAATATTTGCCACATGATGAACATTTTAGATTTCATGTCTGACAAATATGAATTTTTGACTTTAGATTGGATTTGAATTTGAGCGGTGATTTGGATCAAGTGAAGATTAGCAATGATAACATGATGACATGGCACCATTACCGGGGATTCTTGTAGCATGACACTTTGGGGTGTTACAAATCTCCTCCACTACAAGAAATCTCGTCCGAGATTTAAGTGGGAAGTAAAGAGTAACCGGGAGAACCCTTATAGGGTTAATTATCTGGTGAACAATTCAGGGAATGAGGCAGAAGTATCTCTCAAGTTGAAACTTAATAAAACATCAAGAGCAAAGTATGAAGTTACAATAGGAAGTTTCAACTGAATGAGCAACGATTGATACTTGATCAGAGTGTGAGAAAGGGGGTTCAGAGCATCGAGAATAGATCATCTCTCGGAAGGTGGTTCGTGACATGATATGAAGCCAAGTGTAAAGAATATTTCGACATCAAGGTTGTACATGAGAGTCAGGTTTCGATCATGTGGAACTGTGGGTTATGGGCCCACCATGTGGGTTAAAAGAAGGAAAGGCGCTATTCATTTTGCACGGTCATGATAGCAAGGCATGTCAGAGGGTAGCCTGCCAGTTATGTCGGCAAAATCATCGACACCAAGGACAAGGGACGAAGAGAACCATTCTCCTGCTCGTTGAACGAGGCGGACCAATAGGCAAAGTTCTCGTCCATCGGCGGTTACCGGAATGTCGTCCACAATAGTAACAGGGTCTTACTGACAGTTTGTACATCGAGGTGTTTACATAAGGTGGAAATATTATCGCTTATATCATATAGATCACAAGAAAGATTATACAAAACAATGGACAGGAAAAAAGTGATTATCGGATTAAACACTCCAATGGAAAAGGATAATGTGTTTAAACACAAGTATTAGGAGTATATCCTTCAGAAGAACAAATAGAGCAGGATATACCTGACAGGACAACAAGTAGATATGTTAGAAGGTTGTCAATGTTAACTGATATGTATCCAACGTATCTATAATTTATGAAGCATTCATGCTATTTTGTTATCTGTTTTGAATGATTATGGGCTTTATTATACACTTTTATATTACTTTTGGGACTAATCTATTAACCGGAGGCCCAGCCCATATTGTCGCTTTTATTGCTGTTCAAAGATTTGAAGGAAAGGAATATCAAACGGAGTCCAAACGAAATGAAACCTTCGGCAACGTGTTTTTTTGGAAGATTATCATCCTGGAGGCTTGGAGATCAAGTCAGAAGATCTTCGAGGAGCCCAGGAGATAGGGGGCACGCCCCCCCCCCTACAGGGCGCGACCCCTGCCTCGTGGGCCCCTCGAGCACCCCCCGACCGACTTCTTTCGCCTATATAGTCCCACGTACCGTAAAAACATCCACGGAGAAGATAGATCAGGAGTTCCGCCGCCGCAAGCCTCTGTAGCCACCAAAAACCTCTCGGGAGCCCGTTTCGGCACCCTGGGAGAGGAACCCATCACCGGTGGCCATCTTCATCATCCGGCGCTCTCCATGACAAGGAGGGAGTAGTTCACCCTCGGGGCTAAGGGTATGTACCAGTAGCTATGTGTTTGATCTCTCTCTCTCTTGTGTTCTCGACTTCACACGATCTTGATGTATCGCGAGCTTTGCTATTATAGTTGGACCTTATGATGTTTCTCCCCCTCTACTCTCTTGTGATGAATTGAGTTTCCCCTTTGAAGTTATCTTATCGGATTGAGTCTTTGATTTGAGAACACTTGATGTATGTCTTGCCGTGTTTATCTGCGGTGACAATGGGATATCACGTGCCACTTGATGTATGTTTTGGTGACCAACTTGCGGGTTCCGCCCATGAATCTATGCATAGGGGTTGGCACACGTTTTCTTGACTCTCCGGTAGAAACTTTGGGGCACTCTTTGAAGTACTTTTATGTTGGTTGGATGAATCTGAGATTATGTGATGCATATCGTATAATCATACCCACGGATACTTGAGGTGACAATGGACTATCTAGGTGACATTAGGTTTTTGGTTGATTTGTGTCTTAAGGTGTTATTCTAGTATGAACTCTTGAATAGATCGATCCGAAAGAATAACTTTGAGGTGGTTTCGTACCCTACCATAATCTCTTCGTTTGTTCTCCGCTATTAGTGGATTTGGAGTGACTCTTTGTTGCATGTTGAGGGATTGTTATATGATCTATCTATGTTATTATTGTTGAGAGAACTTGCACTAGTGAAAGTATGAACCCTAGGCCTTGTTTCCTATAATTGCAATACCGTTTATGCTCACTTTTATCATTAGTTACCTTGCTGTTTTTATATTTTCAGATTACAAAAACCTATATCTATCATCTATTTTGCACTTGTATCACTATCTCTTCGCCGAACTAGTGCACCTATACAATTTACCATTGTATTGGGTGTGTTGGGGACACAAGAGACTCTTTGTTATTTGGTTGCAGGGTTGTTTGAGAGAGACCATCTTCATCCTACGCCTTCCACGGATTGATAAACCTTAAGTCATCCACTTGAGGGAAATTTGCTACTATCCTACAAACCTGTGCACTTGCAGGCCCAACAACTTCTACAAGAAGAAGGTTGTGTAGTAGACATCATTAACACAAATCATCGAGAGGGCAAGGATGGTATTTATCATCATGAATTCGATTCATAACCTGGAAGAGCTCAGAATGTTGATGATGATCATGACACATTTGTCAAGAGATTTCATGAAGATGTAATCGATCGGCGATGGCATCAAGTCAAAGGAATGATGAAGCGAAAGCTTATTGGAACCACGGGTATGACACATACTTGAAATCAAGCTTGCTGTTCAAGGAGAAGTGATATGACGAGGAAGATCGACGTAGGCTTAGCTCATCATCGAAAAATGTGCTCTGGGAAGAAGGACCAGTAGCACAGTTAAAATTTAGCACGATAATGATATAGCCGATCAGGCTAGGAATGATGTGACGGAGTATCACTCCAATTAAGAATTTACAGGAGGTAGTGCAAAGACACAATATCCTCGAGATAACAGGGGGCAATACTCGAGGTAGATCAGAATATAGGTTGGACCGATGAAATGATCTGCAGAAGACAAGTATTTTAACTTGTCCGGGAAATGTAATCTAGGAGAAAATATGACCGGAACCACGATTGCAAAGAATCAATTTACAGATACAAGATGAGCTTATACCAAGGGAACATTTATTTATAAGAGAAGCTTCCATGATAAGTTCTACATCGGGGTCCATGGGCATGAACAAAAAGGTTCAAGGTCGACTCCCACTTCTTCAATGCATAACCTTTCATTCACTCCTCTTTTTCAAAGAAATTGTAGTGCAGAAGATTTATCTGGCGAAGTACCAGAAGAGTAAGACCCATGAGAACTCTCAGGTTCACACGGATTATGGAAGGCATAATTTCAACCCATCGGGGCATTTTTACGAATCTATACAAACATCAACCAAGCAAAAGATACGAGTTCGAAAGCAGAGTATCGAAGTCAAAGCAGATGATACAATATACCGAAGGTATTATGTATCAGGGAAAAATTGATAAGATCTTGGATGTGAAGGACAACATCGGGATAACAACCAAAGAATGGATCTGGTGATTCACGACAGAGTTGATGTGAGTATCGGTAATCAATCAGATGAAGAAGGGGATGCAAAGGCACCGGCTTATAAAAATGTCTGAATGATTCGATGCTTGGGTACACAGGAATTATGAATTCAAGACAAAGGATCAAAAGCAGAGGCTCTGATCAAAAGATGAGTAAGTTGAATAGACTTAGAGGTGCACCCGATCAAATCTTGATTGGGCAAGAACCAGCTCATATTCGGAACAATGTCCGAGCCGGAAAGAAAATTTCCAAGGATTAATTAATGATTGTGTGCATTCACACACATGCTGAATCAACAGGATCAGAAGGTTAATCCCAAAGGATTTTAACGAATATCGCTAGACAAATGGAATTAACCAGAAAGCAAGTCTGCAAGAATTCCAAGAGCAATAGGTTGTAGAGGATTTTTGGAAGAACAAATAGTATTTTGAAGAAATTTGTGAATCACACGAACAACTGAGGTGAACAGATCCTCTGTGAGTGCGAGGAATTATTCAGGGGGGGGGGGGGTATTCGTGGGGCAAAGAACTGCAAGGCCGTAAGCTCAAAGGATTCTCGAAACAATAGAGAATTTTAGGGCATCTTGTAATAACAAGAGCATCGAGGAATGATTGTATGAATGTCAAGTGTATGTAGTTTTCCATAGGGGTTGACGGTGGAAGGGAAACAAAAAAGTGATGAGCACAAGTTCTCGAGCAAACATCGGAGAGTATCTTCGAAGGCTTCTGGGGAAGCAGACGATCATCTGGAATGAAGTGGCTCTCCGGGAGGAAGTAGTTACGAGAACCTAGAAGTGGAGTTAGTAAAATCATTTAACCCGAATAGAAGAGAGATCAGAGTCCCGTAGTATAGATGAGAAGTAAAAGATCCTAATACCACCCAATGGCGACGTGGGCCCGTAAGACACACATCCATGTTAGTAAAAAATTTCAGTGACTAGACTCAACTTTGGCGAAGGAGTTGGAAAGGGGCTATCTACAGGCAGTCGGCTCTAATACCAACTTGCGGCGCGCTCGATTCAATCGTACACTAATCATACACGGAAATGTGTACGATCAAGATCAAGGACTCACGAGAAGATATCACAACACAACTCTAGACACAAATTAAAATAATACAAGTTTTATATTACAAGCCAGGGGCCTCGAGGGCTCGAATACATAAGCTCGAATACACAAGTGTCAGCAGAAGCAACAAGATTTGAGTACAGACATGAGTCAGACAAGTTTGCCTTAAGAAGGCTAGCACAAAAACAACAACGATCGAAAAGGCAAGGCCTCCTGCCTGGGAGCCTCCTAACTACTCCTAGTCGTTGGGGGTCTCCACGTAGAGTAGCCATCGGCGGTGGCATCTGGCTCCTGGGCTCCGACATCTGGTTGCATCAACCGGAAAGAAGAAGAAAGGGGGAAAAGGGGGAGCAAAGCAACAGTAAGTACTCATCCATAGTACTGCAAGGTGGATCTACACTACATATGCATCGGTATCAATGAAAAGGGTTGTATCTATGGACTGGACTGCAGAATGCCAGAAGAGAAGGGGAAAGCCTAGCCTATCGAAGACTAGCATCTTCTGGAAACCACCATCTTGCAGCAACAGGAGGGAGTAGAGTAGCATAAAGTAAAGTAGTAGAAGTGTTATCAACCTCGGCTAGAGATCCTTTCTCGACTCCCTGCGAGAGAGCAATCCCAGAGCCATACTATCCAGTTCTCATCACAAGTATCCAGTTCTAGTTGTATCGATCGGGATACAACTCCAAGTGTCTGTTACCATAGGACAGGCTATCGATAAATGTTTTCTTCCCTGCAGGGGTGCACCAACTTACCCACCACGCTCGATTAACTCTGGCTGGACACACTTTCCTAGGTCATGCTCGGCATCGGCCAAACAATACGCCGCAACCCGACCTAGGCTTAATAGAGAGGTCAGCACGCCGGACTAAACCTATGCCCCCAGGGGTCATGGGCCATCTCCCCGGGAACTCCTGCATGTTGCGTACGCGGCCGGTGAGCAGACCTAGCTACCTCCTTCAAAAAGGCAGGTGCTTACCAGTCCAACCCGCGCGCGCCGCTCAGTCGCTGACGTCTATTGAGCTTCGGCTGATGCATACAACGCAGAACGCCCATACTATGCCCACGTGATGGTTAGTGCTATCAGGCAAGAGGCCCTCGGATCAAATATCCAAATCATACTAGATTAGGAGCACACGGTAACAAGCAGAGAGTCACGAAAGATGTGACCCCGTTGCCCCGTCTCGAGGACTTGCGGCAAGGGCTAGAAATGCCCGACCAAGCCTCGTAATTATCTCACGGGCCCCCTCCAGGTCAACCTGTCTCTACATAACTCGCGGGTACCCCTCAGGGTCGACCCACCTTTCCAAGTAACAGTTGTAAAGTCCAAGTATCCGTGTGTCCAAACATCAAGGAGAAAACCCGAGGAATCACCCCTGGTGAATTCCACTCGATGTAATCATCAAGGTGAACGTAAGAGGGACCACCCCCGAGGGTCACACTTGGGGGGTTGCACGACAGAGTCATATCGGAAGTGGTTAAGGCGGAATCACCCCCGATGACCACGACCGAATAGCTACACTACAGGGTTAACATCGGAAGTGCTGTAGAGGTCTCACCCTCGGCACTCGATAGTAACCCAGTAGTGTCGAGCAACTAAGGGGAAAGTGATGTGCGGTGCCGGGCCTGGTCTTTGATCCCATTGATCGGGTCTTCGATGATGAAGCAGGGGCAACAAGGACAAGGTGGGGGTCACTGGTGGATCACTAACCAACCTATACTAAGAAGTTTAGGATAAGCAGGTAGGTAACAATGAGCAGGTTACAAAAGCAGGCTATGCATCAGAATAGGAGCAAACAATAACAGTAGCAAAATCTAATGCAAGCATGAGAGAATGGAATGGGCGATATTGGGATGATCAAAGGGGGGGGGCTTGCCTGGTTGCTCAGACGAGAAGGAGGGGCCATCGGTGACGTAGTCAAACACAGGGGCATCAGCATCGTCACGGGGTCTACCGAAGAGAAGGGGGGGGGGAGAAACAATAAATACGTAGCAAGCAAGTGCATAACAGGACAACAGGAAGAGCTAGACGTGTTCTAATGCGGTGCTACGATACCGCAAAGGGAAGTCAGCAGGAATGTTTTCCGGTTCCTGCACTATGTCAGATAGATGACCGGAGGGGGAATGTTACATGTTCAGCATGCTAGGGGCATGTGACAGGTGAACAGACCGTGTATTCGGACTCGTCTCATTTTTCTGAGCAACTAACGTATAGAAAACATTTCCATCGGAGTTACGGTTTAATTACTATGATTTTTGCAAGTTTAAAACATATTTTGGAATTATTCATATTAACAGGAAAGGAAAACTACGTCAGCGTGACATCACTGTGACGTCGGTGATCAACAGACGGTGACCAGGTCGAGCCCGACCGGTGGGGCCTGAGGACCCACATGTCAGCCTCTGTGGGTTAACAGTGGATTAATTATTCACACAGGGTTAATTAGGGGTTTGGGCCCAGTGTGTCAGTGAGCATTCTAATTAGCAGATTAGTTTGAAACCTTAATTTTCTTAATTAAGCGCAAGGTCCCACAAGTCTGTGGTAGGGGTGAACAGTGCCTGTGTTGACTGGAGTCAACGCGGTCAACTGACACGTTGGGCCCCCCGATCAGCCTCACAGGGGTGGGCCCCACACTTGCCAGGTCAGCGGCGGCGCCGGAGGGGCTCCTGCGAGCTTGCGCACGACGGCAGATCGCCGGAGATGCTCGGAAATGCGCCACAAGACACCAAATCGCACGTGGTTTGTTGCATTCGAACAAGGACTCGATGTCGCATCACGTGGTGTGGTCGGTTGGACTCGGGGGTGACCGGAACTGCACCGGCCACGAGTGGGGGCGGCGGTGGCTTTCGGGAGCGCGTCGGGAAAAGCCTACAGGGCGGTTAAAATGAGCGTTGTGACGCGCGTTCAAACGATGGGAGCCGCACGCATCCAACACCGGCGGTCCCGCATGCTGGGATGGCCTAGAGCCACGATAGCGCTGACCGGAGCGGCGCCGGAGTTCGGACGTCGATGGATTCGAGCGTCCAGGGCTCGACAAGGGTGGCGGAGGGGTGCGTTGAGCAGCTAGGAGCTCCAGGAGCTCGGTGGTGGTGTTACCGCGGCGCGAGGAGCATCAGGCGATGGCAATGAGCTCAACGGCGGAGCTCGGCTCGGCCATGGCGGGTCCAGCCGCTCCGGGCGCGTACGTGAGCAAAAGAGAGGGGGGAGGAGTGTAGCTCAAAGTGAGCCTGCAGATGTGTTCAGTGGGCTCGGGGGAGGCGCGAGGTGGCCGAATTCGACGCCGGCGTTCGTCGGAGCAGAGGAGGAAGAAGAGGGCGCCGCAGTGCTGCGGGGCCGTCCCGGTCCGCGTGGCTCGGCGGGGAGGATGAGGAAGTCAAGGCAGAGCCTGGGAGCACGTCAGCGAGGCGAAGGCCGGCCGATGGCCGTGGTGGAGTGCGGTGAGCGGCGACGGAGAGGCGCGGCCGAGGCGGATTTGGAGGGGAGAGGGAGAGGCGGAGAGGGCAAGCAGCAACTCATGGGGACGGGGGAAAAGATCTCTCGGGGGGGTCGACGCAAGGCGTCCTTATCCACCTCATGACGCTCAGAGTGGCGTGGCTGCAAGGTGGGTTCGTGGCGACGCCTGTTGTGGTCTCGAGACCGAGGAACTGGCGGGGAAGAGACCGGTGTAGGGGGGGCAAGCTGTCTGGCTCGGGTGGGTTAGGTGGGCCGGCCCAGGTGGGTTAGGTCCACGGGGGTTGCTCTCTCTCTCTCCCTCTATTTTCTTTCACATTTTTTTAAACTTTTCTGTTTTCTTTTATTTGCAGAAAGCAAAATAGTTTTATAAAACTAATATTGCATCGAAAATACCACTTTAACTTAGGCCACTGCTATAATTAACTTGGCACCAAAAATAAAGTAGTTTATTATTTTTATAAATTAAAAAGCACTTAAATAAAAGATTTAGCCACTATTTTAACTACTTTAGGGCACTTAGACATTTTGGAAAAATGTTAGTTCACTACCATTATTATTAAAAGAATATTTGCCACATGATGAACATTTTAGATTTCATGTCTGACAAATATGAACTTTTGACTTTAGATTGGATTTGAATTTGAATGGTGATTTGGATCAAGTGAACATTAGCAACAGTAACATGATGACATGGCACCATTAACAGGGGATTACTGTAGCATGACACTGGGGTGTTACACTTTGTTAAAGGCATTGTTTTGGAACACCAAGAATGTGCGTGGTCTACAAGGTGAAAACCCAATATCTGACCCACAATGGTTGGATCCTTCGATTACAGTGCTTAAGCATCGTTAACTTCTTGGTGACATTGTTTTCGGAGAAACTATCTTGTGACTCATGTGTTGTCAAGAACGATGAATGCCGTTGGTTTTGGTATGTTGCAAGTCGTATGTTGTGTCGTCTTTCTTTGTTCTTTTATCTTCCCTTTATATTTTTTGGCTTTGTACATTTTTTATGTCTTGATGTTTAATTTAGAAAAGAAGGTTGAAACCACATGCCTCTCCATCAAAAGATGCCCACAACCATCTTTATTAAATCTCGATTAAGTCTTAATGTTATGTCGTTGCATAGCCCGAATATAATTGGTGTCAAATATTAACATATTACCTTTTGTTGAAATAATGTACCCTTTTTTCATATAATACACGTGTACAAAAAGGTCAAATGGATACGAAAATGGCGAACAACACATGGGTATTTTGCCCTTGTAGGCATGCAAAAAAAGAATTATGTGCTCATATGATTTTTTTTATTATATCTCTCAGTGAACTGTTATACGTAACTAAAATCTTTCAATATATATGTAATATATAATTATTCAGCTTTTCTTAAATTTTTAAATTATGATTTTTGAATTTCTAAAATTTTCTTTTTTACTGGAGCCCGAGTACCAAATAGCCTCACCCCTTAACGTTTCATTTTCACGTGCACTAGGGAAATTTTCTCTTACTATTTTTTATGGGAATACTTACTTTATGAATCAAATAATAGTTACATCGTCCGCTAATAGTCTTACGATGAAATCAGGTGGGGCATCAACCCAAAGAGAAGGGTTATTTGCACGTCCCCATCTAGCCAACTCATGAGCTACATTTTGTCTCTCTTGTACAATGCTTAATAATAACCCTCCTAAAATCTTGTAAAATACTACGGCAATCATCAAGAACCGAATGCCACCACAAAATACCCTTTGTTGCAATTTATAGCATCCATCATTGTGTTGTTTTCCGATCTCACCACTAGATTAGAGCATCCCGTATTTCTTGCTAGCTTCAGCCCCTCAAGCAAGGTTGCTGCTTCTGTTGTGAACACGTTAGCTACATGTTCCATTCTTGCCGTAGATGTCGTTATGAAAATTCTCCGATGATCGCAGAGCATAGCTCCACATGAGCCTGCGTAGTCACCCTCGTTAAATGATGCATCAACATTCAAACTTTGTTGTCCAGAGAGAAACGCCGGCCACTTGTTGATTTTAGGCGTAGCTTTGTTCTTTGTTGCACAAGCAAATTCAGAGCTAAAGCAAGGTCCGCCGGCGCAGTTCTTTCTGGAGACAAAATATATTCTCCCCCGAATTAATTGTCGTCGTTGCCACCAAAGGTACCAACACAACGTAGATATGAGCTCTGGCAACTCCAATGATCTAGAACACAATCTCCAATGGGATACGTGGCAAAGGATAAACTCCATGATGGCGGCTCCTGATCATCATCAGTCATACTAACGAAATTCATATCTGGTGCGATCCCGAGAGCATCCCAAACCACTTTTAATTTAGTACAATTAAGCAACATGAAAAATTTCTTCTGCCCCGGCTTTGCACAAAGGGCATTGAGAAATTCGTCTGATGTGGCGATTCATAAGAACACAGTAGCACGGGATGGCGTTGTGCATACACCTCCATGTGAAGATTTTCACTTTGGCTGGTACTTTCATATTCCATAAATTCTTCCAAACTGGATGGGGCACCCTGGAGTAGTGAGCCAACCCACTCTCCTCTGGACCATTGTTTGCTTCCCATTGCTTGTAATAAGCCAGACGTACCGAAAAAAGTCCACTCTCCATGAGATGCCATGCGACATAATCCTTCGTCTCCTCATGAAATAACATAATTTGTAGTATGCAAACCACATCAATTGGCCAGAAATTTTCCCGGACTAGCATCTCATCCCACTCTCCCGTTATTGGATCAATTAGCTCTCCAACTGTCATGAGTATTTGGTTTCCCGGAATTGTAACAATTTTCTTTGAAGCACTTTTCACAATCCAACACCTGTGCAAATATTGATCTTTTCTCCATTTCCTACTCTCGAGCTTTTCTCCATTTCCTACTCTCCAAACACATCCCTTCTTGAACGTTTGGATGGTGGCTCAAATATTTTTCCATACATAAGATGACCCCTTCTTCAGTTGACAGTTTAAGATGTCTCCTATTGGGTAATACCTTGCTCTTAACACTCGTGCACACAAAGAACCATAGTTATCGATAACTCTCCTTGGCCAACAGTGCCAAGTTGAAACTATGTATATCATGGAATCCCATGCCCCCTCTCTCTTTCGGAATACACATCTTCCACCAAGCAAACCAATGCATCCTACGCTCAATATTGTGACATTGTATCAGCGATCCCCTTGCCGATTTTCTTTAGGAATTTAAATACACTCATTGCATATGTTGGGATGGCTTGGGCCACCGCTTTCAACAAGGATTCCTTACCTCCATATGAGAGAGTTCTCTCTTTCCACCAGTTAACCATTGCTTGGATCTTCTCTATGATATATTTGAAACAATCAACCCGGTACACCCCATCTTACTCTAACAAACAAGCAAGAACGGAGCAGACTACTGGGCAGTGGTTTAGCGATCTCCGCCATATAGAATGACTAAACGAGCCCTTTGTAGTCATATGCACGCTATTACAACATCCACAACTAGACTCCGCAAACGCTCCCCGTGTCTTCAAGCAGATGCCATGGTCAATGATCAATCACAAAATCTTGACCCAGCCACACCCCTCATACTGGTTCTATCCGTCCTGGCTAACCGGCACCCCTCATATCCATACTATATTTGGAACAGATATGTGAGGGCCGGATGCGCCCGCCACATCAGATCCAGCCCATGCCAGTCCACCCGACCCCACATATATTCATCCTCCTCTGCATCTCAGACGAAACCCTAGCCACTTCACCCCCAAACTCCATTATTCCAATGATCTTCGGCCTTCTCCGCCATGATGGGCGACATATCCGACTCCGAGCACTCCCGATTTTCGACTGGGACATCATCCCTGTAGGGGAACGTAGTAATTTCAAAAATTTCCTACGCACACACAGGATCATGGTGATGCATATCAACGAGAGGGGACAGTGTTGTCCACGTACCCTCGTAGACCGAAAGCGGAAGCGTTAGCACAACGCGGTTGATGTAGTCGTACGTCTTCACGATCCGACCGATCCAAGTACCGAACATACGGAACCTCCGAGTTCAGCACATGTTCATCTCGATGACGTCCCGCGAACTCCGATCCAGCAGAGCTTCACGGGAGAGTTCCGTCAGCACGACGGCGTGATGATGGTGATGATGTTGCTACTGACGCAGGGCTTGGCCTAAGCACTGCTACGATATGACCGAGGTGGAATATGGTGGAGGGGGGCACCACACACGGCTGGAATAGATCAACATATCAACTTGTGTGTCTAGAGGTTCCCCCCTGCCCCTGTATATAAAGGAGCAAGGGGGGAGGCGGCCGGCCAGGAGGTGGGCGCACCAAGGGGGGAGTCCTACTCCCACCGGGAGTAGGATTCCTCCTTTTCCTTGTTGGAATAGGAGAAGGAAGGAAGGGAGAGAGGAGGAGAAGGAAAAAGGGGGGCGCCGCCCCCCTCCTTGTCCAATTAGGACTAGAGGGGGAGGGGGCGCGCAGCCTGCCCTGGCCGCCCCTCCTCTTCTCCTCTAAGGCCCACTAGGCCCAATTAACTCCCAGGGGGTTCCGGTAACCCCCCGGTACTCCGGTATATGTCCGAAACTCCCCGAAACCATTCCGGTGTCCGAACATAGTCGTCCAATATATCGATCTTTACGTCTCGACCATTTCGAGACTCCTCGTCATGTCCGTGATCATATATGGGACTCCGAACTACCTTTGGTACATCAAAACACAAAACTCATAATACCGATCGTCATCTTACTTTAAGTGTGCGGACCCTACGGGTTCGAGAACTATGTAGACATGACCGAGACACGTCTCCGGTCAATAACCAATAGCGGAACCTGGATGCTCATATTGGCTCCTACATATTCTACGAAGATCTTTATCGGTCAAACCGCATAACAACATACGTTGTTCCCTTTGTCATCGGTATGTTACTTGCCCGAGATTCGATCTCGTTACCGGCAAGTCTCTTTACTTGTTCGGTAATACATCATCCCGCAACTAACTCATTAGTTAGAATGCTTGCAAGGCTTATAGTGATGTGCATTACCGAGTGGGCCCAGAGATACCTCTCCGACAATCGGAGTGACAAATCCTAATCTCGAAATACGCCAACCCAACAATTACCTTCGGAGACACCTGTAGAGCTCCTTTATAATCACCCAGTTACGTTGTGACGTTTGGTAGCACACAAAGTATTCCTCCGGTAAACGGGAGTTGCATAATCTCATAGTCATAGGAACATGCATAAGTCATGAAGAAAGCAATAGCAGAATACTAAACGATCAAGTGCTAAGCTAATGGAATGGGTCAAGTCAATCACATCATTCTCCTAATGATGTGATCCCGTTAATCAAATAACAACTCATGTCTATGGCTAGGAAACACAACCATCTTTGATCAGCGAGCTAGTCAAGTAGAGGCATACTAGTGATACACTGTTTGTCTATGTATTCACACAAGTATTATATTTCCAGTTAATACAATTCTAGCATGAATAATAAACATTTATCATGATATAAGGAAATAAATAATAACTTTATTATTGCCTCTAGGGCATATTTCCTTGATCTCTCACTTGCACTAGAGTCAATAATCTAGATTACACAGTAATGATTCTAACACCCATGGAGCCTTGGTGCTGATCATGTTTTGCTCGTGGAAGAGGCTTAGTCAGCGGGTCTGCAACATTCAGATCCATATGTATCTTGCAAATCTCTATGTCTCCCACATGGACTTGATCCCGACTGCAGTTGAAGCGTCTCTTGATGTGCTTGGTTCTCTTGTGAAATCTGGATTCCTTTGCCAAAGCAATTGCACGATATTGTCACAAAAGATTTTCATTGGACCCGATGCACTAGGTATAACACCTAGATCGGATATGAACTCCTTCATCCAGACTCCTTCATTTGCTGCTTCCGAAGCAGCTATGTACTCCGCTTCACATGTAGATCCTGACACAATGCTTTGTTTAGAACTACACCAACTAACAACTCCATCGTTCAATGTAAAAACGTATCCGGTTTGCGATTTAGAATCGTCCGAATCATTGTCAAATCTTGCATCGACGTAACCATTTACGACTAGCTCTTTGTCACCTCCATAAACGAGAAACATATCCTTAGTCCGTTTCAGGTATTTCAGGATGTTCTTGACCATTGTCCAGTGATTCACTCCTGGATTACTTTGCTACTCCCAGCTAAACTAATAGCAAGGCACACATCAGGTCTGGTACACAGCATTGCATACATGATAGAGCCTATGGCTGAAGCATAAGGAACATCTTTCATTTTCTCTCTATCTTCTGCAGTGGTCGGGCATTGAGTCTGACTCAACTTCACACCCTGTAACACGGGCAAGAACCTTTTCTTTGCTTGATCCATTTTGAACTTCTTCAAAACTTTGTCAAGGTATGTGCTTTGTGAAAGTCCAATTAAGCGTCTTGATCTATCTCTATAGATCTTGATGCCCAATATGTAAGCAGCTTCACCGAGGTCTTTTATTGAAAAACTCTTGTTGAAATATCCCTTTATGCTATCCAGAATTCTATATCATTTTCGATCAACAATATGTCATCCACATATAATATCAGAAATGCTACAGAGCTCCCACTCACTTGCTTGTAAATACAGGCTTCTCCAAAAGTCTGTATAAATCCATATGCTTTGATCACACTATCAAAACGTTTATTCCTACTTCGAGACGCTTGCACCAGTCCATAAATGGATCGCTGGAGCTTGCACACTTTGTTATCTCCCTTTGGATCGACAAAACCTTCTGGTTGCATCATATACAACTCTTCTTCCACAAATCCATTCAGGAATGCAGTTTTTACATCCATTTGCCGAATTTCATTATCATAAAATGCGGCAATTGCTAACATGATTCGGACAGACTTAAGCATCACTACGGGTGAGAAAGTCTCATCATCGTCAACTCCTTGAACTTGTCGAAAACCTTTGGCAACAAGTCGAGATTTGTAGACAGTAACATTACCGTCAGCGTCAGTCTTCTTCTTGAAGATCCATTTATTCTCAATGGCTTGCCGATCATCGGGCAAGTCAACCAAGTACACACTTTGTTATCATACATGGATCCCATCTCAGATTTCATGGCTTCAAGCCATTTTGCGGAACCTGGGCTCACCATCGCTTCTTCATAGTTCGTAGGTTCGTCATGGTTTAGTAACATAACCTCCAGAACAGGACTACCATACCACTCGGGTGCGGATCTTACTCTGGTTGATCTACGAGGTTCAGTAGCAACTTGATCTGAAGTTTCATGATCATCATCATTAGCTTCCTCACTAATTGGTATAGACATCACAGGAATCGGTTTCTGTGATGAACTACTTTCCAATAAGGGAGCAGGTACAGTTACCTCATCAAGTTACACTTTCCTCCCACTCACTTCTTTCGAGAGAAACTCCTTCTCTAGAAAGGATCCAAATTTAGCAACAAAAGTCTTGCCTTCATATCTGTGATAGAAGGTGTACCCAATAGTTTCCTTTGGGTATCCTATGAAGACACATTTCTCCGATTTGGGTTCGAGCTTATTAGGTTGAAGATTTTTCACATAAGCATCACAACCCCAAACTTTCAGAAACAACAACTTTGGTTTCTTGCCAAACCATACTTCATACGGCGTCGTCTCAACGGATTTTGATGGTGCCCTATTTAACGTCAATGCAGCTGTCTCTAGAGCATAACCCTAAAACGATAGCGGTAAATCAGTAAGAAACATCATATATCGCACCATATCCAGTAAAGTACGATTACGACGTTCGGACACACCATTACGCTGTGGTGTTCTAGGTGGCGTGAGTTGCGAAATTATTCCGCATTGTTTCAAATGTAGACCAAACTCGTAACTCAAATATTCTCCTCCACGATCATATCGTAGGACCTTTATTTTCTTGTTACGATGATTTTCAACTTCATTCTGAAATTCTTGGAACTTTTCAAATGTTTCAGACTTATGTTCATTAAGTAGATATACCCATATCTGCTTAAATCATATGTGAAGGTGAGAAAATAACGATAACCGCCGCGAGACTCAACATTCATCGGACCACATACTTCTGTATGTATGATTTCCAATAAATCCGTTGCTCGCTCCATAGTTCCGGAGAACGGCGTTTTAGTCAACTTGCCCATGAGGCATGGTTCGCAAGTACCAAGTGATTCATAATAAAGTGATTCTAAAAGTCCATCGGAATGGAGTTTCTTCATGCGCTTTACACCAATATGACCTAAACGACAGTGCCACAAATAAGTTGCACTATCATTATCAACTCTGCATCTTTTGGCCTCAATGTTATGAATATGTGTATCACTACTATCGAGATTTAATATAAATAGACCACTCCTCAAGGGTGCATGACCATAAAAGATATTACTCATATAAATAGAACAACCATTATTCTCTGATTTAAATGAATAACCGTCTCGCATCAAACAAGATCCAGATATAATGTTCATGCTCAATGCTGACACCAAATAACAATTATTCAGGTCTAAAACTAATCCCAAAGGTAGATGTAGAGGTAGCGTGCCGACCGCGATCACATCGACTTTGGAACCCTTTCCCATGCGCATCGTCACCTCGTCCTTAGCCAATCTTCGCTTAATCCGTAGTCCCTGTTTCAAGTTGCAAATATTAGCAGCAGAACCCGATTATCAAATACCACTGGTGCTCTGCGAGCATTAGTAAGGTACACATCAATAACATGTATATCAAATATACCTTTGTTCACCTTGCCATCCTTCTTATCCGCCAAATACTTGCGGCGGTTCCGCTTCGGTGACGGTCATTTGCGGTAGAAGCACTTTCGATCTCGGGCTTAGGTCCAGACTTGGGTTTCTTCTCTGACGACAACTTGTTTGCTGTTCTTCTTGAAGTTCCCCTTCTTCTTCCCTTTGCCTTTTTTCTTGGCCCGGTGGTCTTGTTGACCATCAACACTTGATGCTCCTTCTTGATTTCTATCTCCGCAGCCTTTAGCATTGCGAAGAGCTCGGGAATCGTCTTATCCATCCCTTGCATGTTATAGTTCATCACGAAGCTCTTATAGCTTGGTGGCAGTGATTGAAGAATTCTGTCAATGACGCTATCATCCGGAAGATTAACTCCCAGTTGAATCAAGTGATTGTTATACCGGACATTACGAGTATATGCTCACTTGTAACTATTCTCTTCCATCTTGTAGCTGTAGAACTTATTGGAGACTTCCTATCTCTTAGTCCGGACATTTGCTTGAAATATTAACTTCATATCTCTTATGCTCCATGACGTTCAAAACGTCGTTGAAGTCCCGGTTCTAAGCCGTAAAGCATGGCACACTGAACTATCGAGTAGTCATCAGCTTTGGTCTGCCAGACGTTCATAACATCTGGTGCTGCTCCTGCAGCAGGTCTGGCACCTAGCTGTGCTTCCAGGACGTAATTCTTCTGTGCAGCAACGAGGATAATCCTCAAGTTACGGACCCAGTCCGTGTAATTGCTACCATCATCTTTCAACTTTGCTTTCTCAAGGAACGCATTAAAATTCAACGACAGCACGGGCCATCTATCTACAACAACATAGACAAGCAAAATTCTATCAGGTACTAAGTTCATGATAAATTTAAGTTCAATTTAATCATATTACTTAAGAACTCCCACTTAGATAGACATCTCTCTAATCATCTAAGTGATCACATGATCCAAATCAACTAAACCATGTCCGATCATCACGTGAGATGGAGTAGTTTTCAATGGTGAACATCATTATGTTGATCATATCTACTATATGATTCACGCTCGACCTTTCGGTCTCGGTGTTCGAGGCCATATCTGCATATGCTAGGCTCGTCAAGTTTAACCCGAGTATTCCGCGTGAGCAACTGTTTTGCACCCGTTGTATTTGAGCGTAGAGCCTATCACACCCGATCATCACGTGGTGTCTCAAAGACGAAGAACTTTCATAGCGGTGCATACTCAGGGAGAACACTTATACCTTGAAATTTTAGTGAGAGATCATCTTATAATGCTACCGTCGATCTAAACAAAATAAGATGCATAAAAGATAAACATCACATGCAATCAATATAAGTGATATGATATGGCCATCATCATCTTGTGCTTGTGATCTCCATCTCCGAAGCGCCGTCATAATCACCATCGTCATCGGCGCGACACCTTGATATCCATCGTAGCATCATTGTCGTCTCTCCAACCATTGATTCTACGACTATCGCTACCGCTTAGTGATAAAGTAAAGCAATTACAGGGCGATTGCATTGCATACAATAAAGCGACAACCATATGGTTCCTGCCAGCTGCCGATAACTCGGTTACAAAACATGATCATCTCATACAATAAAATATAGCATCATGTCTTGACCATATCACATCACAACATGCCCTGCAAAAACAAGTTAGACGCCCTCTACTTTGTTGTTGCAAATTTTACGTGGCTGCTACAGGCTGAGCAAGAACCGTTCTTACCTACGCATCAAAACCACAACGATAATTCGTCAAGTTGGTGATGTTTTAACCTTCTCAAGGACCGGGCGTAGCCACTCGGTTCAACTAAAGTTGGAGAAACTGACACCCGCCAGCCACCTATGTGCAAAGCACGTCGGTAGAACCAGTATCGCGTAAGCGTACGCGTAATCTCCGTCCGGGCCGCTTCATCCAACAATACCGCCAAACCAAAGTATGAAATGCTGGTAAGCAGTATGACTTGTGTCGCCCACAACTCACTTGTGTTCTACTCGTGCATATAACATCTACACATAAAACCAGGCTCGGATGCCACTGTTGGGGAACGTAGTATTTTCTAAAATTTCCAACGCACACAAAGGATCATGGTGATGCATAGCGACGAGAGGGGAGAGTGTTGTCCACGTACCCTCATAGACCGAAAGCGGAAGCGTTAGCACAACGCGGTTGATGTAGTCGTATGTCTTCACGATCCGACTGATCCAAGTACCGAACGTACGACACCTCCGATCCAGTAGAGCTTCACGGGAGAGTTCCATCAGCACGATGGCGTGATGACTGTGATGATGTTGCTACCGATGCAGGGCTTCGCCTAAGCACCGCTACGATATGATCGAGGTGGAATATGGTGGAGGGGGCACCGCACACGGCTGGAATAGATCAACAGATCAACTTATGTGTCTACAGGTGCCCCCTGCCCCCGTATATAAAGGAGCAAGGGGGGGAGGCGGGCGGCCAGGAGGAGGGCGCGCCAAGGGTGGAGTCCTACTCCCACCGGGAGTAGGATTCCTCCTTTTCCTTGTTGGAGTAGGAGAGGGAAGGAAGGGAGAGAGGAGGAGAAGGAAAAAGGGGGGCGCCGCCCCCCTCCTTGTCCAATTCGGACTAGAGGGGGAGGGGGCGCACGGCCTGCCCTGTCCGCCCCTCCTCTTCTCCTCTAAGTCCCACTAGGCCCAATTAACTCCCTGGGGGGTTCCGATAACCCCCCTGTACTCCGGTATATGTCCGAAACTCCCCGAAACCATTCTGGTGTCCGAACATAGTCGTCCAATATATCGATCTTTACGTCTCGACCATTTCGAGACTCCTTGTCATGTCCGTGATCATATCCGAGACTCCAAACTACCTTTGGTACATCAAAAGACAAAACTCATAATACCGATCGTCATCTTACTTTAAGCGTGCGGACCCTATAGGTTCGAGAACTATGTAGACATGACCGAGACACGTCTTCGGTCAATAACCAATAGCGGAACCTGGATGCTCATATTGGCTCCTACATATTCTACAAATATCTTTATCGGTCAAACCGCATAACAACATAAGTTGTTCCCTTTGTCATCGGTATGTTACTTGCCCGAGATTCGATCGTCGGTTTCTCAATACCTAGTTCCACCTCGTTACCGGCAAGTCTCTTTAATCGTTCGGTAATACATCATCCCACAACTAACTCATTAGTTACAATGCTTGCAAGGCTTATAGTGATGTGCATTACCGAGTGGGCCCAGAGATACCTCTCCGACAATCGGAGTGACAAATCCTAATCTCGAAATACGCCAACCCAACAAGTACCTTCGGAGACACTGTAGAGCTCCTTTATAATCACCCGATTACGTTGTGACGTTTGGTAGCACACAAAGTGTTCCTCACGTAAACGGAGTTGCATAATCTCATAGTCATAGGAACATGTATAAGTCATGAAGAAAGCAATAGCAGAATACTAAACGATCAAGTGCTAAGCTAACGGAGTGGGTCAAGTCAACCACATCATTATCCTAATGATGTGATCCCGTTAATCAAATAACAACTCATGTCTATGGCTAGGAAACATAACCATCTTTGATCAACGAGCTAGTCAAGTAGAGGCATACTAATGATACTTTGTTTGTCCATGTATTCACATAAGTATTATGTTTCCGGTTAATACAATTCTAGAATGAATAATAAACACTTATCATGATATAAGGAAATAAATAATACCTTTATTAATGCCTCTAGGGCATATTTCCTTCAATCCCATGTGGGGACGAGGATGAGATGGGTGTCTGCATGGCTCTCTGCCGCTCCAGGGAGGAAAGCGCCCAATCACGCTCGGAGTTGATTCGGTGGGAATCCATTGTGTCGGTGCAAATGGCGCTCAGATCCGCGGGGGCTGGTGGACCGAGGCACGTGCCCACTGCCTCGTCGGCCGTGGTGAAGTCCATCTGGCGCCCCAACTCCAGTGTGGTGGCGCATCACCTTCGGTGGCGCCTCACCCCCACGGCATCAGGCTCCAAGTCAGAGGTCAACGCAGGCACGCACCACGGGTCATCTAGTGTTATGGAGCATTCTGTCCGTCGTGTGAGGTAGAGGGCATGGGAGGCCGCGACAACTCTCTTAGCCAAAGTGGCCGAGGCGGAGTCACATGCCTCGCATCCTCGAGAAGCGGCAAAGGAGGAGGAGGCGTGTGAGGGAGTCCTGGATTGGGGGGTGTCCGGATGGCCGGACTATAGCCTTTGGCCGGACTCCTGGACTATGAAGATACAAGATTGAAGACTTCGTCCCGTGTCCGGATGGGACTTTCCTTGGCAAGGAAGGCAAGTTTGGCGATACGCATATGTAGATCTCCTACCATTGTAACCGACTCTGTGTAACCCTAACCCTATTCGAGGCCTATATAAACCAGAGGGTTTTAGTCCGTAGGACGAACAACAATCATACCATAGGCTAGCTTCTAGGATTTAGCCTCTCTGATCTCGTGGTAGATCTACTCTTGTACTACCCACATCATCAATATTAATCAAACAGGAGTAGGGTTTTACCTCCATCGAGAGGGCCCGAACCTGGGTAAAAACATCGTGTCCCTTGTCTCCTGTTACCATCCGCCTAGACGCACAGTTCGGGACCCCCTACCCGAGATCCGCCGGTTTTCACACCGACATTGGTGCTTTTATTGGGAGTTCCTCTGTGTCGTCATCTTTAGGCCCGATGGTTCCTCCGATCATCAATAACGATGCGCTCCAGGGTGAGACTTTTCTCCCCGGACAGATCTTCGTATTCGGCGGCTTTGCACTGCGGGCCAATTCGCTTGGCCATCTGGAGCAGATTGAAAGCTACGCCCACAGCCATCGTGTCAGATTTGAAAGTTTGAACTACACGGCCGACGTCGCGGAGACTTGATCTTCGACGAGTTCGAGCCACGCCAAGCGCCGCCATCATCACGGGGCATGATCTAGCTTCTGCCCGAGCAAAGGTCACGGAGGCCGCACCAGTGTCCGTCGAGGACGGGTGGCTGGACACCGCCTCGGGGGCTGCGATCTCTACGGCGATTGAGCCGTACACCTACCCCGTCCTTTGCGAAGCTCGTGACTCCAAGGTGCCGGACACCTCTTCGGACTCCGAGCCTTCCGCGCCCCCGCTAATCGAATCCGATTGGGCGCCAATCATGGAATTCACTGCCGCGGACATCTTTCAGCACTCGCCCTTTGGCGACATCCTGAATTCAATAAAGTCTCTCTCTTTATCAGGAGCGCCCTCGTCGGATTATGGCCAGGATGGGATGCGGACGACGAAGAAATTCAAAGCCCACCCACCACCCACTTCGTAGCCACTGTCGATGATTTAACCGACGTGCTCAACTTTGACTCCGAAGACATCGATGGTATGGATGACGATGTAGAGGAGGAACATGAACCAGCGCCTATAGGGCACTGGAGAACCACCTCATCTCACGATGTATACATGGTGGACACACCTAAAGGAAGTGACGACGAGGAACAACGGGACGCTATGAAGGATCGCTCCCTCCAAAAGCAGTCAAAACGGCGACATAAGCGCCGCTCAAAGTCCCACCTCGACAAAGACAACAGCCATACAGACCCAGCTATAGAGCAGGTTGAACTGGTGGACGACGAACATGCTATCGAGCAACTGTCCGAACAGGACAATCCGGATAAACAACCCGTCCCCGGCGAAGATAACAGTCCGGACAATCTCACGCCGGACAAGTTGCTGGAGCAGAAGAACCTCCACAAAAGGCTCGTCGCCACAGCACGTAGCCTGAAAAAGCAGAAGCGGAAGCTCAAAACAGCAGAAGATGCACTCAGAATCAGATGGAGCAAAGTACTCAACACCGCAGATAAATACGGCGATAGTCGCCGAACAAAGAGCTACCCAAAGCGAAAACTACTGCCCGAATTTGATGAGGAGGCCGTAGAGCCCCCACAATCAATAAACAAGGAGGCCACCCGGTCAGATGGACGACCCCATGGCAAACAGAGAGCGGCAAACGGCGCCGAACACAAGCCGGCACGCGATCCGCACAAGGATTCACATCAAAAAGATGGCCCAGTTAGATCTATCTACGGGCCAAGAAAGCAAGCTCTAGTAAGCAAGGCAACACATCAAGTATTCGAACATCATGGTACACCTAAATATAGGGGTGCACACCCCTATGTTTCACCGATGAGGTGCTTTGGATCATGAATTTCGGTGAGATTCAAGCCCGTAAACATAGAGGCATCTGACGGAACAATGCACCACAGAGTGCGGATTGAGGATTACATCCTCCATATACACATGGCTAGAGGAGATGATCTCCACGCCATAAAATACTTACCCTCAAGCTCAAAGGGCCAGCCCGGCATTGGCTTAAAAGCCTTCCCGAAAACACCATTGGAAGTTGGGAGGAGCTCGAGGATGCCTTTCGGGCAAATTTTCAAGGGACCTATGTCCGACCTCCGGATGCCGACGATTTAAGTCACATAGCTCAACAACCCGGAGAGTCAGCCCGTAAATTTTGGAACAGATTCCTTACTAAAAAAACCAAATAGTCGACTGTCCAGACGCCGAAGCCTTAGCAGCTTTCAAACACAACGTCCGAGACGAATGGCTCGCCAGACACCTCGGCCAAGAAAAGCCAAGAACAATGGCCGCATTAACAAGCCTCATGACCCGCTTTTGCTGGAGAAGATAGCTGGCTAGCAAGATGCAGCACCAATGACCCAAGTACATCCGAAGTCGAGGATGGAACGGGAAACCGCGACGCAGCAAGGACCAGCGTTGGACCAAGGGAAACCGCCTCAAGAGCACGATACCAACGCCGGATTCAAAAGCTCTCGGCAGAATCATAAAAAGCTGCCCCTTAAGGATAACAGGGACGAGCTATCTAACTTAAACAAAACCTTGGACAAGATATGCCAAATCCACAGTACTCCTGGGAAGCCTCCAAACCACACCCACAGAGATTGTTGGGTCATCAAGCAGTCCGGCAAACTCAACGCCGAACACAAGGGGCTCGACACACCAAGCGAGGACGATGACGAACCCCAAAAGCAGAGCACCGGAAAACAAAATAATTTCCCACAAGAAATCAAAACAGTGAACTCACTTCACGTGACAAAAGGGAAAAATAGAGTGGCGCCCATAGAGGTACGCGCCATACGGCCTATCCTGGAAGAGTCCCGCCACTGGTTGTTAAAACCAATCACCTTCGACCATCGGGATTACTCTAGAAGTATATGGAGCATGAGTTGGACTGCCTTGATATTAGATCCGATAATTGGCGGACTCCAATTTTCACAAGTCTTAATGGATGGCGGCAGTGATCTAAACCTGCTATACCAGGACACAATCCGCAAAATGGGGATAGACCCAACCAAATTTCGCCATAGCAACACTTCCTTTCAAGGGGTAATGCCAGGACCATATGCCCATTGTACGGGCTCTCTACTGCTAGAAGTTGTGTTCGGCTCACCCGACAACTTCCGCCGTGAAAAGTTAACCTTCCACCTCGCCCCATTTACAAGTAGCTATCAAGCACTATTTGGACGCGAAGATTTTGCCCGCTTTAACGCAATACCGCATTATGCATCTCTTACACTTAAAATGCCCGGTCCACGCGGCATCATCTCATTAAAGGGAAACATCGAGGGTTCCTCTAGTCCGGAAAATTGTGCGGATGCCTTGACAGCCCCACAATAAACCGGCTTCACCAATATAAGCACTTAGACAGGTCGTCCAGACCCCGGACACGGCTGGACGAGTCCGGCGTAAACATACAAGGGCTCGCTAGACGCATACCCCCGTACAAGGGTCTCCGCGCATCCACAACAAGAGACAATAAAGCTCAATTTTGCTCATTCTTTGAATTGTACTTTGTTTATTTAGTATAACGTACATTTTCGCACGATTTTTTTTCAACTAAGTTCCTCTCTTTTACAGATGAACACCGTGCTACACCCGTCCAGGATACGGCATAACAGAGACACAGGCGCAGACGTGCAGTAGGGACCCGTTGCAAGGATTCTTTTCAGATTAAGACCCTGCATAAAACTTTTTCACTGTCTCTTGTTGATACACATCCCCCGGTTTCTTGCTATAACCGAGGAGGAGGCTGGCGTTTTGGCATAGGCCACGTCAGAATTTTGCGCGTACCTGGACACCAGGGGCTTTTTTACCAAGGGCGATTGTTCGACCCGTTTTCATAAAGACCGAATACCTTAGGGAGTGTTCGGCGTCGTGAGTTAGGCCTTATATGCATCAGCTCCGAATCATGTCTTTGGTAAAATGTTGGGTTTGCCCGGCTCCTGTGTTTTGCTGCCTTACGTTCCGCTCTATCAGCTAATGCGTCACCAGGAGAACTACTGCGATTGTGCCCCCGGTTCGGCCAGGGGAGCACCTCAGTAGAGAAAGCCGAAAACTGACTGTCATAATATAGCGTGAGACCGGTCAACCACTCGATGACCCGCTGGAATCTTTAGAATTCCTCCGCATTGACGAAGGGCCGTTTCCCGGCCAGGCACATACGCGCCCCGAATTCGAGTGAGTGTGGTGCCCCTAGGGGCTATATAGTACTGCAAAACACCCCCGCATTATATGCTTGGGGGCTGAAGCCAAAGACTGCCATCTTTCAGGTTATATACACATATACATTAACGGCCGCACAGGAGGTATTTTTAATTCTTGAAGGCACAAGTATAAAAAGCTTCTATATTCCATCGAAACATTGTTTCAAAATAATACATGTTATTCGAACATTATATCCTTCGAGCACTGCGTCTATTAAACGAGCGCCCTGCAAAACTTCCTGAAAATAGTACTCGACAGGTACTCGGCTTTCGTCCGAATCTTGGGATGCAACATCGGTGGCCTTCATCTCCGCCCAGTATGTCTTGACACGGGCAAGAGCCACCCGCGCACCCTCTATGCATGCTGACCGCCTCATTGCCTTGATATGCGGCACCACACCAAGGAACTACTGCACCAAGCCAAAATAACTCTTCGGCTCGGGCCTTTTCGGCCACAAATGAGTCACGACATTCTTCATGGCAAGCCCGGACAACCTATTCAGCTTCGCCCATTCGGCCAAAGGATCGGTTAATGAAAGTGGACGCTCTGGACTATAGAACTGCGACCAAAAAATCTCTTCCATCTCGTGATCTTTTTGATCTCCGAAGTGTTCAGCCGCGTCCGCGGCACTCGCCGCCAAGTCCAGATAAGCATCCGCACTACTCCACAACCGGTCCAACTGAGCATATTTAGGATCCATGAACTTCCTACGCAGCAGAAAAGGCTTTCCAGCCGCGATATCCCCGGCCTGACGTAGCTCCTCCTTCATAGCTCTCATCGCAGAGCGAGCATCCTTGGCCTCGGTGGTGGCCTTCTTCAGGTCCTCTTGCTCCGCTCGACCTTCTTTTTTTCAAGAAGCTCACAGTGGTCGGTAGCATTCTTCAACTTCATGGCCATTTCCTTTTTGCTTGGGCATGAGCATCTGTTCGCTTTTAGCTCTTGACCACCTTTAAGGCAGCCGCATCACTTTTTCTGGCCTGCTCCTTGGCTCAGGCAAGCTCCGCCCGAAGATTCTCCATGGCAGCGGCACCATCTGCATCAAGCATACATGTTGTAAGGCACGGGCATCAAGCTCCCTTACTAGGTGTCCGCGGAGAAACTGCATACCTTGTGACTCGTCCAGCCGCTTACTGACAAGCGCGATGTCGGTATCCGCCACGTCAAGTTGCCGCTTTAGTTCAGCAAATTCATCAGTCCGGCTAACCACCCGACGAGCCGCCACCTACATAGGAAGGGCGACATATTATAGCTGGGATTATGATCCTCGGCACGCCGTCATTTTTGACAACGCACCGAGTCTCAGGGGCTACTATCTACACAGGGCGCATCTTATATATGCAGAACCGTCAAAAGGTACATCATTGCACGTACCTCAAAACCCGTCAGTAAACTCCTGGCGGCCTCGTACAACCCGCTTTCCGCGGAAGAAATCTTTTCAATCACCGTACCCATCAATGCATGGTGATCCTCTGAGATAAACACTCGCCCGAGCAGACCCTTCAACTCCTCCGACCGTGCACCAGGAGGTGCCGGACTCGTCTGATGGCCTTTTTCGAAGGCCGGACACGGAGGGCTCTGGGGGGCCCTACGACCGCCCTCCACCCCTGCCGGATTCGGGGAAACCCTCCGCGACGACACCTCAGGATCGTCCGCCTCGCTAGGCGGTACAGCAGGGGGAGGCGTTCCGCTCTCCATCATCTCCGGACAAAGATCCCCCGAAGACGAGCTCTGCTGAGAAGTGAGATCCGAACTACAAGGTAAAATTTCGGTCATCTTGAGGAGATAAAACAGGGATGTCTCTTATTTTAGGAAAAACTCCCCTATCTACTTACGGCTCGCTGGAGGGCTGATCTCCTTGGGGAAATAATGCGGCCGGGGCATCTTCCGGCGCAGGACCCTCTGGCGAGGATTTCTTCCCGCGCTTTGAGGCCTTGGTCTCTGGATCTTCAGAGGCGATCCTCTTCTCCCCTTGGATGGAGGGATTCTCGATCCCTCCTTGCTTGATAACCTCCTTCACGGAGACAATAGCTTCCTTGTTCCCCCCTTCGCCTTCTTCTAAAGGCGCAGCCTCCAGCATCTTGGTTAACACGGGATCCGACGTGGTCTCAGGGAGGGGGGCCGGACACCTGATCAGTTTTGCTTTCACTATCCACTCTTGTTTAGGGGACAACTCTTTTAAGGGCAAGTTTGTGATAAATATACGGATAGCGTGTCCGATGCACGGACTACTTACTTGAGCATCCGGGCGATTGCAGCTCAGACCCGCGTCCTCGGTCAAGTCCGGACACATTGCTTGTGATCCGAAGAACGGTTTGTACATCTCCACGGGTGTTGCGCCCATAAAATGTTGAAGAGCTCGTGGTCCCTCCGGATTGAACTCCCACAGGCGGAGTGGGCGACGTTTGCAGGGCAGGATGCGACGAATCAGCATGACTTGCGCTACTACAACTAGATTGATCTCGCTCTCTAGGAGGTCTCGAATACGGCCCTGCAACAAGGGCACGTCCTTGGACGGCCCCCAGTAAAGCCCTTTATTGACCCATGACGCCAGCCGCGGTGGAGGACCCGAGCGAAAGGCAGGTGGCGCCACCCATTTGGTGCCCCTAGGAGCTGTGATATAAAACCACTCTTGTTGCCATAGGCTGAGCTCCTCTTGAAAAGAGCCCTCGGGCCATGGAGCGTCAGCATTCTTGCTTATAACAGCCCCTCCGCACTCTGCCTGTTGCCTCTTGATCATCTTCGGCTCCACCTTGAAGGTCTTGAGCCATAATCCGAAGTGAGGGGTAATGCAGAGGAAGGCTTCACACACGACGATGAACAATAAGATGTGAAAGATGGACTCCGGATCCAAGTCGTGAAATTCCAGCCCGTAATAAAACATGAGCCCCCTCACGAAGGGGTCCGTCGGGAAACTTAGCCGCCGAAGGAAGTGAGACGCGAACACCACGCTTTCACCGAGCTTGGGAGTGGGAATAACCTGCCCGTGAGCAGGCAGCCTATGCGAGATTTCGCCGGTTAGATACCTGGCATCTCTTAGCTTTAGGACGTCTTCTTCCGTGACGGAGGAAGGCATCCACCGGCCTTGGAGGTCGGAGCGGACATCATCGAAGGTCCGCGCTGAATCTGGAGCTTTGGGTGTTGGAACTCGAAGCGAGGCGGATTCGATGGAGATTGAGAAAAGGCGGGGCCTTGGTCTCTTTATAAAGAGGTTGAATACCGGGAGCCCTCCCGCGTGCTCGGGACTTCGCCGATAGAGGAGGCGTGCCAACAGGCACGATTGGGTTACCCACACCCGTATTGATGAGAATCCCAGAATAAGGGGACACGATCTCTGCTTTGACAAGACGTGCCAAGGAAACCGCCTCGTTAAACGCGCTGAGGTGGGACAGTAAAAACGATTCGTATAAAGGCTTGGCTGTGGTGTGATGTCACGCTGCGGAATACGTCAGCAGATTGAACTTGTGTAAATATTATTCTCTCTACGGTGGTATGTGGAACTTATTTTGCGAGCGGACACTATCCTTGTGTTCAAAATCTTCTATGAAGTATTCGGAGGAGGAACCCGCCTTGCAATGGCGACGACAATATGCGCCGGACTCGTCTGAAGCCTGGTTCGAGGGCTCTTGAGGAGTCCTCGATTAGGGGGTGTCCGGATGGCCGGACTATAGCCTTTGGCCGGACTCCTGGACTATGAAGATACAAGATTGAAGACTTCGTCCCGTGTCCGGATGGGACTTTCCTTGGCATGGAAGGCAAGCTTGGCGAATGGATATGTAGATCTCCTACCATTGTAACCGACGTTGTGTAACCCTAACCCTATTCGGTGCCTATATAAACTGGAGGGTTTTAGTCCATAGGACGAACTACAATCATACCATAGGCTAGCTTCTAGGGTTTAGCATCTCTGATCTCGTGGTAGATCTACTCTTGTACTACCCATATCATCAATATTAATCAAGCAGGAGTAGGGTTTTACCTCCATTGAGAGGGCCCGAACCTGGGTAAAAACATCGTGTCCCTTGTCTCCTGTTACCATCCGCCTAGACGCACAGTTCGGGACCCCCTACTCGAGATCCGCCGGTTTTGACACCGACAGCGTGCCTTCACACGGGAACAAAACCGATTGTTTCGTGCCATGGATGGATTGGCCCTCAAAAGAGGAGAAGGAGGATAGTGACGGGTCGGGTAGCTACGGCGATGAGTAGATCCGGCTTGTTCCGTTTTGCATATTCGATCGCTACTTTCGTGACATATACGGCAAGGGCAAGAGCAGCCGTGGATGATCTTTCTCCATAGCTTAGTATGTGGAGCATGCCTTTTTTTAATCCAATAGCATGTATTGATGTAGTAGAGCATGCTAATTTTTGGTAGTCCGATGGCATGCATGATGAAGTAGCCGGACGATATGTGCGGAATCGAGATATATTTACGTAGAGGTAATTTACGTTGCATGTGATTTTCTGGATATGGGGATTTACTATAAGGTACCTGATTATGGAAGTGGACATTTGCAGGGTGAGCAAACTTGCCCAGGCGCATCCACAAACGTTTAGGGACAGATTTTTTAAGTCCGGTTGTAGATGCTCTTAGTGTGCAATTGACTTGGTCTCCATCTATGCTAAATAGTGCGCATTTCTTTTGTACTAAATCAAACGTATTGAAGTTTAACCAACTATATAGTACCCCCTCTGTAAATAAAGATAAGCCATTTTATATGTAGTGACATAAAACGTTGTACATTTCTTTACAGAGGTAGGACAAAATAATAATCAATATTTAAAGTATCAAACCAACAACATGGCACCGTTGTGTGTAGCCTGTATCTATTGTTGGGCGTTATGAGCATGGTTAATAGTATAGCTAACTGCTGGCTATATGATGTTGTCATGCCATATATAGTCATCACTTATAGTTACTTATACAACAAGTTTAGCTATAAGGTTGACTATAAGAGCACTATTTTTTTCACCTTCTTTCTATCTTTCTCTTCATATTTATTGCATTTGCCTAGGAGTACGCATATAGCTAGGCTCTTGAATGAGAGCCCACTTCCATCATTTTTCTATGTCTCTCTCCTTCATATAGGCAAAAGTGCCATATATATAAGCGGGCTATAAGCCCATTATTATACTTGCTCTAAGCGGGCACGTCTAAAGGTCAATGCCTGGGGCCTTGTGTGTTGTTTGGAGTCAAGTCTGTGTGTTCACGCATGCATGTGTAAGTCAAAAGACCATCGTGCATCAGATTGGTTGTACCACGACGCAATGTTCAGTAGCCAAGGCTCCCCCATGAACCCAAATTTGTGCACATGTACGCTTATTTTGTTATTATGTTGTTAACCTTTTGAAATTTTAGGAAAAGAAATACATGCATTAGTGTAACTTCAGAAGATCGAGTCATTTGGCCCCTCTAATCTTTGGTTCATGCTTTCGCCACCGGCGATGTTGCGAGGTGAAGCGTGTCGAAACAACCAACTCTGAAGAAGCAGATAGTTTGTTTGGACTTCTGATGCATTTAACTCAAAATAAACTTCAGACATTTGAATGTATTTTTAGTTTTGTAAGGAGGTTTTTATAAGGATATACTATGATATACTTGGTTTACAACTTTTGACCTTTTTGCAACAAGAAAGAACAACGTCTACACACTAGACATGGTGAGAAACATGGACATTTGAGAAAATATGCTGTGTCGTTGAGGGAAGGTAGCACAAAATAATTATCAGTATTTAAATATCAAACCAATAACATTACACCGTTGTGTGTGGCCTGTATCAATTGTTGGACGTTAATCGTGCACGTCTAAAGGTCAATGCCTATGGCCTTGAGGGATTGTTTGGAGTCAAGTATGTGTGTTTACACATGCATGTGTAGAAGTCAAGAGGCCAACGTGCACTAGATTGGTTGTACCACGACGCAATGTTGAGTAGCCAAGGCAGCCCCATGATCCCAAATTTGTGCACATGTATGCATATTTTATTATTATGTTGTTAACCTCTCGGATTTTAGGGAAAAACACATGCATTAGTGTAACTTCAGAAGTTTGAGTCATTTGGCCCCTCTAATCTTTGATTCTTGGCTTCGCCACATGCGATGTTGCGGGGTGAAGCATGTTGAAACAACAGACTTTAACTCAAAAAAAAAAAAAACACCAAAGAAGCAGGAGTTTGTTTGGATTTCTGATGCATTTAACTCAAAATAAACCTCGGAGGTTTGGATGTATTTTTTAATTATGAAAGGATATTTTTATAAGGATATACTATGATATTCCTTCTGTAAAAAAATGTAAGAGCGTTTACATCACTAAAGTACTTAGTTTACAACTTTTGACCTTTTCATAACAAGAAAAAAATCGTTTACATACTAGTGCATATATTTACCCAAGTCGAGAACATGTAGTCTCTTATGATACTATTCGCTAGATCTAATCAACGGTCCTTGCGGTGCTCCAGGTCTATCGATCAGCTGCAATGCATCTAGTCTCTCCAGTTTTTGCTGCTTGCTTTCATTTTGTAAGCCATGCCCTTTGACCCACTTGGAATGTGCACAGACCAACCACTGATCGGCTTCCTGGCCCTTGGCCATGCACATGGCCACACATGCATGGCAACATTTGTTCTGACATGGTCGAACAAGTGCTGCCCGTCCGCCATCCATCCACCGCCAGATTTTATTCTCGCCTCTGCTGTTGTACCCCCACGGAACTTGTTCCAAGAGGAAACAAACAGACATTCACCCTGCGCAGAGCTAGCTAACGACACCCTCTCGAGTCTCGAGTCCACACCATGAATCGCGTCACGCGATAAGATGAGCCGATTCCGGTGGTTGGTGGCTCGCCGCGCGCGGCCACGTCTCTCCCTGTCGCAAACTCACCCTGGCGAGACGCCACGCCGCCCAACCCACGTGAGCAGCGCACAGATTCTCCGGCAACATCCTTGGCCGCACCAACCCGACCAGATCGGATCAGCGCGTACCGTGCTTACCTACTCTGTGAGGCCACGACCCTGTCATCTGCCGTAGTTGCTTTCGACGGCTTGTTTCTTCCCCCGGACGTACGCACCGGAGGACGCACGAGCAAGAGCAAGCTGAGATGGATCCATCGAGGACCCGGCGCTTCGGTACTGCTGATACGGGCATCGTCAAGTCCGCCAAGGAGCCAGCGCCATTCGTGGTACCTCATGGTTAGCTTTCATCCATTATCGCCCTTCAGTCACACGTCGCTCTCACGCGCACCATGTGGATCTCAGTTACCCCAGCCAACAACCAAAGTTTGGCCTGGCCTTGTGGGCCGGTGAGCCGGCCGGCGCGGTAAATATCGGCGGTGCCGTACGTACTACTCGCTGCGTATATCGGCAGCGGCCCGAGGCCGGACTAGATATAATACTGATCGGTAGTGACAGGTGACAGGGACATGGCGTACTTCGCCGTTGCCTTTAAATAAGCTTTGGTCGAAGGGGGGCTAGACCAGAACCAGACTCCAGAGCCATCGTGAAAACGAAGAGGCGTCGCCTTTCTAGCTAAGCTTAGCTAGCTTGAGGAAATGGCCGCGGCGACGGCAATGGTCATCATGCTGGCGGCGCTGGCGATCCTCGCGCCGTCCGCGCGCGGGCTCGACCGCGCCGAGTTCCCGCCCGGGTTCCTCTTCGGCGCCGCCACGTCTTCTTACCAGGTTAGCGAGTGGTGGAGCTTGGCCGGCTTCACCCTCGTCGTACTTTTTCTCTCTACCATTCGTTCCCAAGGCCCAGTTGAAAGAGAGCAGCTAATTTACTTACCACAACGCATGAACTATGATCTGTGGTTCCAGATCGAGGGCGCGTACCTGGAGGACGGCAAGGGCCTCAGCAACTGGGATGTCTTCACCCACACACAGTGTAAGCGACCATTCCCAAAACCGAATGGTTTTCTTCTTGGTTGTCTTTCTCTGATCCATGTTGCCTTTGTCTGATGATCCGTGATGCTTAGCTTATGATAAGGTTGAAATGGAAAAGTTGTTAGCTTCCTGCTCCGCTGAGACATAGAGATAGTGATAGTTCATGAGGCCGTACATAGCAATTCGGCGGTTAATTTACCATGTATGTTAGTACTAATCATGAGGCCGTAAATTATCAGCAAGACAGAGACATAAGCCAGCCATGTCCTAGTACTGCTAGACTCCAAAAATGTTAGCCTTGAAAGATTCAGGTTTGAGTAGTGAGATCCCTAGGCCGGACATCGGAAAGATACGGAGGCCAGCACCCATTTCACTGTCACCGATGCAGGTGTGGCAAACACATCACCTTTCCCTCGAGTTTATATAACTTGGAAAGAAACGGTGTCGCCCTGGAGTATTTCCTTTATCTTCCAAGTGGGATTTGAATATTTTACTTATTCAGTAGGCGTGGATTCTTATGAGACAGGGATGCCACAACTGCAGCAACACTGCCGATAATAATGCGAGTTTTTTTTTTCAAAAAGGAGGATTCTGCATGCACACAACCATAATAATACGAGTGGCCAGAGAATTTTTGCGCTTTATCCGTGTTGTATATGGCAATTGCTGTCGTGAGGATCAACCAACACCACAACAATTTTCCGATCTTCATATATTCTGAAAGAAGATCAGCTAACGCATGTGATCTTCATATATTCCAAATAGCTTCTTTGCTCTCAAAATGTTTTGGTTTGCTACAGCTAGGGAAATCAACGATGGACGGAACGGGGACGTGGCGGATGACCATTACCACCGTTACATGGTACAGAGTTGATTAGCCCAACATACAATCACTAGTAGTACTTCTCATGTGTTTATGCATCTCTTAATTTACTGTGCTTGCCCATGTAACCCTCGACTCTACCTTGTTGTGAGCAGGAAGACGTGGAGATCATGCATGATCTGGGTGTCAACTCCTACAGGTTCTCGATCTCATGGGCGAGAGTCCTACCAAGTATGCATGAAAAGATGAATCAGTACACAATTAGCACTAACAAAATTTTGCTTATAGCTGATTAACTGTCGTTGAATCGTCGTCCCTCGTAGGAGGCCGGCTCGGAGGCGTCAACACGGCTGCAATAGCTTTCTACGACCGCCTGATCGCCGCGCTCCTTCAGAAAGGTACGTAGTCTCACACGCCACGCCACACATCTGAACGAGCAGATTCAACTCTAGCTAGCTAATCTTCAACGAGAAGCAATCTAAACGTATTGCTGCCAAAAATGTCAAGCAGGGATAGAGCCGTTCGTGACGCTGCATCACTTCGATTTGCCGCACGAGCTGGAGACCCGGCACGGCGGTTGGCTGGGCGCCGGAATCAGGTACGTGCATGCGACTCCGGACTCCTACTGGTTGCACATGCCCTGCTCCCTCCCTGTGACTTGACTTTAGCCACGTTCCCGGTCTTTCCGTCTACTACGTCCAGGCTAAATCAGGAATGTGCATGCATGCGACTCCTACTGGCGCACATGCTCTAATTAACTTTTGTTCCTTCACAGGGAGGAGTTCGACCACTACGCGGACGTGTGCTTCATGGCGTTCGGCGACCGGGTCAAGTTCTGGACCACGCTCAACGAGCCCAACCTCTTCACCAAGTTCGCCTACATGCTGGGCCACTACCCGCCCAAGCACTGCTCCCCGCCGTTCGGGACCTGCAACAGCGGCAACTCTCACAGGGAGCCCTACGTCGCCGCGCATAACATGATCATGTCGCACGCCGCCGCCGTCGACAACTACAAGAGGAACTATCAGGTGAACCCGACAGACTTGCTCTGTCGCTGAGGAGCTTCCTTCTCAAAAGCAAATACGCCTTTGTGTTAGCCGTTCTAATGCGTGTGTGAATGCATGTTAGGCAACGCAAGGCGGGTCGATCGGGATTGTGATCGCCATGAAATGGTATGAGCCGCTGACCAACTCCACGGAGGATATCATGGCTGCAAGACGTGCGCTGTCCTTTGAGGTGGACTGGTACGTCCTTTCTTCTTTGACCTCCTGTGGAACGAGAAATATGAGACTGTTCACAGCAACTTTACCCATGAAAAGAATATGAAAAACTGTTAGTGTTATGATGTTTCTTTTTTTTTTTGGAAAAAGAGGCTTACCGCCTCTGCATCCGAAAGATGCATGTAGCCATATTATTAAAAAAGTGTGATCTAAAATATAGTCTTAGATCCAATACAGCTGGCAAACGGAGCATAAAAAGAAATAAAAACTCATTGCCACAACCGGCAGGATAACTGGACAAGATCACTTAGTGTTATGATGTTTCTAATGTTATGATGATTCTAATGTTTCCTTGTCTTTTGCAGGTTTCTGGATCCGATATTCTTTGGCGACTATCCCAGAGAAATGCGTGAGATGCTGTCATCAAACTTACCAAAGTTCACCTCGGAGGAGAAGAGGTTACTGCAGAACAAGGCGGATTTTATCGGCGTAAACCATTACACGGCGATCTACGCCAAGGATTGCATCTCTTCTCCATGCGACATTAAGACCTACGAGGGAAATGCAATGGTCCAAGCTGTAGGTGAAAGAGATGGCGTCGCAATTGGAAGACCAGTAAGAAGTGTTCCATCTGTCAGCATCCTATACATTATGTTCTCTTTATGACGTGTTCGCATATATGGTGATCAACCTTGCAGACTGCATTCCATGGTTACTATGATGTTCCGGAAGGTATGGAGCTGATCGTCAAGTATGTCAATCAGAGATACGAGAACACGCGTGTCTACATTACTGAAAATGGTGAGTGGCAAGAGGGTCTTCAGGAATTCACAGTGCATTCAGTAAACTCCCTAGTGATTGAGAAGTTTCTAGTGTCTCCTAATTTGCTTCCATAGGTTTTCAATGATCATGTGTTCTCGTACACTTTATCTCAGGCTACTCGCAGCTTAGCGATAACAGTATGGAGGACTTGATCAATGACGTTGGAAGAGTGAACTACCTGCAAGGTTATCTCACATGTATCTCTTCAGCAGTCAGGTAACGTGCCACCATTTGTGATCATCATGCACATTACACTACTTACCGATGGAATCTTTAATAAACCATAAACCTTCCTCAAAATAGTATACATTGAGTATATTGCTAGATGTTACCCCGATAAACTCACATTGAAGCAAGCACGTTGAAATAGTATGCCCAGAAAGACTGTTAATTCTTTCATTTGTCACGTGCACCAGTAAAAATGAAAATTGAAGAAATAAGAATCAGTTCCTGCAACTCTGCATTCTGAATGTGTCTACAGACCTGCATGTAAATTTAACTCTAGTGTTCTTTGTACTACCTTGATTGTTGATAAATAGATCGAAAGTTTTTTCGCCAAAAAAAACTCTTTGTTTCTGCAAATGTGCTAACTCTTTTCTAACACAACGTATACCGGACTTGTGGCTTGCTTACAGGAAAGGAGCAAACGTGCATGGCTACTTCGTGTGGAGCCTCATGGACAACTTCGAGTGGGGTTTCGGTTTCACCGTGAGGTTCGGGATTTATCACGTGGATTTTGAAACACAAGAGAGGACTCCAAAGATGTCAGGGAAGTGGTATCGAGACTTCCTCACGGGCTCTAGGCCGGTCGACCAAGCACAGACGCTAAGAGCAGATTCGTGATACTTGCAACCATTATATTGTCAGATCCAGTTACCCCTGAAATGAGAATATATATATTGTTTTTAATAGGGAAAAATATAGATACAGCTAGTTTGCTAAACATCGTTCCAACACTAATAGCGTCTTTGCCTAGTAGAAATGTAAATCTAGGTTGCTGTAAAGGTATATACCACCAACTAGCTTGGAGGTTGTCATCACTTTGGGTAATGGAGGGGCTAGTGGTGCATTGGAGCAATGCCTGCTCCATGAGGTGGACCAGGTGTCTGGATTCCATCGCATGCGTAGTCTTTCTTCAAATCATAGGCACTATTGACGGTTATATAAGGCGGGTTAGGGACCCCCATGGCGGATGTAGAGAAACCACGAGGCTTGCTTGCTTTCCATGAACCCCATCCTTGGCCGCCAAGGAAGGGAGATTGTAATATCCAAGGCAGATCTTGCTAGTGATTATGTACATCTCCACATATCCAAGACAGATCTAGCTGGTGATTCTGTACATCTCCACATATCCAAGACAGATCTAGCTGGTGATTCTGTACATCTCCAGCTACCATCATAATACAAAAGATAACAAGGCAGCAGTAGGGCTTTACCTCTCCCCTAGAGGACCAAAACGCTGGTAACCTGCCACGTCTCCGCCTTACCATTCCGATCCTCCGTGTGCTCGCCCTTGCTGTACAAATTGTTGTACATGGACGGCATTGTCAGAACGACACTCCGATAGGCCTTTTGCCAGACGATGGAGGTGATGCCGGGGGAGGCTGCAAGGATGGGGGAGGAGATGGCTGGGGATGGGGACGCCTCGCCGCCAGGCTTTCATACCCAGAAATGAAGCCGCGTGGCCATCCAAATAGCCTCTTGGGGAATCGGGGGGAGTGGTGGACGCCATCAATGGGCACGGTGGCGCGCGTACGCACATCCCGCAACTTCAAAATCCGGTTGCGGCACAAGGAGAAGAAGCTTAAACTTCCTCCCGTGCTAGCGGTTGGGTATGGAACGAGTTCCGTACCAACCTCCCAAGTCTTGAAATATGGAGGCTACAGGGCTGTTCATGACGTGAGCTCCATGAATTATGACGACCAGGAGCCATATGACGACTTTGCTAAGCTGTCATTTTGATATAGAAAAATTATCAATTTAGCACTTATTATGGTGATGGGGTCACATGGCGACTCTTCTAAAATTGCTCTTACCACTACTAGGAAAAATCTTATAGGTAGAGGCTTAACAACATCGCGGCTCTGTAACACACACTACTGCTAACTTACAGCACCGCCGGGAGGAAAAGCGTGCTATACCGCGCTGCTGCTAAGTGGTCCCTACAGTACCCACCAGGCTACCTATAGTAGCATCACGGCCCACTTAACCCCTTCTACTGCTAAACTGATAGAAGTAGCGCATGTTACAGACCCACCGCTGCAACTATTGTGAGAATGAAGTGAGGAGCGACCATCACCGACAGGTCGAATATATCAGAGAGGGAGTGCCCACCATATACACCACGTGAGATGAGAGTTTTCAAGGAAGACTCGACGGACCAAAAGTTAACCCGTGCTGAATAGTGATATGTGTGTTGAGTTCCTGGTAAGTGCCGTCGATTTGTAATCTTCGAATTATGAACACATAAAATTTCTGGCGATGATAGGAGCCCTGAGTGCGATTACTGCGGTGACGACCGGGGTATGTGCAATAGGCATCACCTGGAAAACGATAGGTTCTTCACCATCAAGCTAGACGAGACCTTTGATGTTTTTACGGTATGTAATTAACGACTACAAGTACTACAAGTATTTTTCCGTAATTAAGTATAACTTCTGCTTCTCCGCTTCAACATTTAATTTCCATTTTTTTTACTATTCAACTAGTGCATCCCCTGCCATGCAAGACTGTATGTCTTGGAGAAGCTCGGTTTCGAAGATACTCACAATATGGAGACGAAGATATCTCACCATAAGACTCAACACGGTTACGCTTTTCGGGTTACGCTCTGCAATACAGTTAATCACTCACATTTTGGTTGCTCAAATTGAAGAGCTCTATGCAAGGCCTATGTATTTCAGGAGGATATGCTAATAACCTTCGATATTCGTCCTGAAGATGTTATTGAAGATAATATCAACAATTGGGTGGATGTCGAAATGCTTCCAGTTCTACCTCTATGTGAGTTTGTCAAATAAATTTGTTACGTAATTTATATTGTTTATTTAAAAAAAGTTAACAACTTATTTCCATTCTTCAGAAATGTACGAAAGGTAGTAGACAAAACCTACTACAATTATGGCTCTGAACTAACTTGCGAGGAGAAAATTCATCTTGTCTCATTTATTAATGATGTTGTGACTTTCAAGAACAATTATGAAATTAACTCAAATTATGCTCAGTATGTGCCACTAGTCCATGTGTTGAACTACGGTAACATCCATGGAAATAGCATGGTAAGATTTTTTACTATTATGTCACCAGTGCATCTTTTGCATACATTCTTGTTAAGCTAAACTACATTGCTAACTATATTATTATTATGTTTTTCAACAGAAACTCCCGAAGGATTGTGTGCCTCATATGATGTATATAAAAGGTGACATGAATATTACTAGCTTACGACCAAGTCTGCCTACGGTTCACCGCAATGCATACTCGACTTCTCGAAGAGATGAAGACCTCACAATCAAAGGATGGAGAAAAGTTACGAATCATCGCAGGGAACTACATGGAGGCAACATGGTGCACATCCCACAAATTGGAGAGAAGTGGACCTATATTCTCCATAATGGAGATTCAGGGGCTATCCCGTTTTATGCTATTTTACCTTAGAGAGAGTAGCAGGCCCTAGCTAGTACTCATCATGTGCTAAGTATAATTAGCTAGTGTTGGCTATGACTATGATGACGATGATGAGTTGTTACTATTATCATGATGATGAGTTATGTTCTAGAATGTTCTAGAATGATGCGTGTTATATGACTATGATGATGATGAGGAGAACATGTTATTACGATGATGATAGATGATAGATGATATAATAACTCATCATGATATAAGAATCTCTTAATTGCTACTATATCAGAACTTGTATGATGGTGTATAAATACAATATAAAATGAAAGAAATGAAATATGAACGAATCGTAGTAGGGTGGAGTAAAGACACACGCTGCTAGTACTTAGCCGTAGCACCGGTCTAACTCCACGCTATTGATAACTGACTTAGCAGTAGCGTGTGTCAGACCAGCGCTACTGCTAAAAGGTAGCTGTAGCGCCCGCGCTACTTCTAGGCAAAAACCCCGCGCTACTACTAGGGTTTTCCCTAGTAGTGTACCTATTCAATGAGATGACAAACTATCGTCTGATGAGGTTGCTCTCGATGGCTTATTTCTTCCCCTTGACAGCGCAATAGAGAAGGACCAGCTAGTTAGAGATGAATCCATTGAGGGTACGGGTGCAGGGTGGCGCCCCGTCTCGTATGCAAACTTGGACGATTTAGTTATAAATGAGTTGTGATGGGTTTGGTCAATTTGTCTTACGATTCACTTGCGCGGGCTATGCAGGACGCCATGTGTGACGCCCCCGATTCAATCGTACACTAATCATGCACGCAAATGTGTACGATCAAGATCAGGGACTCACGGGAAGATATCACAACACAACTCTACAAATAAAATAAGTCATACAAGCATCATAATACAAGCCAGGGGCCTCGAGGGCTCGAATACAAGTGCTCGATCATAGACGAGTCGTGGAAGCAACAATATCTCGAGTACGGACATAAGTTAAACAAGTTGCCATAAGATGGCTAGCACAAACCGGGATACTGAGATCGAAAGAGGCGCAGGCCTCTGCCTGGGACCCTCCTAAACTACTCACAGTCGCGTCGGCCGGGCTGCACGTAGTAGTAGGCACCTCCAGTAGTAGTCGCCGACGGTGGCATCTGGCTCCTGGCTCCATCGTGCAGTTGCGACAATCGAGTAGAGGTAGGGGAAAAGGGGAACAAGGCAACCGTGAGTACTCATCCAAAGTACTGCAAGCAAGGAGCTACACTACATATGCATGGATATATGTGTAAAGGGCCATATCGCTGGACTGAACTACGTAATGCCGTAATAAGAGGGGATAGCTAGTCTTAACGAAGACTACGCTTCGTCACTGTCTTGCAATGTAGAAGAGGGCCATCCAAGTCCTCCAAGTAACATCACATAGCAATAATCCTACCCGGCGATCCCTCCTCATATCCCCGAAAGAGAGCGACCACCGTTGTATCCGCACTTGGAAGGGTGTGTTTTATCAAGTATCCGGTTCTAGTTGTCATAAGCTCAAGGTACAACTCCAAGTCGCCCTGTTACCGAAGATCACGGCTATTCGAATAGATTAACTTCCTGCAGGGGTGCACCATCTTACCCAACACGTTTGATCCCATTTGGCCGGACACACTTTCTCGGTCATGCCCGGCCGCGGAAGATCAACACGTCGCAGCCCCACCTAGGCACAACAGAGAGGCCAAAGACGCCGGTTCAAACCTAAGCGCCAGGGTCCGGGCCCATCGCCTCGAGCACACACAAGACGTTAAGTAGGGCGGCCAAAGCAGACCTAGCCTAGTGGCGTTCAGTCCAATTCGGTAGCGCCGCCCGCTGTTGACGTCTGAAGTGCTTGGCCGATACCACGACGCCGAAAGTGCCCATATCTTTCCCACGTAGTTGGTTAGTGCGTATAAGCTCGTAGCCAACTCGAGATCAAATAGCAAGATCTCGTTAAGCGTGTTAAGTAACATAACGCCGAACAGGCCAGGCCCACCTCTCTCCTAGGCGGTCTCAACTCGCCTGCCGCTCCGCCTCAAAGATCCACTCATGGGTGCTCCACCACCGACCCGACTTTAGTCTCCACATGTATCATGTATAAAGTATATAGTATATACCCGTGATCACCTCCCGAGTGATCACGGCCCGATAGTATAGCACGGCAGACGGACAAGAATGTAGGGCCACAGATGAAAGTACTAGCATCCTATACTAAGCATATAGGATTGCGTAAGGTAACAACAAGAGTAACAAGGACAAAGCTATGCAAAGAAAGATAGGAGTATCTCAGCAAAAGAATATGCTACACTACTCTAACGCAAGCAAGATAGAGAAGAGTAGGCGATATCCGGTGATCAAGGGGGGCTTGCTGGTTGCTCTGGCAAGAGAGAGGGGTCACAACACCGTAGTCGAACCGGGCAAGCAGCTGGCCGGTCTCGTAGTCTACCGGAGAGAAGAGGGGAAGAAACAATGAATAACATGTAAACAGATGCATATAGATGCATGACATGACAAGTAACGATGCTAGGCGTGCCCTATCGTGGTATGAGGTGGTACTTAGAAGGGGAAACATCCGGAAAGTATTCCGGTGTTTCGTGATTTCGAAGAGGAGCCGAGGGGAAAGTTGCAGGTTTGATAGGTTAGGGGTGTGTGGCGGAAGAACGGATTGCAGATCCGGATTCGCCTGGCTGCTCGAGGAACTTTCATGTTGAAAATATTTTAATCCGAAGTTACGATTAAAAGATATGATTTTTAAAGATTTTATTAATTTCTGGAATTTAATTAATTAATTAATTAATTGAAAAATGGAATTATGACGTCAGCATGAGGTCATGCTGACGTCAGCAGTCAACAGGGTTGACTTGGTCAACCTATCAAGTGGGTCCCGTTCGTCAGTGGCTGTTCACTAATTACCCTAGTTTAGTTTAATTAACAGTAGTTAATTAGGTTAATTAGCCATTAGGTTAATTAATCAGGATTAATTAAATTAATTATTTACTTATTTAATTAATTAATTAATTTTATTCATTTTTATTTTTATTAATTATATTTATTTAATTTCCTTTTCCTTTTTCTTTTTATTTTAAAACGCGTTACGGGGGTGGGGCCCCATGTCATAGGCAGTGTGGGGGTGCCTGCCTTGGCCGACCGGGTCAACAGTCGGGTTCGCCCCTAGGGCCCACGGTCGCTGACCTGTGGTGGCCCGGTCGGCCACGCCGGGCCGGCTGGGGATCTCCGCATGCTCACGGGCGGAGGGCGCCGGACCTCGCCCGTCGTCCGGCTGCCAAAAGGCGCCAAGGCAAGAGTGGGGAGGACGGCCCATCGGTGGGAAGGGCACGGACTCGGCCGTGAAACGGCGCCATGAGCCAAGTGAGGCGGCGGGGTGGTTCGGGAACCTGCGGGAGCGCCACGGGGCCGGGTGGCCAGGACGGGCGAGAGGGAGGCTGGGTGCGGCAACAAGAACCCGGCGTGGCGACGGCGGCCCCAAGGGCGGCCTGGGCCGTGGAGTTCGTGATGGGGCCTCCTGAGCGCGCCGAGGCGAGAGGAGGAGCTCATGTGGGGGAGGTTCCGGCAAGGGAGGGGAGGTACGGGCGAGGCCGAGCCGGGCGACGGGCGCGGTGGCGCACGGAGGGGACGAGGGAAGCGAGGGATCGGGGAGAGCTCACTGTGGGAACGTGGGGTCTCGAGGTGTAGCTGGGACCGGGGCGCATCGAGGAGGAGGGCGGCGAGGCGGCCGTCCGGGCTATGGATCCGGGCGAGGGTGGGGTCGGGACGGCCCCGAGGCGATTTAGGGGCCTTGCGCGCGGCCGGTCGGAGGAGGAGGAGGAGGTGAGGACGGGTGGGGGTCGCTGGCGGGGGCGACGGGATCGGTCGGCCCCGATCCAGATCGGCGGGGAGGGGAGGAGAAGGGGATCGGGGGGGGGGGGAATGAGGGTGTCGGCTAGGGTTTGCCGACCGGGGAGGGGGATATGGGAGTGAGGGGTGGGCCGGGCCAGGGGCTGGCCGGCTGGGCCAGGTGGGCTTGGCCCAGTTGGGCCAGTGGGGGGGGGGGGTTTCTCTTTCTCTCCCCCCTTTTTTGTTTTATTTTGCTTTTCTTATTTTTCCTTTTCTGTTTTAATTTATTTAAAATATCCAGACACTTTACAAAAATGTGTGCACCCCACCATAATTAACTTTGTAATATTTGACAACCCCCGAACATTTTAGTTTCAATTTTTGAAAACTTTTCATTGCCTTCATAATTTTGAATTTAATTTTTAAACAGTTTTGATTCATCCCGAGATTATCTACAGTGACAGAGGTGACGTGGCACCATCAACGTGAGATTACTGTAGCATGATTATCCGGGCGTTACACCATGCTGCTTCCCTGATTGAGGGGCTCGGTGCGTTAGTAAAGGCGATTCATATCTTAGGGGAATGTTCATTGTCTACTCCGCCAAGAAAGTGCCATTTGTGGTAGCTTATGATTAGTTTTCTTCCAAGACCCCAATCCCTAGATAGCGGTCACTAGGGTGGGATGTGAAAGGAAATATGCCCTAGAGGCAATAATAAAGTTGTTATTTATATTTCCTTATATCATGATAAATGTTTATTATTCATGCTAGAATTGTATTAACCAGAAACTTGATACATGTGTGAATACATAGACAAAACAAAGTGTCCCTAGTATGCCTCTACTTGACTAGGTCATTAATCAAAGATGGTTAAGTTTCCTGACCATAGATATGTGTTGTCATTTGATAAATGGGATCACATCATTAGGAAAATGATGTGATGGACAAGACCCATCCGTTAGCTTAGCATAATGATCGTTAAGTTTTATTGCTATTGCTTTCTTCATGACTTATACATATTACTTTGACTATGAGATTATGCAACTCCCGAATACCGGAGGAACACCTTGTGTGCTATCAAACGTCAAAACATAACTGGGTGATTATAAAGATGCTCTATAGGTGTCTCCGAAGGTGTTTGTTGGGTTGGCATAGATCGATATTAGGATTTGTCACTCCAAGTATCGGATAGGTATCTCTGGACCCTCTCGGTAATGCACATCATGATAAGCCTTGCAAGCAATATGACTAATGAGTTAGTTGTGGGATGATGTATTATGGAACGAGTAAAGAGACTTGCCGGTAACGAGATTGAGCTAGGTATGAAGATACCGACGATCGAATCTCGGGCAAGTAACATACCGATGACAAAGGGAATGAAGTATGTTGTCATTGCGGTTTGACCGATAAAGATCTTCGTAGAATACGTAGGAACCAATATGAGTATCTAGGTTCCGCTGTTGGTTATTGATCAGAGATGTGTCTCGGTCATGTCTACATAGTTCTCAAACCCGTAGGGTCCGCACGCATAACTTTCCATGACGATTTGTATTATGAGTTATGTGTTTTGGTGACCAAAAATTGTAATGGTTTCGGAGTGTTTCGGATATTTATCGGAGTATCGAGGGGTTACCGGAACCCCCTGGGGAAAGTAATGGGCCAAAATGGGCCATAGGGGAGAGAGAGGGAAGCCCACAAGGGGTGGATGATACGTCTCCAACGTATCTACTTTTCCAAACACTTTTGCCCTTTTTTTGGACTCTAACTTGCATGATTTGAATGGATCTAACCCGGACTGATGCTATTTTCAGCGGAATTGCCTTGGTGTTAATTTTGTGCAGAAATAAAAGTTCTCGGAATGACCTGAAAATCCACGGGGACACGTTTTGGAATTAATAAAAAATATTGGCGAAAGAATCAGCATTAGGGGGCCCACACCCTATCCACGAGGGTGCAGGGCGCGCCCACCCCCTGGGGCGCGCCCCCTGCCTCGTGGGCCCCCTGGGACTCCACCGACCTCAACTCCAACTCCATATATTCACGTTCGGGGAGAAAAAAATTAGAGAGAAGGATTCATCGCGTTTTACGATATGGAGCCGCCGCCAAGCCCTAATCTCTCTCGGGAGGGCTGATCTGGAGTCCGTTCGGGGCTCCGGAGAGGGGAATCCGTCGCCGTCATCATCATCAATCTTCCTTGATCACCAATTTCATGATGCTCATCGCCGTGCGTGAGTAATCCCATCGTAGTCTTGCTAGATGATGATGGGTTGGATGAGATTTATCATGTAATCGAGTTTGTTTTGTGAGGGTTTCATCCCTAGTATCCATTATGATCTAAGATTGATGTTGCCATGACTTTGCTATGCTTAATGCTTGTCACTAGGGCCTGAGTGCCATGATTTCATATCTGAACCTATTATGTTTTCATGAATATATGTGAGTTCTTGATCCTATCTTGCAAGTCAATAGTCACCTACTATGTGTTATGATCCGCAACCTCAAGTGACAATAATCGGGACCACTCCGGTGATGACCGTAGTTTGAGGAGTTCATGTATTCACTAAGTGTTAATGCTTTGGTCCGTACTCTATTAAAAGGAGGCCTTAATATCCCTTAGTTTCCAATAGGACCCCCCGCCACGGGGAGGGTAGGACAAAAGATGTCATGCAAGTTCTTTTCCATAAGCACGTATGACTATATTGAATACATGCCTACATTACATTGATGAACTGGAGCTAGTTCTGTGTCACCCTATGTTATAACTGTTGCATGAGGAATCGCATTCGACATAATTATCCATCATTGATCCATTGCCTACGAGCTTTTCACATATTTATCTTTGCTTAGTTACTTTTCCGTTGCCACTGTTACGATTGCTACAAAAACTGCTACTGTTAATTACTTTTGCCACTGTTACTGTTATGATGAAGCAGCCCTTGACCTGATAGCATCACCCATAAGCTTGTGAGCTTTGGGTGCTGGTGCAGCATCCTCTTCTTCTTCCTCCTCTTCCATCATGGAAGGCTTTCCAACAACCCTGGCCATGGTCTTCTTGACCCTTTCCTTCCTCTTCTTCCCTTCTGCAACAACCTCTTTGGGTTCAGCTTCCAAAGATGCTTGAGTGGAGGCTCGGCTTTAGACATGGGAATCCTTTTGGCAGGTGCTTTGGTCTTCATACTGGGCTTAGTGGCTGCAATGAGCCATATTCTTTCTTGAGCACCTTCTTCTTGGAAGTGGCCTCATCCTCAACAAATACATAGTCTTGATCCTCGATTCTCGAGGTTCTCTTCTTTCCGCCCCGGTGGCAGCTTTGGGTAGGTTGCTTGGGGTGCTCCTGCTGCCATCATCATAGCTGCTAGAGGGACTAGTGCCCTCACTCACTTGAACCTGCTCCTCTTCCCTATTCTGGCTGTCACTTTGATCAGACATATTGCAAACACTAACAACAGACCCTGTGAGTAGTTTATAGATGAGATAGAGTGGATGAGCATCACAAAATACAGAGGTTTTTGCAAAAGAATAAGTCAACTTAGTTTTAGTTTTCCACAGAAAGCATTTCGGATCTATCGATTTGTAAACTCGGTTATACCGAAGCAGCTTTTGGAACCTAAACTAGTGAACTCGGTCAGACCGAGTCACAGTTCGGTGGCACCGAGACTGCTAGGGTTTCACAAAGTCCTGAACTTGGTCACACCGATTTGCAATTCTCGCTCAGACCGAGAATTACATGTGCAATGGCCTTAGCCGAATTGGTGGTACCGAGTTCTACAACTCGGTCGGTCCGAGATGGTTTCGGCGGAAACCCAACCATAAATTTTCAATTCATCTCTAATCTACGGAGTGTTTTGACTAGATAAGATAGTTTCAATTGTGGCAAGATTCATGGCGAACACAATGTGCTAGGAATCAAATAGTGATAGCACAGTGATCGAGTTCATACCCTAGTTCGGCGATGAACTCGCTACGGCGGCAACGGCAGGGATGATTCCTGCTGACGGCGGGCGGAGACCAGCGGCAGGAGGCACTTGGCGGACGAGGAGGACGATCCGGAGACCTCGAAGCACAGCCGGGCTGAGCGCTGCGAAAGAGTTCGGAGAAAATTTCCAAAGTTTTGCCTGTGGGTATATGTAGCCCGACTGCCGGTGTGACCGAATGGAACAACTTCGGTGGCACTGAGATGCATAATCGCAAGCGATTCTGACAACTCGGTGTGACCGAAAAGTTCAAATCGGTTGCACCGAGATTGAAAACCTAGATCGACTTAGTGATCTCGGTATGACCGAAATGGAAGAATCGGTCGAGCTTAAACGCACAAAGAAATTTTGGAAGTTTAAGTCTATGACAAATCGGGACTCGGGTGCTCCTCACAGAGTGGTTCGAATCTGACTTGATCAAATTTTGTGATGCAGCATGAATAGAGTTTGAGACGAGAAGAGCATAGATAGCTAGAGAAGGTTCTTAGGCATTCTTGTCCATCCACTTGGCAAAAGAAAAAGAAACCAATCAATCAAAACAACAAGTGGATGTCCTCGAATGAGTAAAATATGCAACCAACATGCTCACACAATAAAATGGCAAATGAAATATGTATAAGCATGCACAACCAATTCTAGCATCTATCAAGCAATTGGCGATGACTAGGTCATCTATATATGAGTATATTGACTTAGGAGTCAAATGAGAATATTTGATCATAGGTCATACTCATCGCTTAAGCTCAAGTGGGGTTACCACTTTTACATAATGCATTGTTGTGTTCACACCATTAGAGTTGCTTTAGCTCAATTCTTAGAGTAAAGCTCCCCCTAGATGTGAGATCCCCCCTTAGAGGGATGAACTAACCTTGGGTCTTGTCGATGATGACTTCATGTAGGTGTTGAAGATGTGGATGATCAATGTTGATGTAGATCATTTGGAGCAATCCTTTGAAGTGAGTTGCACCTTCAATACCTACACGGGTTAGTCCCACAAGGAACAAGCAAAGATATCCATAGACATAGAGTGATGCACACACAAGATGATGTCTATGAGAGCATTAGGTTACCTTGTCCCTTGTCTTACCAACAAGAGGGTTTGTGACTCCTTGAACTAGTGCAAGATGTGGAAGTTGATTGCACTTGTTATTGCCAAAATGATATGAGTGAAATATGTTGGCGGAGTCACCCTCAAGAACTCTCTAGTTCTTCTTCTTCGGGATCCACATCATCTTGATGGGAATCCTTGGAGTTGTAGTTGTACTAGATGAAGTAGAGCTTGACATTGTCTTGGGAGCCCACTTGACCAAGGCCTTTGGAGCTTCTTCAAATGCATCAATCTCTTCTTGAAGCTTGTCCTTGCCTTTTTGCTTGTGGTCTTGTGGTGGAAGATCATCTTGGGCTTATGTCCCCTTGAAGGAAGTAGGATCATACTTCTCTTGTTGAGGAACAAACTTCGTCTTGGGGTATTGATCTTCTTCCCACTCAACTCCATTAGCATTGAACTTTCGTTCAAAATCAACACCTTGGTTCTTCCGGTGCCTTCCTTGCTTATGCATAATTTCCTCAAATTGCTTACTCCCGGCAAGGCTCTTGTAAACATCTTTCTCTATAATTCCCTTCAATAGGCTATTTTATTGCTCAAGTGTAACTTGGCTAAGAGAATCATTAGTGGAATCAAGAGAACTACTAGAAGTAACAACATTGGATTTAGCATGATTATTGTTACTACTATAGGAAGAATCCTTCTTGTTCTTGTTACTAGACTTGACCTGAGGCATGTAAGTAGATAAGAGTAAACGCTTGGCAATGTAAGAAGAACTTTTCTTACGAAGATCATCATTGTTTGCCTTTAAGAACTCATGCTCTTGCTCAAGGTTGAGCTTTTCAAAGCGTAACTTCTCATGAGTCCTTGAAAGTTCTCGATGATCTTCTAAGATAGTTTCATGAGCTAACTTAAGAGTGTTTAGTTCTTTAGTTAGAAGCTCAATCTTCTCCTTATCATTGTCATTCGCTTTTATCTTGATTAGCATGATTAATTGAGGTTTCATCATAGTATTCATCACTAGAGTTGTCAACAAGTAAATCATCATCACCTAACAAGTCATCTTCATCACTATTGAAATCAACATACTCGGGGTGTGTTACCTTTGGGCCTTTAGCCATGAAGCATCTTCCAAGTCCTTCATTTGGTGAATCAAATATGTCATAGGAGTTGGTTGACACAAGTGCTAGACCGGCAACACCTTCATCTTGAGTATATTCGGAGTCGGAGTGATAGCTTCTCTCAGAGTGATTGTCGGAGTCGGAGCCGGATACCCATTCACCAACATGAGCTTGTTGTCTTCGTTTTGTGTAGCTCCTTGATGACTTGTCCTTCCTTTCCAAATCCTTGCTTCTCCGGGATGTTCTTCGTTCATAGCGATCATCTCTACTCCTTCTCTCTCTTGATGGTGATTCTTCTCTTCTACTTCTCCTCTTAGGAGAATCCTCTCTTCTTTTGTAGGGTGCCGTACACTCATTGGAATAGTGTCCGGGTCTTCCACAATTGTAGAAATTACGCTCACGACTAGAAGATCTTTTGTCATTGTAGGACCTTGACTTGGAGCTTCTCTCTTTGCTTCTACTCTTGTAGAATTTGTTGTAGTTCTTCACCATTAAGCTCAATTCTTCATTGAAGGTTTGTTTCTCACTTGATGATGTGGGGGCTTCACATGAGGCTTTGTAAGCACCACTTGACTTGTTGTGAAGTTCCTCCTTATCCTTGAGTGATATCTCATGAGCAACAATTCTTCCAATGACTTTCGTTGGCTTGAGATCTTTGTAATTGGGCATCATTTGGATCAATGTGCACACGGTATCATATTTTCCATCCAAGGCTCTTAGGATCTTCTTGATGATGAATCATCGGTCATCTCTTCACTTCCTAAGCCGGCGATCTCATTTGTGATAAGAGCAAGCCTAGAGTACATTTCAGCGACACCTTCACCATCCTTCATTTTGAACTTGTCAAGTTGACTCTGAAGCACATCCAACTTGGATTCCTTGACGGAGTTGGTACCTTCATGCATATCGATCAAAGTATCCCAAATTTCCTTTTCAGTCTCAAGACAGCTGATTTTGTTGAATTCTTCGGGGCACAATCCGTTGAAGAGGATATCACAAGCTTGAGCATTGTATTGCAGCATCTTGAACTCTTCCGCGGTAGCTTCACAGTTCAGACCTTGCAAGCCAATACACACAATAGCCCAAACGGCGGGGTTATGTCCAAGAATATGGATTTTCATCTTATGATTCCAACTAGCAAAATTAGTACCGGCAAAGTAAGGACCTCTACGGTGATAATTTCCCTCGCTAGACGCCATACTTTCCTAGGTTGTGAAACCAAGGCTATGACTACCAAAAGTTATGGAAATCAAAGCAAATGGAGACCAAGGCTCTGATACCACTTGTAGGATCGAAAGTATGTCTAGAGGGGGGGGGGGTGATTAGACTACTTGACCAAATAAAAACTTATCCTTTTCCCAATTTTAGTCTTTGGCAGATTTTAGCTAACTTAGCACAAGTCAAGCAATCTTAACACAATTCAAGCAAGCATGCAAAGAGTATATGAGCAGCGGAATGTAAAGCATGCAACTTGCAAGAATGTAAAGGGAAGGGTTTGGACAATTCAAACGCAATTGGAGACACGGATGTTTTTGTCGTGGTTCAGATAGGTGGTGCTACCGTACATCCACGTTGATGGAGACTTCAACCCACGAAGGGTAACGGTTCTTGTGAGTCCACGGAGGGCTCCACCCACAAAGGGTCCATGAAGAAGCAACCTTGTCTATCCCACCATGGCCGTCGCCCATGAAGGACTTGCCTCACTAGCGGTAGATCTTCACGAAGTAGGCGATCTCCTTGCCCATACAAACTCCTTGGTTCAACTCCAAAATCTTGTTGGAGGCTCCCAAGTGACACCTAGCCAATCTAGGAGACACCACTGTCCAAGAAGTAACAAATGGTGTGTTGATGATGAACTCCTTGAACTTGTGCTTCAAATGATAGTCTCCCCAACACTCAACTCTTTCTCACAGGATTTGGATTTGGTGGAAAGAAGATTTGAGTGGAAAGCAACTTGGGGAAGGCTAGAGATCTGTTGGGGAACGTAGTGTTGGAAATATGCCCTAAAGGCAATAATAAAATGGTTATTATTATATTTCTTTGTTCATGATAATTTTCTATTATTCATGCTATAATTGTGTTATCCGGAAATTGTAATACATGTGTGAATACATAGACCACAACATGTACCTAGTGAGCCTCTAGTTGACAAGCTCATTGATCAACAGATAGTCATGGTTTCCTGACTATGGACATTGGATGTCATTGATAATGGGATCACATCATTAGGAGAATGATGTGATGGACAAGACCCAATCCTAAGCATAGCACAAGATCGTGTAGTTCGTTTGCTAGAGATTTTCCAAATGTCAAGTATCATTTCCATAGACCATGAGATTGTGCAACTCCGGATACCGTAGGAGTTCTTTGGTGTGCCAAACGTCACAACGTAATCGGGTGGCTATAAAGGTGCACTACGGGTATATCCGAAAGTGTACATTGGGTTGTACGAATCGAGACTGGGATTTGTCACTCCGTATGACGGAGAGGTATCTCTGGGCCCACTCGGTAATGCATCATCATAATGAGCTCAATGTGACCAAGTGTCTGGTCACGGGATCATGCATTACGATACGAGTAAAGTGACTTGCCGGTAACGAGATTGAACGAGGTATTGGGATACCGACGATTGAATCTCGGGCAAGTAACGTACCGATTGACAAAGGGAATTGTATATAGGATTGATTGAATCATCGACATCGTGGTTCATCCGATGAAATCATCGAGGAGCATGTGGGAGCCAACATGGGTATCCAGATCTCGCTGTTGGTTATTTACCGGAGAGCCGTCTCGGTCATGTCTGCATGTCTCCCGAACCCGTAGGGTCTACACACTTAAGGTTCGGTGACGCTAGGGTTGTAGAGATATTAGTATGCGGTAACCCGAAAGCTGTTCGAGTCCGGATGAGATCCGGACGTCACGAGGAGTTCGGAATGGTCCGGAGGTAAATATTTATATATAGGAAGTCAAGTTTCGCCATCGGGAAAGTTTGGGGTAATCGGTATTGTACGGGACCACCGGAAGGGTCCCGAGGTCCACCGGTGGGGCCACCTATCCCGGAGGGCCCATGGGCTGAAGTGGGGAGGGAACCAGCCTGGTGGGCTGGTGCGCCTTGGGCCCCCCCCGCCTAGGGCAGGAAACCCTAGGGGTGGGGCGCCTGGCTTGGGGGGCAAGCCACCCCTTGGCCGCCGCCCCTTGGAGATTGCATCTCCTAGGGCGGCGCCTGTGGGGCCTATATATAGTGGGGAGGGAGGGCAGCCGCACCTGGCCTGGCGCCTCCTCTCCCTCTCCAACACCTCCTCCTCCGTAGAGCTTGGCGAAGCCTGCCGAGATCCTCACATCCACCACCACGCCTGTCAGGCTGGATCTCCATTAACCTCTCCTTCCCCCTTGCTGGATCAAGAAGGAGGAGACGTCTTCGCCAACCGTACGTGTGTTGAACGCGGAGGTGCCGTCCGTTCGGCACTCGGTCATCGGTGACGACGAGTACGACTCCATCAACCCCGTTCTCTTGAACGCTTTCGCTCACGATCTACAAGGGTATGTAGATGCACTCCTTTTCCCCTCGTTGCTAGTTAACTCCATAGATTGATCTTGGTGATGCGTAGAAAATTTTAAAATTCTGCTACGATCCCCAACAGTGGCATCATGAGCTAGGTCTATGCGTAGTTACTATGCACGAGTAGAACACAAAGCAGTTGTGGGCGTAGATGTTGTCAATTTTCTTGCCTAGAAGTAGAAGTGGGATGAAGCGGCCCGGACCGACCTTACACGTACGCTTACGTGAGATAGGTTCCACCGACTGACATGCACTAGTTGCATAAGGTGGCTAGCGGGTGTCTGTCTCTCCCACTTTTGTTGGAGCGGATTCGATGAAAAGGGTCCTTATGAAGGGTAAATAGAAATTGGCATATCACGTTGTGGTTTTACGTAGGTAAGAAACGTTCTTGCTAGAAACCTATAGAAGCCACGTAAAAACATGCAACAACAATTAGAGGATGTCTAACTTGTTTTTGCAGCATATGCCTTGTGATGTGATATGGCCAAAAGATGTGATGAATGATATATGTGATGTATGAGATTGATCATATTCTTGTAACAGGAATCACGACTTGCATGTCGATGAGTATGACAACCGGCAGGAGCCATAGGAGTTGTCTTTATTTTTTGTATGACCTGCGTGTCATTGAATAACGCCATGTAAATTACTTTACTTTATTGCTAAACACGTTATCCATAGAAGTAGAAGTAATCGTTGGCGTGACAACTTCATGAAGACACGATGATGGAGATCATGATGATGTAGATCATGGTGTCATGCCGGTGACGAAGATGATCATGGTGCCCCGAGGATGGAGATCAAAGGAGAAATATGATATTGGCCATATCATGTCACTATTTGATTGCATGTGATGTTTATCATGTTTTGCTTCTTATTTGCTTAGAACGACGGTAGTAAATAAGATGATCCCTTATAATAATTTCAAGAAAGTGTTCCCCTAACTGCACCTGCCATGCGAAGGTTTGTTGTTTCGAAGCACCACGTGATGATCGGGTGTGATAGATTCTAACGTTCGAACACAACGGGTGTAAGCCAGATTTACACATGCAATACACTTAGGTTGACTTGATGAGCCTAGCATGTACAGACATGGCCTCGGAACACGGAAGACCGAAAGGTCGAGCATGAGTCATATAGAAGATATGATCAACATGAAGATGTTCACCGACGTTGACTAGTCCGTCTCACGTGATGTTCGGACACGGCCTAGTTGACTCAGATCATGTTTCACTTAGATGATGAGAGGGATGTCTATCTGAGTGGGAGTTCATTAAATAATTTGATTAGATGAACTTAATTATCATGAACTTAGTCTAAAATCTTTACAATGTGTCTTGTAGATCAAATGGCCCACGCTAATGTTGCCCTCAACTTCAACGCTGCTCCTAGAGAAAACCAAGCTGAAAGATGATGGCAACAACTATACGGACTGGGTCCTAACACGAGGATCATCCTCATAGCTGCCAAGAAAGATTATGTCCTAGAAGCACCGCTTAGGTGAAGCACCCATCCTGCAGAACCAAGACGTTATGAACGCTTGGCAGTCTCGTGCTGATGATTACTCCCTCGTTCAGTGTGACATGCTTTACAGCTTAGAACCGGGGCTCCAAAAGCGTTTTGAGCAACACAGAGTATATGAGATGTTTGAAGAGCTGAAAATGGTTTTCCAAGCTCATGCCCGGGTCGAGAGATATGAAGTCTCCGACAAGTTCTTCAAATTGTAAGATGGAGGGAAATAGTTACATCAAGGAGCACATACTCAAAATGTTCAGGTTGCACTACCGCTTGACTCACCGGGAGTTAATCTCCCGGATGACGCGGTCATGTGACAGGATCCTTGATCACTTCCACCGAGCTACAAGAGCTTTGTGATGAACTTCAATATGCAGGGGATGGAAAAGACCATTCTGAAGTATATTCAATGCTGAAATCAGCGGAGGTGGAGATCAAAAGGAACATCAAGTGTTGATGGTGAATAAAACCACTAAGTTTAAGAAAGGCAAGGGTAAGAAGAACTTCAAGAAGGACGGCAAGGGAGTTGCCGCGCACGGTAAGCCAGTTGTCGGGAAGAAGCCAAAGAATGGACCCAAGCCTGAGACTGAGTGCTTTTATTGCAAGGGTAGTGGTCACTGGAAGCGGAACTGCCCCAAGTACTTAGCGGACAAGAAGGCCGGCAACACCAAAGGCATATGTGTTATACATGTAATTGAGGTGTACCTTACGGTACTCATAGTAGCTCCTGGTATTTGATACCGTGCCGTTGCTCATATTTGTAACTCAAAGCAGGAGCTGCGGAATAAGCGGAGACTGGCGAAGGACGAGGTGACGATGCGTGTCGGGAATGGTTCCAGGGTCGATGTGATCGTCGTCAGCACGCTGCCTCTACATTTACCTACGGGATTAGTTTTAAACCTCAATAATTGTTATTTAGTGCCAGCTTTGAGCATGAACATTGTATCAGGATCTCGTTTAATTCGAGATGGCTACTCATTTAAATCCGAGAATAATGGTTGTTCTATTTATATGAGAGATATGTTTTATGGTCATGCTCCACTGGTGAATGGTTTATTCTTAATGAATCTCGAGCGTAATGTTACACATATTCATAGTGTGAATACCAAAAGATGTAAGGTTGATAATGATAGTCCCACATACTTGTGGCAATCGCCGCCTTGGTCACATAGGTGTCAAACGCATGAAGAAGCTCCATGCAGATGGACTTTTGGAGTCTCTTGATTACGAATCATTTGACATGTGCGAACCATGCCTCATGGGTAAAATGACCAAGACTCCGTTCTCCGGAACAATGGAGCGAGCAACCAACTTATTGGAGATCATACATCTTGATGTGTGCGGTCCAATGAGTGTTGAGGCTTTCAAGGTGGCTATCATTATGTTCTCACTCTCACCGATGACTTGATTAGATATGGGTATGTTTACTTAATGAAACACAAGTCTGAGACCTTTGAAAAGTTCAAGGAATTTCAGAGTGAGGTTGAGAATCAACGTGATAGGAAAATAAAGTTCTTACGATCAGATCGTGGAGGGGAATATTTGAGTCACGAATTTGGCACACACTTAAGGAAATGTGGAATTGTTTCACAACTCACGCCGCCTAGAACACCTCAGTGAAATGGTGTGTCTGAACGTCGTAATCGCACTCTATTAGATATGGTGCGATCTATGATGTCTCTTACCGATCTACCGCTCTCATTTTGGGGCTATGCTTTAGAGACTGTCGCATTCACTTTAAATAGGGCTCCGTCGAAATCCGTTGAGACGACACCGTATGAATTATGGTTTGGGAAGAAACCTAAGCTGTCATTTCTAAAAGTTTGGGGATGCGATGCTTATGTCAAGAAACTTCAACCTGAAAAGCTCGAACCCAAGTCGGAAAAATGCGTCTTCATAGGATACCCTAAGGAAACCATTGGGTATACCTTCTACCTCAGATCCTAAGGCAAGATCTTTGTTGCCAAGAACGGGTCCTTTCTGGAGAAAGAGTTTCTCTCGAAAGAAGTAAGTGGGAGGAAAGTACAGCTTGATGAAGTACTACCTCTTGAAACGGAAAGTAGCGCAGCTCAGGAAGATGTTCCTATGGTGCCTGCACCGACTAGAGAGGAGGTTAATGATGATGATCAAGGTACTTCGGATCAAGCTCCTCACCGAACTTCAGAGGTCCACAAGGACACGCTCCGCACTGCAGTGGTACGGCAACCCTGTCTTGGAAATCATGTTGTTAGACAACGGTGAACCTTGAACTATGAAGAAGCGATGGCGGGCCCAGATTTCGACAAATGGCTAGAAGCCATGAAATCCGAGATAGGATCCATGTATGAAAACGAAGTATGGACTTTGACTGACTTGCCCGATGATCGGCAAGCCATAGAAAATAAATGGATCTTTAAGAAGAAGATGACGCGGATGGTAATATGACCATCTATAAGGCTCGACTTGTCGCTAAGGGTTATCGACAAGTTCAAGGGGTTTACTACGATGAGACTTTCTCACCCGTAGCGAAGCTGAAGTCAGTCCGAATCATGTTAGCAATTGCCGCATTCTATGATTATGAGATATGGAAAATGGACGTCAAAACGCCATTCCTTAACGGCTTTCTTAAGGAAGAATTGTATATGATGCAGCCGAAAGGTTTTTCGATCCTGAAAATGCTAACAAGGTGTGCAAGATCCAACGCTCGATCTATGGGCTGGTGCAAGCATCTCGGAGTTGGAACATTCGATTTGATGAGATGATCAAATTACACAGACTTATGGAAAAGCTTGTGTTTACAAGAAAGTGAGTGGGAGCTCTGTAGCATTTCTCATATTATATGTGGATGACATATTGTTGATGGGAAATGATATAGAATTCTTGGAAAGCATAAAGGCCTACTTGAACAAGTGTTTTCAATGAAGGACCTTGGAGAAGCTGCTTATATATTAGGCATCAAGATCTATAGAGATAGATCGAGACGCCTCATTGGTCTTTCACAAAGTACATACCTTGACAAGATATTGAAGAAGTTCAATATGGATCACTCCAAGAAGGGGTTCTTGCTCATTGCAGTAAGGTGTGCGATTGAGCACGGCTCAATGCCCGACCATGGCAGAAGATAGAGAAAAGATGAGTGTCGTCCCCTATGCCTCGGCCATAGGGTCTATTATGTATGTCATGCTGTGTACCAGACCTGATGTAAACCTTGCCTTAAGTTTGGTAGGAAGGTACCAAAGTAATCCCGGCATGGAACACTGGACAGCGGTCAAGAATTTCCTGAAGTACCTGAAAAGGACTAAGGACATGTTTCTCGCTTATGGATGTGACGAAGAGCTCGTCGTAAAGGGTTACGTTGACGCTAGCTTCAACACAGATCTAGATGACTCTAAGTCACAAACCGGATACGTTCTCGCTTATGGAGGTGACGAAGAGCTCGTCGTAATGGTGGGGCAGTAAGCTGGTGCAGTTGCAAGCAAAGCGTCGTGGCGGGATCTACATGTGAAGTGGAGTACATGGCAGCCTCGGAGGCAGCGCATGAAGCAATCTGGGTGAAGGAGTTCATCAAAGACCTAGGAGTCATACCCAATGCGTCGGGGCCGATCACACTCTTCTGTGACAACACTGGAGCTATTGCCCTTGCCAAGGAGCCGGGTTTCACAAGAAGACCAGTGCACATCAAGTGTCGCTTCAACTCCATTCGTGAAAATGTTCAAGATGGAGACATAGATATTTGTAAAGTACATACGGACATGAATGTAGCAGACCGTTGACTAAACCTCTCCGTAGAGCAAAACATGATCAACACCAGAACTCTATGGGTGTTCGACTCATCACAATGTAACTAGATTAGTGACTCTAGTGCAAGTGGGAGACTGTTGGAAATATGCCCTAGAGGCAATAATAAAATGGTTATTATTTTATTTCTTTGTTCATGATAATTGTCTATTATTCACGCTATAATTGTGTTATCCGGAAATCGTAATACATGTGTGAATACATAGACCACAACATGTCCCTAGTGAGCCTCTATTTTACTAGCTCGTTGATCAATAGATAGTCATGGTTTCCTGACTATGGACATTGGATGTCATTGATAACGGGATCACATCATTAGGAGAATGATGTGATGGACAAGACCCAATCCTAAGCATAGCACAAGATCGTGTAGTTCGTTTGCTAGAGCTTTTCCAAATGTCAAGTATCATTTCCTTAGACCATGAGATTGTGCAACTCCCGGATACCGTAGGAGTTCTTTGGGTGTGCCAAACGTCACAACGTAACTGGGTGGCTATAAAGGTGCACTACGGGTATATCCGAAAGTGTCTGTTGGGTTGGCACGAATCGAGACTGGGATTCGTCACCCGAAAGTTGTTCGAAGTCCCGGATGAGATCTCGGACGTCATGAGGAGTTCCGGAATGGTCCGGAGGTAAAGATTTATATATAGGAAGTCAAGTTTCGGCCATCGGGAAAGTTTTGGGGGTAATCGGTATTGTACCGGGACCACCGGAAGGGTCCTGGGGGTCCACTGGGTGGGGCCACCTATCCCGGAAGGCCCCATGGGCTGAAGTGGGAGGGAACCAGCCTCGGTGGGCTGGTGCGCCCTTGGGCCTCCCCGCGCCTAGGGCAGAAACCCTAGGGTGGGGGCGCCTGGCTTGGGGGCAAGCCACCCCTTGGCCGCCGCCCCCTCTTGGAGATTGCATCTCCTAGGGCCGGCGCTCCCCCAGGGGGCCGAGATATAGTGGGGGGGAGGGAGGGCAGCCGCACCCTCGCCCCTGGCGCCTCCCTCTCCAACACCTCCTCCTCCGTAGAGCTTGGCGAAGCCTGCCGAGATCCTCAGCTGCATCCACCACCACGCCCGTCAGGTCAGCTGGATCTCCATCAACCTCTCCTTCCCCTTGCTGGATCAAGAAGGAGGAGACGTCTTCCCAATCAGACGCGTGTGTTGAACGGAGGTGCCGTCCGCTCGGCACTTGGTCATCGGTGATTTGGATCACGACGAACGACTCCATCAACCCGTTCTCTTGAACGCTTCGCTCGCGCGATCTACAAGGGTATGTAGATGCACTCCTTTTCCCCTCGTTGCTAGTTAACTCCATAGATTGATCTTGGTGATGCGTAGAAAATTTTAAAATTCTGCTACGATCCCCTACACGTAGTAATTTCAAAAAATTTCCTACGCACACGCAAGATCATGGTGATGCATAGCAACGAGAGGAGAGAGTGTTGTCTACGCATCGTGAGACCGAAGCGGAAGCGTTAGCACAACGCGTTGATGTAGTCATACGTCTTCACGATCCGACCGATCAAGTACCAAACGACGGCACCTCCGAGTTCAGCACACGCTCAGCTCCGATGACGTCCCTCGAACTCCGATCCAGCCGAGTGTTGAGGGAGAGTTTCGTCAGCATGACGGCATGGTGACGATGTTGATGTTTTACCGACGCAGGGCTTCGCCTAAGCACCGCTACAGTATCATCGAGGTGGACTATGGTGGAGGGGGGCACCGCACACGGTTGGGAGAGATCAACTGATCAACTTGTGTGTCTAGAGGTGCCCCCGCCTCGTATATAAAGGAGCAAGGGGGTCCGCCGGTCAAGGGAGGCGGGCCAGAGGAGTCCTACTCCTACCGGGAGTAGGACTCCCCCCGTTTTCCATGTTGGACTTGGAGAGAGAGGGGGAAGAGGTGGAGGGGAGGAAGGAAAGGGGGGGAGGGGCGGGCGGCCCTGCCCTGGCCTCCTCTCCTCTCTTCCACCAAGGCCCACTAAGGCCCATTAAGTTCCCGGGGGATTCCGGTAACCTCCCGGTACTCCGGTAAAATCCCGATTTCACCCGGAACACTTCCGATATCCAAACATAGGATTCCAATATATCAATCTTCATGTCTCGACCATTTCGAGACTCCTCGTCATGTCCGTGATCACATCCAGGACTTCAACAACCTTCGTACATCAAAACATATAAACTCATAATATAAGCATCGCCATCGTAACATTAAGCGTGTGGACCCTACGGGTTCAAGAACTATGTAGACATGACCGAGACACGTCTCCGGTCAATAACCAATAGCGGAACCTGGATGCTCATACTGGCTCCCACATATTCTACGAAGATCTTTTATCGGTCAGACCGCATAACAACATACGTTGTTCCCTTTGTCATCGGTATGTTATTTGCCCGAGATTCGATCGTCGGTATCTCAATACCTAGTTCAATCTCGTTACCGTTAAGTCTCTTTACTCGTACTGTAATACATCAACCCGCAACTAACTCATTAGTTGCAATGCTTGCAAGGCTTAAGTGATGTGCATTGCCGAGAGGGCCCAGAGATACCTCTCCGACAATCGGAGTGACAAGTCCTAATCTCGAAATACGCCAACCCAACAAGTACCTTTGGAGACACCTGTAGAGCTCCTTTATAATCACCCAGTTCAGTTGTGACGTTTGGTAGCACAGGAAGTGTTCCTTCGGTAAATGGGAGTTGCATAATCTCATAGTCATAGGAACATGTATATGTCATGAAGAAAGCAATAGCAACATAATAAACGATCATGTGCTAAGCTAACGGAATGGGTCATGTCAATCACATCATTCTTCTAATGATGTGATCCTGTTAATCAAATGAAAACTCATGTGTATGGCTAGGAAACATAGCCATCTTTAATCAACGAGCTAGTCAAGTAGAGGCATACTAGTGACAATTTGTTTGTCTATGTATTCACACATGTATTATTGTCAGGACCCCGACTCCAAGTCACATCGATCTAGCCGGTAACACCTCATATCACTTTGTGGCCTCATGCACGGTATTCCCACGGGTGTCGCCTTACCATGGCCTGGGACCGTTTGCGCCTTTTGGCTCACGTATATGATAGTGTCGCTAGCATCCATATGACAGAGAACCCGGGCCGACATGGCTAGTCGTGAGCCCAAAGCAGCACTAACCCATGGGGACAGGCATACATGAATCACATCGAGCATGTCGGTTAGCATCGTGTGAATCCGGGCTGTAGCACTGGGCTAACAGGACTCCGGGAACCCGGGCTGTAGCAGGCTAGGCAGGACTCCGGATGTCACCGCGTGACATTTCCCGAAGAACGGAACCACGAGGCGAAGTGAAACACATGCCGGCCGATCACGTGTCCCGAAAGCAATAGTCTTTGGGCTAGCAGGACTCCGGTGAACCAGAACATGGCGGACTACTATGGCTCAAGGAAGCACTAGACTACATTTCCCCATAAGAGAGGCTGCCAAGATAAACAACTAGATTGTCGGATCCCACACATACCAAGCATTTCAAACATACACACAATATGCTCGATATGTGTAAATACAACATGGCATCACAACATAACTCTACGACTCAAGTATTTATTCAATAGGCTCCGAGGAGCGAGATATTACAAACAGGGGTCTCATGACCCAGCTTTCAGAGCATACAGGTCAAAGCACATGCGGAAGCTTAACATGTATGAGTACAGACATCTACAAATGAAAAAGGCTGAGAAGCCTGACTATCTACCAGATCCTGCCGAGGGCACAAGATCGTAGCTGAGGTAACAAGCTAAACGTCAAGTCCACAGTGGAACTACTAGCGAGATCAAGTCTCTCGCAAAAAACATAAAATAGGCAAACGTGAGTACAATTGTACTCAACAAGACTTACATCGTAACTAACTACACATGCATCATTATCAACAAAGGGGTGGTGGAGTTTGACTGCAGCAAGCCAGCTTTGACTAGGTGGCTATCCCGAACTACGCATCGCAAGTAACTCTTTTGAGGTGGCACACGAGTCCACATATTCACCATATCAATACACCACTATGGATCCGCTCCCGTCTCCCTACGAGAACGCCATCCATAGCACTCACGCTTATCTTGTGTATTTTAGAGTATCCACTTTCACTTGTCTATGAACTGTTATAGGCAACCCAGAAGTCCTTTACCGCGGACACGGCTATTCGAATAGATGACATTAACCCTGCAGGGGTGTACTTCTTCACACACGCTCTCGCCACTTACCACCATGTACACGTCGTGTATCTCAAAGAACCTTCAAGCGGAAGCTGGCGAGGAGTCGGCCACGACCGACTAACCACACAAGTCTCTAGTCCAGGTTTATCGCCTATTCGGGTTCCATCTGCAAGGAGATCCGGCCGGGTGTCGCCACGGCCCCAAACGATGCGTGCAGGGTTCCCGAGACACCAAGCGGGCGCCGCACACCGGGCCATGGTGTATCTACCGCAACATAGCCCACCCCTAGGGTCAGCGCCACGCATCGCCCCCAACACATATCCTACAAACACCGTAAACTAGTTGCAACTCCCCGGACAGAGATCGAGGCGATTAATAAGCCGAGAGGGCCGAGTTACGGAACCCAATGTGTGGTAGTAACTGCTTTCATGGATCACAAACACGTAACTCAGTTCCCGAGGACGCCTGCAATGAGACAACCCACCATGTACTCCTACATGGCCTCTCACCGCTACCTTTACCAAATCGTGTTCACACACTTTAGCTCTCAACAGTAGGACATGTTCACACACCTCTGATTCATCCTCGATGAATCAGACCTGACTCAACTCTAAGCAGTAGCAGGCATGACAAACAAGCATGAATGAGTAGGCACATCGGGGCTCAAACAACTCCTACTCATGCTAGTGGGTTTCATCTATTTACTGTGGAACGACAGGTCATGCAGAGGATAAAGGGGTTCAGCTACCGCAGCAAGTAACAGATGAATCGTTGTTTTCCTAATGCAGTAAAAGAGAGTAGGAGCAAGAGAGTGGGATTGTATCGGAATGAACAAGGGGGTTTTGCTTGCCTGGCACTTCTGAAGATAATATAGCTCTTCATCGGTGTCATCAAACTCATCGTCAAAAGCACGTCTATCGAGAGGGGACAAATACCGGCAACAGAGAAATAAACACAATCAATGCAATGCACAATATGATGCATGATCATGACATGGAAATATGTTGTGATTTAGTCTAATGCAACTAGCAACAAGTTAAATGGAGCTGGTTTGAACACTAGGTTCAAATTCAAACTACATGTAAGGCATTTCAAATGCCATTTATTCAAATTGTCTTATACAACAACTTTAGTTTGTTCAAACATGCATGAAAATGGTACAGATGGATAGATTGTAATTTTCTGATCATTTTTCATATATAATTTATTTCATTCTGAGCTACGGTTGAATTTCTATTATTTTTAGAAGTTTAGGCAAATATCTGGAATTTTTTAAATAAAAATAAATCCAGAAAAGGGTTAACTGCGTCAGCCTGGCGTCAGTGTGATGTCAGCAGGTCAACTGAGCTGCCCCGGGTCAAACCTGACCAGTGGGGTCCACTGGTCAGGGACAAAGTGCCGGTCAGTGTCGTTGACAGGTGGGGCCGAGTCAACTGGCATGTCATCAAGTCAACCAGACATGTGGCCGAGTCAACAGCCAGGTCAGCGCGCTCAAAGCTGACGCGCGGGCCACTGTGGTTAGTTAAACCTAAACAGGAACTAAACTAATGTTAATTAAGGGCGTGGGGCCCATGTGTCATTGGCTCAGGGGGTTGTTTAGTGGGGGTTTAGCCGTTAATCACGCGGCCACGTCGGCTCGCCGGAGTATGGCCGGCGGCGACCTCAAAACGCGGCCGAGGGTCTCGGGCTCGCTCCTCCGGCGTCCAGAGGAGTAGCGGAGAGCGTCCACGGGGAGCTGGAGCTCGCCCGCATCCAGCGCTGCAAGCAGCAGCAGCTAGGGCGGCCGGAGCTCGTCGGAAACGAGCTCGGGGCGGCGCCGGAGTTCGGACACGAGCGGGGACGCAGTTGCGGTGGCCATGGTGATGTGTGTTTAGCACCTACAGCGTCTACGGGGTGCGGTGAGTACGATGGGTGCATGCCCGGGACCAAATGGTCACCGGAGCATCACCAGCGACGAGCGCGGGCGGCGGCGGGTTTCGGTCAACAAGCGGGCGACGGCTACGGCATGTGAGAGCGAGAACGGAGAGGGGGAGATGGGGCAGGAGCTCACGGCGAGTGCAGAGATGTCTTCGGCGTGCTCGGGGAAGCACCAGAGCGAGCGGGGCGGCGAGAGGGATCTCCGGCGGCCGGCGACGAAGGTGATGAAGATGGCGTCGATGCAGGGTGGCAGGCATCGCATGGCTCTACGTAGATGACGAGGACGATGCTGCGGTTCTTCAGGGCGGGTCAGCGAGGCGAGGGGAGCACGGTGGCTGCGGTTTCACGGCGGCGAGCGCTTGGCGGTTGCGGCCATGGCGAGGAGAGGGCAAGAGAGTGGGCAGAGGGGGAGAGTGAAACGTCCAGGGGGTCGGGGCGGCGCCGAAGAGAAGGCCCGAGGCGTTGCGCTGTCCCGGGGACGCAGGCAGGCAGGTGACGTGGCAGCACGCGGCGCTGCTGTAGCGTCGACGCGCCCTCCTCTGGCAGAGGAGGAAGACGACAGGGAGGAGGCGGTGGTGGGCTGGGCCGCCAGCTGGGCCGGCCAGGTGGACTGCACGAGTGAGGCCAAGTACTAACTCTCTCTCTCTCTTTTATTTTCATTTTCTATTATCTGTAATTGTGTTTGGCTTTAATAAAAATGCCAGGGCATTACCAAAAATCATGAAACTGCTCAATGTCACTATTTGGAATATTTCCAACAGCAAACATTTCAGTTTGTGATTATTTGAGCATTTAAAATATTATTTATCAATTAAATGCCCAAATGCAAATACCATAAGATTTAATTCAAAAATCCAGAATGGCCTAGAAAAATGTGCACCATTTTTGGGAGAGGTTCTAGACCAATCCAAAAATAATGAACTTTTCTGAAGAGCATTTTGGGTTCATTGAGAATATTTTTATTTGAACCTAGTTGATTTGATCTGGTGCTAGGGTTTGAGCAATCCCCATTTCAACTTAAATAAAATTTAAACATGATGCACACATGAAGGGCTAGTCTAGTGCATACCAGAACTAGGGATGTGACAATTATGTTTCCGGTTAATACAAATCTAGCATGAATAATAAACATTTATCATGATATAAGGAAATAAATAATAACTTTATTATTGCCTCTAGGGCATATTTCCTTCAGTCTCCCACTTGCACTAGAGTCAATAATCTAGATTACACAAGAATGATTCTAACACCCATGGAGCCTTGGTGTCGATCATGTTTTGCTCATGGAAGAGGCTTAGTCAACGGGTCTGCAACATTCAGATTCGTATGTATCTTGCAAATTTCTATGTCTCCCACCTGGACTAGATCTCGGATGGAATTGAAGCGTCTCTTGATGTGCTTAGTTCTCTTGTGAAATCTGGATTCCTTCGCCATGGCAATTGCACCAGTATTGTCACAAAAGATTTTCATTGGACCCGATGCACTAGGTATGACACCTAGATCGGATATGAACTCCTTCATCCAGACTCCTTCATTGGCTGCTTCTGAAGCAGCTATGTACTCCGCTTCACACGTAGATCCCGCCACGACGCTTTGTTTAGAACTGCACCAACTGACAGCTCCACCGTTCAATGTAAACACATATCCAGTTTGCGATTTAGAATCATCCGGACCAGTGTCAAAGCTTGCATCAACATAACCATTTACGATGAGTTCTTTGTCACCTCCATAAACGAGAAACATATCCTTAGTCCTTTTCAGGTATTTCAGGATGTTCTTGACCGCTGTCCAGATCCACTCCTGGATTACTTTGGTACCTCCCTGCTAGACTTATAGCAAGGCACACATCAGGTCTGGTACACAGCATTGCATACATGATAGAGCCTATGGCTGAAGCATGGGAACATCTTTCATCTTTTCTTGATCTTCTGTAGTGGTCGGGCATTGAGTCTTACTCAACTTCATACCTTGTAACACAAGCAAGAACCCTTTCTTTGCTTGATCCATTTTGAACTTCTTCAAAACTTTGTCAAGGTATGTGCTTTGTGAAAGTCCAATTAAGCGTCTTGATCTATCTCTATAGATCTTAATGCCCAATACATAAGCAACTTCACCAAGGTCTTTCATTGAAAAACTCTTATTAAAGTATCCCTTTATGCTATCTAGAAATTCTATATCATTTCCAATCAGTAATATGTCATCCACATATAATATCAGAAATGCTATAGAGCTCCCACTCACTTTCTTGTAAATACAGGCTTCTCCAAAAGTCTGTACAAAACCAAATGCTTTGATCACACTACCAAAGCGTTTATTCCAACTCCGAGAGGCTTGCACCAGTCCATAAATGGATCGTTGGAGCTTGCACACTTTGTTAGCTCCCTTTGGATCTATCAAACCTTCCGGTTGCATCATATACAACTCTTCTTCCAGAAATCCATTCAGGAATGCAGTTTTGACATCCATTTGCCAAATTTCATAATCATAAAATGCGGCAATTGCTAACATGATTAGGACAGACTTAAGCATCGCTACGGGTGAGAAGTTCTCATCGTAGTCAATCCCTTGAACTTGTCTAAAACCTTTCGCAACAAGTCGAGCTTTGTAGATAGTAAAATTACCATCAGCGTCAGTCTTCTTCTTGAAGATCCATTTATTCTCAATTGCTTGCCGATCATCGGGAAAGTCAACCAAAGTCCACACTTTGTTCTCATACATGGATTCCATCTCAGATTTCATGGCCTCAATCCATTTTGCAGAATCTGGGCTCACCATCGCTTCTTCATAGTTCGTAGGTTCGTCATGGTCTAGTAACATAACTTCCAGAACAGGATTACCGTACCACCACTCAGTGCGGATCTTACTCTGGTTGACCCACGAGGTTCAAGAACAACTTGATCTGAAGTTTCATGATCATCATCATTAACTTCCTCACTAATTGGTGTAGGTGTTGCAAAACTGGTTTCTGCGATGAACTACTTTCCAATAAGGGAGTACGATGATTACCTCATCAAGTTCTACTTTCCTCCCACTCACTTCTTTCGAGAGAAACTCCTTCTCTAGAAAAACTCCGAATTTAGCAACAAAAGTCTTGCCTTCGGATTTGTGATAGAAGGTGTACCCAACAATCTCCTTTGGGTATCCTATGAAGACACATTTCTCCTATTTGGGTTCGAGCTTATCAGGTTGAAGCTTTTTCACATAAGCATCGCAACCCCAAACTTTAAGAAACGACAATTTTGGTTTCTTGCCAAACCATAGTTCATAAGGCGTCGTATCAACGGATTTTGATGGTGTCCTATTTAACGTGAATGCAGCCGTCTCTAAAGCATAACCCCAAAACGATAGTGGTAAATCAGTAAGAGACATCATAGATCGCACCATATCAAGTAAAGTATGATTACGACATTCGGACACACCATTACGCTGTGGTGTTCCGGGTGACGTGAGTTGCGAAACTATTCCGCATTGTTTCAAATGTAGACCAAACACATAACTCAAATATTCTCCTCCACGATCAGATCATAGAAACTTTATTTTCTTGTTACGATGATTTTCAACTTCACTCTGAAATTCTTTGAACTTTTCAAAAGTTTCAGACTTATGTTTCATTAAGTAGATATACCCATATCTGCTTAATTCATCTGTGAAGGTGAGAAAATAACGATAACCGCCACGAGCCTCAACATTCATTGGACCACATACATCTGTATGTATGATTTCCAACAAATCTGTTGCTCTCTCCATAGTACCGGAGAACGGCGTTTTAGTCATCTTGACCATGAGGCACGGTTTGCAAGTACCAAGTGATTCATAATCAAGTGGTTCCAAAAGTCCATCAAGATGGAGTTTCTTCATGCGCTTTACATCGATATGACCTAAACAGCAAAGTGCCACAAATAAGTTGCACTATCATTATCAACTCGCATCTTGTGGCTTCAACATTATGAATATGTGTATCACTACTATCGAGATTCAATAAAAATAGACCACTCTTCAAGGGTGCATGACCATAAAAGATATTACTCATATAAATAGAACAACCATTATTCTCTGATTTAAATGAATAACCGTCTCGCATCAAACAAGATCCTGATATAATGTTCATGCTCAATGCTGACACCAAATAACAATTATTCAGGTCTAAAACTAATCCCAAAGGTAGATGTAGAGGTAGCGTGCCGACCGCGATCACATCGACTTTGGAACCCTTTCCCATGCGCATCGTCACCTCGCCCTTAGCCAATCTTCGCAATCCGTAGTCCCTGTTTCAAGTTGCAAATATTAGCAATGTAACCGATTATCAAATACCCTGGTGCTATCATGAGCATTAGTAAGGTACACATCAATAACATGTATATCAAATATACCTTTGTTCACCTTGCCATCCTTCTTATCCGCCAAATACTTGCGGCAGTTCCGCTTGATGATCAAATCTGCTTGCAAGAGAAGCACTTTTCGATCCTCGTGCTTAGGTCCAGACTTGGGTTTCTTCTCCGAGCGACAACTTGCTTGCTGTTCTTCTTGAAGTTCCCCTTCTTCTTCCCTTTGCCCTTTTTCTTGAAACTAGTGGTCTTGTTGACCATCAACACTTGATGCTCCTTCTTGATTTCTACCTCCGCAGCCTTTAGCATTGTGAAGAGCTCGGGAATCGTCTTTTCCATCCCTTGCATGTTATAGTTCATCACGAAGCTTTTGTAGCTTGGTGGCAGTGATTGGAGAATTCTGTCAATGACGCTATCATCCGGAAGATTAACTCCCAGTTGAATCAAGTGATTATTATACCCGGACATCTTGAGTATATGCTCACCGACGTAACTATTCTCCTCCATCTTGCAACTATAGAACATATTGGAGACTTCATATCTCTCAATCCGGCATTTGCTCGAAATATTAACTTCAACTCTGGAACATCTCATATGCTCCATGACGTTCAAAATGTCGTTGAAGTCCCGGTTCTAAGCCGTAAAGCATGGCACACCGAACTATCGAGTAGTCATCGCTTTTGCTCGCCAGACGCTCATAACATCCGGTGTTGCTCCTCAAGAAGAGCGGCACCGGGCGGTGCTTCCAGGATGTAATTCTTCTGTGCAGCAATGAGGATAATCCTCAAGTTACGGACCCAGTCCATGTAATTGCTACCATCATCTTTCAACTTTGCTTTCTCAAGGAACGCATTAAAATTCAACGGAACAACAGCATGGGCCATCTATTTACAATCAACATAGACAAGCAAGATACTATCAGGTACTAAGTTCATGATAAATTTAAGTTCAATTAATCATATTACTTAAGAACTCCCACTTAGATATACATCCCTCTAATCCTCTAAGTGATCACGTGATCCAAATCAACTAAACCATGTCCGATCATCACGTGAGATGGAGTAGTTTCAATGGTGAACATCACTATGTTGATCATATCTACTATATGATTCACGCCGACCTTTCTCGCTCCGTGTTCCGAGGCCATATCTGTTATATGCTAGGCTCGGCCAAGTTTTAACTCGAGTATTCTGCGTGTGCAATTGTTTTGCACCCGTTGTATTTGAACGTAGAGCCTATCACACCCGATCATCACGTGGTGTCTCAGCTCGAAGAAATTTCGCAACGGTGCATACTCAGGGAGAACACTTATACTTTGATAATTCAGTGAGGGATCATCTTATAATGCTACCGTCAATCAAAGCAAGATAAGATGCATAAAAGATAAACATCACATGCAATCAATATAAGTGATATGATATGGCCATCATCATGTTGTGCTTGTGATCTCCATCTCCTAAGCACCTCCATGATCACCATCGTCACCGGCGCGACACCTTGATCTCCATCGTAGCATCGTTGTCGTCTCGCCAATCTTATGCTTCTACGACTATCGCTACCGCTTAGTGATAAAGTAAAGCATTACAGGGCGATTGCATTGCATACAATAAAGCGACAACCATATGGCTCCTGCCAGTTGCCGATAACTCGGTTACAAAACATGATCATCTCATACAATAAAATATAGCATCACGTCTTGACCATATCACATCACAACATCCCTGCAAAAACAAGTTAGACGTCCTCTACTTTGTTGTTGCGAGTTTTACGTGGCTGCTACGGACTTAGCAAGAACTGTTCTTACCTACGCATCAAAACACAACGATAGTTTGTCAAGTTGGTGTTGTTTTAACCTTCGCAAGGACCGGGCGTAGCCACACCCGGTTCAACTAAAGTTGGAGAAACTGACACCCGCTAGCCACCTCTGTGCAAAGCACGTCGGGCTAACCGGTCTCGTGTAAGCGTACGCGTAATGTTGGTCCGGGCCGCTTCGTCCAACAATACCGCCGAACCAAAGTATGACATGTTGGTAAGAAATATGACTTATATCGCCCACAACTCACTTGTATTCTACTCGTGCATATGACATCTACACATAAAACCAGGCTCGGATGCCACTGTTGGGGAACATAGTAATTTCAAAAAAATTTCCTACGCACATGCAAGATCATGGTGATGAATAGCAACGAGAGGGGAGAGTGTTGTCTACGTACCCTCGTAGACCGAAAGCGGAAGCGTTAGCACAACGCGGTTGATGTAGTCCTACGTCTTCACGATCCGACCGATCAAGTACCAAACGTATGGCACCTCCGAGTTCAGCACACGTTCAGCCCGATGACGTCCCTCGAACTCCGATCCAGCCGAGTGTTGAGGGAGAGTTTCACAAGACGACGGCGTGGTGACGATGTTGATGTTTTACCGACGCAGGCTTCGCCTAAGCACCGCTTCTGATATCGAGGTGGACTATGGTGGAGGGGGACACCGCACACGATTGAGAGAGATCAACTGATCAACTTGTGTGTCTAGAGGTGCCCCCTGCCCCCGTATATAAAGGAGAAAGGGGGTCCGCCGCCAAGGGAGGCGCGGCCAGAGGAGTCCTACTCCTACCGGGAGTAGGACTCCCCCCCTTTTCCATGTCAGACTAGGAGAGAGGGGGGGAAGAGGTGGAGGGGAGGAAGGAAAGGGGGGCGCGCGGCCCTGCCCTGGCCTCCTCTCCTCTCTTCCACCAAGGCCCACTCAGGCCCATTAAGTTCCCGGGGTTCCGAAACCTCCTTGCATCTAAGAAAATCCTGATTTCACCGGAACACTTCCGATATCCAAACATAGGCTTCCAATATATCAATCTTCATGTCTCGGCCATTTCGAGACTCCTCGTCATGTCCATGATCACATCCGGGACTCCGAACAACCTTCGGTACATCAAAACATATAAACTCCTAATATAACTGTCATCGTAACGTTAAGCGTGCGGACCCTACGGGTTCGAGAACTATGTAGACATGACCGAGACACGTCGCCGGTCAGTAACCAATAGCGGAACCTGGATGCTCATATTGGCTCCCACATATTCTACGAAGATCTTTTATCGGTCAGACTGCATAACAACATACGTTGTTCCCTTTGTCGTCGGTATATTACTTGCCCGAGATTCGATCGTCGGTACCTCAATACCTAGTTCAATCTCGTTACCGGCAAGTCTCTTTACTCGTACTGTAATACATCATCCCGCAACTAACTAATTAGTTTCAATGCTTGCAAGGCTTAAGTGATGTGCATTACCGAGAGGGCCCAGAGATACCTCTCCGACAATCGGAGTGACAAATCCTAATCTCGAAATACGCCAACCCAACAAGTACCTTTGGAGACACCTGTAGAGCTCCTTTATAATCACCCAGTTACATTGTGACGTTTGGCAGCACACAAAGTGTTCCTCCGGTAAACGGGAGTTGCATAATCTCATAGTCATAGGAACATGTATAAGTCATGAAGAAAGCAATAGCAACATACTAAACGATCGTGTTCTAAGCTAACAAAATGGGTCATGTCAATCACATCATTCTCCTAATGATGTGATCCCATTAATCAAATGACAACTCATGTCTATGGCTAGGAAACATAACCATCTTTGATCAACAAGCTAGTCAAGTAGAGGCATACTAGTGACAATATGTTTGTCTATGTATTCACACATGTATTATGTTTCCGGTTAATACTATTCTAGCATGAATAATAAACATTTATCATGATATAGGAAATAAATAATAACTTTATTATTGCCTCTAGGGCATATTTCCTTCAAGATCAAGATTCATATGGTACCCACACCCCTCCCGATCAACAGGACCCCGTTTCGACCGTTTTGCGGTACGCCAGACCACTCCAGATGAACAGGATCCCGTTTCGACCCGTGGCCGGTCGAACACAAGGTTGTTTCCTCCGTTCTGCGGTACGCCATGCCTCATTTCCATCGGCTGTTCCGTCCATGCCGGTTGGCTCCCGATGAATAGCAAGTGTATAGGATCGAAAGTATGTCTAGAGGGGGGGTGATTAGAGTACTTGACCAAATAAAAACTTATCCTTTTCCCAATTTTAGTCTTTGGCAGATTTTAGCTAACTTAGCACAAGTCAAGCAATCTTAACACAATTCACGCAAGCAGGCAAAGAGTATATGAGCAGCGGAAAGTAAAGCATGCAGCTTGCAAGAATGTAAAGGGAAGGGTTTGGAGAATTCAAACGCAATTGGAGACACGGATGTTTTTGTCGTGGTTCCGATAGGTGGTGCTATCGTACATCCACGTTGACGGAGACTTCAACCCACGAAGGGTAACGGTTGCGCGAGTCCACGGAGGGCTCCACCCACGAAGGGTCCACGAAGAAGCAACCTTGTCTATCCCACCCTGGTCGTCGCCCACGAAGGACTTGCCTCACTAGCGGTAGATCTTCACGAAGTAGGCGATCTCCTTACCCTTACAAACTGCTTGGTTCAACTCCACAATCTTGAGGAGGCTCCCAAGTGACACCTAGCCAATCTAGGAGACACCACTCTCCAAGAAGTAACAAATGGTGTGTTGATAATGAACTCCTTGCTCTTGTGCTTCAAATGATAGTCTCCCCAACACTCAAGTCTCTCTCACAGGATTTGGATTTGGTGGAAAGAAGATTTGAGTGGAAAGCAACTTGGGGAAGGCTAGAGATCAAGATTCATATGGTAGGAATGGAATATCTTGGTCTCAACACAAGGGTAGGTGGTTCTCTCTCAGAAAATGTGTATTGGAAGTGTAGGTTTGTTCTGATGGCTCTCTCCACGAATGAAGAGGAGGTGGAGGGGTATATATAGCCTCCCCACAAAATCTAACCGTTACACACAACTTACCAATCTCGGTGGGACCGAATTGAAAACTCGCTCGGACCGATTCAGCAAATCTAGTGAACGTTAGGATTTTCGGTGGGACCGACATGCAACTCGGTAGGACCGATATGGTTAGGGTTAGGGCATAACGTAATCTCGGTGAGACCGATTACACAAACTCGGTGAGACCGATTTTGGTAATAAGCTAACCAGAGAGTTGGTCGTGTAATCTCGGTGGGATCGATTAAACTCCTTCGGTGAGACCGAAATGTTACAAAAGGGAAACAAAGAGTTTACATTGCAATCTCGGTGGGACCGATCGCTCATCTCGGTAGGACTGAAACGTTACGAAGGGAAACAGAGAGATTACAATCCCACCTCGGTGAGACCGAGATCCCTATCGGTGAGACCGATTTGCCTAGCGTTTGTGGCAGTGGCTATGCCATGTGAACTCGGTGGCGCCGGATAGGAAGAATCGGTGGGGCCGAGTTAGACTTTTGGTTTAGGTCATATGTGGATGTGGGAAAGTAGTTGAGGGTTTTGGAGCATATCACTAAGCACTATGAAGCAAGAACCTCATTAAGCAACACCTCATCCCTCCTTGATAGTATTGGCTTTTCCTATAGACTCAATGTGATCTTGGATCACTAAAATATAAAATGTAGAGTCTTGAGCTTTGAGCTTGAGCCAATCCTTTTATTCTTAGTATTTTGAGGGTCCACTTTTCTCATCCATGCCATGCCATTCATTGAGCTTTTCCTGAAATATTTATCTTGGAATAATGTTAGCTCAATGAGCTATATGTTGTTAGGAATTACCAAAACCACCTAGGGATAGTTGCACTTTCAGTCCATCACATCATTCTCCTAATGATGTGATCCCGTTCATCAAATGACAACACATGTCTATGGTTAGGAAACTTAACCAGCTTTGATTAACGAGCTAGTCTAGTAGAGGCTTACTAGGGACACTGTGTTTTGTCTATGTATCCACACATGTATTTAGTTTCCGGTTAATAGAATTCTAGCATGAATAATAAATATTTATCATGATATAAGGAAATATAAAATAACAACTTTATTATTGCCTCTAGAGTCAATAATCTAGCTCACATGGCCATGTTATTTAACACCTACAGTTCACATCACTATGTGATTAACACCCCATAGTTCACGTCACCAGGTGAGCAACACCCAAAGGGTTTACTAGAGTCAATAATCTAGTTCACATCGCCATGTGATTAACACCCAAAGAGTACTAAGGTGTTGTCTGATTTCAGGTTCCGGCAAAACCCTTGAGTTTCAAACACTGGGGTGCGCACGAAGATCTCTCCCTACCTAATCACGCCCTCACCCTCACCGCGATCTCAAAGCTTAGCGCGTCGAACCCACAGAAAGAGAGACACAAGAGTTTATACTGGTTCGGGCCACCGATGTGGTGTAATACCCTACTCCAGTGTGGTGTGGTGGATTGCCTCTTGGGCTGAGGATGAACAGTTACAAGGGAAGAACAGCCTCCTGAGGAGAGGTGCTCTTGTGCTTGGTGAACTTGTGTGTGGTCGAGGATGATCTGGATGATCCATCCAAGATGAGCTCGAGTTGCCTCCTACTACGGTGGCTAGTCCTATTTATAGAGGCCTTGGTCCTATCCCAAAATATTGAGCGGGAAGGGATCCAACAACGGCCAAATTTGAAGGTAGACAACTAGTACAAGTTATCCTGACTAAAGGTGGTCTTCGTCTGCCAAAGACTCTGGTGGTGACGCCGTCTTGGGCTCCACGGTGACCTCCATCCTGTTGTCCTGCTGGTCTTGGTCTCGTTGCATCGATATGGAAACCTTTGTCTGATGCCTCGGGACTCCTCGTCTGCACTTGCCCCTTTAGCACCAAAGAGGAAACGAGGACACTACGCGCGCTGGCGCCCGCCTGGCTCCAGTCGTCATGGCTTGTGTCATGGGAACCTCGCGAGGTGTTCCTTTCCTTGATCTCTCCGCCCCTCGCGAGCTAGCCTGGTGAGGCAGCCCCTGAGGAGGTCTTGTGTCGTCCGCCTCGCGAGGCTTGGCCCCTCGCGAGGGTCTTGAGTGTTTGCTGGTGAAGATGGGCCGTACAGGGCCGCTGGTGGAGCCATGCCTTGGACCACAGGCAGGCAAGTCTGGGACCCTCGTTCCCAGGACGCCGATAGGTGTGATGATGTTTTGCTTGTCAGAGTAATTTAGTCAACGGGTCTGCCACATTCAGATCTGTATGTATTTTGCAAATTTCTATGTCTACAATGCTATGCATGGAGATACTCTAGCTAATTGCTCCCACTTTCAATATGTATCCAGATTGAGACTCAGAGTTATCCAGATTGGTGTTAAAGCTTGCATCGACGTAACTCTTTACGATGAACTCTTTATCACCTCCATAAACGAGAAATATTTCCTTAGTCATCTAAGAATAATTTTGACCGCTGTCTAGTGATCTACTCCTCGATCACTATTGTACCCCCTGCCAAATTCATGGCAAGATACACAACAGGTTTCTTACACAGCATGGCATACTTTATAGAACCTATGGCTGAGGCATAGGGAATGACTTTCATCAACGGATCTGTGCAAATAAGTCTAGTACAACAGTAGTTCAAATTCAACGAGATTTTTAACTGGATGTTCAACTAGTTTTTCATCAACGGATCCTGTCGTCCCCACACATACTGCCACTTCAGCTCATCCAACAGTGTATGTATGTTAAAAGTCGTCCCTCTATCCTGTGATACATCACGGCAGCGCGTACAAGCTACATAATGTGCAGAGCATCATTGAGTGAATGAATGATTTAATCGACAAGTTGAGTAAGAAGAAACAAAACTTAAAATCTCCTCCTCTGTTGTGCACAATGGCCATCTTGCCACCAACCGATCAACCGCGTCACAAAACTTTGTGGCGGAGGTCTGGATGGCGTACCATCGATACGCCAACGACCTCATATTGCGTTGTTAGATGATATGTATGCCGTAGGGTGCAATGTGCTTTCGCAAGTGAACTGAATCATGCATGTGCTGCCATAAGGGAACTCTGCTCCAGCGCAGGTAGGGCTAACCACGCATCGCAGAATAACTCATCCTCCATGAATGAGTACCCCACCATCATTTGTACTGTAAAAAATGACATGGCATTTGAAAATAAGCTCAATGGCATTTACCAAACACCTGCCGGGTGTGATGACCGCCATGTACGAATTCGACAGGGGGATGGAGTCTACCTGCCTACGGACGGGTCCTGGGTGGAGGACATCATCGCAAAAGGCGAGCAGACACGTCGGTGCTGGTTGCGGAGGCCCGGCAATGGCTGTGTCCCGACCGGAGAGGAACATCAGCGGCGGCGGAGGAGGACGGTGGGGATGGAGAGCAAGGGGGAGAAGGGGCGAATTGGAAGAAAATGGGATCGGGAGGGGTTTTGGATGGGCCAGAACGGTCAGACACAGACGTGGCAGCGGTCTGGACTCCTGCAAAGCCCCCTAATTTATCTCCGTTTTGTGAAAAATATACGTCTGAACCGCTCGGCGAACCGATACAGACCTACGGCAATGGATGTGTGCCGACCGGAGAGGAACATCAACGGTGGCGGAGGAGGGCGGTGGGGATGGAGAGCAAGGGGGAGAAGGGGCGAACTGGAAGAAAATGGGATCGGGAAGGGTTTTGGATGGGCCAGAACGGTCAGACACAGACGTGACAGCGGTCTGGACTCCTGCAAAGCCCCCTAATTTATATCCGTTTTGTGAAAAATATACGCCTGAACCGCTCGGCGAACCGATACTGACCTATGTTAGATGACACAACACGTCCGAACAGCTAAACGTATGCGGGCGGTTTGAGGTCTGCATTGTAGATACTCTTATATCGTTATGGGTAGCCTGTATCAATTGTTGGACGTTACGCATGCACGTCTAAGGTCAATGCCTCGCGCCTTGAGTGTTGTGTGAAGTCAAGTCCACGTGTTCACACATGCATGCGTAAAAGTCAAGAGGCCAACTTATACCACGACGCAATGTTCGGTAGCCAAAGCTGCCCCATGATCCCATATTTGTGCACATGTATGTCTACTCTATTATTATGTTGTTAATATCTTAGAGCATCTACAATCGGGCACCCCAAATCCTCCTCAAATGTCTGGACAGGCCGTTTGGTCATTGCCCAATCACGATTTTTTGACCTAGACGGACGCCTCAAACGGGGCTTAAACGTCCGGGCAAACCTGCACTCCTCGTATCCAGTCTAAATATGGGGCGGATATGGGGCGCTCGGGCGCGTCCGGGCAGGCACGCCATGTCGGATTGATGAAGGGGTCACAGCCAGAAATGCCCTGAAACCCGGCAATCCGAAGCTCGTCTCCTCCGTCGGACCAGTGGTGCCGCGTGGTGCAGTTCCGACGGGCCGCGTAGTGCCTAGCCTGGCTATTTAAGTCGATCGGCGACACCGAAACCCTACCATCCATCCATATTTTTCTACTCCTGTTCGGTGCAGCCGTCAGTTTCCACTCCATCCGTTCACCTAGTAGCCATGCCCGCACGCCGTCTAGTGAGGAGCGAGCCATTTCTGACGTCGGAGCGCCGGCTCAAGCTCCTTGAGCAGATCCGGGCTAAGTGCGAAGCCTGGATCGCCGCGGGGCTACCTGCGGATGCAGTGGATCTGAAGGAGGAGGTGGAGGAGGGGAGGAGCAGGAGGTTGAGGAGGAGGAGGAGCAGGAGGAGGATGAGCCGAAGGAGGAGGATGTGGGGAACGCTGGCGACGCGGATCTGCAGGCAGAGCAGCAAACCATCCTTGATCCCCTTCGGTCGGAGTCGGCTGCGGAGGCCAGACGTTGTCGGCGGCAGGAGATGGAGGCGCACCAGGCCGCGGAGGAGGCGGAGATGCTCGCCTACATGGATGAGGTCGAGCAGGAGGAGGATGAGCCGGAGCCCTCCTACCCGGCCGTCCACCCGGCGCCCGGCACCGTAGTTGTGAACATCTCCGACAACAAAGAGTAGCTAGGGTTATACGTAGAACTTTTTTTGCATGCTTTGTATAGATCTAAGGGATAAAATATGAGCGAGATGGATCCAAAGTCGTTAATCTAAGGCGTGACTGGTCACTGTCCGGACGCGTCAGCGGGTGTTTGAAGGCCGGATTTGCAAAGTCCGGTGGTAGATGCTTTTAGATTTTAGAGAAAAAAAACCCTGCATGAGTGTAATTTCAGAAGTTTGAGTCATTTGGTCCCTCTAATCTTTCATTCTTGGCTCTGCCACGCAATGTTGCCAGGTGAAGCGTGTTGAAACAACCAACACTGAAGAAGTAGAGAGTTTGTTTTAGCTTCTGATGCATTTCACTCAACAAAAGAGATCTTTTACGATACATCATATGATTTTAGACCATTTATTTCTGGGATCCAACAGCATAGACATGCCAATACTACCACAAAATCCTTGTAGTATATATATTCAAGAGTCAGGGGCAGTTTGGGTTGTTCATTATTGTAGATCATGCGGCCGGAGAGGGAGAGAGGTCGCCGGAGCTGCCATTCAGGCTGCTGCCGGAGAGGGAGAGAGGTTGCCGGAGCTGCCGTTCAGGCGGCTGCCGGAGTTGGGCATGGTGATGGGGGCCCACCACGGGCTGGGTTGGAATGTTGTGGGGGCGTCGGCGGGAGCATGGGTTTGGTTGACGAGGATCCGAAGAACACACAACTCTGCTTGGTTCGCGCCGCCCTTCAAGACACTGTTCCTTCGCAGAGTCCGACTTTCATGTACTCCCTCCGTCCGGAAATACTTGTCATCAAAATGAATAAAAGGGGATGTATCTAAATGTATTTTAGTTCTAGATGCATCTTTTTTTGTCCATTTTGATGACAAGTATTTTCGGACGGAGGGAGTATACGATACTCCCTTCGTTTTAAAATATAGTGCTTCCTTTATTCCCGTGCTTTAACTTTGACCATAAATTTAACCAACGAGACCGACTGCGGTGGGAGCAAAATTTATACCAGTGAATTTGTATTCAAAAGAAGTTTTCAATTATATAATTTTTTTCTCCCGCTGTAATCGGTCTCGTTGGCTACTAGTAAGTCACATGTGCCTTGCACGCGAGAGTGAAGTGTGACCCAATATCGACACACTACATTATAATAGTTAAACATATATATTTGGAGTCACGCACAAATGAAATTTAAGTTGTAGGTTTAAGTCTCATCACCCTTCCCATTCGAAATCTAATTATAACTACATAATATTTGATGAATGTGGTATATACTACACAAAACTCATGTGAAACATATAAGAACAGTTGGGTACTCCATTTGCAAAGAAAATTGAACTTTAGGAAGATGTTGCATTAGCTTTGAACCAGAAAATAAATAAAAATAAATGTCAATTCTTTTGGAAGAAAAAAAACATGGGAGAACTGAAGTATAGAAGAGTCTAGAACAAATGAGAAGTGTATGTGTTATATCCGTATTGTACAACGTAAATGATAAAATAATCATGAATTTTCATTCTTTTAACAAAGGAAAACATGAAGAATTGAAGTACGGAAGAATCTAGAACAAAGAAGAAGTGTCTTTATTTTTAGGTTTGTGCATAAGGACAAGTGTGGAATCTTCTAGATTAGTAACATGTGGCAGAATCCAATATGGTGGAGAGAATATCCAACGGTCAAGACTACTCGGATTTGCCACCTCCCAACCGTTGGATCGGCTTCATCGAACAGCCGATATTTAAAGTTATTCACACACTATAGAATGGTATATAGAAATTTATGGTCAAAGTTGGACTTCGGAAAACACGGGCGCACTAATATTTTAAAATGAAGGAAGTTCATACGTAGCCTGTGCCCTCTTCCATTTCCTATCACCACTTCACAATTGATACGACGCTAACTCTTTGAGACCTGGATTTGAAATTGACTCTCAAGCATGAGAGCGAAAAAAATTGGCATTCAGGTGAGGTTGGCTGGGCAATCATTATTCTGCTGTACAAGTGTGAGACTACCCATAGTGGAAGTAATATAGATGGTAACATCATACATCTTTAGAAAAAAAGATGACGTGACAAGTAATTAATAAGGAAATAGGGGCATGTGGTAACATAGCTAGTTACTGTAATATCGCACATACCAACACAAGATGAGTCTATAACCTAATGAACGAAGTGTTGCATGACACCATACATATGTTATTCCTCACTATAGAGGTAATAACATATGCATGTTACTAGTCTAAGTTACTACCCGTTGTGACTAGTCTAAGGGTGATCGTGGTTGATGTTCGGTACTATCAAAGTTTACCGAAAAAGGGTTTCCCCCGCTTTGTATTCCAAAGCAACCAACACCGATACAAGGATCGCTCGGGCGAACAGCACATCAAGCCCAAAAGAAAAAGAAAAAGAAACAAATGCCAACAACGGCAGCTCGACAAAGGGCGGATGATCCGCCACCACTACGCCATCCAGAAACAACCCACCACAACCGAGGCTCCGAACCTCCGCGTACCAAGCAGCACCTCCAAGAAGGAATGCGACGCCGACGACGCTATTGCCCGAACTTGTCCTAGGGTTTCCCCCAGCACGCGGAGGGAGGTGGGGGATGGATATCACCGACACCTCCAGGAAGGAATGGTGGCACCCGCAGGTGTCACCGCATCGGAGCCGAAGAACCGGCAAGGATTTCTCCCGCACTCCAACCCCACCGCCCAACGGCCCGGAGCCGACCAGCCAGACCGCCGCCCACCACCATGCGCCATCGCAGTGACGCCGCCACCCACGCCGCCTCACTGCGAACACCAACACGAGGCCAAGAGGACCGTAGAGAAGCGCCCCGCGGAGGGAGAAGCAACACCGAAGCCGAACGGGAGGGAACCACCTCCACAGCCGTCGTGCGGGAGTCCGGAACCTCCGGCACCGTCGCGGTAGCCGTCCGGACGCGGCAGGGCATGCTGTGCCACCGGCCCGACTAGGCCCAAACGGGCCCGCTAAGCTCACCGCCACGCAGCTGCAGAAGCAAGCCGGCGATGGCGCCGCCAAAGACCGCCCACTCATCGCCTCTCCCCGCCTCCGGAAGCCACGCAGAGACCCACCCGCCGCCCGCCCGGCACATATAGAACTGAAGGGCCCAGATCTGGTCGAGTGGGCGCCACCAGCCGCCGCACTACCTCGCCGCCAACGGCGACGCCACCGCCCAGCAATCCGCCTGCGTAGTGCCAGGACACCGCCGCCACGCTGGACCGCCGTTGCCTAGGGACACCCCCCAGCCCGCTCCGTCCCGCGCCAGAGGAAAGCCGAGAGGAATTATGAGGGGCCGCCAGCGTTGCCGCCGGGCCGCCAGCCCGTGGCGAGCGTCGATGACGGCGGCGGGGAAGGAAGGAGGGGGGAGGGGCGCTGGAGAAGAGGATCAGGGCGCGGCCGGTCGCCCGCGGGGACGACGCGGTCGCGAGAGCTTGGTGGTTTCTTTTCAGAACCGTACTGTTAAAGTTTTGCCTGGATTCCAAGTTTTTTCATTGTTTGCGTTGAAAATGGAGACGAGCAGTGGTTGGCGGCGTCATCCTCCTCCTTCTCGTCCCGCCACGCAGCAGCGCGTCACAAGATTGGTCGTGGACTAGCCACGCAGGACGCCCTCGTCCTCCTCATCCTGCTCGCCGTCCCGCCATGCAGCTGGCGGCAGCGGCGCAACAAGGCGTGAGGGAGTGTTGCGGCTCTCATCACCGGCGAGAGTGCAAATTGGAGATTGGAACTAGTCGCGAGGTGGAGCAAGGCTGGTCGTGTGCGCGGTGCGCGGTGGCGATCGATTATGTTTCTTTTTCCCTCGATTGATCATAGGCATTGAATCTGGGCCTCGTGCCTTAACTAGCCAAGCCAGATAAAAACATTGTTATGGTCGAAATTATGAAGCTATCCTCAAACCAAATCCAAAATAAATAATATCAACCGTCGGATCAACTTAACACTAGTTATTAAATCCAGTAGTATGATGTACCGTAAAAAATCTTTAAAAGAAACCTCAGAGATTTGAATGCATTTTTAATTATGCAAGGAGGTTTTGTAAGGACATTTTTCTTAGGGTTTTCGTAAGGACATTTGACAGCACTTAGTTTACAACTTTTGACCTTTTCGTGCCAACAAAGAAACGTCTACACACTAGTGCATATATTTACCCAAGTCAAGAACTTGTAGTCTCTTATGATACTATTTGCTTGATGTAATCAACGGTCCTTGCGGTACTCCAGGTCTATCTCCAGTTTTTGCTGCACCCACGAAGCACTCATCAGCTTCGTGTTCCCTGGCCATGCACATGGCCACACATGGTAATATTTGGTCTGACAGGGCCGAACAAGTGTTGCCCGTCCTCAGATTCTGTTCTCGCCTCTGCTGTTGTACACACGGAACTTGTTCCCAGAGAAAGCAGAACTAGCGACAACTTATCGAGGTGGCAAACCAATCACTGGCGATAAGATAATGAACCGATTCCGGTGGTTGGTGGCTCGTCGCGCGCGGCCACGTCTTCCCTGTCGCAAACTCACCCTGGCGAGACGCCACGCCGCGCCCCCACCCCACGTGAGCGCCACATGCCGCCGCCGGGCGGCGCAAAAATTCTCCGGCTACATCCGTGGCCGCACAAACCCGACCAGATCGGATCAGTGCGTGCTGTGCTTACCTACTCTGTGAGGCCACGACCCTGTCATCTGCCGAAGTTGCTTTCGACGGCTTGTTTCTTCCCCCGGACGTACGCACCGGAGGACGCACGGGCAAGAGCAAGCTGAGATGGATCCATCGAGGACCCGGCGCTTCGGTACAGCTGATTCGACGGGCATCGTCAAGTCAGCCAAGGAGCCAGCGCCATTCGTGGTACCTCATGGTTAGCTTTCATCCATTATCTCCCTTCAGTCACACGTCGCTCTCACGCGCACCATGTGGATCTCAGTTACCCTAACCAACAACCAAAGCTTTGCCGGCGCGGTAAATATCGGCGGTGCCGTACGTACTGCATGTATCGGCAGCGGCCCGAGGCAGATGGGCGCAACTCCGTAGGCAGGACTAGATATAATATTGATCGGTGGTGACAGGTGACAGGGACATGGCGTAGCTTCGCTGTTGCCTTTAAATAAGCTTCGGTCGAAGGGGGGCTAGACCAGAACCAGACTCCAGAGCCCTCGTGAAAACGAAGAGGCGTCCCCTTTCTAGCTACACTAGAAAAAGCGCTTTGGCCCAATAAGCAAATTTCATTACCTTTGGTTAAAACCTAACTAATAGAGGCATTAGTCCTGTCAGAAGGCCACGCGCCATTAATTTGGTCGTTCGGACTTTTAGTGGGTTGGCCATTTAATCGACTAAAGGGTGCGATCATTAGTCCCGGTTCGTGGTACCAACCAAACTAAAGTGCGATGATTAGTCTGGTTCATGAGACCAACCGACTAAAGGGTTAGACTTTTAGTCCTTGCGCCACCAACCCAGTATTAATGGGGTTTGAGGCATTAGTACGGGTTCATGGCACGAACCGGTACTAAAAGTCCGATTTTCAAACTCTATCCCCCCTGGATCGCCTTTTCAGTTTAAAAAAAAGAAAATGATGAAAATGTCAAAAAAATAAAAGAAAATTAGTTTCCCATGTGATATGTGGTCTAGTTGTTGGGAAAATTTGCAAATATGAATTTCGACTTTATTTGCAAAATGTCTCGAGAATTTGTAAAAATGGGCATAACTTTTGCATACTAACTCGGATGAAAAAGTTTTTTATATAAAAAATCATCTACTCGAAAAGTTACATCCAAATCTAACCGGGGAAACCCCGTTAAACATTTTCAAAATCCTCAAAAACCAAACAGAAAAAAAGTTACGGGGCTTTTAAGATCTAGAGTGGAAAAAATTGAAAAAATTTCAAACTGTGTGGTCAAACTGTGGTCAAACAATGGTCAAACTAATTATTCTAGAATATTAGTGTTACTAAATAAAATGTTCAGTTATTTTGTATTTTGGTCAAACTGTGGTCAAACCAATTATTCAAAATAACTATTGTTTTCTAAATAATTATTGTTTTTTAATTCAATAGTTTGAAACTCAAACAGTGAAATGTGTCACTTCATGCTCAAGCAAAATTCCTGAGGGTTAATAGGATTGACATCTTACTATTGTCAGGAAAACAACAAGTGCAGACTTGGAAACGAGGAAGAATAGAACCCGGAAATTAAGCGTGCTCAGGCAGGGGAAGTGGGAGGATGGGTGACTGTTCGGGAAGTTAGATGATTTGAAATGATGAGGGTGATTAAAGATTAGAGAATAAATTGAGCAGTGATGAGGGGTTCTGATTAGAGATTAGAGGTTAAAATAATTCAGAAATTTGAAAATAAAAAATAATTCAAAAAATATTTTTGAAAAAAATTCAAAAAAAAAATCATAAAATTTTTCTACTAGTGCTAAGCTTAACTACCTTGAGGAAATGGCCGCGGCGACGGCAATGGTCATCATGCTGGCGGCGCTGGCGATCCTCTTCGGCGCCGCCACGTCTTCTTACCAGGTTAGCGAGTGGTGGAGCTTGGCCGGCTTCACCCTCGTCGTACTTCTTCTCTCTGCCATTCGTTCCCAAGGCCCAGCTCAAAGAGAGCAGGTAATTTAATTACCACAACGCATGCACTGTGATTCTGTGGTTCCAGATCGAGGGCGCGTACCTGGAGGACGGCAAGGGCCTCAGCAACTGGGATGTCTTCACCCACACGCAGTGTAAGCGACCATTCCCAAAACCTAATGGTTTTCTTCTTGGTTGTCTTTCTCTGATCCATGCATGTTGCCTTTAAATGATGATCCATGATGCTTAGCTTATGACAAGGTTAAATTGAAGAGTTGTTAGCTTCCTGCTTCACTGAGACATATATAGAGATAGTGATAGTTCATGAGGCCGCCGTACATAGCAATTCGGCGGTTAATTTACCATGTATGTTAGTACTAATCATGAGGCCGTAAATTATCAGCAAGACAGAGACATAAGCCAGCCATGTCCTAGTACTGCTAGGGTCAAAAAAAGTTAACCTTGAAAGATTCAGGTTTGAGTAGTGAGATCCCTAGGCCGGCCGGACATCGGAAAGATACGGAGGCCAGCACCCCACTGTCACCGATGCAGGTGTGGCAAACACATCGCCTTTACCTCTGAGTTTATATAACTTAGAAAGAAACGGCGTCGCTCTTGCAAGTGGGATTTGAATATTTTACTTATTCAGTAGGCGTGCATTCTTATGCGACAGCGATGCAACAACTGCAGCAACAGTCTGCGGACAAGTGGCCATAGAACCGGGATAGCGATTTAGCTTTTGCGCTTGATGTATCCGTGTTCTATATGCATTGCTGTCGTGCGGATCAACTAACACCACAACAATTGCCCTGCATATGTATATTCTGAAAGAAGATCAGCTAACGCATGTGATCCTCTATTTTAAAAGCTTCTTTGCTCTCAAAAATGCTTTGGTTGCTACAGCTAGGGAGATCAACGATGGACGGAACGGGGACGTGGCGGACGACCACTACCACCGTTACATGGTACAGAGTTAGCAAAGCAGACAATCACATAGTAACTACCATATGATGCATGTCTTAGTTGTCGTTCTTGCCCATGTAATTCTGACGGTGTCCTTGAGCAGGAGACGTGGAGATCATGCATGACCTGGGTGTCAACTCCTACAGATTCTCGATCTCATGGGCAAGACTCTTACCAAGTATGCATGCCAAGAAGAACGCACAATTAGCACTAATAAGTTTTTGTGTTTTAGGCCCTGGTTGGTTCATAAGTCCTAGGATTTTTTTTAGCTCCAACTTATAAGTCTCAAGTCCCTAAAAAGTCCTTACCAGTTTGGTTTCTGGGACTTATAAGTCTATATAAGACCATATTACAACTATAGATCTTATTTCATAAGTCCCAAATGCCTAATTTACGTCTCTATAAGTCCCCCCTGTTTGGTTTAGATGGGACTTATAGGGACTTTTTTAAGTCCCTAAACCAATAAGTCTCTGAAAACAAACACCCTCTTACTCCCTCTGCAAACAAATAGTATAAGAGCAATTATTAGTGGTCAGGGTTTGTTGCTTAATTAGCTAATTAACTGTGGTTGAATCATCGTCCTGGTAGGAGGCCGGCTTGGAGGCGTTAATTCAGCTGCCATCGCTTTCTACGACCGCCTGATCGCTGCGCTCCTTCAGAAAGGTACGCAGTCTCACACGCCACACACCTGCAGCAGATTCAACTCTAGCTAATCTTCAACCAAGAGCAATCCTAAAACGCACGTTGTACTAATAATAGCCAAAAATGTCAAGCAGGGATAGAGCCGTTCGTGACGCTGCATCACTTCGATCTTCCGCACGAGCTGGAGACCCGGTACGGCGGTTGGCTGGGCGCCGGAATCAGGTACGTGCATGCGACTCCTACTGGTTGCACATGCCCTGCTCCCTCCCTGTGACTTGACTTTAGCCACGTTCCCGGTCTTTCCGTCTACTACGGGCACAAAACACATATTTGATCTGAGGACGAAAAGAATTTACAATCTGAACTCCTTTTAAAAAAATTTCACCGAGCTGACCGTCTCGAGTGGCGTGACGTAAAGCGCCACACTATATCGCAGCGCCGAGCTTAGCGCTACACGCCGGTCAGCGTGGCAGCCCGGCCCCACTCCTAGTTGTGCAGCGCTTACCGAAAGGAGTTCAGACAACAGTAGTAGCCTTAACCGAAAGGAGTCACTACCTTATATTAAACCTGTTGTAACTTTTAATCCGTGCATCCGATGAAAACGCGTGCCTTATATGAAAGTTGTACATTTTTCGTGTTCTACGCAATGGTGGCATCTTCATCTATGTTAGGATCAATTTGCTTGATGAAAACCCTGTTGCAAAAGTGCATCATAATATAACCGATGTAATCATTAAAATTTACAAACTTGGCATGATGATAGCCATTCACCTATAGCTCTTACGCGTTTTCAACCTACATGAGTTTTGCACTGCATAATGTGTACTTTCATGCCATGCCTATGCTTCCCATGTTAATGATCCTTAACATGTTCATTTCTTGGATCTAAGTGACTAACATGATATAAGTGAACTTCTGTTACAGAATGTTACATTTTGTAAGATCCATAGTAATTAATCCTGACATCATATGAATAATTGGGACCACTCCCGGTGATGACCGTAGTTTGAGGGGTTCATGTATTCACTAAGTGTTAATGCTTTGGTCCGGTACTCTATTAAAAGGAGGCCTTAATATCCCTTAGTTTCCAATAGGACCCCCCTGCCACGGGAGGGTAGGACAAAAGATGTCATGCAAGTTCTTTTCCATAAGCACGTATGACTATATTCGGAATACATGCCTACATTACATTGATGAACTGGAGCTAGTTCTGTGTCACCCTATGTTATAACTGTTGCATGAGGAATCGCATTCGACATAATTATCCATCATTGATCCATTGCCTACGAGCTTTTCACATATTTATCTTTGCTTTGTTACTTTTCCGTTGCCACTGTTACGATTGCTACAAAAACGGCTACTGTTACTTTTGCCACTGTTATCGATACTTCCATACCACTTTGCTACTAAATACTTTGTTGCAGATATTAAGTCTTTCAGGTGTGGTTGAATTGACAACTCAACTGCTAATACTTGAGAATATTCTTTGGCTTCCCTTGTGTCGAATCAATAAATTTGGGTTGAATACTCTACCCTCAGAAGTTGTTGCGATCCCCTATACTTGTTGGTTATCAGTGGAGCCCCCCCCCCCCCCCAAGGGTAGTCCAAATTGGACAAGGGAAGGGGGCGCGGCCCCTTTTCCTTCTCCCTCTCCTTCCCCCTTTCCCCCTCCGAAAGAAGGAAGGGGGGGGGACTAGGACTAGGAGTCCAAGTTGGTTTCCCCCCCCCCCCACTTGGCGCGCCCCTAGGACCGGCCTCCTCCCCTCTCCTTTTTGATATATGGGGGTAGGGGGCACCCCAAAACACGTCAATTGTTCTCTTAGCCGTGTGCAGTGCCCCCTCCAGAGTTTACTCCTCTGGTCATATTGTCGTAGTGCTTAGGTGAAGCCCTGTGCGGATCACATCACCATCACCGTCACCACGCCGTCGTGCAGACGAAACTCTCCCTCGACACTTTGCTGGATCAAGAGTTCGAGGGATGTCATCGAGCTGAACGTGTGCTGAACAAGGAGGTGTCATACGTTTGGTACTTGATCGGTTGAATCGGAAGACGTTTGACTACATCAACCGCGTTAAACTAACGCTTCAGCTTTCGGTCTACGAGGGTACGTGGACACACTCTTCCCCTCTCGGTGCTATGCATATCCTAGATAGATCTTGCATGATCGTAGGAAATTTTCTAAAATTGCATGCTACGTTTCCCAACAGTGGTATCAGATCCAGGTCTATGTGTAGATGATATGCACGAGTAGAACAGAAAGAGTTGTGGGCGATGATAGTCATACTGCTTACCACCAACATCTTATTTTGATTCGGCGGTATTGTTGGATGAAGCGCCTGCACCAACCTTACACGACCACGTTCATGAGACCGGTTCCACCGACAGACATGCAACTTGTTTTGCATAAAGGTGGCTGGCGGGTGTCTGTTTCTCCAACTTTAGTCGAATCGAATTTGACTACGACCAGTCCTTGTTGAAGGTTAAAACAACAAACTTGACGAAACATCGTTGTGGTTTTGATGCATAGGTAAGAACGGTTCTTGCTAGAAGCCCGTAGCAGCCACGTAAAACTTGCAACAACAAAGTAGAAGATGTCTAACTTGTTTTTGCAGGGCATGTTGTGATGTGATCTGGTCAAGGCATGATGTGATATACGTTATTGTATGAGATGATCATGTTTTGTAAAAGTTATCGGCAACTGGCAGGAGCCTTATGGTTGTCGCTTTATTTTATGAAATTCATTCGCCATGTAATTGCTTTACTTTGTCACTATGCGTTAGTGATAGTTGTAGAAGCAATAGTTGGCGAGACGACAACGACGCTACGATGGAGATCAAGGTGTCAAGCCAGTGACGATGGATATCATGACGATGCTTTGGAGACGGAGATCAAAGGCACAGGATGATGATTGCCATATCATGTCACATATTTTGATTGCATGTGATGTTTATATTTTATGCATCTTATTTTGCTTAGTACGATGGTAGCATTATAGATGATCCCTCACTAAATTTCAAGGTATAAATGTTCTCCCTGAGTATGTACCATTGCGACAGTTCGTCGTGCCGAGACACCACGTGATGATCGAGTGTGATAAGCTCTACGTACACATACAACGGGTGCAAGACAGTTTTGCATGTGCAGAATACTCAGGTTAAACTTGACGAGCCTAGCATGTATAGACATGGCTTTGTAACACTGAGACCGAAAGGTCGAACGTGAATCATATAGTAGATATAATCAACATAGATATGTTCACCATTGAAAACTACTCCATCTCACGTGACGATCGGACATGGTTTAGTTGATATGGATCACGTGATCATTTAGATGACTCGAGGGATGTCTATCTAAGTGGAAGTTCTTAAGTAATATGATTAACTGAACTTAAATTTATCATGAACTTAGTCCTGATAGTTTTTGCATATCTATGTTGTAGATCAATGGCTCGTGCTACCGTTCCCTTGAATTTTAATGCATTCCTAGAGAAAGCTAAGTTGAAAGATGATGGTAGCAACTACACGGACTAGGTCCGTAACTTGAGGATTATCCTCATTGCTGCGCAGAAGAATTATGTCCTTGATGCACCGCTAGGTGAAAGGCCTGCTGCAGGAGCAGATGTTATGAACATCTGACAAGCTCGATATGATGACTACTCGATAGTTCAGTGTGCCATGCTTTACGGCTTGGAATCGGGACTTCAAAGACGTTTTGAACGTCATGGACCATATGAGATGTTCCAGGAATTGAAGTTACTATTTCTAGCAAATGCCCAAGTTGAGAGATATGAAATCTCAAACAAGTTCTATAGCTGCAAGATGTAGGAAAACAGTTCTGTCAGTGAACACATACTCAAAATGTCTGGGTACTACAATCACTTGACTCAGCTGGGAGTTAATCTTCCAGTTGATTGTGTCATTGACAGAGTTCTCCAATCTCTGCGACCAAGTTACAAGAGCTTCGTGATGAACTATAATATGCAAGGGATGGACAAGACTATCGCTGAGCTTTTCACAATGCTCAAAGTTGCAGAGGTAGAAATCAAGAAGGACCATCAAGTGTTGATGGTTAACAAGACCACTAGTTTCAAGAAAAAGGGCAAAGGAAAGAAAGGGAACTTCAAGAAGAATGGAAAGCAAGTGCCACTCTCGGGAAGAAGCCCAAGTCTGAACCTAAGCCTGGAACTGAGTGCTTCTACTTCAAAGGGACTGGACACTGGAAGCGGAACTGCCCCAAGTATTTGGCGGATAAGAAGGATGGCAAAGTGAACAAAGGTATATTTGATATACATGTTATCGATGTGTACCTTACTAATGCTCGTAGTAGCGCCTGGGTATTTGATACTGGTTCTGTTGCTCATATTTGAAACTCGAAATAGGGGCTACGGATTAAATGAAGATTGGCTAAGGACGAGGTGACGATGCGCGTCGGAAATGGTTCCAAGGTCGATGTGATCGCCGTCGGCACGCTACCTCTACATCTACCTTTGGGATTAGTTTTAGACCTGAATAATTGTTATTTGGTGCCGGCGTTGAGCATGAACATTATATCTGGATCTTATTTGATGCGAGACGGTTATTCATTTAAATCGGAGAATAATGGTTGTTCTATTTATATGAGTAATATCTTTTATGGTCATGCACCCTTAAAGAGTGGTCTATTTTTGTTGAATCTCGATCGTGGTGATACACACATTCATAATATTGATGCCAAAAGATGCAAAGTTGATAATGATAGTGCAACATATTTGTGGCACTGCCGTTTATGTCATATTGATGTAAAGCGCATGAAGAAACTCCATGCGGATGGACTTTTGGAATCACTTGATTATGAATCATTTGATGCTTGCGAACCATGCCTCATGGGCAAGATGACTAAGACTCCGTTCTTCCGAACAATGGAGCCAGCCACTGACTTATTGAAAATAATACATACCAATGTATGCGGTCCGATGAGTGTTGAGGCTCGCGACGGGTATCGTTATTTTCTGACTTCATAGATGATTTGAGCAGATATGTGTATATCTACTAAATGAAACACATGTCTGAAACATTTGAAAAGTTCAAAGAATTTCAGAGTGAAGTGAAAAGTCATCATAACAAGAAAATAAAAGTTTCTACGATCTGATCGCGGAGGCGAATATTTGAGTTACGAGTTTGGTCTTCATTTAAAACAATGTGGAATAGTTTCGCTACTCATGCCACCTGGAACACCAAAATTTAATGGTGTGTCCGTACTTTATTAGATATGGTACGATCTATGATGTCTCTTACCGATTTACCACTATCGTTTTGGGGTTATGCATTTGTAATATCCCAAAATTTTCCAAATTTTAGAATGTTAATAATAAGATATTATTGAGTGAATTGCTATGATTTTCATGGGAAAATAAAACCTTTTGGTTCTTGTTTCAAATATTTCATCCAGTTGCTTTTCTTTGGGAGACCTATGAAATATTTTGAAACCACAAATAAAAATGGAGTGAGAGTAAAATGACTTTCTCAAAATGTGGTGGAAGAATATTTTATGTGAAGTTCTTTGAATTTTTAGTTCCATCTGAACTTGGATCTTAATTGGACTTTTAGTGCCATTTAAATATTTCCAAATTATTCAAACAAAACAAAGTTTAATGAGAGGAGATAATATGACTTCTCCAATGATATATTTGGAAATATTTAATATGGTACATTTATCCTTTTGTGAACATGCAAAACTCAAAATTGATTTTATTTATGTACGTAAATATATTTCAATCCTAATTCCTAAATATCACACAGGCGCGAGGCAACAACACATTCACAGCCCATCTTGTTTTCTTTTTCCTTGACTTTCCCTTTGGGCT